>CM057454.1:165530000-167930000 GCA_016271365.2 Neoceratodus forsteri
AGGGATGGATCCTTGTCCCCTAGTCAGCCCTGTACGTGAACCCTCAACACTCCTCCCGACTCAGCCTCCACCGCAACTGCGGAATAGGGAGGACTATGGCTTACCTGCCACAGAGGGGCCCTTCCTTAGAGGGAGATGAGAAGAGGAGACTGAGATCACCCTTAGACCCCTGCCTCGGCTTAAGCTGCGCTTTGTTTGTGCCGGAGGAGTGGGAGTTTATTGAGGGCGTCATTGTGTAGTTTTTCTAGCATGTAAACCCCTGGAGACATGGGCATGCAATGATGTCCAGTGTGTGATTAGCACACTCTCATACCCGCCCACAGGACATCTGCTGCTGCCTCCATCCAAACCCCAAGTGTCCCCCGGCTACAGCATCCCCAGTCTCCTCTGGGAGTCACAAAATGCCGGGGATTCACACCCTAACCCTCCCTAGGGAAGGAGAGCCATCCTCCGGACTCTTGATTCTCCCTTCCCTGGCTGACCCCCAACAACCCGAGCTGGATCCCGAACCCGGGTCACCGGCATGGTATGAGGTAAAGCGTCCAGCGCCTCAGCTCTCGGTGCCACCGGGCTGGCTTTGAATTCACCTTTAACAGTTGCTTGTTGTGCTTGCTGGAGGTAATGTCCTTTACTTTCCTTCCTGCAGATGAATACCTCAAACTGCCTCTTAATAAGTTTATTTGCCACTGGTTAGATTACTGTATGTTCCGTGCTTGTAGTGCCTCTGACACCTGTTTCAGTTCTTCCAGTGCATCCAGCATCAGGCAAGGTTCTTAATGAAAACAGAGGGAATTTTTTTAGCCATTCCCTCAAACATTGTTTTCTTTTGAGTCTCTGGACACGTATTCTGTTGCTAACTGAAAGTGGTGGTAAAGGGCAGCGAACGATACCCAGACTGCATGTGCTGCTCTAAAACTAGAAGCAATATACCTCACTCCCAAGAATCCTACCAATCCTCTTCAGGTGAGACTCTGTTGCAACAGCTGCTGCTAGCTCTCGTTGATTTTTGGGAGACTGTCTATAAATTGTGTACAGGTTATCCTTACAGTTCTTGAAATTATTTACGTCAGTGCAAGTCCTCACTGAATCATTGATATATAGTTTTAGTCTATGGTTGAGGCAATGCCATCCAATGAGTTGGGGAAAGAGTTCTTTGAGTTTTGAAAAAACAGTCTTTCTCCCCATCATGACTGAAGCACCGTCAATACATAGACTAATTAGGCATTCAGCCAAAAAAGCTTCATCAGTCTCATGTCCTTTCAAGCAGCACAACATAGGTGCAGTGATTCCATCAGCATTTGAAGCGTTCAGTTCTACCAGATCAATAAAAATTGTTGTGGGCTCCTCATTTCCCACCGAGCATCTTTTATAAATAGCAAGGCATGATTTGTTGCTCAAACTTGAGCTTTCATCAAGACAAATGCCTGTTGGTGGGCGAGTGCTCTTAATAAAATTGATAAGTTGCACCTTCATTTCCTTAGCAATGAAATTGACTATTTCAGCACAAGTAACATTAGAGTGTAGAACTCTTCCAACACTGGTTCCATTCATGGTCTGCAAATCTTCTAGGTCAGGATGATCTGTGAAAGGACATTTTTTCTTTGCAATAAAATAGACCGTTCTAAAAATATATTGCAGTTGCAGCAAGGTGGTCATATTTTGCCTTTAGCACACTAGCACTCAAAGCTTCTTTCTTTTTATTAAATTATTTTTAATGCTTCCAGGTGGGCCTTTAATTCTTTGTGATCACGAATCTTCTTCCTTAGTGATTATTGCTGCTTTTGTCTGGTAGCACCATATGGTCTAAGTGCACAGGTCATCCACTCCACTGATAGCTGGCATCTCATTCCTGTCTCTCTGTTGATGAACAGTGCCCTCACTTCACTGCAGACCAAACAATCAAGCTTTTTACCTTGGACACACAACTCATTTGTGTTGTGATCTGAAGTGTGTAAACTGTTCGATGTCCAGCAGTCCAGCAGGCTTGCATTGTCATTGTCACAGATGCTGTGAGGCTCATGGTCCGTTGTTCCCTCCTGAGCCACTTCTGTTCAATTTTCAGGCCTTGGCTCCTGTACTTCTTTAGACCAGCAGTGCAAGCATGCTGTTAAAACATACGTATAATAAGCACCCCCAGTTTGTGTTGAAGGAGAGGGTATAGAAAAAAGTTTGCTTGTATCTGTAAAGAAAAAAAAATTCACTTACCTGCATACCATGGAACGCCCATTACTAAAATAGTCACTGATTTTTGTTTTCAATGTTGATCTTCCTTCTTCAAATAATTGTTGATTGCTATGTGATGGTATCTCTTCAGTCCTAAATAAATACCAACAGAATGGTGAAAATCTAAATCACAAATAGTATGTGCCTCTAGGAATATATGTAATACAAGTATATATATATATGCAATGTAGGTGAGAATCAGTTCTTGCAGACTACAGATTTATGATATATTTTAGCTACTGCAGTATTTTAAATGAGAATAAATCGTCATGCTGTTAATTTATTTCCACTTTAGCAAAGTCTTAAAGGAACCCTTAGCTAATCAGTAACATAAGCTTCTGCTGTGGGTAAAACAGAGCATTGAAACCAAGCAGTTACAATCTTCTTAAAAAAGCCAGTTTAAAATATTTAAACTTTTTAATACATTGTGTAAATTAGACACACAATGGCCTTACTCAGCATATTATCATCATCACTTGTGAGAGGGCAGGCTTGTATAGCCACCCCTGGTTCTGCTGCTAAGTTGTTGTCTTTGTGCGTGCACACACATATAATTATGTAGTTATATGTGCTTACCTGGCAATCTTTGCATGTCTAGCCAAAAAGAATTAACTGATTTTTCTATTCTGAGCAGCCATGTTTTCTTCGCTGTTGTAAATGTAACCTCCTTGCAATGGGGGTTCCTAAAATGCCAGCCTGGGCTTACCTTAGCCTTGTCCTTCTGTTCTCCTCCTGCTGTCTCCCAGGTTTCTCCTGTATTGGCCACCAATTTTTTACTGGTCCCCCAGGTCCTGTAGTGCCCCAGACTGCAGCCCAATTGAAATCCAGCCCCTTGGGGCTTAGAAAACACCACTCGCAAGTGGCGTGTTAAAATGCTACCTCCAGGGCAGCAGAAATTGTATTGTAAAGCGCCCATAGTAAAAGTGCTGCCTCCAGGGCAGCGGGGCTCGCAATGGCGTGAAATTTGCCCTCAATGGAACCGCTTGGTTTGCAGTCTCCTCGGGGACTGTGCTGTGGATCCCAGGATCCCTTCCACCTAATTGGGACCTGTTGACCATGGACAGCCTGCTGGGGGGCCGCTCAGATAAAAATTTAAAGAGTTTGACCGGGGCTCAGGGAAACATGCCTGAAAGGGGCCCCAGTCATCTGTATAATAAATAACAGTGTGCCTGGCTGCCTCCAGGGCAGCTATGTTTGGCTTTTGCCAAAAAGAGAAGAAAGGAAGTGTTTTAAATATTGTAAACTGTTACTGCATATTGGAGATATATTGTGCTGCAGGGGGAGAGTGTTTTAAAGTAAGATGAATACTTTTTCCCTGGTATTTCCAGTGCTTTGGGACTCTTGTGTGTCAGCCTGTCAGCTGCTGCAGGGGGAGCTTTACTAAGTGCAGTAGCGACAAAAACCAAAGGAGCCACACCTTTCATCTCTGCAGTGACTGCAAGTACAGCCTCTGAGTTGCAAAACTGTAGGGCATTGGGGCAAATAATTATTTATTTCTGGCTACACCAGGACCTTTTTCTGGACAGTATCTGATATGCTACAAGGAACAGTGGGTTAAGCAGCCATTGCAAGTAGTCTCAGCCAATTGGGAGCCAGCAATAGAAAGCCAGGACTTGTGGGACATTCACTGCACCTCATGGGTAACCACCCAAGTGCTCATGGGGACTTACAGGGACATCATTTTAGGCACCAATTCTCCAAACCAATTGTGCCTCGAGTGGTCTGATTGACAGGTCCCTCAGCCATTTAGAGACCTGTCACCCCATCTCTGCTGCCAATCAGGAGTCGAACTAGAAGCCCTATAAGAGACAGAGTTTGCCAGTTTTTCCTTCAGATCAGCCAAGAATGAGAAGAAGGAGAGCAGGCTCCAGCCAGCTGGGAGCCCCCCACAGGGGTGAAGGCTCAGGCCCCTGCCATGCCATCAGTCCTGAGCCAATTAGTAAAGCCCCTCCAGTCATCAGGGGGCAGTTGTTATTTTTAGTTAAAGTTACCAGTTAAAATAAATTTAGAGTTTCTGCAACTGCTAGTCTGGAGGTTGCCAGGAATGTCCTCCAGAGGCTAGCCCTCCCTGCCATGTCAGGGAAAGATGTGGAAAAAGAAGATCATCTACTCTGCCTCAGTTGTGAGAGAGCTGAAGAAGAATTCAGGATGCCTTCAACTGCGGATGCAACCTGGGAGGACTTAAGTGAGTACCCTCATACCCACCGGTGCGAGGGAGAAGCTTTAAAAGTAATCTTGGGGGTCTCAAGCCTCGCTAACAGATATTTCTGCTGTATGAAAAGATCTCTGAATTATCAGTCTGGTTTACTAACCCCACCAGAGACTGTCTAGTTCAAAGTTAATATGGATGCATTTTGTCTGTGGCCCAAATGGCTAAATCGCAGGTGCAGCAAGATGCCTTAATAGTGAATCATATAAATGTGTGGTAATTTGTCGTTGCCGTATGGGTTAGAGTCCTGCCTCTGTGGAGCTGACTGCCAAGCTGCGTTTGCCACTTCATGGGACAGGAGGCCCTAGAGCATATTATGTCTAAGTTATACTGAAGAAAATGTTATCTTTGTCTTACCCAGACTTCGTCTGAGAGCGCTTGCCATAAGTGTAAAAATATCTAACATGTGCTGGATGAGACTTTGCCTATACAGGTTGTCTTTGGTATAATAGATGTACTGAATGTGACTTCACGTAGTTAAACCTGGATACTTGATAAAGTGTTGCTTTCTGCTTACGCTAGATGGATGCCTGTTTTTGGTATATAGATGTACCGGATGTGACTTTGTTTCAAGGAAATTCAGATGCTTGGCAAAAGTATCGGTTTCTTTCTATATTGGATGGGACTTTCAAATATTGTGCTGAATATTCAGGATGTTAAATCCAAGTAGCTGGTCCTAAAATGTTCGGAATTCTGTAAACGCACGGCAGTCCCTGTCGTTTAGTAATGTGCAGGGCAATCCCTGGCTCTTTGTGACCAGCAGGGTCAATTGCTGCTCATCTGCTAATTGCAGGGCAATCCCTGCCTTTATTGTATATAGTGTCTGCAGTCACTGCAGGAATCTTCTCCAAGTTGCCCTCTCCCTCAAATCAATAGCCAACCACCTCAACCAGCTGCAATGTCCACCAGGCCTGCAACATCTTGGACTGTGGTATCTGGGTGACCAGTATGGTATGAGATTGCGGGGTTTCATATTGTTCTGGGACTGGTACCAGTGTGGAAACACTGATAATTGTTTATGTAACATCTGATTTGTCAGCAACTAGATAGCCAGGGCTCTGGGTATCATAAGTCGAATGGTAAATAGTAATTGCTTTCTTCCTGTTAGTATGTAGCCAGCCAGCTGGAAGGTTCACCAGCAAAAGCCAAACAATCTGTGTACATACGTTCCTAACGCCTTATACCCCTAAATAAATCTCTTGTTATTGTTGTTGAAATATTTGGTGTGAGCATGTTATTGGAAAGAGCCTTTAAATGCAAAATGTTAAAGTTGGGGAAATGTCTATTGGGGCAAGTCTGGGGAAGGTAAATGGTCATCGTGGGTGGTGTAGCAGCTGAAGGGGCTACACCTCTTACCAGCTTACCTCTGTAAAGCACCCTGAGTGGAGGCACTGTGCAAAGGTTTAAAAATATGGTTATCAGTTAGCGAACCCAAACCCCTTAGCCCATGTCCAGGGTTTTAGGCAAGGGTGTAACACTGGGGATCGTGCCACCCAGGGGTTACATAAATAATTATCAACCACAAATGTGTTAATATCATCCAAATATCCTTCATTCAGACTAGTCTGTATCATCACGGTTTGGAGAACATAAAAAAAAAAACTCATTTTGCTACTGAATATGAATCTGGAGAGCTGTGTTTGAATCCCATCAGCACCAACTCATCACTACTACTTATTGCAGTAGTTTAATACAGTATATGATGACCTTCAGCAGCCCACATTAACTTTCTGCTTAACAACATCCCTATAATCTGCAGCTTGTTTGAGTATTGATGTCTGGAAACATAAAACATTAAGGCAAAAAAAAGTTACACTGGCCTCCAGGGATAAATACTGACTTGCCAATCTCTCCTCCTAGGCTCTTTTACTGCTGACCTTGAATCATTTTTGTTGCCTTCCTCTGTATTGTTTCTATCCTGTACTGATCCTGCTCCAGAATTGCACACAGTACTCCAGCTGCAACGTAACCAACAACCAATAAAGACTTGACATGCTGTAAGCACCTCCTGATGGGTATGGCTTAACTTGCTAGATCTACTACTTTGTTTCTTAGTTGCCATCTAAGTGGCCAACAAGAATTATCACCTGTTTGGGAGCCTGGGCTACGATGCCCAGTTGGAGCAAACTGTTTGTGCTTTTACTTGAACATCAGGATTTTAGGCAGGAGAGGATATCTTGTTCCTTGCATTTATTTGTTTTATCTGGAAAAAACTCCATTGAGCGATGCTTACGGTATTTACAAGGTGGTCATGGTTAGGACAACCCAAAAAAAATATTCAGAATACATATTCCACGCACCACTGCTCCTTATACGCTGTGATTGGATGGACATCCCTTGCCTATAGAAGACAGAAAAGCACTGCTTACTGGACATACAGAGCAATCATTAAAAAGCTACCCCAATATATATCAGACTGTCTTCCACTATACTCGGTAGGTAAGTACACCCTGAGAAGTGCCTCCTATATCTTACTTACTGTACCAAATGTCAAATCGCGTTTTGGTAGATCATCCATAAGCTACGCGCTACCTATTGTATGGAACAGCTTACAAAAATCCTTAACACTAGTTCACCCTATCAATTTCTCGGCATTCATAATGCTTTATGTATGGTTTGTTAAGGAGTCTTGTAACTGCTTCACCTGATTAACGATATGACACCATGTGTCTGTGCCACCGAGTCCCCCTGGTATCTGATAGTTTCCACGCCCCTTTTCTTTATTCCTCCCTCCTTATAGGTACCCGTATCATACCACAGGTGCTTAATCTTGGAACCAGTAATTATTTCTCCGATGGTTGCACTTGTCTCTTACCTTCAGAGGCACATCATGCAGGGCCCTTTCCTTCCTTTCAAGTGTCCTTGTTTTTGCCATTCCTTTCCCCATTATGTATGCCCCATTTCTAACACCTCATCATCTTCCTCTGTTCTTACCCTCTGTTCCTCGCTCACAAAGGCCTCACCAAATTCTTTATTAATGTTTATGCCACTCTAGGTACCTGCCTGTGTTCTCCAGCAGTGTTAGTCCAGCTTTATAGTAACCCATGTCACTTTCCTTATTTGGATCCTGTTTCTTTGTATATTGATGTGAGTATTATATTTCTCTGTGTATTCGCATGTTTACTGTGTGCACAATATACACTATGTACTGAACTTGAACATGTATATACTGTATATATAAACTGTATATGTATGAAAATGTATAGCTATGTATGTATGTATATCTGTGTACTGTATGTTTATTGTCCAGGTCCACCTCGAAAATGAGTTCCTCTCAACGGTGTTCCACCTGGTTAAATAAAGATTTTGATTGATTGACATAATTAGGGATGGTCGAACCAGTTTGTCAAAAATACGAACCAACCCAAACATGCCAAAGTGTTCAGAAACAAATGACTTCCAAACACTTTCAGCTGTTCAGATCAGTTCGGACGGCTCCTATCACGGGAACTGCAGCGCAAGAAGCACCAGAGCAGGAGGAACCCACAGGAGGGAGCAGAGACAAGACTCTGGTCCCTCATTAGATAGCCGAGCTGTCCATCTCTATAAGGTGGCACCTGATTGGGTTGCTGCTCTAGCAACCCACATGGTCCACCTTAGAGCTACGCAGTGGAATCAGGAGAACAGAGAAAGATGCATCAGCTTCTCTTGGCTACTTCTTGTGTTGTGGATCACCAAATCGATTGTTTTCTTCTGTGCTTGTGCTGGTTGCATTTTTTTGTGCCCCTTGTGCAAGCAAAGAAATCCACTGTCAGTCTGCCATGCCTAAAAAAAAAAGCAGAATTTTTTAAACTAAAAGAAGTTAAGGGAGGAAGGGATTGGGAACTTGGGGAAGTTGGGGTTGGGGAGTCGGGGACTCGGAAGGGGATTGCCAGCAAGGACTGGGTGTGGAACTTGGTAGGAAGTTGAGGACTGGGGAGTACAGTGTATGAGAGGAGACTTGGACAGGGGATCTACATGAACATGAACATTGAATGATGAGCCAGGATGGAACTTGAAGAGAGAGACTGAGGGCAACTAGTGATAACTAGAGTACTGTGTGTATAAAATCTGTCAGCTAGTCGTCAGTGCACTAGTGCATACTGTCTGTGTGACCCCCCCCCCCTTCTGTGCAGGTTAGGCCAGTCAGGATCCCCCAGAATCTTTGTGGGTATATTAGCAGCAGTGCCTGCAGTATCACCCTTAGCAGAGATGGTGTGTGAAATAAAATCTGCCAAGACTGCCAGCCAATCTTCAGTGTACCAGTGCCACTTCTTGCATACTGTCTGTGTGACCAGACCCCCCCCAAGAAGTCAGTCATCTGTCATCTTCCCCCCTGTGCTCACTCAGAGGGATATAAGCATTGACTCAGTGGGAAGGGAATTCCGTCCTATCACATAGAATAATAAAAAAATAATTCCTTAAAGGGAAAAAGTACTATGTCAGAGAGGGTTAGGCTAAGCAGGGTCCACCAGAATCTCTGTTGGTATACTAACAGCAGTGCCTGCAGCATCGCCCCTAGCATAGGTGGTGTGTGAAATAAATTCTGCATCTGAAATAAAATCTGTCAGCCAGTCATCAGTGCACAAGTGCCACTTCTTGCATAATGTCTGTGTGACCCCCCCACTCCAGAAGTCAGTCATCTGTCATCTTCCTCCCTGTGCTCACTCAGTGAGGTATAAGCTTTGGCTTCATGGGCAGGACATTCCGTCGCATCACGTGGAATAATAAATTAAAAAAAAAAATTAATTGAAGGGAAAATGTACTGTGTCCGAGAGGGTTAAGCCAGGCAGGTTCCTTCAGAATCTCTGTGGGTATACTAGCAGCAGTGCCTGCAGCATCGCCCCTAGCAATAGGTGGTGTGTGAAATAAATTCTGCATCTGAAATAAAATCTGTCAGCCAGTCGTCAGTGCACCAGTGAACCTTCTTGCATAATGTCTATGTGACCCCCTTCCCCCCAAAAGTCAGTCATCTGTCATCTTCCTCCCTGTGCTCACTCAGTGAGATATAAGCTTTGGCTTCATGGGCAGGACATTCTGTTGCATCACGTGGAATAATAAATTAAAAAAAAAAATTCCTTGAAGGGAAAACGTACTGTGTCAGAGAGGGTTAAGCCAGGCAGGTTCCTCCAGAATCTCTGTGGTTATATTAGCATCAATGCCTGCAACATCACCCTTAGTGTAGGTGGTATGTGAAATAAAATCTGTGTGTGAAATAAAATCTGCCTGCCAATCGTCAGTGCACCAGTGCCACTTCTTGCTTACTGTCTGTGTGACCACCCACCTCCCAAGAAGTCAGTCATCTGTCATCTTCCTCCCTGTGATCGCTCACTGGTGTATAAGCTTTGGCTCAGTGAGCAGGGCATTCCATCACATCACGTGGAATAATAAATAAAAAAAAAGTTCCTTGAAGGGGAAAAAGTACTGTGTCAAAGAGGGTTCGGCCAGGCAGGGTCCCCCAGAATCTCTGTGGGTATACTTGCAGCAGTGTCTGCAGCATCACCGTTAGTGTAGGTGGTGTGTGAAATAAAATCTGCCAAGACTGCCAGCCAGTCATCAGTGCACCAGTACCACTTCTTGCACACTATCTGTGTGACCCCCCCCCCTTCGAAGTCAGTCATGTGTTATCTTCCTCCCTGTGCTCGCTCAGTGGTGTATAAGCTTTGGCTCAGTGGGCAGGGCATTCCATCACATCACAAGGAATCAATAAAAAATTAAATAAAATCGCAGTCACAAATTTTACATTTGGCAACTGTTCCTGGAAGCTCTGTTCCATCCAGTATCTGAAGCTGGGGGAAGCGCTGCCACTGTAACACGACTACTCATCCTCACGATGAATCACGGTCATGAAGAAGCTCAGTTCCATCCACTATCTGATGCTCAGGGAAGCGCTGCTACTGTTGCACAATTCCTCATCCTCACGACGGATCACATTCACGATCACGAATCATGTTCACGGTCATCACGGTCACGATTTTCACATTTGCCAACTATTTCTGGGATTTAGTTTTAGTACAATACCATAGCAGCAGCAGTCCCTTCCAGTAGGGACAGTATCCTTAACTCTGACATACAAAACACTTAAATGTTGTCTTCTTCAGAAAGAGAAGACATGCATCATTACAACTCTTAAGTTTTTGTTGTCACATTTGGGACATTACAAAGAAACTATCCATTCTTTAAACACATACTATATTTTGTTCTGTTCTCATAAAAGAGACATTACTAAGAAAGTATCTAAAGGCTGCATAACAAAGTTTACCTCTTATTGTACTGACATAGAAATTCTACAAAAATACTCCTATAGTACCTGTTCCACACTTCGTGATTACAGAAGAAACAACTTTTTTTTGGTGCAACCCTGATTTGTTTTTTTTTTAATCTTCAGTTTCATCACGAATCAGGACCCCCATTATCATGTCACGTCACTCACAAGCCTTGGTCCAGTACGATGCTTCTGTTAGTGTTCACGTTCTGCATGATGCCCTACTAGCAGACGAGCATGAATCTTTGTCTTTACAAGCCGGCTGTACTTAATCCAGTAGCTGTAATCTCAGAGTGAACATTGTTTGTAGCATGTGTGTTTTTCAGTCAGACAGTTCAGGGAAGTACAGCCGTAGGTATTTCAGATTTTTTTCATTGGCAACTATTTGTGGAAGCTCAGTTCCATCCAGTTTCTGGTGCTCTGAGAAGCACTGCCAGTACCAGCACGACTCACATCATGGCACAACGAATCACGTTCACGGCCATCACGAATCACACCACTTCAGCTTATTTTGGTGGAACCCTGAGTTTTTGGTTTTTTTTTGTTTTTTTTTCAAATCTTCGGTTTCATCACAGATCAGGACACCCGGTTATCATGTCATGACACTCATGAGCCCTGGTCCAGTACGATGCTTCTGGTAGTGTTCACATTCTGCAGGATGCCCTACTTGTTGTGTTCCATACCGAGAGCTGTTGCTGAACATAATTAGTGACATACATTACAAACACATTGTCCCCTTCTACAAAAAGTCAGACTCAGGAGACTGGTTTAAAAAAATAGAGATCTGGGACTTGCCTGCCTTTGGACCATATCATCATCATCATCCTCCAGTAGGCACATCCGCAGTCACATTATGCACTCCTCATCTCATTTCACTACTCGTGCATTTTAGTACTACTGAGCAGTGGTTTCATTGCTTTTTTCTATAGATATGTTGATTAAAATCTGTTTAAAATGATTTTTTCACATGCAGTTACCGTAAAATAATAACGGTTATAAAAGATTCGGATAAGCATCTAAACCTCTTTTTAAAGAACTACAAAAGAGCCCCAGAGCAAATGCTCTAGGGTATGGGTTATCCCAGAGGATATATAGTTGAGCCAGTCCAAATTAATTCATGGGCATTTGCATACGCTTCCCGTGATGCTTTGCATTATTGGGGTATGTGCAATGTGTGTTTTCTTTAAACCTCTGTTTGCTTATCGGAACCTTTTAGAACCTTAGAACCTTTTGAGGTTCTCCTATCCCTATACATAATAGACAGTGGTTTGATGTATAGTATAACAAAAAGCAGGATAGTCACAATATGAATGAAAAATGCAAGGAAAAGAGTAAAATGCATATAGAAATAAAAGCAGTAAACGCATGCCATAACTGGTATGTTCTCGTATATTCTGAGCCACTCCGCTTCCCCAGTTATTTATTTATTTGAAATGACTCCAACCAGGATAATCCCACGAGATGCAGCATCTTATTTTCCAGGTGGTCCAGGGAGGATAGCAGCAGTCAACAGGTTAACATAGTCCAGCAGGGATAGTTACATACAGGCTAAAGTATACCCAGGAAAAATGAACTCTAATGGTAAGTATATCCAAACGGCAGTCAAAACAGGCTAACAAAGTGAGATCTCGGCAAATTAACAGCATGAGCATTTTATGCAAAAATCAACATGATTTGATTTCCATTGAAACCATAATAACCAAACTGTACACAATTTTCTTTCAATATAGAGATTGTGGTAAGGCAAAATTAAATACAGTATTAAGGTAGCCTTATAAAATGGGTAGAACAAGTCCTGTGTATTGACTGGCTGAGAGGTACCATTTGCCATGTCCTGATCAGGACATAGATACATAGATACTCTCGGCAGATAAGGGCATAAGGCCCACCCTGTCTGCCAATTTGAGCTTGTAAGATCACTTTAAGTTTTTGTAGAAGTCTGTTGCCCCTTACCCCTGACCTCCAGAATTCTCTTATGTCTATCCCATGCATTCTTAAATCCCATGATTGTTTCCTCCCCCACCAGTTCCTCATGCAAGGTGTGCCACTTGTCCACCACCCTTTCTGTGAAGAAATTCTTCCTCACATTTCCTCTGAATCGCCCTCCCTCCAACTTCATTCCATGCCCTCTAGTTCTGGAACATCTTTTTCACTAGAAAATAGCATTTTCCTGCACCCTTTTCCTCCCTGTAAGGTACTTGTATGTCTCTGTCATATCCCCTCTCTCCTCCAGGGGTACATATTCAAGTCCTTCAGCCTGTCCTCATAGGACTTGTGATGCAATCCTGGTACCATCTTTGTTGCCCTCCTCTGAACCCTCTCCACCCTGTCTTTGTCCTTACAAAGGTAAGGTCTCCAGAACTGAACACTGTACTCCAGGTGGAGCCTCACTAGTGTCTTTTATAGTGGAATTATGACCTCCCTTTTCCTGCTGGTGATGCCCCTGCCTATGCACGCCAACATCCTATTTGCTTTACTTGCTGCCTTGTCACACTGTTTCCCTACCTTGAGGTCATCAGAGATGATAACCCCAAAGTCCCTTTCCTGCTTGGTGCATACTATATTCTCACCCCCCCCCCCCAGCTGATATGTTGTTCCAGGGGTTTTGTGCCCCATATGCGTTATTTTACACTTTTTTGCATTAAATTTCAACTGCCAACCTCATGACCATTCTTCAAGCTTCTGCAGGTCCCTCCTCATTCTGTCTACACCCTCTGGCATGTCCGTTCTGTTACAGAGCATCGTGTCATCAGCAAACAGGTAACTTCTGCCTTCTAGGTCCTGTGCAATGTCACCGATGAAGATGTTGAATAGAACCGATCCCAGCACTGATCCCTGCAGCATCCCTGTGGTCACTCTTCCCTGTATGGAGTGACAGCCATTTACCACCACCCTCTGTGTCCTGCCACCCAGCCAATTACCCACCCACCACACTACTGTCCTGCCCACACCCATATTCCCCAGTTTGTTTAATAGCCTTCTGTGGAGCACAGTGTCAAAGGCCTTGCTGAAGTCCAGATAGGCCATGTCCACTGCCCTCCCCTGATCCACCTCCCTTGTCACCCAGTTGAAAAATTCAATGAGGTTGGTCTGGCATGACCTCCACTCGGTGAAACCATGCTGCCTTGGGTCCTGTAGTCCATTGGCAACTAGATGTGCCACCAATCTCTCATTCAATAGTGCTTCCATGATCTTCCCCACTACTGAGGTTAGGCTGACTGGTTTGTAGTTCCCTGCTTCCTCTTTGTTCCCTTGCGTGTGACATATACTGGCAACTGGTACTACTTGTGCCATCCAAAATGCAGCACACTCACAGATCAATGCCTGCCACAACTCTGCCTGCCAGAAATGGATCTCCCGCTGCAGCTCCTCACGAAGCATTTCATGGAACCGCATCAGTTGCACCGGAAGAGCACTGTCAGCAACGTACATCTGTTTTTGTGTGCAAGCCCCCCTCACAAATGACAGCCAAACTTTAAATCGAATCTTTACTACCCATCACTTTATTTCCACTGTTGCCTGTTTCTTGAATGTCAGTTCCGAGGCCGTGACACCTGCTGTTCAAACAGCAGCCACTAAACACTGACCGTTCATGACATCACGGTCTCAAGTCCTCCACCGCGATCTTCAGTGTCAAGTTCTCATGCCTCGTTCTATACAGCAAACCGCAAGGGTAAAGAGCCGAAAGATCTCAGGTATTTTCAAATTGCAGGCAAAGGAGGAAATGCGAAGAGCACTCTATCTGCTCTCCACAGTGGCAGCTGAGGGACACGCTTGCCTCCAGTCAGGGTGGCCGCTCCACAGTTAGCACTGAAATTTCATAACTAGTCCCACCTTCATTACCTTTTAAAACTTAAAACATAAAAAAAAATCATGAAACAACACTGACTTTGGGAATGCACTATGCTACTACTGCACCGGACATGGGATACGCTCGCTCCCACTGGCTCTCACTAAAACTGGGTAGACACTTGCTCAGTAATAAGAAAACACAGCCAAAGTAAGAAATGTTAAAATTCAATAAACTAAAAAGCTTATTGTGGACTGTGTGTGTGTGTTTTGGGGGTAACATTACAAATACAATACAATACAATCCTTTATAATGAGAATGACTTCTTTTTGTGTTTTTTGTACTAATATACTCATATTTTTTACTCTGTTTAATTACAATTTTTATATGTATTTTTAACTTAACTTTTTTTACTGGGGGACCCATTTTATAAGTGGAATAAGACACTCCGAGGTGTGATTTATGGTCTGATAAGAGCATCTCCCTGGTGCTAAAAGGCACTTGGCGCAAGCACCTTGTGCCTCATAATGCACCTGGGGCATGCTCTTATCAGGCCATAAACCACACCTCGAAGTGTCTTATTCCTTACATATTGCATGCGTCATGCTAATGGACCTGTACACACACTGAATATTGCACACTACAACCATTACATTGAAAATTTACAAAAAGGAAACCTTGAAAATCAGCTGCATGTCACATACATGGCAGGAAGTAACAGCAAATCTAAAAGCTGTTTCATCATAGCATCATATGAAAATACCAGTGATTAAGAGTTCCATATTATGGCATCCTTAAAATATTAATGCAGCAGTGTATGTTATGGTGAACATTTCGACCTGTACTTTTTATTCCATTGTAGATTGCCCCTTATGATGCCCTCCTTTCTAGATTTTGAGTCTGCCCTAACAGTTTTTTAAACCTGAAATACTAAAAGGTGCACTGTTTGTAATACAGCTCAAGTTGCACCATATTTTCATGAGTATTACATAGAATCATAGAAACATAGAATTTGACGGCAGATAAGGACCGCTTGGCCCACCCAGTCCGCCCATTTCCCTATCTAATGGATAAGCTGCAGATCCTAGTTAACCAGCAGCCTACTTCTTTCTACCCCAACCCCCTAGAATTGCCTTATGGCTGTCTCATGCATGCTTGAATTCAATCACTGTTTTGACTCCCCAACCTCCTCTGGAAGGCCGTTCCATGCATCCACAACCCTCTCTGTGAAAAAATACTTCTTATATTACCTCTGAGCAGCCCCTCTATCTTCAAATTGTGCCCCCTTGTTCTTGCACACCTCTTTTTTTGAAAGATGCTACCCTCTTGGACTTTGTCGATTCCCTTGAGGTACTTGAACGTTTCTGTCATGTCCCCCTTCTTGCTCCTTTTGTTTCTCTTCATATGTCTTCTGGTGCAGACCCTGCACCATTTTAGTTGCCCTCCTCTGGACAGCATCCATCCTATCTATGTCCTTGCGGAGATGAGGTCTCCAGAACTGCACTCAGTACTCTAGATGAGGGCTCACCAACTGTCCATACAGAGGAATAACATACTAAAATGCCAGCAGAATAGGCCTAACGGTCTTTCGAGTCTGCTTGATTGGTCAGCCCCCACCCTGGGTGCTGACCTTGCTGCCCCCCTCGCCTTCTCTGGCTTCTCCCTTCCCAGTTCCAGATATTCTTGCTGCATTGGATTTTGCTTCCAGAACCCTTCCCCTGTACCTGTCCCAGCCCCTCTTGAACCCCTCCACTGTCTCTGCCTCCACCAGCCCCTAGGAAGTGCATTCCATGGCTCCACCACCCTCTCAGTGAGTAGCACCTCCTCCTTTTCTCCCTGAATCTTCCCCTCCAGCTTCCACCATGACCTCTAGTGGCCCCTCCTCCTTCCTTGGCTTGCCCTGACTGTTCCTCCCTATTTACCCTCTTCATGTACCTGAAGACCTCTATCATGTCCCCCCGGTCCCTTCTCTCTTCCAATGTGTACATATTTAGCTCTTCGAGCCTCTCCTCATAGGTCCTGTCCCCCAAGCCCCAAATCATTTTGGTTGCCCTCCTCTGGACCTTCTCCAGGAGTTTAATGTCCCTCTTTAAGTGTGGCCTCCAAAACTGCATGCAGGACTCTAGGTGTGGCCTCACCAAGCAGTTATACAAAGGGAGTATCACTTCCCTCCTTCTGGAGGTGATCCCCCTAGCGATGCATCCCAGCATCCTGTTGGCCTTGGCTGCTGCCCTCCTACAAGTCTCTGAGTTGTTCATCTTGACATCCACCACCACCACCCCCAGGTCCCTCTCAGCCATCGAGACTTGTAGCATTCCCCCCCCAGGGTGTACACTTGGCCCGGGTTTCTGGCCCCCAGGTGGAGTACGTTGCATTTCTCTGCATTGAACCTCAGCTTCCACTTTCTAGACCATCTTTCCAGAGCCTCCAGGTCCCCCTGTAGGGCCACCTTCCCCTCATCTCCATCCACTACCGCCCCCAGTTTTGAGTCATCCGCAAAGAGACTCATCTCACTCCTGATTCCTGTCCTTATGTCAGAGATGTAGGCGTTGAACAGGAGGGGCCCAAGGACTGATCCCTGTGGGATCCCACTAATGACCCTCCTTGGGGATGAGACTATCCCGCCAACTACGACCCTCTGGGTCCGTTTCTGGAGCCAATTGCCTATCCATATGATCATCTGGTTCCCCACCCCCATTTCTCCCAGCTTATCCAACAGGCCCACGTGAGGAACAGAGTCAAATGCCTTGCTGAAGTCCTGAGGGCGATCCACTGGTCTACCCAGGTCCAAGGCACTAATCACCCAGTCATAGAGACTCCACAAGGTTTGTCTGACACGATTTCTCCGGGGCCGAATCCATGCTGTCTATCGTCAGGCACCCTGACTTTTCCAGGTCCCCGCCTCTCCTTGACAATGCCCTCCATCACCTTGCCCACAACCGATGTCAGGCTGACAGGCCTGTAGTTCCCTGCCACCTCCCTTGATCCCCCCTTGTGGATTGGCACTATATGCGCCACCTTCCAGTCCTGGGGCACCCACCCTGTATTCTCAGCTGTTTTTCTACACCTATTTAATCATAAGGTTATTAAGCAGTACATGATGCATACTAGGTAATTTTAGTCACAAGAAAACTTACTGTGTGTTAACCATGGGTGTTTAAAAACAACACAGAGTACTGTTGAAAACTTGGACCATTCTAGACATATTAAAAAGGATAATTCATTTTATTATTTCAAATATAAAAAAGTTGTTACAGCAACTTGAAATGGGGATGAGGCATGATCATAGAAGACATGCTATAAGGGGCAATCTAAACAAAACAGCTAATATGCCCTGTTATTTTGAAGTTTGAAGCCCACCACAAAACTATTTTAAGGAAAGACCTTGAATCATTTAAAACTAAATCAGAAAACAGATTTCTAGAGCCTCTGATAACATCAGATTTGCAGCAGCTGGTCTATAAACCCACAAAGGGTGAAAATGTGCTAGACCTTGTGATTACTAATATAAAGGACTCAGTTAAAAATATTAGCTTAAAAGATAATTTGAGCAATTGTGATCATAACACAGTAGAATTTAAAATACAAACTAAAGCAATACCTGCTAAAGGAATAACAATTATAAAAGACTATAACAAAGCAGATTTTTAGAGAATTAAAAAAGAACTGAAAGACTGTAACTGGGATGTACTCTTCATGAACAAAAATGTTGAAGAGATGTGGCACATATTAAAAAATAAACTCCTACTGATTGTAGAGAAATGTGTTCCTCAAAAAAACACCTATAACCCTGTTTACACAGCAGCAGCGATTTACTTACCACTATGCTGCCTTCTCACTGCGCTGTGCCTGGAGCTTGCAATGAACTGTTTACACTTCCGACCCTGATACGCTGCAGATCGTACAGGGAGGAGTGTCTGTGGATGTTTGGACAAGGTTCAGGAAAATTACATCTCCAGCCGGGAGATAGGGGATCGCAGCAGATCGAGTGCATCGGCTGTTCACACCGCAGGGCAATGCGCTCAATCCAGTACGCATTCCTACTTTTCAGTCGGATCAGAAACTGGAGTGGGAGCATACTTGGAGCAATGTGGTGAGCGTCCACAAAGCAGGCATTGCAGCTCATCAACCAGAGTGCATAAGTTGATGCACTGCAAAGACAGTGGTGTAAACTGGGTGTTAAACAAAAGAGGTAAACTTCCCATGTGGTGCACCAAGAGGATATTAAACCAATGTAACAAGAAAAAAAAACATTTGACAGCATGAAGAAACTTAATACTAAAGAAGCAGTGGCTATGTACAAACAAGCGCTTAAAACATTAAAAAAGATGATTAGCACAGAAAGAAAAAAACTACAGTTTAATATAGCACATAGAAATGACAATTGTAAAAGCTTCTGTGCATACGTAAATAATCAAAATAGAAAACATATGCAAATTAGACCTATCATGCAAGAAGGTAAAATATTAAAAAAAGAAACAGCTGATGCTTTCAGTGATTATTTTAGCAGTGTTTATAGCACCAAAAACAGTAGTATAGTTCACAACAGAGGGATAAACTATGACAACTTGACCCTAACAGTTAATGAAAAGGATGTGAAGAATGTGTTAAATAAATTACAGGACAACAAATCAGCAGGACCTGATAATCTGCATCCCAGATTTCTTAAGAAAATAAGCACTCAAATTTCAAAACCATTGACAATATTATTTAATAAGTCCTTTGTAACTGGTGAGCTCCCACACGACTGGAGGTTGGCGTTTGTGGTAGCACTACATAAAAAAGGGGACAATACCATAGTATCTAACTATAGACTGATCGGCCTAACATCAGTTCTATGTAAAACTGCAGAGACCCTCTTGAAAATCAAGCTACAGGAGAATTTGGAGAACATCAACTTTAGTGACATCAGACAACACGGGTCCAATCGTAACAGAGCATGCATTCCTAACCAATTATGCTTTTACAACAAAGTAAATAAAAGCTTGAGTGAAAAAAAAAACTGGATGTTTTTGATTTTGTTTTCAAAAGGCCTCTGACAAAGTGCCTCATTCCAACTTAATAAAAAAAAAACGTTATACTATCAGAGTGGATCAACGTCTAATCAAGTGGATAAGTAACTGGCTTACTGAAAGGAAGGAGTGTGTTAGAATTAGAGGGTGCTGCTCTGATTGGAATAGTGTTACCAGTGGGGTTCCCATTCTCTTATCACTATATATAAGCAACTAAACTTACAAAATGAAATAGAAAACTGGATTAGATTTGCAGATTATCTGAAGCTAGGAGGCCCCGCTGGTACCATAGAAAATACAGCTAGTTTAAAACAAGACCTAGAGAAAATCAAGAAATGATCAGAAGAGAACAGTATGCCCTTTAACCTAGATAAGTGCTCGATAATGCATATGGAGAAGCATAATAGCCAGCACACTTATACTCTAAACAAAATCCCATGAGAAGAAGTCTTTGATATTTTCATTGACAAAAGTCTAAATTTTAAAGTACATTGTACAAAAAACATACAAAGATCAAATTATTTGATAAGAAACATTAAGAAATTTTTTTTAAATCGCTCATCAAGCTGTATGTTGCCACTATACAGGTCTTACATTAGACCACATTTAGATTATGGATCCTCATTATGGAGTCCACATCATAAAGGGGAGATGGGGTGGAACGTGTACAGCGTAAATTTACAAAATTAATACCGGCCCTAAAGGACATGGACTATAAGAATAGATTGAGTAAATTAAGTCTCTATACCCTGCAAAAAGAAGAATTAGGGGAGATCTTTTAAACATGTACAAGCTTATGAGTGATGCTGAATTGAAGTCAGAGATAGGAATTGTACTACATGACAAACCCAATTATCTGAGGGGCCATAAACTTCAGGTTAAATTAAATACTGTAGTTAATAACAACAGATTCAGTTTTTTTCACGCATCGAACTCGTAGTATTTGGAACCAACTACTAAGTAACGTACTCTATAGCACCACATTGGATGCCTTTAAAAAGAGACTAGATCATGAATTGTTAACAGAAATAAAAACAAACTAGGGCCTGATGGTTCCCGCTGATGTGGGTAGACAGTTTAAATGGGCATCTAGCCTTCTCCCATCTCTACCACCCAGTATGAAACTCAAAACCAAAAAACACTCTGCATTTTTATATTTTTTCTTCGTTTCTTTGCTATCCACACATATTTTCAAACAAAGCAACAAATGCACAACATGTCCAGTAATTGTTTTCATCTCTCCATCATCTGGTGTAAATTACACTCTATTATCTAGCCACATTTCAGGACAACTTTTGGTCCTAAAAGTTTTATCCTCTTGAAAAATAAAGGTTTTTATCTAGCTAGCTAGCTAGCTACAGTATCAAAACGATTTCCGAAAACAACTCATGAACATTTTACACTTCACTGCAGAGTTAGATATTACCAGTGAAACAAATGGAGTTGCACATAAAATACATTATTATAGTATTGCTAGTTAAAATTTCATTTATTTTACCAGGAACGGCTCCATTGAGCAAAAGCTCATGTACAAGGAGGTCCTGGGTAGGACAGTAGGAACAATGCATACAATTTGGAATTACAGTACAACAAACAACTGATGGTACATAATACATACTGTAGGAAGGCTGTATACGAAAAGCAGAAGATAACAGTTAAATATTGGGAAAGGGATAATAAGTTCTAGTCTTAGCATCATCTTTTGGTACAAAAGGTTTAAGAAAGAAAAAAAGCCTAGGATTAACAGACAAAGTAGCTTAATGCACAAGGAGCAAGGTTATCACTGTGAATACTGCTTATAATGCCATTATCAAATACAGTATTAAAGGCAAACACATGTATCAGTGCAGTTTTGGTTAAGAAGAGTATGAAAGTATGAGGAACAGACCAGGGTGGGTAATTTAAGTAGTTTCTGAAGGGCATTCCACACTGTAGGGGCTGCCCTGCTGAAGGCCATCTTCCCATATTGTGTTAAGTGCCTAGGGATTTCAAGCATGATGATATTGTGCAGCCTAAGTATATATGGGCTTTGGGCCCTGTGGAGGAGCGAGCAAATAGTGAGTTACATAGAGCTTTCAGGGTCCAGAGATTTAAGAAGTGCACAAACAAAAACCACAGTGTATTTAAATGTGGTGCATTGTTAAAATTTCATCCTATTACACTGCTTATATTTCGCGATCCGCGGTCCCGAACTGACTTCACTTTTCCTTAATTTCACTTTCCAGCCTGTGTTAATACATTAGTGCTCCTATTCGTGCTTTCTCATAGTGCCTTCTTATAGTAATCTCACTCCCCTACAGCTATAATCAACAGGGTGATTGCCAGTCTGGTATGAGTGCTAAATGAATTAACGAACTGACAATTACCCTGACAATTACACTGTGATTCTTCAATACGCTTGAACATCAGATTCAGTTTTGAATCTGCAGGTATTGCTGCCACTCATTACAACTGCCTTAATGACAGATCCTGACTAATTGCACTTTTTGCACTTTGTTTTAGACTGTATGTCTGTTTTTAAAACGTTAATGGTATTAAACTTTTTTTATATTCACCACTACTTGTATTTGTTGTGGCTATGCAATAGAAAAACTTTACCATACCGAGTGCTGAACAAACTGCATAACGCAGTAACATATATTTGCTTGCACTTTATTTTAATGCTCAAGCTTCAAATAGTGAATATAGCGAAAATAAAATGTCAGCACATGTAAGGTGTTCTACAGTATGTACTCAAAAAAGCAAACAAACAGATAAGGCAACATAACAATAAAATATACAAGCACTGCAAACCAGAATTTTGTCATTTGTTCAAAGACAGAGTAAATAGCAATGGAATCTCCATCGTGCCCCCTGCCAACCCTGTCATGAGGTTGTTCCCTACCTATATAGTTGCTTTCTAGCTATTTAACCACATGTAAAATCTCTGCAATAAATGAAATGTTTTAGATACTGAAAACATTAAAAAGAAAACTTAAAAGCCAGCGCCTATCTTAAAAGTAGATACTGTAATCACAAATTGTTGCAGAATTGTACCTCATCAATTCTCTCATTCTGTCACTGTACAGCAAGGTGTGTGGGTGGTCACTTTATTCCAGCACAGTCTGGGAAATGCATAGTCTGCCCATTCAGTCTCTGACTGGTACAAGCTATCTGCTTGCTGTATCATGATGTCATTATCTCACACATGAAGGATACAGCAGACCCTGTAAATCCCTCTGTGTACCTGACAACCTGCATGCCGTTACATTTATTTATGTGTCTCTAGTACCTTATCAACACACACACTGCTAAATGGGGGGGGGGCAGATGGTTGTTTCCACTCACCCTGTGAGAGTTTCATATGCAGGGTAGGAATTGCAGGGAAAGAGCAAATACTTTCTAACCCAAAAAAAGGTATTTTATTACTGTCTGCTAGCAGCATTTCCTGTGCATTCTGCTAATGGCTGATTGCAGTCAGAGGTGACGCAACTCAGCTCTGGTGCATTCCAGCCCAGTTTAACCCATGGGCTTCGGGAAGGAGGATACATTCCCCATTACTACCTTCTGCATCCTGCCTGTGAGAAACGACTCAAACCAGTTAATGACAGTATCGGTAAGTCCACAGAGCTCTCTAAGGTGATTGACAGATTTAACCCAAATAGGGCTAATACACTCTCCACCAGGTCTGTTTCCCCCGGGGGAGAACTATACAACAACTTGGAAAACAAATTAGTTGTTTTCACAGGCTCAAAATGTTCTAAAGCCTCCCAACAACCACCTAAATCTACTGCTTCTTTTCTCCAGATTACGTGCCATCACCAAACTCAGACAAAAGGGTCAGCATGACTGTCCCATCCACATTAATTACAGCAAGGTAAAACATGCATACCTAAACACCATGGTGGTGGCACCTGACCAATCTTCAATACACATTAAGCGGCAGACTGATAGCAGTGGAAAACAAATCCACGTGGCCTGCCTAGCCAAAGACACCTTTCAAGGTTGGCCTAACACCAGAATTTCACCCAGTGGTACCCTGTCTATACGCCAGGCCCAAGCACAACACACAGGTTTATACAATCACACTGTACTTATAAACCAACATTTTTGTGCTCAATTTCCAAATGATACTACTGTCACAAATGCACTCTGCAGGCGGCCCGTCAGCACAGCGGTGGGATTTCGCTTACGGCGCGCGGCGACCAGGCCGAGACGGCCGAGAGTCGTCGGAGGCTGGCGGGGAGAAAAAATCGGCGTCCGGCCGGACTGCTCCTCCTTCTCCGGGGAGGGTTGGGGCAGCAACCAGGCGATGGGGACCCCTAAGCGGGGCTGGGGACACTCACGCTGCAGCGCTTACTCGAGGGAGAGGGGGCAGGCGGCGCTGGCGTCATTGCACGTCCCCTCGCCTCAGGGTCGGGAATAAAGGCTAAAAATTCCAGCCTAGCGTGCTTAGATGACGCTGCAGCCCTGGGACGCCCTGATTGGTCACGAGCCATTCCCCAACCAGTTACTAGGCCCGAGTCCGGTGTGTGGGGGTCCGAACTGCGCCCCGCCTCTGGGGGCAAGCCAGGGATGACCGGGGAGTCGGGCGATATCTGGTGACCGGGGCCCTGGGGTCCATGACCAGAGCAGAAAGTGCAGATGAGAGGCGTGGAGGTAAAAAAAGAGAATTTAAAAAAAAAAATGCACTCCGCAGGTCAAGCCCTCTGCTTCCACAGTGCCAACCTCAGAGTGCAATAGTGTGAACAGGTTACAGGCAGGGTAACCCTCCTGTCTGCTTTGGGTCTGAATCACCTTTAGCCTCGAGTTCTGGAGGGATTCAAACTGTGAACCTTATGCTGCCATACCATAAATGTACAGGCTCAGATAATATTCTCTTCGGGGGGATGTAATATATCCTTCGCCTAAGTGCACCTAACCAGGTATCCAAAATGAACCCTTTTTAACTCTATAAGAGACCTATGTATTTCTTACCTTATTATACAAGCTCAGTAACACAATCAAGCTTTTCAACTGCTGTGAGACTTAAATACAGGCGCTTCACATACAAAAAGAAACTGAGAAGACACCCAGGCAGTATTTCAAAGAAAAGGTTGTTTACTAAGATATGATAAAAACAGGTAAAATTAAATACAGAACAATATATCATAAAACTTACAAACATGTAAAACAAAAAGGAAGTTACAGAACAAACACTCCTACCACCGATACTTAATTGTTTTCTATCTAAGTATTACCTTTTAAGTGCTGTTTAAGTTAGAGATCTTTCTTGTCTCAGAGCCCAAGATTCATATGTCTCATTTCCCAGATACAATGTTTCATTTTTAACTCTATCTGTTCCCACCCCCTTTTGATGAGGTCAGCTAGATCCTCACTTAGATTTTAATTTCTGACATAGTTATCCCTGAGGATGTGAGTCATTACTTTGATAAATCTGTAACTAGCCATTTCCCAAATATGACAGTCTTTAATCAAACATTTCTCTTTGATGTCTCTTCTCCTTATTTCCTACTGCTAGTGTGATCTGAGGGTTTTATGACTCTTCACACACTTCTGGTTATGTGCTAAAATGAGAGGAACCAGACCAATTACCTTTTTTCCTGTAACATCATAAAACTCACATTTAGTTTCAACTTCAGAAGCCTGGGCAGGTCATTAAAGGTAATAAATTGCCCTTCTGTAAGGAAGTCTTAATTAAATGGTTCCCTTGGTCAGTTTAATGACATCCTGTGGTGTCAGCTACTGATCTGTAAAGTTAAAGGCCAAATTTCTTACATACTGACATTTCATACACAGACTATTTATTTCTAATATAACTATCATACAATAACCATAAGCAGAGGGCAGCACGTCACAACTGCTGCACAGTATTGTGCAATTCATCCCATTGCTAACACTGCCATGTTTCCAACTGTTGTTCCCCCGCCAGAGGAAAACTCTACCCAATGTCCAGTCCAGCAACCCGGACCATTTAGTGGTCTGGTTGCCTCATCACTCCCAGTTACTCAAGGTGCAATTCATGCAGGTGCCCATGATTTTAAAACTACCCAAATACACTATGGCAGAATTTAAATTCTGCTCCTGTACTCACACTTCTAGGTTTCGTAGTGCCATGTTCCTTGCAACATCCCAGTACGTACACAAGATCCAGTAACAGGGCCCCACACTTCTGAGTACCTATGAGTATTTCATCCTAGAAAACAAAGGAAAGGAAACACCCAAGAGAGGGACCTTTCAAATGTCACAGGTGCAACAGGCGCTGTCACCGGTTTATTCTAAAACTGGTATACCTACTTAAAACCAAGTAGATTTGGCTGCAATCAAGAGCCAAACTCTAAAGTTCCAGACAGGCCTACAGTAGGTCAAACAGCAACACGTAGGCAGATAAACTATGTTTAATTACTGTCACAACCTCTTCTGAGAACTGGAAGCAGGATATATTCACAGATGACAAAATGGTATTACCCTCCTTATTGGACCTCGGCCTGCACCTCTGAGTGTATGGCTGACACCAGCACTTTTTCTCTCATGACTACCAGAAACTAGGTTATGTCACACCACACCATAATCAAAGACATTGCTAATAACCTAGTAATTTTTCCTTCCAAATATTTATGTGTGTTTCATTAACTGTATTTCTAACAGAGTTTTACAAGTTTACAGATTTCAACAGCGTGGCATGTGTAAGATCTTCAAGCAACTCATTCGACGTTTCTTCACTGCTGGTGTTTTCCAAGTCTGGCTGGCGCTTTATACAAACTGATTGTTCTAGTATGGACTGTCAATACTTGTGCAGGGGTGTGATCAATTTCCGAAACAAAAAGCCAGTGTGTGTGGCTTTTCCATTGAAGGACCCAATTAACAATTTAATGTACCTCCTGCCAAGGCCTCTGCAAATCCAGCCATCCAGCAGCCAACTTCATGAACATTGACTTTCTTACCATGCTGGTGTTTGATCTTTAACCTATCGTTTACATAGCCCCATGTGCAATGTGGGGTTACAGTCGTTCTGCAAATGACATTTTGTATGTAACTGTGCCGCTTTGTGGTTACTTACTTAAACTTTATAAACTGGTCATGCACATTTAACAGTGACCTATGACCTTTGGTCAAAAAGCATTATCAACAAATTCTTCAATCAAAAAAAAAAGCATGCCGTCGTCACCTGCAGTATACACTCTCAAAGTGGAATGTTCATCATCAGTGGACAATGGTGTATCATTTTATAATGTTCAATGCATTCATTACTGTTTTTACAAACAATGTTGTGTAGTTACAAATATTAATAATCTTTCTTACACACATATCAATTGTGGTGTTAACATACCTAGTTTCTGCTTTGTGCTTTACAAACAAACCATTCCATTCTTGGTCCATCTGTGATTCCATTTTGCCAACTCCAAGATAAAACTGCCTTCACAGTTACCCTGACTATCTGTATGCTATACACATGTTTTAACAAGTTGTTTTTGTTTATGTGATAAATAATACAGTGTCGTAATACATAATAAACTGTTTTTATAAACCTGCCTTTTGCTTTGGTCCCCTGGCCTATATTGGAAGCCCACAGTACACCACTGACAGCATCTACTGTATTACCTAATCATGGCTCCAATATAAGCCCTAATCATTACTAACCTGTAGAGCACAGGTACCACCATATAAAAGTAAGATCTCAGACACAAACCACAAGATTATTGTTACGATATATATATATATATATATATATATATATATATATACAATGCACCAATAATGTATTACTGTGTTCTGACTATAACACATATTGACATCTTAGCTACAAGATTGTATAACTAATGCATGATCTTTGCCACCATCATGTGGATCTTTGTAACACTGTGCTTGTTGGGTCAGCCCGCCGGTGCAGAAGTTGGATTTCTGCTTGTGATGACGTCGATGACCCAGGTTTGGGAACGGACCCGAGAGTTGGAGGACCAGCCGGGGGGAGAACGGATCAAGCATCCTAGGGACTGCTCTCCTTCTCCGGAGGGAGGGTGGGTATGAGTGCCCTGTGCTTTATGGGGCCCTGGCAGAGGCTGGGAGTACCACCGCGACCTATGCCATAACGTTGGGGGGCGGGGTGGATGCTGGACGTCCGTGCATGTCCCTGCCCCCCCAGGGAAGCAAGCATCTACAAAAAGGCGCACACCCCTGGCATGACGACCCGCTGTGCTCCACTGCCTCCAGCGTCTGCTGGGGGGGGTCCCGCTGCCATGGCCCCGACCATAGTGTCCGTTGGGAGGTAGAGCCCAACCAGTGGCCCAGTCCAGGGGAGCAAGCCTGGGCATGGGGGTGACAGGTGGGGGTGGGTCAGAGAATAAGGGGGGGTTCCGGACACCCCAAAAAAAAACACTGCACTTGTTTTTCTCATTACATGTGAGAAATCTTTGTCCTGTACAGAAATGTCTAACTTAGCACTTCTTGTGTATCAGAGATACTGAGGAGCCACCTAACTTTTAGCCAATAGGGCTTGTTTTGTACAACTAATGTGCATAAAAAAATGAGTTACTATGGTAATTATCTGTACTATAAGAACTGTTGTAAGACATTTTCTTCCCGTGTCCATCTTTATATCCTGGGGTATAGAAGTACTCTGGCTCTCAGTATCTACCTAGGTAAGATTCTGTGTAGGGCATTAGTCTATTTTTGGTGTAATAAACTTGTTTATTACTAATGCCATTTGTCTATAGTCTCTTCTATTAGCCTCTGACCAACAAGAACCTGAGAGATAGTACTCCTGTACAGATTCCTGAAATGGCTTTCTGATTTGTTTCTGTGGGCAAGCATGATGCAGTATTTCTCAAGTAAATTATACTGAAATAGTTCTCAGCCATTCAGCATACAGAGCTATTGTCCAATTATTCTGCCATAACCATACACTGTAGGTTCATAAAGGGACAGGATGCTAATCCCTACAGTTTGGTGGCCTAGGACAAACTGTCCCTCTATGGCAATGTGTCAGCTTCTATGCCAGCTCTCCCTCTCAGTCATTTGTTTTAAATTATGTATCTAGCCTTCCTTCCACAAAAAAAGCATACATATAAGCTATATTTGGCCTATCAATACCCACACCTTGCCTCAGATTAAAGTATTTAATTCATTGATCTTGCCTTCCCTCCTCTCTTGCCTTCCTGCCTCACTTGAAATGGTCTGTTTGGGCAATGTGACAACTTTTAACACCATTGGTCAAGCCTCAGTCCCATTCCACCACCTCCAACTGCCAAAATACCTCCCTAGAAATACCATATTTTTCTTTTAAAAAATGTACCGCGAAAGCCTAAACCACATCACTGTCTCTAGTGCCCCAGAGCATCTGCAAGAACTTACCATCCTATTCTGACTGCACTGTTACTGAAAGATGCAGAGTTCTGACTTTCAGGCTAAATTCTAAGACCCTTAGTAAAGGGGGGGTGGGAGTTGAGGCTTCACTGTTGAAATCATTATTATCACATTAACCAAATAGGCATTTTTCGTGGGTGTGATTAATCAAGAAGGCCAGATCGGGTTGCTGAGGAGAGCTTTTTTTTATTTTAGAATTTTCTTTCTCATTATTACAGTATTAGATATGGTGGTGGGGGCTTTATGGGGTAAAAGCCATTTATGTGAGGACATAAACACCTCAGTCATTTAGGAACTCAAAGATAGTTATAGCCTCATAAACCTCCACTATTCTATTATTACCATAGATGTACCATAATGTACCAGAAAACATTTAGGTAGATGCATTGTTTTTACTGTTTTTTTATCTTGTTTCCACCACTGTGTTTTGGGGATATATATTGAGAACCATAGATCCAGTTTTGATTACTGTTGGCATGGGCATTCCTTCTACTTACTTCTTGAGGCTGTTGGCATCTTAGCTATGGTGACCTAGGAATGCATAAATTATTGCTGATTGTTTTGTAAATTTCTGCTGCACCACAAGAACCACTTATGCAAGTGGATCTAATGTGCTAAAAATATTCCTTAGTATAGCCTGTTGATAAATCTACTACATAATGTTGTTTGAATCATGGCATCGATGAGTCCATTCTGCATTAACTTCTGTCTTGTGATTGGCTGCTACAGTTTTGGCTGTGTTAAAAATACATATCCTGTTTCGATCAAACGTGTATATATTATATATGAGATAGTCTATGCAAAACAGTGGCTGTCATCGTGGCATAGGTCAGGAACCATAGGAAGACTAGGAGCAGGTATAAAATTCACAAGTAGCATTTTATTTTTTTCAACAACAGTAAAATAAAAAACAAAATTGTTCAGTATAACTATTTACAAAGATAGTACAAACAGAGAAAACAAAGTCCATTGTCTGAGGCTATCTCTAATTCCAAGTTTCAGTTTCTCTGTCTCTCTCTTTCACTTTAGCAAAAGCATTGCTGCTCTTTTTAGAAGTCTTTGCCTGGAAACTCATTAAGAGAACATTTTGTTTCTCAAAAAATGTCCTTGTCAGTTTCCTTCCTTGCAGGTACAACAAAACAGTACATGGTGTCGCAGAACTGACCTCTTGTTAACAGTTCTGCAACAGAGTTTGTGCTGCGTGTCAAGATTAACCTCCTAAATTCCAAATAGCTTTTTGCAGTCATTTCAACAACATAACTATATATAGTTTCAAACTAAAGGATCCCAGTATCACTTACAGTTTCACACAAAAATTCACATATATTTTTATAAATGCAAATACGCAAGGGAAAAGAAAAGACAGAAACAGGAAGTGAAGGCAGAGAGATAGCGAGAGGTGGAGAATTGTGAGACCTTCGGAGTGATCAGTTCCTATGTCTCACGAGAACATTTGGTTGTCCAACCAGACAGACAAGAGACAGAAAAGGAGAGGAGAGGACGTAACAGATCCTTGCATTTAGCTCTTTGTGCATAACAAATGGGACAGGGTCTTATTCAACCCTGTCACATATACCCCTCTAATACTCTTCTAACATTAACTTATAACCTTTACAGTTCAGTGCATGTTCAGTATAGCAAACAGTGACGTTTAAACTCACACTTTTTCCCAACCTTCTGAACTCTCAATTCCTGATCCATATCTTGACAGAAAATCAGCAGACACATTCTCTTTTACAGGATTTGTGTATCTCCTTGAATTGAAATGGCTGTAGTGCCAGGTACAACCTTGTGATTCTGGAATTCTTGTCCTTCAGTTGGTTAAGCCAACAGAAAGGATTATGATCAGTTAGAAGTACAAAGTCAGCTCCTAGCAAATAAAAGTTAAGGGACTTCATGGTCCACTTTGCCACAAGGTATTCCTTTTCAATGGTGGAGTACATTTTCTCTCTGCCATGCAACTTCCTACTGATCTATAGAATGGGATGTTCCGTCCCATCTCTGTTTTGACTCAAGACCACACCTAGACCAATCTCTAATGCATATGTCTGTAACAAAAATTATTTCTCAAAGTCTGGGCTTCATAAAACAGGAGCGGAACATAATGCAGCCTTGACGGCCCGAAAAGCTTCCTCACACTCTAGAGACCATTTCACATTATTCAGGAACCGTTTCTTCGTGAGTTCGGTGAGGGGAGTAGCTAACTGGGCAAAGTTGGGAACAAATCTCCGATAGTAACCGCCAGCCCTAAAAATGACCTGACATGTTTCTTTGTTTTAGGTTTTGGTTAAAACACTCAACAAGACCATCTGTCTGCAGGTGATAGGGGAACATTCTTATGGCAGTGATACCTAGTAGTCGGCACAGCTCCTTAAGTAATGCAGCACCAAAATTACTACCCTGATCAGTATTAATTTCTTTAGGTATGCCCACTCTGCTGAACATTTTTGCAAGCTCTGCTGCCACTTTTGGGGCTGTGACAGTACACATTGGAACTGATTCTGGGTATCAAGTAGCATAGTCATATACTACCAGAATGAATCGATTTCCCTTTTTACTTTTGTCTAAAGGGCCGACCACAGCCATTGCAGTTCTCTCAAGGATAGGGGCACCAGGGGCATCTTGTCTTTTTTAGTCACTGGACTACTTTCTGACATTCAGCACATGAACTACAACAGGTAGCAACATCTTCATGAATTCCAGGCCAGTAAAATCTGTACAGTAATCTGGCAAGGGTGCGATCCCTTCCTGAGTGACCAGCCTTAGGACTATCATGTGCTCTCTTTGACAACTCAGATCTATACTTCTGTGGTATAACCAATTGTTCTTTCTGTTCCTATATCTGAGGTTTAACACAAACTCTGTACAATAACCCATTACATTTGTTAAACGTTGGTTCACCCTGTTTTTGATTCACCCCCAGCTGCTTAAAATAACCTTGGAGAGAAGCATCATTAGTTTGCTCTAAAACAAAATCACAATCAGTTATCAGTATAGCTTCAGCATTTTCATATTTTTAACCCCTTATATCCATCAATCTTTTGTTGCCACTATTGTTTCAGGCATCTTCTTTCTTTCCTGGACTTCTAGATCTTGGAGCTGGGCTCAGACAAGTCCGCATCAAAGTCACAGAAAGGAAAAGTGTCCCACCATCTGTGATTTCTTTGTCTGTGCTCTTGTTACAGCTGCTGCTGGAACTGCCGGGTTCAGTTCCTCTGAGATTAACTCTGTAAACCCTGTACAATCATTTCCAGTAATCACGGGTACAGGTAACTTTGATACTCCCTCTTTCATTTGGTACAACACTCCATTAATATTCAGGGTCACTTGTGTGGTAAGATAATATTGTGTGTCCCCCTAGATGCAAATGACACCAGTACCTGGTCCTTTTACCAAGTGTTTTCCCAGCACTTCAGCATTCACTAGGGTCTGTCTGCTTCACAAATCAGTAAGTCCCTGTACAGTCTTATCTCCCACCTTGACATTTGCAAGCCAAATCTTCTTCAGTGTTATGCTCCTTGTTTTTATGGCAATTTCTTGCTATATGGCCTGGCTAGTTACAGTTATAGCAAATAAAGTCATTGGGTGTAGATATGTTACCCCCACCAGAGTTTTAATCTGATCTGGAGTTAAAGAGCTAGTGTACTGCTTGAGATTAATAATAATTTTCAGATGCCGTCAGCTATCATTTCCTATATCTCAAGTATTTTTTTTCTTTTCTGTTTGTTAATTAGAAGATTTTCTACCTGGCAGTACTGGGGTGATGTGTGGTGTAGCACTCTGTCAGGAGGGGGAAAAAAAGTCAGTTCTGTTCCTCCCACTACATCATCAGAAATGAGACCAAACACCTTGAGGCACCACATTCCTTGCAGTCTGAGTGTGACTCTCACAAGCTACCAATCAAAATGTAGGAAATTGTGACATCATTAGTAACTAGGGAGAGCCAGTCCCTGCTGTTTCATGTGAAAGTGAAACCTGGCAGGGAGAAATGGTTCTCATTGGTTACTAGTGATGTCATAGTCAGTGTGGTCTCAGTGTCGATGTAGTGGGAGGAACAGAACTGACTTTCTTTTTTCCCCTCCAGACAGAGTGCTGCTTCACACATCATCCCAGTATTGCCAGGTGGAAAATCTTCTAATTAGCAAACAGAAAAGAAAAAATACTTTTCTGAGTCACATGAAGGTTTCCTGAGGATTATTGAATGAGTTGTACTTCAGGGACCTCCTTAGATGTCGTATCTTGTTAGGATTTCTCTTTTCACTAAGTCATAGTTTTATGACTGTGCAGTGTCCATACTGCTGTAGGCAAGTTGGGCTTTACCTGTCAGGTAAGGTACCAGTCTGATTGCCCATTGCTGCTTTGGCCACTGGCAGGCTCCAGCAACCCTATCAAAAATTGTCAGGTATTCTTCTATATCATCCGAGGGACACAGCTTTGCAGGTTTAATGTCTTTTTAAGTTTTTTGTGTCTTGTTGCTCTGCTCGACCTGTGCCAGATTCTCCAGCTCTGATAACTTGTAAGGCATCCATCCATTGCTGCATCTCTTCTACTCTGCTCCTGTCATTGCATCTCTCCTCTTTTTTGTTGCTCCTGTCACTGCATCTCTTCTCTGCTTCTCGAGTTGCTGCATTTCTTCTTTTCTCTGCTTCTTGAGTTGCAGCATTTCTTCTGTTCACTGTTTCTCCATCTCTCTTTGTTGTATAGCCCACCATTTGAAAAAGGCAGTCAGGCTTTCAGGTTCTGTCACTGCCTGTTCTTTTTTTTCCCCCATCGCTGGTGCTGGCTGTACAGTCTCAGCTTGGACTTCTGTTTCTGCGAGTTTGGCTGCCATCTTTCTGGTACTGACTCCTGGGCTTGCTGCTGCAGAATCCATACCTTTCTACTATGCTTTCCTGGTTCCATGTCCAGTACCAATGCACAAAACTCCTAACTTAGAGTATGCACAGCGTAAATCCCTCTTCTAACACCCACTGTCGTTGAGGCTTAGGTCAGGAAGCATAGGAAGACCAGGAGCAGGTATAAAATTCACAAGTAGCATTTTATTTTTTTCCAACAACAGTAAAATAAAAAATAAAATTATTTAGTATAATTGTTTACAAAGGCAGTACAAACAGAGAAAACAAAGTCCTTCATCTGAGCAGATCTCTAATTCTAAGTTTCAGTTTCTCAGTCTCTCTCTCTCTCTCTCTAGCAAAAGCATTGCTGCACTTTTTATACGTCTTTGCCTAGGAACTCGTTAAGACAAAGTTTTCTCAGAAAATGTTCTTGTTAGTTTTCTTCCTTGCAGGTGCAACAAAACAGGACATGGTGTCCCAGAACTGACCTCTTGTTGGCAGTTCTGTAAAAGAGTTTGTGCTGCATGCCAAGGTTAACCCCCTAAATTCCAAATAGCTTTTTGCAATAATGTAAGTATATACAGTTTCAAAATTAGGGATCCCATTATCACTTACAGTTTCACACAAAAAATCACATATATTTTTAATAACGCAAATACGCAAGAGAAAAGAAAAGACAGACACAGCAAGTGAAGGTAGAGAGATAGCGAGAGGTGGAGAATCACGAGACTGTCTGAGTGATCACTTCCTAGGTCTCATGAGAACATTTGGTTGGCCAACCAGACAGACAAGAGACAGAAAAGGAGATCCTTGCATTTAACACGTTTTACGTAACAAATGGGACAGGGTCTTATTCAACCCTGTCACAGTGCCATTTGGTAATAAAATCTGAATCGCAGAGTTCAAGTAGTGCTTAGTAACTGTAATAGCTGAATTCACCTCTAGTGATGGTGCATAGGACAAAAAGTATAGGAAAGTAAATGGAGCTCCCTAGTGTCCCAGCTAGGAGAATTGTCCCTCTAGCTGAATAGTTAGAGCTGCAGCCTTCAGGACTCAGGGTCCCTGATTTGATTCTCAGCAGTGGCAGGAGGTGCATCTTTTAAAACACCTGGCAGTACAACTTAGAGATAAGAGTAATGAGCTGTGAATGAGCTTGGTACATCCAGCAGACCTGGGTTTAATTCCCACACCCTCCACTTGCATAATAGGTGAATCTGAACAAGTAACTTAACCTCCTCGGTGCTTTGGGTCACCCCTGAAAAAGGCACCAGTGCCTAGTGGGACTTACCTGGTTACCAAAGTAAAAAAAAGAGTGAGAGATGGCCGAAAAAGATTAGTATATACAGTACATTTCTTATTACCACTTCTTAAGGCTAACAGCACCTCTGCCCTATAGACTTATTTATGCATGAGTTTTGGTTTATGATTGGTTGTTAAGACTTTCTTTTGGCCTAGATCTTTATAATGAATTATCTTTCCAACTACAGTCACATTTAGTATGGATGTTTCTATCTACTGTACTAGTTACTGATGCTGTCAGTACTTCAGGCATGTTAACCTAATTATCTATGTGCTCTGACTTGTGACTGGTTGTTAAATTTTCTAGTTCCATTTTGGACTGTATCTTGAGAGCAGTGTATTAGGCTTGGTATTGAAGTCCCCTTCTACTAATTCATGAAGCTGTCAACATGTCTTACGTGTCTCCTAATTATGTTTGCATCCTGGATTGTGGTTCGCTGCTAAATTTTCAATTCCATTTTGGGCTATATCTTGATAACAGCTCATTCACCTCTACTCAAAATTGGCATGGATACTTCTTTATATTACATCATGAAGGGTTTCCTAATTATATACGTTCTAGCTTGTGATTGGTTATTAAGGTTTCTACCCCATATTGGGTGGTATTTTGAGAACAACTTATTCAGTGATACTCAGTCTTGGTGAGGATGTTCCTTGCTGCTGGTTTTTTTTTTCATTCTTTCTGCACCTCAGCCATGGTAACTTAATTATTTACAATATGTGTTCTGGCTCATGATTTCTTGTTAGATTTTCAACTCTGTGTTCGGTTATATCTTAAGAAAAAACGTATCCATTAAACTCAGTATGAATGATTGTCTTTGAGGATATCTCTTACAGCAAGCCACACCTATGGAACTATAGCTTTCAGGCACTAGGACCACACAGAAAACTTTCCAGCTAGCAGTCTGCAAGGAGCCACCCATGACGACTCCCACCCATATAAACGTGGGTTGCCCCGCATCCTCCTCAGTTCCTTTCCCGCCATTGACCATTGCACATCGGACTCCATGTACACCGCTGCTTCAGTCGACCACCAAATCCTTGATTTTACCTTTCATTTCCTCACCCTAGTTAAGGATCACTTCATTTTTTTAAAGTGATTCCTCCTGTTGTTTATGTCTACTGCTTGCGAGAAACGTTTCCAACTCTGCGGGTGTGGCAAGCAGATCACCAACTAGGATGACCACAACGCCTGCATCTGTTGTCTCAGCATCAATCATGATGTCCAGGCCTGCGAGTTTTGCCATAGATTGAACCAGGCCACTCAGTGATACCCCCAAAAGGCCCTTGAAGCCTTCCTCCTGGAACAGATGGTCCCCCACATGGAGAAGGAGCTCCAGGGAAGAAAAGCATTCACCTCGCCAGTGCCTTCCATGGGCTCTAACTCCTCCAAGGCATGGGACAAATCCACTGGCAAACACAAGCATTAGGATAAGAACATGCCTAGGGATAAGGTGTCCCCAACACACTCTCAGTTGTTACTTTGAACTCTGGTCATTACTAGGTCATCGACCGCTTTGGCATCGACCCCCACTGCCACCCACACCCTCTGTTCCACAAGGTCGGCTGTGGCAGTGCCACCCACCAGTCTCTCCTTGGCTGGCACTGGCTCTGGCTCTGGCTCATCAACATTGGACCTCCTGACACCCTAGTCAGCTTTGCAACCCCTGTCATTCAGGCCCATCCAGATCCAGAGGCAAATGTCAAGGTGTTCCGCTGGCTCTCTCATGGCCGGTGATGGCCACTTGATGCTGGGATTTTCACATCCCCCATCAATGTCCTTGACTATTTTGGGGACATCAGGAATTTAACCTCCCTCGTCAATGTGTCTGGCCACCTTCTCAACACCAGGACTGCTTATTTCCCCCATCAGCGTGGGGTCGCAGCCTCTTTTGATAATGCTGCCAGCCATACTGCCAACACTGGGGAACCAGCCTCTCTCATCGACACTGCAGACCGCACCACCAATGCTGGGGACACAGCCTCCCCAGTCGATGCTGCTAGGGGTTCCAACAATGCTGATTACCTCGCATCCAGACTATGCTCTCCTCCTTCGGGGAGTTCATGCACCACGTTGCGCCTGCTCAGGGCCCGGTGACGCTGGGGTCTACCAGGTCGGCTCCAGCACTGATGCCTTCCATGATGACATGCCCTTTTGTCACTGTCCTCTCTGCCCTATTCAGAGCCAGGGGATGAGGAGGAGTATAATTAGGATCTCCTTCCCCCGATGAGGAGGATGAGGATGCAGGTCCTAGGAGCCCTTCATCTCCCTCTGCTGTTTCTTCAGGGGATGAGGACTCCACCAAAGATACCCCTAGGACCCCCTGATGCTGCCTCCTTCATCTCAGTGATGGGGCCAGCTGCAAGCAGCAGTGGGGTTTGAAGTTGAGGAGCAGTATTTTACCAGGAGAAATCTGACTGAATACCTGTAGTTGCCAAATTCTCCCCCTCTGATTATTCCTCCTCTGTTGGCTACTTTTGAGGATGCCTCCATGGCTGCCTGGTACAGACCAAATACGATTCCTGTGATGCCCAAAAAAGCAGACAAATTGTACCAGGCTCCCTCAGGGAAGCCCTTCTTTGCAGAGCAAGCAAGGGCAAATTCAGTAGTAATAAACAGGCCTCAGCTCTTTTCCCCTGGATAAGGAATCCAAGAAAGCTGGACCTTATAAGCAAGAGGACCTGTGCATCTTCCACATTGGCCATCAGGGTTATTAACTACATTGCCAACATGGTCAAGTTCCAAAATACCCTTTGAAACATAGAAACATAGATTTTGACGGCAGATAAGGACCACTTGGCCCACCCAGTCTGCCCATTTCCCTACCTACTGGATAAGCTGCAAATTCTAGTTAACCAACAGCCTACTTCCTGCCACCCCCCACTATAATTGCCTAATGTCTGTCCCATGCTGGTTTGAATTCCCCCACCCCCACTGTTTTAGACTCAAAGACCTTCTTGGAAGAAGGGCAGGCTGTGGAATACCTATGGAATCTAGAAACTCAGTATCCCAAACCACACAAGACCAAGTTCGGGATGCTAAATTTCAAAATCCCGACAGGTATTTAAATGTAATGTGGGGGGCTCTGCATCCTGCACCCCCTGTATTAAATAACCAACTCTGAGGGGGAGCGGATCTCATAGTAAAAAAAAAAAAAAAAAAAAGTTACGGTGGGTGAAATTGTGTTCCAGCAAAATGATAGCTGGGAACAGAACCTGTGTCTACCAGACCATGCTGGCCGAGCTGCTTGTAGCTTAGTCCTCCATACCACAGGAGCAGCTTGGCCAGCTTCCACATCCTCCAGTGTGTTGTGGTGCCTGACAAGGGGTAGAGTAGCGGTTCATCACATCCACTACTGTACCCCTGTCGGCATTACCTTCCTTCTTGTCAGGCATGTAGATGTCAGGATACTGAACATGATCCTGTGAGTTTCAGGATTCAGAGTTTCAGTAACTTAAATGTATACCCTGGCTGTGGCTCAGGACCCTCCTGAGGATCCCCCAGAGACAGGAGCTGCTTAAGGTCTTCGATTCAGGGGCTGATGTGGGTAAGCACCTCTTGAGGGCAGCCTATGATGCTGTGGATGCCTCTGCTAGAGCAGTTGCAGTTGGCATCTGTCTCAGAAGACATTTTCTTGGCTCATGGTGTCTGGTTTTGCCACCAATGTACAACAGTCCATTTTGAATGCCCTCTTCAGAGGCTACAAGCTTTTCGGGGTGGATGTACAGGATATCCTTTCTGATCTTCAGGCCTTGGGGAGAACCCTGCATTTGGTTCACTTCCTTTACTGTACCCAGCCAAAAGGTAGCCAGAAAGTGCCTTTTTGTCGGGCCTCCCACAGACCAAAGCTGGTGCCCAACACCCAGCCAAGTACCGAGCAGTCATAGCCTTGCCCACCCCTTCCTCCTCCACTGGCAAGGCTCCTAAAGGTGGAGGTGCATTCCTGGCTGCTGGTCCTACCTCAGCATGACTCCTGGTCAGACCCCCACTTTCCAGCACTATAGGAGGTCTTCCTGTCCCAGAACAGGCCCAGTTTCTTTACAACAACCAGTATGTGACAGCCAGAATATTCCTGCGGCTGTTGGGCCTCATGGCTGCAGCCATTGTCACAATTCCTTTGGCGAGGCTGCACATGTAGATTTCCCAATGAACTTTAAGAGTCCAGTGGCTTCAGCACACAGACGATCTAGAACAGAAGGTTCTAGTCTCTTCTCCAGTAAGGAAAATACTTCAGTGGTGGATGTAACCCAGCAATCTTTTCGGGGGGCCTTTCCTGATTGCCTTCCATCATCAGATTCTCACCATGGACACAGAGAGAATCTGATGAGGGATGGGCTGCGGGGATGGGCTGGGGCACTCACTTGGGCCCTCACCAGGGAACTTGGACTGCAGTGGAGAGTTACCTCCACAGAAACATCCTAGCGATAAGGACCATCTTGTACGGCCTGCAGGCCTTTCAGGACTACCTCTCCCTGGGCCCTCTGCTGGTGCAGATGGACAACATCAGCATAGTGCACTACAACAACAAGCAAGGGGGGACTCACTCATATCCGCTGCACAGTGAAGCAATGAGGATCTGGTACTTGGCTCTAGAACATAGCTTGTAATTGTCATTAGTCCATGTTCCGGGCACCCAAAATGTCTTTGCAGACAGACTAAGCAGGTCGCAGTCCAGGATACATGCGTGGGACTGCTGATCTCAGACATCAAAGACCTGTTCAACAGGTGGGGACATCCGGAGTTGGACCTGTTTGCTTCCCCATTCAACGCAAAACTGCCACTTTTCTGTACTTTCACTCCAGGGCCTACAGTCTTCTGGTGAAATGCGTTGTCCCTCTCTTGGAAAGGGAGGTTCCTCTATGGCTTCCTTCCCTTCCCTCTACTTAATAGGGTGCTGTTCAAGCTTCAGATGGAAGGAGCTACGATGATCCTTGTGGCTCCCTTCTGACCTCATCAGATCTGGTTCCCCTTACTGCAGCAGTTGGTGTTGGAACCTCCAGTACCCCATCCCAGTGCAAAGGCTTGCTCTTCCAGGAGCAGGGCACACTAGTCTATCCGGCCCTCAAGTCTCTACACCTTCATGCCTGGCTCTTGAAAACATAGCCATGGCTAGGTTTTGGATATCCCAAAAAGAGGCTGATGTCCTGGTGGCTGTTAGGAAGCCCTCCACCAGGACCACTTAGTCCACGAAGTGAAAGCATTTTGCTCTGTGGGCCGCTTCTCATCATCTGGATGCATTCACTTGTGTAGTGAATCAGAGTCTAAAGTATTTGCACTTCCTCTCAGATTCTAGTCTGCTATACTCTTCCATTAAGCTGCACCTGGCTGCTATCTCAGCCTTCTATGTGCCTGTTGATGGCTGTACAGTGGCACAGCTGGAGGTGTCCCATACATTTTTGAGAGGCATTATTCACCTCAAGCCTCCCATCCGTAATACAGTCCTGCCTTGGGAGTTGAATTTTGTGTTGGAGAAACTTGCTTTGGCTCCTTTTGAGCCAGCTGTGACATGTGAGTTATGCTTTCTGTCATGGAAAGTGTTACTTTTAGTTGCTATTACTCCTGCTCAGAAGATTTCCGTGCTTCAGACTGTGATGTGTGAGTCTCCTTATTTGGTTTTCCACAAAGATAGGGTTCCCTTGTGTACCAGCCCTAAGTTTTTACCAAAGGTGGTGTCTGAGTTTACCCTGAATGAAGCCATCCAGCTGCCTGTGTATTACCCAGAGGATGCCAATCCAGGGGAAGCAGTGCTCCATACTTTAGATTTATAGAATACTCAGATATTATGTTAACCACATGAGGTACTGCAGGACGTCTTCTCAGCTGTTTGTTTGTTTTGTCCCTGGGAAAGATGGCGTACCAGTTTCTAAACAGTGTCTGTCCAAATGGTTAGCCAATTGTATTATTTTCTGTTATATTAAGTACGGTAAGGAACTTCCTGGACTTGTCCATGGCCACTCTACCAGAGGCATGGCCACTTCTGTTGCCTGTTTCAGAAATGTGTCTGCCACTGAAATCTGTGCCACTGCCACTTGGAGTACTGTCCACGCCTTCACTTAACACTACAGTCTGGACATTGCCTCTAGAACAGTGGTGGGCAATCTGTGGCCCTTGGGCCAAATGCGGCCCTTGGAGGATTAAGCTGCAGCCCCTGAAAAGATTTCTGCCTTATGGCCCTCGGAGGATTAAGCTGCAGCCCCTGAGAAGATTTCTGTCTTGGAAAAAAAATGCTTAAGAAAAAAACACTGCACCTTTAAATCAGCTGTTCCGTTGCCGTTCTGCTGCTCTTGCCACTGAGCGCCGCAATGTGATGTAGTTATTTAATTGACACATCAGACCCGATTGCAGTACACCTACAATAGCATGCTAATTAAGTGTGCTTGGCAAATTAAAGCGCTTAGATTTGTGTAGGGATGAGCCGTGGAAGCGAAGCTTCACAATAACAATCGGTTACTGACATAAGGTAGGATTTTGACAAGTTGCTGCTGTGTTATTTAAAAGATAAAGATCTCTGGGGGCTCTGTGGAAGAATGTAACTAGCTTAGTGTTACTGGTGACTGAATCCAGTCAGAATGTGGTGAAAACAAAAGCGAATATATAAATTTTCAGTGAGAGCTGAACGGTGTTACGTGCATTTGACAAGTTGCTGCTGTGTTATTTAAAGACACAGCTCTCATGAAGAATTTTACTAGATGAGTATTACTGGGAAATGGTATTGCGGACGTTTGAATGTTAAAATAATGTTCTTAATGAATATTTCACACAACCGTGCACTCCCCCGCCACTGAATTACATTAATTGAATTCATTGTGCAGCATTATGTCGTAAATGGGTTCTGTCCTGGTCATGCAGCCCTTGAGGGGGTTTGAGGACCACACATGTGGCCCTTGGGTTATTTTAGGTTGCCCACCACTACTCTAGAAGAAGGGTAGTCTTTGGCCTAGCTGTGCTTCAAGGCCTTCTTTCCTAGGCCTGTTCCTTCCAGCCACCCAGATTGTCTCGATGTCTGAATTGCTTGGGAGTCGTTCCATAGGTGTGGCTTGCTGCAAGAGATACCCTCGAGGAAGATCATACAGTTACATAGAACTTACTGTAACAGTACAGTAGATCTTTTGAGAAAATCTTTTGCAGCAAGCTGTGACATCCCATCCCCCGTGCCCCTTTGCTTCCCTATCCCTGTCTTTCTCTCTCTTCAGGAATGATATATCTTCTGTTTCACTTTTCACAGTGGCAGGAACCTGTGGTCCTCTATCAGTTCTCCAGGAAGAGGTCTTCTTTATATGGTCTTCAGTAGGGGAACCGAGGAAGGCGCGGGGCCACCCACGTTTACATGGGAGGGACAACGCTGACTGATGTCGTTGTCATGGGCGGCCCTTTATAGACTGCTAGCTAAAAAGTTTTCTGTGTGGTCCTAGTGCCTGATGACTATAGTTTCACAGGTGTGGCTTGCTGCAAGAGATTCTCTTGAAGATTTACTGTTATGGTAAGTTCTTACATAACTACACTTTTCTTGTTAATAGCTTTGAAGCTGTTGGTACAGGTCCCTGGGTCACCTAATTCTTCATATGTTCTAGCTTGTGATTGGTGGTTAAATGTTCAGCTGTTTTGGGCTATATGTTGAAAACTACTTATCCAATTAGAATCAAAGTAGTTATGATTTTTCTTTACGACTATTCCATGATGCCATCAGCAGAACCTCAGTCATGGTGCTCTAGTAAAATGCATTCTGCTTGTGTTTGGTTGTTTCATTCTTCAACTTTTTTTGGGCTCTATGTTACTTGAGAACAACTAATCCAGTTGTGAAGAAACTTGGTATGGTAATGCTTTTATTTTATTTTATTTTTTTAGTATACATTTTGGCGCCGGCCAGTCGGCTAACCATTCGTCCAGCTTTCAGCCATTCATCCATCCCCTGGGACTTACCTCCATCACTGGAGTGCATCCTGTCTTACCCCCCCCAGGGCATAGCTGCTGAGGGGCCCCTCTATTCCACGATGAAGGTCTGAATCTTATCTGGGGGGATCAAGTGCCTAGGACAGTTGTGTGGGAAGCGGCGAAGTGGACGTCCTCCAGTGCGCAGCCTGGTGGTTTTTCAGGCTGAGTCCTGGGGGGAGCATGACGTGCAATGACGTGTGGCACACGACTGAACATCTGGCATGCCCCCTCCCCCATGCATACAAGCTTGTCTGTCTGTCATTCTAGTCTTAGCTAGAGGTCACTAGAACATCAGGTGCTTCTCCATCCCCCTACCCAGAGGAGAAGAGCCGTCTGTAGGATGCTCAGTCCTCATCCCCCTGGCTGGCCATCCGACTCCCGGGCTCGCTTCTGAACCCAGGTCATCAGCGTTGTGAGCAGTATGCTTTGTTACTAATTCTTCAAGCTGTCATAGCCCTTGTATCAACAAAGCAAACATGATATCTGGTGCCACACACTTCATGTGTTAAAGGGGCAAAGTTAGTCAAATTAAATTGCAGAATATGTAGTTTTGTAAAGTTAAAGCAGATCAGTTTGGGCCCAATGCTAAAGCCAGCAGAGCATAGCCTCTTCAGAAAGAAATTTTTTTTCTGGAGGCCATTCTCTCCCTTTTCTAGGTCACATTTTAAAACTAAAATACGTCTGAGTCCAGGATGGCAAAAAGAGCACTGAGTGTCCAGAAGTTTCCTCTTTTTCCAGAGGTGTGTGTCTTTATAGTGTCCCTCACGGTGCACTACCTAGTGGTGGTCTCGTAGAGTTACAGCTGGTGACATGTGTGACTATGCAGCACTTGTTACACACACACACACACACACACACACACACACACACTGTTACAAACATAGGAAGGTGGAAGGGTCCATAGAGGGGAGCAGTCTCTCTGTTGAGTACAGGGTGATGATGTGGACCAGTAGCGGTCCGTGGTATGCTGAACACTTGGCCCCACATATAGGTGTGAACCAGGTTACCCATCTGACTATACCCTAGCAGAAAGGGAGGATCTCATCCTGGGGAGTAAGCTGGTATGGTCTCAGGTGTGGATGACAGTAGCTGAACTATGAGGGCAACTGAGCAAGTAAGGGGAGATGTGGGTCAGAATGCTGGTGGAAGACCAAAGAAATCCAGAGGGTAAACCTGAGGGAGGGGGGGGAGGGCAGGACAAATTTGTCTCATATCTCTCAGCCAGTTGGAAGGCAGGGATTTGCATATTGTACAGTTGTTGAGCACACTACATTTATTACAGGATACAGTGGCTGCGATGACTGACTGCTCACGTTGGTTGACAGCCTTACATATTATTGTAATAAATATGGCATACATAGTAGGGGCCTGAGGAATACATGATTTATTTTCACAAGAGCTGATTGACATTGGGTAATCTCACGAGTGGCATAAGCCACGAGTGATGTGCCCAAGGCCAAACAGCTCGAGTAAAGATGAATCGTGTATTCCACAAAGTCCCTGTTACGTATTTCATTTATGCAATAGGGATCCTTTAGGATAGTGCATGGAGTTTTGTTTTAAATTGTTTATTTAATTTTTTATGTAACGTTACATGGACTTTTTTGTGGTGTAGTTCTGCTTAGCATAGTGGTTTCTAAGCAGTTACTGTGGATGCTCCAGCTTTACATTATGGACAGTACATAATGAAAAGGTTTGATGCACAGGTTTTTTGTTTTTGCATTTGGGGGGCATTTGTTCATCAGAAAAGTGAATACAGATTGAATTTTCTGCTGATTACAAAAAGTCTAAAAGATATCTATAAATGAAACACCTCATTTTGTGGATGCTTTTGTGCTGACAAATGTTTGTGCTCAAAGTAAAATGCTATCATTTTTCTTTTTAAAGTTATTTGTATTTGTTTGTCGAAAAAGTGCAAAAATAACTAATTGTCGGCTGTTTTTTTTTTTGCTAATAATAAAAATAAATAAAAGGTATCTATAAATGAAATGCCACTGATTTTGTAGATATTTTTGTGCTACACAAACTTCATGCTCACAGTACCATGTTATCATTTTTCATTTTAAAGTTATTAGCATTTGTTTGTCGAAAAAATGAAAACAAAATTGAATTTTCTGCTGTTTTTTTGCTCATTATAAAAATCTAAAAGGTATCTATAAATAAAATATCACTCATTTTGTAGATATTTTTGTGCTGAACACCTTTCATGCTCACAGTACCATGCTATCATTTTTTGTTTTAAAGTTATTCTAATTTGAATACGATTAGTACTGCTACTGACGCCGTACATTCTAAATTAGTTCCTAGTCTTTGTGCTGGTCCTAAGGACATAACAACTGTGTGGATAAATTGGCTGATGACATAACAACTGTGTACATAAATGAGTGATGAGACAGTAACTATATACATCCACAAAATATATCTACACAGTAGTTCAACTATCAGGAGTTGTGTAACGGATATTTTGTCCACACCTGTTGCATAATGAGTAACTCCAGATGGCTGAGGCATACATACATTAACACATGTCAGGTGTTTTACCAGCCTACCAACTATTGTAATAAAATTCATTTTCTGACTTTTAAACTGAGTTCTGGGGCCTGTTGACATGGTTATGCTAATTCTTTAGTTTATTAATCTTTGCCACACCAAGTAATTTGATCTAATCCGACCAAGCTGTATTATTTAAAGCAGCAGTACTAAATAATCAGGAAGTAATCAGAATTCTGTGTTTTTTGGCTGGAAGCATACAGTCATCGTTCGGGTTTCCATATCTGTAGATATTTTTTTTCTAGCAATGTTTAGTTTTTTAGATATTTAAAATTTATTTTCATTGTTGTGGTGCCACAGTAAATATGGCTGCTGCCTAATTTGCAGCCAAACTCCCTGCCGCAGTCCCTGTGTAGTGCTGTGAGTCATGCGCATGTGCTGTTGGCAGCAGAGGGTTCCAGTTCAACATGACGAGTGGGAGAAAATGTAAACAAAAAGAAATACAAATAAAGAAAAATGTAACAAATTATGGGGTGATAATACACTGAAAACAAGAAAGACACAGCGTAAACAAGAACAACTACCAGGTAAGTGCTCAACAGAGCACAAGAAACAAACTGTTATAAAAGATCCATTTTTTTTTTTATCTAGTACTGCTGCTTTAAGAAAACAGACAAACAGATGAAAGCATACAGCTAACCACCTTATTCATCTTATAGCTTTAATCTTAAAAAAGCAGTTAGTGGCCACACCTGTGGTTAGCGCAGCACATCGCACTGCCATGCAGGCAACCATGTGTGTGTGTGTTTGTGTGTGTGTGTGTGTGTGTGTACATTAGTTACGGTTTGATCCGCACTTTTATGTTAAATCCAAAATTTTGCACCTTAATAACGTTGGCATACTTCGACAAAATAGCTCAGAATTAGGCATGTGCAGTCATTCAGCCAGTGTCTCAAAATGTGAAAAGTTTCATGTCAGTATCATGTATGGTTTTTGAGATCTGAAATGGTACAATAATGTAAAAACACACTTTTTCCCTGTACTTAACATGGGATTTTTTGCCATCATGTACAGCCCAGATGGTATGAAATTTTTCCCTGAAATTTTTAGGGATTATGGGATCTGTGCCAAGGGTGTGCCATTGGATTGTCTGGTGAAAAAATGTCACACCATTTTTTAATTATAACGATTTTTATGATAGCCGCTAGACAAGCAGGTAAATGAAAACCGTTTGAACTGTAAATAGTTAAGCATTTAGTGTTTGTACTCTGAAAAATACTGTTTGTAATGTTAGCCATCTTTTTTTTTTCTTTTTAAAAATGGTTCTGTACAGAAATACTGCTTGGTAATGAATGAACGTGATGTGTATTTAGGTCTCAATCACCTCCTTAGTTCCATGTTTGTCTTAGATTGTTGAAATTTACTGGGCAAATAGGTGTTTTTGTGGCAAGAATCATCTCATCTGTCACTCACTTATGCAAGGATCGTTTGACTGGTAAATTACCATTCACAGTTCTTTACAGTTCAAACTTTACTGATCGAATGGAAAAGATTGTGATCAGTAAAGGTAAATAATAGATCCGATTTTAAAACCTCCCTGGTGTCTAGGAGCACTCTCCGCCCACCAATTACTGTCCCCCATGATATAAAATAATATGTCCCTGGTGTCTGCTGGCACTGATCGTTGTCCCCGCAAATGTATAATGTTGCCCTAGCATCTAGTGGCACCCCCCACCCTTTTTATCATCATCCCAATAATTAAAATGGTATTTCCCTGTTGTCTAGTGGCACCCCCCACCCACCAATCCCGTCCCCATAATAACATAATTTCCATTTTTCCTGCGGTCTTGTGGTACCCCCCCCCACCAGCTGCTTGCCGCCCAGTAATAACATAATTTCCATTTCCCCAGGTGTCTAGTGTCACCCACTACCCACTGCTCGCCGTCCCTGTAATGAATGAATATATTCTCTGGTGTCTAGTGGCACTCCCCACCCTCCCATTGCAGCCAGAATCTGAAAAACAGAAAACAGTCTGTCAATTTTTTTCAAACCTCTAAAACAGAAAATGATCCTTCGCCAATCAGCTCTCCCCACCCCCTCCTCCTACTCAGCACCCACCACTCCACCCCTCAGTGCAGCCCCACACAACCCTCACTCACCTGAACAGGTTCCAGGTTCAAGATCCACTCTCCGATCGAAGACATGTCTTGCTGCTGGAATCGCTGACTGCAATATGATCAACTAAGGTAAATGCAGATCAATGTATTTCGATGGGGTTTCCAACTTTGTTGAAAAACATGTCCATTTTTGCATATTTTGACACCAGATTTTTAACATGACCTTTTGAGGACCACACCTCATGAACAATGTCAGTGGAATTAGGTAAATCCTACCGGAAATGAGATTTCAGGGTCACTTGATCACCCCTGAAGCAAATGAGGGGCAGAGCCTTCCTTGGGTCTGTAAACCCTAACGCTCACTCCATTGCAGTAACAGAAAAGCTGAGATGTGACGGAGACAGGTGTGTATGTTTTACGAGTGCATACAGTTGAATGAGCGTTAGGTTTGACAACCCCAAGGAAGACTCCACCCCTCATTCGCTTCAGGGTTTGGGCAGGGGTGTCAGGGTTGGAAATCCTAACATTAAATTTCCCTACTTTTGATGCTTTATCCTGAACTCTAACTGATACATTAATGTAGTTTTTTTCGCAGTATACATGTATGTGTATATATATATATATATATATATATATATATACACACACACACATATATATATATATATACACACACACATATATACATATAAATAGATATATAGCAGTTGACAGACATAATCTTGCGTTTATCTCTAAGTTTTGTAAAATAATAAAGCATGAGATAATTGGAGCAAATTATTTACTGTGATTTTTTTTAAACATACACTAAAGTAAAACCTTAAAATTGCTCATTAACAGGTGGCAAAGAAGTCATTCAACATGACTCTTGATTTGAACTTATGTTCTGTTGCCTGATGTTGTCATTTTTACAAGTTTGGTGATCCCAGTCTCCTGTTCATTGGCTGTCATTAACAGAGATGCAGCATTTTGTACTGGGACATACAGCACAGTGCATTCACTATCAGTTACATGTCCATGAAGATAGAGTGCCCTTGTTTACAGAGTGAGGAAAACAGGATTACAACAGTGCTTACTGAAATACAAGCACAACAAAATAATGTTGAATTATTTGGTAATAAAATTTGTACATATCAGATTATTTTGTATACTTGGAACACTTTATCTTTGGATGACGATATTCTGAGAGCAGTGACTTGCTAATGATAATACAAATTTTTGCCAAAATGCCAAGCCCATTTACAGTAAATGAAGATGAAGAAGAAGTTGCTTCATCTCAGTGTGAAATACTTGACCTTTGCTACTTCCTGATCAGAACTATTTAATCCAAACCAGTTGTGTAACAGTTGCATCGTACTGTTATACTTACACTTTATTACAAACAGAAATAACATTATCTGGTGGTAGAAGTGAGAAAAAAATAAGGTGCTTTCTTCGCTATGTTAAGCTACTGTAAGCTGCCACTTTTTCTTAAGTCTCTTGAATCCGTATAGCAGCATGGGACGATAGTTCCAGTGAACTGCCCCTGAAACACCAGCTTATCACTACTGCACATAAGTTCATTCACAGTTCCTTACTTTAGCAGTTTTCTCTGCATTTGCACAGGCCCTCCAGGAACTTTCATGTGTTCCGCTGCTGTCTTATACATCCAATCCTATGCTTTTCCTCATCTCCCTCAACAGGCGCGTTTTTTTATTACAAAATTATCAAATCCCTTCATGTATTTTTCAGAGTATCAACCATTTGTTTCACCACAGTACAGGCTTTTTGCATTGTCTCTTAATTGTATTTTGACTTCTGCTTACTATGATTGTCTATTTTATTTATTGAAATTTGTTGACTGGGTAGGCCCGTTGAGTCAAAATGTCCCTTTTTCAGGAGTGACCCAGAATTAATTACAAACACTAACAGAAAATAATGCACACATGATCAAAAATGCACAGAAAACAGATTAGAAATCTCAACATTTTACAAGTCTATATAGCATTATTGCATGAATCATAATACAAGAACAAGTCAAGGGTTAATTACACTTCAAGTTACATTGCACTGCATGATAACAGTTGCAAGGGTCAAGGTTACCAAAGATACCAACAGCAGTGGTAGTAAAGGCACTGTCCATCCTAATCCACTAGGGAGAGCATAAAGCGATTAAGACACAAAAAATTTGGATCAGAACAAGAAAATGGTACACAGCAAAAGGACTACCAGGGGTGGAAGGCTATATGCATCAATGTTCGTAGTCTACCAAACAAAATCCCTGAACTCACAGCCTTGGTGGCAGAGGCACAACTGGACTGAGTCATGGTTGCAGAAACTTAGTTTACCACCAACCACACCAGGGTTGCTAGTGTCCCGGGTTACACACTCTTCAGAAAAGGCCAGGAGGGAGGGAGGGAAAGAAAGGCGGGGGGGGGGGTGACTTTGTATGTAAGGGAGGGAATCTGTGCAACAGAGATCCAGGGGAAGCCCAGTAAACAGAGGCCCTGTGAGTCACCCTGGGAGCAGGGGAAAAGGCCCTTCTCCAGGTGGGAGTTATCTACAGACCCCCAACCCAGGAAAGTGAAATCAACAAAAAGCTCCTGGAAGCCATCTCGGTGATGGCGGACAGGGGGCGAGTTGCTGCTCGTCGGGGACTTTAACCTGCCAGATGTGGATTGGACCTCATACACAGTGGCCACAGAGTGGAGCAGAGAATTCTTTTTCATGCTGGGGGGGTAGGTCTAAATCAACTGGTAGACTCACCCACCAGAGACAAGGCAACCCTGGACCTGATACTCACAAACAGCAACAGGATTTCAGACGTTCATATGTGTGTCAATCTGGGGACCAGTGACCACAGGTCAGTTGGATTATCAGTAGATAAAGAGGAAGGTAAAAGTCACACAAAAATTAAGATACTTGATTCAGGAAAGCAAACTTTACCGAAATGAAATCCAGGATCAGGACCATGCTTGACACCAGTAACAAGGGGGATGCAGAACTCTGCTGGGAGAACTTAAAGAATGACTTAAATACAGTCACTGAGCAATGCACAAGACAAATCAACAAAGCCAAAAGAAGGAACAACCCTCTCTGGTTCTCCAAAGAGGTAGCAACAGAAATCAAGGGGAAAAAAAGTGGGCTTTTAAGCAGTACAAGGAAACAAAAGAAGAAATGGTCAGGGAGGAATATAGGAACAAACTCAAGGAGGCTGGAAAAGCAATTTAGATAGGTAAAGCCCAAGAATAGGAGTTAGGAAGGGAGATAAAACTTTCTATAGATACATAAGAGAAAAAAGGAAGAGTAAAGGGGGAATAGTCCAACTAGCAACAAGGGAGGGCCAGCTGTTAGAGAAAGATGAAGACAAAGCAGAGTTGTTAAACAAATTATTCTGCTCAGTTTTCACAATAGAATATATTGGCAAAGGACTTACATGAAGTAAGACAGAGCAGGATAGTGTAGGGGCAGAGACAAGCCCCTTCACAAAAGAGAGGGTCTTAGAAGAGCTAAGCAAACTTAAGGTAGATAAAGCCATGGAGCCAGATTGTATCCACCCCAGAATACTAAAAGAGCTTTGGGAAGAAATAGCTGCACCACTAGCTGAGCTGTTCAGTCTGTCTCTGGAAAGCGGCAGAGTACCTCAGGACTGGAAAAGGGCAACAGTTATGCTCTTACACAAAAGTGGAAGCAAGGAAGAGTGAGAAAACTACCACCTGGTCAGCCTGACCTCTAAAGTGGAAAGATGATGGAGAAATTACTAAAGGAGAGAATAGCTGACTACCTAAAGGCAACTGGAAAACTCGACCCGAAACAGCATGGCTTCATAGCCAGGTGCTCGTGCCAAACAAACATGATTGATTTCTTCGATTGGGTTACCAGAACAGTAGACCAGGGTGGGGCATTGGACGTGGTGTACCTAGACTTCAGCAAGGTCTTTGACACCGTCCCCCACAGGAGACTTGCTAACAAACTAGAACACACAGGAGTCGGACAGAAAATAGTCAACTGGATTAGAAACTGGCTGCAGAATAGGACCCAGAGAGTTGTGGTCGGTGGTGCATTATCAAGGGAGGGAGGAGTGACCAGTGGCATTCCACAAGGATTCGTACTGGGTCCAGTCCTCTTCAACATATTCGTAAGTGACATCACTGATGAACTAGAGGGGAAGGTTTGCCTGTTCGCAGATGATACAAAGCTCTGCAACAGGGTGGCTACACTAGAGGGGGCATTAAGTATGGAAGCTGACCTAAGGAGACTGGAAGAATGGTCCAGAAATTGGCAGTTAAAATTTAACACCAAGAGGTATAAGGTAATGCACCTGGGGAAGTGGAACCCAGGAAAAAGTATGTATTAGAAGGACATCAATTAGAGGAGACAAAGATAGAACGAGATCTGGACGTGATCATTACCAGTGACTTACAGTTAGGAAAACAATGCGAAAAGGCAGCACAGAAGGCAAGTGGTATCGTCGGATGCATGGGAAGGGGTATTACGAGCAGAAAGCAGGAAGTTATTATGCCCCTCCACAGATCATTGATGAGGCCACACCTCGAGTTCTGTGTCCAGTTCTGGAGGCCTCACCTAAAAAAGGACATCGACCATCTGGAGACGGTGCAGAGAAGGACCACAAAGATGGTGCAGGGTCTGCATCATGAGCCATACAAGACAAGACTTAGAGTTGAATTTATTCTCTCTGGAACAGAGAAGAAAAGGGGGGACATGATAGAAACTTTTAAGTATGTCAAGGGAATTGACACAACTCAGAAGGAAAACCTCTTCCAGGAAAACAGGGTGGCATGTACAAGAGGCACAACTTACATCTGGTGGGAGCCAAGTTTAAAAGCACCTCTAGAAAGTACTTTATCACCAAGAGAGTGATAGACCCATGGAACAGCCTGCAACCATAAATGGTGGCATCAAAGACAGTAAGGGAATTCAAACTCGCTTGGGACAGGCAATGAGGGCAACTTAGGAAACAAATATAATTGGGTGGGGGTAACCACCTTGGGCAGACTAGATGGACCACACAGTCCCCATCTGCTGACACTTTTCTTATGTTCTTATATGCCTGCATGGCTGGCCATTCTAGCACCCACCAGCCTAAGTCACGTGTTACCATGTAGAGATTCACAGACAGATATTAGGAAGTGCAGACGGAGTGAGCAATTATAATGACTGCCAGCAAGCAAATGAGACTTGAGGGCATTTTTGAAAGTGGCTGCAGAAGCACAGTCTGACACCTCTGATGGTAGGCTATTCCAGAGGGATGGTGCAGGATTAGCAAAGGACCCATCACCTGCACATGTTCTGGCCCTCCGGACCTCCAGCAGTGGGCAGGTTGAGGACTGGGCTCACCTCCTTCAAAGCACAAGCTGCAGCTTTCTTCCTCCAGAAACTCAAAATGTAACTGCTCATTATTATTTAACTAATGATATCTTACAACTGCACTTGTGTACTACTCTGTACTTATATACTATTATTGTTTTTTTAAAGTTGTTAACCGGGACAGGCACACTGAGCCGAGGCTCGTTTCCAGGTGCAACCTAGGGGAAAGGGAGTTGGGAATACTTTGTCTGTGTTGGTACTTCTAGTCACAGTATTATTATTTTGTTGCCAGAGTCATGTTACTCTGTCTGACTTGGATAACTTTGAAAAAGTACTCTTGAGCTCAAAGGTCTTTCAGAATGCAATAAATAAACACATTTTAAACTGTGTTTATAGTGTAAGCCCTCCCTCCCAGCTATCCAGGGGGTTTGGATGTTATAATCACCTGGGAGGGTGGCTTATACAGAAAACACCAATACCTTATTTAACCTCCCGAGTCTGAGGTGACTCCCGGAGCTCCATGGACCTCTACTTAGGCAGACATAGCTGAGGAAGGAAGAGGGGTTAGCATTATTTGTGTCACACAACAAATGTCCAAACAGGGGCTTTATTCAGACAACAACAGGATCCTTTATTTCTTTTAGTCAGCTCACATGAGATGGAATTTTATTCCCAGGTGGTATAGTCTGTTTCCATCAACACAAGGTGATCATTTGTCTGCTTCATTCTGGGCTGGCTTCAGCTCTGGTGGGGTATTTTATTTGATGCTTAACTAGCCTTGAGAGGAGGTGCTGAACTCAAAGTTTTCCACCCCTGCAGCATGGGTGAGAATTCCACAGGCTTCTTCTAGTCCATTTTCACTTTCACTAGCCGCTTGGCAAATTCACCGTCTCACTGGCTGGCACAGTATGACACCAAACGATCCTGTGAGGAATTTCAGGTACTCACTCTGTCCTCCCCCAGAGCAAACCCTTTTTCTCCTGTGATAGTTTTCTTTAGCTTTGAGACCACAGACACTGTGCCCACCTGGTCATAGCTGAGGTGCCATTAGACACCACAGAACTTCTATTTTGGGCAGTCTGGCCCACAGTGAGTACTTTCTGAGGTAAACTCCTGTTGGTTAACCAGAATCTGCATTATGTCAGATGCAGTCCCTTTCTTTTACGGAGGGAGTGCACTGCTGAGTGCCATACCAGTCACTTCACACTTGATAAAGATTGAACATCACCTCAGATCCTGTGACCACAAAACTCTCTGGTTCCAACTTCCTTACAGACAGACCTCTAACTTCACTTCAGATGAGTTTTTTCCTCCTGCTGGAGAGGGGCACCCCCCTTTCAAAGTCCATATTGAAAGGCAGCAGCCACGAACGAGTACTTTTTTCTTGACACCAGCCTCTACAAAGAAACTGTTCGGACAGTGGGAGCTAGCACTATGTGCCAGGCACTAGCCTCCCACTAACTCTGACTCAGCAGTCCCTACCCATCAGCAGTGAACACTGACCCCTCCCCTTTGGAATGCCCAAGTCAGGCCAGCTGACCCAGTCATCCAAGGGCATAGAAAACTGGCATCACCATAGAGGTCCATAGACATTTTTAAAGGGATATTAACATACCTTTTTTGGTGGGGGGGAGGCTACAATAGTGTCAGAAAATGTCTGTTAATTGGTAGCTAGCCGATTGTAATGTTGCCATTTACAGAAATGAATTTGGTACCACCAGATTTTCAATATTATAAAAAGGGTCTCAGAAATGTTGAAATCTGATTGGCTGTCAGCATTCCAAGATTCTTACATTAGTCTCTGTTACACTGTCATGTACAACGTAATCACAATGATGCATGAATTCTTCCTGTCAACATTCCATCCTGTAACACAGCTGAATGACTGGAAGGATGCATTCTGATTCTGAACCAACATTCTTAACAGCTGGTGGATGAACTGTTTTGTTAAAACAGGGGCTGTCAGTATAACCTAGACCTAGAGGTTAGAGTATGAGCTGTTAATGAGTTTAGTACATCCAGCAGAAACCTCCACTTGTATACTGTGTGACTCACAGAAAGTCACTTAACCACCCCAGTGCTCCCAGGCGGTCCCTTAAAACAGGCAGTTGTGCCTAGTGGGCCTTACCCGGTTACCAAATAATAAAATAAAAATGAATAAATCTCCCTCTCAATTAGGAAAACATTCAAAAGGTAAATTTCTAGCACTTTATTTTTTGACTTTTTTATAATAGCAATAAAGCACTCCTAGGAGTTAGATTAACAGTCAGTCACACCCTAGTGGCAGTATGGAACTTGACTGCACTGTATGCCACATTACATCATTAAGGGGCAATTAACAGACTGTTAATTTAGCCCCTGGTCATGCTTTATTGCCTAATTAACTACTTAAGTAAACATTGATGTGAACAAGCATTTGTCAGTGCCTCACGTTTCCTTGCATGGTTTATGTGGCAGGGGTGTATTGTGTTAGTCTAACTTCTAGTGGAGGAAAAGCCTGCCTGAACTATGTTTTGACAAGCTGTCATATTTTGGACAGCATTGGAATACAGAAGCTCGGGTAATAAGAAGGCTATGTTGAAAATGAGGGGTGCAAATAACTTAAGATTTCTACAGTTACGAGCATGTGTACCGAATTTGCAATGAATGGGCATAACTTTGTTATTTTTTCATATTTTGACCCCAAATGTTGAACATAGTCTTCTTACCACCCCACCTCATGAGCCCTGTAGGTGATAATTTTCAAATCCATGGGAAAATGGCATTCTGTGCCACAGGTGCAAAAACATGTTTTGGGCAGGATAAGAAAAATGACAGCTGTACTGTTCATGAGGTGGGTGATAAAATGGCTATATTGAAAATTTGGATTGAAAATGACCAAAGTTACATGCTTGTGTAGAAAATGTTGAACAACGATGTGTAACTCTGCCATTTTTTGGATTTTTTTCACCAAATTTTCAACATGGCCTTTTTGGGTCCCCACCTCATGAAGAGTTCCACTGCCATTTTGTTCATTTGTCCTGAAAGGTGAATTTGCACAGCAACTGTGCCAGTCTGCACCACAGGTGCAAATACACATTTCGGGCAGGATGTGAAAAATTACAGCTGTACTGTTCATGAGGAGATGTGAAAAAATGGCAATGCTGAAAATCTAGAATGAAAGTATTAAAAATTGGCGAAGTTACAAGTGTGCATAGAAACTGCACAATGCACGTTCCTAACGCAGTCATTTTGGGGATTTATGTGCACCAAATGTTCAACATGGGCTTTCTGGGACTTCTCCTCATGAACACTGGCACTGTCATTTCATTAATCGGTCCCGAAAGGTGATTTTGTGCAGCGACCACAAAATCACCTTTTGGGATGGAGTAACAAAATGACAGTGCCAGTGTTCATGAGGTGGGGTCCCAAGAGCCCCATGTTGAAAATTTGAGGTCAAAATTCCTAAAAATGGCTGAGATAGCAACATAAGTTGAAATCCCCACTGACAGCCATTATACAGTGCTTACCTTGATTCCTCAATTCGTGGTTTGGCTTTGAAGAGTGTAGACATGTCTCGGTCCACAGAAGATTGCAGCTGCTGACCTGAGGAGGTAAGTATGGGGTAAGGGGAGTAAAGGAGGTGGGCGCACAGAGGGAGGATCGGGATGGGAAGGGGGACAGTTCAGATGACGAGGGACTGTTTTCTTTTTTACTGGCTTAAAAAAAGACATCGGGGAAATTTTTTTTTCTTAACAGGGTATAAAAACTGTTTATTTTGGGACATTGGGAGTGGGCTTCCCAGTGTTCCAGGGGTTAGATAATGCTGACAGGGGGACTGGGCACCTCGATGTTGGTATGGGGATGGGGACCGGAGAGTGTGGGGTGGACAGCATGCAGAGGGAGGGAGCAGGAGGGCTTAATTTTGATACTGGAAGGGGAACAAAGGGTACAGGGAGGATAGCATGCAGAGGGAGGGAGCAGGAGGGAATGCAACTGATATCGGGATGGAGGACAGCACACAGAGGGAGGGAATGCAGCTGATACCGGGACGGGGAACAAAGGGTGCGGAGAGAACAGCACGCAGAGGGAGAGAGAGAGAGTGGGAGGGAATGCTGCTGGTGATATGGAAATGGAGGGGGCTTAATGCAAATGGTGGCAAAGAACAGGGGACAGAGCTGTCTGCTTTCCAGCCGGCATTATGCAAATTAAAGGAATAAAGCGCTCTCATTGGAGTGTTTAATTTCTTTCAACTAGAAAATGGCTTCCAGCTGCGAAACTGTGACTAGTGTCACAGTCTAGTTGCATGCTCATTGGTCTGTCAGGGACAAGCCCTCTGTATAGTGCTGTGCATTGGACTCATCCCTGAGACACCTCCGAAATGTTGTTCTACTGCAAGATGTTTCTTGCACATGCGCAAGGAAACATAAAAATGAGTTTTGTATTGTTTTCTTTTAATGGACAATATTCTATAGATGTCTCTTCATGGAATCAGTAATTGGAGTTTTCAGTATGTAATGGCTTGTCTTCTAAATGCTAAGCATGAGCTGCTAACCTATCAGAACAGTGGCCCACGTTTGGTACAGAAACCAAGGCATAGTTTAAAAATTACAAAATTACGGTTTCCTTGAAGAGAACTGTACAGAATGGTGCTCATAAGCGCAAAACAATACAAAATAAAAATGTTCAAATGAAAATGTGTTCAGGTACAGTTACATATGGAAGCATTAATCCCCAACAGAGGAGGGCTTTACTAGGGATTAATGCCTGGTTGGGGTGCATGAGGCCGCAGGTCGAGTGCTTCCAACCACCAACCAGGCATTAATCCCGTAGTAGAGCCCGACTCTTGAGGGGATTAATGCTCTTGTAACATGGGCAATGTGGAAGGGGGTACAGTTGGATTGCTTTTTCTACTATGTTACATGAAAATATATATGCAGTGGTCAAGAAAATGTGGTTTGGGATACAAATATAGACAACTTCTGATTGTCTGACAAGGACTTTTATTCATATGGTGGTGTTTCTGTTGAGAAATTTTACAAGGTTTCGTGATTGCAAGGGAACACAATCGTTACTCGATTCGTGTCTTTCATTTAAAAAAGTATGCGTGCAAATCTTTTTTATTTGACTCGTTCTGTGGCGTTATCTATCTCCGTTGCTAATGTTCCAATGCGACAGTACCTGCTTTGCATATTTTGTGCTGTTAGGCACTGCGGACATTGCTTTTCTCCAGCTACGCTACTTGCAGAACACCGGTATGTAGTTTGGCGACATTGGTAATAGATCGAGCTACTGCTGCATGCTCCATCCCATAACGGTAATTTTCAGCTACATTTCTGTGTTTCATCTGTCTGGGTCACTGTATGTGCTACCTTTAATACTTAAACTTTGCTCACTGGGCGGGGGGGGGCCGCCGCCATATAACGCGGTCTGCTGTAGAGCTGCATTCTCATATTTACTCCGATGCCGCAAATATTTCTTGCACCACTGATGTTCAGTGGTTGTGTTAGGGATAGCAGCAGCGGGGATTAATGCAGTCGGAGCTGGTATTACTGTGGCATTAATACCCGCTGCATATTCGTGACGTGGTGCTTTCTGACGAATCGCTCTCCTCTATTTCGCTTCTGGTTAATCCCCATGTTACAGAGATCATTTGGGGACATGTATCATTTCTGAATTTAAGAACAGTACAAACAGCTACAAATTAGAAATCATATTCTGTTCTTTTTTATGCTAAACCACATGGGTTTAAAGGTTTGGAATCAGTTTGTGATGGTTATTTTCTCTTCACTGTGCCATCTTGTTCTCTCCACTAATGGAAGTAGAAACATAATATTTCAGCAGTCTAAAATGAAGACACCCAGCATAGTTACAGCTGATCAGTAAAAAATAAACTTAACCAAAAGCTTATCTTCCCAGAAGCTATTGAACCAATTAACTGGTGAAAAGAAAAGAGATACAGGTTACAATGTGTATATGTGTATATTTTCTTCTCTGTTGAGCCACACACATTGAACTGTAAGCCATCAGTTTCAGTACCCAGTGAGAGACTTTTCACTGTTGGGGCAGCCCACCTTGTCTTGCAATCAGTGTACTAATTTTTATGTCCTTCTTTCACAATAACGTGGGCTGGCTATCTACCTCAGTTATATGAGGTGGGGTTAAATAGGGATGCACTGAACTGGTTTTATTTATATTTGAGTCAGAGATGCCAAACAACTGCGGTGAATGGGCTTGAGTCTTCCCCACTGTTAATCTCTAGAAGTGTACCCCAGGGCTGAGTGCTGGGACCACTTCTCTTTTTGATTTATCTGAGATGCTTGGAGGCCAGTGTGGGAGACTCATTGTACCATCTATATGCTGATGATACGATAGTCTATACATCAACTCCCTCAGTTTTGGAGGTTCAAGACACGTTGCTACATAGCTTTGATGGATTATAGGCATTTTTTACGGATACTAAGTTAAAACTTAATTCTTCTAAGACTAAGTTTATGTTGTTTGGTCCAGCCTCTTGACTTAGAGATTGTACACAAATACTGGTAAGGGATAAAAATGGGACTCCACAAGAATGTGTTGATACCTTTAAATATTTGGGATTTTGGTTAGATCTGACAGGATCAGGTAATACACACCTGGAAAAAGAGATTGTGCAGTTGGGTAGAAGGATTGGCCTTCTGTACAGGACCAAAATTGTTTGGACTCCGAAACAGTGAAAAAAGTAGTCCAGATTCAGTTTTTTCCACTGTTTGATTATGCAAATGTCTTATACGACTATGCTTCAAGTGATAGGTTACACAAGCTAGAGGTCCTGTATAATTGCTTCGCCAGATTGATCCTCAGGTGTCCTAGGGACTGTCATCACTGCGACCCTTATTTTAGGTTATGGTGGATTTCCCTGTGTAACAGAAGGAAGTTACGCAAGTTCCTGTTAGCATATAAAAGTGTTTTGGGCCTTGTACAGATTATCTGTGAAACAGATTATTTCAGAGGCAAATTTATCTCTCTTTGAGAAACTCAAGTTTATGAGAAATGGTGGTTCCAAGAACAAAAACCAAAATATCTGTTTACTTTTTCAGTCAGTTTGTACCTTGTGAAATTAAATTCTGCATGAATTTAGATTACTGGACTCAAAACCTCTTCCAGTTGCAGCCTTGAAACATTGGATCTTCTTTGAGGACATGTCTTTCATCAGGCCACACCTTTGGAACATGTAGCCATCAGGCAGCAGAACCACATGGAAACCTTTACAAGCAGTGCCACCAAGGGTCGCCACCGCCGATGTAAGGCATCAGCATGCCTGTAAGAGTGGGCAGCCACACTTCTCCTCAGTTCTTTTCCCATTGTCACTCCTACTTGTCGGATACCATATGGAAACGTAATCAGTTACCATGCCGTTTCTTTTCTTTTTAGTTGTAGTGATCACTTTTTAAGTGACTAGTTAATGAGCTGTATGTCAGAAAAGGAGCTGTCAAAGTTATTTCATTATTGCGAGTGTGGCGATAAAATATACACCGGCGACTCATACGCCATTTGTGTTTGTTGCTTTGGCCCAGACCACAATGTCGCCACCTGCCAAATTTGTAAACACTTCAACTCTGCAATGAGGTGACGCAGCAGAAGCGTCTTAGAAATATTTTTACTAAAGGAGTAACTCACCAACATGGAGAAGCAGCTTACAGAACAGGCTGCTTCGAAGCAGTCTCAGGAGATGTCAGCGTCGCCGGCCTCCGCAATGGCTTCAAAGTCACCTAAATCCAAAGATATGTCCAGCCACAAGCACAGGCATAGAGATAAGGACATATTGTCCCCATTCTGCTCCAAGTCTCCTCACAGGCCTGTTACAGATATGGTCTTTGTGCTGCCGTTGACTGCTCCATTCGCAACACATTTGCCTCGCTCTGCCCTTCGACTTCCCACAACAGTTGGGGTTGGGCATAGATGTCACTAGCTTGATGATCCCCCCGTTGTGCCATCGAAAGTTTCACCTCTACTGTCGACCCCCGTCATTACGCCCCTTTCTTAACCGGGTGCCGACGCTCAAATGGCTGTAATCACATTCTCTGAGATGATACGCCAACTACTGCCTGGCCCACCTAGCACTGACCAACAGTCGATGGGGATGCAAACGCCTCTCCCCTCGATGATGCCAGGCCCCTCTATGCCACAGGAACCTCTTTCACAGCAGCCGCCATCATCACCGGCCAGCTCCCTCCTGCCCGTTAACATACTCAATGATGCCTATGAATATAATCCAGACCTTATATCATGCAGGAGAAGCAAGACCTTGAGGAAACAGTTGAACTACCCTGTGAACCAGGGTACCAGTACTGCCATCTCAATCTGTAGTGAGGACTTTGTCATTAACACTCTTGGGTCACCTCCAGAAGACCCTTCATTTCTTTCCATGATTCAACAACATCAGGCTGCTATGGGGTTTGCCCTAGAGGGACAGAACATCACCAAAAATAATTTACTAGATTTTCTGGAGCTCCCTGAATCTCCCATTATAGTTGTGACTCCTCTTTTACCAGCTTCAGAGGATGCCACTTATGCTGCTTGGCACAGGCCCAGTAATATCGCTGCAGTCCCTAGAAAGGCAGATAAATTGTATCTTGCCCCATCAGAAAAATCATTTTTTTGCCACAAAGCCTGAGGTGGACTCAGTAGTTACTTCTGCAGCCTATAACAGGTATAGATAGGGCCTTAGCCTCCTCCCTCCTGACAAAGAGTCTCAGAAGCTGGATGTCCTAGGCAAATGTGCATATGCTTCAGCATCTTTGTGGCTACTCATTGCAAACTGCCAGGCCCATATGATGAAATATCAAAACTCACCCTGGTGTAAGGCCAAGACCACTGCCCAGGCCTTGCCTCACAGTGCAGAGAAGCAAGAACTGCTTAGACTTCTCACTACAGGTACTGATGTGGGCAAACATCTCCTTCGAGCAGCTTATGATATCTCAGATACCTCTGCCACAGCAGCTGCTTGAGGGATCTACCTTAGAAAATTCTCATGGCTCAGAGTGGCAGGTTTCATCTCTGATGTCCAGCAGGATGTACTAAATGCTTCTTTTAAGGGCCCTAAACTATTTGGCCCTGGTGTGCAGGATACTTTACATAGAAACATAGACTTTGACAGCAGATAAGGACCGCTTGGCCCACCTAGTCTGCCCATTTCCCTACCTACCTACAGGATAAGCTGCAGATCCTAGTTAATCGACAGCCTATTTCTTCCTATCCCCCACAAGAATTGCCTTATGTCTGTCCCATGCATTCTAGAATTCTCCCACAGTTTTAGACCCCACAACCTCCTCAGGAAGGCTGTTCCATGCATCCACCACCCTCTCTGTGAAAAAATACTTTCCCACATTGCCCCTGAGCCATCCCCCCTCTGTCTTCAAATTGTGTCCCCTTGTTCTTGCACATCTCTGTTTCTGAAAGATGCTACCCTCTTGGACTTTTTTGATTCCACTGAGGTACTGAAAAGTTTCTGTCATGCCCCCCCCCACCCTTTTCCTCAAGGGAATACATATTAATCTCCTTTAGTCTCTCCTCATATAGCTTCTTTTGCAGATCCTGCACCATTTTAGTTGCCCTCCTCTGGACTGCCTCCATCCTGTCTATGTCCTTGTGGAGATGGGGTCTCCAGAACTGGATGCAGTACTCCAGATGGGGTCTCATCAACTGTCTGTACAGAGGGATAACAACTTCCTTTTTTCTGCTGGTGATGCCTCTCCCTATACATCCCAGTATTCCCCCAGCCCTCCCTACTGCCTTCTCACATTGCTTGCTAACCTTAAGGTCATCTGATATGATTACCCCAGGTCCCTTTCCATTTTTGTTGTTGTTACTACCTCCCCCTCCCAATTGTGTAATCTTCCCCTGGGTTTTTGTTTCCCATGTGCATTATTTTGCACTTCTTTGCATTGAATCCAAGCTGCCATACTTCTGACCATACCTCCAACCTTGCCAAGTCCCTTCTCATCCTTTCCACGCCTCCTTGTGTATCAACCCTCTTGCAGATCTTTGTGTCATCTGCAAAGAGGCATACTTTTCCTTCCAGTCCCTCTGCAGTGTCACTTATAAAGACATTAAAATGGACTGGACCCAGTACTGAACCCTGCGGTACTCCACTAGTAACCCCTCTTTCTTCAGAGTGGACTCCATTTACAATTACCTTCTGTGTCCTGTTGTCCAGCCAATGTTTTACCCAGGCTACCACCCTGGGACCCACTCCCAGGCTGGTTAATTTGATTATTAATCTTTTGTGTAGGACTGTGTCAAATGCCTTGCCAAAGTCTAGGTAGGCCATGTCCACAGCCCCTCGCTGGTCTACTACTTTGGTGACCCAGTCAAAGAAATCGATTAGATTCATCTGACATGACCTTTCTGCTGTGAACCCATGCTGCCTTGGGTCCTGTGCCCCACTGGCCTCTAGATACTCAACAGTTCTTTCCTTCAGAAGTGATTCCATCATTTTCCTTACCACAGAGGTCAAACTGACAGGTCTATAGTTTCCTGCCTCTGTCTTGCTCCCACTTTTGTGAAGGGGAATCACATCCACCTTCCTCCAGTCCTCGGGTACCACACCATCCTCCCATGATTTGTTAAAAAGGGTAGTCAGTAGTGTCACTAGTTCTCCCCTTAATTCTTTTAGAATTCTGGGATGAATTCCGTCAGGCCCCATTACTTTGTTCACCTTCAGTTTCTTTCAGAACCCTTTCTTCTCTGAAAGGACTGGGATCGACCTCCCCCCCATCCAGAGTGCATCTGTTAATTGGATTAGGCACCTCCCCTCCTCTTCTTTTGTGAATACTGAGCAGAAGTATTCGTTCAGTATCCCTGCCTTTTCACTGTCCCTCTCTGCCCACCCACCGTCCATTCTATTCAGCCTCACTATCCCTCCCTTTGTCTTTCTATGCTCTCTAATGTACCTATAAGAGGTTGTATCCCCCTCTCTTAACCGAGTTGGCTATCTTTTCCTCAGTTTGGGCCTTTGCTATTCTGACTTCCTTCCCTGCTTCCTTCTACCTTAACTGGTACAGTTCTCTGTCCTGCTTTTTCTGTGTTTCTTTATACTTCCTAAATGCTATCTTTCTCCCTAACCTTCCCCGCCACCTCTTTTGAGAACCATAGTGGCTTTTTTTTTGTTTTGATTTGTTTATTTGCGTCACACAAATGTTTGTTGCCTCTGTGATGGCAGTTTTGATGTTTCCCCATTGTCGCTCCACCCCTCCTCCTAGCCTGTTTGCTAGTGCTTTTCTAAGGCACTCTCCCATCTTGCCAAAGTCCGCCCCCCTGAAGTCCCGTACCCTCACTTTTGTATGGCTTGACTCTGTAGCTGAGTTTATCATGAACCACACTGTTTGGTGGTCACTTGTTCCAAGATGGCTACCCACTTCTAGATCTGAGATCCTATCACTGTCCCCATTTGAGAGTACGAGGTCTAAGATTGCTCCCTCACGAGTGGGTTCCAAAACTAGCTGTCAGAGGCATGCCACCTGTAGGGCATCGAGAATGGCCCTGCTCTTGGATGTGGGTGCAGCAAAGGTGCTCCAGTTAACATCTGGCATATTCAGGTCCCCCATCAACAGTATCTCCCCTTTCTCTGCCATCCTTTAAGGACTCTACAGGCTTCAGGTAGAACCTTAAAATCTGTTCACTCCCTCCACCACACCCAGCCTAGGAGTAGGTTTCAGGATCCCTACAGTCTTGTGTGTGTGTGGGGGGGGGCAGAGGTCAATGCCCCCCTTCCAGGCAGAAAGGTAAAGAATGGCAGCAGCATTACAAACTCCAACCCACATTCCAGGTGTTAACTCCAAAGCCCCTAGAGGTGGTAGGGCAGGGGGAGCAGCCCCCACTGCTACAACCTGACTTCCCAGTCCTCCCCCAGCCACTGTTACCTTCAGGAGTGGCTATAAGAGGTCACATCTCCCTCCATTTACCCCAGTGGAGGATGATCACCTCAGATGCTTGGGTTGTAGAAATTCTAGACGAAGGCCATGCTCTGGAAATCTTAGGCAATCCTCCAGGCCATCTGCCTCTTACAACAAATTACTCAGCAGAGCACCTTGCTGTTACTGGAGGAAGTTCATTCCCTCCTCCAAAAGTGAGTCATCGAACCGGTTCCACTAGAACAGTGGAACACCCGCTTTTATTTTCAGGTACTTCCTTGTCCCCAAGTGGACAGGTGACCTGCACCCCCATACTGGATCACAGGGGTCTCAGCTGCTTCATAAAGTACAATAAATTCAGGATGGTCACCCTCCAGGGGCTCCTTCCACTGCTGCAGCAAGGAGACTGGCTGTGTTCCCTAGGTATGAAGGATGCCTGCCTCCACATCAGAATCTGGAAATCTCACCAAAAACATCTGAGATTCCTCCTTCAATGGAACCATTACCAGTTCAGAGTATTACCTTTTGGCTTATCCTCATTGCCGTGTGTTTTTACCAAATGCTTTGCCATAGTGGCAGCTGCTCTTCGCAGGGAAGGCCTCAGTGTTTTTCTTTACCTGGATGACTGGCTCCTCAAAGCCAGCTCCAGGAATCGGCTCTTGCTCACTCTTGCCCGAACCCAACAAATGTTTAACACCCTGGGAATTACAGTCAGTGTACCAAAATCGGCACTGACACCTTGTCAGCCCCTCCAATACATTGTGGCAGTGTTCGATATACATCTCAGAATGGTCTTTCTACCAGAGGACCAGGCTGACCACCTTATTTCTCAAGCCCGCGCAATATACGCCAGTCGCTATGTCACCGCCAAGTCATTCCTACACGTTGTAGGTTACATAGCAGTGTCCATTGTCACAGTCCCCTTAGACTGCACATGTGCATCCTACAATGGACCCTCAAGGTCCAATGGCTCTGACAGACAACTTGGACCAAACAATCCTCGTCACTGCACCTCTACACAAAACATTGTTATGGTGAATGGCTCCAACCTTCTCAAAGGCGTGCTGTTCCTACCTTCTCCTTCTCTACATATCCTGACTATGGATGCTTCAGGCATGGGCCGGGGTGCATATCTGGACTGTTATCAAACACAGGGTACCTGGACCTCGCTGAAATGCACCTTGCACATCAGCGTGTTAGAATTCCATGCTGTTCTGAATGCTCTTTGTGCATTCCTCCAATGTCTGTCTCCAGGTCCTCTGTTGAAACAGATGGACAACACCACTGTGATGCATTACATCAACAAACAAGGGGGGGGGACTCATTCCTACCTGCTGTGCAGAGAAGCCACAAGACTGGTATTGGGCTCTGAAATTTGGCTTCACCCTCTCTGTCATTCATGTTCCAGGCCTCCGAACAACTTTTTTTTGTGGACTTTATATCTGTGCCCTCCCCTAGAGGAACACTCTCCAGCTATCTACCTGCCCGATCTCTACCTCCCACTCTGGTGCTGTATTCGCTGTCTTCACCCCAACGAAACTCCCGGATCTGAACCCTCACAGGGAAGGGCTGCCCTATCCTCCCAGGGTGTTCTATCTTGAGTGTAGCGTGCCGGACCGGAGTGGTGGGGGACGGAGAGGGTAGAACGTCCAGCGTTAGGAGGCGTGGATCGGGAGGCCCGGCGCTGCCTGTCCTCCGGAGAAGGTTTTTTTTTTTTCTTACTTACTTTTCCCCCATTGGCTGGGAAGTGCAGTGCACTCCAGCACTCTGCGTGCTCACTCCCGAGCATGCCCACAGAAGTGCCTCTGAGCCAATCCCTGACCATCTGGCTCACGACTGCTATGAGCCCCTGGAACCACCAGAGGCCACTAGATAGCGGGAGCAGGAAACCCCCCCTACCCAGGAAGGGAGAGCTGTCCTCTGGTTGCTCAATCCCTTCCCTCCCTTGCCGACCCCCGATGGCCCAGGATTGTTCCCGAACCCGTGTTGCTGGTGTGTCACGAGGTGTGCTGTCCAGCGCCTCAACCCTCAGCGCCACTGGGCCGGCTTTCTTCCGAAACATCTTAGCAGACAAGCTGAGCATATCCCAATCAGTGATGCTGGAGTGGGAACTCCTGACCTCTGCGGTAGAAGACCTTTTTGCAAAGTGGGGCAGATCAGACCTGGACCTCTTTGCATCTCCGCATAATGCAAAACTGCCCAGTTTTTGCTCACTTGAGCCAGGGCCTGGTGTTTTCTGGCAAGACGCATTGTCCCTTTACTGGACGGGGAGGTTCCTTTATGCTTTCCCTTTCCTCTCATTCAGAAAGTGCTCCTCAGACTGAAACAGGAGGGTGCAACACTAATATTTATTGCTCCATTTGGTTCCCACTCCTGCAACAACTAGCAATGGAGCCCCCAATACCATTGCCACTTCAACACAATCTTCTGACCCAGAACCAGGGTACTTTGATCTACCGCGCCCTGAAGTCCCTTCACCTTCATGCCCGGCTCCTGAAAACCTAGCCATGACTCGCTTTGGAGTCTCACCAAAAGTGGCAGATGTTCTTGTGGCTGCTAGGAAACCCTCCTCCAGCTGCACCTATGATCTTGAATGGAAATGGTTTACCATATGGGCCATTTCTTGCCATCTGGACACTTTTAGATGCCCAGCAATTCAGATTTTGGAATACCTGCTCACCCTATCGGATGCAGGCCTTCAATACTCTACCCTTAAGGTACATCTCTTGGCTATATCAGCCTTTCATGCACCTGTTGACAGACATCCAGTGGCTCAACTGGAGGTGGCACAGATGTTCCTCTAGGCCATTCTACATCTAAAGCCCCCTATATGAAATCCATGGCCCCCATGAGACCTTAATTTTGTTTTGGAAAAGTTTATGTTGGCTCCTTTTGAGCCTGTCGCAAGCTGCGGCCTATGTTTTCTCTCTGGAAAGTGTTAGTTTTAGTTACTATTACTTCTGCTCAAAGAATTTCAGGTCTGCAGGCTCTCATATGTGAGCCTCATTACTTGATTTTTCACAAAGACTGGGTGTCTATGCAGACTAATCCCAAGTTTCTTCCTAAGGTGGTGTCTGAGTTTGCTTTGCATCAAGCCATCCGGCTTCCCATCTATTACCCAGAGAATGCCAATCTAGGGGAATCATTGCTCCATACTTTAGATGTACACAGAATCCTGCGATACTACCTCAATCACACCAAGGCCTTTAGAAAGTCATCTCAGGTTTATTTTTTGTTCGCCCCTGGGAAAGAGGGCACTCCTGTAGCTAAGCAATGCTTATCTAAGTGGCTAGCAAATAGTATCATTTTTTTGTTACCAAACATACAGCAAGGAACTTCCTGGTCCAGTTCATGGCCACTGCAGTAGGGGGATGTCCACCTCTATTGCTTGTTTCCAAAATGTGTCTGCTGCTGACATTTGCGCAGCTGTCACCTGGAGTACTGTCCACACCTTCACCAGACATTACAGTCCAGACATCCACTCTCACAAATGTGCAGGCTTTGGACTTGCAGTCCTGAAAGGACTCCTCTTCTGATTCCACCACTCATCCTTTGGGGTACTGCTTGCTACTCATTCCAGAGGTGTCGCCTGATGAAAGAGATGTCGTCGAAGAAGATAGTACAGTTACGTAGGTACTTAATATAACAGTAGATCTTCAAGAGAATCTCTTTCATCAGTCCATGCTGTCTCTCCCTGCTTCTCCCTTCTGAGCACTGCTTCAAAGCATCCTGTTGCTGCTCTCTCCCTAACTACTTTTCCACCTTCTGCCTCACCTGCCTCACAGAGGGCTCCATTCTCTCCTGGTTCCCTCAGAGCCTGTCCTCCAAGTAAGATCACTGGCAGGGCACTGAGGAGAGGAGGGGCCATCCACTATTATAGGCATGCTGGTGCCTGACATCATCATGGGCGGCCCCTGGCAGCACTGCTTGCAAGGGTTTCCATGTGGTCCTGCTACCTTACGGCTATATGTTCCAAAGGTGTGGCCTGATGAAAGAGATTCTCTCAAAGATCTACTGTTATAGTAAGCACCTATGCAACTGTACTTTTCTGCACTCTATTTCAGAACAGGGAGGCTGTTGTTGTACTGTGTAATCTGTATAAACAAATGTTGGGCTATGAGTGGAACTTTAAAGATTTGTAACTTATTTGTATTTACTTTATATTGTTTTGTAATTGTATGTTTGTAATATGCTTCACCACAGGTCACCATTATAAATGAGCTGTGCTCAATGGTTACAACCCTAAATAAATGAAAATGAAATTAAAAAACATAGGCGAAAGAGCCAAGCCCTGGGGTACACCACAGGACAGAACTTTTGGGACTGAAGAAAAGCTTCCCAGAGCTACCCTCTGGATCCTGTCACTGAGAGGATTCAAACCAGCAGATGACTTTGCCAGTGAGTCCCACATACTTCCTGAGCTGGTCCAGTAGCAGCCCATGGACCATGATGTAAAACACTGAAGAGAGATCAAGGAGAATGAGAATTGACCATTTTCCTCTATATCTCGCTCTGAGCAGGTCATTGTGCACCATAACTAGTGAAGTCTCTTTGCCATGCTTAGACCTAAAATCAGACTGGAGAGGCTGATAGATGTGAAAGGCAGTGAGGTGTGCCTCAAGCTGTAGCGCAACTACCTTCTCAATAACCTTACCCAAAAATGGCAGGTTAGAGACAGGGTGGTAAGTCATCAGGATGTCTGGGTCCAAAGATGGCTTCTTTAAAAGTGGTTTCATCAATGCACTTTTTATCGACACTGGGAACCCCACCCCCCCAACAAGGGCACTGGACAGTGTCAGCAAATACTAGACCCAGCTGCCCCACACAGCTCACAAGTAGATGTGTCAGGCTTAGATCCAGATTGCAGAATATTGGCCACCTAGGCCATAGCTCACAAATCACCCCATGCATCTTTTCCATCATTACTAGATAAAAATCTCCGTAGAACCAGTGAATGCATCACAGACTCATAGGCTCAACCCTGCTGGGCTGTGGCAGCACAATTAGTGGGATTGCGGCCCTAATTGTGGACACCCTATCCGTGAAGGACCACGCAAACTGCTTGCATTTTGCAGGTGTGAATGCTCTCATGGGCTCAAGACAGGCCTAATAAAGTAGCCTATCCACAGTCCAGAGAAGCAAAGCCAGTTGGTTCCCTCCAGCACCAATCTCCCTAGACAGAAAATCTGCCTTTTTCTGAGTGATTGCTTCTGATACTCACCGTAGTGAGACATCAAGGCTAATCTGGCTTTCTGGGCCCTGGATCTCCTCCAACAATGTTCTAACCTCTGCGCCTTTGTTTTTATCTCCCTCATCTCACCGCCAAATGATGGCAAGCCAAGGCGTGAAACCAATGGGCGTGCACAAATTGGTGCTACTATTTCGAAAGCCATCACAACAGCCCTAGTATAGGCTGCCACAGCTTCTTTCAGTCTTCCAGCGCATGCTGCTAGCACATCCGAGGTGTCCATAACCACTAAGAGTCCTTCTGGCTGAAGCAGTTGCAAAGGGCAGAACTGGACTGCCTCCCCATGAGGTGGACTATGGGGGGGGCCCTAAAAGTGAACCTGATGGCACAGTGGTCTGACCAGCTTAATGGATCAGTCTCAAAGTTCCCAATCTCAAGCCCCAGAGGAAATACCAAGGTATTGCCTTATTGATGGATAGCAGAATGAATCTCTTGTACAAGGCCCCAGGATTCCATACACCACGGGAAATCTTGACCAAATGCAAGAATTCATCATCAACCCAAGCACTGAAGTCACCAACAGTAAACCATCTTGGCAACTGCAACACTTTGTCAGTGACAAAGTCTGTGATTTCCTGCAGAAATTCCCCTTTGCACCCTGGAGTTTGGTACACGAGGAGGATTCTGCAACCTGCACCTGCACCCCCACACACAGCCATGCATTCAAACGGCGGGTTATATCCCACTGGGTGCACCACCAAGCTCAATTCAGAGCAAACAGATGGCCACCCTACCCCCCCACCCAAAAAGTCTTCCTTGGGCAGAGCACTTTGGGAAACCTATCCGGGCCAGCGTCGTCACCCAGCCAGGATTCCATAATGCAAGCCAGATCAACAGAGGAAATAAGATCTGCCATATTTGCTGACTTATTCCTCATCAATCTAGCATTACCCAGCACTGCTCATAAAGGACAAATGGTGGCAATTAGCTCATAATCTACCTGCTTGGTCCGGTGGAATCCCTGGGTATGGGGACAAAACACACCAGGCCTCTCTCAAGCCCCTATTTTGCCCCAGGGTATCTCCTGGTCCTCACAACCCTAATAGCGCCCTCCTCATCAGCCCTCCCTAAATCACCCACTTCTCCTCCACACCTCCTCCTGATCCCCATTTCTCTGCACTGCAGATACTTAACACTTGATGGAGGTTCATGGAAGGGGCCACTTCCCCCTCATGGACCAGGTAAAAACAAATGTTTGTTAGTGATTTATAACCGCTTGCCAGATAAACTCCCTAGCTAATGTTTCATCTTTGGCAAGAGACTGAAAGAGCTGGGAGTGAGATTTTACCTGCTGGGCTTAGGGTTTATTGAATGACTAATGTGTGTGCTTGCTTTGCTAAGAACTGATTAAACTGTTGTCATCTAGATTAGTTATATGCCAGTCGGGAATTGAGACTGCTGTACTGAGAGTATCAGCTAAAACAGAAATGTTCAAAGAACATACCTTTCTAGGGGCAGGTATTTGGTTCACTATCCACATCCTGGCAGTTCCACTAGAATATGTTAATATGCTGGACATCTTTAAGCTAAGCTTCTCCCACCACTTTAGACAGTATATTGCCCAGATTCCGCCCCATGTCATCAGATCTCTTTCCACAGGAAGAACAGGTCACCTCCTTCACGGCTCTCACTTGATTTAGTGCGCCATAGGCAAACTTTGTTTTTCAAAGTTTTCCAGTTTCTTGGATTTATTTACTCAGTTTCTTTGACTCCCTTCTTCGTTTATCGATGGACCAATGGAAGCTGGAGTTCAGGTTCTGCATTTGGTGTCAGCAGAAGATGTTGATCAACAACCCGCACAGTGAGGTGGGCAGCACGACATGGCCAGGTGCAGCCTTTGTCTCAGCATGCTTCCTGAGTCCCTCGAGGACAGGAAGCTCGGGCCCTGACTGGGATGGCCTTTGGAACGAGATCCAAAGTATCACCCTAAGGGCTGCAAGAAAGTCTCAGCTGCAGATGGATCTGCTGAGCAGTTTGCGGCCCTTGAGCCAGAAGCAGTGGCTGCCACAGCAGGCACCTCCTCGGTCTCGTTGCTCTTCCCGACTGGGGCCAGCATCAGAGGATTATTCACGAGAGGCTTCTGGGACATGTGTTTGACCCTCCAGACCCAAGGGTAGAGCCCTGCCCACTGTGGTTCCAAGCACAAGTGCCACTGATGCCAGTCACGGGACGGGGAGAGATCGAGGTCCTCCTGGTCCCTCAACTAGCTTAACCATTCGATGGCAGTCAAGCACCCTTCATAAAGGGGCAGGTCAGGCAGGTTGAGGGCTCTTTGGGACCCCCATCGAGCCAGTCAACTTCAGTCAAGCAGGCCACGTACATGTGCCGTGAGCTCATCGACGAATTGTCAGACAAGGTTGAGGAATCACAGATCCTAGTGCTCCCAGTCCTCACTCAAGAGGACGTGGTTCAGTCAGTGTCCCTGCCTGGTCCTCAGCAGGAGCAGCCTCCACTGGCAGTCTATCCTTCCATACCTGTGCTGCTTGACATGGGCAGGCATGTGGGATACCACAACCAGCCAGAAGGCTCCCCTCTCCATTGATTGTCTGGTCAAAGTCTCAGCTGAGGCATTCGCGCACTTGATGAGAAGGCAAAATGCTGGAACCATCCAATTCAAAGTGCAGAAGAGGCTTTATTTTAGCCAAACAGCTCAAGTAGCAACCTGACCGCTTGTTGTAATCACAGCATCATCAGGAGGAAAAGATTTCCTTCTGATGACGCTGTGATTGCAGCGAAACCAGTCGAGGTATTACTACCGGAGCTGTTTGGCATTTTGATAAAATAAAACCTCTTGCACTTTGAATTGGATGGTGCCAGCATTTTGCTTTCTTGTTCTGTCTTTGGATTTATGCTGGGCACATCCTGTGTGGATTGGAGCAGAACTGTTGCATTGACATTCTCACATTCGAGCCTGCTCAACCAGGAGGTGTCACCATCAACGCTTCTCTATCTCCTCATCCTCAGGAGAGGAGAGACACCATTGCAGGTTGCGCCGGTGCTACAAGGAGCTTCTCTGACAAAAGTGGGCCATCGCAGGTTAGGGTAGGGCTCTATCCCCTGGACCTACAGATAGCTGCCAATGGTGCCCTCGTCAGTCCATGCTACACAGGTGCTTCCCACAGCTGCTTTTCCAGTACTACGGGTGAAGCTGCCACCACCGCAGCTTTAGGTGGGCACTCCATGCTAGGAGACCTGTTCAGCCACTGGCTTGCCAGGCCTGTTGTCAATGCATATCACCCTGGGGGAGGATACCCTGGTGGTCTGTGGCAAAAAACAGTTGAAGGCCATTTTCAAGGAGTCCTAGGATGACTTGAACTACGAGTCCACAGCCTCTTCTAGGACTCTCCTCCTCGATCGGGGTCCATTAAGGAGCTGTCCACTGAACATGGCCTGGTGTCCTTCGGTTCACTTCTCTGCTTAATATCGGAATCCCTGTCTGTCCAACTAGCGCCACTCCAAACAAAATCTGGTCAGATCCACCACGGCTGCATAATGAAGTTAGTGAAGTTGTGTGGAGTTGTTAAGGAGGTATGGAGAAACAACACAATGATTTGTAAGTAGTAAGATTTGTTTTAGTTTCTGTTCTAAGGAAGGCATACACATTATTAGGAAAATACATGGAGGTGTACATTTTAATGGCAGGAATAGGAAGCACTGTAGGTTTACAAAAGAACCCCAGAGCAAATACCACTGTGTATGTGTTATCCTGGATGATACTGGCTGGACAGCCACATTTTAAAGAAAACACAATTGCACATACCCCAATAATGCAAAGCATTATGGGAAACATATGCAAATCCCCATGATGGTACAGAAGGTGGCAGTACATGAAAAAGTAATGGCTAGCATATGTTCAGCCTTGGGATTATTTACACAGTTTTTTTTTTTTTTTTTTTTTTAGAGAAACAGGGTTTTTGTCCATGATGTGATGTAAGTTATATTTAAGCAATGTGTTAATGTCAGGAAGTCAGGTGTAATGATGATGGACTGTTAGCAGTGAAAATGTAATAGTAACTTTCAGAGGGGGTCGCTTTTGATAAGGGCAAGGTAGGTATGCTTGTGATAATGGGAATATTAAGAAAGTATGAGGTCTGTGCAGAAGTGGAGTACAAATATGCACAGTTTCATAAGTATGTGCTTAGAGTGCAGGCAAATGTGGTATGCTGGTTTGTTTTAAAAATAGGTAAAAATAGTGATACATGCAATTGATAGAAAGATAGAAAATTACATAGACATGTATACCCTCGCGCCTAGCCCTGTCCACACTACACTCGAAAAAGCTGTAATGGATTCAAACCGTTACAGTCTGTAAACGTTACAGTGTGTCCACACTGCCAGTGAACAGTGTGGATAATGGTTTGAAAACATTACAGCCTGTCCACACTGAGTGCGATAGTGTGTGTGGTCTCAACCCTGTAGTAGCAGTGCACATCCCATAGTGCACTTGGTGATGACAGCTGCATTTTGAGATGCCCTCCTACATGTCCTGTGGAATACTGTGTATATGGCACAGTCATATTATGTAAATAACCATATTTCACTGTTATGAGACACACTTATGTTGTGGAGGTGACAGAGAGAGGTTTGAGGAAGGGGGAGATCTGTATGTTGGAATTGGGGGCTATGTCAGTGAGAGGGACGGAAGGGAAGGGGGAGAGAGAGGGGGGGGAGACATGGCATCAGTTCTGCCAGCATTAGGGCACCTGGGTACAACAGACGTTCATGTACTGCTGCTGTATGGCTGAAGGCAGACCCTCTACTACTGCCTTCAATGTTCCCCACTGCTCCACTGTACACAGTGCCACATGTCTATTTTCCACCGCAGCAGTGCTCCATGATGCACTCAGGAGCTCCACTAATGTATGTGTTCAATACTGGCACTGCTCTGCAGGTAGTATTGCTGCCACATCACACATGGGCAGGCAGGGTACTCCGAACACGCGGCACAGTGAGAAGAGTAATCAAGGACAGTACATGGATACCATCAGGAGGTGGCCCTCGGGGAGGCAAGTGCAGACAGAGAGGTAGGTTAGGCAGAGACATGGGGGTACACTGGGGGAGTGCGCATACAGCTGTCAGGTTACTGTGGTATGGAGGCATCCCAGTACTGCAGCCTACACCCGTGCTCCACACTGCAATCTGCATATGTCCTGGTAGCCTCCGTCTCCCTGCATGCAGTGAAACAGTGCTGCAATGCGTGCAGGTATAGTGGAGACTGGAGGTTACATGGTGGAGCATTTAGACACAATTGCAATTAAAAACTGATAAAGGTGTAAAGCTGTAAATAAGAGTGAAATAACCACGCTGGTATACACACCACAAAGTGGTTCTTGGAAGGATACAGATTGGGGATGGCTCAATTAAAGGAGTAGTCCACCCAGAATTTGCAAAAGCATATGTTATGCAGAGTGTTTTGATTTGTATATAAAGTACTAGTGTGTCCTTCCCTCTGTCTGCTATTAGGAGTTTTTCCTAAATTAGGCTGCTAGCTTTAGGGTAGTTTTATGATCCCTGGGGATCTCCATCACAAATAGATTTATTGCCTTCTGCCTCCTACAATGCATCCTGTCTCATGTGACAGTGGCATAGCCAGGCCCGTCGATTTAGCATATGCAGTGCTTTTTAAAATAAGTTCACAACAGCCTAGCTTTGTTACTGTTCTTATCCAGTGAGTACAAATAGCAACAGTTACAATTTAGCAGATGCCTGAGAGCTACCTAACTGGGGTTTCTGTAACAAAACAGCTACTAAATAGCTCTAATTCACTATTTGTGTTTTTTGGGTGTGTCATGTCTAGCTAGCAGTAATATGTGTTTTCATTTTAAAATTTAATTTCATCAAACTACACACAACAATAAAAAGCACAGAAGTTGCCCCAGATAATCACTGCTATAATTAGTAAAGAGTATAGCAGCTTACTTACAGAAAACTCACTCAGTTAGCTTTAAAGTATTTGGTAAACTGTAAATGTAGGTACCAGCATTCTTTTTTTTTTTTTTTAGCAGGAGAGACACACTAAAGCTTGTTTACAGGTGTGACCTGGGAGCACAAGGAAGTTAAGTGATTTGCTCAGGGACACACAGTATGCATGTGGAGGCTGTGGGATTCAAACTCAGGATACCAGGTTTGCAGCTCAGAGCCTTAGACCACCACACTATACTGCCTCCTCTATTCTAATAGGCAGAACTGGCAGTTAGTGCTGATTTTACTCTGTGGCATGATTTTCATTTTTTTTGGTTACAAATGTGAAGTATCTTTTTAATAAAGTATAAAAATATGTATATGCAAGTTATTTAGGTTGGCGAATATTTGTTTTATTATTTGAAAAAGTGGGATACACTAAATGTGTAGTGTAATGCACCATTATAAAATGGGATCAAATGTGTAGCTGAAATAGTCACCATCATCCATCCTGTTGTTTTCATGCTATACCACACACAGGAGAAAAAGTAACTTTAAAGTATTTTGCAGTTTCTATGCTGCAGCTTCATACTGTACACTTCATTTGTAAAAAAATGAAAATCATGTCACAGACCAAAATCAGTACTAAATGCTAGTTCTGCCTAATAGAATGCTGGTACCTACATTTATAGTTTAGCAAATACTTGAAATCTCACTGAGTGGGTTTTCTGTAAGTCTTAACTAATTATAGTGCTAATGATCTGGGCAATGTCTGTGCTTTTCTGGTTGTGTATTGTTTGATGAAATTAAGTGTTAAAATTAAAACACTCCTGCAATCTAGACCTGACACACACAGAAAACAACAATAGTGAATTAGAGCTTAATTTAGTAGGGGTTTTCTTACAGAAACCCCAGTTAGCTAGCTCTCAGGTATCTGCTAATAGGCTAATTTAGGAAAAACTCCTAATAGCAGACAGAGGGAGGGACACATTAGGACTTAACATACAAATCAAAACGCTCTGCATAACATATGTTTTTGCAAATTCTGAGTGTACTGTGGACTACTCCTTTAAAACTGCAAGCTCAGTAGAAAATATACACTGCAGGCTCTTGCTATACTGACATGCATCAACTGATGCAAAATACAGAGTAAGGTGGTGCGGGCAGGGTTGGAGGACAGGTCTGAGTAACACCATGTACCCACCAGGGGGGACATTACATCTCTTGAAATGTATTTGTGAAAATGTGTGACCAGGAGAGGAATGTAAGCTGAGCCAATGCTGTTTAAACAAGTGCTATATAGGGATACAGTTTCAGGCTTTTCCTTCTGAAGCTTAAGCTCTGATGCCCCAGGCAGCTCTGATAGTCAGTTGTTCCAGCATGCTAGATCCACCTCATGTCCCTCCCACATGAACAAAAAAAAAGGTGGTGTGGATCTTTAGGAGCTTTTTGGGTGGAGGTGGGGGTGGATCTTACTCCCCATAAAAAACTAATGCTGCCTCCCACTACTCAGGTTCCAGTTCTTGTACCTCCCACTTAAGAAAGAAAATAGTGCACTGCAACCATTGACTAACATGAAAGCGTATTTATTTGAGGGTGGAAAACATTTCTTGGAGGAGGGTAAGGTGGAGGACACTATTTACACCTTCAGTCAGTTCCATGGACAGAAAACATGACATCACTCCTTTTGTACATGTAAAATTTCTGCAGGCTCCGCCTACTGCGGCCGTAAAAAGGGCTAAGTACCTCTTTACAGATATTTCAGATAGGAATAAATCCTTGGGGGTTGCTTTGTCCTTGGCTGAAGCCATTTTAGAACTGTCTGTGGAGCTTTAGCAGCATTCTGTCCGGCATCCTTTATCTGTATGGTCCGCAAGTATGCGGTCCCTACAGTGCCCCGTTCTGGGTTCTTGGATCACCCCTATATGGAGGGGTCGATGACTGATATGGTGTTCTGCATTTCAGGACACCAAGGGGACCAGACAAAGAGTCACATAAGAGTGACCACACCACCAAAAAGTGTATGCTGTGGCATTCTTGGGTCTCCGTCAGGCTAGTTATGCCTTGATGATAGCCAGTTTTGGTCACTCCCTGATGGGATTTTTTTGATTCTGACCTCTCTCACCTCCTAATTAATCAGCAATCAGTAGTGATAGTCATCAGAGACCAAGGTCAGTCGCTGGCTAAACACCAGCTCCAGACAGCCTTGGACATGGGCGAATCATGTGCCTGTGCCATGGCAGTGGCCATCTCCATGCGTCACACAGCCTGGCTGCATCTGTCCGCCTTAGCAGCAGACACCAGCACAAGCTAGCTGATATCCCTTTTTGGGCACTGACATATTTATCCCTGGAGTGGAAGGACATCTCATCTGTACTGAGAAGTCCAGTGCCACCCTGGGCTCTGTGGCATCGTCCCAGAAGGACATGAAAAAGAAGCCTAAGAGGCAGGCTTTTCAGTATCAGTCCTTTCGGCTACAGCCTCTTTGGCAGCAGCCCCAGCAGGGGCAGTGCCAGGCCTGACATCCAAGCTGAAGGACCAGGGTCCTAAAAAGGGGGCAGGGGTGGTGGTGGTGCCCTCCAGTTGCAGTCTCTGGTTCCCCTGCAGAAGCTGCCCAGTGATGGGTTGGGGGTTGTCATCCCTCCATCCATCCTGTCCTTGTCTGCACTCCATGTAAGAGGTCAGCTGTGTCACTTCTTACCACACTGGTCCACTATCACAGTGAACAAGTGGATGTTGCATGTAGTGGACAGAGGGTTTCCTTTGGACGTCAAGGCTTTCCGCCTTGTCACCTTCATGCACCTCGGGAGTCCAGAATGTCAAAGGACACATTGTCTACCCTTCGGAAGAACATTGCTTAACCACTTGCAAAAGAGGCAATAGCCTGTGTCCTGGATGCCCTGGCCAGTCAGGATTAGGTGTCCAGGTATTTCCTAGTCCCGAAACGGACAGGGTGCTGGTGCCCTGTACTGGGTCTGTATAATCTGAACCATTTCATGCAGAAACACAAGTTCCAGATACCTCTGAATCAGATCATTTCATCGCTGGAGTGGAACATGTGATTTTGCTCCCTAGACCTCCAGGATGCATTTTTCCACATTCCAGTCTGTCCATCCCACCGCCGATACCCTCCGGTTCTGAGTGAAAGGGGTCCTGTACTAGTTCCAGCTCATGTCCTTCAGACTTTCCTTGGTGCCCACAGTTTTCAAGTGCATGGTAGTGGTGGCAGCGTACCTGCCGTGCCTAGGTGTCAGGGTGTATCCCTACTGCCTGCTAGCCAATCCATCCAGAAAACCGTGGAGAGGTCCAGAGATTTGGCTCTCCAGACCTGCTGAGACTTGGGCCTGTTGGTCAATTCAGACAAGTCAAAACTGGTACCCATGCAGGTGAACAAGTTAATTTGGGCAAAAGTAGACTCCCTGTGGGTTAAGACCCGCTTTCCAGTGGACTGGCACTGGATCTTGTCTCCTTTGCATCATCATTTCAGGTTGGGCTTTTGCATCCTGCCCAGGATTTCCTGAGCCTGCTAGGGCACATGGCATCCTGCACCATCGTGATCCATTGGGCATGCTGGCAGATGCGCCACCTCCAGTGGAATTTGTGCTGTAAGTGGTCCCAGTGCCAAGGCCACTTGAACCAGCTGGTCATAGTGACCCAGCCAATGTGGGATGCCATTCAGTGGTGGCCAATCCTCTAACACTAGGAGGAAGGAATCCCATTTGTCCACCCAGAACCATCACACACACAAGGGATCCATGTCTAGTGGTGTGGGGAGTGCACCTGGAAGACCACAGAGTTCATGGGTTCTGGTCACCTCACGGGACCCATCACCACATAAACCTGCTGGAGCTCCATGCAGTGGGACTTGCGCTGATGGAATTCGCCTGTCTAGTCAGGGGTCAGGTTGTGCAGGTCCAAAAGGACAACACCACAACCATGTTCTACCTGAACAGGCAGGGCAGAACTCACTCCCCTCACTTGTGTCAGAAGGCCTCTGCACCTGGACCCTCATGTGCAGCTGAGGTGCAGATCTCCTGGAAATCCATGTCACAGAAGAGAACAGTCAGTTGGTGGATGTTCTTAGCCGGGTAGGAAAGACGTCACACGAGTGGTCCCTTAATCAGGAGGTGATCAACCATCTGTTCTCCTTGTGGGGCACAACTCTGGTGGATCCGTTTGCCTCCAAGGAGAACACCAAATTGAGGCAGTTTTGTACCCATCCCCCACAGTCCAAACACTGTTAGGGGATGCCTTCACAAGGCCTTGGACCCCAGGCCTTGTGTGCACCTTCCATCCATCCCTCCCTTCCCTTTAATCCACAAGGTAGTAGTCAGAGCCCTGAAGGACAAGGTGCAGATGATCCTGATAGCTCCAGACTGACCTCTGCAATTCAGGTACCCAGATCTCCTTAGCTTCAGTAGCAGGCCTCTGTGGTGGCTGCCGCTCTGACCAGATCTGCTGACCGGACAACAGTGGTAGGTCTTGCACCCAGACCTGCAGTCCCTACACCTTGTGACCTGGTCCATGAGTGGCTAGTATTCGAGGTCTTGGGTCTTACAGATGAAGTGCTGCACATTGTGGAGGCCTCCCGGAAAGAGTTGACTCGCTGGTGGTATGCCTTTAAATGGAAGAGGGTCTCGATTTGGTGCCAGGGCAAGGGACTTGATTCCTTTGGCTATGCTGTGGCGAGCATCTTGGATTACCTCTGGCCCTCTCTCATCTAGGGCTGCGAGCAACCCTTTAAAGTGCACCTGGCAGTCATCTCTTCTTACCAGGCGTTGACTGATAAGCCAGCAGTAGCCCAGGAGAAGGTGGTTGGGTGTATTTTCAAGGGCCTGGACCACTTGTCCTCGCTGGTGCATAAACCATCTCCACCATGGGATTTACTGCTGGTGTTGGCTGTGCTTGTGGGCAAGCCTCTCTGCCAATTGCATAGGTGTGAGGTGTCAAATCTGTCCTGGAAGGCAGCCTTCCTGGTGGACATCATGTTAGCTAGAAGGATTGGGAAACTCCTGGCACTCTCAGTGGAGTCTCTCTACCTGGTCTTCCACAGAGACAAAGGCATTGCTCGCCTCAGCCCGAAGCATCTCCTGAAGGTAGTTTCGGAGTTTCACCAGAACCAGGTGATTAACTTACTGCTATACATTACTGACCCATCTTCGGAGGCCGATTGTAGGCTTCATACCACGGACCTGCACATGGCACACTTTTATTATGTAAAGTGCACAGCTGGAGTTCAGGTAGAGGCTGGCCTGCTGTTTGTCACTTACGCTGTCACTTACTCCTGGCAGACTGGCTGCAAAGCAGACACTTGGCAAGTGGATCAGATCCTGCATCAACCTCTGCTATAGGTTGGCTAGTAGAGAGCTTCCTGTAGGGCTTAGAGCTAATTCCACCAGACAGATCGCTACCTCAGTGGCTGCTTCCAGGTGAAGTCCTTATCCTGAAAATCTGCAGGGCTGCTACCTGGATGTCAGCACATACCTTTATTTCTCGCTACCACATCGACCTTGAGTCACACCAGGATGCTGGTTTTGGGACCTTGTTTCTCCAGACCCTGTTCATCAAATAGGGGTAGGCTCCCTCCCTCCTGTTCCAGGAGAACTTCTAGGAGTCTGCCAGAGTGTAGATAGTGAACCATATCCACGCCCTTAGAAAAACTGGTTACTCACCTGTAACTAGTTCTCAGAGTGGTACTGTTGTATATGGTTCAGATCCACACAACCCACCTGGCCAACCCTGGCAAGTGGCACACAGATCCCTGCTTCCAGCATGTAGAGATCTGACATCACATGGAGAAGTTGGGGGGATATACTGCCTGGGTGGTTGGAAAGATTTTAGCTCATTCCGTTGGAACTGCCAGAGGGAGAATGTGAACCATATATCACTCCTAGAACTATAATTACAAGTGAGTAACCTATTTTTCCAGCACCCCGTTTTCCAGGGGAAAGCAAAAGAATGTCACCAATGTCATGTACTTCTAACGAGAGAGCACTAGTACAAATATATTTGAAAGAGGTTGTTGCTTAATTACTTGCTAATTGCTTATATGTCATCTTTTTCTTTTAAAGTCTGTTGCTTAAAATAAAATCTATTGAATGATATAGTACAGGTCTGTTGTTATCTTCTTCTGTGAAACTCACAATATTGTGGGATTTATGTGAGGTCCACTATACTGGGTTAAGATTTGCTCTTTCCACACATTTTGCTTCTAAGTTTGAGTTTGGGTAACTAAAACCGGGTCATAACACTTACATAATATTTGAGGGCAACAAATTGTTTGGGCCCAAAGTACCAGCCACCTTGGAAGAGCTTTGGTCATATCAACAGACCCTAAGACCCCTCAAGTCTCTTGTGCCCCAACAGCCCAGGGACAGAGGCAGTGGCTCTTTTCAATGTGTTTCCCATCCTTTTTGCACCAAGCAGCAACCCATTGGTGCCCCCTGCAAAGTTAAGTCAAGTCAATCTTTATTTCGTAAGCGCCCAATCCCTGGGGCTTTGGATGCTTTACAAAAGAACAGGACAGTATTTAAATACCATCTTATAAAATGGACAACGGTTTTAAATTAATCTGATTGGTTGTTAGCCGTGCATTAGAAGTGTCTAATGCATGGCTAAAACTAGAAACCCCATTTAGAATACACAGACCCATTTTATAAGTGCAATAAGCCACTAAGGGGATGTGCGTTAGTTCATTTTTTTTTATTTTTTTTTACCTCCTCCGACTCTCCGGCGTCCCCCTCTCCTTCAGGCTTCCTAGTGCTGCTATCGCCCCAGCTATCCTCTTCCCGAGCTCTCTCCTTACCACAGATCTGCAGCCAACTCCCCGGGTGTCCCGGCATATCCCTTCGCCGGGCAGGTCCCCCTTCTCCGAGGGGGAAGGCACAGGGGGCAGGGGAAACCCAGCACACTCTATTTTACTGATCCAGGGTGCTGCTGCTGTGGAGGAGTAGGCTCCCAGAGGTTCTGGCAGCATAGAGCATGGAAGTCATAATTCAGCGGCCGCCAAAGTTGTTTTTCTGCTTTTCTTGTTATCCCTCCTGCGCCGCTTGTAGTACTCCCGGTCTCCACCGGGGGCCACTGCAGAGCGAGGCTCCCCACTCAACCCACGCCAGGAGAGCAGTCCTCCGGATGCTCAATCCTCTCCTTCCCCTGCCAGCCCCTGGCGTCCCGAGTCTGTTTCCGAACCCGGGTCGCCGGCATGGTTCGAGGTGTGGCGTCCAGTGCCTCAACCCTCTGCGCCACCGGGCCGGCAGACAGTTCTAATGCATGGCTACGGGACTGGATGCACTCAGCCAGTGGCTTCATGCCTCACTACGGCCCCCCCCCCCAGCCGTGCATTAGAACTATCTAATGCACACCCCGTCGTGTCTTATTGCATACATAATCAAGGTCAATTCACTTAAATCATAAAACATCATAAGCAGTATTTAAAACTTAAACAAATAATAAAGTCCAGCTCACTATCTTCTTCAGCCTCCCTCAAATGCTAACCTCAACAAATGTGCCTTCAGGCCACTTTTAAAATTTTCAATAGAGGGGGCCTCCATTAATGAATGCAGGAGGGTGTTCCATATAGTTGGACCGGCCACCTTGAAGACACGATCCCCTGCTGTCTTTAATCATGCCCTCAGGACCACTAGATACCCCTCTGCAGATGATCATAGGGAATGCGCCGAGCAGGCAAGTGTCCGGAGGTCAGTCAACTAACCTGGACCTGATCTGTATAGGGCCTTATAGGTAAGCAAGCTTACCTTAAAGACAATCCTCCACCTAACCGGCAGCCAGCGGAGTTTGCACAAGACCGGGGTTATATGATCGGATTTAGAAAATCCCTTCAGTAACCTGGCTGCAGCATTCTGCACCAGCTGCAGCCAGCAGAGATTGCCCCCACTGACCCCGAAGTACAGAGTGTTACAGTAATCGAATCTGGAGGTGACAAAAGCATGTATCAGTGATGGCAGGTCTTCAGGAGGGACTAAGGTTTTAATCTGGGTGACATTCCCTAAGTGGTAAAAGCCACTTCTGACAGCGGTCGACACCTGAGCTTCAAGCGTCAAACCATCATCAAGGATGATGCCTAGATTTCACACCTTATTCACCGCCACCAGTGCGGTGAACCCCAGGAACAACCCCATTCCTGTTCCGGTGGTGACTACTTCCCTCTGATGACCCGGCTCAATCACCAATACCTCCTTGTCTTGTCCAGGTTCAGTCTCAGCCAGTTAGAGGACATCCTGGATCTTGGATAAGCAGTTGTTTAGCACATCCACAACACTCGATGTTCCGGGGGCAAAGGACATTTACAGCTGTGTATCATCTACATAGCAGTGAAAACCCAGACCATAATGCCTAATGATGTCACCAAGGGGCAGCATGTACACCACAAACAGCATGGGTGACAAGACTGACCATTGAGGTACTCTGCAGGACAGGAGCCTCGTGTGCGATGAGAAACTTCCCATCACTATCTGTTGCATCCTACCTGCTAAAAAGGACTCAAACCAGTTAATGACATGGCCAATGAGTCCACAGAGCTCTCTTAGGTGATCAAGTAGCACCACATGATCCACCGAGTCAAATGCTGAGGAGAGATCAAGGAGAACAAGAATTGACCATTCTCCTCTATCCCTCACCATGAGGAGATCATTTTGCACCCTAACTAACACTGTTTCTGTGCTGTGCTTTTTCCTAAATCCTGACTGGAGTGGCTCGTAGATGTCAAAGGCCATCAGGTGTCTCCTGCAGGCCCGACACTGTGGCCATGTGGCCAGATCAGAGCTAGCAGATAGATAGCAGCAAGGTGCTGACAGGAAAACACCTAGTACAACTAGCCTATTCTAGTTGATGTATGTATATAGTCTGGATTTTTGATTTGCCTCCTTTTATTTTGTTGCCTAAGTTCGCTTCTTTTACCTATTATCGTTCTGCTGTGAAGAATATTGATTTTGTTTTGAACTACTATCGTCTCACTGCCTTATCAGTCCATCTCTACCCACAACCAGTGACACTCCCAGATCTTGTACCTAACCACCAGAACACTGAGTGGTTTCTAAGAGGAAGTGGACACCCTCCTGGCAAAAAGGGTGTTTCAGGATGTCATCCTGCCTGTACAAAATCAGTGCTTTTATTCCATGTATTTTCTTGTCCCTAAATGGACAGGGGGTTGTGCACTGAATGAGCTCCACATGCTCTCCCTCAGGTCCTACTTCCACTGTTACCCCAGCAATACTGGCTGTACACTCTGGAAATGTAGGATGCATATCTGCAAGTACAAATCTCCAGACTCCACAGGAGCTATCTGTTTTTGTCTGGAAAGCTGCAGTTGTCATTTCTGACTCTTGCCTGTCGACTTGTCCTTGGCATCGCATGTTGCCATGAAATGCTTTGCAGTGGTGCCTACATTCTTACACATAGAAAAACTGCATTTCCCCCCTACCTAAATGGCTGCCTTTTCAAGGGGTTCTCCACAGAGTTGGCAGTCCATGCTCTGAACCATACAAGCCAGGTGTTGGATTAGCCTGGGGTCCTGGTCAGTGTGCCAAATGTGTGCTACATATTTTGTGCTTATCCCTTACCAGAGGCTCTAGTACAGTAGAGCAGTGCTGGACATGGCTGATGTCAAAGCTTTCTTGCCAAAAGATTGGGCATATAGCTCAGGCAAATCTGATTGTGAGAAGCGAGCTGGTGTTGGTTGGGACATTACTCCATCTTCTGGTGGCATCAGTTTTTGTGGTACCACTGGAGCAGTTCAAATGTGGATTCCTCAGTGTGTCCTGCAGTGTTTAAGGACTCGGACATGACAGTTACTCAAACATCTCATTAGAGTTTATCCCCCACTCTGGAGGGAGTGGTAATGGGGTAAACCTCGCATAATCAGCTCTAGGGAGCCCCCTTTCTGAAACCCCTTCCACAAGTGATCCTGACAGTGGCTACAACCAGCCTCAGATGGGGTGCTCATTTTGAGCCCATTTAAATGCAGGGATCTCCACATATGTGTTCTGGAAATGAAGGCAGTATTGTACTGTATTCATGCCTTCACTTTGCACTTCAGAGACGAGCCCTTACTAGCTCAGACAGATAATCAGTGTGTCATGTTTTATAGGGGTGACATTCTCCTACAAAACTGAAAAGAAGCATGGCATGCTGTGGATATCTGGAGGTGGTGCAAAGTAATGGGGCTAGCCTGGTAACATAGAAGCATAGACTTTGACGGCAGATAAGGACCGCTTGGCCCATCTAGTCTTCCCATTTCCCTACCTACAGGATAGGCCGCAGATCCTAGTTAACCAACAGCCTATTTCTTCCTACCCCCCACAAGAATTGCCTTATGTCTGTCCCGTGCATTCTTGAATTCTCCCACAGTTACACACAAGAAAGAAAAGCCATACACTCGTGGAGCCAGGAAAAACATGGCACTGGAGTACTTCTCAAAAATAATTTATTGGCACCATGTGGAAGACAGCCATACTAAAACCCGATGCCTAGGCACTTCAACTTACTCTGGGTCTTCATGCTCCTACCTTTTTTGAAGGGATACAGTCAAGTTTGGGGTGGGGCATGGAGCACAGTTCACAGCTGTAAGCAATATAGTTGGCAGGGTTACAGAATATACTAGTCAGCACTCACAGCTGCTCAATGACTCAGTCTGGCAAGTGTGAGCTTCAAGGGAACTTGCAGTGTGATCTCCCATAATTGTACCTGTTTGCATCCCAATACATCAAAAACTACTGCTTTTTACTGTGGCTGCTTCACTACCAGGAATTTTTAGTGAGAAATGTCCCTTTGTGGGAGGTGATGCTCCCCCTTTATACTTTTCCTCTGATTCTGCTGCTCCAGCAGACCATTGTCAAGGATAGAGAGGTGGAGTACCTGAGTGGTGCTGCTTGGAGGGATGGAAAGCATATCAAGAGGATCACTACAGCAGTGGGAGCTGGATTGTCATTATCCATCTTGGGACAAGTGGACTAGCAAGGGAGAAGGTAGCAGTAGTACAAGGAAACTTCAGGTAGCTGGGAAAGGGCCTCAGGCAGATAGCACGCATAGTGTTTTTTTCTGGGGTGCTACCTGTAAAAGGCTGGGGAGAGGCAAGGGTACTCCTCACCAGGACCTTAAACAACTGATTGAAGTCATGGTGCCTGTAGGAGGGCTTTGGCTACATTGGGAATAGGGCCCAATCTGGGAAGATGCAAGCCTCTATAAGGAAGATGGACTCCATCCATGTACTGCTGTCCTTGGTGGGAGGTTTAGGTGCTACTTGGACGAGCATTTAAACTAGCCGAGGGGAAGGAGGAGAATCAGAGAGGGAAAAATTTCCCCTAGTGATAAAATATTGGGGAAAGAGGGCCCGAAGGGTGAAAACACCCCTAGAATGTGATGAGACAAAAGAAAAGGGGGACTAAACTGGTAAGGGAGGATAGGGGAATTGAAGGAGGCTATGAATGGAGAAAACAAAACAGGAAGAGGTAAGTCTTAGAGAAAGCTTCAGGTAACAATGTAGGCAAGAAAGAGAGGGAGATGCAGGACATCAGTTGGGTGGGTGGGGAGAAGGTGTGGAGTGCCATGAATGCTTATGCAAGGAGCCTTGGAAACAAAATTTCTGACTTGGAGGCTGTCATGGCAGAGGCTAACCTGGATTTAGTGGCCATAACTGAATTGTGGCACACTGAACACCACAAATGGGAGATGGTTGTATCAGGTTACTCTTTGTTTAGGAAAGACAGGGTACAGATGAGGGGTTGCATTATTTGTGAAGGGGGGAATTAAGGCCACAGGGGCACCAGGAGGAGAAGGGGCTGGAAGTGTGGGTCATCCTAGAGATGGGCTCTGGGACCATTATCCATACTGTGGTAGTGTACAGACCTCCAGCACAAAGGACGGCGATGGATAGTGCTGAAAGGGAAGCCATCATCCAGATAGCAGTAAGGAGGAGAAGATGCTGCTTGTTGGAGACTTCAGTCTGCCAGATGTAGAGTAGAACCTTCTAGCTGTGGCTTCGGTAAGGAGCAAGACCATCTTTGACTCCCTACAAGGGTTTTTTCTCAGGCAACTAATCAAAAAACCTACTAGGGACAAGGCAGTGTTGGCTCTGGTGCTTACAAACAGGACAGCACTGCAGACGTCACAGTGGGCTGCCGCTATGTTCCAGTGATCACTCAACAATGTGGTTCAACTTAAGGGCAGGAGCAAGGCGAGCCACACAAGAACGAGATTCCTGGACTTCAGCAGGGCAGATTTTGAAGAAATGGAAGATTGCTTCAGAAATTGCCTCAGTGAGGGGATTGCCAGGGTGGAATAGAGGCACAGCGGGGAAGAATATAATTAGGACGACAAACCTCTATGTGAAAGAGCCTAGCAAAAGCATAGGAAACAGGAGACCATTATGGTTCTCCAATAAAGTGGCAAAAGTGCTGAAAGAAAAAGGGGTGGCATTCAAGATGTACAAAGAAAGGTAGAAGGAGGAGGACAGGGAGGTATACCAAGCAAAGCAGACGGAAGCAAGCAAGGTGGGAGTAAAATTGCAGAGGAAAGGATTAATAGAGAGGTGGCCTAAGGAGATAAGATTTTTTTCAGGTACAGAAGTGAAAGGAGAAAAACAAGGAAAGGGATAATGAGGATCAGCAGGGTGAAGGGGAGACAGTGCAGAAGGGTACCAAGAAAAAGCAGACATCTTAAGCAGGTACTTCTGCTCAGCCTTCACAGTAGAAGGAGAAAGGGACAGACCATCGGGAAGAAGCAAGTATAGGGAGTAGGTGGACACAAGTCCATTTTCAGAGGAAAAAGTCCCGAAAGGACTTGCAGCCCTGAAGGTGGATAAAGCTATGGGATCGGATACACTGTACTGAAAGAACTCAGGTAGATGCTAGCTGCCTCGCTAATGGCCGTATTCAACAGCTCAGTGGAAACAGTCATGTTTCCAGAGGACTGGCGAAGTGCTGATGTGGTCCCCCTACATAAGTGCAAAGCAGAGAGTTGATGAGCAAATATATGCAAGTCAGTCTAACTTCTGTGGAAGGAAACTAATGAGAACCCTACTGAAAAAAGATTGGTAGACCATCTAGAATCCAATGGGCTGCATGACTATAGGCAGCACAGACTCACAAGGAGAAGGTCATGCCAAACAAATTTAATAGATGTCTTCAACTGGGTGACCAGGGGGATTAATTAGGGGAAGACAGTGTATGTGGCCTATCTGGACTTCAGCAAGATCTTTGACACTGTGCCACACAGGAGGATGATTAAAAAGTTGACCAGCCTGCTGGCCCGGTGGCGCTGAGGGTTGAGGCACTGGATGCCACACCTCGCGCTACGCCGGTGACCCGGGTTCGGGAACGGACTCGGGTGGCCGGGGGTCAGCAGGGGAGAGGGAGGATCGAGCGTCCCAACGGATGCTCTCTTCCCTCAGAGGTGGGAACCATGAACGCTTCCGCGTTCTACATCACCCTCATAGCCGGTGGAAGCACTGACAATAGAGGGGATGGAGGCGGCTCCGTCTAACGGAGTCGGGAAGGGGGGACGCCACCGACGCATGAGGGTTCTGGCATGCATCAGCACGCCATCACTCGGGACGTACGTCCCAAGCTGCCTGACGCCCCAGGCGTAGGGGACGTAAGGGGAGAAAAACGGAAAAACCCCTCCGGCAGCCCTAGATGAAGGCCGCCCTAAGTCCACCCGGACCACCTGCAGGACAGACCCCACTGTGCAAGGAGAGGAGGATGGGCACTCTAGGGGCAGATCCCCAAGGTAGGCAAGGGAGACATGAGCGGACGGAAGGAGGGGGCTCCGGAGGTAGTAAGGAGGGATAAAGAAAGAAAGAAAAAAAAAAAAAAAAAAAGTTGACCAGCCTAGGAATGGGGTCCAAAGGTATAAATTGGGTTAGAAACTGGTTAATGGATAGGGGATAGAGGGTAGTGGTTAATGGCACTCACTAATGGTGGGTGCTTGACCAGCAGGGTACCACATGGTTCAATTCTAGGATCAGTCCTCTTCAGTGTCTTCATAGGAAAATATTGCAGAAGAACTGGAGTGGAAGTTATGCCTTTTTGCAGATGACACCAAAAGCTGTGGTAAGGTGGACATTCAGGAGGGGGTGGAGAAAATGTGCAGGGATCATGGAAAACTCAAGGAGTGGTCCAAGACATGGCAGTTGGGGTTTAGTGCCAAAAAGTGCAAAATCATGCAGCTAGGGCATAAGGACCCGATGCTGAGTACAGGATGGGGGAGGTACTGACAGTCAGTAGTCAGGAAAGGGACCTTGGGGTTATTATATCAGAGGACCTTAAGGTGGCAGTGGCAGCACAATGTAACAAGTCTATGGGCAGGGCTAATGGGATACCGGGGTGCATATGGAGGGGTATCTGCAGCAGGAGGAGGAATGTTGTGCTGCCATTATGTCGCTCCCTGGTATGCCCCCACCTGGAGTACTGTGTCCAGTTTTGGATGCCGCACCTCAGAAGGCACATTAACAGGGTGAAGGCTCTCCAGAGGAGGGCAACTAAAAGGGTGAAGGCTTTGTATGGGAAGCCCTAGGAGAGGATGTGGGATCTCAACATGTACATATACCCTGGAAGAGAGTAGAAAGAAAGATGACATGATCAAGACTTACAAGCACCTCTCAGGGGTGAACAGAGTACAGGTGAGGAGTCTTCTTTAAATAAAGACAAGCACCAGGACTAGGGGTCATGTGATGAAGCTGGAGTGGGGGATGTTCAGGAGATATGTAAGGAAATATTTCTTCACTGAAAGGGTGGTAGATGTCTGGAACAGACTGCCAGCAGAAGTGGTGGAGGCTAAAATGGTGGGGCTTCAAGCATGCATGGGACAGACATACAATAGGGGTATATTAGAAAAGAGGCAGGTGGGGGAGGAGGGTCTCTGGAGACCAGATAGGGTCTACGGAGATGGAATAGGTAGGGAATACATGGGCAGACTGGGTGGGAAAAGCTTTTTTTCTGCCAACAAACACAGTGTTTCTGTGGAATGAGTCAGTCGCTATGATTCTAGTGGCCCCTCTTTATCCCAGAGAAATCTGGTTTCCCTTGTTTTGGGAAATGGCTGAGGATCCCCCATTTCAGCTGTCCCTCAGCTTGGGTCTGTTGTCCCAGCTTTAGGGTAGGCTGCTGCACCTGGTCTTTCCAGCACTGCAGCTCCTTACACGGTTCCTGAGGTTGTAGAGGTTGCCCAGCTTGGAATCTCTCCAAAAGTCTCCGCTGCACTTCTGGCTGCAATTAAACCTTCCAGTAGACACATCTACTACCTTAGGTGAAATCAGTTTGGTATCTGGTGTCAATCCTGCTCATTGCACCTGTTTGTCTAGTCCTAATGGTCTTGGAATTTCCAATTGGAGTTGCAGTATTCCTCCATTAACCATTCCAGCTTTTCATGCTTACGTTGAAGAAGACTATTGTTCAGCTGGAAGACTTTTGCAAATACTTGAAGGACATCTTTTACATATACCCTCCAGTCTGCAAACTAGTGCTAGCCTTTGTTCTTTATCTAGTACTTGGTTCCACTGACTGTGGTTCCTTTTGAGCCAGCGTCCACCTACAGTCTTAAATTCCTTTCATGAATAACAGTGTGTTTGGTGGCTGTCCTCTCTTTTGGCAAGGTTTTGGAATTGCAGGCTGTGGTGTTTAACCTGCCTTAACTGACCTTTCAAAAGGGTGGGGTAGTGCTGGGGATCCATCTTAATTTTTCCCCAAAGGTAGTGTCCTAGTTAGTTGAACCAGTTCATCAACTTTGAGGTATTCTTTCCGAATCCTGAGAACATGGGGGAGATGCTTTTGCATTCTCTGGATGTTTGCAAGGTGCTCAGTTTCTAGCTGGATCATACCAAGGATATTAAATAGTCCTCAGCTGTTGTTTTGCTCTTTGGGAAAACCAGTATCCAAGCAGTGCATTTCCAAATGAATCTTTTACTGCATGGGATTCTACTACCATTTATCTGGCAGGGAACTGCAGGGTACAGTAGTAGTAAGGAGTTTATTTTTATACAGTTAGTTATTATATTATTAGACAATTATACAAAGGCCTAATTACTATGTCATCTTGTGTTTCCAAGGTTACAAGATAAGTGAAAAGCAATAAATGTATTCATCAGTAAGATAAAAAAAGATTACAGTAGCACTTTTCATACAATTAAACGTAGAAATGTAGAATCTGTTGCCAGATAAGGACCATACGGCCTGCCTAGTCTGCCCATTTCTCTACTCACTGCTGCAACCCCAGATCATATTTGATCTGCAGCTGCCCTGCTCTGCACATCTCCAGGGTACCCTTTTGTCTATCTCATACACTCTTGAACCACGTATTGTTTTTGCCCCATCACTTCTGCTGGTAGGCTGTTCCACTGCGCCACCACCCTTTCAGTGAAAAAGTACTTCCTAACATTACGCCTTAGCGTTCCATCCTAAGATCAGATCAGCCAGGGCCTCCCCATTGGGTCTTGCAGAGACCAATCGAGGGACACAAGTACCCATTTTTTTTTTTTTGAAATTCAACTTTATTGATTTTATAAAATTGTACCAATACATAGTATGACATTGAAAGCTATCATATGAGAAGCTAACAACATTCTTTAATCCCAGGTGTGAAATGAAACATATGACCTGGAGAAATAAAAAACAACCCACCACCTTCAACCCCCCTCCCCCTGTATTACCCTAGTCCAACCTCTCCCCCAATTCTGACCCACCAAGTGTGTTTATTGGCATGTCATATGCTATTAACATAGTATCCTGGGCTCGTGAGACAGATGATGAGACACATAGGGGAAAAGAGCAGCAGAGACAAAACCAATTGGGCTCAATGTAGGTACAATGTGTATAACTTACTCCATTTTTATGGAACAGATCCATACGATTACGAGAGCTGGCCATAAATCTCTCCATGTTGAAGCAAACTGATAAGTCATTCAACCACTCTGCATATGATATAGTTAGTTGATCCAACCAATGCTTGAGAACCAGACGTTTAACCACCATTGAGATAAGGGCTATGTGAAATCTACGTTCCTGGTTCTCAACTTTGGAATAGATACCCAAGATGCAAATTTCTGCAGTGAAATGACCATCAAGACCCAAAAAGGGGTCTAAATTAGATTGGATGGTGCGCCACAGAGGGGTCACCTTTTCACAATGCCAGACGATGTGAAGCAGGTTTCCTTCTGATTGTGAGCATCTGGTACAGAAAGGGAAAGGCAAACGTCCTATACGAGCTAATTTTACCGGAGTATAATACATGTTGTTTAAAATGTGATATTGGATAAGTCTAAACTTATCCTGGGTGTGGTATCTATGTAAATATTTCCAGATACTCGGCCAACTAGGAACAAGATCGGGTAGGAGAGAGGCCCAGACACTGGATCCTGGAAGGGAGTCCGGAAATTTAAGACCCATCAAGTAAGAGTATATAGTGGAAGTTCCATGGGATTTGGAAGCTAATTCCTGGACTTGGGAGAGAAAGGGGACAACTTGTGAGCAGCGGAACTCAGTCCCAAAATTGACGTTAATAAGATGCCTCAACTGATATATCTTGAAAATGTATCTTGGGAGAAGATTAAACCTGGCCATAATATCCGTGGAGGATAGGAGAGAATCCTGGGAATATAGATTCTCAACCAAGGCTTCGCGGATTGGAGGAAGCCAATCCGGAGTAATCATAGAGCCTCCTAGTCGAATATTGGGGTTAAAAACAAGAGGTTGCGCCAAGTCTCTTTTAGGGAAGATTTTGAGATATTATAGGCATTGGGAGAAGGTTTTAAGGGAGGTGAGAATGGTCGGGTTTGATAATGAGCACGGAAATGCTGAACTGGGAAGAAAGAATATAGTCGGGGAGCAGAGATTAAATCCTGAGAGTATCTGTTTTTCAACTTGGAGCCAGATCGGAGGAGGCCCTTCAGCCCTATTTGGGAGCCATCTACCCATTTTGGAGAGGTGGGCCGCCCAATGGTAATATATTAAGTTAGGGAGGCGAAGTCCCCCCTTGTCTTTAGGGAGACAAAGTTTGGAGAAAGAGCGACGGGGAGACTTATTTTGCCAAATAAATTGAGAAAAGGTGGAGTGGATATGCTGCAAGTATGAGAGGGGCAGCCAGAGACTCAGCAAGTTGAGAGGATAGGAAATCTGAGGCAGGACATTCATCTTAATGATGTTAATTCTACCCCAAAGAGAGATCGGTAGCTTGGACCATCTTTGGAGGTCTAAGTGTATGTTAGTCATAAGGTCATCTAAATTAAGTTTCCTGAGTAGCATCGAGTCATTGGTAAGGTGAATGCCCAAGTATTTAATCGATCTGGGGGACCATCTCATACCAAATCTAGCAAGATTAGCTTTATGCGTAAAGGGATTCAGTGGAAATATTTCTGATTTTGCCAAGTTCAGTCTGTAGTAGGCGAGGCGGCCATACTGCATAATAGCTCGAAGGGCATGCTCTAATGATGATTCAGGATGAGCCACGTGTAGGAGAATGTCATCCGTGTAGACAGAAAGGACCAATTCTTGCTGCATTACTGGACAACCTTGGATATAAGGAGATCTTTTAATGCTGTGAAGGAGGGGTTCTAAATATAGGTTAAACAGAAATGGGGAAAGGGGACAGCCTTGTCTAGTACCTGTAAAGAGGTGGAAAAGGGAAGAAAGGACACTGTTGCAATAAATCTTAGCCGAGGGGGATTTGTAAATGACCTGAATCCATCGAATAAAGGAGAATGGAAATTCCATCTTGGCGAGAGTTGCCCATAAAAAGTCCCAGTTAACTCTGTCAAACGCTTTTTCCGCGTCTAGGGAGATTAAGGCCATCGGGATGTGGGAAGATTGGGCTGCGTGTGTGATGTGGGAGAGGGTCCTAAGGTGATCGGCCGGGGAACGAGATTGAACGAACCCTACTTGCTCCGGGCTCAAAAGGTGGATCCAGATCTTTTTAATCCCCTCAGCCAATATCTTGGATAGGATCTTAATGTCACAGTTTAAGAGAGAGCTAGGACGGTAACTTACAGGGTCCATCGGTGGTTTATCTGGTTTGAGGATTAACACAATTGTGGCTTCTAATAACGTGGGGTCCACAGCATCAGCCTCAAACATGTATTCATATAGATTGAGGAGGAGAGGGGCCAATTCTTTGTTGAAGGTTTTATAGAAATTAGATGAGTAACCATCGGGGCCTGGTGCTTTATTGGGCGCTAAGGAGGTGATCGCCTCCTCAATTTCGAGCAGTGTAATGGGAGAGGTAAGGGAACTTTTATGGATAGGAAGGAGGCGAGGAAGGTCAATGCCTTCTAAATAGGTAGAGATATCCAGTGGGGACGCTGGGGAGGAATGTCACTATAAAGCTTACTGTAAAATGTCTCAAAGATCTGAGTGATCTCTTTCGGTGTAGTCTTAACTGCTCCCTCCTTGGTTTGCAGCATCGGGATCAATCTCGAGCTCTCTAATGGGCCTGAGAGGGAGGATGGAGAAAGGGAATGCTCTAGTTCCTTAATTTTGGTTAGCAATGACGTGGCTTAGCTAACCTGGCTTTTTTTCCTCGCAGAGGCAATTTTTATTAATTCCCCCCTGAGGTAGCATTTCAGCGCGCACCATATAAAGTCCACCCTCGGAGTGGAGTGCTCATTGAGGTCCATGAAATTAGAAATAAGGTCTTTAATATGAGATACAGTCTGCTCGTGTTTGAGGAGTTGGGTATTAAGCTTCCAGATGGTGTCTCGATGAAAATTAGGGTCTGGTGAGAGCCTAAGCCAAACTGTTGAGAGGTCTGACACCACTATCGGTTCGATACCTGATTGGGAGATACCAGGAAGGAGTGATTTACTGGTCAGAACGTAGTCTAGTCTGGACCATGAGTTATGTACCTGAGAGAAGAAGGAAAAAGATCGGAGTGAAGGGTTAGCAATCCGCCAGGGGTCACATAGCCCCAAAAGATGCATAAAATCAACTAGAGCTTTTTGAGCTGGGGATACAGGCCTAATTGGTGTATAAGTTCTGTCAAGAACTTGGCATGGTGGGACATTCCAATCTCCCCCTATTATTAAATGTGAGGGTAGGAAATTACTGATTTTATCTGCCAGGGTCATAAAAAATTCCGAACTCCCTCCGACTGGTCCGTAGACAGATCCCAGAACAATACTACAACTATTGAGACAACCTTTAACCAGAATGAATCTGCCCTCTGGATCTGTTAATTTATCTTCCACCAGAAAAGAAACATGATTCTTGATTAGGATAGCTACTCCCTTGCTAGTCTCAGATCCATTCGCCGAAAACTTGGGAGAAGCCAGCTCTATGCAACCAAGTTGTTAGTTATTGACCAAGTGAGTTTCTTGAAGCATGAGAACATCAATCCTTAGTAAGTCACAATGACTAAAGACTTGGAGCCTTTTGGTTTTGTCTCGAAGCCCTAGCACATTCCAAGTAGCTACTTTAATCGCCATCATATTAATAAGAAAAGCTTAAGCTGGATAAATGGAAAGTTGTTGATCATCAATCCCGGAAAGAAGCTATGGGATATTCTAGAGCCCCCTTTGTGCCCACACACTCTATTCCAGAAACAACAGCCTGATCTCTGAAATACCGTAATTATCCAACCATAGATATTGACCTTAAACTGAGGTCAAGGAATCAAGACCAGAAGCCCAGGGTAGTTACTCCTTCCCCCCCCACAAAAAGAAAAGATCCCCGAACTATATACAAAATAGTTCCAGAGTTGGGTAGATGAATTATGATAAATCCAATGATACACAGCTGGAACAAAACCCCTATGGCAGGTCCAAGGAGCCTCATGTACCAATACAGTCTTACTGTGATATTACAACAAGAATGGGACAGAGAGCTAGCTAGAAGTATCATCCAGTCAACTATATTACAAAGCCCCACAGATTTCTCCTGTAGACCGCCAAGCCCCCCTTTCTCAGTTCGTGAGGCAGCTTCCTCACAGCGCCCCTCCACCCCGGCCCCCCACCATCCTCTTTTGATTATAAAATTGGGAACTGCAACTATGAACAAGGAAGCGACTTTCAGGAAATTAACACAACCTGTGGCTAGAGCAGCCTAAACATACGAATGCTGCGACCCGCCGTCTAAATATTCGGAGGTATACGCTTACCCTCATATGCAAGTTCAGGTCCAAGCTGTGAATTTTCCAGGCATGGCTTGAGCTCAAGAAAACTTAAAACGGGTGGCAGTGAGATGATTACTTGCTCTTTCACCACCGGATTGATCAGGGGGGGCGTATTATAATGTGGGACCTAACGTGGTCCGCCACGAAACACTGCTAGCTGAAACATAGATCAGCTCAAAGGTTCCGGTAACAGACCTTGAGGAGTCGAGGCATTAATGGCCCTTTCAGTACCGGATCCAGGCGCACCCCCCCCTCTCCATTTAAGGTCATCCTACTCCAGCAGAGACATACAGGTAACAAACAAACTTAGCTACTTATTTATAAAAGCAAGACAGAGCAAATATAACATTTGTTGAAAACACCTATAGTTCAAGTGTCCTTGAAGAGATTGGGAAGCTTAGAAGTTAGGTCTTTAGTGGCATGTTCAGGAGATTCATAGGTGGTTGATGACCCGTCGATCGTGACCTTTAGGTGGCTGGATACTGCATCTTGAATGGATACGGCGCAATCAGCTTGTGAACGATTGGGTGGAAAGCAGTTCTTTTCTGCCTGGTCTCAAGCGGAAGGTCCTGAGCGATTCTTATTTTGGAGGAGCCCCAGGTAATGGATTGCAGATCTCTGGCTTTATTAAGAACGTGTTGCTTTTCTAGATAGCTTAGGAATTTAATGATGATCGGACGGGGAGGGGAGCTAGGAGGAGGCCGTGGCCTCAGAGATCTATGTGCTCTCTCGACGTGGTATTGGGGATTCAGCGGTGAAGGCCCCACGACTTTAAGCAGGAATTTCTGAAGAAATAAGATGATGATGTCCGAGCCTTCTTCTAGTTCAGGCAGCCCAATTATCAGGAGATTATTCCTCCTGCTACGCCCTTCCAAATCCTCCATCTTGAGTTGTAGCTTCCGGACTTGTCGCAGCGAGGTGATTTCCGAATCCGTTTTGTCTCGCCATTTTTCTTGGGAGGTAAGCCTGGCCTCCAAGTCACTCATTCTGCTGCTTAGAGTGGTAAGATCCCCTTTTATAGATTTAAGTTCAGCGGTGATGTTATCTAGAGCCTCGTGAAATGGTGAGAGTTCCTGAAGGAATCTTTCTTCAGACAAAGGCACTGTGGAGGATGCAGTGCTGCCCGCCTTGTTCGGATTCCCCGAAGCCTGATTCCTCGCTTTTTTGGAGAGCTTCTCCAGTGTGTTTGGCGGGGTATGCCGCATCGCGGCCTGTTTCATCTCTGCCTCCATCGCCACTGTGAAGCTTTGTGATGCTGAGAAATGTAAAGCCAGACAATAGGCAGAGGTTGAGGAGTCTCTGACTGCTTCAATTATGTAAGTCAGAACTCTAAAAATTAGTTTAAGGACCAAGTATTACAGATGGCTGGAAGGAGCCCGAGGTAGACACAGCCTTCAGGTCGCTTGCATCACGTGACTCCGTCACAAGTACCCATTTGACCTGGTCCACGTTCAGTCAACCGGTAGTTATGGATATAGTGAGAATCGTCCAGACTCTGCGCCCAACTTTCTGTGGGCTGGATCCGGGCCCTACACGCCTACTTGTGGGATGTGTAGAGGTTATCGGCCCGATCCTTACTGGGATAGTAGTGGCATCATTGGAGAGAGGGATCTTTCCTGATCCTTTGAAGGAGGCAATAGTACGTCCCCTTCTGAAAAAGCCCTCCCTTGATCCCGACTGCCCAGGAAACTAAAGACCAATCTCTAATCTTCCTTTTGGGAAGATTATTGAGAAAGTGGTCGCTTTGCAGCTGGAAGATTATTTAAGCATCCACAATATCTATGACCCTCTCCAGTCTGGCTTCAGAAACAGCATAGTACTGAGACGGCTCTCGTTCGGGTATTGAATGATCTCCTGATGGCAAGAGATCAGAGAACTCGTTCTATCTTGGTTCTCCTTGATCTTTCAGCTGCATTTGACACTGTGGATCATGGGGTGCTGCTTGAACGCCTGTGGTCTCTCTGTGGATTAAGGGGGGTGGTCCACAGTTGGTTTAAATCTTTTCTGCAGGGTAGGACTCAGAGAGTAGTGTCGGGGATTTATTCCTCGACCTCTCGCTGTCTACACTGTGGAGTGCCACAGGGTTCAGTGTTGTCCCCCATGTCATTTGCGGTGTATATGCTTCCATTAGGGGACATTATAAGACATTTTGATTTGAGTTTCCATTGCTATGCCAATGATTCTCAACTTTATATGTCTTTTGTGCCCGAGCAGGAGTCTGAGTCAAGTACATTGTTTAACAACTGCCTCCAGGAGATACAGAACTGGATGAGTGCTAATTGGCTGAGGTTGAACCCGGGGAAAACAGAGGTATTGGTGGTGGAACAGGGGGTAAGGATATCAAGTCCTTGGACGGGAAAACTCTCAGGTTTATTTCTGGGAGGAACCCCACTCATGGCATCTGGTCAGGTGCATAACCTTGGTGTTATATTTGACGAGGGCTTGACCCTGAGGGCACAGGTGTCAGCCATAGTCAAATCATCCTTTTTTCACCTAAGGAATATAGCACGGGTTAAACACTTGATTCCTTCAGAGGATCTTCCTACCCTGGTCCATGCCTTTGTGTCCAATCGTCTTGATTATTGCAACGCCCTTTATCTAGGGCTGCCGGGAGTGGATATCCGTGCACACAGCTGGTGCAAAGCAGCGCAGCTAGGTTGTTGACTGGAAGCCTGAGGTCCAACCATATAACACCTGTGCCTCGTGGATTGCACTGGCTGCCTGTACAGTGGTGGATCACTTTCAAGGTCATGTTGATGACCTATAAAGCCCCTACGGTTTGGGACCTCGCTACCTGAAAGAACTCCTGACTTCTTACTGTCCCTCCCTCCCTCCGATCCTCTGGTGAGGATTGCTGGAGATTCCCAGGGTAACCTTAAAACATCTGGTGGAAGAACATTTGCCTTATGGCCCTACCTGTGGAATTCTCTACCTTGCCAGATACGCATTGCCTGATGTGGAGAGCTTTAAAAAAGCTTTAAAGACCTTCCTTTTTTACCAAGCATTTTTTTAGTGATTTAAATTATACTGGATTGTTTTTGAATTTGATGTTGTTTACAGTTATGGTTTTGATTTGTATGACTGATATTGTAAAGGCACCCTGAGCTTTGGAAGGGCGCCTTAAAGAAATAAAAATTGACTTACTTACTTACTTACTCTGAAATACGCTTTCCACCTTTACCCTGTTTATTCCTGTAAGGTACTTAAAACTCTCTATCATATCTCCCCTCTCCCTTCTTTCCTCCAGTGAATAGATATTATGGTCCTTAAGTGTTTCCTCGTAGGGCTTCTGGTATAGTCCATGTACCATCTTCTTTGCCCTTCTCTGTACTGCCTCTGTTTTGTCAATGTCCTTCCAGAGATGTGGTCTCCAGAGCTGGACACAGTACTCCAGCTACGAACATACGAAATTTGCCAGCAGATAAAGGCCTAGAGGTCTATCAAGTCTGCTCAAATGTGTAGCTAGCACCCCTTATTCTGCAGCTGCCCCTCCCTTCCACCCCTCCCCTTGTCCTGTCCCATCCCCTTTTGAAGCAGTCCACTGTTCTACTTGATACCACTTCTGCAGGTAACGCATTCCACCCAGCCACCACCCTCTCTGAAAAAAAGTGTCTCCTCATCTCCCTCCTGAACCTTCCTCCCTCCAGTCTCATATCATGGCCCCTGGTGTCCCTCCCCTCCCTTACTTTGAACAGCCCCTCTGTACCTGTCTTGTTTATTCCTTTCATGTACTTAAAAGGTTTCAATCATGTCCCCCTTGTCCCTCCTCCAGTGAGTACATGTTCAACTCCCTCAGCCTCCTCTCATATAAGTCCCCCAGCCCCTTGAGCTGAGGTCTCACCAGTGATCTGTACAGTGGCATCACCACCTCTTTCCTCCTGCTTGCTTGTTATGCCCCTCCCTATGCACTCCAGCATTCTGATTGCTCTCCCCACCACCTTTTCACACTGTTTGGTCACCTTCAGGTTGTCAGATATGATAACTCCCAGGTCTCTCTCCTGACTTTTGGTGGCCAGAATTTCCCCACCCATCCTGTACTCCTCCCTTGGACTCCTGTGACCCAGGTGCATGATCTTGCACTTTTTAGCATTGAAACTCAAGTGCCAGACACCCAACCACTCCTCTAATAGGCTTGGGTTCTTTCTCAATTTTTCCACCCCCTCTGGTGTGTCCACTCTGTTGCAGATCTTGGTGTCATCTGCGAAGAGGCATACCTTTCCCTGCAGACACTCTGCAATGTTGTTAATAAAGACATTGAATAGAACTGGCTCCAGCACCGACCCCTGTGGCACCCCACTGGTCACCTCCCTCTCCTCAGATTTCATGCCATTTACCACCACCCTCTGAGTCCTGTCCTTTAGCCAGTTCCCAACCCACTTTACCACTGTAGGACCCACTCCCAAGCTCCCCAGTTTATTTAACAATCTCCTATGTGGGACGATGTCGAAGGCCTTGCTGAAATCCAGGTAGGCCACATCCACCTCCTCTCCCTGATCTACCACCCTGGTTACCCAGTCAAACAAATCTATAAGATTCGTCTGACAGGACCTTCCCGCTGAGAATCCATGCTGCCTTGGATCCTGTTCCCCGCTATCCTCCAGAAACTTCACAATCCTTTCCTTAAGTAAGGACTCTATTAGCTTCCCCACTACTGAGGTCAGGCTTACAGGCCTGTAATTGCCTGCCTCCACTCTTGTGGAGAGTGACCACATCTGCCTTCCTCCAGTCTCTGGGTACCTGCCCCCTGTCTCTAATGATGCATTAAAAAGAGCAGTCAGTAGCTGGCCCAGTGTTGTGGAGGGCTGAGGCAGTGATGCCCTACCTCCTGCCATGCCAGTGACCCGTGTTCGCGGTGCGAGCTGGTCACCAGGGATCGGCCGGGGAGGGAGAGGATCGAGTGTCGGAAGGACAGTTCTCCTCTCCTGGGGAGGGATGAGAATGGAGTCTGCTGCTTGACTGGCCCCTAATGGTGGCTGGGGGCCGGCACAACAGACCCACATGGGGGGGCGCGGAACCAAGCTAGATGCCTGGCGTGCCACGTGTGGAAGCATGTGCGACTCAGCCATTGGCATCATTGCACACCTTGGCTCCGCACTCGGGGGGCGGGACAAAAAAAAACAGAGGAGGAAAGAAGCCAACTGGTGGGATGAAGCCAGTCTCCTCACCACACCGAGTCAGCTGGCGCCTCAGTTGGCAAGAGGCAATGGCTAGCATGTTGCCCGGTGGTGGTGTTGGGGGGGGGGGTGGAAGGGGGCTGGTTGGCGGGGGATAAATAAATAACTAAAAAAAAAAAAAAAGAGGGCAGCCAATGGTTCCGCTAGCACTTCCTTGAGTTCCTTTAGTATTCTGGGGTGGGTCCCATCTGACTCCATTACCTTGTCTGTGGTTCTGCCAGCACTTCCCTGAGTTCCTTTAGTATGCTGGGGTGGATCCTATCTGGCCCCATTACCTTATCTGCTTTTATTTTCCTGAGTTCATCTAGGACTCTTTCCACCATGAATGGGCTGGTGTCTACCTCCCTCCCCTGAATACCCCTCTTAATGAGTCTCAGTCCCTCGCCCTCCCCTGCCCTGGTGAATACTGAGCAAAAGTATTTGTTCAGTATCTCAGCCTTTTCTAGGTCATCCTCCACCCTTTCTCATCCTTCCTTCTTCAGCCTAACAATCCCATTTCTGGTCTTTTTCCTCTCACTAATGTATCTGAAGAAGGTCTTGTTGCCTTTCTTAATAGCCTGGACTATAACTTCCTCTGTCTGTGCTTTAGCCCTTCTAATTATTTTCCCAGATTCCCTCTGCTTCTCCAAATATTTTCCTCTGTCCTCATCCTTTTGTGTTTCCATGTATCTTCTGAAGGCTCTTTTCTTTTCCTTTATTTTCTCGGCCACTACCTTCCAGAACCATAATGACCTTTTCTTTCTTTTACTCTTGCTATGCATTTTGACAAAGTGACCTGTTATTTCTGTGATGACTCTCTTTAGTCTAGACCACTGTTTTTCCACATCTCCCCCTGTTCCTTCCACTGTTAGGGCTATTTTGAGATTTCTACCCATCTCCTTAAAGTTAGCCTTCCTGAAATATAGGACCTTTATCCTTGTATACCAAAGCACTTTCAAAAGCAATGGGAGACTGTCTTCGAGGCACAGGTCAGGAAGCATAGAAAAACCAAGAGCAGTTGTAAAATTCGAACAAGTGATTTATTATTAACAGTAAATTTAAAAAATTAAATTGTTCGGTATAACTATTTACAAAGGCAGTATAAATAGATAAAGTCCATCTGGGTTTCTTCTCAATTTTCAGTCTCAGTCTCTGTGTTTCTCTGTTGCAAGAAATTGCAGCTCTGTTTTTTTCAGTCTTTGCATCCCCGCTCGTTAAGGAAACAGCATGCTTCTCTCACAGTGTTCTTATATGTTTCAACAAGTACAGCTAAAAGAACATTGTGACCCAGAACTGACCTCTTGCTTACAGCTTCTCAGAGAGTTTGCAAACAGTTTAACCCCTTGAGTTCCAAACAGCTGTTTGCAATCATTTCAACAGTATAACTATACATTTCAACAGTAAAACTGTATGAAGCACAATAATACCCGACAGGGTGAGCAGTATTAGGCAATACCGAACCGCCTAACGACGTAATGAGGCCGAGGCGCGGGCGGAGGCTCATGAAGATCGGTTTCGCCAATACCGATGAGTATTAATATAAAAATGGTGCTCTGGCTTTTCCTATGGGATTTAAAAAGTCAAGATAAACAGTTAAAAGGTTTATTAATAATAAAGCTTAAATGTGTTCATAGTAAAGTAGTCCCATTTTTGTGCTGTGCCATCTGTTGTCCACCCCCAACCATAATATTCCCAGTTTTGTGCTGTGCCATCTGTTGTCCACCCCCTCAGCCATAATCTTGAAGTTAGCCCCCCCCCCCAGACATGGCGTTTGCACTTACCGTCTCAACAGCAGTGCGTTTGCTTTTTGGGTGGTTAAAAATGTATTCTGTGCAATGTTAATTATTTAGAGATGCAGCATTACTTTGGTGTGCCTGATGACGTCATACCCGGAAGTAAGAGGCATTTGAAGGAAAAACGAATTTCTTTGTTTAGTCATTTTTGTGTTAAGCTTTGGGTTGTTTTGTTTACTGGGGGACATGTCATGGACAGCGATTGATGTGTGGGATTGGAGAGCTCAGGGTGGAGAAATGAGACGAGCAGCAGCACGAACAAGCGAGGAGAGATGACTGGCAGCCGTGGATCTGTTCGGAGACTCGAGAGTGCAAGGTAGCATCGGAGCTGTGAGCCTTGGCACAGTGTGAGTACACAGTAGAAGTTTTTATTTATAAGGAGGTTTCTTTTGGTCCTACTGCAATAAATGTGAGTGTGATTGGGGCTGGGGAAGGGTGTCCAGCACTGTAAGTGAAGGCGAAGATGGATCATAACGGAATGGAGCACGGCTTCCACTGATTTTAATAAAAAAAAAAAAAAATGTTTAGAGAAACAAGATTCACAAGTTCATGAATGCTCATTATTTAATCAAATGACAGACTGTTGTATGTTTTTTTTTAAGAGTTGGCACTGAAGTCAAGTGTTGGGGGCCAATATCTCTCGCTTAGCGAGAAAAAAAATGGCAGTTGATTCAACTTGAGTGCCCAATGCTTCAGCCAATTGTGAAGCAGGCAGGACACAGTGATATCTGTCTGGGCATCAGGTAGGTTTGGGCTGGCGCTTTTTATTTCCTGTGCATCTATTGAAAGTTAAAGTACCCTCCTGGCAAGGGTACTAGCCAATCAGATGCCAGGGAATAAAAAGCCCACTTTCTAAACAAAGGGATCCCAGTATCAGTTACATTTCCACATAATGATTCACAAATATTTTTACACCAGCAGATATGCAAGGGGGAGAAAAGACAGGACAGCAAGAGAAGGTAGAGAGATAGCAACAGGCAGAGAACTGTAAGACTGTTGGGGTAATCAAGTCCTAGGTCTCATGAGAAAATTTGGTTGTGCAACCAGACAGAGAATAGAACAGACCCTTGCATTTAAACTCTTTCTCCAGAATGACTGGGACCCGGCTCTATTCAGCCCTGTCACAGAGACTAGAATTGAAGTGACTGTAAATGTGTAGTGGTAGCCATTTCACACATCAACACTCACACACAGCTTTAGACAATTGCATGAACCTGTTTTCTACATAAAGACATAGTGAAGCCAGCAACTACAGGCTGGTCAGCCTGACATTATTGGTAAGGAAGATAATGGAGAAATTGCTGAAGGAAAAAATTGTCAGTTATCTTGAATCAAAGGAACTGCGGGATCATCGACAGCAGGGATTCATGGCAGGGAGGTCATGTCAAACTAACTTAATTGAGTTCTTTGATTGGGTGATCAGAGTAATAGATCAGGGAGGGGCAGTGAATGTGGCATATATTGACTCCAGCAAGGCATTCAACACCGTGCCACACAGAAGGCTACTGCACAAACTAAGAGTCCTGGGAGTGGGTCCAGATGTAGAGAGATGGGTGAGAAACTGAGCAGAGGGAAGAAGGCAAAGGGTGGTAATAAATAGGATTCCATCAGGGAAGGGGGTGACCAGTGGGGTGCTGCAGGGTTCGATACTGGGGCTGATCCTGTTCAGTGTTTTTATAGGAGACATTACAGAAGGGCTTGAGGCAAAGGTATGTCTATTCGCAGACAATACAAAAATCTGCAACTGGGTGGACACTTCAGGAGGGGTGGAACAAATGAGAGATTTGCACAAACTGGAGGAGCGGTCTAGAGAGTGGCATTTGAGCTTCAACACAAAGAAGTGCAAAATGATGCACTTGGGGAGCAGAAATCAGGGAGCAGAGTACATGATGGTAGGACAGGTACTGGAGGTGATAGTGCAGGAAAAAGACCTTGGTATAATCATATCCAGTGTTCTCAAGATGGCCAAACAATGTGTGGGGGAAGTTGCAAGGGCCAACAGAATGTTAGGATGCATAGGCAGGGGTTTCTCGAGCAGGAGAAGCGAGGTGGTGATGCCCTTGTACAAGCAACTGGTGAGGGCACACCTGGAGTACGTGGTTCAATTCTGGAGACCATACCTCAGAAGGGACATAGATAGGAAAGAAAGGATCCAGAGGAAGGCAACTAAAATGGTACGAGGACTGAGCCACTTAACATATGAGGAGAGGCTAAAAGATCTTAACGTGTACACTTCAGAACAAAGAAGGGAAAGGGCAGACATGATAGAGACATTCAGGTGCCAAAAGGATATAAACAGCATCAGATAGTAGTATTTTCCAGAAGAGAAGACACTCCAATATGAGGGGCCATAACATGAAGCTAGGAGGGGGCAGATTTAAGGGAAACATTAGGAAACGCTATTTCACAGAAAGGGTGGTGGATAATTGGAATGCACTCCCTGAAGAGGTGGTGGGGGTCAAAACCATAACGTGATTCTAAGCAGCATGGGATAGGCACAAGAGAATAATAAAACTAAGGAAGGGGGTGGATTTACCAGGGACATCTAGGATCCTTGGCTAACAAATGGGTAGCATACCTGGGCAGACTAGATGGGCCTGGAGGTCCTTATCTGCTACCAATATCTATGAATCTGTAAAGATGAAGAAGAAGTAATGGCATTAATGAATTGAAGAAAAAAGAATGGGACCAAAATTAGAATTCTAAGAACCTCTTAAAGAAATACAAGTTTGACCAGATTTTACACCTCACCAAGAAGACAGTCTGACATCTATTTGAAAGACAAGATAGAAGTCAAGTAATGAAATTATAAGAAAAGTGACAATAAGAAAAATGAGAAAGAAGTGTATGATTATATCCTGACTCAGGTAGAACCCAGTCCAATCCAGGAGGGCAGTACAAACATTAGCGTTGCACCTTGCGGTTACCTGGGTGTCCAAAAATGCTATCTATGTTCAGAGGAATAGCACACCAGCACTGTTTGACTGAATATAGGGCCCTGGCAACCCAATGCTAAACCATTTAGCATAGGGCAGATGTGGCTCCCGAAATAGGGTGCCACAATGGCTTGCGCCTGCTCCAAATTTCCAGTATCCAAATGGACCCATGCAGATGAGCTCGTTGGGCGTGCAATGTGCTAAGGGGCCATTTGCATACCCATAATGGGCTCATTTGCATGGTCAGCCCAGCAAGTTTGCACGGTGTCGCCATCCACGTGCCCAGTCCCTAGAGAGCTAACCCTGGTGACTAGTGGTCTCCTCACGATAGCTGGCCAAATGTAAAATACACTTTCTCTGATGTCTAGTGTTCCACCCCACCCCCCGTCCATCTCTGACTCAATGTGAAAAAAGTTTCCCTGGTGTCTAGTGGCCCCCCACGCCAATCACTGGCCCAATGTAAAAAAGACACATTACCTGGTTTCTAGTGATTCCATCCTCGCTGATCGCTGGCCTGATGTAAAAAGTACACTAATCCTGGTGTCTGGTGGTCCCCCCCTCGCCAATCGCTGGCCAAGTGTAAATAATAAATGTTCCTTGGTGTCCACTGGTCACTCCCCCTATCCTCACCCTTGCCCAATGTTTATATACCTATTCCCTGGTGTCCAGTAGTCCCTCCTCCCATCCGCACCCATGCCCAATGTTTATATACCTATTCTCTGGTGTCCAGTAGTCCCTCCTCCCACCCGTACCCATGCCCTATGTTTATATACCTATTCTCTGGTGTCCAGTGGTCCCTCCCCATACCCGCACCCATGTCCAATGTTGAGTTAACTATTTCCTGGTGTTCAGTGTCCCCCAACCCCAATCCCATGTAAAATATTATAGACCCACTTCCTGGTGTCCAGTGGCCCCGTCCCAATCGCCCATATAGTAGAATGAAACCCACTCCCTTATGTCCTTTGGTCCCCCTCCCTATCCCCGATCACCTGTAAAGTAGAATAAAATATATTCCCTGGTGTCTAACAGATCCATCACCCCAACACATAGTGCCCCACCACCCCACTCCCCCTCATCTTGTCATCGAGCCAGCAACCGGCACAGTCCTTTGCTCCCAACCATGACCGGCCACCAACTGAGCTGTCAGTGAGCGTGTACTTACAGTATGTGCTCGTGATGGAGAACAGAAGGCTGTGCTGGTACAGGGGGAGCAGGGTGGTGGGTCACTACCTGTTGGGGTGGGGGCTAGGGGTTCACTAGATACTGTCCCATGCATTCTTGAATTCCCCCACTGTTTGTGACTCCACTACTTCCTCAGGAAGACTGCTCAATGTATTCACAACCCTCTCCATGAAAAAATACTTCCTCATATTACCTCTGAGCTATCCCCCCTCTATCTTCAAATTGTGCCCCCTTGTTCTTGTTCATCTCTTTCTCTGAAAGATGCTATCCTCTTGGACTTTGTTGATTCCCTTAAGGTACTTGAAAGTTTCTATCATGTCCCCCGTCCCTCCTTTCCTCGAGGGTATACATATTAAGCTTCTTTAATCTGTCTTCATAAGTCTTTTGATGCAGACCCTGCACCATTTTAGTTGCCCTCCTCTGGGCAACCTCAATCCTGTCTGTGTCCTTTCGGAGATGGGGTCTTCAGAACTGCACGCAGTACTCCAGATGGGGTCTCACCAACTGTCTGTACAGAGGGATAACAACTTCCTGTTTTCTACTGGTGATGCCCCTCCATATGCATCCCAGTATCCCGCCAGCCTTCCTTACTGCCTTCTCACATTGCATGCCCACCTTTAGGTCATCTTATATGACTACCTCCAGGTTCCTTTCCATTTTTGTTGTTGTTAGTATCTCACCCCCCATTGTGTACTCTTCCCCCCCTATATTCTGATTTCTACTTTGTGACTAGAGACTATTACTTAATATCAGCAGACTTTGATTGATTGTTTTTTCCCTGCTGCAGCTTACCTGGGATAGGATTATGACTTGCTTACTACCCATAGGACAAAGATAAAGCTTGGAGAGGCAGCCTTTGCAGTATCTGCCCTGAAACTGTGGAATAATGTCCCAACTAACATTAGAAATTGTGTAACTGCCAGGGCTTTCCGGAAACAGTACCAATCTCACCTACTCCAGCTGTATGCATGTTCCTGGCCCCAGACTTCAATATCATGGTCTGTTTATTCAGTCCTGCCATCTGTATCTGCAAAGCACGTGACCCTTTGTAAATATGCCTAAACTGCTGAACTAGTTTCTGTATCTCTGCCAACCTTGAGTTGTCTTGCATGCCTTTATCCACTCGGACACTACATCTGCTGATGAACCTCCATCAAATACATTGCTCATTATTGACTTGTAATTGTTGCTTCTCAAATGTAATAGTTGCTTCTCAATGTAATAGTTGCTTTCTCAAATGTAATTGTTGCTCCTCAAATGTTTGTGAATACCATTGTCTGAGTAGTACTCCATTGTCTTGGTATGTACTGTTGAATGTAATGGCTTGTACTCTCCTGGGTCGTGCCTGAAAACAGACAATTGCTTATCTAGTGCATCTTACTCGGTAAACAAAATCTAAATAAATAAGACCATTGCCTATTAACAGTATACATCAATATATGACAGTCACCACAAAGAAATACAAAAAAAAAGAGAAAAAAATCCATAGTAGATTTGCTACAAAGGCTGTTATGAGAAATACTGTGAAACTGTAACTTCACATTTCTGGTACTGATGAGAAAAGCAGTTGGGACTGGCCCGCCAGCACAGTTATAGTGCTACTGCTTGTGATGCCGACGACCCGAGTTTGGGAACAAGCCTGGAACATCGGAGGGTCAGCTGGGGAGGTGGGTTGAGCATCACTTTGGGACACTTTCCATCTCAGGTGAGGGTGGAATGTGTCTCCAGCACAGTATCGCCACCTGGATTACCACATGTGGAGGTGCAGTAGAGCCCAGGCTCAGGGATGGTGGACATCGGTGTGGGTGCATGTGCATGAGTGTGCATGTCACACATGCCAATGATGCCAGTGGGTCCTGATGGAAAACAGAGAAACCACCCCTGATTAACTCAGGATGATGTCCACTTCACACTACAGGCCTCGCACCACCAACCATGGTACTGTCCTGACACCGTGCTCTAACTCCACCGGGGATTGGTGCCATCCCCAGCAGCTCCACTCTGGGGCAAGCCAGAGAGAAACACAGGAGAGATAAGTCCCGGAGAAGGCAGGTGATAGTGCAGTCTATATTTTCCTGACTATATGAACGTCTACTCATGAAACAGACCGATTTTAATATATATATAGTTGGCCTTTATTTTATTTCAACCACTACCATCGCTGTATCATCCACACAGTGGTTCAGACTGCGAGGGAAAAAAAAGAGCTAATGCAGTACAGTTTATTTAGTACACTGCAAAAAAAAAGTTGTTTGCTGATTAGCTATATAGAGGATAGTGTATGGGCAACAGTGAACAACAACATTGTTGTTCACTTCGAGAGGTTGTCATGACAAACAAGAAAATCTCGAGAGCGAAGCTCAAGAGGTTTTCGGTTGGCATGAAAACCTTGAGAAGTGAACCAGTGTTGTTGTTCACTGTTGCCCATACACTATCTTTTATAGTGTATGGGCAAAAGTAACAACAAAACAACTCGTAGATTTTTTAGAGGTCACGCTGTGATGTCGGGGAACCCCCCACCGAGATGGTGTCGGTGACAACTGAGCTCTTACTCCGGTCCATATTTTAAATTAAATAATTTGGCTCTACTGTGTACTGGCTAACAAAACAAAACAGCACTTACTTTTAAATTAAGACGTGCTCCGGTGCCTACGCTGAAGTGCTGTGGCCATTTTGAAGATGAATACCAAGCGCGACTTGCACATGCGCAAACGTGGGAAGAGCTGTTGTACCATCGATGTGACGTACCCACGATGGTACAACAACATCGTGACGTCACATCGATGGTACAACAAGATTAGGGGAACGCTAGATTTTCAAGCAATACCACATTCTAACATACACTATAAAAGCATTAAACACAGTACTTTATTATGGCAACTAGACCTCAGTTTAAAACATAGAGATAGGTGTGCCACAGTTTTGTCATTACTGCAGTGTGGTAGTTGTAGTGGAAACAACTTTCCATCATCTGCAATTGCTTGGGAAGGGAGTTAATCACATAACTGTTGGAATCCACTGCATGCACTGATGTGTCTAAATAGGGGATTCAAAGGTAGGGTGGGCCTTGCAGAGCCATGCACTACTTAATGCTTGTAACAAATATAAAAACAAAACAACACACAAACATAAGTTTTTACAATATTTAATAGAGCTGGGCAAGCCAAGAGTTTTTCACCTAGAGCCAAGCCACAGATGAGGCAGGATTCTGGCTTGACTATTAGCCAAAACACAAGTCGAGCCATGGCTGCTGCAGACTGTCCTCTACACAGGAGGTGAACATTTCAGAGACTACAGTAGCTGTTCAGGCTGACAAAAATGCTTACTTTGACCATTACTTACTTATCTTAACCTGGGCTGTCAGTTGCTTAAAGAGGTGAAGCGGAGTCAAGTCAGGCACTATGCTCCAGGCATGCTCGAGCCTGCTCTGGCATGCCCACCTCTAATATTTAACCTATTTTTGGCACATCAGACTGTTTCCTGCCACCTTAAAAAGTACATACTATATTAGAACCTTCTAAAGCAGTTATATACTGTTTTTAAATTATATTCCAGAATCTCTTGGAAACTAAAGACTCGCGAGTTTCAACAGCTCTAGACTTAATAGGAAGATTATTCCATGATTTTGCAGCCTCATATAAAATAGCTATTTGGCCAGAATGTGTGTTGCTGTTAGGGTAAGACTTAAGTCGAGTATTGATCTTAGACTATAGTAATGTGATTAAAAAATTATTTTTAAGGGGATTGGACTACTTGTCTTAATTAGTTTTAAATGTGGTGAGGGTAGGGTGACTGGGCACACTACTAGAGGCATTACTGTTTCTGTGGCATGTTTGTCAGTCTCTGTACTCAAGATTTGTAGTGCTTTTACCTGTAGTGAGAGCCATACATTTAAAAGCACTACCGTGGGAGGGCTGGGTTTGGTTTGGCTGTATTGTAAGGTCTGCAGATCAAGGGAGATAGCTCCTCCTCTTTTCCAAGCCACCTGTTTTGTACGGTACTGCTTTGTACTCATCCAGTGTGTGTGTGGTTGTACAAAGGAGATTGCAATGAAGATAGTTTTGTACGCATTTAAGCATGGTGCTTAATATTTAGTTGCTGACCCTTTAAAAGAACTCAGAACACTGTTTGTTGTTACAAAATGTTGCATTGTCTGGCAGTGCCATGTTATTCCAGGGACAGGCTGGAAAACCCGTCAGTCTGAGTTATAGCCTCATGGTGTGCAGAAGTCTCCTGTGCTAAATAAAGACTTTTTCTACTTTTATTTTATGTATCTGACTCAGTTATTTGCACGGTCCATAAAGATGGCATCCACCGTAGCAGCAAGAGATGGACATGGCAGACCTGAAGAGAACGGAAGGGTCCTAGTGGCAGACCAATACCAAAACACCACACATGGTGAGGAATGCAGTCCTTCTTCCTTGGCCCTGCACTGGCCACCAACTGCTAAGTGTGTTGCTGGGACCCCAGTCTTCCTTTCTAGTCCAGCATCCTCAAGATCTGCACCCACTGGGCACTTGCATTACAACGCTGGCCACAGGAAACAGAAAATAATGACTGCATCCTGCTTTTACCTACAGCCCTATTGCCACACTAAGGGACTGTCAGAACCAACAGCAAAAATGTGTTGGACATTGCTAGCCTAACTAGTAAATAAATGCACTACTGACAGATCATTTCTCCAACCCTAGACACCTCTGGAACTCTTACAGACACCTGCAACCCCCAGCACTCACCTCATGGCAGCCGGGCCTGCAGCGTAATCCTCCAGATCAGACCCTCCTCCCTGCCAGCTCTGCCTCTGCAGTGTTGCCTTTTCTGTGCCTCCCAGCTGCAGCCAAGGAGTCAGTCTCTCTCTCTCTCTCTGTTTGGGCCAAACAATAATAAATTACGCAACCTGCATAGATACAGATCCTCCCTCCGGCACCTGACTGCATTAAGGAGTCCTCCGTCATAGAACTGCAGTTGAGCTCCCTGGATCGGACCCTTTTCTCCTGTATGGGCTGTGCTTCTGTGCCACCCATGGCTCCATTACAGCATCTGTCTCTTAGCATCATGGGTCACTTGCCAAACAAAGCAGCTCTTAACTGTGCTGCAGCCTAGCATTCTATTCAGGCCCACTCCCTCCTATCACCAGATCAATAGGCCTCCTTGTCTGGCCTCACCTGCTGATAGGCCGAACATGGCTTCACTGCAGTTGCCTCCTCAGGGACACCCACTCTTCTGTCTGCTGCTGCTCAGCACTCTGACTTCCTCAAGTCCACAATTCTCTAAAGGTTTTGCAAGACGAATCTGGTTGAGTTCTTCAACTGGATAACTACAGCAGCAGACAAGGGGCAAACAGTTGATGTAGTATGTATTGACTTCAGCAAGGCCTTTCACTCAGTCCCCCACAGGAGGCTGGTCAAAAAGATTAGGGACCTTGGAGTGGGGGACAAAAATGGCAAAGTGAGTTGAGAACTGACTAAGGTTGAGAACTGGCTAGGGGGTATAACACAGGGTGGTAGTCAGTGGGGAATTTTCAGTGAAGAAGGGTCAAGTACTATGACCAGTTCTCTTCATTACTTTCATTTGTGACGTAGGTGAAGGGTTAATGGGTAAGATCTGCCTCTTCACAGATGACACAAAGATCTTTGCAAGGATAGATTCAGTGGAAGGGAAAAGGGGACTAAAGGAGGAGGATCTGGTGAGTTTGGAAAGCTGGTCTGAAGATTTGGCAGCTGAAGCTAATGCTAAGAGATGTAAAGTAATGTCCATTGGTAGAAGGATCTCAAAGTTGCAGTATGAAATTGAGGGGGTGCTCAATAGCACTATTGAAGAAACAGATCTAGAGGTAGTGAATTTGGAGTCCCTAAAAAAACATCTGCAGACTGCAACAGGGTGGTGAGCAAAGCAAACAGAATGCTAGGATTCATAAGGAGTGGGATAAACAGTAGGTGGCAGGAGGTGATCCTCCCTCTGTGCAGGTCACTGGTACAGTCACACCTGGAATACGATACAAGGTACTGGAGCCCACACCTGAGGAAAGACTGCAACAAGGTGGAGGCAGTACAGCAGAGGACAACTAAGATGATCCATGGGTATGGGGATATGATGAATGAGGAGAGGCTACAAGACTTAAACATGTACACCCTTGAGAAGAAGAGGGAAAGTGGTGACATGATTGAGATATGCAGCTGTACAAGTACTTGCATGGGATAAATAGAGAGATGCCAAGGATCACGTCTCCTAGAGTTTAAGCATTCTGATGAGATGGAATTCAATAAAGCTGGCAGGAGGAGGATTCCAAAAGGATGTCCATAACCACTTCTTTACAGAAAGGGTAGTAGACAAATGAAGTAAGCTACCAGAAGGAGCAGTTCATGCCAGATCAATCGGCAGCTTCAAGCAGGCATGGGACAGTCACATGGGCATAGTTAGAAAAAGTGGGGACAATAACACAGGGGAAGATTGCCACTGGGGATAGGAAGAATAGTTAGGTAGGATGGGCATACTGGATTGGCCATGATCTTTTTTTTTCTGTCATCAGCATCTACTGTATGTATCTGTGTAGCACTAACTCAGAAATTATATGACTGCTAGTCAGGGAATCACTGGAGTCCAGTGACCATAATGTCATATGGTTTGAACTGGCCCTGGGTACCAGTATACCTCATCAAAGATAGGGGTTCTGGATTTCAGATAAGCAGATTTTGATGAGATAAGGGAATTATTCGAGGATAAGTTGGTTGAAGTGGATCAGTTCAGGAGTGTGGAGGGGAGGTGGCACAAATAAAAGATTCCATTCTCAAGGACACTAAATCATGCTTGAGAATGTTTACCAAGAGAACCAGGCCCAAGAAACATGAAATCTGATGGCAGATAAGGACCGCTTGTCCCATCTGCTCTGACCAGTAGACCAGTCTGGTTCCCTGAGAAAGTCAGAGGGGAAGTGAGGCCAAGTAAAAGGCCTTCATCAGATACAAAGAGAACATGGGGACAAGCAGTGGAGCAGTTAACCACATAAAGGTGAGGAAGGCAGACAGGGCAGTCAGGGAGGCTAAAGCAGAAACAGAGCTGCATACTGTGGAAGGAGTCAAGAGAGGGGGAAAAATGGTTTTCAGATACATTAGGAAAAGAAGGAAGCTGAGGTGATACACATAGGGAACAAGAAATCTAGGAAGCAGTACTGCATGGAAAGTGTTAAGTTTCAGAGAACGGGGCTTAGGGGTCAGCATAAGTGACTCCCTAAAATAAACTCGCCAATGTAACAATGCCTACAGTAAGGCAACCAGAATATTGGGGTGTATTGAGTGGAGTTTCAATAGAAACGTAGAAACATAGAATTTGATGGCAGATAAGGACCGCTTGGCCCTCCTAGTCTGCCCATTTCCCTACCTAACGGATAAGCTGTAAATCCTAGTTAACCAACAGCCTACTTCCTCCTGCCCCCCACTAGAATTGCTTTATGTCTGTCCCATGCATTCTTGAATTCCTCCACTGTTTTTGACTCCATGACCGCCTCAGGAAGGCTGTTCCATGTGTCTACAACCTTCTCCATGAAGAAATACTGACTCGCAATAACTCTGAGCCGTCTCCCTTCTATCTTCCGATTGTGCCCCCTTGTTCTTGCACATCTCTTTTTCTGAAAGATGCTACCCTCTTGGACTTTGTTGATTCCCTTGAGGTACTTGAATGTTTCTATCATGTCCCCCCTCTCCCTACTTTTCTTGAGGCTATACATGTTAAGCTTCTTTAGTCTTTCTTCATATGTCTTCTGGTGTAGACCCTGCACCATTTTGGCTGCCCTCTACTGGACAGCCTCCATCCTGTCTAAGTCTTTGCGGAGATGGGGTCTCCAGAACTGCACACAGTACTCCAGATGTGGTCTTACCAACTGTCTGTACAGAGGGATAACAACATCCTGTTTTCTACTGGTGATGTCTCTCCCTATGCATCCCAGGATCTCCCCAGCCCCCCTTACTGCCTTTTCACATTGCTTGCCCACCATTAGGTCATCTGATACAACTACCCCCAGGTCCCTTTCCATTTTTGTTGTTGTCAGTATCTCACCCTCCATTGTGTACTCTTCCCCTGGGTTTTTGTTTCCCAGGTGCATTACTTTGCACTTCTTTCCATTGAATCTAAGCTGCTATACATTTGACCATTCCTCCAACCTTGCCAAGTCCCTTCTCATCCTTTCCACTCCACCTTGTGTATCAACCCTGTCGTAGATCGTTGTGTCGACTGCAAAGAGACACACTTTTCCTTCCAGTCCCTCTGCAATGTCACTTATAAAGACATTAAAAAGGACCGGCCCCAGTACTGAACCCTGTGGTACCCCACTAGTAACCCCCCTTTCTTCACTGTGGACTCCATTTACTATTACCATCTGTGTCCTGTTGTCCAGCCAGTGTTCTACCCAGGTTACCACCCTGGGACCCACTTCCAGGCTGGCTAATTTGTTTTGTAATCTTTTGTGCGGGGCTGTGTCAAATGCCTTGCTAAATTCTAAGTAGGCCATGTCCACAACCCCTCCCTGGGCTACTTTGGTCATGCAGTCCAAGAAATCGATTAGATTCGTCTGACATGACCTTCCTGCTGTGAATCCATGCTGCCTTGGGTCCTGTGCCACACTGGCCTCTAGGTACTCAACAGTTCTTTCCTTCAGAAGTGATTCCATCATTTTCCCTACCACTGAGGTCAAACTGACAGGTCTATAGTTTCCTGCCTCTGTCTTGCTCCCATGTTTGTGAAGGGGAATCACATCCACCCTTCTCCAGTCTTCAGGTACCACACCATCCTCCCATGATTTGTTAAAAAGGGTAGTCAGTGCTGTTACTAGTTCTCCCCTTAGTTCTTTTAGAATTCTGGGGTGAATCCCATCAGTCCCCATTGCTTTATCCACCTTCAGTTTTAGGAGTTCTTTCAGAACCTTTTCGTTTGTGAAAGGACTGTTCTAGGAGCGTGTATATGTTGTTCATCCACACTCTTTGGCATGTCCCTTTCCCCTTTAAATCTGGCCGGAAGTCTTCAAGCTGGCTCCTCCCACCCACCGGGGTGGTAACTACCTCGGCTCCGCCCCATGGCGCCAGATCTTCCTTTCCGCTGGAAGATTCAGGTTCCCTCATGCTACTTCTGCAGTATCGTAGGCCCTGGATACTAATCGATGGTTTTCACCACAATCACTTTCTTTGAAACTCATACGAGTTTACGATTCCAATCCAAGCGCATCGGACATGGAGGACAAGTCATCCCCTGGGTTTCGCCGGTGTCCCTGCAGACAGAAAATGTTGCGCACTGATCCCTACCTCTCGTGTGTTTATTGTTTGGGTGTCGTGTATGACACCTCTTCATGCACCATCTGCTTGGCCTTCCATCCCAATGTTCTGGACGACCGCAAGGCGCGCCTTAAGCAGGCGAAACCGAAGCTTCGCAATCCACCGGTGAAATCGAAGGAGGCAAGGTGGGTGATTTCCGCAGCTGCGGGATCCGCCGAGCAGCTCGACCAGATGGCGGCATTTGAAGAAGAAGCTGCCCAACCCTCGGCCAGCCGAGGTGTTTTCGTGCCGCTAAACTTTGGCTCTACCTTCACAGGATCCTTTCGGGAGTTGTGCCACTCTCTCCCCACCAGGGGTGAGGCACCCTCGGGTATGCACTCCTCCCCACCCTAGAAAACGGGACAAGGACCCTAAGTCATCTTCTCAGAGAAGACGTTCCTGGGACTGAGAGAGGTCTGAATCCCAGGACCTTGCGGTCTCGGCCTCGGTCGAGATGGCTTCCTCGGCTGCCGGCTTCTCGGACCTTCCATCAGGCCAAGGCACTGAGGCCGAGGAAACAGCCAAACCGGCCAAGATATCTCTCGACCCAATCGAGCCGTTGTCGCCGACCCCGGTCGATGACTCATTGGAGAGGACACCTATCCTTTCCTTCCCCGATGAGGAGACCCAGCCCTTGGGTATCCCGATCGTGGGACAGGAGCCAGAACCTCAGTTTTCACCGACTCCGGCGTCTCCCGATCGAACAAGCCGACCCCGTCGGTCTCGATCGAGGACCAGGACCCCTTCGGTCAAAAAACCGAGAAAAGGTCACAAACACTCTCAGAAGAGATGTCACCACCAATCCTCATCCTCCTCGGACGAGGAGAGACTTTGATGGAAGCTCCATTGGCATTATGAGGACCTTATGTGGCAACAGCTAATTCTGACTGGTCATAAGCCGGCTTCACCGGCTACACCAACCATTGCTTGGCCCCAGCCTCTTAGGTCGACGCAGACCCCTCCGGAACCAAAGACTCCGGTTCTTCCTTCGGTAGGACCAGCACGAATTCCTGTTCGGCTTGTTCTGGTCTCCCCACCAATTTTGGTGGAGCCACCACCTAAGCAGCTTCAGGGAGGGGCTCCCTCGAAAGAGTACCGGACAGATACGGGCCTGCCCCATCATCTGTCCATCGCTGTTGTGCCCGATCACCCTCGGCATATTGAAGGGGACATAGGCAGGAGACCCTTATATCCCGACTCTTTGGACTCGGATACCACTGGTCTACACTCACACCCCGATGATGAGTTGTCAGTGACAGGCTTGGAGGAAGGTTCTTCCTCTTTCCAGGGCATCCTCTGCCTTATTTCAGAGTCAACCAGTATGCCCTTGGAGCCTATCCAAAAGAAGGCGGAATATCCTCTCACGGATATCCTTAAGAGGGGGGACACCCCAACGGAGACCTTCCCAGTGGCGGAAGCCATTGTTGGCCCAGCCCTTGAGCTATGACAGTGCCCTGCCTCTTGCCCGGCTCCGTCTTCCCGCATGGCTCGCAAGTACACTGTACCCATGGGGTCCTTGGCGGGTTTCACAGAACATCCCTCAGCCGAGAGCCTTGTGACTGCCTCTATGTTTAGGCGCATGGGTAGCTCAGCGGATACTGACCGCCCTCCGGACAAGGATTCCAAAGAATATGGACCATTCTGCCCGGAACGTGTATGCGGCCTCATCCTAGGGCCTTTGTCAGGCCAGCTCGGCAGTGATCATGGCACACTTCTCTCACACCCTCTTGGGGTCGCTAGATGAAGTCCTCCCTCATCTCCCAGTGGACATGCAGACCACAGTTAAGCAGGTCCATGACCAGGGCTGTGCTGTTGCAAAACAGCAGCTCAGATATCTGGATATTGAGATTCGGTGCCCGCTCACTAGCAGCCGCGGTGGCCACTCGCCGCGGGGCCTGGCTGAGGTTTTCCTCTTTCCGGTGGATACTCGGCACGAATTTAGCTGGCGTGCCCTTCCTTGCACTGATCTCTTCAATCCGGGTGTGCGGTCACCTCAGCGCATAGAGCAGTCAATGCCACCTTGGATGCCACTTCTGCAAAGGGTTCTTCGGGCAAGAACCAGCAGAAGCGCAAGAAGAAGCCTTTTTGGCACTCTTCTCCTGCGGTTAGACAGCCCTCCTTCCAGGGAGGTCAGCAGCACCAGCAGCAACAGCAGGTGCAAGCTTGGCACCCTAGGCCCAAGCAGGGTCCCCAACAGCCCGGAAAAGGAGGTTGAGGTGCCGGTCCAGGAGCCTCCTCCTCCTCTAAGCCTGCTCAGTGATGGGTCAGGGGTGGCCACCACTACACCCGTCACGTCAGTTCTGGGTCCTCCCGTGGGGGGCCGGCTCCAGCACTTTCTTTCCCCCGGTCCAGTATCACCTCGGACAGGTGGGTCCTGGAAGTGGTCGGTCAGGGACTGCCTCTAGAATTCGAGCAGTACCCTCCCTGCCGAGCCCGTGCCCCTCAGGAGGAAAAGATCTCAATTTGCACTTAGTCGGCCCTTCAGGATGACATTGCTCAGCTCCTCCACAAGGAGGCGGTAGCTCCAGTGCCGGTTCCTCCTACAGACCCAGACTTCGTGTCCAGGTACTTCCTGGTGCCCAAGCGGACGGGGGGGTTGGCGCCCCATCCTAGATCTCCACGACCTGAATCAATATCTCAGGTCTCGCACCTTCCCGATGGTAACTCTGAATCAGATTATACCATCTCTGGAGCGAAACTTGTGGTTCTGTTCACTGGATCTACAGAACGTGTTTTTCCACATCCTAATCCATCCGTCGTACCAGCGGTTCCTCCGCTTCAGGGTATAAGGGACCCTGTACGAGTTCTAAGCCATGTCGTTCGGCCTGTCATTGGCCCCTCGGGTCTTCACCAAGTGCATCGCAGTGGTGGCAGCCCATCTACAGCATCAAGGGGTTCGGATAGCCCCTACCTCGACGATTGGCTCCTGGCGGGTTCCTCCCTGCAGGAGGTGGAGAGGTCCAGGGACCTGGCACTCCGAACCTGTTCCCGATTAGGCCTCCTGATCAACGAGGCCAAGTCGAGACTCATGCCCTCTCAGGTGATGGGCTTTATCGGGGCAGAGCTCGACTCTCGTCAAGCCAGAACTCTGCTCCGGCGGACGGGTGGAGTTCTTTCCTCCTTTGCCCAATAATTTCTGGTTGGGCACTTCGCCTGCCTGGGACTTCCTGCACCTTCTGGGTTACATGACGGCGTGCACCTCAGTGGTCCATTGGGCCAGATTGCACATGTGCCCCCTCCAGTGGGAGCTGGCCGCTCAGTGGACTCAGCGTCAGGGTCATTTTGACCAGCTGGTCACTGTCACCCAGAAGATGTGGGACACTCTCCAATGGTGAACCGTTCCAGGTCGTCTGCAGGAAGGGATCCCGTTTGTCCGCCCCGAGCCGACGGTCATTCTCACATGAGGGACAACAGAGCCCACGGATTCTGGATCCTCGAGGAGTCCTGATGCCACATCGACCTGCTGGAGCTCAGAGCAGTCAGACTGGCATTGTCAACTTTCACTCCTCAGCTCTGGGGTCAAGTGGTTCAAGTCCAGACGGACAATACCACGACCATGTACTACCTCAACAAACAGGGCGGCACGCACTCCCGTCTGCTATGCAAGGAGGCACTCCAGATCTGGACCCTCGTCAGCCAGTTGGAGGCGGATCTCCTTGCCATCCATATGGCAGGAGTCTCAAACCAACTGGTGCATGCTCTCAGCCACAAAGGCCAGACATCCCACAAGTGGTCTCTCCATCCAGAGGTAGCTTACAATCTGTTCTTCCGTTGGGGCAAACCGTTGGTGACCTGTTTGCCTCCAGGGAGAACACCAAGCTGAGGCTGTACCATGCCTGCCCCCCTCAGCAGAGCTCGCTGCAGGGGGGTGCCTTCTCGAGGCCATGGACCCCAGGCCTCCTCTACGCCTTCCCTCCCTTTCCCTTGATCCACAAGGTGTTACTCAAGGTGAAGAGGGACAAGGCGAAGGTGATACAGGTAGCCCCAGATTGGCCCCACCAGTTCTGGTATCTAAATCTCCTCAGCCTCAGTTGCAGGGCCCCAGAGTGGCTTTGTACATGCCCGGGCCTGATATCATTGGACCAGGGGAAGATATTCCATCCGGACCTTCAGTCCCTGCACCTCACAGCCTGGTACCTTAGCGGCTAGAGTTCCAGGCTCTGGGTCTTTCCGAGGATGTCTACACAGTTGTGCAGGCATCTCGTAAGGAATCGACCAGGATATGTTATGCCTTCAAATGGAAAAGGTTTTCCATTTGGTGTCAGGGTAAGAGTCTGGACCCCTTATCCTGCTTTGTGGCTAACATTTTAGACTATCTTTGGTCTCTCTCCAAAAGGGGTCTACGGTCATCGACCCTTAGGGTGCACCTGGCGGCCATTTCCGCTTACCGGGCATGGGCCGGTCAGTCGACATTGGCACCAGAGACAGTGGTCAGGTGCTTTTTCAAAGGTCTGGATTACATATCCTCTCTGGTGCATGAACCTCCACCTCCGTGGGATCTTTTGCTGGTTTTGGCAAAGCTCATGGGCAAGCCATTCGAACCCATCCACAAGTGTGAGCTCTCACACTTGTCAAGGAAGACTGCCTTCCTGGTGGCTATCACGTCAGCCAGAAAGACAGGGGAGCTCCAGGCGCTTTCGTTGGACTCCCCTTATCTGGTCTCTCACAGGGACAAAGTTGTCCTGCGTCCCCACCCGAAATTCCTTCCGAAGATGGTGTCAGAGTTTCACCTTAACCAGGTGTTGACTCTGCCGGTCTATTACCCTAACTACACTTCGGACGCCGAGTACAGGCTCCATACCCTGGACCTTAGACGTGCTCTCTCCTACTACAAGGAGAGGATGGTGGAAATCCGGGGAGAGGTTCGCCAGCTGTTTGTCACCTACGCTGAAGCCGCTTCTGGCAGACCTGCAGCCACATGGACCATTGCAAGATGGATTACTTCATGCATAGGTCTGTGCTATGAGTTGGCGGGCAAGGAGCCTCCCAGAGGGAAAAGAACTCATTCTACCCGCCATACTGCTGCATCGGTGGCTGCTTCCAGGGACATTCCTGTCCAGGAAATCTGTCGGGCTGCTACCTGGAAGTCAGCAAACACCTTCATTACCCATTACCACATCGACCTTGAGTCACATCAGGATGCTGGTTTTGGGGCCTTGGTTCTCCACTCTCTGTTCCCTAAGTAGGGGGTGTGTGCCTTGCCTCCCTCCTCCCGGGGAACTGCTTGGAGTCTGCCAAAGAGTGTGGATGAACAACATATCCATGCTCCTAGAAAAACAGGTTACTCACCTGTAGCAGTAGTTCTAGGAGTGGTATATGTTGTTCATCCACACGCACCCACCTGACCTTCCCAGCTTTAGGCGCATCACCTTGCTTCCAGCGGGCTAAAATCTGGTGTCCTGGGTTGGAGCTGAGGTATTTACCACCCGGGTGGGTGAGAGGAGCCAGCTTGAAGACTTCCGGCCAGATTTAAAGGGGAAAGGGACATGCCAAAGAGTGTGGGTGAACAACATATACCACTCCTAGAACTACTGTTACAGGTGAGTAACCTGTTTATATCAACCCCCCTATCCAGAGTTCTTCTATTGACTGGATTAGGTACCTCCCCTCCTCTTCCTTTGTGAATACTGAGCGGAAGTATTCGTTCAGTATCCCTGCTTTTCACTGTCCCTCTCTGCCCAACCACCCTCCTCTTTATTCAGTCTCAGTATCCCTGCCTTAGTCTTTCTTTGCTCCCTAATGTACTTATAAAAGGTTTTATCCCTCTTCTTAACTGAGCTGGCTGTCTTTTCCTCGGTTTGGGCCTTTGCTGTTCTGACTGCCTTGCCCGCTTCCTTTTGCTTTAACTGGTACAGTTCTCTGTCCTGCTTCTTCTGTGTGTTGTTATACTTTCTGCAGGGTTTAATTTAACTCTACAAATTGATTAGCGTTTTGCTCTTAAAAGTTCTAAAACACTGTGAAAATGCATAGCACTTGCCGCACTGTGTTTAACAAGCATAACACTTCTAGAAAACCTATATAACTGCTTTCTGTACAGTTAGTATTGTCCCAAGAAAAAAACTGCTAATCAATTATTTAAAACCCTGTTCTGAATGCTATCTTTTTCTCTATAACCTTCCCTGCCACTTCTTTTGAGAACTATAGTGTTTTTTTCTTTCATTTTGATTTGTTTATTTGCATCACACTAAGGCTTGTTACCTCTGTGATGGCAGTTTTGATGTTTCCCCATTGTTGCTCCACCCCACCTTCTTGCCTGTTTGCTAGTGCTTTTCTGAGGCACTCTCCCATTTTGACAAAAGCAGCCCTCCTGAAGTCCGGTATCTTCACTTTTGTGTGGCTTGATTCTACAGCTAAGTTTATCATGAACTGTTTGGTGGTCGCTTGTTCCCAGATGGCTACCCACTTCTACTGTAGATCCAAGATCCTCTCTCCATCTCCATTTGAGAGTAGCAGTTCTAAGATTGCTCCCCTCCCAAATGGGTTCCAAAACTAGCTGTCTGGGGCATGCCCCCTGTAGTGCATCGAGAATGGCCCTGCTCTTGGATGTGGCTGCAGCAAAGGTGCTCCAGTTAACGTCTGGCATACTCAGGTCCCCCATCAGCAATATCTCCCCTTTCTCTGCCATCCTAAGGATGCCTTCTATCATTTCCTTGTCCATTTGCTCCCCCTGAGATGGGGGTCTGTATACAACCCCTGGGAAGATTGTGGTGACATTTTCAGTCTTCAGGGTGACCCACAGTGCCTCCTCTCCTGCCTGTTTACCCTTTAGTTCTGTTGCTTTGATCCCTTCCCTTACATAGAGAGCTACTCCTCCTCCTCCTGTTCTACCCTCCCTGTCCCTCCTGAAGATGGTGTACCCTGGTATGTTGACATCCCAGTCATGGGTCTCTGTGTACCATGTTTCTGTGACTGCCACGATATCCAGGCATCCCTCTTCCATCAAGGCCACCAGTTCTGGGAGCATGTTACCTAGACTATGGGCATTGGTACTCATTGCCCTCCATTTTTTGATGGCCTTATTCCTTTTTGCCCCATCCCTGTCCTTACTGCCTTTGTCTTTTTCTCCATTTACCCCTGCCCCTTCTCCCTATCAACTGCTCTATCTTGGTGTTTACCACACTAACTACCCTGATTTTTTTTGTGGTCGGCTAGGTTTTCCCTTCTTCTTTTCAGTGCCAGCCCCACATGGCTAGTTTAAATGCTTGCCAATGAAGCATTTAAACCTGTCACCGAGGATCATGGTTCCCCTCCTGGACAGATGCAGACCATCGCACCAGTATAGGCCTGTCTCCCTCCAGGTGGAGCCCCAGTCCTCAGTGAAGCCGAAACCCTGAGCTCTGCACCATTTTTTCAACCACTGATTGAATCCCATGGTGTGGAGTACCCTAGCTTCACCCATACCATGGACAACCAGCACCTCCGAGAAGGTTACCGTGCATGCTACTTGCCTAAGGTCTCTCCCCAACTCCACAAACTTCTCCTGCACTGCTCCGATCCCTTTCTCAGCCAGGTCATTTGTTTCCAGGTGGACAGTGACATCCAGCTCCCTCCCCCATGCAGTTGGTCCTGCGATCCTGAGGATTTGCTCCTTGTCCCTCCAAGCCATAGCGCCAGGCAGGCATCTTTCCTCCCTCTCCCCTCCCTCCCCCAGTTCTACCCTTCTAATAATGGAGTCCCCTACCAGGAGTTGTTTCCTTCCCCTGTGGGGTCCCATACCACCCTCCTGTTTGTCTCCTTTGTGGAGGTTCCCAGCATCCTCCTTGGTCTCCACTGTGAGTGCCTCCGTAGAGGAACCACACTCTGCCAGAATGGCATATGAATTGTGGAGAGGTACAACTGGAGGGATGTGCCTCTGTTCCATCACCCTCACCCTCCCTGAGCCCACTGTGGTCCAACCGCTTCTCTTTCTTGGCAACCTCTGAGTCAGCGGTGGTGGCCCTGGTGGTCCCTGGGTGGGAAAGGAGGTCCCCGGAATCCTGGCCAACTCAGCCTGGAGATGAGCAACCTCCTCCCTCAGCCCAGCAAAGTGCCTGCAGATGAGACAACACCACATCCTCCAGAATGTCTCCCAGAAGACTGCTGCTCCACAGCCACTGCACTGCACCACTCCCATTGTGTCTTCATTTGTGGTCCCTTAACCATTATTTTGTATACTTTCTCTTTCCTCTCTCTCTATTTTATTTATTTATTTATTTTTATATATATTTTCCCCCCTACTTTCCTACTGCCTCCGTACCCTTAAAGCTCCTGATCTTCCTGTTCTGTAAGTTCCTATATTCCTCAGTAGTCTCCTTCTTACATGCTCAGAGTCAGATCTCCAGCAGCTAGAGGGTGATGGAGAGCTACTCTTTTCCTTCTAGGATGGTGATTCTTTTGTGCCTCTGTGATCACACCCTTCCTGCTCCCAAATAGGAAATTCCTGTTGTTAGTCAAATCATGTGCCTATAAAAGTAGAACCAGCTAAGCGTGGGGTGTGGTGGGGGGTGGAGGGGAGGGATGGAGTACAATATAGTCCCAGTAGAGTAATATAGTTCTAACAGCACCTCCTTCCTCTTGCTGTTCTCTGTCACAAGCTATCTAGGTCAGTTTTTAAATGCAAACACCTGGCTTCCTTCTCTCTAAGCTTCTCCCCCTAATTAACAGTTTGTTTTTTCACTTAGCTAACTGCACCGATAACAATTCCTTCACCCAACTCAAACACACTTGTTTTTGGTTTTTTTTTCACCTTAAATTGAAGTTCCCAGTAAGAGTTCTAGTACTTTAGTCCAGTAGAGTAGTATAGTTCTAACAGCACCTCCTTCCTCTTGCTGTTCTCTGCCACAATAGCAGGAACTAGGAGGTAATACTACCTCTCTATAGAGAACTGTTGAGACCCTATCTGGAATACATCACCCAGTTCTGGAGTTCTCACCTGAGGAAAGGCAGAGGCAAGCTGGAGACAATGCAAAGAAGAGTAACCAAAATGATTCAGGATCATGAGGGCAGATCCTATGTGGATCAGCTTAGGGCACTGACCATGTACTTCCTGGAGGCCAGAAGGGAGAGGGACAAAATGATAGAGGTCTTCAAGTTCCTGAAAGGAATAAACAAGGTAAACTGCAAGGGACTATTTAGCAGAAATGGCGGGTGGAAAACAAGGGTACATTAATGTAAGCTGGTGTGGGGAGAGTCAGGAGGGATGCAAGAAAGTTTTACGTTACAGAAAGTGGTTGAGTCATGGAATAGCCTACCAGCAGAGATGGTGGGTGCAGAAACCTTTAATGAGTTTAAGCATGGCTTGGGCAGAGTAAAGGGCTCAATAGTTACTCAGAGGGTAGTGGTAAGGTGGGGGGGGGCAAAAAACCTATCTAGACAGTAGGTTATGGGGTAAAATAGCATAAAACTAGGCAGACTAGATGAACCAGTGGTCTTTTTTCTGCCAACATTGTCTGTGTTTCTATATAAGAAAGGAAACCACATTTATATTGGAAGCAGCATAGAAGAAGATCTGGAAGTAGTTGAATGACTGACACCTGGAACCAAAAACAGTGTTACAGTACCTCTTTTTAAGTTAAAGTTAGTATGGAGTTTTTAATACCTCCTTGTCCTTCTTCTTCTTCTTCTTCAGCCTATCTGGTACCAGTAGTACGTGAACAACAGCAACATGATAAAGGTCAACCAAAAATGATCTAGAGAGTCTATTATCCAAGTATTTAAATAAAGCTGTAATCATAATATTAAGCCAGAACTTAAATCCCTTAACTCTTGGTTTTTGGAAGGTGATAGAGGGTGCATCAACCTAACACCTAGCATCATCCCAAAAACATTTTGTAACCAGGGCTGTGCTAGGTAGGCCTGCATAAGAAATCAAGGCATAAAGTAACTTACGGTGTGACATTACTGTACTTGCAGCCCCAAACATGTATTTAAAATGGACAAGTAGTCAAACAAAAAATTGCAGCATTGACGCCACATTAGGTGCCTTGTGATTTTTTCCCTCTGTAGTCACCAGAGATACACTCTGTTTCCAGAGGCAGGTTGCCTTATGTATTGCTTCTTTTGAGAAAAATCATACTGCCTTCAACCTCGTAAAATAAAAGAAAAATTATAGATTGCATAATGGCGGTCTCCTCATGGCATTTTCCTAGGATTTGTGGTTTTAAACAGCAGAGGTATTGTGAGCTCATTAAAGGATGGAGAGCTTGAACATGTCATGGTTTATTTATACCCTGTATGTTTTATGTGACTGCATCATTGATGACAGGACACAGAATTGGCTAGCTGTTGCATATTAATTATATGCTTATTTTAAACTCTGCAAAAGCCCAAACTACATTGTGACAGCTGCAGAAAAAGACCAACTTGCCATTTTGTAAACCAAGGCAAGGTTTTAGAGTGCAGTGGAACTCCATATAATACAGGGATTACTTAAGAATGTAGAGCAGTGAACTAGTATATAGTAGAGCGCACATTACAGAATTAGGATGTGTCTTGCAGCTTGGTACAGTGGAATTTTTGGGTCAGATTTAACCACAGTTTGAAGAAGCCAATTATGAAATGACTATAGACATTGCTAGCCTCAGTCAAGTTGTTCATATCCTGACTCGTCATACCAACAAACTTGAGAGGTGAAACAACACCTCTTCACTTGCCCTAAAGCAGGCTTTGTCACTTGAGACAGATCTCAGTATTTCTGTCATGTTGCAGTCATTACATTCTGGCAATAACCCAGGACCCATGTATGAAAGAAGACCTGCCTTCATTCCTGCAGTCAGGTGTTTCAAACCAAACAGCTATCGAACTACATGCCTAGTCACAGCGGGTGTTGGTACAAAATGGAATTTAAAAAGATGCTTCATTGTGCCACTACCAATTTTTTACATAATTAAGAAATTGCATAGTCATAGGGTGGAGGAGTCATCCATGACTGAATTGCAAATACTTCCCAGATATTACAAGGTATTAAATAAGCTGAAAAAAGCAGTTTTGTACACTAAAGTGTTAATCAGCTGTGAAAATGCATAGCACTTGGCATGACTATATATATATATATATATATATATATATATATAGTTTTACTAATTTTGTCTGCTATGCCATCGACTCACTCATAAAAATGGTTACTTCTCATTTCTGGAAATGATTAACAATACCCCCATGTTTTGCATAGCATTTTCCTATGCTACACCAGCTATTTAATATGCTGTATTAGTGGATGGAAACTCTGTTTGCACCTGATAACATGTTGTTTAGCGACTCACACAGATTCACTGCATGGCTTAGCATTAATCGCATGGAGCTCTGACATGCTCTGACGCCATGTAGAATTGCTGTGCCACTGGAGGTTCCCCCAAACCTACAACCCTTTTACCGTTGGGCCCAGTTCTGTACTGCTGATCTATGGAATGTTTTGTTGGTGTCAGTACATTCTATGGTAATTCAGTGGCCCTGTACCTGGCCCCCAATCCCTGTGCACTCCATCTAGTGGACACCACTCCCATACCCCTTCTTCAGCAACTGCTGGCTGCTGCTGTGTCCTTTGTTGATGTCTGTCCTCCAGCTCATCCTGCCCCATCACAGTTTTATGACACCCCACCACTTTTCTATAGCAAGTTTACATGCAGAAAGTTTAAAAAAAGTCTACATCTGGGCTTATATGGTGACCATGCTATGTACATTGCCCATGGGCCATTTGGATGGCGACCGTATCTCGTTCTCCACAGTTACAAAATGTTTTGTGACTGTAGAGGGAAGTGCTGAAGTCCACTGCACTGTCACTAGGGTGCCAGATTGTGACCACTTTAGTAGTACTCTCCTGAGACTGTGTATCAGATCCATAAATACCAGTTGGCAACTGGGTGCTGAAGGCAAACACCAAAACTGTTGTTACTGCTGCACAACCAGAGTCTGCTGTCTTCCAGATGGAAGACAAAGCTTCATGAAATTCCCTGCAAGTGCAGAAAACATACTTTGCATTGTGAAATACTGTAGAAACAGAAGAACCAGAAAACATCTGGCTCAGATAAGGAAATCATTTGTTCAGGGTTAGGTGACATTGGCACAGACAGTATTATTTATTCTATTGTCACCAACTGTGTTGACAATAGTTTTTCATGGATTTTATAAATGCCCTCAGATTAAATACCTGTCCATGATACCCTCTTTGAAGGACTGGCATGAAAAGAGCACACTCAGTCCATGGCTCTATAAAGTGGCTGTTTTCTATCTGTGTTTGCCGACCAGCCAGTGTATGAATTAATATTTAACACCGTTGACTAGATTGCTTCAGAACCATGACTTTCTTTTATTATTAACTGTGGTGCCTTTGCTAGATATTTGAGGTCACTGTCAAAGAATTGCTTAGATAACACCACAAATGCAGCTGCTGAATATTGAGCAATGATTAAGTAATAACTTCCTGTACTTCAGTTCTTCTGTAGATCCAAGCAAACAAACATGTGTTCCGTTAGCCAGTAACACTGATGTTATTTGTAATATAGTTTTGTTTGTGTTGCAGTTGTCCTTTCCCAATTTATAATTTAGGCAAGGCAGGGTTTATTTTGTTTATAAGGCACTCTGTTCCTTACGCTGAGGGCACTGTGCAGTCAATAAATATAACCTTATCAGAAAGGATAAGAACACATTAGATTTATAAATACAGTGCATGCCTGCTATAATCAATGCGTCTGTGCAAACAACTTTTGTCCATTATATCTAGAGGAGGTAGAGACGAAGTACAGTATTAGGTGTGTCTATGTGGGTGAGCTTAGGCTCAGAATGAATGAGAACCTATTATAGAACTTAATGGATTACTCAGAATCTTGCATGGCAATGTTTCTGTATTCTGGGTATTTATTTTATGTTATTTAACTGTTAGGGAATGTGACTTTTTTAAGGAAGTTTACTGCAGGAGGTAAGAAGATACAGTAGTAACTCTAGTGGCTGGATGTTGGGGTCCTAGGACAGTAAGAACAAAGACAGTTGTACTGTAAGAGTTTTGTTCAAATTCAGTATAAAATCATTTCCTTTTAGTGTAATTAACTAAGAAAAGTTTATGCAGCTTCTGGAGAATTATTTTGTAAGAAATGTAATCTCTGTAGTTCTTCCACGTTAATAGTACAGCAATTTGTAAAACCAAAACTGAAGTTAAAAACTCTATGGGTATTCCAGGGTAACGGAGCATTTTTAGCAAGACCTTAAAGGCCTCCACCCTGTGGGGATGGTGGATGCTCCCCGTAGTAAGTTCCAGAGTAGTGGAGCTGCCACACCAAATGCTCAGTCCCCAGATTGTTTTAGGTGGGAACTGGGGACCTCAAGCTGTCCCACATCGGAGGAGCGAAGGTGACGGGTCAGATAGTAAGTACCCAGTAGATCTTTTAGGTAGTCAGGACCCAAACCATATAGGGCATTGAATGTTGTCAAGCAAATCTTGAAGGTGATGTTCAACCACACAGGCAGCTAGCCCAGAGCACACAGAGCAAATGTGATACAGTCACTCTAAGAAGTTCCCGATATCAGCTGGGCTGCAGCTTTCTGAACCAGCTGCTGGCATTGCTTCAAACCTCTAGATAGCCCTAAGTCCGGAGCATTGCAGTAGTGTAGCCTAGAGGTGACAGATGCATCTGGCTATCATCACTAGATCATCTGCCGCCAAATGCAGCTTAATCCAGGGGATATAATTAAGATGGTAAAAGCTATTTTGAACTGTTGCTGACACCTGCTGTTCCAGTGTCAGCTTGCAGTCCAAAATAACCCAGAGATTCTTTACCGCATCCAAAGCCCTGTGATTGGTAACCTAAAGATGGCAAGGCTGCCAAACCAACCATCATTGTTGACTCATGCTGCACTGCTTCAACATTCATAACCTCTGTTTTTCCAAGGTTGAGAAACAGCCAGTTGGAGGCCATCTAGTTGTTGATCTCCCGAAGGCACCATCCTAACGCAGAAGCTACTTTTCCCCTGTCAGGAGTATAAGACAAGCAGAGCTGAGTATCATCTGCATAACAGTGAAACTCAACATCATACCCAGTGGCATTCTCCCTTAAACAGTGCTGGAGAGATCCACCTAATTCCTTGGGCAATCCAGTAGCACCCCATCGTCGATCATGTCAAATACTGACTAGATATACAAGACAACCAAGATGGAACAAAGTCCTCAATCCCTCGCTATGAGGAGATCATATGTCACCCTGCCGAATGCGCTGTCTATATTGTGATGGGGCCTAAATCCCAATTGGAGACTCATAAACATCATATTCTTTCAGGTGACCCTCAAGCTGCACCACCTCCACTTTCTGGATAATCTTACTCAAAAAGTGAATGTTCAAGACAGGCATGTAAGTTACAAGAATGTCAGGGGTCAGACATATGTTCTTGTTTTTGTTTCTTTTCAGGAGAGGTTTAACCACTGTTTTTTATAGAGCTGTAGGGGGAAAAACTTCCTCAAGGAGCACCCGATAGTCTCCGAGATAACTGGCCTGAAGGATTCCTGACAACCCAAAAACAGCCAGATAGGCCCCAGCTCCAGCATGCAGTGGGGTGGGGGGGCAGACCTGAGATCACCTGGAGCACCTCATCTTTGACTGACAGCTGGAACTTCCAAGTTAGTAGATTGTCACTCATTGCCCTTCAACTACTGACCACCACCAGTCCATGACAGACCACTTCAGGAATACTCATCCGAATGGAGGACACTTTGTCAGCAAAGAACCTGCTAAATATTTAAGTACCTCAGTGGAATCAACAAAGTCCAAGAGGGTAGCATCTTTCAGAAAAAGAGACATGCAAGAACAAGGGGACACAATTTAAAGATTGGGGAGGCGGTTCAGGGGCAATGTGAGGAAGTATTTTTTCACAGAGAGGGTAGTGGATGCATGGAACAGCCTTCCTGAGGACGTTATGGGTCTAAAACTGTGGGAGAATTCAAGAATACATGGGACAGACATAATCAATTCTTGTGGGGGGTAGGAAGAAATATGCTGTTGATTAACTAGTATCTGTGGCTTATCCTGTAGGTAGGGAAATGGGCAGACTAGGTGGGCCAAGCGATCCTTATCTGCCGTCAAAGTCTATGTTTCTGTGTTTCTAAACTCTTCACACTTTTCTGTGGAGAAGTCTCTGATGGATCATAGACAGGTAGGATTAATAAGATTGTCCACAGCGTGGAAGAGCTGACTTGGACAATTTCTTCCTGCGGCAGTCATGCTTGACAGAAGCTTTGTCTTTTTGAGGAGAATTGCCTGCTGATACTCACCATAATGAGTCCTTGGCACCAGTCTGTTCTCCACGGGCTGGGACTTTTGCCAAGAATGCAACAACTTCCTTTCCTTAGTCTTCAACCACCGCAGCTCATCACAGTACCATGGTGAGCTGTGGCAGGACATCAAAGGACAGTTACAGTTTAAGCAAGTGAGTCTAAGGCAGTCGCGAGAGCTGTTATAGTGCTCCATGGCTTTCTCAGCTCCCTAGCAACAAGCTAACATCATGTCCGAGATGTTCAGCACCTCCTGGAGCTTATGAGGCTTCAAATTATGCTTAGGATGGTATCAGATCATCTGCACAGGGTGGTGGTGGGGGGGTTAAACAGGGGACCCCCACAAAGGAACGACATTGCATGATGACCCATCCCTGAGACTGGATCAGCCCTGACGGTGCTGATTTCAAGACTCAGTGAGAAGACCAAGATCATATTGATGCATACCAGAGACAACTAACTGTGGTAGTCTCAGTGAAGTCATCAACTGAGGGAGTTATTGACTGAAGGGTGAGGTTTCATTGTCGACCCAGGCATTGAAGTCCTCCACTGTCAAATGTCTGGGAGCATTCAACACCTGTTTGTCCTTAAAATCCACCAGCTCCTGCAAACAAATCACTCCCATACCCAGAAGTCACTATATGAGGATGATTTTGCACCTAACACTGGGTCCGCATCTAATTGTTATACATTCAAAGGGCCTGGAAGTTCCCTTGGGGTATGCAATGAGTCCTAAAGTGGATTTAAAACAAATAGAACAACACATCTTTGTCTTGCCTCCCCTGCAGTACAATGGTTTGAATCCTACCTCAGAAATAGGCAGCAGGCAGTCAGGATCACAAACTCCACGTCCCCCCCCATCCTTGTTGGTGTTCCCAAAGGGTTGATCCTAGGCCCAATTTTATTCTCCCTTTTCATCAGTGATCTCCCCGTAGTCTACACAAGGTCCCATATACATATGTATGCAGACAACACTATACTTTTCACATTCGATCCTGTTCTAAGTGACGTCCACTACTACAGCAACATGCAGTCTTGGTTTCATGCAGCAAACTCAAAATAAATACCTCCAAAACTGCTTCCATAACCTTGGGTCAGCCCAAAAACTGGCAAGAACAACCAGCCCCCCTATAATCACCACCCTGGAGGGAAACACACTAAACACTGTCTCTTCCTGTAAATACAGTACCTAGGAGTATGGCTAGACCTCCTGCTAAACTACTCAACCCTCATAGATGCCATCACCTTGAAGCTCCACCTGAAGCTTGGTCTTCTTTATAGAAACCATGACTCCCTCCCACTACCTGTTAAATGCACACTGCTAACAAAACTGATCACTCCCATCTTTGATTATGTGAACATTGTGTACAACACCGCCCCCTCCACCTCGCTATGCCGGCTAGACTCCGTATTCCACCTTTTTTGCCATTTTGCAACAAATTCCCCTTTCAGTACACACCACTGCATGCTGCTTTCCTCCCTTGGGTTAGCGCCCCTCTCCCATCGCCGTTTTTGCCAGTCTGTTTCTTTTTATTTCCAAATTTTGGTTCGGCCTACTGCACCCCTACCTGGTCCAGAAACTAACCCCCGCAGCCTTTTCTCCTTACTCGTTGTGCTTTAGGGACTCCCACTCCTTCTGCCTCCCCAAACCATCCTCATCAGCAGCCAAATCTACCTTTTCCTACCATCTCCACTACCTATGGAACCAGCTTCCCCAGCCCCTCAGAAACTCACCCTCGCACAACTCCATTAAATCTTAACTTTATCAACTCCCCTTCCTCACCTGTAACTGCAGCTAGTCTGCCTTTAGGTAATGGTTTAAACTTCAAAACCTCTGTGCTGTATATTAATGTAATCATGCAACTGATTGTAAATAACTGTATATATATGCAACTGAACGTAAATAACTCCTTTGTACAAAATTATATGATTGTACATAATATTCTCATATATCTATTCTATATATGTATACTGTTGTAACTCCCTCCCCCTCATGCCCGGGTCGCACCTGGAAAGGAGACTCAGCTCAGTGTGTTTTCCTGGTATCAAATGTTTAAGTAAATAAAAGGGTGATACTTTTAATAAGCACTAACTTTCAAATAAATGTTACCTCCACCCCCACCACCCCAAAAATAAATTAACACGGTGTATGTGGAGGAAGTAAGGTGGAGGTAGAATTATTAGAAGCATTAAACATGTCAGCTACTCAGGTATGCCAGTGTGAATGTGATGAACTGCATATCTTGGGTACAAGTGTGTTATTAATGTAGCTAGTCCCATGCAGAGATTAAGTTGATGGTATTAAGAAAACGAAGTGGTTTGAGTTCCCCTTGCTAAGTAATGGCTAAAGAAATATGTTCCTCTTTTCCTTATCACTACCTATGGGCCTGATCTGTTATCTTTCTTTGGACTCCGAACTCCGTTGTTATTTGGTTACAGTTAGATCACTGGTCCCACAGTATTACAGTTTGACCATTGTTCCTGAACAAGTACAGTACATTGGTGGCCAGTGACAAGATGTACTATATATCTGGATATATCAGAAAATATTGCAGAAATACAATAGAAATAAACAGAGATTCCCTGTGATATACTGTGATGTATCTGGATATTCGGCTCATGTAACTGGCTACCACTGTATTACTGTAAAGACACATCAGCCTATTCTTAGTTGCTTGTTCAGGACAGTCAGACAGCTGGTTATTTCAAACTCCACAAACAAATAATGGATGCATCTCAAAATACATCTTTTTTTTCCTTATTCTTGTCATCACTGACAGTAAGAGAAGCTGTTTCTATTGCAAAAATTTGCAGATAAGTACAAAGCAATTCAAGATTTCTGGAAAAAAATATTTATAACTTGTGCCCTTCAGATTTGAAGCTATGTAGATTAGAGCAGTGTATTTATATGGATGTGGCACTGCAAAGGATGCTTGCGCGTAATAAATATTAATGTAGTATGACTCATATATGCTGTTGATTTATTTCCAGTCTGCTTGTGTTGTCCCCAGTGAAACATTTCACTATTTATAGCAGTAACATAGTAATACAAGAACAGATTGGTACCAATTAAATACTGATCTCGTCTGCACTTTTGTAAATTTAGCTGCTACCTCCCTGCTTTATTTAAATGTGTCCAAGTCAGCCCATCAAACGAAGATGTGGGATTTACGGAATTTGCATACAACAGCCTCAAAGTCACATTGTAGAAACCTGAAGAAGAAAAAAATTCAGTTCTTGAAAACAAAAGGTGCTGTATCCAGAGACCTTGTCATTGTCTTGAAGCAGCAGATTTTTGAAGTATGATCTGACTTGGATTTATGCTTAATTAGAAATATTTTGTTTAACCTAGATTATTTCTCCCTTACAGTTTGAAGCACTGTAGGTTGTAAGTGATTTGTGCCAGCAGAACTGAATGAGTTTTCTTTTTTAGCCATCAGCCCAGGCCAGCTCAAAGCTGTCCGTAGTGTAGACCATATCATGTTTAAAGATTGTAGTTAGCTGCAGAATATTACCTTTTCTCAGTCTGTAGTATAGACCATATACAGTATAAAGACTGCAGTTGGCTGCAGAATATTATTGTTCAAGAATCTAAATTTCAGAGACCTGCTGGATGCTGATCAACAATTTCTGATATCTGAACTATGTGATGACTGTGCATCATGATGTAGCAGAGACATCTTATAGTCTGCCACATTTTATCGGAGATTTATTTTTACTTTGCATTCCAGAGTGTTTATATGGCTCTTACTCACTTGTACCAGCTTGTTCACTACACTAGTTACAGTTAGTCTGTGTTTATACATACAGTATATTTGTAAATACATGCTGTGTCTCAGAGAGCTTTAGGAAGCAATAAAATGAGGTGTCCTGATGCTTCAGTGGTAGTGTTTCACCCCACCATGTGTGCAAACTTAGTTTAGCTGGAACCTGAGTCACCGCTTCTCTGGTGGCTCAAAGACTGGGCAGGCTGCCAGCAGCAGCTCTGTCTAGCCCAGGGAGGGGCAGGTTGCCTTTTCACACCACAAAGACCCCTGTGGCAGAACCAAGGAGGGGTTTGGACCCACTTGTGGCTACTGTCTTCTCAGGGTCTCTATGGAGCAAGGGCAGGCCGCAGTGCCATTGGGAGGAGGGTGGGTGAGGAGCCCCGTGGCTGTCAGATGAAGGTGCCAGTACTCTTGGGCCTCTAACCACAAACCTGCTGCACCAGATATGTTGTTCCACTGAAAGGGACAGAGTGTAGGGGGGTGCCACCAAGGAAATGAGTTGTCAAGACTGTGAGGTTGCTGGACCAGTTAAGGGTGGGGGCAGAAGAAACATAAACAGCCTGATTAAAAAAAAATGAACTGGATGCTTGCAGTGCTGTGACTTAAGCTGACAAATGCAACAGCCATTATGTGTCAGCAGCGTATCACATTCATTTCACAACAACTGCATCAATACCGTTCCTGTATTAATTTGCCCTTCTGATTATCAACTAGATGCTGAGATCTTCTGCCCCCCATGAACATTAGAATCCTTAGTGCTAAAAGCTTAGTGCCTTAGTGCTAAAAGGGGACATTGAAAAATGAACCATTTCCTACTCAGCCAATGAAGATCGGAACAAACTCCCATAGCAAACTCAGTCTTGCGCCAGTGCTTGGCTGTCTTTAAAACACAACTGCACTTGCACCTTAAAGACAGCTATCACCCATTTTAACGTATAGTAGCAAACCTTGGAACACAGATATTTGTTCCTAATCTACTTGTATTGTTTTTAATGCTCACTGTTTCTATGGCGTTATCTGCCACTTATCCACCACTGTTTCCCTGGGACCCTCATGAGAACAAGATGTTGCGTCTCATGGGGCTGTCCCTATCGGCATCATTTTAAAATAAAAAAGCACCTTTTGTGAAAGCGGAAATGTTTGCCAGAGCTCCAGGGTTTGCCAGCCATCTGCTGTCTTGTTTCAAACTGAGTTAACTGCCACTTGGACAAGTTTTAGAAACATAAACGTTGTTGTCAGAAAAGGAGCACTTGGCCCACCCAGTCTGCTCAGATGTTTCCTACCATGTCTGTCTCCACAGATCCTAACTAGTCTACAGTGACCTTCCCCCTTTCCTGCCTGTTTACTAATATTCTCATATGTCTATCCCACACATGCTTGATGCTCCCCACTGTTTTTACCTCCACCATTCATGCTGGCAGTGTGTTCCTGGGGTCTGCCATCCTTTCAGTGAAGTAGTCTTCCTCACATCTCTCTTAAACTCCCACTCCTCCAGCTTCATTGCATGCCCCCTGCTCCTGGTGCTCTTTTTCATTTGAAAGAGACTCCCCTACTGCCCAGTTCACCCCCTGTGACATACTTGTAGGTCTCTTATCATGTCCCCGTCTCACTCTCCTATCTTCTAGGGTGTACATGCTGAGATCCCTCAGTCTGTTCTTATAGGGCTTTTGGTGCAACCACTGCACCATTTTAGTTGCCCTCATCTGGACTGCCTCCACTCTATTTACTTTCTGAGGTGCGGCCTACAGAACTGAACACAGTACTCCAGGTGGGGTCTCGCAAGTTTGAGTGTATTAGAGGAAAGTAGTAAGGCCATTGAGTCAAAGCTTGTTTCATTCTGTACTAGCTTACAATCAGGATACACAGTATACTTGAACAGCCAGCAGCACTGGGCAGAATAGATCATGATTTCACAGCTCCTCTGAAGTACTTACCTCTGAGCATTTTCACCCACTCCAGTTTTATATTGCAGTGCAAACACCAAGTATGAGATGAAGTACTCAACACAATGTCTTCTTCTTTTATAGGAACTCTCAGGGACGGTATCATAACATGAACAGGAAAACGCATCTGTCTTCCAGGGGCTTATTACAGTTTTTCACTGCAGATCTTGAAATGCCTTTACTTTACTGTATTAGAATTTATAAAAATACCTTCCTTGATGCAGTACATTGTATTGGTTTAAAAATAGCTATAAATGCAATTATGAAAATAATTGTATCATGGTCACAAGCACTTGCTTGTTTGACAACAGCTGCTTAGTTGGGTGGATCTCAGACAACTATATAATAAACAGCTGAAGTTCTAGCGTCTTAAGTAAATAGGGAAGGAGCAAGCTACAGATAAGCTATTTGCATATTAGGTGTTTGCATTGTGGAGATTGTTTAAAGTAAGATGGTGGAGTTGCAGGAACTGATGTCTGAATATTTCCTGAAATGTCTGTGACATCTCTAGAGAAATTTCCTGCTGGACTTGTATAATATAATACCACAAGACATATTTCCATCAGGAATATTGCAAAATATCTGGAAATAATGCAGGAGTAGGATCACTAAACAGCAAAATAGGATCTAGAGCTAGTTGGAAGGGAGTCTACCTTAATGCCAGGAGTCTGGGTAATGAGTTCAGTGAGCTTTAGGAATTGGTGGCAGACACTGTGGTGGACCTCGTAGCCATCACAGAAATGTGAACCATGGAGAATAATGACTGGGACTTGTCATTCCCAGGTTACACAATGTTTAGACAGGATAGAGGGAAAAGCAAAGGGGAGGCATAGCCCTGTATGTCTGGGAGGGCATAGGGGCTGTGGAGGATGGACATATCAAGCGAAACAAAGGAAAAACAGAGTCACTGTTGGTTCACCTCATGGAGCCTTAAGGCAAGAAAATATGGGTGGGATGATCTGAAGACCACCAGGACAAAGGAAAGGGAGAGCTCAGAGAAGGGCTGGCAAGGGGAGTGAAGAAGGGGCAAGTGGAGGGTGTTGATGATCTGAACCTGTCAGATATTGATTGGGACATTCCAGTGGTCAGGTGTACTAGAAGTCAGGCCCTGTTGGATACATTGCAGGATTACCTGCTAGTACAGCTGGTTAAGGAACCCGCTGAATAGACAGCAATTCTTGATTTGGTGCTCATCAACTCAGAGCTGATGGGTGGAATGAGGGGAGGGGAGTCACTTAGTCCAGCTGCTATAACTCCATTTGGTTCAGGCTGGCCTTCAGTACAAAAGTGCACCTGTCAAAAACTCAAGTCCTCAATTTCAGAAGAGCAAACTTCAACCAAATGAGGGAGCTGGTCTGAGATAAATTGACCAGGGCGGACAGCATCAAAGGTGTAAAGAAAATATGGGGGAGGGGGGAAGTCAAGGGGACCATTCTGAAGGCAACAAAGTCATGCACAGTAATTATTACAAAACAAGACAGGAAAAAGAGACCAATGTGATTCTTGGAAATGGTCAGAGAAGCAGTGAGGGCCAAGAAAAAGGCTTTCACCAGGTACGAGGAAAAGCAGGGGGAGGAGGAATGGGGAAAGTACCAAATGATAACTAGGGATGTAAAGAGGATGATCTTGAGGCAAAGTTAGACACAGAGCTGCATACTCCAGAGGGGGTCAAGGGTGGAGAAAAACAATTCTTCAGATAATTTAAGGAAATAAGGAAGCAATGAGAGGGTATTGTTAAGCTACAAGGGGGGAAGGTGAACAAAAAGCAGCTGCCCTTAGCAATTACTTCTGCTCTGTCTTCACAAGGAATAACTGCAGGACCCTGCCTGAAAGGGGCATTAAGGCAGGTATCAGGAGCATTCCTGAAATGAGACAGCCAGTATTTACCAGAGAAAGGTTCCAGAAGGAGCTAGAAATAGCAAAGGTAGGTAGGACCTCTGGGCCAGATATGATGCATCCAAGGGGTGCTCAAGAAATTTGTGGCAGAACTGACTGAACCTCTAGTAGGACTGTTCAGTAGCTCAGTTCAGATAGGGGTAGATCCAAAAGACTGGAGGGTAGTGAACATAGTTCTGCTGCACAAGGGAGGGCAAGAAGCAACTGGGGAATTACAGACCTGTCAGCCTTACCTCTGTAGTGGGTAAACTGATAGAGTCAGTGGTCAAAAAGGACCTTGTGGACTACCTAGAGAGCAACACTCTACAGCGTAGTAAACAGCATGGGTTTGTTGCATGGGTCTTGTCAGACCAACCTGATAGATGCTTTGACTGAGTAACAAAGGTAGTAGATAAGGGCAATGCTGTGGATTTACTCTTACTTCTGTTTCAGCAAGGCATTCAACTTGGTGCCACACAGAAGAGTGCTGAAGAAGCTGGCGAACCAGGGTGCAGCTAGGGACATAGATAGGTAGGAAACTGGTTGAAGGAGAGACAGCAGAGGATGGTGATAAACAGAGTCAAATTGAAAGAGGGTAAACTCACGAGTGGGGGTACTACAGGGATCTCTCCTGGGTCCTGTCCTCTTCAGTATGTTAACCAGCAACATTGGAGAGTACAAGTTTAAGTCTCTATGGTAGGGTACATAGTGCCAAAGGGATAAGGGAGACGCAGAGAGATCTTCAAAGGCTAGAGAGGTGGTCTGAGGTTTGGCAGTTGAAATTCTGCACCAAAAAATTTAAGGTTATGCACTTAGAAAACAAAAACCCAAGGATAGAGTACTGGATGGGAGGGGTAAAACTGAGCACTACGGCAGAAGAAGGGGACTTGGGAGTCCTCATTAGTGACTTCCTCAAACAGGTCAGTGTAACAAGGCCTGTAGTAAGGCTAATAGGTTGCTGGGGTGTATTATAGGTTTCATAGGTTATTATGAAGTCAGGAGGCAAAATGCCCTTTCTGAGCTCTCCACCGAGTGGTGGTTTAAGATTTTATTCTAAATAGGATGATTTCCTATCACCCATATAGATATCGAAATTATTTTTGAATGAATCCATGGTGTTACTCATTACTATTTCCTTTGGCAATGCATTCCACTCAGATACAACCCTTTGGGTGAACCAATAGCCTCTTTTATGATTTTTATAATTATCTCCTTTTAGTTTTAAATTATGTGTCCTGGTAGTAGTGCTAGTAGTATTTCTTATAAAACCTAGAGTTTCAAAAAGCAGAGGATCATGAAAGGTTTTATATGTTAAACAGAGGTCACCTCTTAACTGCCTATATTCCACTGAGTAGAGGTTTAAGGATTTTAATCTTTCTTAGTATTCCAAATTGTTCCTATCTTTTATTCGTTTTATCTTTCTTTGTATTCCTTCCACTAGTTTCTTTCCTTGAATTGTGGCAGGTGCACACAATTGAGAACAGTAGTCCAATTGTGATCTTACCAGGCTTGTATAAAGTGGTGTAATAACCCTAGAATCTCTACTTTTTATATGTCTATAAATACAACCCACTATTTTTTGGCATTCGATGACATTTAATTGAGTGTGTGTATCAAAAGTTAGTTTTTTTTCACTAATACTCCCAAATCTTTTTCATTTATGGTTTCAGTAAGTTGTACATTATTTAGTTTATATCTGAATTTAAAATAATTATGTCCCAGATGCATGACTTTACATTTTTGTTCATTAAAGAACATTTTAGTTTCAGTAGCCCAAACATTGATTTTATTTAATTCAGTCTGAAAATGGTTAGCTGCTTGTAAATTATTTATAATACATCCTAGTTTGCAGTCATCTGCATACTTGGTCATCCAAATTTTGCCAGATGGCTGCATTGTTGATACCAATAAATTAAAAAGAATGTGACCCAAAACAGATTCTTGCGGTACCCCGCTACTGACTGGTCTCCATTGGGAGTGATGTCCTCTAATGACCACACGTTGGTGCCTGTTTTTTAACCAAGATGTAACCCAGGTAATTATATTTAAAGGAAAATTAAACTGATTCGTGAGTTTTATTACAACCTGATGTGAAACCTTGTCGAATGCTTTTGAGAAGTCAAGAACGACTATATCTACAGGAAGTCCTTTGTCAAGGGGTACACTAACGTTTTCAAAAAAGTTTAACAGATTAGTTAAACAAGATCTTCCCTGGCAGAAACCGTGCTGTGTGGGATCTCGAAGGTTATTATTTGTAATATGAACTTCAATTCTTGCCAATAATAGTTTTTCAAGTATTTTACCAATGACAGAGGTGAGGCTGATAGGTCTGTATTTTGATACAACTTTTTTGTTACTGGATTTATGTATTGGGGTTACAAATGCCTCATTCCATGCTTGAATAGTTTCCCCTTGATTTAACGAGGCATTAAACAAATAAGCTAAAGGGCCACTTATAACAAATTGTTTCTTTTATAAATCTAGGATGTACATTGTCGGGCCCTGGAGAGGAATGAATTTTGAGATTTTGTATTAATTTGCTTACCTCTTCAACGCTGATTTGTGGATATGGGTTATTTTGTGAATAAGATATTCTATTCTTAGTTGCTTCTGCTGGCATAAATATACTGGTAAAGAAGTTATTGAAATCATTGGCCATTTCAGTTTCATTACTTATTGTCCCCTCAGTAGTTTCAATTGGGCCAGTTGCAGTGGTTTTACCTCTTAGTGAGCCAATATAGTTATAAAAAGATTTGTAATTGTCAGTAGTCTTAATGGCGAGATTAAGTTCAAATTCTTTCTTGGCTTTTCTTATTTTATTTTTGACAATTTTTAGAAGGGGTATTACCAGGAAAAAGGAGGTAGGCCACACCTGGAATACTGTGCTCAGTTCTGGAGTTCTCACCTAAGTAAGGACTCCTAGGTCCTATAGATCCTATATAGATTCTTGGTGAGGCTGCTTCTAGAGTACTGTACACAATTCTGGAAGCCCATTTCCTTAAACAGGACAAGGACTGCATAGAGTAAGTATAGAGGAGGGCAACCAGAATGATACATGAGTAGCAGGAGAAGAACTATGAGGAAAGACTAACTTAAATATATACTCCCTGGTGGCCTGAAGGGAAAGGGAGGCCTACCAGTGTTGGACTGGTGACTTCTAAGGTAGGTACCGATGAGATTCAATGGACTAAGGGTCCTTTTCTGCCTGTCAAATTCTGTGTTTCTGTATCACTGATTTTTAAATGCAGCTACTGTATATGAAGGTGTTCTTTGACCAAATAAGAATTAATAAAGTTTGCTGAAATTCAGAATATTGGGGATATACAATGGGCTAACTCAAAATATGCAGTTTATCTTCGAGTATGAGGGAGCAGGACCATAACTCACTAGTGGCAGAGCCATAAGTGAGTTATGAAAGTCCTGCCCACTCACAAGTGATGATAAATTCCCTATTTTGAGTCAGGTTATTGAATATTTGATATGTACAACTGTAGTTTACAAATTGTAGCTTTTAAATCTGCAGTTTGTTTGAAGGTGTTGCTGCTTTTCTTTGATTTTCAACAGCTTGCTTCAGTGCTGCTCTAGGCATTGTGATGTCATCAGCATTGCGAAAGCTGCTCTCTGATTTGTTCGGTATTCCACTGTGATGACAATAAAGTTTAAAAATATTCACTATGACAACAGTAACAATATTTTTGTGATAAGTTGCTGTTACTGATATCATTAGCTAAGGTAATTTTTTTTTATCTCTTCATTTTAACCCCCACTCCTGTTGTATGTATAGGAATAGCAGATAAAGTGAGAATGGCTTATGACCTCAGGATTTGCATTTTATTGTCCCCAATACAGGAGGCACACAACGTTTACCTCGTACCATTGGTGTGGCTCTGGCCAAAGAGTTGATCTTCTCAGGACGAGTAGTGGATGGTGCTGAAGCCAAAGCAATCGGATTGGTCAGTCATGCAGTGGAGCAGAATGAAGCAGGAGATGCTGCTTACAAAAGAGCGTTAGCTTTAGCAAGAGAGTTTTTACCTCAGGTAAAGGCTTTGATTATGATTCCTGTACATTTTAGTTCTGCTCAATTAATAAACAAATCTAGAAGCTGCAGTATGTTTTGTTTTTTTTTCACATTTCAAAATGAAATCATGAAAACGTAAAGAACTCCTGATGTGGAAAGTGTGGAGGGAAAAACATAGGCAGGGATATTCAGACTGCGCCAGGCAGTGGTGCAAGCCTGGGTGCAGTGCAACTGTGATGTGCAGGGGCCAGGTCCAGGTAGTATTTAGTGGTGCTGTGCCATGGCGCAGCACCGTTGAATATGGCACAGGCAGTGTACAAACTGCACATGGCGCAGTGGCACTGCGCCAACACAAGTCACTGATAGGGAGCACAGGGATGCACCAGCGCAAGTGCAGTTGTGCTAGGTGCATCACCGCGATATTCAGCAGGGGGCATGCAAATGAGTCCATAATATATGCAAGATGCAAATAGGGCCATTTGCATGTCATTATGGCCCTTGCATGCCTTGCACAGGGCAGGCCGGCAACTTGCTCCTTGCTCCCTGCACAGCATGACGTGTGCTGTGGGGATCCCGGCGCATCCCCTGCCCTGTAGCCGCGATTGCGCGGTATATGTTAATACAGTAAACCCTGGTAGTCTAATGGACCCCCAAGTCCCTGATACCCCGATGAGTATGACACAAGCCCATCCCTGGTTGGCTAGTGGTTCCCCCTCCCACCGGAGACCCTAAGTCCCCAAATAATGGGAATATGAGGTCCCTGGTGGTCTAGTGGAATCCCCCCCCCGTTGCCGCAATCGCAGTGAAAACCCATATCATAATGCCCTGGTGATCCAGTGGCCCCCCCACCTCACCCACCCACAGAACCCCATGCCCATCCTGCTCCCCCCCATCAGCGTGGTGGCTGCTTCCTGCCCCCACTTACCTGACATCGCCCGAATGACAGGTACAGTATGGGCCGTAAGCCAGTGATCTCCGAGTGTGGACCAATGGGCTTGCAGGACATACTATACTAGACAGTCCCAAAAATGTGAATGGAGTTATTCACATTTTGGGACTATCTAAACAGTATGGCCTGCAAGCCCGATAGTCCACCTGAGGACCAATAGGCTTACAGCCCATACTGTACCTGTCATTCAGGCGTGTGCAGGTGGGATGCCAGCTGCCGCCGATTAGCGGGGCGTGGTGGGCATTGGGTTCTGTGTGGGTGGGGTGCCACTGGATCACCAGGGCATTATGATACAGGTTTCATCACGAGCGCCCAACCAACGGGCAGGGGAAGTTCCACTAGACCACCAGGAACCCCTCATTGCCATTATTCGGGTCTCGGTGGGAGGGCGGACCACTAGCCCACCAGGGATGGACTTGTGCCATACTCCTCGGGTAGCAGGGACTTGGTGGGGGCCACTAGACTACCAGGGTTATCTTTATTATCATATACCACGCAATCGTGGCTATGGGCGGGGGGAGGGGTTCCACTAGACCACCAGGGTTGTGAGTGCTTGCAAACGGTGTTCTGGGTGGGCGGGTGGCCACCCATGGCTGGGCTGTTGCGTTGCACCCTGCAATACAGCAGCCCGCCTGTGAGTGGCTGAGGGTTACTCCTACTCTGCATGGGCTCAACTTTGAGTCCCCCTAAGCGGCACAGTGCAAGGGTGCACCGCATATGCATGGGCACGCCCCCTGCATCTTCGCCGCATACATTATCATTGCACCCCAGCGCATCAAATTTGCACTGTGCCAGGCAGCCTTCTCAATATCCCGCCCGAGTCACAATGCGAGGTTATGTCAAGCAAACTCTTTGAATATCTGGCCCATAGTTTGTACATTAAATTTCCACTTGTATTTTAACTTATTCGCTGAATTTTCCTTTCCCTTTTCGAAATAATTATGATTTTGCTTTTCCTGTTTTTATAGTAATTATTAGAGTTGCTCAGAATCTTCTGAACGAAATTGGGAGTCATCTGATTCTGATCCGATTTTCGTATTTAGGATTTTAAGAATTGCAGTCCAAAAATGTTAATTCCTAAATTTAAACCTAAAACCTATTTCCATATCCTGCAGCAATTTAGGATTTCAGATTGAGTCTGATTCCAATTATGAGGCCCTTTTAGAATTTGAATTGTATTAGGATTCAGAAATTCCCAAGTCAGAAAATTGGAATGGAATTGGCCAGTTTTGAGCATCCCTGTTAATCAAACCTATTATCATGAAAGCAGTTATCACTTTCGCCTAGACTTCATCTACTCTGGTTGCTTGTCTGTAACATCACAGTGCTCTGTTCATAACATAATTGTTTCCACAGCAACAGATTATGATGTCACAAACAGAGCATTGTGATACCAGGTGTAGATAAGCAGCAGGAGCAAATGGATTCTGGGGAAAAGTGATCCTGTTTTCATGTTAGTGTGCACAGTTAATAAAGTAAAATGAAAAGCTGAATACTAAAAAGATAAAATACTGTAGAATTGATTTATTTCACTGTAAAAAAAAAGTATTGCTGTGTTCGCTGTAGAAAGAGACCCACTAAATTAATTGAACAGCTAAGTTAGTTATCTATGTCAGATTCATTATACGGAAGTACAGGACAGTGAACTTTAACTACAGCTAACAAGTCGCATAGCCTCAGACTGCCAAATTAAACGAATGCAGTACTTTTCAATTCTGCAGTACTTTAAGCTGAATTGTGCCTAAAATAATGTTTTTTTTTAAATGTTTCTCATGAGATGGCAGAGGCTCTTCAAATTAAAAATACACGCTGCAAGAGAAGCTTGAGTATCCGTCTCTTTACTAATCTATTTCCAGATTTTTGCCTATCCTAAGTACTGATTAGAGGCAGTATCCGTGGAGACTTTGCAAGTTCCTCTTGTGAAGAGCATCCTATTGTGCCTGACTAGTATTTCAAGAAAATCTGTTAAATGGAAAAAATATGACCTGTGAGAAGAAATGGAATTCAGGTTGTGTCACATGGTTTCTGGTTGTGGTTCTGCTGGTATTTTTTTTATTGTTGTTGAATTTGAACCAAGGTACCATTATCCAACTATTATCTTCTTAGGCCTGCTTTTCTCTTTCATTCTCCTCAGCATCTTGGAGATGCCTGATTGGCTTAGTTTCCAGAGCAACTATCACTTGGAATCACTGGAAGAAGCAGTTTAGAAGTTGCAGCCTGGATGTCCTAGTCCCCCTGTTCAGTGGGAACTTGAGATATGAATCGGAGCAGCCTGCCCATGTAGCACTTAAACTGTGATTGTAAGGCAGAAAGGAAGACTCAGAAACTCGTGAATTCCAATATGGGAATTTAAAAATTAACATAGATACATATGCCGCCCAAACTTTGTTGCCGTTTCCTGGTTTCTACTCACTACGTCTTCCAGGGCTGAGGTGGTCTTAACTGTTTATCAGCTATTGTGCTTTATTGCTGTCATGCATATCACAGTTTGGAACAAGCACCTGGCCACATTCTTTTCACAAAACGTGATAAACACAACAGAAAAAAAGTGGAGAAAAGTGAACCAGGCATGAGAGCTGTAACAGTGTGCACACTGCAATAGTAGATATTACTATAGCTGGTAAACAGTTGAAGACCACCAGAGCCTTTGAAGAAGTAGTAGCTACAAGCCACAAAATGTTGGCAGTCAAGTTTGGTGGCATATGTACCTACGTTAATTTAAATAAATTCTAAAATTGGAATTCAGGAGTTTTTGAGTCTTCCTCACCAGCTGACACCATCATTAGAAGAAGATGTGATGTTCCAAGCCCCCCCACCACCACCACCACCACCACCAACAACAACAACACCATTCATTGCTGCCAAAAGTGGAAAGAGTTTTGGAACTGGCACCTTGCTTTTCTCTTTAGGATTATACTACAAAGGGTCAGGAATGAAACTAAAAGGCATCAGGTGTAACTCATTTGTTTATTTAGCTTTTGTTGACCAGGCAAGTGCACCAGCAAATACCTATTTTGAGGCATGACCCAGGAGATTACATACAGAAATACATAGAACACAGAAACAGAAAATGACAGCAGAAAAAGACCAGAGGTCCGTCTAGTCTGCCCAAGTTCCCTATAAGCCCTGGAACCTACTGTTCCTCCAGGGTACTAACCCTCCCCGTCCTCTCTCTCTCTAGTCTCCTCCTTGGTCCTGTCACCCCCAATAATTACTGTTCCCTTCATTATGTCCCAGCCCTGCTTGAAGTTCTTGACTGTTTTCGCACCTACCACTTCAGCCGACAGACTGTTCCAAGGTTCCACCACCCTTTCCATAAAGTAATACTTCCTAACATCCCTCCTGAAGCTTCCCCCTGTTAATTTCTATTTGTATCCACATGACTGCGAATTGCAGGATTTTATTGAACTCTAAAAATTGATTAGCGTTTTGCTCATAAAAGTTCTAAAACATTGTGAAAATGCATAGCACTTTCCTCACTGTGTTTAACAACATAACACTTCTAGAAAACCTATATAAATGCTTTCTGTACAGTTAGTAGTGTCCCAAGAAAAAAGTGCTAATCAATTATTTAAAACCCTGGAATTGGTATTCAAGCTAAATAGTTCCCCGTAATTAACTTTCTTAATTCCTTTAAGGAACTTGAAGGTCTCAATCATATCTCCTCTCTCCATTCTGGTCTCTAGTTTTACATATTTAGTGACTTGACGTGTTCCTCATAGTTATAGGATATGCCTTGCTGGCACTGAATCATTTTTGTTACTCTACACTGCACAGTATAATAAATACATGTAGCAGAACAGAGATTAGGTAAAAACATGACAACGCATATTAAAGCATGAGTGGACTAGAGCAGAACTAAATACATAGTAGATAGTGAAAAACTATACAAAATATAGCAATAAATCCACATACTACATGGGGCGATACACAACTTTACATAAATGCACAATAACTCAATGCCATAACAGGTTACAGTACATGAACAGGTAGTACCATTTCATTGACAGGAGCACTTTGTTACCTCAAGTAGATGCTCATAGAACCAGCTACAGAATGGGGCAGCTATGGGACATTGTCTAATATCAGGCAGAATGGAGTTCCATAACAAGGGGCAGCATACGCAAAGGAGGATTCCCCAGACTTGAGTCTAAGCTTGGGAATAATCATCAGGGCATTAGAGTCAGACCTTAGAGGGTAAGTATTATACACTGGATTTAGGAAGGTGGCAAAGGATAGTGACATTTGGTTATATAGGATACCGTAGATGAAACTCCCAAAGGAGAGCTCATGAGACTGTGACAGAGAAAGCCCGTGGAGATTTAGGAGGGTGGCAAGGGGTAGTGACATTTGATTATGTAGGATACCATAGATGAAACCCCCAAAGGAGAGCTTAGGAGACTGTAACAGAGAAAGCTGGCAGAGATTGAGGAGGGTGGCATGGGACAGTGACATTTAGTTATGTAGTATACCATAGATGAAACCCCCAAAGGAGAGCTCAGGAGACTGTGACAGAGGAGGGTGGCATGGGACAGTGACATTTGGTTATGTAGGATACCATAGATGAAACCTCCAAAAGAGAGCTCTTGAGACTAGAGAAATCCAACTGAGATTTAGGAGGGTGACAAGGGACAGTGACATTTGGTTATGCAGGATACCGTTGACGAAACTCCCAAAGGAGGCCTTACAAGACTGTGACAGAGGAAGCCAGCCAAGTTTTTCATAAAGAGAACAGTGATGTGTAAGTCTGTGGGACACTAGTACAAAGCAGCAAATAGTGTTGCAGGCCAAATCCTGTCTAAGAAAAATAGTTTTTCATGCTACAGTAAAGACAGGAGCTCCATAGAGGAAGTTTGGGAAGGAACATTCCTCAGGCAATAGCCATACAAGCTTGGTGAGGATTAGATTGCGACTAAATTTATAGGAGATGCCCAGTGTGGAGTTGACAGCTTTCCAGATGCCCTTTATGTGTAGTGTGTAACCTAGAGAAGGATCAAGGGTGCCACCAAAGACAGTAGGAGAAGGAGGCTACAAGGGGGACTGGAGAGTCGTCATTGTAAGCAACAGATAATGAGCCAGGGTAGGGCTTCAATCTAGTGGATGTCCCGAATAACAGTGACTGTGTTTTTGTCATACTGAGGAGAAGTTTATTTCAGGACAGCCAGTTAGGCACGGCCCAAAGGTCAGCAGGGAGTTACTGAATAATAGGGCAGGTTCAGATAAAGTGGATCCAAATTTAACTCTCTGCGATCTGTCCAAAGATAATTTCTGAACCAGGGTAGTGATGTAGGAGATACACCTAGATGGGCAAGTTTGCAATAGAGTAGCGAGTGGTCAACAAGGTCAAAAGCCTTGTTCAGTAGACGGCCCAAGGGTGCATAGGGCTGAGGCATCTTGGGCACCTTACCTCTCCCAAGACCCAGGTTCGAGAGTGAGCTCTGGACACTGGGCCCCGTGGGTTTGGGGGGGAGGAGGGTGGGCTGAGAGAGGATTGAGCATTCGCTAGGCAGCTCTCCTATTCCGGATTGGGGAGGCAAGCCTTCCTGGCTGTTGACTGCCACCGAGTGGAGGCTTGGTGGTAGTATCAGGCAAATGGGGGGGGCTGGCATTAGGCCGGATAGGTGAAACAAGGTCACCAGTTCTGCTGTGCATGAGCACTTCCACACACATGCGTGACCATGTCGCTAAGGCCCCGGGGAGTAAAGGGGAGAAAATATGGAAAAACACCATGTCTCCCCATCATCATATGTGTCGGCCCTTGGGATTCCTGGGCCCCACTCCATGTGGATCCCTGCTGGTGTGATGGCAGGGGGAGCGGCAGACAGGACTGGGAGTCAAGAGCCTAGGGTCCAAAGGCAGGCATAAGGTGGCGATAGATGGGCCGAAAGCTTAGCAAAAAAAAAGCCTTGTTTAAGTCAATGAAGACCGCTTCTGTGAGTTTACCCCATCCATGCCTGCGGAATGTGATTGGTGAGAGTAAGCACTGTAGTAGTAGTGCTGTACCTCATGTGAGAGCTGTGCTGGAATGGAGAGAGGAGATCATGTGCAGTGACATAAATGGTAAGCTGAGTGGAGACAGTTTTCTCCAGGATTTTATTTCAAACTGGAAAATCAGTAATGGGTCTGAATTTTCGATCAGCCTGTGATCTCCTTTCTTAAAGATAGGAACTACATCTGATAATCTTCCAGCAGTCATGCACCATACAGGAGGACAGGGGTAGATTAATAATTCTGGTAACATGGGGGACAGGATCATAGACCACAGTTTTAAGAAGTTTGGACTCTATTCCATCTGCACCTGCAGATTTTGTATTGGGAATTTACATACCTCTGAAGTGCCAATTCTCTTAAAATAATAGGAAGGTTGCCCAATGGGTGGGGAAGGTTGAGTAGGGGAGACTCTGTAAGATGATGATATGGTAAGTCAGGGGAATGTCATGGTACAGTATTTGGAAGAGGTCTGAAAAAAAGCTGTTAAAGGTATTGACTGTAGTAATGTTACTCATGCAACTAACATCATTTAAGATCATGTCTGAGGAGGAGAGATCCCAATTTTTACCCAACATATCCTAGACGTGTTTCCAGGAGAGCTTCACATTGTGAGCAGTGGAGTTCAAGAACCGTTTACAGTGAGAGCTCTTATTGTGCCAGATAGCTGTTTTGCACTCATTACGACATTCCCTATGTGCTACCCAGTCAATGAGAGAGGAGGAGGCCTTGTATTCAAGCCATTTTTGTCCCTAATGATTAGCTTGGAGAGGAGAAGGCACTCTAACCATTTAATAAAGGAACCTCTCATCCTTCTCTTGGTGATGGGGACAAATTCATCTTGCAGGAATATGAAGGCAGAAGTGAAAGAGGCTGCTACAGAGTTGGTGTCTGAAATCTCATATGGGGAGACTAATCAGTTTGAGGCACAGCTAATTTGGAAATTCAGGATCCATATTCATCACGAAACTTGATGAGTCTGGGAGGTGGCTTGGTCAGGTTTCCACACCATACGCAGAAGGCAGGTTGAGTAATCGCTTACTGCATTAGATAGCACACCTGAGTATTTAATCCTATCCGGACGGGGAGTGAGTATCCATTCAATAACGATTAGTGTGTTGCCATTGTAGGACCTTCTTGTGGGTACAGAAATTAACTGGGTTACAATGAGTTCTCCAAGGGCCTGTGCCATGGACTTACTACAGTCAGTGAGCCAGTTAATATTACAGTCCTCTAGGAGAATAAATTCAGATTTGTTTACCATAGCTCCAGTGGATGTAGTTAGTGAGGAGAGAGAATATGTACCACCCACAGGTGGCAAATAAATACAGAAGAGGTGGAGCAGTTTAGCATTGCCCAGCTTAAGTACACTGTGACTGTACTCCAGTGGTAACTCAGGTAAGTCTACCAAAGTGACATTGAGGTGAGATCTAAAGTAGATTAGGGTGCCACCTCCTTTTTTAGGGTCAGAGCAGTCATGTTGGATAAAGTCATACCCTGGATTGTACAAACGCTATCAGGGATTGGTGGTTTCGGTTTCAACCAGGTTTCAGATATCCACAGCACATCAGGTAGGTAGTGGGGCACCCAGGCTGTGAGTTCATTCATCTTGGGGATGAAGCTTCTAATGTTAAGGTGCACTATTTTTATGCCTGTAGTGGACTGCCAGGGTGCTGGACTAAAGGTAGTGGGGTGGCAGACAGATGAATTAAGGTTATATAGATTAACGGACAGTATCTCGAGCACATAAACTTATTGAATAGACCCTGTTTATGTTTTTTTAGATGGGACAACATCATATTGATACAATGCAAGAAAAACTGGGGAGTATTAGCAGCATGTGTATATGCTCTATAGTCTGACTCATTGGGGTTACATGTATTTCCTTGTATATGTACATGAGGTGGAGGGAGTCAGATACATACAGTGCACCCCCAAACAGGTCAGTGACCGAACTGCACAGCAGCAAAAGGCCCACTGTTAATGCCCTTGGTTGAGTAATCAGAGTTTGAGTTAATGACACAGGTTAAGCACAGCAGAAGAGCAGTCACTGCTTCGAGAAAGTGTGGACAACCCAGCTGTGTATGAGCTAAGTGCAATATACTAGTTTAAACTTGGAAGCACAGATGACCCAGATAGCAATTAAATAGGGTTCTCTAAAATTACCAGAGACTGAGCACTAATCCCTGTATGCAAGCTGTGTGGGTGACTAGCATAAACACTGTATACAATAACAGAAAATTATTAACAGTATTTGACACTGTAGAAACCATTACATAGACCCAGTAATGTGAGTATAAGCAGGCTGTAAATTTACTGAACAAGCACAGTGTGCTTCAGCAGAATATTCAGGTGGCCCAGATAGGGAGAAGCCATAATACCCAATTAATAAAATAAAAACTAGTCCCAAGATGTGAGTTCACAGCAGTCAACAAGTCAGCTGGACACTGAGTGTCCACAGTAACCCTGTACAGATTCAGACACGTACCTTAAATGGAAAAATAGATGTTGAAATTAGGATTGTCATGATAACACAATATGACAATATACTGTATCACGATAATTACCACTGATGACAATTCATCATTGTAAAAAAAAATTTGCAATTGTCGTGCAGCATGATATACCACAATATACAGTGATAAAGCACCTCAGCTTGCTTTTCCATCAGTGCATCCCTTTCCAGGTGCAACCATGATTCCTGATTCCCCATCATCCTCCTATCAGATTTTTAGTATTTTCCCTTAAAATAAAAAATACAGTGCTGGCCATGTGGCATGAAGTTTTGAGGGCCTGGGCACCTCACCTGTCGCCATGCTGGTAAACCAGGATAAGGAATAGACCTGGGTCACTCGAGAGCTGACTGTGTGAAGGAGAACTGAGCATCCATTGATGGCTCGCCTTCTGTGAAGAGGGAGGACAGCACAAGTCGCTGCATGATCGCAATCTAGTGGAGGCTGGATGATGTAGCAGTAACAGCCTTCTGACTGTCTGGGTGCAGGGGCTGAGTACGTGCAACATCTTTACGTTACACACTTGCACCATCACACGTATGCCAGCACGAGGGATGGGAAAAAGAAATGAGAGGGAAAAGTATGTGCATCAGTCGACTTACTTACATAGAAACTGATGGCAGATAAGGACCAGTTTGCCTGCCTAGTCTGCCCATTTTCCTTACCTACTGTAATACTGTAGTCCCTACTTGATTTCCAGCTTTACACTCCCTTTCCTAACCAATAAGTGGCTCAGTAGGTGGCCGGGAGATCAGAGGGCTGTGGGTTCAGTTCCCAAATCTGGCACTTGGGTTAATATCCCAATACTGACACTAGTGCAGCATGAGAGGGGTGCTGCACTTCTGAGGTGTCGTCTTTCAGATGAGGTGTTAAACTGAGGTCCCATCTGCCTGGACTGGTGGTAGTTCAGGTGGATGTTAAAGATCCCGTGGTGCTTATAGAAAAGAGTAGGGGAATTTTTTATTAGAAGAAATATAACAGTATATTACACTCAAGAAAACACATATCAGGTTATTGTTGGTTAAAATACACAAAAACACCACTGTTGTACTTCATAACTGAAATAAAAAGAAACCAAAAAAGAGTTTTAACATTTGAGCAAAACATTCTATTATTGTCATTTGGAATACTACTATTATTTGAACCTCTTGAATATGTACCTTTAGGCTTATCATGTTACCCCTTCAAATAAAAGCTTAGGGAGAGCTCTCCACCAGTTTTCTAGCATGGGAGGAGGCAGTGCTGATTTTTCTTTTAGGTAAACCAATGCCACTTCCTTTGTAATGGTTTTCATTAATCACTTAGAGGTACATATCTTTGTTGCATCACGTATTTGCATCTGTTCTGCCATATACACCACTTTATTATTGCAAATACCTCCCTTAAAGTTCCCAGGTAAAACATATCCCATTCAGCTCCAAACTTCCCATATACTAACTCTGTATAAGTCGTTTTTCTTAATATGGGTGTTTCCCATTTTCGAGCTAATTGATCCCATAACAGCTCTATGTAGGGACACTCAAAAATTGATGCTGCGCGTGGTTTCCACTTGTGCAATGCATAGATCTCTAATACATATTCTGTGTTCTACAGCTTTATGGGCATGATTTTCTCTCACATTTAATTTGCCATGGCAACACATTCAGATAGTGTCCCACATTTTCCCTGGAATCCTTGCCTCTGAGATCTGCTTCATTAGCCATTCAGGCTCTATGTCTGGAGTGCAGTTAAAGCAAGGCCCATTTAAAAAGTGCCTTCCCAAAATGTTTACATAAAAAGCTTTCCTATTTAGCCCTTGATAAGTTTGGATAGTCACATCCCATTGTTCTAATTTTTTTTAAATTTCTATCAAATAAATAGATGTTCCTTCTGGGATTAATCTAAACACTCTCCATTTTGGCGCTTCTCATTTATTAAAATAAATAACTACATCTAGCTTTTAAGCTTATTGCCCAATCCATCTGATTCCCTACCAGAAGGGGAATAATATTCGAACAGACATATATAGAGAAGAATAATAACACTGGGTTCAGCATATTCAGACCCCCTTGTTTTTTTTTTTTTTGAAATTCAGCTTTATTGATTTTATAAAATTGCACCAATACATAGTATGACATCGAAAGCTATCATGTGGGAAGCTAACAACATTCTTTAATCCCAAGTGTGAAATGAAACATATGACCTGGAGAAAGAAAAACAACCCACCACCTTCAACCCCCCTCCCACTATATTACCCTAGACCACCCCCCCCCGACCCTGACCTACCCCGAGTGTGCTTATTGGCATGTCATATGTGATTAACATAGTATCCTGGGCTCGTAAGACAGATGGTGAAACACATAGGGGAAAAGAGCAGCAGAGACAAAACCAATTGGGCTCTAATGTAGGTACAACGTGTATAGCTTACTCCATTTTTTATGGAACAGATCCATACGATTACGAGAGCTAGCCATAAGTCTCTCCATATTGAAGCAAACTGATAAGTCATTCAACCACTCTGCATATGTTATGGTTAGTTGATCCAACCAATGCTTGAGAACCAGACGTTTAACCACCATTGAGATAAGGGCTATGTGAAATCTACGTTCCTGGTTCTCAACTTTGGAATAGATACCCAAGATGCAAATTTCTGCGGTGAAATGACCATCAAGACCCAAAAGGGGTCTAAATTAGATTGGATGGTGCGGCACAGAGGGGTCACCTTTTCACATTGCCAAAAGATGTGAAGCAGGTTTCCTTCTGATTGTGAGCATCTGGTACAGAGAGGGAGAGGCAAACGTCCTAGACGAGCTAATTTTACCGGAGTATAATACATGTTGTTTAAAATGTGATATTGGATAAGTCTAAACCTATCCTGGGTGTGGTATCTATGTAAATCTTTCCAGATACTCGGCCAACTAGGAACAAGATCGGGTAGGAGAGATGCCCAGACACTGGATCCTGGAAGGGAGTCCGGACAGACCGCCTTGTTTAACAGGCCAGTACGTTACAGACTTCCGGACAGGATTCAGCCTGCTCCCCCATAATAGCTGAAAACATATGTTATTTAGTCAAGCTTCTTGTTTAAAGGGGAGAGGAAACACATAACTCAAAGTTTAAAAAAATTGGAATTATATATGTTTTTAATATGTAAATTCTCTTAAATCTAGTCATTGGATATGATTTTAATTTTTGTACATTTGTTTTCTGCCTCCTCCAATTTTTCCACCCAGTTTCTTTCTGCTGTATTTATACCCCCAAAGGAGATCCCCAATAATTGCACTTTGTCACTCTGAATCTGTATCCCTCCTATCTCGGAGACCTGTAATTCTGGCCTAAAGGCTATAGCTACCCATTTACTTTTCAGTGTATTTATTTTTGACCCAGAAAAAGCTGAGAAAGATTGTATTACCCCTAGAGCATGAGCTCCAGATCTATGATCTGCTACCAAAAGGCAGACATCATCTGCATAAGCCATTGTACTTGGGAAACATGTGTCAGCAGGGCTTATCATATGTCTGATTTGTTTATCCTCATTTAAGTGTCTCAATATTGGGTCTATTATAAATACATATAAAAGGGGACTTAACGGGCACCCTTGCCTAATCCCACTTCTAATTTTAATATGCTGTCCTAGACATCCATTTACCAAAGGTGTCATAAATGCATTATTGTACAACTTTTGTACCCATTGAACAATGGTCTGAGGCAACCCATCTGTTTTTAAAACCGTGAAGAGATAAATATGTGGTACTAAATCAAACACCTTTGTTTGATCTAGGCTTATAACATAACCTCCTGCTGTAGGACTATCAAAAACTTCTCTTATTAATTTAAATTATCCAACATTGATCTTTGCAGTATTGCACAAGTTTGGGTTGGATGTATTAGGCTCCCTGAAACCTTTGTCAATCTTACACATAATATTTTACTCAGTAGTTTCCAATCAGTATTTATTAAGCTTATTGGATGCCAATTATTTATATTCCCTTTTGCATTTTTTTATGTAAGTAAATTAGTAAACTATCTGCCAATGTAGGTGATATTGTATGATGACCCTGTAATATAATGTTAAAAATTATGGTAATTGGTGCTGTCAGTTTTCTATACTTTTTTAAAAAATTCATTAGGAATTTCGTCAGGACCTGGTGTTACCCCATTTTTCAACAGATTTATCAAAGATTCGACTTCTTTTTCTGCTATTGGCCTTGTCAATTCTCTGTTTTCTTCTTCTGATAACTGCGGAATATTAAAGATCATGTGCAACGGTTTTTACATATTTTTTATAAAAGCTTGAAACGTTGAAATTCAATTCCCTGTGTCATGATTAGTGTTTCCTGAAAATTTCATACTGTTTGGGTTTGTGGTTTTCTTTAAATAAGCATTTGTTACCTTGCTCTACAGTGGCAGAAAGCAGTGGAGTTATTTCTGTCCTCTCAGGCAAACTTAGAGTGCAGTGACATCATTTTTGAGTAGCTTGCTGTTTCAGATTCCCAATCAGAGCAGTAGTTTGTAGAGTTAATGGTTTGCTGAGGGCTCCAAGTTTCTTACAAACACAGTCTCTGGCTTGTGTTTAGATAGATCAGCTTAAAATATAACATTATCTTCTCATAAAAAGCTGATCATTTTAATTTCAATGCTGAATTGAAGTAGTGGAAATTTTTCTCTGTGAGAAATTAGCTTGTCTATCACAGCTCTCATTTTTTTGTAATCAAAACTCAGATTGTTTTTGTAACTACAATAGATAACACAGGGCTATTAAATGAATATAAAATATACATTTTGTTCATTCACAGAAACAGTTTGTATTTGATGTAGCCTCCATAATCAGATTTCATGTAGAACATTTTCTTTTTCATGTCAGATTGACAAACAGTACATGTGCTTGAAATACTGTAGCAGAGTGTGACAGGCACTTGTCAGAATTCACAAATTTCAGTTCTTTGGTGATTTCTGTGTGAAAATACATTATGTTAGGTATAACTAGAAACAGTATGTGGCATCCTGATGCACCGTGTCTCTGCCTCACAGTTGAGGCAGCTGCAGTCTACTGCCACCTGTCCCTGCCTCAAAAGCCCCCTTCCTTCTGCTCCACATTTGAGGCTGCTGCATCTTGCTTCCCACCATCTTCTCCCACACAGTCAAGGCTTGTGCACCCTGCTACCTCATTCCCCTGCCTAAAGAATCAGGGATGCTGTACCCTGCCTCCCCTTGCCTAAACAATTGGGGTTGCTGCATCCTGCTGCCCTCTCCCCCACCCTCACAGTTCAGGAAGCTGCACCTGTTGCCCCTTGTTCCTGTCTCCACAGTCAGGGCTGCCATGCTGTGCTAAGCCCTAGAGTGCCAGGTTCCCTGCCTCAACAGCTGGGGCTGCTGTACCATGCTGCCCTAGCCACCAGAGGTGGGGCTTTTGCTACACCCTGCTATTCACTTCTGTTGGCCCAAATGGTCAGGGCTGCTGCACCACGTGTACCCCATCTCACAGTCAGGGCTGCTGTACCCTGATGCCCCCTGTGTTCTGCATCACAGCCAAGGCTTCTGCACCATGCTGTTCTCTGTCCCTTGTCACCAGAGACAGGGCTGCTGCACCCTGTTCCTTTCTACACAGTTGGGGTTGCTATGGCCTGCTGTGCTATAGAGCCCCATGCCTCTGCAGTTAGGGCTGCTGCACCATGCTGCCACTTACCACAAGATTCAGGGCATTTGCTGCACCCTGTTGCATGCCTCAACTGTGGAGGCATGCACCCTGTTGCAGGCCTCCACAGTTGAGGCAGTTGCACCCTGCTGTCCCCCTGCCACCAGATTCAAATCTTTTGCTACACCCTGCTCCCCACATCCCTTGTCCCAAACAGGCATGGCTGCTGCACGCTGTCCCACAGTTTGGGCTGCTGTATCCTGTTGCCACCCCTGTCTCTTGCCTGAACATTCAGGGCGCTGCACCGTGCTGCCCCTTGTTCCTGTCTCCACAGTCAGGGTTGCTGTGCTGTGCTACACCCTAGAGTCTGATGCTGCCTGCATCCACAGTTGGGGCTGCTGAACCCTGCTATGCACTTCCATTGCCCCAAATGGTCTGGGCTGCTGTACCCTGATGCCCACCTGTGTCCTGCCCCACAGTCAGGGCTTCTGCACCATGCTGTTCTTTGTTCCCTGCCACACTGTGCCCTGCTGTACCACAGAACCCCTTGTCTCCACAGGCAGGGGACAGGATGCAGCAAATGCCCTTACTTTTGTGCTGCACCCTTCCCAAATAGCTGGGGTTGCTGCACCCTGCTACCCTCTCTCTCTCTCTCTCTCTCACCCTCACAGTCAGGGATACTGCACGTTACCCCTGTTCCTATCTCAGCAGGGTGTAGCAAAGGATCTAACTCTGGTGGCAGGGAGACAGCAGGGTACAACTGCCTCAACCGTGGAGGCATGCAACAGGATGCAGCAGATGCCCTGAATCTTGTGGCAAGTGGCAGCATGGTGCAGCAGCCCTAACTGCAGAGGCATGGGGCTCTAGGGCACAGCAGGCCATAGCAACCCCAACTGTGTAGAATGGAGCAGGGTGCAGCAGCCCTGTCAGTGGTGACAGGGGATAGAAGACAGCATGGTGCAGAAGCCTCAACTGTGGGGCAGGACACATGGAGCATCAGAGTACAGCAGCCCTGACTGTGAGATGGGGTACATGTGGTGCAGCAGCCCTGACCATCTGGGGCAATGGAAGTGGGTAGCAGGGTGCAGCAAAATCCCCACCTCTGGTGCTAGGGCAGCATGGTGCAGCAGCCCAAGCTGTGGAGGCAGGGAACCTGGCACTCTAGGGCTTAGCACAGCACAGCAGCCCTGACTGTGGAGACAGGAACGGGGCAACAGGTGCATCATCCGTAACTGTGAAGGTGGGGGAGAGAAGGCAGCAGGGTGCAGCAACCCAAATTGTTTGTGCAGGGGAAGCAGGGTGCAGTAATCCTGATTCTTTAGGCAGGAGATGGAGGCAGCAGGGTGCACAATCCCTGACTGTGTGGAAGAAGACACTGGGCAGCAGGGTGTGGCAGCCTCGAATGTGGAGCAGAAGGCAGGGGGCTTGTGGGGCAGGGGACTGGTGTCAGTAGACTACAGCTGCCTCAGCTGTGGGGCAGAAACATGGTGCATCAGGATGCCACTTAGTGTTTTTAGTTATACACATACATGATGTATTTTCACACAGAAACCACCAAAGAACTGAACTTTGTGAGTTCTGACAGTATATGTGCTTGAAATACTGTAGCAGAGTGTGACAAGCACCTGTTTGTTAATCTGACATGAAAAAAAATGTCCTTACACGATTGTATTTATGAAGGCTACATCAAAAACAAACTTTCTGTGAATGAACAAAATTTAGATTTATTTTATATTCATTAAACAGCCCTGTGTTGTATAGTTAGAGAAAAATTGAGGTTTGAGTAGAAAGAACAGAGCTGTGATACAGACAAGCTGATTTCTCACAGAAAAAGATTTCCACTACTTCAATTTGGCACTAAAACTGAAATGATCAGCTTTTTAAAGGAAGAGAATGATATATTTTAAACTGCTCTATCTAAACACAAACCAGAGACTGGGTTTGTAAGAAACCTGGAGAACTCAGCAAACCATAAACTCTACAGAGTGCTACTCCGATTGGGAATCTGAAACAGCAAGCCACACCAAAATGACGTCATCGCACTCTAAGCTTTACTGAGCGGACAGAAATAACTTCACTGTTTTCAGCCACTACAGAGCAAGTTAGCAAATGGTGATTTAAAGAAAATCACAAAACCAAACAGCATGAAATTTTCAGGAAACACTAATCATGACACAAGGACTTAAACTGCAACTTTTTAAGCTTTTATTAAAAATACGTAAAAACGGTTGCACATGATCTTTAAGTTTGTCTAACATATTTCCTGTGTTCCCAAGTTCTGGTGCTTCCTGTCCAAATATTAAATGGGTGTGGTTAGCCACTATGTTTAAAATTTCCTTATTGGTCTTTACATTTCTCCTTCCCTATTTTTAAGGCATGGCATATATTTTATGTCTATTCGTTGTCTACAACTATCGTACGGATTCATCGCTTGGGCTTTACCTTTCATTCCATATTTTTGTTCCATAAATAATGATGTGGCTCTATCACATTGATATGTGCTCATATCTTTTTTTTTATTTGGGCTATTTGTGAGGTATAGCCTAGGCCATATTCTGCTTTTAAGAAAATTAATTTTTGCAACTGTCTTCTCTTGTCCAGCTATTGTATATAATTGTTTTTATGTTTAAGTTTTGATCTCTGTTGGCAATGGTTCCTTATTTCTGATTTTGTTTCCAGCCACCACAAAAGTGGATTCTCATACAGCTCGAATACTGACAGTTTGGCCTCCAGAACCAAATTAAGGACATGCCTTTGTTGTTCCTCTTCTAAAATTTTAATGTTAATTTTCCAGTGACTATGGGTATTCGGTTTATTCATAGGCGTCCCTAAAAGTATCTTTAATAAACAGTGGTCAGAAGTTTCTACAGGAATGGCTATAATTTGATTATATGGCAGCCATTCTGAAATAAAAAAAGATCAATCCACGAGGATAACCTTCCTCTATGATATGTGTGAGTCGGGGGTTGTGGGCCAAAGGTTGCTCCATCAGTTAATTTGGCAGTGTCACACATTTTACATAAGAAGTTGAAATCACTATAAAGTTTTTGTGTCCTACCTGTTTTATCTGACAGAGACACTATACAATTAAAGTGTCCACACAAAAAAACTGATTTTGTAGTGTGTAAATACGGCTGAACCACTTTCATAACATCTACTCTTTGAGTTTTTACTTGGGGGTTATGTATTTATAAGCCTGCATTCTTGGTTTTGTATAACTACGTCCAAGATTAATACCCTCCTCTGAATTAAGTCTATCAGTTTTGTTACAACAGTATCATGCCTATTGAACAGGATCCCAACCCCTGCACAAGTTTCCTCCCCCAAAGACCAGTCAGATACCCCATTTGTCAATTCCTGTGAAGCATGTCATGTCTCTTTCAAAGCATACAGTCTAGTATCCTGTAAGAAATGGATTTGTAGGTTTAGATTTTGCAGTATGGAGAAGGTGGTACGCCTTCTCCTTGGATTCCTGATGCTGTTTACATTCAGGGTACCACAGGATAGGTCCAGATTCATTTTAGTAAGTTAAGGGAAGATCACGACTTTCTCCCTTTTCCAGGTGATCTGCGTTTACATCTCTTTTTCCCAGATTTCTTAGAGTCACTTGAGGCCTGTTCTGTATCTGTCATAAGTTCAGGTTGTGAGGAAGAGGCCATTGAAGATACATCAGAATCATCCTCCGTCACCACCATTTGTTTTCTTTTGGTCAAGGAGGTATACCTGTTTTTTGTTGGTACCACTTCTACCAATTGAGATTCATCAGCCAAGTTTTGGACCTCGGAAAGGCCCTTGTTGGATCTGCTTCTGGTTACATGTTTTTTGTGATTTTAATGACCAGACTGATTCTTCTGGAGGGGGCATTGTATGACTGCTAACCTGCTTAGTTGTTACCGGTAAGTCCGATCTGCTTGAGCCTGGGGCATCTCCCCAGTTTCTATCTTCTGATACCTCCACAGTTGTAACTGGCACATCTGTAGATCCTCCTTCCTCTACATGTTCTGTATCTGAGGCTATAGGGTGGGCCTGGACTGGGCCTTTGTCTTGACCCAAGGACTCTGTTTCCATGGCCCTTGATGCTGGTTCTGTCCTATGGACCTTCATTCTATTATTAGGAGGAGGGCGGGCAGCTGCTTGCTGCTGTGCTCTGTACACTGTCTCATCTTGTTCTTCTTGTGTATGGGAGGAGTTGTTATGAAAGGCCCAAGGGCAGTTCCTTAAAGTATGTGTAGTGGCCTCACATAAATCACAACATGCAGGATTTGGGCATCCTAGGCTGGTAAGATCAGTGCCTAAACAAAGAGAGCATTTTAATTTATCACATGTGTTGTTTAAATGTGTCTGAGCTCCACATCTGAAACATGATTTTGGTTGCCCGGGGTAAAATATGAAGCTACGATCTCTTCCCAGATAAAAACAGCTTGGCAAATGTTGTATTGCTCCATTTAATTGAGGTAGTCTAACTTGTATTTTCCAACCCACTGTCCAGAATTGTTCTGAATCTATGATTGGTTCAGGCAATCCCAAGACTGTACATTTCAACCATCTTATAATATCTGCAACTGCCATCCCCTCATTTTTAAAAAGCACTGTGATGGTTTTTATTGCTGGCTTTGTTAAGGGGATGGCCACAGAGGGGGTCCATAGCGGGGTATATTTCACTTGCTGGTTCCTCTTCCAGAAATGTTCTAGGCCTGCGGCAGTTTTAAAGCTAATATCAAAATTGGAGTCACAGAAGTATGTATGTACCCCTATATAAGTGCATAGATTTCAGCAGGCAAAAACTGCAAACTCTCTTTAACCAGTATCTTCCCCACATAAACCCGGTCTGGAAAAACATTGAGACCCTCTCTGTATCTTATTCTTACTGCATTTCTCCATTTTGCTAGCTCAGGAGGAGCATGAAAGAGGCCTGCATAAGACCTAGGGCGGGACCCTTGATTCCCGAGGGTCCCTCACTCTGACCGATATTTTTTTGATTTTGATCAACTGAAGTAGAAGGGGCTGCCTTATCAGACTTTGAATTTTGCCTTTCTTCTGCATGCTGCCTTTCTTTTATCTGCCGCCCTCTTTCTAAATTCTGAGGTGTAAAATCCAGGGGAGTTGTTATATTCAGATCAGGAAGCAGATTGTCCAGTAAAACATTGTCTTCTTCAGCTGTTTGTGGCACTGAAGTTATGTTTAAAACAAGGTGCTGGGTTAAATGTAGCCCCATCGAGATTTCTGAGGGATCCGACATCTCAACCAAATTATCCCCATTTCCAGTATTCTCGTGGACAGGAGAAGACCATGTATTTGTTTCTGTCGATTCTGACCAGCCTGCCCCACTTCAAGGCTTCTGCAACTATAATACCAGTAACTGAAATATTGTTATCAAAATCAGGAGGTACAAAGTCTCTATCGGGGAGGGGGGCACCCTTATGGTAGTGTCTATTATTCCCTCAGATACTCGTTCTGCTTCTCCCTCCTGTAGTTTCCCAACCCCCTGTAGGGTATTGTCTGTCATTTGCTTACAAGCAGAAATACAAAAGACAGTACCTGAACTATTAGAAGGGCCAGCCTCCATTTCCTTAAGAGTATGTTTTGCCATTTCAGACTGCAGAGCCACCGCTTGTTCGTTATTTTGCTGTTCTGACTCCTTGTGCTGCACAGACGAATCTCCTTGCACATCGCCAAGTCCTGTTATTTGTAGCTGCACTGCTGGTAGCCCTTTGTGTGGTATATTTTCAGAATCAGAGACCTTCATGGATCTACCCAGTTTGGATAACTCTCCCTACTCAAACTCTAGGCACACACCCAATTCGACATTTTTACTGCCAGTCACTACTGAGTCGGGTATCTATGTAATCATTGCTAAGTTGGCTACAGCGTTTGTTTCATCGGGCCTCACCCTCAAATCCTGTGATGATACTGCGTCATTCGACAGCTGGTGCTGCTTGACAACCTTCCCCGGAGCAATGACAGGAGCTGTGGAAGCCTTTAAAAAGGCAATCTTTCCTTGTAAGTCCCTATGTTTAGCTAGTATTGCCATTTCTTCGTTTTCCTGACTGGAAAGCTCTTGCTGGGCTACCAAGGGTCTCACTTTAATATCTCCTTCTTTTCCTTCCAAGGAAGATAAAATCTCTATGTCCTCACTCAAAATTTCAGAGCTCATCACCCCATGCTGTTCAGTTTCCATTACCATCTCCATTTCTTCAGCCTCTGACAGAATCAAGACAGGGGAGAAGGCCTGCTTCCCTGTCGCCAGCATGTCTTTCCTCTCCACCGACACACCCGAAGTGGCCATCTTGGTTGATGGCCAGCAATTCCCCCAGTGGTGAGTGGGGGAATTTCCCTGGTGTCCTGGCCAAATTTCCCTCATTCACTAAAAATACCACCAACAGCTTAATCTGGTTCTATTTCAGTTATTTATCATCTGTATCCCCCTCCCCCCGGTTGCCCCAGAAAAAGGGACTTCTAGGCCCAGTGGGCTTACTGGGTCAACAAAATTCAACAGAACAAAACAAAATAAGGTACCCTTATGCCTATCCTATGCGTTCTTGAATCCCGTTAATTTGTGCCTCGACCACCTCCGCTGGGAAGCTTTTCCAGGTATCCACCACTCTTTCTGTGAAGAAGTACTTCCTCAGATTTCCCTCCAACAAAACAGCATGACCCCTTTTTCTTGTGCATCTTTTTTTCTGAAAAATGCTTCTCTCTTGTACCCTGTTTATACCCATGAGGTATTTGAAAGTCTATCATATCCCCACCTTCCTATTCTCCAGGGTGTACATATTGAGGTCCTTTAGCCTTTCCTCATAAAGCTTTTGATGCAGGCCCTGCACCATTTTGTTGCCCTCCTCTGGACTGCCCCTACTCTATGTCCTTCTGGAGATGTGGTCTCCAGAACTGGAGACAGTACTGTAGGTGAGGTCTTACCCATGATTTATACCACCTACTTTTATCTTGGCTCTTGCTACCGACTGTTCTACACCTGCCTGCTGCTCCATCCATGTTGCCTACTCCCACTACCTGCTCCTAGGTAGAGGTAATCTGCAAGGCAAGAACTGTCTCAGGCTGAAGAAGTACTGCTTGATGTGAGAGAGACTTTGAAAGTACTGTTACTGGCGTTTGCTCATTCTGTGGGACAGGCTTTATTTTTGTTCAGTGTGCAGGGGGTTCGGGGGGAGCCAGCAGCTGGATGTGTCATCTGGGGGTGGGGTGTTGCACTTTAAAAACCTGTGCCACTCGCTAGCGCAAGCAAGTGAGTGGCACAAACGCCACTCGGTAAGGAAAAAGCACTAATAATTCAGTAAGAATACTTAGCTGCTTGAAAGGGATCTCAACCTTAAATAATTTTAGTCCATTGTCCTTTTGTTTTGGGAGGTGTGGTATTGAAGAGGGGATAATTTTCTTCTTGGTTTATGTGCATTATACTGTTTTTATCCTACTTATTTTATTTTGGTAATTTATAGTATCAGGTGAAAAAATTTTATTTTATGTAGTAATCGGTAGTTTCCTACTCTCCCTTAATCCTCCTGAGTTGACTTTTAATACTGATACCACATTTGATTTGCCCAATAATTATTGTAGCTTGGATACTTTTTCTACCCCTGTTCATCATCCCTACCATGGCCTTTGATTACTTTGAGACTAAACTGACCCCCACCTTTTCCTTCTTTGGACTATGTTTTCTACCAGATTCATAGTTTAAAACCTTCCTTTTCCTCGGTTGGAATTCAAAACTATTATCAAAAATACATGACTAGGAGATTGGCAGTTATGTTGTTATTAATATCAGGTTCTGTTCATCCCCATCCAGGTCCCCTTGTTATCAGGACCTGTTAGGTATCAATGTTTATCAACTAATAATGTGAAAGTTTCTTGGTCCTCCAATTTAAATATTGTACATCCTAATATCCAGAGTTTACAAGCTAAATGGTCTTTATTTGAGGCTTGGATTGCACATCATGATTTTGATGTGATCACTTTATCGGAGACCTGGTTGGATAGCAAAATATCAGATTCCAAAGTCTCTCTAGAAGAGTATAATTTATATAGACAAGACAGGTTAGGTAGGACTCAGTGGTGGGGGGACCTTGATTTATGTTAAGTCCATATATAATTCATTGCCTATGGAACATACAGTGGAAGGGGCAGGGTGTGAAATTATTTCTATAGATCTTATTTTAGGTAGTGAGAAACATCTGTTGATTAGTTCAATTTACATCCCCCCGGCTGCTTAAACAGGGCTTGGAGTTGATTACTAGGGTAAGACAAGTTTTCCCTCTAACCAAGAATGGATCTTAATGGGAGATTTTAATTGTGATTGGGCTCAGGATTCTAATAAGGAAATCAAGGAACTGTTTGCAGAACTGGGGTTCAACAGTTAATTCAGGACCTAATTAGACTTAATTATAGGTCAGGTAAAGGGTCCCTACCGGAATGGATTGTGGCCACTCATCCGAGTAATATTGTTTCTTCTCAGGTTTTATCAGATTTCATCAGTGACCACAGTCCAGTCCAGTGTGAGTGGTCCTCTAGGAGGAAGACAAATCCCCCAGTGTTAATAGAAAACCAGAAAATTAAAAGAATTAATCAAGAAGAGATGAATTATGCCTGTAGCAAGATTGATTGGTCCAGTCTGGATTCAATCCTTGATGTTAATGACTTACTAACTTCCTTTTCAGAATTAATTAAGCAGGTAATTGACAAATTGGCACCCAAAAAGAAAATCTGTATTAGGACCAATAAGAAAAGATGGATTAATAAGGATCTTATGAAATTAAGGGACAGACCTTGGACCCATTATAAAAAGAGTCCTGACCCAGCCAGTTTAGTGAAATATAAAAGGCTTAGGAATGAATGTAAAGTCAAAACAGGGAAAGCTAAAAGACAGTATTTCCTATTGGAGCAATCTAAATATTCTCAGAATCCTCGGAAGACCTGGGAGGTCATGAACAATTTGATGGGTCATAATAGAAGCAATTTGTCCTGGGAATAATGTTATCTCTGGTCCCTTTAAGGTACCTAATATGTTTAATTCTTATTTTGGTGACCTTGGTAGATTTCAAACTATTTTTTCTAGTACTTCCCCTTGTCATAATCCCCTGGTTAAAATAAATTATTCTTTTCCTCAGTTTAATTTTCAACTATTGCTCCCCTAGAAGTAAAGGATTTTATTTTAAAAAGTAACCCTAGGCCTTCATTGGGATTGGATGGAATTGACTTTAGAGTCTTTAAATTAGGTATTGATTCATTGGCCTACCCAATATCTCTTATATTTAATTGTTCCCTATGCTCAGGAACTTTTCCCAGTCTTTGGAAAACTGTTATTATTAAACCGATTTTTAAGAATGGGGGAAAAACTGAAGTGGCTAATTTCAGACCTATTTCTTTATTGTCGCATCTGAGTAAGGTTTTAGAGAGGATTATCTTTAATTAGTCTGTAACTTTTCTTGATGGAAATGGTCTTCTCTCCCAATGTCATCATGGGTTTAAAGCTTAATAGAGCACTGAGATGGCCTTGGTGGGGTTCACCAGCTGCATACAGAGTTCCCTTGATAAAGGAGACTCTGTGACAGCTGTATTTGTAGATCTCACCAAGGCCTTCGATCTTGTTGATCGTGAGCTGTTTATTAGTTTGTTGTCTAGTTTTCATTTTTCAGGAATGGTTATAAAAGAGTTTGCAAATTATTTGCAAAATAGAAAGGACATCACTGAAATTTGTGGAATAAGGTCTGATTGTAGAGCCACTGTTTCTAGGTACATGGATATGTTGTTCAATCCACACTTACTGGCAGTTTCCTTGCCACTTTAAATCTTACCGGAAGGTCTTCAAGCTGGCTCCTCCCACCCACCCGCGTGTTAAAACTCTCGACTCCGCCCCATGATGCCAGATCTTCCTTACTGCTTGGAAGCTCAGGTTCCCTCCTTTGCGCTCTGCGTTTTAGGCCTGGATCCAAACTCTTCGGTTAACCCGAAACTAATCTTAAAATTTATAAGACTTCGGTCTTTATCTTTCCTCGCAGCTGCAATGTGCAAATCGACTCCTGGATTTCGTCGGTGCCCCTGTGGGCAGAAGATGTCCCGGACTGATCCGCACTCCACATGCGTGTACTGTCTTGGGCTTGAACACAATTCGCAGGCCTGCGACTTGTGCAAGTCCATTTTGGCCACGGTCTTAGAGGATCGCGCTGCCAGATTGCAACTTGGGCACCCGGAGAAACGTTATCCTCCAGTCAAGTCGAAGGAGGCCCATTGAGCAGTGTCCGCGACGTTGGGCTCGGCTGAACAGCTCGAACAGATGATCGCCATCGAGGAGGAAGCAGCACAGGCTGCATCATCATCATCTTCTTCGGTCACGGCATTTATCCCGCTCTCTTTGGGCTCCTCCTACACGGCTTCATTCAAGGAGCTTTGTCAGTCCCTCTCCACCAAGAGAGAGGGGCCTTCGGGACATTCTTCTCAGTCCAAGAAGAAGGACTCCAAGGGTAAGTCCCACCGTCGACATTCATGGGAGCGGGAGAGGTCCCCTTCCCAAGATAGTCGACTCTCGACTTCAGTCGAGGTTGCGGCTAAGGCCGCTGGCTTCACGGTGTCCCCGTCAGGTCAGCCGCCCGAGACACCCGTCGACGCAGTTGAAATTTTTCTTGACCCATCGGACGGACTGTCGACTGGAGAAGCCGACAATCCTTCTTCACTGATTCCCCCGGTGGAAACCGAGGACTTGCCTGTGCCTCCTGTGCCGGAGTCCCTGGTTAAGGTCCCTGAACCGAGGGAGGAGCGGGTTTCCCCAACCCCCTCTCAGACCCACCCTCGGAAACACCGAAGGTCTCAGTCTCAGACCGCTTCCCAGTCCAGCCGATCCTGCCGACATCAGCGGTCTCAGTCTCGGCACCGTGGAAAGCGGCGGCACCGTTCATCCTCATCTTCGTCCTCTTCGGAGGATAGGCTCCGGTGCAAATTGCGTTGGCGCTATGAGGATCTGATGTGGCAGCAGCTCCTTTTGACCGGGAATAAGCCGACTGTCACCTTCCCAAGCCATTAAGTGGTGGTCACCAGAGCGGCCGAAACAACCCCTCATTGTAATCGAGGAGCTGAAGCCGGCACCGGTCGTTCGGCCAAAACCGGCTGCACCACCCATTGTGGTGGAACCCCTGCCTCCACAACCTAAAATTGGGGTCCTGACCAAAGATTCTTGGCCGGGTCAGGGCTTGCCCCATTGGTTGTCGGTCACCCTCACTCCTGATCGGCCTCGGCAGGTGGAGGGTGGCTCAGGCCCTCGGCAGCTGTTTGCAGACTCCTCGGAGTCTGACAATGACTCTTCCCTCTTTTCCAGGCCCCTCGACCTGGAGTCCACTGGGGGTCAGTCGGTGGATGTGAGCCCATCCTCGTTCCTTGGAATGCTTCGGATCCTCTCAGAGTCCACTGGGATGAAGCTCGAACCCGTTTCAAAGTGGGCCAAGTATCCCCTCACAGAGATAATGGACTGAGGGGATTCCCCCATGGAGGCCTTCCCGGTGGCTGAAGCCATTGTTGGCCCTTCCCTGGAGCTATGGCAGCGGCCAGATTCTTGTCCAGCACCTTCAGCCAGGATGGCTCGAAAGTATGCCGTTCCCACTAATTCATTCTCCGGTTTCTTGGAGCACCCCTTCGCAGAGGGGCTTGTGACTGATAGTGTTTTTCCGGAGCTCCGGAAATGCTCAGGATGTGGACAAGCCACCAGATAAGGAGTCCAAGAAACTGGACTACTCCAGGCGGAAAGTCTATGCTGCTTCCTCCCTAGGCCTTCATCAGGCCAGCTCAGCCATTCTGATGGCACACTTTTTGCACTCCCTTTTGGGCTCCCTGGATGAGGTGATTCCTCATCTCCCAACTGACTTCCAGACAACAGTCAAGCAGGTGCGGGATCAAGGAAGGGCTGTGGCCAAACAGCAACTCCAAACTTCCTTGGACATAGCTGACTCATGTGCCCGGTCAGTAGCGGCCGTAGTGGCCATGCGCTGCAGAGCTTGGCTGCGGATCTCCACTTTTACAGTGGATACCCAGCACAAGCTGGCAGACGTTCCCTTCTTGGGTACCAACTTGTTTGGTCCCGGGGTAGAGGGTCATCTGCAAAGGATCGAGAAGTCCAGTGCCACCTTGGACTTGGTCACGTCTGCTCAGAAGGACAAAGGCTGCCAGCAGCAGCATCAGCCCTTTCGGCCTTCAGCCCCTGCGGCACATCCAGCCCAGCAACACCAGCATCAGGGCTAGCAGGCTCACACTTGGCACCACAGAGCCAAGCCTGCAGCTTCCTCCAGCAAGAATCCAGGAGGGAAAGGTCCAGGAGGCCCCTCGGCCGGCCCTTCCTCCAAGCCTACCCAGTGATGAGTTGAGGGGTGTCGCCCCCAACCCCGTCCTCCTCCCAGGTTCCCCCCATGGGGCAGGCGCCGCCACTTCCTTTCGCCTGGTCCGATATCACCACGGACTGCTGGGTGCTGGAAGGTAGGAAAGGGTCTGCCTCTGGAATTGAGCAGTCCTCACCCTTATCGAGCCGTCACCCCACGGGGGGGCTACGGGGTCCACAGCCTCTCTGTCGGCTCTTCGAGACGACATTGCCCTGCTCCTCCAGAAGGAGGTGATCAAGGAGGTGGCGAATCCTCCACCAGACCCAGGGTTTGTGTCCAGGTACTTTCTGGTCCCAAAACGGACGGGGGATGGCACCCCATTCTAGACCTACATGACCTGAACAAGCTCCTAAGTTCTCGTACCTTCAGGATGGCCACTCTGGCACAGATCATTCCATCCTTGGAACAAGGCATGTGGTTCTGCTCTCTGGACCTCCAGGATGCGTTCTTTCACGTCCCAATCCATCCGTCTCACCAGCAATTCCTCCGCTTCAGGGCAGAGGGATCCCTTTACGAGTTCCGGGACATACCCTTCAACCTCTCTCCAGCTCCCGGGGTCTTCACCAAATGCATGGCAGTGGTGACAGCATTCCTGTGGCGCCGAAGGGTCCGGGTGTACCCTTACTTGGACGACTGGCTGATTGCAGCCCCCTCCAGGCTGGAGGTGGAGCAGTCCAGGGATCTGGCCCTCCAGGTCTGCTCTCAGATAGGCCTCCTCATCAACGAGGTCAAATCGGAACTCATGCCAATGCAGGTGATTCAGTTCATCGGGTAGAGCTTGACTGTCTTCGAGCCAGAGCATGGCTCCCGGCGTAGAGGGCCGAGGTTCTTTCCTCCTTTGCCCAATCATTTCTGGTTGGGCAACTGCGCCCTGCCCAGGACTTCCTGCGCCTCCTGGGCCTCATGGTGGCCTGCACCGGCGTGATCCATTGGGCCCACTGGCATATGCGTCCCCTGCAATGGGGGCTGGCCCGCCAATGGTCACAGCGCTCCAGTCCTCTGGACCAGCCAGTGATAGTGACCCAGGAGATGGGGAATGCTCTCCAGTGGTGGATCATTCCGGCTCATTTGCAGGAGGGTATCCCGTTTGTCCGCCCAGAGCCGACAGTCACTCTAACGACCGACGCCTCTCTGATGGGTTGGGGTGCCCTTCTGGGGGAGCTCAGAGCGTACAGCCTCTGGTCCTCTCAGGAGTCTCGATGCCACATCAACCTGCTGGAGCTTCGAGTGGTCTGACTAGCCCTCACCGCCTTCGCTCCATTTGTACGGGGACAAGTGGTCCAGGTCCAGATGGACAACACCACAACCATGTACTACCTAAACCGCCAGGGCGGGACGCGCTCCTTGCCTCTGTGCAAGGAAGCTCTCCGCACTTGGTCTCTCGTGAGCAGACTGGAGGTGGTTCTCCTAGCCATTCATGTGGTGAGAGCCTCCAGCACTCTGGCCGATGCCCTAAGCCAAATAGGTGCTGCATCTCACGAGTGGTCTGTCCTGCCGGATGTAGTACACGATCTGTTCTCCCACTGGGGCACACCTCAGGTGGACCTGTTTGCCTCCAGGGAGAATGCGAAGCTGAGGCTGTTTCATGCCTGCCCCCTCAGCAGGGCTCGCTGCAGGGGATGCCTTCTTGAGACCGTGGACCCCAGGCCTCTTCTACACCTTTCCCCCATTTCCCTTGATCCACAAGGTGCTTCTCAAGGCGAGGAGGGACAAGATGCAGGTGATTCTGGTAGCCCCAGACTGGCCCCGCCAATTCTGGTATCCAGATGATCTCAGCCTCAGCTCCAGGCTTCCGAGGTGGCTTCCAGCCCACCCGGAGCTGATCTCAGTCAACCAGGGGAAGGTACTCAACCCGGACCTTCAATCCCTGCACCTGATGGCCTGGTTCCTGAGTGGCTAGAGTTCTGGGCCTTGGGTCTTTCCGACGAGGTCCTCAACGTTGTTGAGGCATCCTGTAAGGAGTCGACCAGAAAATGCTATGCCTTCAAATGGAAGAGATTCTCCATTTGGTGTCAGGATAAGGGGTTGGACCCTTCCTCCTGTTCCTTGGCCAGCATTCTGGACTACCTATGGTCCCTTTCTTAGCTAAGGCTTCGGTGAATGACCCTTAAGGTGCACCTGACAGCCATCTCTGTTTACTGGGTGCTGGCTGGAAAGCAGTCGGTGGCTCAGGAAAGGTGGTTGGGCGCTTTTTCAAAGGCCTTGATCACATATCCCCTCCGGTGCGAGAACCTCCACCTCCATGGGATCTACTGCTGGTATTGGCTAAGCTCATGGGCAAGCCATTCGAACCGATGCACAAGTGCGAGATCTCCCACCTGTCGTGGAAGACCGTCTTCTTGGTGGCTATCACGTCAGCCAGAAGGATGGAAGAGCTCCAGGCGCTTTCCATCGAGTCTCCTTATCTGGTCTTCCACAGGGACAAGGTTGTCCTGCGCCCCCACACGAAATTCCTTCCGAAGGTGGTGTCGGAGTTTCACCTTAACCAGGTGTTGACTCTGCCAGTGTTCTACCCCAGTCACACTTCGGAGGCTGAATATAGGCTCCATACTTTGGACCCTAGAAGAGCGTTCTCTTATTACAAGGAGCGGATGGCTGAAGTTCGGAGAGAGGTTCACCAGCTGTTTGTCACCTATGCTGAAGCTGCACCTGGCAGACCTACAGCCAAGTGGACGATAGGCAGGTGGGTCACCTCCTGCATAGATCTCTGCTACAGGTTGGCGGGCATGGAGACTCCAAAAGGGATAAGAGCTCATTCTACCCGCCATAATGCTGCATCGGTGGCTGCCTCCAGGGACGTCCCTGTCCAGGAAATCTGCAGGGCTGCTACCTGGAAGTCAGCACACACCTTCATTACCCACTACCACATCGACCTTGAGTCACGCCGGGATGCTGGTTTTGGGACCTCAGTTCTCCAGTCCTTATTTCCCAAGTAGGGGGTGCGCACCTTGCTTCCCTCCTCCTGGAGAACTGCTAGGAGTCTGACAGTAAGTGTGGATTGAATAACATATCCATGTCCCTAGAAATACAGGTTGCTCACCTGTAACAGGAGTTCTAGTAATGGTATATGTTGTTCATCCACACAACCCACCCAACCTCCCCAGCTTCGACGCGCAACCTGGCTTCCAGCGGGCTAGATCTGGCGTCATGGGGCAGAGCCGAGAGTTTTACCACCCGGGTGGGTGGGAGGAGCCAGCTTGAAGACCTCCCGGCAAGATTTAAAGTGGCAAGGAACCTGCCAGTAAGTGTGGATGAACAACATATACCATTCCTAGAACTCCTGTTACAGGTGAGTAACCTGTATTTGCGGGGTACCCCAGGGTTCTATCCTGGGGCACCTGATATTTCCCTTTTACTTCAACTCAGCCCCTGATGCATGCAAAATAAAAAAACTCTATTGTTTTGTATGTTGATGATGCTGTTAGTTTTAGTTCTAGCAATAATTTACAGGATGTAGTCAGCAAGGTTCAAAAATATTTCTTCTTTTTCAGTTGTGGTTGTTATCTAAAAAAATGATAATAAACACTAAGAAAACAAAACTTATGATGTTTTCCAGTTCTAAAAAGAAAAAGGATTTAGTAGCCTCCTTAGCTGATATTCAGGGTGAACCTATTGACTTAGTCAATAATTTCAAATATCTAGATATTACCCTGGATTTGAGCCTTACTTTCGAGACCCATATAACCAGCATTATTAAAGTCCTGCATCAGAGGCTGGGTTGTATGTTTAGGATTAAACAGTTCCTAACTAAAGATTCGAAAAGGATACTTACTTGTAGCTTTATTTTTTTGGATTATTTGACTATGGATTAGCAATGTATATGGCTACTAGCGAAATTATATTTTAATTCAACATATAATAGTTCTTTAAGGTTCCTCAAAGGACCCATCATTGTTTATTGTATAAGGAATCTAGATGCCCCTCCTTAAGAAATAGGGTCAAGATTAGTCTAGGAACCGTTATTTAAAGTTACCAAGGATTCTTTCCCAGCTTTTTTAATACATTATTTCCCAAAAGCTCTATTACACATACAACTAGATCCCAGTGTAGCTATGTTTTCCAACTCCCACTATGTAAAAAAGCCTATGGTCAAAGATCCTTATTGTATCGTGCTCCCCACTTTTTTAATTCTATTCCAAGTGATCTATTGAATTGTAATACAATTCGTATTTTTAAACCTCAACTTAAATTATGGTTGGATTCCTCTAATGATTGTTCATGCAATTCTTAATAACTATTTATTGTATGGTCTGTTATGTATATTGTTGAATTATGTCTTGTCTATTTAAGTGGGTTTTTTTGTACACTTGATACGTGTGAAAAAGGGCACTTGTGCTCATCACGCATTAAATTACTAAAATTAAAAAATATATACTGCGGTATCACCACCTACCTCTTTCTGGTGGTAATGCCCTTTCCTATGCACCCTAGCGTCCCACTAGCTCTTTCCACCACCTTATGAAACTGTTTGGCCACCTTTAAGTTTTCAGATACAATTACCCCAGGTCTCTTTCCTGCTTGGTGGTCTACAGTACCGCTCACCCTCATCTTGTACTGCGCCTTGGGTTTCTTTGCCCCAAGTGCATGATTTTGCACTTCTTAGCATAGAATCTTAGTTGTCATACTTCTGACCAGTCCTCAAGCTTTCTTCAGTCTCTTCATTTTTTACACACGCACACACACACACCCTCCCCTGGAGTGTGTACCCTACTGCAGATCTTTGTGTCATCTGCAAAAAGGCATACATTCCCTTCTAGCCCCTCTGAAATGTGCTAACAGAAAATATTAAAAGGAGGACCAGTCCCAGTACTGATCCTTGTTGCACACCACTGGTCACCCTCTCTTCCTCGGAGTGAGCTCCGTTTAGCACCACTCTCTGTCGTCTGTCCCCAACCAATTTCTTACCCAGTTTACTACCTTGCTACCAGCATGTTTGCAGTTCATTTGCATCACCAGGTAAGGAAAAAGGTCCGGCTCCCCATACGACACACAGGGGAAATGTGAGACTTCACCCAACAACTAACACACCAAAATCTTGCCAATGTATAATCAGGTACACAGATGCTCACAGTCTGGGAAACAAGATCTCAGACCTGCAGGCAATAATGACAGAGGCTAAACTGGACATAGTAGCAATTAGCGAGACGTGGTTTACCAGTAACCACACTAGGGAGAATTCAGTACCTGGCTGTGTACTGTTCAGAAGAGACCACGGTGCGGGGGGGGTGGAGTGGCCCTGTATGTCAGTGAAAATATCAAAGCTTCAGAAATTCAGAATACACATAAGGAGCCAGAAGAACTGTGGGGCACCCTGGAAACAGGAAATGGGACAGCCATAAGAACTGGGGTTGTCTACAGGCCCCCAGACCAGAGGAAGGACATAGACACATTACTGTTAGAAGATATACAAAACATAACAGCTAAAGGGAAGGTTCTGATAATGGGAGACTTCAACATACCAGATACAGATTAGTCAATACCAGCAGGAACATCTGCCAGAACTTGACATATGGTGGATTCTCTGCGGGGGGAAGGCCTCAAACAACTGGTACAACAACCCACAAGAGACAGGGCTATCCAAGATCTAGTACTATCCAACAGACAAAGGATCTCAGATCTCCAGGTAGAAAGTCACCTGGGGGCCACTGACCATCACATGGTATGGTTCAATTTGGCAACTGCAACTAAATCATCCCATTCCAAGGCAAAAATATGGGACTTCAGAGGAGCTGATATAAGCTGGCCAACAGAGTTAAGCTAGCCCTGGCAAAAAGAAATACAGATGAGGGAGTACAGGCAAAGTGGGCAAGCATTAAGGATGCAATACTCGGAGCAACATCCCATTGTGTTAGAGAGAAAAGGAAGTGCAAAAGAAGAAGGAAACCACTTTGGTTCTCAAAAACAGTAGCAGAAAAGGTCAGAGCCAAAAGGCTGGCCTTCAGGAAATATAAGGGAACACAGTGGGATGAAGATAGGGAGGCATACCAAACTTCCCTAAGGGAAGTAGGGAAGGCAATAAGGCAGGCAAAGGCCCAAACCAAGGAAACACTAGCACAGACAGTAAAAGAAGGTGACAAGACTTTCTATAGATACATTAGTGAAAGGAGAAAGTCCAGAGGAAATATTGCTAAGATCAAAGGAGATAAGGGGGCGTATGAGGAGGAGGAGGACCATGTAAAAGCATCTATCCAAAATAGATACTTCTGCTCAGTATTTATTGAAGAGAAGGTAGGGCAGGGGGGAGGGAGGTGAGCACTACTCCCTTCACAAAAGAAAGGGTCCTACAAGAGCTCAATAAGCTCGGGGTGGACAAGGCAATGGGACCTACTGGCATACATCCTAGGGTACTAAAGGAGCTAAGGGTGGAACTAGCAGAGCCATAATCAGAACTGTTTAGTGAGTCTCTGAGCACAGTAGATGTCCCAGAAGACTGGAGAAGGGCTCATGTGATCCCGCTCCACAAGAGTGGTAGCAGGGAGGAGGCAGGGAACTACAGACCAGTTAGTCTTACCTTAGTAGTGGGCAAGATTATGGAGGCACTCCTTAAGGAAAGGATAGTGCAACACCTGGAATCCATAAGAACACAGGATCCAAGACAGCATGGGTTTACAAAAGGAAGGTCCTGTCAAACTAATCTCATGGATTTCTTTGACTGGGTAACCAGAGTGGTGGACCGGGGGGGGGGGCAGTTGATGTCGCCTATCTTGACTTCAGCAAAGCTTTTGATACTGTTCCACATAGAAGATTGATTAATAAGCTGGGTAGGCTTGGGGTGGGTCAGAAGTTGGTCAACTGGGTGGCAAACTGGTTGACGGGCAGAAAACAGAGAGTGGTGGTAAATGATATACAGTCAGAAGAAATGAAAGTCACAAGTGGGGTACCTCAGGGATCAGTCCTGGGGCCAATCCTCTTCGATATCTTCATCAGTGACATTGCAGATGGACTGGGGGGTAAGGTTTGTCTGTTTGCAGATGACACCAAGATCTGCAACAGAGTAGATGATCCAGATGAGGTGGGCAGAATGAGAAGAGATCTGGATAAACTGGCAAAATGGTCAGAAGAGTGGTAGCTGGAGTTTAATGCAAAGAAGTGCAAGATCATGCACATAGGGAAGAGAAACCCTGAAGCAACCTATAGGCTGGGAGGGGAGTTGCTGGCCATCACAAGGGAAGAAAGAGACTTGGGCATCATCATCACCGATGACCTGAAATCATCCAAGCAGATCACTAAAGCAGTAGGTAAGGCGAGGAGGATGTTAGGGTGTATTAGCAGGGGTATCACAGGTCGGAAGAGGGAAGTAATAATCCCTCTTTGCAAGACACTGGTTAGGCCCCATCTGGAGTACTACGTGCAGTACTGGAGGCCACACCTCCACAAGGACATTAACCAAATTGAGGCAGTCCAGAGAAGGGCAACCAAAATGGTGCAGGGACTGCATCAGAAAACATATGAGGACAGAGTAACGGAGCTCAATATGAATACCCTAGAGCAAAGGAGGGAGAGAGGTGATATGATCGAAACATTCAAACACCTTAAAGGCATTAACAAGGTGAAAGAGTCTAACATTTCAATATAAGAAAAATAGCAGGACAAGAGGACACAGCATGAGATTAGAGGGAGGCTGACTAAGGGGCAATGTGAGGAAGTCCTTTTTCACAGAAAGGGTGGTGGATGCATGGAACGGCCTACCTCAGGAAGTGGTGGATATGAATACAGTGCAGGGCTTCAGACAGGCATGATATAGGCATAAGGGAGCAATACAGATGAGTCTGAATAGATAGGCCATTGACAGAGCAAAGGCCGATGGCACATTTATAAGGTAGAAAAAGAAATGGGCAGGCTGGATGGGTCTTGTGGTCCTTATCTGCCATCATCCTCTATGTTTCTTTGGACCCACTCCCAAGCTGCCCAGCTTGTTTATGAGTCTCCTATGTGCAGTGGTGTTGGAGGCCTTACTGAAATCTAGGTAGGCTACAGCACATCCAAGGCTCCAACTTGATCTAACAAAAGTAACAAGGCTCATGTTACTTGAATGCTGACTCTGATTTGTACTACAAGTCAGGTTAAAATCGTAAAAATAAGTTTTAAAATGCCACCCTATAGACTTGCATGGAGCACATCCCTGCACTAGACATATAATGACCTCATAATGCAAGGAAGCTCAGGGATGGCGTCGGCGATCAGAAAGTGGAAGGAATTGAGCAGTTAGCCCCCCTCGGGGGCAAATATGATCCCTTCCCTTCCTTAGGGGGCTAAGGAGAAAATTTTTCAACTAATACAGAGGAACTCCCAGTCAGGTAAGGCAGTCTCCTGATGATTTTGCAGGCAAGGAGAAAAATCCGAGAAAGGTACTCTTTAAACAATCAAGTAAAAATATTTGCTCATTCACATTTTAAAATTTAGTGTACACTGTGTGTGTAACACATGTATTAATTGTGTATTTGAATTTTTATGTAAAAAAGGCAAGCAATTTTATAAAGTTCAGAGATTTTAATGTGAAAAAATAAAATATTTTTTAAATATTTTACTCTGCATTATTTTACAACAAAGACTTCAAAATAATGTTCATAAATGCATAGCATTGTTTGGAAAAGAGTCAAATATGCAAATTATGTTTAAAAAAATTTGAATTTAAATACTTTTTCTAACATTGTTGCACAGCTGGCAAAATTATCGCAATACCAAGATTATCACTATAATTTCATCCAGGTTATTATATCGTCACAATGTTATTATGATGACACGCTAAGTTGAAATTAGATGGGCAGAATGTCTTCCCACTGGCTGCCTCCTTTTCTGACTCCTGAGCAGATTCATGTGGCGTGCTTTGCACTTGGTCCATCGCATGGAGGGCTGCTAGACAGGTGACATGCTAAATGGCCATTTGACCTTTTCTGTGGGGTGCTGTGATTGGCTGAAAGCTCCAGTTTTGGTCCTGGTCGGCTGGGGAAAACAGGTGATGTGCTGAGGTGAGCAGGGAAAACAGCTGCTGTGCTGAGGCGAGGTGTTGAGAGGGAGGGGGGATCTTCTTCTTGCTGGCCCCCCTCCTGACCCCATCAGGTTCCCACCACAGCTGTTGAAAGGAGTGAGCGCAGCCTACACTTGACTGAAGGGCATAGAGAGGACTGCAGTGTTCAAAACTGTTGCTCTGATCTCCTGTTGGAAGTCATACGTTCTGAGTTCTGTGATTGGCTGAGAGCTCTGATTTCTGTCCCAGTGGGCAGGAGTAATGGCCATGTGCTGAGGCAAGGCATTGTGAGGGAGGGGGATCTTCTCCACACTGCAAAACAAAATGGTTATAGTAAATGCACGCTGAAAATAGAAAATAGAGTTAAAAATCTACGTTTCGAACTTAGGTCTTCTTCAGGAAATATCTAAAAGAGAAAAAAAACAAGTTAGTGTCTTTTTCTCTTTTAGATATTTCCTGAAGAAGACCTAAGGTCGAAACATAGATTTTTAACTCTATTTTCTATTTTCAGCATGCATTTAATATAACCATTTTGTTTTGCTTTTAGACCACATGCTGACGCAGCGCCTTGTCTTTGTCTTCTCCACACTGGTCCCCTCAACTCATCAGGTTCCTGCCATAGCTGTTGTAAGGAGTGAGTGCAACTTGCACTTGACTGGAGGGAAAAGAAAGGCCTACAATGTTCAAAATTGGTGCCCTGGTCTCATATTGGAAGTCTCCTTTTTTGAGATCTGTCATTAGCTGAGACGTCCGATTTCGGTCCCAGTGGGCAGGGGGAAAACGACCGATGTGCTGAGGCAAGGTGTTGGGAGGGAAGGAGACTCTTCTCCACACTGGCCCTCTCATGACCCCATCAGGTTCCCGCTGCAGCTGTTGGAAGGAGTGAACATGACCTGTCCTTAACCGAGGACATAGAGAGGACTGCAATGTTCAGAACTGACACCCTGGTCTCCTACTAGAAAGTCACATCTTTTGAACTCTGTGATTGGCTGAGAGCTGCAGTTTCAGTCCCAGTGGGCAAAGGAAAGCGGCCAATGTGCTGAAGTGAGGCATTGGGAGGGAGGGGGGATCTTCATGCTGGCCCCCCCACAACTCCATCAGATTCCCAATGTGGCTCTTGGAAGGAGTGAGCATGACTCGCACTTGACTGGAGCTCATAGAGAAGACTGCAGTGTTCAGAAATGGGGTCCTGGTCTTCAATTGGAAGTCGTGCCTTTTAAACTCTGTGACTGGATGAGAGCTCTGAATAAAGTATTGGTGGGCAGGGGAAAATGACCGATGTGCTGAAGCGAGGCGTTGGGAGGGAGGGCAGATCTTCTTCACACCGGCCCCCTCATGACACCATCAGGTTCCTGCTGTGGCTGTTGGAAGGAGTGAGCATGAGCCACAGTTGACCAGAGGGCATAGAGAGGATGGCAGTGTTCAGAATTGGCTGTCTGGTCTCTTATTGGAAGTCATATTTTTTGAGCTCCGTGATTGGCTGAGAACTCCGACTTTGGTCTTGGTGGGCAGGGGAAAACTGCCAATGTGCTGAGATGAGGCACTGGGAGGGAGGAGGGATCTTTTTCATGTTGGTCCCCTCAAGACTCCATCAGATTTCTACTACAGCTGTTGGAAGAGGTGAGTGCAACCTGCGCTTGCCGAAAGGAATAGAGAGGGCTGCAGTGTTCAGAACTGGCACCCTCGTCTCCTATTGGAAGTTGCTTCTTATGAGCTTTTTGATCAGCTGAGAGCTCCGATTTCATTCCCAGTGGGCAGGAGAAAATTACCAATGTGCTGGGGCGAGGAGTTGAAAGGCGGGGGGAATCTTCTCCATGCTGGCCCCCTCACGACCCCATAAGGTTCCCGCTGCAGCTGTTGGAAAGAGTGAGCGTGACCCACACTTGACTAGAAAGCATAGAGAGGACTGCAATGTTCAGAACTGATGCTCTGGTCTTTTATTAGAAGTTACATCTTTTAAGCTCTGTAGTTGATTGACTGAGGGCTATGATTTCAGTCCTGGCTGGCAGGGGAAATGGCTGATGTGTTGAGGTGAGGCATTGAGAAGGTGGGGATCTTCTCCACGCTGGCCCCCTCATGACCTCTTCAGGTTCCCACTGTGGCTATTGGAAGGAGTGGTACAGTAAGTGCCTTGTGTATAGTTTTAATTTTTTATTTACATTTTTACATTTTCTCCCCGATCCCGGGACCCCGGCAGATACAGCCTGGAGGTGCACATGCACGCTGGGTATCAGCTCAGCCCCTTACTCCCCACCCTGTGGTGTTCACTGGGCTCCCCGTTGCCTGAACTGCCACCTGTCCTCCACCAGGAGGCAGCCAATGAACAGGGAATCCCCTCATCCCTCCCCGGGTGAGTAGAATCGCTTCTTGTCAGCTCAGTCCCGCTCCTCCCCCTGCCTCCCGCGACAACCCGGGCTCATTCCCAAACCTGGGTTGCCAACATAGTGTGAGGTGTGGCATCCCCTCAGCGCTACCGGACAGGAGTTGTGTAGGTTTTTTTAAGGTGACTTCAGAGCAGTATGTCTCAGCACAAACAAGGGGCATTTATGCTCTTGCCCATGCCTTTTTTTCTCAGGAAGTCTGATTGGGTCCTGTAGTAGGGGGTTTTAAGAGAATAGAGGAGACCGAGAGAAGTATAACTGGGGTGTTGTTCCAAAGAGAGAGGATGTGGAGTCTATATGAAAAAGAAGCCTGTCCAGCACGGGTATTGAAGAAGGGGAGAAGGAAGGAGCGAGAGTCAGTGTTCCTGAGGAATAAAGATCTGGGGGCAGGAAAGAGAGAGCAGGGGAGCAAGGAGAACCAGAACTTGACAATAGGGTGGCAGAGTGGTAGAGATGCCTTCCAGCTGGGGAGGAGAATTAAATCAGAATTAATAGAACTGTGGTTGTTTATTTTTAGTTTTCTGCTGGGATATCTTGTAAAACCAACCAGATAGATTTTTGTAAGGGGGTGACTAGGAGGATGGGCAGTAGGAAAGCAGTGTACATTGGAGCAGAGTATAGAAAAAAGAATCAAGAGAAATTTTATTGCCACTGTCTCTCAAGCACTGGTGAGGCCTCACTTGTAGTGTTGTCTGCTGTTGTGTATTTGCATTGTTTCTTTTTATGAGTGATACTCTTTATACAGTAGTTCTCTGAAACTAATAATTTGGAGTTTTAACAGTATCACAGATTGTGTGCCATACTCTTGAGTACTGCTCTGATAGGTCAACAACCCATGGTTAGTATTCTGTATACATGCCTTGAAAATAGTCAAAACTCCAAATTAAAGCTGGAGGATCTGGTGCGGGTCCACCAGATCAGCAAAACATTGCTCTTCTTATATGAGATGTCTTTGCCTTGCAGTTTAATCTTTGCATCCTGTTCTTGTAAGTTTCATCTCCTGTTCTTCACAAAATGCAAGAAGAATTTTTTCATTGACTTTCCTGTGACCAACCTGAAGAGTACATTAGTCTTCTTAACTGGTGCAGCCAATTAAGACAACCTGTCCCAGGCTGATTTCCCACTGACAGTTTGGCCAGCAAGCTTGTGAAAGGTCAAAAGGTTTCTCAAGGTTATCCCCTGTGTTTCAAACTGCTAACTTCTTCAACAGACCTAAGCAGCTGTCTGCAATCATCTCAACAACACAGCTGTATACATTTGCAAACCAGGGGATCCCAGTTCCACATACAGACTCTCATATATTTCTTTAACCACAGAGAAGCAAGGGAAGGAAGGAAGGAAGGAAGAAAGAAAGAAAGAAAGGAAAGAAAGAAAGACAGCATGTGAAGAAAGGGAGATAACCGGGGTAACTGTGGGACCACTGGAGTGGCCAGTTCCTAGGTGCCACAAGAAAATTTGATTGCACAATCAGACAGGCAAGAGACAGACAAGTAAAAGAGTAAGAGAGGAGAAAAATAGATAATTGCTTTTAACTCTATCTGTATAACAAATAGGACAGAGTCTTTTCCCAGCCCAGTCAATATCCTAAATTACAACATTGCAGTGTTAATGATCACATTGAATATTTACTTGTTAGCCTAATACATGATACCCCATTTGTATTTTAGGGGCCTGTGGCAATGAGAATGGCAAAGCTAGCAATCAACCGAGGGATTGAAGTAAGTACCTTGATATACCTTGACTGGTAGAGGTATTTTAATCATTTTTTGTCTAGGCAATTGATCACTTAATAACCATGAAACTAATCTGTATTTGCAAGAATCTCAAACGTTGTAGAATCTGTATGTCCTGGTTTTATAGAACTGTTAACTGCCCTTTCCTAAATGTAATGTAATACGGGCAGACTCGGTGGCCCTACCAGTCTTTATCTGCTGACAAATTCTATATTTCTGTGACAAATTCTGTGTTTTTGTGTGACAAACCATGTGGCACTGCCTGATAAACTGGGAAGGTCTGGTATGAATGGACACAAGAATGAGTGTTGAAGGTACTCCAGTCGGCAGAGCCCCAAGGGTCTCATCTCATAAAGGACTTGGCAAGAATTCTACTCAACAATGTACTGCGCTTGGTGATTAACATGCAGGTAACTATGAGTTTATTGGAGGACAAGAACCAGGATTCTGAGGGAGGAAAATAATGAACAAAGATAATGTAATTTCACAGTGGCTGTCACTAAGTTGTATGGCTGCTCTTCTAGTGCACTGCTGGGCACAGTCTCAGTGATAGTAATGCAGTCTACCACCAGCCAATACAATGTTCTGCCCAGCTGTACTGTTGGGCCAGTACCCCAATCATTGGTGGTATCAGTTAATTACCCATAGATCTTTTCAGGGAGCTCTTATAGAAAACCTCGGTACCCAGTTGTTGAATTGTGGCAGGCCCCATATTGTTGCACATACAGTACCATGTAGTCTTCAGCCAGCATTGGTGCAGTTAAATGAAATTAAGACAGTTTGTAGCAAACCTCCAAATGTGTACTCCTAGCCAGATGGCCTAGTCCACAAAATTTAAAATTAGCTTGGGGCTTTGAAGAACAATGTCAAGGATTTGAATTACAGGACCCGTAGGTCATGTTTTGTTATTTACTCTGTGATTACCCTGAGGCTGGCAGGCTTCCATCTGCAGTTCTGGCTTGATATACCTGCTCAGTTCCACAGTCTGATGCCATTCCTCTGATTGCAGTCTGATGTCACATCTCTGACTGTTTCCTCAGCAGGGGTTAAATTGAGCAGGAACTAACAGGAAATTGGTTCCACCTCTTCTGAAACCTTTCTACACTGAATATTATTGGAGAGTTCTACCTCCTAGGGATGACAGTTCCACATCCTACAAATGTAGAGATTACAGTTCTATATCCTAAACATTTCCAATTTAACCACTGTTCCTCAGCTCTCCTCTACTGGTCACTCTTTCTGTCTTGCACTTCATGCAGTTTCAGCTAGGGCTGTCTGTCAGTTTATCAGTGTGTTGAGGATGCCAGGCCTCTGCAGGTCACTTGACTTGGCTGCAGTGGTTACGCATGGTGGCCTTAGACCCCACTTGCTGTAACACAGATTCAGACCGCTCAGGTCTGTTCAGGACAACAGTCTGTTCTAGTATGCACTGAAGTTCAGCTGCAGATTGCACTGCCCTACTACCTCTCTGCTGCTGTTTACAGTCTCCTCCTTTGCTTCAAAAGCACAAGTGTCCCTCCCAAAATGTCTTCACAGACCTCACACAGCCAGTTCAGACTGCAGGTGTGCTCTGTAGTTTTGGCTTACACAGATTAACTGGCTCTGGTCAAGTTCCTGGGGCTACACAACAGCAGACACTCTTTCCATTGGTCACTCTAAGTGTCAGCCACAGCAGGAGAGGCTGTCTGACTATCACTTAATGAGTGATTGGCCATCACTCTCCTTGGTGAATTAATGAAGTCCTACAGCATCCCTTGGGCCCTCATGTTTCTATACCAGGCCTCTGGAGCTTGATTGATCATTGCCCAACCTCTGACCTTGGTGGCCTTGTTGAAGGGTATTAGAGTTAGCATAGATGGCAGTACCCAGTAATTCTTTTGGGCACTAGCCCACATGTCTTTCCTGTGTACCCCATTGGCAGCAGTGAAGCTTCCAACTGCTGCAGCAGGGGAAGCAGACATGGATATGGGCATACCAGTGCAGGGTCATTATAGCAATAATGTACAAAAAATAAGTTTCATCTTTTAAGGAAACACTACTACAGCTTCCTGCTACTTGGACATTTCTGTAACACCTCCATAGACATGACTGTGACAAAGACAGAGAAACTGAGAACACTAGAGGAGTGGTCAATGGTATGCCAGCTGGGTTTCAATGTGAAAAAGTGCAAAATAATGCACTTGGGGCACAGAAACCCAGGGCTGAAATACAAAATGGATGGAGTGGTACTGATGACCACCAAGCAAAAAAGAGACCTGGGGTAACCATATTATATAACTTAGGGGTGGCCAGGCAGTGTGCCAAGGCAGTAGGGAAAGCAAGTGGGATGCTGGGGGGCATAGGGAGGGGTATCACCAGCAGAAAGTGGGAGGTGGTGTTGTCTCTGTTTAGATTGTTGATATGACCCCACCTAGAGTACTGTGTCCAGTTCTGGAGACTACATCTTCTAGAGGACATAGGCAGAGTGGATTCAGTAGAGGAGGGTAACTAAAGTGCTACAGGGTCTGTATCAACAGCCCTACAGGGAAGACTAAAGACCTCAATATGTACACCCTGGAACAGAGGAGAGCAAGAGAGAGAGAAGGGATATGATAAAGACCTTGTAATACTTCACATGGTTAAATAAGGTATTGGAGGGAGGTATTTTTCAGAAGAAAAGGTACTCAAGAACAAGGGGACATGCTATGAAGCTGGAGGGGGTAGATTCAGGAGAGATGTGAGGAAGTACTTCTTCACAGAAGGAGTGGTGGATTCCTAGAACGGCTTTCCAGCAGAGGTGGTGAGAGGGGAAAACAGTGGTAGAGTTCACGAATTCATGGGATAAGCACAAGGGAATCATTGTGGAAAGGAAGTGGGGAGAGAGAAAGAGCTGTAGATCGGGCACAGTCTGCAGTAATAGTGTAGACATGGAGAGATGGGCAGACTGGTCCTTATCTGCCATCAAAGTCTGTTTCTGTGCCTGAAGCTTCTAGCCAGTGAACTAGAGAGATGCCTCTTATGGGGTGTTTGGTTTCTTCCTGTACCAGTAGTTTTGAAATAACAAGGCTCTTAAATCATTCGTCTTCATTTTGTAAGTCGTGTGTAGGGATATAATATACTGTTAGGCATTTCAGATACATGTAGTGTTGAAAGACTTTGTTTAGTGTTGTAAATTCAGTTTAAATTACTACTGTATTTTAAAATGAAAAATGGCAGTTGCCTTCATTATTTTTTATTAAAGCTGATGTTGAAAGCACAGTAGTCCTTGAGGTGCAATGTAAAATAATCCTCACCCTACTCTTGAAATAATGTTGTTTCTAGTTCCACATATTTGATTTATAGTTTCCTGAACTCTAAAACAGCAGTACATTTGCCAATTTAATGGGATAGATCTGCCTGAAGGTTGGCCAGAGAACTGTGGCACACTTAGGTGAACTGCAGTTACAAGTGGATTCTTCTGTGTGAAATGTACACTGTGAAAAAATATGCCTGCATTGCTCAACATTCATATTCTAGCTAAACTTTAACTAGCATGTTAAAATGTTTCCTAATTGGGCTGCCCGATGGTGGGAGGAAACTCTAGAGCCATTTGGGTGGCCCACGGGAGGCTGGGGTTGCACTGCCATATAGAAGTGCACCCAACTGGGGAGAGGTGGTATCAGGTTCCAGTACTTCAGCTACCCTTGTGGTGTTCTGGGGACATTGCTCCTACAATAGGGTATCATCTGCATGTGTTTGAGGTAAGTAGTCAACTATTCCAGGTGTGGTGCAGGAGGCGGGTGGGAGAACAACTGTAGGGTAAAAACCTCACCACCTTTAGGATGATAGCTGCAGGTTCCCATAGGCCCTGCACTTTGGACTCAGCTGGAGTGTTTGGAGGGGATAGCAGAGGTTGGGGCTGCGGAGACCAGTGCAGGGCTTTGCCATCAAAGCCTGGGGACTGAGGGCAGCCCGGTGGCGCTGACTTTTAAGGTGCCGGATGCCACACCTCGCGCTATGCCAGTGACCCGGTTTTGAACAGGCCCAGGTTGTTGGGGGTCGCTCGGGGGTCGGAGGATTGAGTGTCCCAATGAATGTTTCTCTTCCTCTGGGGGGAGGGAGGGATACTCGGACAGCGCTAGTGCCCATAGCCCTACCACCAGTGGTAGCATGGGTAGTGGGGCGAACATGGTTCTCACGGGTCAGGGGAGGAGAGGACACTGTCAGGTGCTTGACCACGATGTGCGTTAGCAAGTCATCAATCTGGACAAATGTCCTTCGCACCAGCACCCTCTAGAGGTTGGGACTGCATGAGTAAAGGGGAGAAAAACCAAGAAAAACTCCCAGGCATTACATAACTTGAGGCCAAGATCCTGGTATGCTGGGACCCAACTAAATACCAAGGGCAGGTAGAGGTACCACGGGGGCCATGGCCAAGGCCAAGGGACAAGTATTAAAAAAAAAAAAAGCCTGTGGACTGAGCAGACAATCCCACAAGTAGAAAAAGGTATATGAAAAAAAAATGTTTCCTAATTTGAAATTCGGTTTTGAGGAAAGTAAATGAGCCAGACTGAAGGTATTCAAAGTATTTTATCCCTCACCCCTTCCCCTGCCCATAGGCACCTAGCTTCCGTAAATGGTTGAAATGTAAATTATTCTCTTTATCTATGCATAAAATGCAGTATCAGCATTTGCATTTATCTTCATAAAATGGAATCAGATGTATCTCTGTCAACTTTTATATTTAAATGATACTAAAGCTGAAATGAGATTCTCACATACTTAACAATAGTCTCTCCATTTTGCTAAGGTGGATTTAGCAACTGGCCTAGCAATTGAGGAGGCATGCTATGCTCAGGTAAGGAACAAAGAATTCTATCGTTGTGTTGGATAAGAGTAGCTACTGTACATTCTCTCCATATCCACATTAGCATTTTATTTCATATTACAGAGTCATCTCTTTTTTTTGGTCCATATTTTGATCTTGCTGAACAGGGATTAACTTCAGGAGAAGGGTGTCTTCTCCCAGCTCTCCACCTTGCCAGACTCTTCCCCTTTGCTCTCCCTTGTCCAGTCTTGTTTTTGGATGACCCACTCCACTGCCTCCTCCCGCATCTGTGCCGCTGACTTCATCCTGAAAGTGATGGACTAGGGACAGATTACAGCTACCATCATCACTGACTTAGCACAGGCCTGTCATATTGTGGCCCATCCTGCCCTGGTTAAGTTAGTGTGTGCATTACAGTCTGCACAAGTGGTCCATTGGTTACACGCCTACCTTTCTGACCAGCACCAGATGATCAGTCTGGTAATTTATTTATTTATTGATTTATTGAATTTTGTTGACCCAGTAGGCCCACTGAGACTAGGAGTCCCTTTTCAGAGGCGACCGGGGTGGAGGGGAATACAGATGATAACAAACTGAAATTCAACCAGATTAAGCTGTTGGTGGTATTTCTAGTGAATGGGGGAAATTTGGCCAGGACACCGGGGAAATTCTCCATCTCTTTTCAAGAAGTGCCATAGGATCTTTAATGTACACCTGAACAACCACCAGAACAGGCAGACAGGACCTCGGTTTAACGTCTCGTCCAAAAGCGGCACCTCAGGAGTGCATCACCCCTCATGCTGCACTACAGTGTCAGTATTGGGATATTAACCCAAGTGCCTGGTGCAGGATAGAACCCACAACCTACTGATCTCCCAGCCTCAGAGGCAAGTGTGCAACCTACTGAGCCACTGACACTGACTGGAATTCCTTATCTGCACCCTCCATATCAGTTCTGGAGTCCTCAAGACTCCTTCTGGGCCCCATCTCTCTGCTCCATTTTACTAAATGACCTTACCTCAGCTTGCTATATTGCACATACATGCTGTGACACAGCTTTGTTTACCACTATTGTCTCAGTCCCTGAGCTTGAATTGCTGCTGCAGTGTCTCTCTGGCAATGTGTAAGGCAGGTTCCACACAGATCAACTCCTCTAAATGACAAATAGTGTTCATGCCCTTGAATAATGCAGAAGCTGAACTGACTCAACTCCTTTCCTTTAAATAAGAGTCTCAATGGCTTTCTCCTTGAAGATGTCACCCACTTCAAGTACCTTTTAGTATGGTTGGCTTAAAACCTGAATTTCTTCCCCCATGCCAACGCCATTCCCAAAATCTCCACCTTAAATTTAGCATTTTAGACTGAAACAAGTCCTGTCTCTCACTTCCCTTTGAGATTGTTTTCAGGGTAATGTTACTGTTGTTTGACTACATAGATGTGGTCTACAGGGCTGCCTCCAAGTTCACCCTCGCCAGACAAGACCCCCTCTACCTTTGCTGTGATCACTTTGCAACTAACTCTCTTTTCACTCATCACTGCTCCATAAACCTGAAGCTGTTCTTCCCTTCCCCCAGATCTCAGTACTTTTCCCACTTTTCCTCCATCGTCACTAAATTATGGTACTTTTCACTCCCACCTTACTGCTCTTCTCTCCTCTTACCTCCCACCTTACCGCTCCACTCTCCTCTTACTGCATTCCTGTCTTCTCTCACCACTCCTCTGGTGCTTGCTCTTTCCCCACCCTCCCTACACACACACACGCACACACACTGCTGCAAACCTCTACAAGACAGTCTGCTTTCTCTATCCACCTCCTAAGCTACTGAAACAACCTTCCCTGTCACATCCACCTACCCCCCTCGTACCACTCACTCAAACAGCTCCTCAGAGCACATTTATCACTCGCTCAAAGAGCTCTTCAGAGCACATTTGCTTCTTCCTTTTACCAGTCACTAGCTTTGCTGTTCCCTCAACTTGTCTTCCTCCTGCTTTTACTGTATATTTATCTGGCATAACTTTCTTGCGGTTAGTCCCAGCCACCATGCTCAGGTTTTGCATTGTCTTTATCTCAGTTTGCTGGCCACTACATCACAGAATGCTTTTTGTATTTCTGCACTGCAGCTACAGTATGTGCTCAGATTTACCTCATCTGCCAAACTGTATTTTGCAAATACGTCTCTGTAATGCATTGTAACGATTATGTTTGTATTTTATTTCCACTGTGTTTTTAATTTTTGCACTCTTCCTGTTGCGTTTGTTTAACCACAGTTTATATTTGTACTGTACAATATGTTACTTTTTTACACAATCTGCTCTGTGCTTTTGTACTTTTACGCAGTATTCACTCTGCCTCTGTATATTGTGTTTTACACATTGTAAATAATATTGCATTTTTATTTTCTTTTTAACTCTTCCAATGGGTCACACCTGGAAACTAACCTAGGCTCAGTGTGCCTTTCCCAGTTACCAATCTTCAAATAAAAAAACAAAACAATGAAACAATTTTGAAATAGAAGGGAATTTCCTAAAAATACGGGGTGATCAAATGTTCTGGGGAAAGCAGCAAATGAAATCTTCTGTTTTGGAGCTCTTGATAGCTTTGAAATGAATCCACAATACCATTTTTCCCCCACTTACTGCGGTTTCACACTGGGGTTCCAGAGATGGAATAAGACAACTTGTCCATATAAGTCCATCTCTTAATTTATGGTACGTATTATTTCTCTTGCCTCCATGTGTCCACTCCCTTTTAAAAGCCTCTAGACTAGTACTGTTCACCACCATCTGTGGCAGGTTATTCCACACGTTCAGCACCCCCTGTGTAAAAAATAAATTTGTTTGTGTTAGCCTTGTATAGTACAGTTTTAATTTGTTGATTGTGTCACCTCATGACCTTTTTCCCGGGTTTAGTGCATCCATTAGCCCATCATCTTTGTACATTTTACATAATGAGTTGCCCCATGTCTTTCACTGTTCTAAAGTGTGCAAACCTAGTCTAGATAATCTTTTTTTCATAAGGGATGTTCTCAAACCCTTTTAACATTTGTGTGGCCTTATGCTGAATATGTTCAGTTTTAACACAAGTCCTTTTGACAAGTTATTCTTTTTAGTCCTACTCCATCCATGTACTGTAGTACTGACATTTTCTATTATTTTTAACTAGAAGCATTACTTTACACTTTGTGCTGTTAATTTTCATCCTCCATTTCTCTGCTTGTCTTACAGCGTTGTTTAGGTCAGTTTGGATTTTGTTCACACCCTCGCTTGTGTTTACTATGCCTCCAATTTTTGTATCATCAGCAAACTTGTTACATGTACTAGATATTCCTTCCCCTAGATCCTAAATGAACATAGCAAATAAAACCGGTCACATGATTCATCACTGGGGGACCCCAGTAGTAATGCTGGCCTCACTAGAAAGGTTCCTTTTGATTCTGAATTGTTGGATTCTGTGTGCAAGCCAGTTTTTGATCCATGCAATTATTTTACTGTTGATACCCAGTTGTATCAGTTTGTCAATTAATTTATTACGTGATATAACATCAGGGGCCCAATATTTAAAGAGGCGCAAAGTGCAGCACCAATATTTGCATTGCACCTTGCACTTGCTCGGGGGCTCAGAGATGCTATAGTCAGTGGAATAGTGCACCAGCACTATTCAACTGAGTATAGGACCGTGTTTTCCCAGTGCCAAGCCACTGAGCATTGGGCAGACATGGCTTCCAAAATAGGGCACCACAATGACTTGCATCCATGCTAAATATCTAATATTCAAGCAGACCCATGCAGATGAGCTCATGGGGCATACAAGGAGCTAGGGGGCCATTTGCATGCCCAGTATGGGCTCATTTACATGGGTGGCCCGGCAATGTAGTGCAGCGCCTCCCTCCGCTTGCCTGGTCCCAGAGAGCTATCCCTGGTGCTAATGGTCCCACCCCCCAATGATTGGTGGCCCATTGTTAAAACTTAAACTGTCCCTGGTGCTAATGGTCCCCCCTGCCAATCACCTGCCCAATTTAAAAAAGAAACACTCCCTGGTGTCCAGTGGTCCCCCTGTCGAACAGCAGCCCGCTGTAAAAAAATAAACTTTCCCTGGTGTCCAGTGGTCCCCTCATCCGCACCCATGCCTGATGTTTCTAGAAGTATTCCCTGATGTCTAGTGGTCCCCTCCCCATCGCCAAGCCAATGATAAATATTACATTTAGTAGGTGTCTAATGTTCCCCCGCCGATCACCAGTCCGATGGTAATTATGAAACTTTCCCTGGTGTCTAGTGGTCCCCCCTCTCCACCGATTGTTGTTGATTGTTGAATTTTGTTGACCCGATCGCCGGCCCGATGATAAAAATTAAATTTCCCTGATGTCTAGTGTTCCCTCCCCCCATCGATTGCCAGCCTGATGGTAATTATAAAACTTTCCCTGGTGTCTTGTGGCCACCCCTGCCAGTCGCTGACCCAGTGATAAAAATGAAATTTCCCTAGTGTCTAGTTGTCCCCCCCCACTACTGATCGCCGTCCCAATGTAAAAAAGAAACTTTCAGTGGTGTCCAGTGGTCCGTCTCCTCACTGATCGCCAGCGCTGATGTAAAAAAGATGCTTTCTCTGATGTCCTGTGGTCCCACCCACACCCATGCCCAATGTTTCCATAAGTATTCCTTGGTGTTCAGTGGACTCGCTCGCACCATCTCAGTCCCCTGTAAAATAAAGATAGACCATTTCCTGGTGTCTAGTGGCCCTCTCCATCCCTGATCCTCTGTAAAATAAAGATACACCATTCCCTGGTGTCTAGTGGACTCCCCTCCCTATCCCCAATCCCCTGTAAAATAACAATACACCATTCCCAGTGTCTAGTGGACCCCCCCATCCCCGATCCCCTGTGAAATAAAGATACACAATTCCCTGGTGTCTAGCAGACCCCCAACCCCAGCAGGTAGTGCCCCACCACCACACTCCCCCCAATCCCGACACTGAGCCAATGATTGGCACAGCCCTCCGCCCTCCACCATGGCCAGGCACTGACTGAGCTGTCAGTGAGCGTGTACTGTACAATCAGCTGTTACAGTACGCACTCATTGACAGCTTAGCTGGTGGTGAAGAGTGGAGGGCTGTGCTGGTTGCAAGCTCAGGGTCGGGATGGGGGTGAAAATGGTGGTTGGGCAATATCTGCTGGGGTGGGGGGTCCACTAGATACCAGAGAATGATGTATCTTTATTTTGCAGGGGATTGGGGATAGGGAGGGGGTCTGCTAGACACCAGGAAATGGTGTATCACTGTTTTACAGAGGATTTGGGATAAGGAGGGGGATAGGCTAGACAGCAGGGAAATGGTGTATCTTTACTGTACAGGAGATGGGGGATAGGGAGGGAAGATCCACTAGACACCAAGGAAATGATGTATCTTTATTTTACAGGGGATTGGGATAGGGAAGGGCCACTAGACACCAGGGAATGGTGAATCTTTATTTTACAGGGGATCAGGAATGGGGGGCTGGGCCATTGGAGACAAGGAAATACTTATAGAAACACCAGGCATGGGTGTGGGTGGGGAAAGGGACCACTGGACACCAGGGAAATTTTATTTTTATCATTGAGCTGGCGATCGGGGGGGCCACTAGACACCAGGAGCTACTGTGTTGGGGGCCGGGGGGCTGATGTATTTTCTCTGCCAACTGCTAGGGCTACACATGAGTAATTAGTGTTTTAGGTCTGCGGTATCTGCGCCACGCAAGGGGACTGTGCAAAAATGGCCTTGTACAGTGCACATACTCTGAATATTGGACTGCGCCAACATTCTGGTCTCTACCCCTTCATTTGTGTTGCATCCCTCTCTGATTATTGCCCAGGTGCAACCCCTGTTTGCCCACGCTAACCAGGTTTTTCAGTATAGCACATCTGTTCAAAACCGGGTTTGCGCGGGCAGACTCAGATCTGCGCCCAGATAAACGTTTGAATATGTGGCCCCAGATGCGTTACTCAGGTCGAGAAAGATAATATCAACAGTATTCCAATTATTCAGGTCTCTACTGATGTTCTTATAAAATGTTACATGAATCAGTACACCTGACCTTCCTGCTTTGAAACCATGCTGCAGTTTGTCCTGTATTTGCAGCGTTATACATTCTTTACCTAATATTCCCTTTATTGATGTTTCCATTAATTTTTCTGTTATAGAAGTTAAACTGATAGGACTGTAATTTCCTGGTGATCCTGTACTACCCTTTTTGAAAATTGGTTTTACCTCAGTTGCTCTCCATGCAGGTGGAATATCACCTGTATTAAGAGATTTATCAAATACATTTTGGAATATTGGTACCAATTTTTCTGATAATTCTTTAATTTTGGCCCAGTGCCATCTGGCCCTGCTGCTTTTTCAGTCTTATTTTTTTTTTAATGTGGTTCTTGATTTCTTCCTTAGTTGTATAAATTATTTGAGTACTGTTCATGGGGATTTGGATATTATTGCCATTATCATTATGCTATACCAAACAGAAATAATTGTTTAGTTGCTCTGCTCTTCCCTGGTCATTTAGGATTGTTTAACATCTAATTTTAGTGGTCCTATGTTGTTGTTAGCCCTTTTTTATTAAAAAAATTTATGTAACTACAAAATCTCTCAAAATTTTGTTTATTTTCAGCCAGTTTGATCTCATAAGCATATTTCCCCCTTTTTATTTATTTCTTCATTGATTTTGTGATGTTGTTAGATTATTAGCATTTCCTGTACATGGATGTTGTTTGTTTAGTTTACAGTCTTCTTATATGTATCACAGTTTGAATCTAGTTAGTAAACAATGAAGGTATTTGCCCCTTTTATTGAATTATTTTTTACACGGTATCTGCTTGTCTCTTAACGCTATTAATTTGTCCAATATGATTTGTCAGCACCTGGTAGAATTATTCCCTATGAACTCCTTTTCCAATTCCCCATTTGCTGTGTGTTTCCTGATATTAGTGTAGTCGACTTTATGATAATTAGAAACTTCTGTCCTTCCCTTATTTTTAATTATGCTAGATTCCAGACAGATTTTAATCATGACATTGTCACCAGTGCACAGAGGTTCAGTGAGTTCATACTTTATTTTTGCTGTAGTGTTTGTAAGTGCTAGGTCTAACATGTTGTTACCCCCTGGTTGGGCTTTTGATAATCTATTTTAAGCTGTTTTCAGAAACTGCATCCAACAGCTCATCGCCCTTCACTCCTGTTGCCTCCATCTTATCATAGTTTATATTTGGCATTATTAAAGCCCACCAATTTTAGTACTTGCCATTTAGAAGTAATGTTATCAATTTCTTTAACATCGTTTGATAGTTGTTGGTCATCTACATTAGGTGGTATGTAGCAATTTCTTATGGTAAGTCTCACTGCTTTTCAATTTTCAGTTGTTATCCATACTGATTTGTTATTTTGGTCAGATTCTATATTGTTATGGAGTAGACTATTTCTCTGATATATTGCCACCAGTTCTCTTTTTTTCTATTCTATCCTTTTGAATCAGGTTGTACCTCTGTATGTGTTTTTTACAAGTATCCTTCAGGTCCCACCAGGTTTCACTAACAGCAGCTAGCAATGTCAGTGGCTCAGTAGGTGGCACACTCACCTCTGAGGCCAGGAGATCAGAGTGCTGTGGGTTCAGTTCCCATATCTGGCACTTGGGTTAATATCCCAGTACTGACACTGTAGTGCAGCATGAGGGGGGTGCTGCACTTTTGAGGTGCCATCTTTCGGATGAGATATTAAACCACAGTCCCATCTGCCTGGATTGGTGATAGTTCAGGTGGATGCTAAAGATCCCATGGCACTTATCGAAAAAGAGTAGGGGCATTTTTATTAAAATCATAACAGAAAATCACAAAAAAGAAATCATCATTACAGAAAAAAGGAAGCAAGGAAAACAAATCATGAACTTATACAAGGAATATAAACTGAACACATAAACAATTAGAAATAAAAAACCCAAGAACCCTCTCCCCACCATTAAAACCAAAAAAAGTCCAAAAGAAAAACCACACAATTGAAACAATCCCACAGAATCAAAACAAAAGGCTGCAAAAGAAAAGTCTCCGACTGTAAGGAAAAGGACTAAAGTAGTGAACAGAAAATGTGAAAATCCAACAACAATGGGTAACTAAATCACCAGAAACCCCAATATCGTTCCCAAATGTTCTGTTTGAGAATTTTCCTTTCACCTTCCCTAATGCGGTCAATATTGTGCATAATTTTCTCATAAAGGTCAGCGGGGGACACATACCGCTGTTGAAACAAAAAGCAACACCTGACTTGCCAAACCCAATATAATATAACAACAGCTAGTAAATTCAATGTACTGGAATTATACCTGTCCCATGCACCTGGAAACAGACCCAAAAATAAGGTTCTTGGGTCCCACTTTTTCCACACATGTTGCCAATGTTTACGTTGCCAAAGAAACCAGAACTGTTCAATATAGGGACATTCAAAATATAAATGAACCATAGTCTCAGGTGCCATTGTACAGGAATCTCTAAAACAATAGTGATCTAGCAACTGTTTGTGCTTGTGGTTCCCCCGAACATTAATTTTGCTGTGCACAACAAGCCACGAGATATCCCACATAACTAAAGGAATTCTTGCATCAGTTAAATGATTCTCAATCTTATCCTTCTCAAGTGTGGTAAAATCCGGAAAGGCTTCCTCTGAAAAACAGGAGTTCACTATAACCGTATACAAACTTCTTCTAGAGAGCTCAGTCACCATCTTTTTCGTAACGCTCCTTGTTTTAAGCGTGTCAAACACCACTACCCAATCAGAAGATAAAGTATATTTCCGCTTATTTTTATGTACAAAACAATCAGTGATCCATTCCTGTAAAATATCTGGAAGAGAAGCCATAAACATTGCAACCCAAGGTTTAGCTATCAAGTGAAACATAGGCTTCAAATTGGTAGAAAAGAAAACAGAAAAAAAGAAAACAAGCGGGTGAACCATATTAACCCCTCCATGGCGATAATCAACATATAAAACATTTCTCTTAACGGGGTTCAGCCGGCTGCCCCAAAAGCAGGAAAAAAAAGATACCCATAAGCGGCACAAAAAACTGTTTAGGCACTGGGAATATATGGGCAACATAAAGAAACAAAGGCAACAAGCAAATTTTAATCAAAAAGACCCGTTTCTTTTTCCCCATGGACCATTTATTCCATTTGCAAACCATCTCCCTCCCAACATTTAGTAGTAATTTCCAATTATACTGTGCCATGTCAGGTGTTCCAAAAAACAGACCCAAAATTTTGTGTGGAGAATCCACCAGCCGAATACCTCCAAGATGGGAACCTCTGGCATGAGAGCCCGCTAAATTAAAACAAAGACTCTTCTGAAAATTAAGCCTGGAGCCAATATACTGTAAAAAAAAAAAACAGGGAGAATGTGACATAATAAATGTCCAACCGATGCCGTCGGTACTAAGACACATATATCATCCGCATAACAAATAGTTTTCAAGTTATACAGGCCCAAACCAGATATACCAGGGAGACTAGGGGACCTCTGGAGGAGACGGATAATTGGATCTAATGCCAAAACAAACAAAAGCGGGCTTAAAGGGCAACCTTGTCTAACACCCCGACGGATGTAACATGGGGACCCAATCCAGCCATTAACATAAGGTCTTACATAGGCCAAGGAATAACAAAGGCAAAGCCAATTTACAAATGTACTAGGAAAACCATAGACCCAGAGAGTTAACCAAATAAAATCCTGAGAAACACCATCAAAAGCTTTGGTCAAGTCAAAATTAAATAAATATCCAGAAAGAGTCCCACTGTGCCCCTGAGAGAATAATTCCCTTACCAGAATCAAGCATCTCGGATGGACCTACCCGGTACAGAGCAGTATTGGGAGGAAGAAAGTAAAGAAGGTAGTAATTTCAGTATTCTATTACCCAATAACTTCGCAAAAATTGTAAAATCAGTATTCAACAGAGTAATAGGGTACCAATTACTTAAATCAGATCTATCACCCTTCTTGAATAGAAAAAGCATTAAACCTTCATACATTTGTTCAGTAAGATGGTCCTCTGATAAAAAAGCATTAAAGATAACCAGCAACTGATGCGGCATGACTTCCCACAAAGATTTATAAATTTCAGAAGATAGGCAATCCGAGCCGGGAGCTACCATATCTCTTAGGCTTGTTATGACCACCTTTACTTCCTCTAGTGAAAAAGGGGCCACAATAGCCCACTTCTGTACCAAAGTTAAGGTAGCTAAATCCAAGACTTGTAACAACAAATGCATTTCCTGGGATTCTGACACTGGAGATTCAAAGGTGTGTCTAACAAAATCTCCTACACACTGTAAAAGGTCAGATTTCCCTCTAACTGTTTGGCTGTACTTATTAGTCAGACTAGGCATCTGTTTATCTAAACACCTCTGCCTACAATCATCATACAGGTTAAACTGACTCTTTTTCCCAGAAGTCCTAAATTTCTGATCAAAATCCAGGGACTTCAGCCTGTCATACTGAAGTTGTGTCAGAGTGGTTTTAACAGTACGTATGCGATCCCCACAATCTGATTGTGACAAATAAACCACAGAAAACAGATTGTGCAATTCAGCCCTTAGGAGCCGAGATTGTTGGTGCCGACAATCAGCTAAAAATCTAGAATCGAATTTAAAATAAGCTGTTATGTAGACTTTAGTATCCACCCGCCAATCAGTCACTGAATCATAAAGAAAAAGTACAGTGTTCCTGTCAGAGAGCAGGTCCAAAAATCCTTTATGAAACTCTGGATTCGATAATAAATGAGTGTTGACCCGCCACACCCCAGGTCCATTAGCAGTCACAAACCCCAAATGAGTCTTCAGACCTAATAAATTATGGTCCGAGGTTTCAATAGGCAAAACAATACCCTCACATTCTCCAATGTTCCATGAACAAAGCCAAAAATCTATCCTGGAAGTCAATCTGCCTTTTGAAAAGGTATACAAGAGGTTCTGAGCAAACACATCCACAAGATCCAATTCCTTAACTATAGCCTGTAATTCATGCGAATCACAATATACCTTCCCTTTCGGTTTAACATCTAGGCTAGAGTTAAAGTCTCCCCCGAGAACTATTCTGCTGGTCAGCAATAAGGCTTAATCATCCGAAGACATGCACCCTAGCAGCTTTTGTTGAGATGCATAAATATTTATAAGTCTATAGGTCAAACCATGCCACAAAATATCCAAAAGCATTGCCCTCCCAGGCACCAAATCCACTAATTTTTGAAGTAAAAACCCAGACGTAGAGAAACAAAACCCAAGACAAGAACATAGGTCTTGACCAGTAGACCAGTAAGAAGGCCCTGAAACCCAATCCTTAGTAGCTCTATCAATATCCATGGCAGTGTAAAACCGAACATCCTGCAAAAAGTAAACATCATAAGGCAAGGATTGTAAGGTCGAAAAAGTAGCTTTCCTTTTATACACTGACCTAATACTATTAACATTTAAACAGGCTAAGGTAAGAGAGGTTTGAGTCATAGCAACAAATGTAGCAAACAAGAGAAAAAAACTCAAGAAAAAAAAACAGTTATTTCTTTTTTCGAGTTCTTGTCGACCTCTTCTTCAAGCCTGTCCCTGGGGTGTCTGATAATGGAACAGGAACAGGAGGAGCTTCAGATTGTGAAGAAGAAGGGAACGACCCCTCCAGGCCATCCCCATCCATAATGTCTCCCCAGCTCTGCAAAGGATCATAGGGATTAGCCACCTGTATCGAAAATTGTTGCTTGTCCTCCACGGGTTTGTTAGACTGGAGCCGCATACAAACAGGGTGAGAATCCCCCAAATCATCCTCAGACCTCACACCCGCCACTGCCGGAAGGGGGGGGGGTGGATCCGTTGATAGTAGAACAGATGAAACAGGTGGAGGAGGGGCCACAGGGGGAGGGAAGGGGTCTACAGGGGCCGCCTGACTTTGGGGAGCAGCCTGCCCACCTCCCAAATCAGTAGAGTGGTGGGACCCATTCTTATCACGAGCTACAGGACCCGAACCCGGGGAGTGCGACTTAGTGGAAGAAGCAGATTTAGCAGTATAAAAATCATGCTTCATGTAATCCGCTGTGTTATGGGCAGCCCAGGGGCAAGCAGCAAAAACATGAGTATCCTCACCACAAAGATTGTAAGTGGGAGGGACAGTACAGGTTAGGTCAGAGTGACCCAAAACTCCACAAGCTGCACACTTAAGCTGATCACAGTCAGAGTTGAGATGAGACAAAGACCCGCACCTATAACAGGATCGAGGCTGGCCTGGGTAGAATAAATACCACGGTCCCTCCCCAGATATAAACAGTTTGGGAGATGCTGAATCCCCTCTTCAGACATTTTCAGTTGCACATTAAATTTCCACCCTCCAGTCCAAAACCCGTTGTCAATCAGGGCATGAGGCACCCCATTGACAGTACATCGTTTCTCCCACCAATAAAGAATATCCAGAACATTCACCCCTTCATTGCGAAACAGAACAGTAATGACTTTAGCAGTAGGCCTAGTGATAGGGATGACCACAAAAGGCTTCCAAACCGGGTCAGAGCGGGCAGCATAATAAGCAGCCCAAACTTTATCCAATAAGGCAGCTGAACGAAAGGAAATGTCAAAATTATGGTCCCCTGAGGTATGAATAAAGGCGTACACCTCAGTCAGCTTAATGCCTAAAGATTCAATTATTAAACATTTTCCCACATAATTTCGGTCCGGGGGAAGGTCCAGCCTGCCTCTATAGTAAGTCCTGGCCACAAAACGCCTCCTTGCAGGCATGTCAGAGTTTTTAAACACCGAAGCATAGCTAACAGGCTTTTTAAGAGGGACATCTTGCAGGCCTTGTCGTACCGAACCCACAACTGATCCCAAAACCAGGCCCCTGCCCGAAGAAGAGAAGACTGACCTGAAGGAGGAGGGACAGGTTGTGTACCAGAGGCATACGATACATCTGGAAAAGCAGCCAAGTCCAACGGAGCAACAAGAATGGTCTCTGTTGGCTGAAACACCATGCCGGCATCAGTTACAGTAGGAGTAGGTCTCGGAGGGCTCGCCCGGACACCCGGAAGTGTAGCAGCAGCGCAGTCCAGCTCTAAATCAGGAAATCCCTGCTGGAAAGTCACAGAAGAGGGTTCCGGGACCACAAGCGACCCCTCACCCGGCAAGGGGATACGAGGATCAGGAACCCATGTGGCTTGGGTCTTAACCCAACCCGCTTTCTCCAAAGCCTGCTCAGAGGACCAGGACGAATACTGCGCTGTGAAGGGAAACTCATCACTGTCAGACATGGAAGCCAGCATACCTGCAGGTTCCACCAGTAAACTATCTGTAGGATCAACATTGCTCTTTTTTCAATGTACTAGGGGGTGCCGTCGGACTGCAATCCATACGCTTCAGTTTTTTCTCATCCTCCGAAATCTGGACAGCAAAAGAAAGGGCAGTACCTGCCTCCGGTAAAGGCTCTACATTCTCTGACAGCAAAACAAGATATTCCACAGGTAAAGAGGTATCCATTCTATCAGTATCTGCAGGACAAACACAGTCAGGGACCATCGAGTGCTCCACCACCACGTCCTCACTCTCAGAAGTCCGGGATATACTGAGGTTGTTCCAGCCGTCCCAGGTGGTCCCCTACTGTGAGAGTAGGGGAATTTCCCCGGTGTCCTGGTCAAATTTCTCCCATTCACTAAAAATACCACCAACAGCTTAATCTGGTTCAATTTCAGTTGCTTACCATCTGTATCCCCCCCCCCCCAGTCGCCCCTGAAAAAGGGGCTTCTAGGCCCAGTGGGCTTACCGGGTCAACAAAATTCAGTCAATAAATAAATATGTCCAGCTTTTCTTTTAAAGAGGGAGTCCGGCCAAAAGTGCTACATTGTAGAATTAGAATAAGAAACTAATGGAGACACTACACAAACAGAGGATCATAGCATTCCTTGAAACTAACGGCCAACAAGACCTTAAACAGCAGGTAGGTCATGCCAGACAAATCTGCTCGAGTTTTTTGACTACGCTACAAAAATAGTGGATGACAGTGGGGCAGTAGATGTGGTCTACCTAGACTTTAGTAAGGCTTTCGACTCAGTTCCACACAGAAGGCTGGTAAAGAAGCTTTACCACACAGGAGTTGGTCCAGAAGTAGTCAGATGGGTACAAAACTGGTTACAAGGCAGAACCCAGAGGGTACAGGTTAATGGAATGCAATCGATGGAAGGCAGGGTGACCAGGGGGGTGCCCCAGGGCTCAGTGCTGGGGCCTCTGCTCTTCAGTGTTTTTATAGCAGACATCGCTGATGGACTGGAAGGGAAGGTGTGTCTGTTAGCAGATAACACTAAGATATGTAACAGGGTGGACACTTCAAAAGGAGTGAGCAAGATGGAAACTGACTTGAAGAAACTAGAAGAATGGTCTGGAGTGTGGCAGCTGAGATTTAATGCCAAAAAGTGCACGGTCATGCACATAGGAAAGAAAAATCCAAGAAAGGAGTATTACCTAGGAGGGAAAGACTGGCGGCCTCACACCAGGAATGAGATCTGGGAATCATAATCTCAGATGACTTGAAGGTTAGTAAGCAGTGTGAGAAGCCAACATTAAAGGCCAGCAGAATGCTGGGCTGCATTGGAAGGAGAATCAGGAGGAGAGAGGTGGTACTACCACTGTATAGATCGCTGGTCAGGCCTCACCTGGAGTACAGAGTCCAATTCTGGAGTAGAAACAATACAGAGAAAGGCGACAAAAATGATTCAGGGTCTGCAGTACATATCCTATGAGGAAAGACCTAGGGAACTGAATATGTACTCCCTGGAGCAGAGAAGAGAGAGAAGGAACATGATTGAAACATTCAAGTACATAAAAGGCATTAACAAGGTACAGGCACAGGAACTTTTACACTTCTAGAAGGGCTCCAGGACCAGGGGACATGACCTCAGGCTGAAAGGAAGGAGGGAGGTTCTCTACCAACACCAGGAAGATTTTCTTCACAGAAAGAGTGGTGGACGCCTGGAACCGCCTGCCCCAAGAGGTTGTGGGGTCAATACTGGGGGGGGGGGGTTCAAGAATGCATAGGATAGACACAAAAGAGCCATGACTACAAAGGGCAAGTAGAGTGTCAAAATATGTTTAAAACAAATGGGCAGACTGGCCGGACCTAACAGTCTCCTTCTGCCGTCAACTTCTGTGTTTCTAAGTATACCACCAAAAAATCTCATACCAAAAATTAGGTTTCTACATTACTTCATTTTAAAGTTATGAGCTGTTTTGTAACCCTTATTTCACTCCCTGTTCAAAAAACCCAGTTTCAGTGAAAAGCCATGTCAGATGTCATAACCTGAACTCACAATCTAGTCTCCCCTGTCAACAACCTTATAGAACCTGTTTCTTCAAAGTTTATGAAACTGTAGCTGTGGTAATCATTACACAAAAAAGTGACATAGGATTGACTGCAGTATTTGCATTTCCAGAATGTTTAGCTGCATGGTAATGTACTTTAGAACATGACAGGAGGGGGTTTTGGAATGCAGTACTGAACCAAGGTATAGAATGTCAAAGTGGTACACAATTTTAAAATGTTGGGGGGGGGGGGATGTGCCATCTCAAAATGTGGTGGGACAGTCGATGTTGGAATACAACAGGGCAACACATCGAGGAATTTGGTTTGGACTGGCAATTTCGAAATATAGTGGAGGTGCACACTGTCGGAATGTGACAGAACACTCCATATTATTCTGAAATTGCTTGTCCCTGGCACATTTCAGAACTATACACACCCACCATATTTCAAAATTGTGCATCACATACCCACCACATTCCAACATTGTGCATCCCAGTCACATTCTAAAATTATGCATCCCTGCCACATTCAGAATTGCGCATCATCACCAAATTCTAAAACTGCACATTCTTGCCACATTCTGAAGTTGTGTTTCAGTGCCACACTCAAAATTGCACATCCCCACCAAATTCCAAAATTGCACATTCCCACTACATTCCAGTCGTGCTTGAATGCCACATTCCAAAATTGTCACTGTCACATTCCCAAATTGTGCGTCACTGCCACATTCTGAAACCAAGCATCACCACCACATTCTGAAATTGAGCATCACCGCCACATTCTGAATTGTGTGTCACCACCACATTCAGAAATCGAGAGTTGCCACCACATTCTGAAATTGTGCATCACTGCCACATTCTAAAATTGTACCTTCCTGCCACATTCCGAAATTGAGTGCAAACTTCCTCATTCCAAAATTGCCTGTCATTGTCACATTCTGAAAATGTAAATGCCCACCATATTAAAAAAAACTGTACGCCCCCACCACATTCTGAAAATGAGATCTTACATCAAGTGGGCTTTTGCAATAGGTATTAACCATTAGGACTGCGCCCCCTAGCGTCAGGAGCACATGGGAAACTTTAGGTAGCAGTGTCAGGCGGGAGACCGCCCACCGACGTCACATGACCGATATTAGCTTGACCCTATAAGGTCCTCAGCCTGCCCTCCAGTTCTTTCCGGTCGTTGACCTGTACACGTTGGACCTTGTGGAAAGCATTGCTACAGTTCAGCCGCCATTTTGGATGAGCATCTTCTAATCACATTTTCTTTATTTTTTACTTTTCCAGTAAATAATTTAAGTGCATGTCTTCTCCAACACCTTCTGAGTCACATAAGAATAAGTGCGATTCCTGCGGCGCGCAACTCCCGCATAAGGATGACCATTCCCTCTGCATCTGCTGCCGGGGTCTGGAACACAAGACCGAGGACTGTGAGGCCTGCCTTAGTTTTAATCAGGCCACATGGAAACGCAGGCAAAAGGCCCTCAAGGCCCATCTTCTAAAACAAAAAATGGCGTAGATGGAGAAGGAGTTGCAGAAGCTACGGAGTGCCTCTTCCTCTCCATCATCTGACTCGCACAAGCACAAAAAGAAGAAGGACAAGGAGAAGCACCGGGGCCAGGAGAGGTCCCCTTCCCACCCGCATCTCCCTTTGGGGACCACGGATGACCAGCGGCCTTCCTCCTCTGGGAAAAGTGCCTCAGTGGACAAGACTGCTTCCACTTCCCAGGAGCAGCCCTTGGTCATGGTAGCAGCAGCTGCCTCGGACGAGTCTGAGGTTCAAGCCACTCTTTGGCCCCTGAAAACTAAAGGGCCTAAATTGGTTGGTGGAGCTGATAAGTTGCTCATAGGAGACTCTGACAATTGCTCAGCCCAGGCTGATAAGTTGGCTGCCAGAGACCCCGGTGACCACCTGGCCACGGCTGATAAGCCGGACAGAAGATCCTCTGACATCTGCTGAGTTCAGGCACTTCCGTCAGGCCCTGACAAGGGGTCCGACATTGAGCATAAGTGCCCACTGCTGCCTAGGCCACAGCCCACCCTGGAGAGATTGCCCCACTGCAGTAGCTTTTCTCCCCCTCCGGCCTCCCCAGAGCACAAGGAGTCGGAGTTTGAGGGACGTCACCCCAATGCTACTGTTTCATGGTTACAACCGAACCTCTTTACGTCGCTCCCAGCCAACCCTCAGGTCCCTCTGTTATCGGCTCTTGCAGCAAGACCTTCTGCTCCTTACCTGTGCCAGTGGTGTCCTCCGGACAAACGCAGGGCTTACCCTCGGGGTCCTATATTCCGCCTTTCAGGACTCCTCTGGGTCCTTCGCCGGGCCCTATGGGTCCTCCTTCTGGGCCATCGTCGGATCCTTTGATGCAAGACTATCATACTCATATTATCATACCCCCGAATACCTTATGCCGGGGTATCTGGCGCCAATACTCCCTTCACCGGGCTATCTTCCTCATTACAATACATCGGGTTATCCGCCATCAGGATACCAGATGTCAGGATACCAAATGCCGGGTTATGGCACTGGTTTCCAGCTGGTATATCAGCCTCCACCGCCCCCGCCCCCACCTCCTCACACTCAGGCGGACTTTAGGGCAATCCTCCAGCCCTAGTGGAAGGACACTAAGTCACAGTTAGTCTCTGAGCTAGACAGCTGTCAGCGGTCTCTACCCCAGTGTGCCCGGACTTAACAAATAGGTCCCCTTCACCGGTGGAGACCCACCCTTCTGCGTCAGGTCTGACGAAGGGCTGTGCTGCCGTTACTGATAAGGGCAGACCCCCTGTTCCTGTTAAAGAGGTGTCTCACCCAACAATCATGTCCCCAGTCCTGACCCATTCATCAGATTCAGACTTGGAATCTGACTTCTCTTCCTCAGCCTCCAGGTTTGAAACGCTACCACCAGACAAGCCCAAAAATTGAGGAGTCTCCAAAGTCTCCTCCAGAGGATCCCTCATTCACAGACCTCCTCAAAAAGATTGCGGAGACCTATGAGTGGAAGACTGACGATCAAGAAGCCAAACAGAAGAGGCTGGCTAAGCATTTGGACATGCCTGCCCTGTCGCTGGTCCTCATGCCTCCCTGGTTGGAGCTTCATGAGAACTTAGCTTCTGCCATCTGGTCCATGCCTTCATCCATTCTGGCTGTGGCCGAGAAGGCAGACAGGATTTAGCATACGCCAGAGGGTAAGGATCACCTTAGTATCCGCCCTGAAGCAGACTCAGTGGTTATTAGCACGGTGCATTAGATCGGCTAAGCCTAAGCATGTGGGCACCTCCCTTCCCCTCCTGATAAGGAATCAAGGCAGCTCGATCTATTTGGATGCAAATGTTATTTGTCCTCCATCCTGGCTGTTCACACCCTGAACTATGTGGCGCACATGCTGGTCTACCAAAATTCCCTCTTTTGCAAGCTAGAGCTGGTCATTGAGGTCTTGCTGGATTCTGAGGAGAAAGAAACCCTCTCTGATATCATTCAGTCAGTCAAAGTTGCTTGCAACCACTTTCTGAGGGTGACTTATGACGCTGTTGACTCCTTGGCTAAGGGCACAGCTATGGCCGTCTGCCTCAGGAGATATTCTTAGTTGAAGGTCTTGAGGCTGGTACCTGATGTCCAGGCTGCCATCCAAGATACACCCTTCAGGGTTCTGTCCTTTTTGGAGGAGATGCTCAAGACATCATCACTAGTTTCCAGAATAGAGGTCAAGCTCTGCATTCGGTACAAACTATGTACCATGCTGGCTTTTAATCACGGCAGCATTATCATCACCAACAGAGATGGCAGATGAGACATCAGGCTCCCTCAGCCACAGCCACTCCCCCAGCCAAGAAACAGAGGGCTTCAGGAGCGAGCCTCCCCAACCCTCCCTCCACCTCTTGACTCCAGAAGATTTGCCGGTCATCTGGCCGGGTGGGAGGCAATTACTGCAGGTTCGTGGGTCCTTGTCTTTACCAAAAGATGCACATCTCCATCATAAGAGAAGAGATAGAGGCTCGTCTGCAAAAGGCAACCATAGAGCTTGTTCCTCTAAACCAGATAGGAAGAGGGTACTACTCTCACTTCTTCCTGGTTCCCCAAAAGATGGGAGACCTGCGCCTGATACTAGACCTCAGCCTCCTCGAGGGAGGAGCTGGAAATCTCCCTTTCAGCAACCTTGAACCGGTTTTGCCAGGTTGGGGTTACAGTGAACTACCCCAAGTCTCACCTTATCCCCTCCCAGCACCTGCAGTTCACTGGGGTGGTGCTGGATACTACCCAGGGTCGGGCTTTCCTCTTTTTGGACAGGGCAGAAACCTTGCAACAGCAGGCATGGCTGGTCACTTCCAGCCATTGGATTTTGGCCAGGTCAGTGCTGCGTCTTCTGTGCCTTATGGCAGTGGCAATCCCAACTCTTCCTCTGGCCAGGCTCCACATGCGGATCTCGCAGTGGACGCTCCATGTCCAGTGGGACCAGAGGTCAAATGACCTCAGACACAAAGTCTTGGTCTCCACACCCATGCATCAGGATCTCCTGTGGTGGCAGGATCTCAGCAATATCTGCAAGGGAGTTCCCTTTCAGCCCCCTCCTCCCATCCAGACCCTGACAACAGATGCTTCAGGGCTGGGTTGGGGGGGCTCATCTGGAGACCCATAGAACTCAAGGGCTGTGGTCTCAGTCAGATCTGTCTCTGCACATCAATGTGTTGGAGATGCAGGTGGTGGTGTACGCCCTTTGGTCCTTTAAGCACCTTCTCAGCCTAGTTCCATTGCTGGTCCAAACGGACAATATGTGCATGGTCTGGTATCTGAACAAACAAGGGGGCATGCGCTCCTACCCTCTCTGCAGGGAAGCAATGCAAGTCTAAAACAGGGTGATTCTGCATCATATCTCCCTTACTGCAGTTCACATTTCGGGAGTCCAAAACATCCTAGCGTACAGTCTCAGCTGCACCCAGGCCAAGGCTCATGAGTGGGAACTAAGTCAGTCGGTAGCCGAAGACATATTTGACTGGTGGGGTTGTCCAGGTCTCGATCTGTTCACCTCCTCATTCAACGCAAAACTCTGCAAGTTTTGCTCACTTGTTCCAGGACCTGGTCTCTTTTCTAGACAGGGAGGTTCTTGTACGTATTTCCTCCCTTTCCGATCCTGCAGCGGGTGTTGCTCAAGTTGCAAGCAAAAGGGGCTTACATGATGTTGATCATCCCGATCTGTCTGCATCACATATGGTTCCCGCTTTTGCAACAGCTGACAGTGGAGCCCCTGGTTCCCCTGCCTATCTGACGCGACCTCCTGACCCAGGAGGGGGGTACTCTGGTTCATCCAGGACTCAAGTCCCTTCACCTTCACACGTGGCATTTTCTGACATACCGTAGTTGCTTCACGCTATGGGGTCTCTTCTAGGGTAGCCCAAGTCCTTGTGGAGGCTAGAAAGCCTTCCACGAGGACAACTTATGCTTTGAAATGGAAGAGATTTTCCATCTGGGCTACTTCAAGGGATTGGGACCCTTTTTCATGCCCTGTTCTTCAGGTCATGGAGTACTTGCTACATCTGTCTGACCTGGGTCTGAGTAACTCCTCATTAAAGGTCCACCTTTCTGCCATTTCTGCCCACCATGTCCCAGTGGTAGAAAAAACTGCTGCTCAATTAGAGGTTTCCAAAACATTTCTGAAGGGAATCCTCCAATTGAAACCTCCGATGTGTAACCCTGCACCACCGTGGGATTTAAACTTTATTTTAGAGAAACTCAATTTGCCTCCTTTTGAACCGGTCGCAAGTTGCGACATGCACTATCTATCCTGGAAAGTGCTGTTTTTAGTTGCCATTACTTCTGCTCAAAGAATTTCCGAGTTTCAGGCCCTGATGTGTAAGGAGCCTTATTTAATTTTCCACAGAGACTGAGTGGCTCTGCGTACCCATCCTTAGTCCTTGCCAAAGGTGGTTCCTGAGTTTACATTGAATCAGACTATTCGGCTACCAGTGCATTACCCTGAGTACTCTAATCAGGGGGAGACAGTTCTTCACACATTAGATGTCCACAGAATTTTGCGTTTCTATACGAATTGGATGAAGTCAGTCCGCAAAACGGATCAACTTTTCATTTCCTTTGCACCCAAGAGAGAGAAGGCACTGCTGTTTCTAAGCAGTGTTTGGCAAAATGGTTGGCAAACTGCATTGTGTTCTGTTACCAGAAGTACAACAAACCCTTGCTGGGGGAAGTCAAGGGGGATTCTACCAGAAGCATGGCTGCATCTGCTGCTTGCTTTAAAAATGTGTCTGCTGGACATTGCCTCTAGGCGCAGGGCCGGCTTTGGACTAGCTGTCCTTCAGGGCCTCCTTTCATGATTTCTTCCTGCATCTCTGCAGATTCTTCCTGCCTCCCATGCTTCAGACTTGTCTGATTTACACTGTTTGGAACTCAGTCCTGATGGTTAATACCTGCTGCAAGAGTCCTCTCGAAGAAAAACAGTACAGTTACAGAAGAACTTACCATAACAGTAGATCTTTGAGAGAGGCTGTTGCAGTAGGTAACTCCCCCCCCCCCACCTTCCCCAGCTTCTGCTACTGCCTTTTCTAGCTTTCCTTAGGCTCAAGGAGCCCCAATACTTTTTCCTGTTGCTTTGTTCTAAGGTCTCCAGCAGGAGAACTAGAGAGTGGGCTGGGGACTGCTCGCTATATAGGGTCTTGCTGACTTTGGTCACATGACATCGGTGGGCGGTCCCCCACCAGACACTGCTAGCTAAAGTTTTCTGTGTAGTCCTGACACCAGGGGGTGTAGTCCTAATAGTTAATACCTCTGCAAGAGCCTCTCACAAAGATCTATTGTTACGGTAAGTTCTTACATAACTGTACTTTCACTGACACCTTCTGATATTGCATGTCCAAGTCACATTCCAAAATTATGCATCCCTGCTTCATTCTGAAATTGCATATAACTACCACATTCTGAAACTGTGTCACCACCACACTCTGAGATTCCCTGTACACGCCACATTGTGAAATTGCATGTTGCCACCGCAGTTTGAAGTCAAGCATCCCAACCACATTTTGAAATTGTGCGTCACCACATACCAAATCTATGCACCCATGACACATTACGGAATTACATATTCCTATCACCTTCTGCAACTATATGTCCCCTGCATTTCAAAATTGTGTATCTCTGACACATTTTAAAAATATACACCACCATATTATGAATTTTAGCATCCCTGCCACATTCCAAAATTATGTCACAGCTACTTTCTGAGATTGTGTCATTGATGCAGTCCACAGTTGCAGCCTCGTGACATTTCTAAATCTCATACCTGCAATATTCTAAAAACTGTACACAACTTTGCCATTCTAAAGACATGTTTGCCACTGCATTCCACTCCATCACATTCTGAAGAACTGTACCTTGTATCTACACATTATGAAGTGCTGACCTACCTAGTGTCAGTTTTCCTTTTTCAGATGTTTATTACACCTGCAGCTTTAAGTGACATGAGAAATAAGTCATATAAGGTAGCTTGCAGGGAGGACTAGGCTGTGAGTTTAGGTTATGACATCATCAGTAGCGCTTCTCTGAAACTGGCTTTTTTGAACAGGCAGTGAATTAAGGGTTACAAAATGACTTGAAACTTTAAAACGAAGTAACTAAGAGATCTGATGTTTGGCATGAGGCTGATTGAGGATATGCTGATCCAAATTCTGAATTTCAGAAATATTGGCCAGAGTCCCTCTTTAATATTAATATTTTAAAGCTAACAAATTTGTTTACCAAGCTCCTGGCATTCAGAGAAATTATTTTTAGCTTGTTTATGTTTTTTGATATCTTGCTTCTGTTCTGATTTTGGTGTGATTCTGTAGTGCACCTTTCACCCCCTTTATTTAGTTTAAATGTTTCTGTAAACAAATTTATGAATCGTTTCCCCAATATATTAGCCCCTTTAGAGTTTAGATGGAGCCCATCTCTTGAAAAGAGTGTTTAATCATTCCAAATAAGATCCCTGTTCTTTAGTAATGTGAAACTTTCATTACAAGTCCATGTTTCTAGCCACTTATCTTAATTATCTGTAATATTTTCTTCCTTGAGGCCCTTGGTGTGGGAAATATTTCAGGAAAAAATAGGATTGTGACCATATGCTTTTGACTGTGGCTCCCAGTTTAGCAAATTCCTGTTGGATTTCACCTTCATTTTTTTTTTTTTATGTCATTAGTACCCACACAGGTATCAATGCCAGGTCTTTGTTTGCCCTTTTTGAGTCTCTCAGTATTTGTAGTAATGTTCTTCACTCCTGCCCCCAAAAGGCAGGTTACTGTTCATTTTAACTTATCCTTTTTGCATACTATTCTGTTGGTATAACGCACTATTGAATTGCTTACTCTGTAGAGACTCTCATTACCTGCTGGTGTTTCCATGTCTCTGCATTCGTTATCTAATGAAGTCTGTGGTGCAAAGCTATTTCTAGTATCAATTCCAGTTCCCTCCATGGGCATATATATGTCTCTGTGCTCTTTCCCCTTTTTACGCCCCTCCTCTGTTTGACTAATGTTCAACCTTCCTCTTCTGTTTCACTTTAATCATCCCCGTTCCTCTTTTCTGTACTTATTCTGTACTCATAGTTTTGATTAATGTAGCCACAGTAGTAGGCATGTTCTCTTTAGAGTCAGTTGGATTAAAGTCCCTACACATGTTATCTAGAAACATTTCTGGGCTTCTCATTTCTTTTAAAAGAATGATTCCCTGCATAAGCCACTTGGCCCTTCCTTCAACCTCTTTATGTTAATACTTTGCTTGCATTCTGTGTCCTTACTTCCAATGTCCATGGCTTCTGCTACTGGTGTAAACATCCCACAAGACATACAAGCAGTCGCACTCCCCCTCACCACCAGTTTCAGTTTCCATGCTTGAATATCAGACTCAGACTCACTCAGTACAGTGTTCTGTGGCTTCCTGGCCTTTCCTGGCTCTGCTGCGTGCTCGCCACCACTCGCACAGAATCCTGCTCTTATCCTGCTTCTTGACCTCCCGTGACCCATGGACTCTCTGTGCTGGGCATGCTGTTAGCATGATCACAGTATTGGCACAGTTACTAAAAATAGGGCAGTATAGCTTAGGTCTGCGAGTACTGTTCCTACAAATTAAAAGCAGCATTTAAATTAACTCGTTTGTAAAAATCAACTTGCTCCCAGACTGCACTCGTGTTCTCTAGTTCTCAGCAATTGTGTGGACTACATTACCCAACAGTCACAGCCGATGCCTTAATTCCTAGTGATTTAGAGAAAGATAGTGACAGAGCAGCAGTTTTTTTCATCTTTTTTCTTTTTCAGATTAAAATTTTGATAGGTTACAGTAGATAGGGACTCACTTTCAAAGATACTTTCAGGATTTCAGGGTTTTAAAGTTTCTCAGTACCTAGGTCTGAGGGCTGACTTCTCTAGCTCTCTCCAGCCCTTGCATCAGTCACTGCCGAAAAAGTCCACATCAGGGTCTAAGGGCTGGCTTCTCCAGCTCTCCCCAGCCTTTGCATCAGTCGCCACCGAAAAAGCCTACATCGGGGTCTGAGGGCTGACTTTTCCTGCTGTCCCCAGCCCTTACTTCAGTCGTCACCAAAAAAGCCCACATTAGGTATGGGTCCCTGTCTCAGTGAAGCTGCAGTGCTCTGTTTCATTTATTTATTTTTTTTTTATTTTTCACATCTAGGATTACAATTACCTTTGAGCCAAGGCTCTTTGACAAAGGTTCCACATCAGAGAAATACAGATTGTGGGGAAACATCAAATAAAAACTAACAACAATGAGGACATTGCTAATGCAAAGACTAATACAATTCGAGGGTAATAAAGTAAACAAAGCAGCCAGAGGCATTTGTCAGAGGAAACGGACAGTAGTTGAGAAGTGTTGGAGTCACGGGGAGAGGGAAGAGGGGAGGGGAGGCTAAGGGATGGGGCAGGAAGGGGGAAGAGAGGTAGGAAGGTTGGGTGGGGAGTGGATGGAAAAGTGCAGCATGGGGTAGACCAAGGTGTGATGGGTGTGTCAGGTAAGAGAGGGGAGGACCACTTGAGCAGGCAGGGAAATAGAGAAACTGGATTAAGTGGGGCAGTCGCAGGAGCTGTTGGCAGTGTGATGGTCCCGGAGCCTAGTTTTAAACATCCCAAGTGTCAGGGCACAGGAGATGGTGGGGCTAAGGCCATTGAACCAGAGTGGCGCTCTGTAAGCAAAGGAGCGTTGACCCTGGGAATGCTCACTGAGGAGCCGATTTTGATTCTTTTTCCTGAGCTGCCTGTTTAAAAAACTTTAACTGCTTTTCCTGTGCTCCGGCACTCTGCTGCTTGAGGGTTTTTCTGACTTGCTGCATCTTTAATTTTGTTTAATATATAATTTATGGTTTAATGTACTGCCAGTTAGCCACTGTATTACTGCCTGTTTAAATAATTTATTCTTGCCAGAAATAATTCAGCATTATTATAGAACTCTGTGGCTGTCCCTAATTGCTGCCCAATTATCTAATTCTCCCTCTCTGTCTCTCTGTAACCCTTCCCCTACCTACTGTACCACCCTGTCTCTACTTAGTAATTCCCTGTGTTTCTTTTTGTTCCTCATTTCAGGGTCTGAGGGCTGACTTCTCCAGCTCTCCTCAGCCCTTACATCAGTCACTACCAAAAAAGCCCACATCAGATATGGGTCCCGGTCTCGGTGAAGCCGCAGTGCTCTGCTTGCTGAGGAGCCCATTTTGATTCTTTTTCCTGATCTGCTTGTTTAAAAAACTTTAGCTGCTTTTCCTGCGCTCTGGTTTTCTGCTGCTTGGGGAGGGGGGGTTCACCCCCACCTCCTGCCTTTATTAAATACACTTTGCCCCGCCCACTGGTATTACTGACTAATCACTGCAGTTAATCTCTGTGAAATTTGACCTCCACTGCTATTCTCAGTCCCCTGCCCTTTAGCAGTCTGTCTCTCTCTCTCTCTCTCTCCTTCTTTGTCCCTTCCCATCTTACCTGATCTCTCATCATGCAAACTTTTTCCTATTTCCTAGCCCTTCTGACCCCTATCTGCTGTATTATCACACTTGACTGCTGTACCTCTCAACTTGTCGTTCCCCTTGGCCCTGTAACGAACCTGACAGACTTTTCATTCTCCAGTTTGCTGCCTCTTCCGCAGCATCTCCCTGTCACCACCCCGTATCCATACCCTAAACTGTGCTTCTACCTCTGCAAGTGCCTTGTCCGATCTAAATGTACCACTTGAGCCAGGACCACCTTTGCCTTCATGGTTGTGGCTACATGGATTATGACCCTCTCTTTATCACTTTCAGGTGATATTGAGACCAACCCAGGCCCAGCAGCATTTAGGCTCCCACTCCTTCAGGCTAGTTTTTCTGTGGGGGCCCCAACTCAGCGGCCTCAGGATTGCCCAACTATATATAAGAAGCCTTGTGGCAAATCATGCTGACCTGGTGGCCTGGGCTGCTACCCATAAGCCTGGCCTCCTAGGAGTAACAGAATCCTGGCTTAGGCCTTCTCTCCCTGACTCTGTGTGTGCCCTCTCCAGCTACAATATAATTCAGGTTGATTAGGCCTCATCCAAAAGGGGTGGTGGCCTGGCACTTTTTACTAAGTCCCACCTAAACCTGACCCTACAATCTTGCCCCCCACTTGCATCCTGTGAGGTGCTTCATGCTCTGCTTCTATTAGGTAATACCAAGAAGCTGCACATTGTGTGTGCCTACATTCCGTTTGCATCCAGTAAATGGGGATTTGAGGAATTTCTGTAATTTCTACCCCATGCCACCAAAAAGAATTAAGTACTTTGCCAAGGTGACTTCAGTCAGGATGGGCTTGGCCCAAGCTCCCGTATCCTCAGCACTAATATGGCCTAAGCCAATCTAACTCAGCTTGTCACATAACCTACCAGGCACTAGTCACACCATGCTTGACTAGGTCCTCACCAATAGACCAGACAGGCTCTCCTCAGTTACTGTGTTGCCTGACTCCATTAGTGACATTCTCCTATAACTTATGTCTGGGATGCCTGCCCCCTTTCATATCCATGGCCGACTTCTCTGCCTTCGATCCCTTGGCTTTTCTATCCTATCTCCAGTAGATTGGCTGGTCTCCCGTTTTCACCACAGACAGCACTGACCTGGCGGTGGAGTATTTCTCCAACACAATGCACTCATTGCAGTCCAAGCACATTCCTTACATTTGGCGCAGGGTTAGGGGCCTTCCCACCACATGGTTGACCAGCCCCCTTCTCTGCTTGCTTAAATCTCGTGACAAGTTCTGGGCCAGGTGGAAAGCCTCCTCCCTTCTTTCCGACTTTGTTGCCTATCAGTCTCCTAGGAACTCTTTCAAGAAAGCAATCCGCTCTGCCAAAAGCAGTTACTGTAGAGATCTTCTCCTTGCCTCTGCCCATTACCCGAAAAGGTACTGCTCACATATCAACCACATTCTGGGTCGCAGTGCTTCTCAAGCCCCTCTTGACATGCTAATTGACAATGTCTCTTGTAACAACCCTACACCATAGCCAATGCCTTTAACTCACTCTTTACCTCCCCTCCTTCCTCGACCTCCAACGCAGCCATTCTTTCTGTCCCTCCTCCTCCCTCCCCAGGCCTCCTCTGCCTCATCCCCCCCTTATTCTCAGCCCTGTCTCTAGAACTGATGTCCTGTGGATCCTTAACACCATGTCTCCTGATGGCACTGCTGGTCCTGACAGTCTGGAACCTATATGTCTCAAACTTGGTGCCTCCATTCTTGCCACCCCTTTCTTGTACCTCTTCAACCTCTCCATTAGCTCTGGCACTGTGCCCTGCTCCTGGAAACAACCCAGGGTTATACCTGTCTTTAAAAGGGGTGACCCTAAAAACCCTATGAACTACCGCCCTATAGCACTCCTGTCTACCCTTAGTAAACTTCTTCATCAAATTGGGTGTCAGACTTTGTAGCCAACTATGACCTATCTCCTGCTCAGCACGGCTTCAGACCAGGCCAAAGCACCTTGACTGCCCTAGCACAATTCACTAACAACACCTCAGCCACCATGGATACAGGCCAACTTACGGGGCTGTTTTTATTGACTTAATAAACGGTTTCGACTTGGTCAACCATTCACTGCTCTTGCATCAGCTGGGTTCACTGGGTGCCTCCCAGTCCACTTTTGCCTGGTTCTCCAGCTACCTGCACAATCGCACCCAGTCTGTCTCCTACAGTAGAGTCCTCGCCTCCTCTTCCCCTCTATCCACTGGTGTTCCACAAGGTTCCATCTTTGGGCCCCTGCTCTTTTCTATGTTTATAAACACTCTACCTACCATTCCCTCTCACTGTCACACCTTACTCTGCGCTGATGACTTGGTCCTCTATACCTCCTCTAGCTCTATCTCTGACATTAATTCCCACCTCTCTTCCGACCTGCAATGAATCCAAAAATGACTCACATCTCACCACTTCATATTAAATGTTGCCAAGACCCAGGCCATGCTCTTTGGGTCCCTCAGGAAGCTCAGTGCTCTAAACCCCTCATTTCTGGTTTCTTGTCTTGATGGCTCCCTGGTACAAGTTACCAACTCCTTCAGATATTTAGGGGTCACTCTGGATCCATGTCTCAGTTTCTGTCTCCATGTCAGTGCGATATGCAGTTCTGTCAATGCCAAAATTGGGTTGGCTTATCGTGTCCACCACACCCTGACCCCTGCCGCTAGGATCTCCGTCGCCCAAGGACGTCTGCTCCCTGGTCTTTGCTATGCACTGCTGGTCTTTGCTCAAGTGCAGGCAAATGTCCTTCAAGCATGGGATGTTGCCTATAACAATGTTTGCAGATTTGCCTTGTCTGCCCATCAGCTGAAACACCACTGTACACTTTACTCTGACCTCCGCTGGTTATCTCCCTCCTCCCAGCGTTTATATTCCATAGGCTGCCTGACTGACAATATAATTCATTCTTATCTCTCCTCCTCCCTTGCAGCCATGTTCACCCCAAGTTGATTGCACCCCGGTCCTCAACTTCAGCTCTGGTCACTGTCCCTAATTGCTCCACCAAAATGGGTGAACTTGCCTTCTCTGTCTACACTCCCAAATTCTGGAATTCCCTTCCGTTTTCCCTTAGAAGCTTCAGTTCTCATCCTGCCTTCATGCATGCACTCTTTAATTACCTCACCTCCCTAGACATATGTAAATGTCTTTAGTTCATGTATTACATCTCTGTACCTGCTCTAATTCACAGAACATACCTCTTTACTTGCCGTTGCACTACTCTCTCCCCTTCCCTGTCCCATACCCTCATCCTATGCCACCAGCACTGCTGTTATGCACTTATGTTACTGATCTCTGCAAGCTGTTTTTATCTCTTTTGTACCATAATGCTTATGCTATGTATGCCATCACTTTCATGCTAAGTAATTCTACTGTCCTGTAAGGTAGTTGATCTCTTCATGTACTGCATTGTATCAGCTCCTCCCTGTACTATTGTTTGTAATGTGCTTGAACTGTAATCTCCCGAGTCGTGCCTGAAAATAGGCAATCATGCACTGTGATGTTCCAGTATGCCATTATGTATGTGTTGTTGCCATAACTGTAACCTGAAATAATGCTGTCTCACTGTATTGTTCTCTTTTTCTATGTAATCCCGGGTTGCCCATGAAAAAGGGACCTTCGGGGTTCAGTGGGCTTACCCGATCACCAAAATTTAATAAATAAATAACGTCTAGTGCACTTACTCGGTTACCAAAAGCAAATAAATAAATAAATAACTTTACGTCTGTGCTAAATTGTCTGTGAACTTGTGCATAATATTACTTCTCAAAAAAGACCTTAAATATTAAGTAGTAGCTTTGGGGCATTGCATCTCCACATTTTTTGAGTGTCCTGTTTTAATCTCATGCCAGATTCCTAGCAGTAATATATGCAATATTGCAAACCCTGTGAGTCATGCGTTGCTATTTCTTCCCATCATATTTAAGGGATATGGTCTTTTTTCATTGACAATGACTGCTGCTTTTCTAATGCTCATGATGTGGCTAAAACAGCAAGCTGTGACTTATTTATTTAGATTAGAAAGTGTTTCATGTTAGGCCATAATCAGAATGGTATTTGCCCACTCCGTTGAATGTTACTGCTTAATTTATGTTCTCAATCATTCTGTATCATTAAGAGGAATTTGTCACATTCATGTATCATGTTAATTATAGGTCATTCCAACAAAGGACAGAATTGAAGGCCTTATTGCTTTTAAAGAAAAAAGACCACCTCGCTACAAAGGAGAGTAAGAAAAAACAGCTTACAAAAAGGAACCTTCACGCTTTAACTTGGACCCTTCAACAATTTTAAAGTTCTGAGGTTATGTGTTGCATCCTCCCATCAAACTGCACAACCACCAGAGTACAGCAAAACTGAAAAAGTATAAAATAACAAGTACTGTATATTAACAAGTAGATTAAGCTAACTGAAAACATGATCAGACATGCCAGTAATTCTGCCAGATTTGCAAGAGACTTAATTGTGGTTCAGTAAAATGGCTGCATGGACTAGCATGACTGTAGGGGGTTATGTAGCCTTGTTGGTTAGATATACTTGCAAATCATAATAAAACCCAAGGGTTTGTATTATATGAATGTGACCATGAAATGCGTTGACAGAATATTTTATTTTCATATAAATAAAGATTACCTCTACACAATAAAGCCATATCAATACTTCACCTCCTTTAAAGCTTCAGAATATTGTTTTCTTGCTGCAGTTAGAAAAGATTGAAGGGGTACTGTAAATGAAAAATGGTGAATATTCAACAGACGTAATACCACAGTGACCGGTAGCCAGCTGTCTTTGTTTACTGGCAACATCTTTAGCTAATGTTCTTTTTAAATTTGAATGTGTTACAGTACCATGAAACTCAAATTGTAATGAGAAAAACATAGTGGGCAGGAAACGAGAACATTTAGCACCAGCAGTAACAGCGTTAGAGCCACACTGTTTTGTGCCTGCAATACTGAGTATCCCCCTAAAAAATGGCATTTTGGAAGGCACTGTTAGCACAGCTCTAACCTATTTGCAAACAAGTGCTAATGCCAACCAGCCCTGTATGCAGGTCACCAGTTAATGCCTTGTATACAGGCACGGTGGCATAATGGAAGGTTTTTGGAAGCATTAACTGGGGTTTAATGCTGTACTAGTTACTGCCTCCAAAAGCATGTCTTAACACAGTAACCCCATTGACAGTACTGCTGCTGAGAAATAAAGTAGCAAACATGAATGGACCCCACCCGATCCCGATGCACAGCATATTATTGAACAATCCCTGGTAGTCTAATTGAGCCCCAATCCCCCTGCCCATTACAGAGTGCACCTTGAAGACTTATATTTCAGGTGAGTGTTCAAGGTTCCTGCTTACAGTATGTGTTCTTGAGTTGTGGTTGTATCTAGGACTCCCACTGAGTTTGGTGACATTACTGTCAAATTTATAATAGTTATAGTTTAAAGCAAAACGTACCTAAATAAAAACTAAGTCTGCGCACATGCAGACTTTGATATTATTTAAGTAATTGTATGCAGCAGATGGCAGCCAGCAGCAGAGGTGAGTGATGGGTAAGTCCTGGCTGGCATCTCGGGGCTGCTGTAGGGAGGGGTCTGCTTTCTAATGGGCAAGGAGACTGGGGCATTGGGGAGTCCACAAGACTACAAGAGATTGTTAAATAACATTCTGGCATGGGGATTGGGGGGATCCGCTATTTATGTAATATACTGCGCATGGGGATCGGAGAAGTGAGTCCAGAAGACTACCTGGGATTGTTATATAACATACTGGGCATGGGGATTGGGGGGGATGAGTCCAGTAGACTACCTGGGATTGTCATATAACACACTGGGCATAGGGATTGGGGGGTGAGTCCATTAGAATACCTGGAATTGTTATATAACATGCAGTCGTGGCAAAAATATTGGCGCCCTTGCAGTTTTTTCTAATAATGCACCATTCCTTCCAGAAAATTGTTAAATTAAAAAATATTTTGGTATCCACATATGTATTTCTTTGGTTTGCAGTGGAATAAAACACAAAAAGCAGAAAAAATGACTAAGTCTTAGCTTATTCCACACAGAAATCCTTAAATGGCCCAGACAAAATTATTGGCACCTTTTAGAAGTAGTTAGAAATAATTAGATTTCAAGCAGGTGATTCTCCTTAGCTTTGAATTGAACTCACCTGTGGTGAGTTGCAGGTGCCGAAATATAAAATCACTCATTCAACCAGTTTGAATAGAGAAAAGGACTCATTCTCCTGTTTTGTGTCACTGTGTGTACGCAATGAGCATGGAGAAAGAAGACAGCCAGAAAATTGGCTGAGGAGGTCAGACAGAAGATTGTAGCCAAGCATGGACAATCTCAGCCACGAATCAATCTCCAGAGACCTTGATGTTCCTGTTTCCACCGTACGTAATGTTATCAGGATGTTTAAGGCCCATGGCACTGTAGCCAACCTCCCTGGACGTGCCACAAGAGAAAACTTGATCGAAAATTGCAGCGCAGGATTGTTCGAATGGTGGAGAAAACCTCGATCAACTGCCAAACAGATTCAAGCTGACCTTCAGACACAAGGTACGACAGTTTCAACTCGCACCATCCGTTGCCAACTCAATGAAAGGAGGTTATATCGTAGGAGGCCCAGGAGAACCCCACTGCTGAGAGAGAGACATAAGAAAGCCCGACTGGGGTTTGCCAAAACACACCTGAACAAGCCAAAATCCTTCTGGGAGAATGTCCTGTGGACAGATGAGACCAAATTAGAGCTTTTTGGTAAAGCACATCATCTCTATGTTTACAGAAAACAAAATGAAGCCTTCAAAGAAAAGAACACCTTCCCTACAGTCAAACATGGAGGAGGTTCAGTGATGTTTTGGGGTTGCTCTGGCACTGGGTGCCTTGAACATGTGCATGGCACCATGAAATCTGGAGATTCCAGGCCATTTTGGAGCGCAATGTTGAACCCAGTGTCAGAAAGCTGGGTCTCCGTCGAAGGTCATGGGTCTTCCAGCAGGACAATGACCCCAAACACACTTCAAAAAGCACCAGGAATGGTTCAAGACAAGACGCTGGACTGTTCTGAAGTGGCCAGCAGTGAGTCCAGATCTAAATCCCATTGAAAACCTGTGGAGAGATCTGAAAACAGCAGTTGGGAGAAGGCACCCTTCAAATCCGGGAGAACTGGAGCAGTTTGCACAAGAAGAGTGGGCCAAACTGCCAGTAGAGAGGTGCAGGAAGCTCATCCATGGCTATAGGAAGCGGTTGATTGCAGTTATTTTGACCAAAGGCTGTGCTACCAAATATCAAGTCTAGGGTGTCAATAATTTTGTCAATGCCATTTCTTTTCTTTTTCTGATTTAAAAGGATACATTAATTCTGAATCAAAAACAAAGGTGCTGTAATATTAACAGAGAAATAAAGAACTGTGGAGACCAAATACTGTACTGTTAATTTCAACTTATGTTTAGAGGAAATTGTGAGTTATTTAAAAAAGTGCAAGGACGCCAATATTTTTGGCCACGACTGTACTAGGCATGAGGATTTGGGGGTGGGGTGAGACTACCTGGGATTGTTATATAACATACTGCGGATGGGGATCAAGGGGTATGAGTCCAGTAGACTACCTGCAATTGTAATATAACATACTGGGCATGGGGATTGGGGGAGGGATAGACATAGACTTTGACTTTGGCGGCAGATAAGGACCGCTAGGCCCATCTAGTCTGCCCAGTTCCCTACCTACAGGATAGGCCGCAGATCCTAGTTAACCAACAGCCTATTTCTTCCTACCCCCCACAAGAATTGCCTTATGTCTGTCCCATGCATTCTTGAATTCTCCCACAGTTTTAGACCCCACAACCTCCTCAGGAAGGCTGTTCCATGCATCCACTACCCTCTCTGTGAAATAATACTTCCTCACATTGTCCCTGAACCGCCCTCCTTCTATCTTTAAAATGAGTTCAGTAGACTACCTGAGATTGTTACACAACATACTGGGCATAGGAATTGGGGGTGGGTCTAGTAGACTACCTGGGCTTGTTATATAACATACTGGGCATGGGAATTGGGAGGAATGAGTCTAGTAGACTACCTGGGATTGTTATATAACATACTCGGCATGGGAATTGGCGGGATGAGTCCAGCAGACTACCTGGGATTGTTATATAAAACAGACTCGGCATGGGGATTGGGGGATGAGTCCAGCAGACTACCTGGGATTGTTATATAACATACTCGGCATGGGGATTGGTGGGATGAGTCCAGCAGACTACCTGGGATTGTTATATAACATACTCGGCATGGGGATTGGCGGGATGAGTCCAGCAGACTACCTGGGATTGTTATATAACATACTGGGCATGGGGATTGGCGGGATGAGTCCAGCAGACTACCTGGGATTGTTATATAACATACTGGGCATGGGATTGGCGGATGAGTCCAGAAGACTGCCTGGGATTGTTATATACATACTGGGCATGGGATTGACGGGATGAGTCCAGCAGACTACCTGGGATTGTTATATAACATACTGGGCATGGGGATTGGGGGATGAGTCCAGCAGACTACTTGGGATTGTTATATGGCAGGCATGGGGATTTGGGGGTGGGGGGGTGAGTGCAGTAGCCTACCTGGGATTGTTATATAACATATAGGACATGGGGATTGGGAGAGGGGGGTGTGTCCAGCAAACTACCTGAAATTGTTATATAACATACTGGTAATGGGGATTGGGGAGTCCACTAAACTACCTGGGATCAGGGGAGGAGAGGAGAGGAGACAGTTCCTGCGTATTTGCTACTTTACTTTCTGGCATCAGCCATGAATGGGCTTACTCTGCACATTCTAATGAATGAGCGAAAGCTTGCTCCTCATATTAATGAGGCCACAGTGGGATATACATGACCTCATAGTGCTTTGATTGTGCTATGATGAAGTAATTTGCATGGGGGAACTTTGAATATGGCAGATTATGCCACATGAGCAATCACCTGTGACAGGCACTCACAGCTAGTTTGCTCCTTCGACCCCTCGCGCTCCCAGTTGCTCAACATACCTCATGTGGCCAGAAGGGGGGGGGATCATAGTTTGTGAGAAGCAAACAGTTTGTGCCTGAATTTGTGGTTTGCTTTTGTGCAGAATTTTTGAACATGTTTTTAGCACGTGCAGTGTGCTTCAAGCATGTTCAAATATACAATAATTAGCTCCAGCAATAATTTTCTCCAGTAGAGAAGGGTTAAGGAGGAGCAGTTTCAAAGTTCATGATATAGAGTATAATATGACTGAATTGGGACTCGAACCCAGGTCCCATCTAAGGCTATCCTTGTCTACCAGATGAGCTGCTAATCAAGCTGGCAAGCCTCCTGTTGTCACTTTCTTCCTCACAATGCAAGTCTTTCAGCTGGAAACTGTTTTGATGTTATAGAGTTGTAGGTGCATTATTATCATATATTTACCCAGGATGGTCCAACTGAGTTGCAACATCATCTTAACAGTGTCGTCCTCCTTCTACTCTATTGTAGTGACTGGAAGGACCGAAGCACAGGGAGGTCAAGTGACATGCTCGGAATCATACAATGAGCCAGTGGTACCTCCTCGTTCTTACGTGCGGACCCAAACCACTCGACCACACTCTCTTCCTTTACAGTATGTACGCTTCTTTGTTTTAATAGTTAATAGGGCCTCCACTGGGTGTTTCGTATTGTACTACAGACTCTGAGCTTGAGGTTTTGATGACATCAGCACCACAAAGCAAAGAGGTTCTGGATGCCCAAACTGCATGAGAGGAGTCTCTTATACCATTAGTGACGTCCAGTGGAGGCCCTATTCACTTATCAGAAATCACTCAAGTTAGCTAGAGTAATCTTCAAGTGTTCTTTTAATTTCAAAATTTAAAGCCCTTCCTCCCCTTGCTCTGAAGTGCAGTGGACCACCTCTAACTTTCATGCACAAGAGACCACTTACACAGGATAAGAGGTACAGTGGCTCTGAGCTGATTGGCAGAAATCACAGAAGTGATTCATAATTGTTTTCTTGAACTATTCTATCAAATGGATTTTTCAGAGAGGAAAAAAGGTTGCCGTCTACTCCCACAAGAGTAAGGTTTGTTCAGGGTTAGCACTAGAAAGGTTGATGAATGAAAGCCTCCAGTTTGCCTAAGCATTAGGCAATGTTGTTTTGTTCTGCTCTTTAAAGTGTGTGCCTGTGTGATATAAGGCAATCTTTACATTAAAAATCCTTCCATCTTGTACCCCACAAACAGACACCCTTTTCCTAACGCACTCGCTGAGTCGATCACTCCATGCAGCATAATTTGCAAATAAAATACTGGAACTCATTTCTTTGGTCCTCTGAGGCCTACAGGGTCGTTTTCCACAGCCTTAAAATGCAAATATGTCATTTTCATTTTTACTGAGTAAGAAATAATTATGCTAATGGGAGGAAAATAATAAGCCTGTGCAGAATGATTTGTGCCTCATAACTTGGATTTACAACAAGGTCCATTAACATTGATTGGACTGCCTTTAGTTTTTTTCTAATAAGGCCTGATTAAATAACTGTGGTGTAAGTGAATGGGAAAAGCACTGTCTGGAAACATTTTAATATGTAAAAAATCCCACATCATTTTAGCCTGCTGTGGATGCTTGAGATTTGTCTTGTCCAGGTACAGGTATGTTCTAAATGCCCATATCACAGCAGAGTATTGGAAGGATTTTTGTCAGTTTGAGGTTTTAGTTCAGCCACCTTAGTGTAAGAAGGTTTTGTGGGCACAGTACATCAGAAGTTCGGCTGTGCCTCGGGGTATTCACTCACAACATAATAAAAATGGTCTGTCTCCTATTTCACCTGGGGGAGTGGTTTTTGAAAATATTTAGTTGCCTGGTATAAACATCCGCTGCGCAGGTGGTGTTGTCTGCCACCTGTTGACATCTTTATTTTCTATGCAAATAGGAACATAAAAATGGACTGTTCACAACTGAATGATCCAGCAGGTTTGTAGTATGAGGTATTACCTGTCTGAGGAAAACCCTGAGTGGTTAATCCTAGACACTAGTTGCCAGATTCATAAAACTTTGCCCAGGTGCAAACTGGGTTTTGAAAGAGTTGGTATTCACAAAGCCCAGTTTGCCCAGGCAAAGTTGTGAGGGGGACCGCAGTGCAAATGAGAGGGAGGGGACCTGCATATTCCTGCAGACCAATTCACAATGTTTGAAATGGCCCTTGCATGGAGAAATTACCGCCAACCAAAACCTGGTGGTAATCTCTGCCACCCTAGTGGTCAGTGGTTGTACTGCAACTTAGCCCACCCCCTCCCCATTCTCCACTCACCATCCCCATAGAAATAAACATACCCTGGTATTCTAGGGTCCTTCCCCCCTCCCTGTTCACCGGCCCCTCAAGAAAACATCTTCTTCCATAGTGTAGCAGTCCCTCCCCCTTAACTGGTTACCAGTTGCCATCCCCATATGCCAAATCCCCACCCTGTCCAGTGTGACCCACCACTCCACTCCCCCTCCATCCCAGACTGCGATCGGTGGCCAGCCATGGTGGTGGGAGGAGGGCTGTGCTGGTCGCCGACCGTGGATTGGGATGGGGGGAAGTGGGGTGGTGGGTCACTCTGGACAGGGTGGGGTGGATGGGAGGAGGTACCCTAGACTACCAGGGGAAAAGGTTTTCCACATTTGGGAATGACATTCGGTGACCAGGGAGGAGGGAGGGACCACTTCAATACACTACAGAAACTGGGTTTTTCTGATGGGCTTGGTGATCGGAGAGGGGGAGGGCACCACTACACTATGGAAAAGTGATTTGGTAGCCAGCTCCATGGTGCTGGGTGATAGATCATCACCTGGCACACTGGCAACCTGTGTTCGTGCCTGAGCCCGGGATGACAGGAGAGAAGGATGTCCAGCGGACTCTCTCCTCCCTGGGGGGATGAGCACGAGCTGGCATCACTGTAGAGTGGCTCCTGGTGGCCCACTGGGGCAACACATGTTGCGGTGTGGGTGACCACATGCCACTGTGCATCCAGCCAGGACACAACATGCATCCCATCGCATTGTGGGCGAAGGGTGGGCGGGATGGAAGAAAAAGGAAAAATGTGCCTCAGCTGACCGGATGACTGCTGCCACTTCCCCCACATGCCATGATAGCCCGGACAGTGTCCTTGCCAACCCCTGCCATGCCTAGGATATGTGAAAGCCCTGTGGGGGGAATCTCCTCCCCTGGTTGCCCCTACGGGGGTAGGGGCCCTCCCAACGAAGGGTTACGTTGGGTTACCCAGGAAAAAACACTGTATTAGTAAGGGGCAGTGGATGGCATATGGGAATCGGCGGTGGTGATGGGATCCTTGGTAGCCTGAAAGAGTCGCCGGTCGGAGGAGGAGACTAACCAAAAAAAAGTGATTTGGCATATGGGGTCGGCAATTGGGGCAGAGGAGGGCACCACTGCATTATGGAAAAGTGATTTGACATATGGGGTCAGTGATCAGGCTGGGGAAGGGCACAACTACACTATGAAAAAGTGATTTAGCATATGGGGACAGCAGTCAGTGACCAGGGAGGAGAGTGGGAACACTACACTATGGAAACTTATGTATTATCTGGGATCGGCGATCAGAGAGGAGGAGGGCAACGCTAGACCATGGAAAAGTGATTTAGCATATGGGGACAGCTATCGGTGACCAGGAAGGGAGGAGGGACCACACACTGCAGAAACTTATGTATCATCTTCTGCGTTGGGAATCGAGGAGGGACACTAGACTACCAGGATATAAAATAATTTCTTTGGAGATGGCAATCGGAGGATGAGGGGAGCACTTCACCATTGGGTAATGCAGCTGCTTGGGGTATGGGTTGGTGGGGGGGATGCTAGTGAAACAAAGCCATGCAAATGGACCCATAATGGGTATGCTAATGGACAATTGCACCTTACATGCTCAATGGACTCATTTGCATGGCCACTTTTGTGAATACAGACTTAGTGCATGTGCGCTATTGTTGCCAGCTCATTCTCCTGGCAGGCTGTGGGGTAGCACTGCTGGGGTTCCTGGTGCTTTTCCTGGTTTAGCGCTGCCTCCCACCTGCCCCTATTCATAGTCAGATAGTGCACCACGCTATCCAACTGTGAATAGCCTGATTGCCCACCAGCTCAACTGTGAGGTGCAGAGCAAACATTTGCACAGCACTTTGCCTTTTGTTTGTGAAAGCTGCCCCAGTTTTCTAATCTGGATTTATTTAACACCTCTCAAGCACACTGTATTTCAAAGTGCTATAGAAGCAATACATGAGGCATTGGTAGTGCTACAGTATACTTGCATGATGTTTATCACATAGCGTAGCTGTCTAAGCAATCATCATAGGCGTTTGGATTGTTGCATATTTTGTGTCTCTATATGTGATTTAGTTATATTTGGGAAAACTGCAGCAGATAAGAAGGGCTTACAACCTAATTTACTCACCCCAGCACATGGAGATGCTTCAGACCCCACAGGAGTACTGCTTCACAGCACTGTTGGTGCCCTGAGTACTTTTACACACCCAAAATAGATTTTACTCACCTCATTTCATTCCAGTTGATGATATCACTGGGCTTCACACAGGTGGTTTCCTCCTCGACCCATGTGGGTGGACACTCATTGGACCTGGTGTTCCTTCTGGGGATGGGGATATCCGACTTGGTGGTGGAACCGGTTGGATGGTCAGACCATCACTCCATTAGATTCAGTTTTGAGGCCACCCCTGTTAGGTCTGCCCCCACGGAGATGGTTCGATACCACCCTTTGAGGCGTATCCCCAGAGGACCTGATGGCGGTGTTGGACCTATCAAGCCTACCGATGGTTGCATGGATCCAGGTGATCTGCTACATGCCTATATATGAGGGGCGGTAACAGGGGCCCTGATTCTATTGCACCAGTCTAGTCCTCTACTCCCTCGCCCAGGTCTCCTTGGTTTGATGAGACCATGAGGGAATTGAGGAGAGCTGGGCGAAGGCTGGAGAGGCGCTGCGAAAGTCCGTTGTGATGATGACAAGCTTAGTTTGATGGACCATTATTTAGTCTATCAATCCACAATCTCTCGAAGAAGGCAGAATTCCTGTCCAGAGAGATAGCGGCTGCACAGAATAGACCGGCTCAGCTCTTCGGACTGTGGACAGACTGTGCAATCCAGTTTGTCTTCAGCCCAGAAGAGCCTTATCTCAAGAATGGTGTGAGGAGCTTGCCTCTTCTTTGCAGATAAGGTTGCCAAAATCAGATCAGACATTCTTCCTCCCTCTAATGGGAGCAGCAGTGGTCGTCAGGAGATGTCAAACACCCAGTTGGAATGGTCTGACTTCAGCCTTCCATAATCGAGATGTTGGATGATCATTCGAGCACTGCGATCGACCTGCTGTGATTTGGACCCTGGTCCCACGCCTCTTAGTGGGTTGCGTGGATAAAGATTGGCCTAGTCCTAGCTTCGATCAGATGGAAGTCTTTGGAGAGGGGATTTTCAGATCCCCTCAAAGAGGCTATAATTAAGCCCCTTTTAAAGAAATCCTCCTTAGACCCATACTGTCTAGCAAATTACAGGCCAGTCTCTAACTTACCCTTTGTGGGTAAAGTTATTGAGAAAGTGGTCGCAGTGCAGTTGGAGAATCATCTGACCAACAACAATATCTACGATTTGTTCCAGTCTGGATTTAGGAAAAGGCATAGTACCGAGACAGCGCTCGTACGAGTACTAAATGACCTCCTAATGGCAGAGATCGTAGGACCCGATCCATCTTGGTACTACTGATCTCTCTGCAGCGTTTGACACCGCTGACCATGGTGTGCTATTGGAGCGCCGCTGTTAGTCTGTGGACTGTCTGGTATGGTCCTCAGATGGTTTCAATCTTACCTTGAGGGTAGGACTCAGAGAGTGGTGTCGGGAGTTTTTCCTCAGCATCATTCTCCCTGCCCTGTGGAAATTTAGGGCCCATTTTAGTACCCATGTTGTTTTCGTGTGCATATGCTACCTATTGGGGGCGAATATTAGACGGTATAGTTTGGGTTTTCACTGCTATGCAGATGATACCCAGCTGTATATGTCTTTTGTGCCCGGTCAGGACGCTGCCTTGTCGGTATTTAATAACGGCCCTGAAGAAATCCAAGAATGGATGAATGGGAGTTGGCTGAGGTTGAACCCAGAGAAAACTGAGGTGTTGGTTGTGGATATAGGTCGCTGTGAGGCGGGTCTGCCAGAGGATCACCTCAGGCCTTATGGCTTGAGGTGTCCAGCTGACGACCTCAGACCAGGTGCGAAATTCATGAAGTACTTGATGACCGCTTTGACACTTAATCCCAGGTGTCAGCGGTTATAAAGACTTCCTTTTTTCATCTGAGGAATATTGCCGGGTGAAGTAATTTGGTTCCTCCAGAGGACCTTCCAACATTGATCCACGCCTTTGTTACCTCCTGCTTGACTACTGTAACTCCCTATACCTAGGGCTATCGGGGTTGAACTGCACCGTCTGCAGCTGGTGCAGAATGCAGCAGCCAGGCTGTTGACTGGAGTCTCTAGATCCAGTCACATAATGCCTGTGCTCCGCAGACTGCACTGGCTGCCAGTGTTTTGGCGAATTACCTTCAAGGTCGGTTTGCTGACCTATAAAGCCCTACATGATCTGGGACCTGCCTACCTGAAAGAGCTCCTGTGCCCCTATAGTCCCTCTCGCCCCCTCCGATCCACTACAGCCGGTTGCTGAGATTCCCAGGGGTGGGTTGAAAACATCTCTGGTGCTAGATCGTTTAGTTTTATGGCACCTACCCTGTGGAACTCTCTACCTCGTCAGGTGCTAGATTGCCCGACCGTCCTTAGTTTTAAAGGAGCGCTGAAAACCCACCTTTTTAATATAGCTTTTAAGGATTCTTGTTAATCTGATTTATTATATTTATTGTTATATTTATTTGTACAGGCGCTTTGATTTAAGAAAAGCGCCTTTTAAAAATAAAATTGAATTGAATTGAATTTCTAAAACGGTATGCAGATTACTTGTACCTGCCAAAGCTTTGCAGAGCACTGTTTGCAAAGGCAGGATCCTGGGCTCATTGTTTAGATCACTGTCTCATTCATGCTGCTACTAACCCAACACTGTGAAAGGCCCTGTAACAGCAAAATTAGACCTTGGAATTCTGTATGCATTTGTAACAAGGCCAGCTGTTCGGTGGCACTTGCTACCAGCATACTGTACCCATGGCACAAATTTGATATGCGTCCCAGTCTAACAGTAATATTTTCAGTTGTTATGAATGTCACCATTTTTCTCAACTTGGGTTATTGGTTCTCCGGGAAACCTACAATGTTTTCCTGAAGCATTAGGCTACAAATCACATTTAAGAGCAGTTATTCTTGGAAAGCAGTTCTCATCCTCTGTAGCAGACGAGACTGGTGGTGTTTAAGGTCGCCCTTGGCAGTTTTATTCTCCTACTGTATATTTGCATGGCCACTTTTGTGAATACAGACTTAGTGCATGTGCTCTATTGTTGCCGGCTCATTCTCCTGGCAGGCTGTGGGGTAGCACTGCTGGGGTTCCTGGTGCTTTTCCTAGGTTAGCGCTGCCCCCCACCTACCCCTATTCATAGTCAGATAGTGCACCATGCTATCCAACTGTGAAGAGCCTGATTGCCCACCAGTGCAACTGTGAGGTGCAGCGCAGACATTTGCACAGCACTAAGCTCTAAGCTCAAATGAGAAAATGGGGCATGTGAGGAGGAGGACCCTGTAAAAGCATCTGTCCTAAATAGATACTTTTGCTCAGTATTTACTGAAGAGAAGGTAGGCAGGGCCCACAGCTCAGCACCATGGACACAGGGAGGAGGGAGGTGAGCACTACTCCCTTCACAAAAGAAAGGGTCCTACAAGAGCTCGCTAAGCTCAGGGTGGACGAGGCAAGGGACCTGATGGCATACATCCCAGGGTACTTAAGGAGCTAAGGTGGAACTAGCAGAGCCATTAGCAGAACTGTTTAGTGAGTCTCTGAGCACAGGAGAGGTCCCAGAAGACTAGAGAAGGGCTCATGTGATCCCGCTCCACAAGAGTGGTAGCAGAGAGGAGGCAGGGGACTACAGACCAGTCAGTCTTACCTCAGTAGTGGGCAAGATTATGGAGGCACTCCATAAGGAAAGGATAGTGCAACACCTGGAATCCATAGGGGCACAGGATCCAAGACAGCATTGGTTTACAAAAGGAAGATCCTGTCAAACTAATCTCATAGACTTCTTTGACTGGGTAACCAGAGTGTTGGACCCAGGGGGAGCAGTTGATGTCGCCTACCTTGACTTCAGCAAAGCTTTCAACACTGTTCCACATAGAAGATTGATAAATAAGCTGGGTAGGCTCGGGGTGGGTCAGAAGTTGGTCAACTGGGTGGCAAACTGGTTGATGGGCAGAAAACAGATTGTGGTGATAAATGGTATACAGTCAGAAGAGATGCAAGCCACAAGTGGGGTACCTCAGGGATCAGTCCTCTTCAGTATCTTCATTAGTGACATTGCAGATGGACTAGAGGGTAAGGCTTGTCTGTTTGCAGATGACACCAAGATATGCAACAGAGTAGATGATCCAGATGGGGTGGGCAGAATAAGAAGAGATCTGGATAAGCTAGCAAAATGGTCAGAAGAGTGGCAATTGGGATTTAATGCAAAGAAGTGCAAGATCATGTACGTAGGGAAGAGAAACCCTGAAGCCACCTATAGGCTGGGAGGGGAGTTGCTGGCAGTCTCCAAAGGAAGAAAGAGACATGGGCATCATCATCACCGATGACCTGAAATCATCCAAGCAGACCACTAAAGCAGTAGGTAAGGCTAGGGGGATGTTAGGGTGTATTAGTAGGGGTATCACAAGTCGTAAGAGGGAGGTAATAATCCCTCTTTACAAGACACTGGTTAGGCCCCATCTAGAGTACTGCGTGCAGTACTGGAGGCCACACCTTCACAAGAACATTAACCAAATTGAGGCAGTCCAGAGAAGGGCAACCAAAATGGTGCAGGACTGTATCAAAAGACATATGAGGACAAATTAATGGAGCTCAATATGTATACCCTTGAGCAAAGGAGGGAGAGAGGTGATATGATCGAAACATTCAAACACCTTAACGGCATTAACAAGGTGAAAGAGTCTAACATGTTTAAATATAAGAAAAATAGCAGGACAAGAGGACACAGCATGAGATTAGAGGGAGGCCGATTAAGGGGGAATGTGAGGAAATTCTTTTTCACAGAAAGAGTGGTGGATGCATGGAACGGCCTACCTCAGGAAGTGGTGGCTATGAATACAGTGCAGGGCTTCAAACAGGCATGGGATAGGCATAAGGGAGCAATACAGATGAGTATGAATAGATAGGCCACTGACAGAGCAAAGGCAGATGGCACATTTATAAGGTAGAAAAAGAAATGGGCAGACTGGATGGGCCTTGCAGTCCTTATCTGCCATCAACCTCTGTGTTTCTATGTTTCTATAAAACATGTTGGAAAAATACTGCTCCCTGATTGGCTAGCATCCATACTTTTATGTCAGTACTACCACTGGCAAAAAAGTATGGGTACTAGCTGATGTGGTTATCATGCCCATAGAGTCTGTGGGTGTATGTGCACCCCCCTTCAAATATCCAGCTGAGGTTTGCTTTTTGAATGGGGAAAGGACGGTAAAAGTACAATGTAGATCACTCCCTTGGTTAAGTCTTAATTGTGTGCCCCCCTCAAAAACAATGTTTCTTGGCATGATGGCCATGCTAGCTGTGCCCTTTTACCTACTATATCCAAGTGTACTTTTGGAATTTTCATTTTTTTGCCCGTGAATTTAAAAAAAAAAATATTTCAGACCTCCTACTAGTAACACCACACTGTAATAAGCATCTTCACTGAAGGTTTAGGTCACCCTGGAGACAGGAAATGGCACCACAATCTGCATGGGGGTTGTGTACAGACCCCCATCTCAGGGGAAGGAAATGGACAAGGAAATGATCGAAGGTATCCTTAAAATGGCAGAAAAAGGGGAGCTATTGTTGATGGGGGACCTGAATATGCCAGATGTTAACTGGAGTACCTTTGCTGCAGGCACATCCAAGAGCAGGGTCATTCTTGATGCCCTACAGAGGGCATGCCTCAGACAGCTAGTGTTGGAACCCACTCGGGAGGGAGCAATCTTAGGCCTGGTACTCTCAAATGGGGAAGGAGAAAGGATCTCAGATTAAGAAGTGGGTAGCCATCTGGGAACAAGTGACGACCAAACAGTGTGGTTCACAATAAACACAGCCAAAGAGTCAAGCCATACAAAAACAAGAGTACTGGACTTTAGGAGGACTGACTTTGGGAAAATGAGAGATTGCCTCAGAAAAAAAGCACTAGCAAATGGACAAGAAGGAGGGGTGAAGAAACAATGGGGAATAATCAAAACAGCCATCACCGATGCAACAAACCTTTGTATGAAGCAAATCAACAAAACAAAATGAAGGAAAAAAACACTATGGTTCTCAAAAGAGGTGGAAGAGAAGGTTAAGGAGAAAAGGATAGCATTCAGGAAATATAAGGAAACACAGAAGGAGCAGAACAGAGAACGTTATCAGTTAAATCAGAAGGAGGCAGGGAAGGAAGTCAGAATAGCAAAGGCACAAACTGAGGAAAAGATAGCCAACTCTGTTAAGAAGGGGGATAAAACCTTTTATAGGTACATTAGGGAGCGAAGAAAGACCAAGGGAGGGATACAGAGACTTAATAAAGGGGAGGGAATGTGGGCAGAGGATGACAGTGAAAAAGCAGGGATATGGAACGAATATTTCTGCTCAGTATTCACAACAAAAGAGATGGGGGAGGTACCAAAACCAAACAAGAGAAATACTCTGAATAGGAGGGTCGACACCAGTCCATGCACAGAAGAAAGGGTCTTGAAACTGAGGGTGGACAAAGCAATGGGGACTGATGGGATTCACCCCAGAATTCTAAAAGAACTAAGGGTAGAACTAGTAATGCCACTGACTACTCTCTTTAACAAATCATGGGAGGATGGGGTGGTACCTGAGGACTGGAGGAGGGTAGATGTGATTCCACTTCACAAAAGTGGGAGCAGGGCAGAGGCAGGAAACTACAGACCAGTTAGTTTGACCTCAGTGGTAGGGAAAATGGTGGGATCACTTCTGAAGGAAAGAATTGTTGAGTACCTAGAGGCCAGTGGGGCACAGGACCCAAGGCAGCATGGTTTCACAGCAGGAAGGTCATGTCAGACGAACCTAATAGATTTCTTTGACTGGGTGATCAAAGTAGTAGACCAGGGAGGGGCTGTGGATATGATCTACCTAGATTTTAGCAAGGCATTTGACACAGGCTCACATGAAAGATGAATATACAAGTTAGCCAGCCTTGGAGTGGGTCCCAAGGTGGTAGCCTGGATAAAAAACTGGCTGGAAAACAGGATGCAAAGGGTAATAGTTAACAGAATCCACAATGAAGAAAGGAGGGTAACTAGCGGGGTACCGCAGGGTTCTGTACTGGGACTGGTCCTCTTTAATGTCTTTATAGGTGACATTGGAGAGCACCTGGAAGGAAAAGTATGTCTCTTTGCAGATGACACAAAGATCTGCAACAGGATTGATACACAAGGTGGGGTGGAAAGGATGAAAAGGGACTTGGCAAGGTTGGAGGAATGGTCACATATATGGCAGCTCAGATTCAATGCAAAGAAGTGCAAGGTAATGCATCTGGGAAACAAAAACCCAGGGGAAGAGTACACAATGGGGGTGAGATAATGACAACAAAAATCGAAAAAGACCTAGGAGTAATTATGACCTAAAGGTGGGATGACCTAAAGGTGGGCAAGCAATGTGAGAAGGCAGTAAGGGGGTCTGGGAGGATACTGGGATGCATAGGGAGAGGCATCAACAGTAGAAAGCAGGAAGTTGTTATCCCTCTGTACAGACAGTTGGTGAGCCCCCATCTAGAGTACTGCGTGCAGTTCTGGAGACCCCATCTCTACAAAGACATAGACAGAGTGGAGGCTGTTCAGAGGAGGGCAACCAAAATGGTGTAGGGTCTGCACCAGAAAACATGCGTGCAGAGACTAAAGCAGCTTAATATGTATACCCTTGAGGAAAGGAGGGAGAGGGGGGACAAGATAGAAACTTTCAAGTATCTCAAGGAATTAACAAAGTACAAGAGGGTAGCATCTTTCAGAAGAAGAGATGTGCAAGAATAAGGGGGCACAATTTGAAGATAGAGGGGGGACGGCTCAGAGGTAATGTTAGAAAGTATTTTTTCACAGAGAGGGTTGTGGATGCATGGAACAGCCTTCCTGAGGAGGTTGTGGAGTCAGGAACAGTGGGAGAATTCAAGAATGCATGGGACAGACATAAAGCAATTCTAGTGGGGTGTAGGAGGAAGTAAGCTGTTGATTAGAATCTGCAGCTTATCCATCAGGTAGGGAAATGTACAGATTGGGTGGGCCAAGCGGTCCTTATCTGCCGTCAAATTTTGTGTTTCTGTGTAAAGGTTTATTGTTTGACCGTCAGACCATTGCAAATAGACAATAAAATACAAAAAGATATACACACAGCATAGTAGACATTGTGATATAAATGGTAGAATCAAGCACTGTAGCACAGAATAAATGGTAAATAGTTAATGCGTGTCCTTAATATATCTGCTTACATATTGCTTACATCAGTTCAAGCTATTATAAAATAAATCCTGTTTAATCTTGCCCTTTACTGCAAAGCTCTATTTCAGTTTCCAGCAAGCAACCCATAAGCTATTAAATACATTCCCACTATAACCTGTGTTGGAATTACACGGGGGGGCAGGGGGCTTGCCAGGGCTCAGCTCCCTTGGCTCTGAAGAGAGCCCCAGTAGCTGATGCATGACCGCCATTGACTTATAATGGGAAGGGAGGCTCAATTTAAAGAAAGCACCCTTATGTGCCCCCCTCCGCGGTAACCCGTGATATTAGCGACTTCATTTTGCCGACTACAAAACCGCGAGCACTTAATCACGAGTTATTGAATAGCGACATATGAAGTATAGCGCTATAGCAACAATAGCGCTTCATGCTGCCATTGAATGTTAAAAAATAGCTAGTCAATAAAAACCGTGCCTATTTTGTCCTGTAATACCAACTATTGCAGCACAAACATCATTACTCCATTAGACCATCAGGAACAACCACCACAGCACTAACACCATTACTCATTAGATTCTCTCTACGTCAAAATAGCGACTTCATAGATTGGGGACAAAACAATCACACGTTGTGATTGAAGGCGGCAATGTAGTGCACTTCTGCACCTGTAGACCAATAGTTTCTAGAGCAAAATCTCTTTCATTAGGGGAATATATTTATTAATGTGCTACAAGACAACATCCGTTGGAAAGAACTTTAAAATTCTAACAGCTGCTAAATCAGTGCCACTTAACACAGATGGAGCTCTATAAATAAAACAGTTTTCTCTCCCCCTCTTTCTCTCGATCCTCGGTGCAGCACTGATTGCAACGCTGATCAGTATTAAGGGAACAGGATAGCAGAGAAAGCAAAATGGTGAGTTAACACTTACAGCATTGAGTACTGAGTAGATTGCAATCGCTGTTATTACTAGCCCCACCGGCCTCTCACCGGGGGGGCCATTTGCCCGCGGCACCCAAGAGGTGTGTGGGCTAAGAGGGCATACCGCCGGGAGGCCCGGCCCCCAGTGGGTGTGTCTGAGCAGCCCCGCGGGGGTTGATTACCGAACCTCCCCAGAGGGAGGGTCTGGCGTTTTGATAAAGGAGCTGTCCCAGGGATCTCACCTCCTGAACAGCTCCGCTACCAAAGTTTTTTTTTTTCAGTTACCTCGTCGCCGGCGGCTTCTTCAGTTAGTGCAGCTCCGAGTCGGTTATTGGCTTTGGCCTGGTCCGTCGCAGCCAGCTTCAATACGCTGTTTTTCCGGCCGGCTTTTTTGGCGTCTCCCCCTTGTTTTCCTGGCTCCAGGTAAGCGTGCCTCCTTTGTTTATTTTATTTGTTTTTAATTCAATTCTTGTTTTCTGGTCCCCTGCTCCCACTTCCCCCGTGTTTCCCTCCAGCCAGCCTCCTTCTGTTGCCTCTTGTTCCGGGTGTGTTCACCGGCCGCCTGGTCCCCTGCCTGCTTTCTTATGGAGTGTCCCATCCCTCGGCGGCCTGGACCCTTGGCCCCAGGCGCGTTTAAAAAAAAAAAAAAAAAAAGTAGCGATTGCTGCTTTCCCGTCCACCTGAGCCCATGCTTTTGTTCTGGCCAGTCCCCACGGGTTTGGGTCGCGCCCTTTCTCCCTCGTGGTCTCCGGCATCCCCCCTCCCCCCCGCTTTGTTTCCGGTTTGCTTTCTGCGGCTCCCAGGGGTGTTTTTCTTCTGTTCTCTGCCTCTAGGCGCAGCACATGGCCTTTTACTGGCCTTGCTTCTCTGCAGTGTGCTATCGCGGTGCGTTCCCCGGAAGCCGCGTGGCTTCCTTCTTTCTTTCTGCTTTGCCGGCTGGTTTTGCTGCTTCCTGTTCCCTCGCTTGTCTCGTTGTTTCACAGCCTGCCTTATCTTGCCTGTCCACGTGACCCTCGGCCCCTCTGTGGTTTGTTCTCCGGGTCGTCTGGCCAGCCGTGCTGCGGTTGTGGTTTCCGCATCCCTGCGGTGCTGGCCCCCTAGGGCTGGCGCTTTAAAAAAAAAAAAAAAATTTCTTTTTCTCGTTCCGGTAGCTCCTCCACAAATCCTGGCCAGCCCCTCCTTTGTGTCGCCTGTTCTGCCCTCGTTGTGTGCTGGCACGCCCCTGCTCCCTGGTTTCAGTTTGTTGGGGCCTTCCTGTTGGCCTTCCCCTTTCTCAGTGCTCCCTGCCTGCCGGTTTTCCCGGAGCCTTGGCTTGCAATTTCTGTGTTTTCGCTCCCTCCCTGTTTTGCCGGTTGGTCTCTTCCGTTGTCGGCTGCTGCCCCCATGTGGCTCTGGGGGGTTATATGGCGGGGAGGTGTGTTTCTCTTCTCCTCGGTTCTGCCTAGTGTGCTCACGGTTGCCGAGCCTCCCCTGTTGTGCCGGTGTTTGCTTCCCCACCGGGCTCTTAGCTTGCCCAGTTTAATTAATTTTCTTTCCCCCCCCTCTGTTGCTCTGGGTTCTAGGCAGCAGTCTTTGCTCTGAGCTGCAAACCTGGTGTTTTCCAGCAACTCAGCCTGGTTTTTTTTTTTTTTTTTCTTCCCTCAGCAGCCATTTCCATGCTATAGGGCCCTGAGCAGTCTTTAAACCTCCTTATTGTACCCCTTTTTCCTCCCTGTTCCCCTGTATTAATTCCAGTTTCCCCCCCCCCCGGACCATGCCTACCCCCCTTTTACAGTGTCCCTCTAGCAAGTTTTAGGCCAGTCTGCTGGTTTAGCCACTGGTGTTTAACTGCCCCTTTAATATTTCTGGACTAGCAGGAGGAACAGGGAGATTTCTCTGAGCAGTAACGTTGCTTTGCAAGCATGCTTTTTCAGTTAGTAGTGAGCCAAAAAAGGTGTGTGTTTTTTTGTTTTTTTTTTTGTTTTTTAACATATCATATCAAGGGCATGATGGAATTATAGCAACTAATGTTTTATTTTATAGGTATTGCATCGAATACACTGCCTTGCCCCTTAATAGCAATAACTAAATGGCTGAAATGAGGAATAACCTATCACTGGACAATCAGTCCACTCAAAACCCCCCGCAGGCACAGGGCAATGGTCAAGACCCTATGGTACCGGGAAGCCAGCCACAAGTGGTGGCACAGGCTATACCAGTGCAAGGGCACGACTAAGCCTTCCATGAGGCTCTACAACGCCTAAAAGACATTGGCGGAGCTGATTGGCTGTCAACTATGTCCCGGTTAGAACTGAATATTGGTAGCCCAGCAAACGGGCAACAGAAGCCAGTTTCAGAACCCATTAACATGCCAGATCAGAAGCCACAAGAACCATTGGAGGATTTGGGAAGCAGCCTAGGCGCAGCCAGCCATCTGCCCGCTTGTTAGAATCCATGGCACAGAAAAGTCAGTTGCAAAAAGGGCAGGGCAGGCAGAATAAGCGAAAGTCTTCACCAATGGCAGAGACGGGAAAAGACGGGCAGGAAAGAAACAGAACAAAGAAGAGGGAACACTCACAAGGCGCCACCAGAAGAAGGGAATGACAACGTGGACTAAGTAACAGTGGCACAGCCACAGAGGGTGAGTATGAGCGCATCAGACCAGCGATGTATCAATAGTGTGGTCTGAATCAGATAGTGAGGGAACGCAGAATAGCGACGGCACAAAAGGGCTGTCGGTTGAACCTGCAGAGGAGGCAAGGCATAAAAAAGAAAGGAACCTGGAGGGTATATTAAAAGCCAAAAAATTAAGGGAGCGAAACCGGAGGAGGGCAGGGCACAAGGTGGACGTGAGTGGAAGACGTGCCCAAAAAACTGTCAATAAGGAACCCTTAGAAAGAAAAAGAAGGAAAAAGGTAAGCAACCGGTCAAACGTACGGGGGAACCCAGGGTGCAATCCCGGGCTAGTGGGAGCAGGGCAACACTGGCAACAGAATCCCTTTATGTGGCCTTTTTCGTATGGGTCACCGGGAAATGTACCATTTACTTGGCCTGCACTGACCCCTTGGGGCCCCTTACCACAGGGTGTCGCAACAAACCCGCAGGTTGGAATGCCGCCCACCATTGGGGGGGCCCTGATATACCCAACTAATGAACTTGGTCAAGGAACTTCACTGTGCGCGGTTGGGGCTGCTGGGACAAGAGAAGGGGGTACTTCAGGGACATACCATTTGGGCGTGCTTTGCAGTAGCACTTACATGTAGGTCAGGTAAGTCAAAAAGAAGGTGTACAACGGAACACCAGCGTGCTAGATCCTCGCCGAGTCAACCTCAATCCAATTTCTCACAAATCATAGGGGGGAGGGGGAGAATGTGCAAAGAGCAGCGGTTCATGTATAGACAGGTGCTGGGCTTCCTGCATTGCATCCCCTCCCAACTAATGATGAGGATAGGGCATCAGGCTCACAGGGGCATGAGAGGGTAGCCACGGGGTGGATAACACTCAGAATACTATAATAGTGACCAGACCCCAAGAGCTTGGGCTTATGCTGGGTAGAAGACCCATTAGGGGATCATTTATCTGACACGGTTCGAGAGAAATATGGAAAGGGAATTTATAGACATGTTCTCCTTACTGCATAGGGAAATCCCTGAGGTGAGCGAGAGAAAGGGTATAAACAGGAGAGGCCACGACTACTAAAGGTACCATTCACATTCGAGAATTGGGCAGCTGCTTTTGACATATTCATGTCGGTTTATGGGATGAAGCACCCTGATAAACTAATTGCACTGTTAAAATACAGGGACACCATAAAATTTGCACACCTCTCTTTGATGGATATGCATGGTTGAAATATGATGAGCAATTTCGCTAAAGCTTTCCAGGCAACCCAATCTCAAATGGAAAACACGACATAGACTTGTGGGTTCACTATATGACGCGTGGGTCGGTCCAATGTAGTGACATACACGGATAGTGGCCATGTTATTGCACAGCAATTGAGTGGAGAACGAGGAAAGAGCAGAAAAAGGGGCAGGAGGAAGGCCTATTATGATTACAATAGAGGAAAATGTTTTCGTTCCTTTTGTAAGTACGGGCACATCTGAAGTCCCATGGAGGGGAACACAGGTTCCCGATGTACTGCAACCCCCAGAGCATCAAGTAATGGGGAGCAAGTAGCGAAAAAGAAAAAGGGTCTGGGAAGTTTGGCTAACTCACCGGGATGCGACTACATTTGATGACCCTGGCTCGACCGCTACCCCAATAAATCGGCTGCACGATATATACGCGATGGTTTCAGGTATGGGTTTAGGATACCTTACAAGGGCCCCAGGATAGAAACCACAGCAAACCTGAGGTCGGCAATCTTGCTTCCCAAAATCCTTGGTGATAAAATTGCTAAGGAGGTTGAAGCAGGCAGGGTGGCAGGACCATTTGACCATCCCCAGTGCAAAACCTCAGGGTATCCCCACTGGGCCTGGTTCCCAAAAGGAACCGGGAGTACAGGCTCATACATCACCTGTCTTACCAAAAGGAAAATCAGTTAATGACTTCATTAACCCGGAGGATTGCACAGTACAATATACAACGTTGGATCGGCTCTGCGCCACATACAACAGTTGGGACAAGGTGCAATGATGGCAAAAGTGACATCAAACGCCTTCCATCTGTTACCTGTACATCCGAGTGATCAGGATTTACTAGGTTTCAAAGTGGAGGTCGTTGGTATGTGGACAAAGCTATGCCCATGGGATGTTCAGTCAGCTGCTCAGCCTTTGAAACATTTTCAACATTTTTAGAGTGGGCCACCAAAGAATGCACAGGAAACAGTCATGTAGTCCACTATCTGGATGATTTCCTATTTATGGGGCCAAAAGGGGAAACCATATGGGAAACGCTCAGGGCTTCACCTCACTGATGGCTATTATGGTGTCCCTCTCACCGGGAAAAACAGAGGGTCCAGTGACGCTCTCTCATACCTGAGCATAGAAATAGACTCCGAGGCCATGGTTTCCGGCTACCTCAAGACAAGGTGACACGGTTGTACAACATATTGGATGAAATGGGAAAGCAAAGAAAGTGACCCTACAACAGCTGCAATCTGTGATAGGCCACTGAATTTTGCATGTCGATGATCCGCCCAGGCAGGCCATTTCTGAGGCGGATGGCATCTGCCACGGGTGGTGCTTTAAAACCATATCACCCCATCAGACTGACACGGGGTATAAAAGCAGACCTACAGGTCTGGGAACTTTTCCTGAAAGATTTCAATGGTATCACCATCTGGCAAACACCAGTGGACCAATATTTTGACCTACACTAGGTAACCGATGCTTCTGGGGGCATTGGTTTTGGGGCATTCTGGCAGGGAGCATGGTTTGCGGGATATTGGCCACAGGAGTGGGTGTCAATGGGACTCACAAAGAATATCACACTGTTGGAATTGTTTCCCATCATGGTAGCCGTAAGGGTATGGGGGCAAAAATGGCAAAATAAAAAAGTGCTGTTCTACACAGATAACAGGGCGGTAGTGGACATATTGAATTCGTAGACATCTCACTCCGAGGATGTGATGAAGGTTCTGCTGGTCTTTGTGTTATGCTGCTTACGTTATAACATCTCTTTTAAGGCACGACATCTGCCAGGAAAGAAAATGTTATCGCTGATGCCCTGTCTCGATTTCAGCTCGAACACTTCAGGCAGTTAGCTCCATGGGCGGACCAGTTCCCGACAGAAATACCGGAAGCGGTCTGGAGACTAGGGAACCAAGATTGCAGCAACTGGTACAGCTCGCTGTGGCCCCCCCGACCTGGAGGAAGTATGTAGGTAGCTATGAAGCTTTCCAGCAATTTTGTAGTCACGAGGTAAGCGTGGAACTACACAGGGCTCAGAGGCAGGTTCAGAGCTACATCCTACACCTAGAAGGCCTGGGAAAATCTCCGGCAGCTATACGCCTCCAGCTAGCAGGCATTGCATTTCTTCGCAAATACGAAGGTTTCCCCGACCCAACCAATAATTTCATTGCAAAGAAAATGGTGCAGGGCATGGCTAGACTTGGGGGAAGGGAGACGCAAGGAAGCCCATTGGGCTACCAGAATTGTCCGACCTTTTGACAGCACTGGGGGTCACGTGCAGCTCTGGCTATGAAACCAAGCTGTTCAGGGCCCTATACACATGTGCATTTTTTGGGGCCTTCCGGGTGTCTGAGTTGGTACCTCAGTCCAACTCTCCGAGCCAGAACAACAATCTCCAATGGAGCGATTTTGTCATCTGGCAAGACAGACTGTGTCTTCAACTCTGGAAATCAAAAACTAACCAGTGCGGCCCCCTGGCCAAGATTACACTGTTTAAAGCCCCTCCGGTAATATCTGCCCATGGAGGGCAATGAGTGATTATCTGGCAGGTCGTCCTACGGGAACAGGTCATTTGTTTGTGCACGGGGATGGGAAAGCGGTTACAAGACGGCAGTTCGCTGCAGTCTTACAGGAAGGGCTTATGGATGGCGGGAAAACCACCCGTATAACACCCTTTCATTCCGAATTGGGGCAGCCACTGAAGCTGCCAGGTGTGGTTTAAGTGAGGAACAGATAAAAGGGTTGGCAGATGGGCCTCAAAGGCTACTAAGGGTTACATAAGGCCCCAGCAAAAACAGCAACAAGTAACAGTGGGAACCCAGCACAAGTTATGATTGTTAGGTCAAGCTCATGAACACTCACATGTTTATACTTTTGTTTTACAGGCATGTTACAACCCCAAATATGGATCGTGGGTCATTCGCACATGAGGGAGGCGCAAGAGAAGGGAGGCACGCCATTATACAACTCAGCTACTTATTCCAAGAAATAGAGCAGTGATAAAATGGGCAGGAAAAGGGGGATGAGGTGGGGGCTTTGTGTAATACAATCATGGCACTGGGTCTAACTAGTCGACTATCGCTTGCTGGTGATCCACCTGGGAGGGAATGACTTGGTCACCCTAGGGGCAAAGAGATTGATTGGGGACATGAAGAGGGACTTGTCCCACTTGAAACAGTTGTTGCCTCACACCATCCTGGCATGGTCCAATGTTGTCTCACCGGCACTGGCGTGGGAACGGAAGGCAGGGGCTATGGACAAAGCGCGAGGTCCGTGAATAGGAGGTGTCCCATTTTTGCGGCCTCAATGGGCGTGGAAGTAATCCGACACTTACGATTACAAAAGCTGATGTGGAATATTATAGCCGTGATGGGGTTCATTTGTCGGGATGGAAATGATATATTGAACAATACATTTAATGATTTTTATGAACTGTGTTGTTCGGGAAAAGTAAGATCCCTGGGCATTAGTGGGAGATACTGGTTGCCCAGTATGAAGTGGCAGTAAATTCATGGCTGATCCCGGTAAGATGCTCCCACATAAGAGCTGCGATTGGGTGTTACATCGGAAAGGCACGACCTAGGACGGGTATGCCTCTGGGGATCGGGAGAGGAAGACACCCAGGCTGGGGCGTGCACAGAAACGCTTGGGATCCAAGCCCAGGAGGAGGAATGCGGCCCTCACGGCATGTTCCTCGTCAAGGGGCAAGAGCCCCAAAATTCTGGGGTGGGGAACTGTCTTGCGGAAAGGCATGGCCTCAACGGGTCTGTCGGACTAAAGGGCCAAAAGTTCCCTCAGACAAGCGGATGAAGGAGCAGGGGTTTCAGCAGGACATGAATTATGGCTGCCCAAGGGTCTTACAGGTTGGGACATGTAATGTACATATGTTAACAATTTTCTGTATAGCTTGGTGTGTGTATGTATAGATATAATGTATGTAAAGTGCATATCTGTAAAAGGGTGATGTACTGATTAGGCTCATAGGAGCCAAGCGTCCCATGTAATGTATGCAATTTTGTTGAAGTAAAAAGAGCTGCGGCCCCTTTTTATCCAAAAACAGTGTGGTGTCTTGATTGATTTGGGTGCCGCATTGGGCAATAGCCCCACCGGCCTCTCACCGGGGGGGCCATTTGCCCGTGGCACCCAAGAGGGTGTGGGCTAAGAGGGCCGCCCACCGCCGGGAGGAGGCGGCCCCCCCCAGTAGGTGGCCAATACGAGCAGCCCCGCGGGGGGGGCTGACTACGAACCTCCCCAGAGGGAGGGTCTGGCGTTTTGGATAAAAGGAGCTGTCCCAGGGGATCTCGCTTCTGAAACAGCTTTGCATACTAAAGTTTTTTCCTCCGCCCACCACAAAACTTCGGGCCGTAGAAAGAGGTCTGTCGCGGCTTTTAAAGCTAATAGAGGCATTAAGGCAGTAAATTCATGGCTGATCCCGGGTAAGATGCTCCCGACATAAGAGCTGCGTTGGGTGTCACATCGGAGGCACGACCCTAGGACGGGTATGCCTCTGGGGATCGGGAGAGGAAGACACCCAGGCTGGGCTGATGCAGGCGCTGGGATCCAAGCCTCCAGGAGGAGGAGTGCGGCCCTCGACGGGCATGCTCCTCGTCAAGGGGCAAGGAGCCCCAAAATTTGGGGTGGGGGAACTGTCTTGAAAGGCATGGCCCTCAACGGGTCTGGTCGGACTAAAGGGCCAAAAAGTTCCCTCTCAGACAAGCGGATGAAGGAGCAGGGGTTTCAGCAGGACATGAATTATGGCTGCCCAAGGGTCTTACAGGTTGGGACATGTAATGTACATATGTTACAATTTTCTGTATAGCTTGGTGTGTGATGTATAGATATAATGTATGTAAAGTGCATATCTGTAAAAAGGGTGATGTACTGATTAGGCTCATAGGAGCCAAGCGTCCCATGTAATGTATGCAATTTTGTTGAAGTAAAAAGAGCTGCGGCCCCTTTTTATCCAAAAACAGTGTGGTGTCTTGCTTGATTTGGGTGCCGCATTGGGCAAACAGCTCCGAACATGCATAGCACTAACATTTGCAGTCGCTAAAATTCCCTCGCTATTATCTATGTGTTGTTATGGCGTTCACTATTTTGCGGTCGCGATTTTTACATGGAACCTCCCCAGCACCCAAAGCTCATAAAGTGCAGTTCCAATACTGACTAAAACCACAACCTGTTGTGGGGCAGAATAAGTCCATTGTTCAGTTTCAGGCTAACGAGCAATGGTATAACAATAGACCCCCTAATGAAGACTGAGTAGTCGGTCGAAGCCCAGGGGAGTGTTCTTTCAGACACGGGAAAGCGGTCACTGTTTTTTGTTACCACAGTAAATTCTGGAATGCTATTAATTTATGCTGTTAACTTTACAGTGTTAAAAGAAATAAATAGAACACTAACAGCGATTTAAAGTTTATCTTTGTTTTTTTGCAGCGGAGTGCAAAGCTATATTTTTGGTTCATAACAAACTATGGTAGTCCCTCGGAGTAAATAGGCATACAGCATGCTACCCAGTTTTCAGAGGAGGAAAGCTCAATGAAACATTCTCCTGTTACCAGGAACCCATAATTTTTCTGTTATTTTCTAAGACCATACTTTGGCAACTAGTCAGTTTATACAGAGAGGTGGGACTCCACCAACCTCAAAGGCCCACTATAAATTAGCTAGGGCAAAATCTCTGTGGGATCTCTGGCCTTTACCCCTAGGCTGTATTATGCCATTTTAGGCCCAAGTACTAGTCCATCCTGGCTACAAAGCCTAGGTTGACATTCCAATTTAGGTAATTAATGGTCTTTTACTACCTGACTTGGGAATGGAGATGCTGAGAAGCCCAAATACTAGCTAGGTGCAGTGCAGACAGGTGGTCCTCTCCCTATACACACATTATTACCTATCTAGACAGTTTCACCCCCAGAGTTTCCATATTTGGTAGTTCGTGACTGGAACTTGAGGCGTTCAAGAGAAATAATGACCCCACATTACTGAGCAAAAGCATCACACAGCCCTATACATGGTAGACTGCTCTGAGACTGGAACAGCAGAAACAAGAGCTAAAATCAAAATACTGCTAGCTGATTGTCAAAATAAGAATTAAAAAGATCAAATATTTAAATCTCAATCATTAACCCTCAGCAAAAATATATAGTAAGTTCAGCATTCATTCACAAGAATCCATTGGACTGATGAGGTTGAATACATTAAGCTATAATGCTTCTTTAAGAGAATCCTGTTTGAATTAATTATTAGTTATCTCTCCTGATACTCTCAAAAATTACTCCTATGGGCCATAATAACAGTGTGTATGATGCATACGTTGTAACTGTACACATTAACAGCCACATCTTTACAAAACAGAACAGGTAGCCTAAACAGCACATTATGTAAAATACAAATACAAGTTCCTTTTCATCGATTATCTTTTGGCATGTTCTAGTCCTTTTATAGGCAGCACTTGTAACCGTGCTAATTCCTTATGAAAAATATGCAAGGGAGTTATCCAAATGCAGTGCCAAAAAGCAATGTTTGTTCACTGCCAACCAAATAATAGGCCTCCACTAGGGGTTGTTAGTTCAAGATAATTTCATAAATCTGTGAATAAACCAGAGTTAATGCCAAGTTTAAAGAGGGACTCTTTTTTTTTTCCTTCCAATGGTGTTTAAAATTTAAAAGAAAATAAAAATGTAACCTCTATGATGAGGAGTGATATCTCACTCTAGAACATGAGTACCAGGTTTTGAAAAATGAACCAAAACTTAAAATTCCATGTAGTCCAACTCCACTCTTATGGTTCCACTCTGTCTTTTATGTAGAGGAGCTCCCTTTTCTCAGGCTACTTTGCCCCATCGCACGCCAGCTGAAGGTGAGCAAGGCACGAGTTTATAGTCTCAAAAATTAAAAAATCAGCTCTCTGTTCTTGAACTGGAAGTCTGTAATTCTTTCTTCAAAAACCTTTCAGTTCATCTCCCCATAGAAACATAGACTTCGCCAACAGATAAGGGCCGCTTGGCCCACCTAGTCTGCCCATTTTTCCCTGCCTATAGTAGTACCACAGATCCTACTTAATCTCTGGCCCATCCTCCAACCCCTCCTTCCTTTTCTCTAAGTAAGCATTAATTCCTGACAGAGAAGGGCTCTACCGGTGGATTAATGCCAGGGTGGGGTGGGGGTGAGGTTCAGTGCATGAGGCCACAGGCCGAGTGCTTCCAACCACCCACTGGGCATTAATCCACCGGTAGAGCCCGACTCTGGAGGGGATTAATGCATTTGTAATATGGCAAGTGCAAGGGGAATATCAGGCGACTTGTGTTGCACTTGAAACAACAGAACAGTTTTCAACAGTAATCATGCTGCTTGGACAACTATCCATGATTTGCTCGGCTCTAATACAGTGAGGTGAACTCAGAACGTGCACATTCAGGGTTGATGCTATACATTTATTTATATAGTGTCCGCTATTTTTGAACAGTCGCCAGAAGACTTCTACTGTGTGCGGTAGACAACATACGCTGTAATTCTTATATTCGTACTGACTGTTTCTTTCTGCTGTGTGGTTCCCAGTCACATCCCCATCCTCCCAAACAGCAGTGCAGTATGGGACATTTCTCTGCCTGATCAGTGATGTTAAGACATCTACACACTGTGATTAATGCTGCTCATTCTCTCTCTGTTTCTGCTCCGCCTCTATATGCTCATCATTTCGTTCACTTCTACTGTTCCACAGCATCTCCTTCTCTTGCTGAATCGGTGCATGCAGTATATTTTCCTGACCCTATGGGTCTGTCAGCATGATATCTAGCACCACTGACTTGTCTCCGTTAACGAGCACCATCTAGAGGCGCAGTCACAAAGACAGAGATCACACCACACACTTCTTGTTTTACTGCTACTGTTTCTGTTGTGCACTCCCGATACTGAGTGGGCTCTACTGCTGGATTAATACCTTTCGTCACCTGATGGCTTTGCACCAATCTTGTTCCTGCATTTCAACATGATCTTTCGTGCCATGTTACAAGTGGGTTTATTGCACTATAAGTATTGGTTTTACATATTCCTGATGTGGGGCTAGAACCTACAACCTTCTGGCCCCATAGAAGGGTATGCAACCTGATGAGCCACTTACACTGTGTCACACAGCACAACTCAACATGTCTTTCAATTCCATGTCTCATTCGCAGCAGCGCTCTACTCACAGTAAACTGACTTCAGTTTGTACCCACTTGGGCCATATTGTAGATATCTATTCAATCTCATCTGTAAATTATAAATTTATTCAATTTCCGGTCCTTTTTAATGACACGCTCAGCTGGCTGGTGGGCAGTGTCGTGCAGATGAAGAAAGGCAGCTGCTGTCTAAGTATGGATACTTCTTTTCAGCTGCATGAAGTTTCCGACCATCAGCCGGCAGGGCAGCATCATGATCAGCCTGGCTGAACATTGGACTGCCACAGTCATGCCCACTGCAGCTTGAGCTGCATTAGGCTTGCCAGTGACACACCTCTAAAATCCAGTATCACAGTAGTGTGTTCCCAGTGCGCCAGCAAACGTGTGAACATAAAAATGGCAGGACACAGATTAAATGGGTTTACATAAGATTTTTTATTGAACAAACACAAAACTAAGCTGATATCTAATAAAATAAAATGCAGCTTTCCCATTGAACTTAAACAAAGAACCCCGGGACAGAATACTGGATGGGTGAGGAAGAACCCAGTGCTACGGTAGAGGAGCATGACCTCAGTTTCATTAGTAATAATGCCCTTAAGCAGGCTAGCCAGTGTGATAAGGCTTGCAGTAAGACAGGATGCTGAGATGTATAGGGAGGGGTATTGACAGTAGAAGGAAGGAGGTAATACTCCCCCTCTATAGATCCCTTGTGAGAATGCATCTGGAGTACTTTGTCCAGTTTTAGAACCCTCACCTTAGAAAAGAGAAGGATGGGCTGGAACCGGTGCAGCACAGGGTAATGAAGATGATTCAGGGCCAACAAGGAAAGTCTTATGAGAAACGAATTAGGGCACTGAATATGTATTCATAGGAGACTGGGGGGGGGTATGATATAGACATTCAGGTTTGTGAAAGGAATAAACAAGGTGGACTCCAGGGAACTGCTTAACAAGAACAGCAGCTCGACAACACGGGAGCATGACTGGAAACTGACGGGGAAGGTTCTGAAGAGATGTGAGAAAGTATTACTTTACGGAAAGGGTGGTGAAACTGTGGAACTGCCTACCAGCCGAGGTGGTTGCAGCAGAAACTGTGGGTGGTTTCATGCATGCGTGGGATAGAATGAAGGGGATAGTCATCATTGGTAGGAACAAGGATGGAGAAGAAATAGGATAATCATTGGTGAGGGTACAGCCCCTGATTGACACCACGTCATGGAGTTCTGTAGAGACCCTTGGGTAAACTGGATGAACCACCAGTCTTTTTCTGCCATCACCAATGTTTCTATGTTACAATCTGGAAATATCTTGTAATGGTGTTTCTTCATGCTGCAGCCAGTGGCTGCATCCCCAAGGCATTCAGCTTGACATCATTCCATCTCAGCTCACAGCACCTCCATTCTCCGACACCACAATGCTCTCCGCTGCCTGGAGATCCTTTTCGCCATTTTACCTGCAAATGAGTAAAGAAAAATGCCCCACTAAGCACAGCAAGTAAAGAGCCCCTATCCCCAGGCAGCGCTAGCATACCGTTCATCAGGGAAAAAGATGCCTGTCCACACATTCAGTGCAATCCATCTGGGTCATCCGAATCCTCAGCGTTGCTGCCGAGGTATGTGCTCCTTATTCCCTGTTGATTCTCTGGGCTTCCATTAGCTGGCATAAATCCAACGCTTATAGGGCTGATAGCAGTAACCTCAAATGTAAAGTGTCATTTACATCTTTTGTTTTCAATTTTTTAGAGTCCGGCTCAAAGCAAATACTTTATGGGCTGCTCAATGTTAAGTATGTCATGTGGTAGTAATAATAACATGCTCCAGGAGTGATACCACCAGTCAGTCTTTCCTTCAGTTCCAGACACTCACTCTTTTTCTGAATCCCAGAACTCTGAGAAATATAGTACAAAAGTGCCCTAGTTAACAGATCCCTTTTGCGTCGGGTAGTAAACTGAAATGAGAAACTTTAAAGCCATTTTTTCACTTTAAAGGGACATTATAGAGCTGGTTTGCGGATTGAAGTGGAGCAGCCTTTTGACTTTGTGGCTCGAAAACTCCAACACACAAACACCCACTTGGATGTATATAGACTGCTGAAATTGCAACTTAAGAAGCTGCAAATTACTGGAGGTGAACTGTGGGCATATAAAATGTCTCAGTTTAAAAAAAAAAAAAAAAACGCAGTTATAAGTAGAATAAAAACTCAGTTTTTTTTTTTTTTAATTCAGAACAAAGCTCAAGAGTAGAGTGGAGCAGCTGCGCAGCCATCTTGCTGCTCTGCCCCCTACTCCTCCCTCTCTTACTGAAATTGTTGTTCCAATTTACTTCTGTCTTGATGTGTATTTTCCTTTCTTTCTAACTCTTGTCTTTTTAAAGCAACTACCAGGGCACCCTGTGCACCCACTCACTGCTAATCCCAACTTTCACTCTGAATCGCTCTAAAACCATAAACAGACATGAAAATGAGACAGAGTTAAATGCTATTTGTTTTAAAGATGGTAAAACTCCACAATGTATTATTATTTGAAGTAGCACTAAGTGTTGTATATGTCTAAAACTCACACAGCCTGTCAAGTAAGTACAGAAGATGTAGGCACAGATGACACTCTGTTGTTACAGATGAGCAGTAAATAATGGAAAAAAATACGCTTTAGTCATATGGAAGTTGCAGAGAATGATTCTGCAGGTGCAGCAGTGGAATTAACATTTTTCATCTTTTAAGAAAACAGACTTATTATCGCCAACATGGACATGTTTGTAACATCAGTGCCCCGTAGTGACAACCCACCGGCAAACAAAATATTTTGAACAAAAATGATACATTTTGAATGTTTCTTTTTTATTTTCTTAAAATTGCTCCACAAAATTGATTTGTTAAGCACAATAAGACACACCAGAGATTTGGTAATACTGACATAAACACACTTATAGGGGCTGAAGGCGCTCAGTCTCTGGTCTTGTGTCTTACTGTACTCTTGAGCATGGATTTGTGTACAGTATTTATTGGAAGATTCAGGCAATAACTTTAAGTACAAGTGCTCTTTTACAAAGGTTCCATGTCAGTTTACAAAGGTACAGTCAAGGCAAACACATAGCGAGCAAAGCACTTATGTCACTTCTGTCAGTGTTACTAACAACCTGTCATGTGTTATAACTTACTTTTATGTGCAGTGCAGCAGTTATGGATCTCTGGCTAACACAGCTCTGCATGCTCATTCGTATGTCAGGCCTGTCATTTTGGCCCTTCAGTATATAAGCAACAAAAAGAACTGGGGAGTAGTGTACAGATGCAGAACAAGATGCTATGGTGAATGAATTACAACTTTTCCCTATAATGCAGTACAAGTGTTTCTTCCAGAAGAGAAAGCCAATAATGCACTTATAGTGTATTTTTGAACGCAGTTATCTATAAAAATGTAAGCATTTCTAAACGCTATTATGCTGCACTGCAATCATCCATTGTAGCTGTTATGCTGCACTAGATACATAGCTAGTGCAACATAACAGTTTAGAACTCTAGTCGCGCACAGCCTGACATTCAAATAAAGGGGGTGGTCATTGTGTAAAAAAAAAAAAAAAAAAATCTCAATCTGTAAACATGGCAGCAGCGGTCCTATCTAAAGCAATGTTGAACAGCTTTGACATTTATTTTCTAAGTAAAACTGTCTCACCTTCCAAAATTCACTATAAAAAACAATTGATGTCGTCCCATTGGTAACAAGCTGGGCTACCGAGTCTTGTGGTTGCCGTGGCGCCTTAACCTCTCAAGCTTGATTCTTGAGGTTAATGATGCCGCCACAGCAACCACTCGACACGGTAACCAGCTTGTTACCGATGGGGTGACATTGATTATTCCCTGTATTCTGTTTGGTTAAGTCTTGTTTAGAATTAGAAACTTAGGATCTGCAAAAGGAAATCAGATCAGTGGTCCCTTTGGTTCACCCCCTGCCATCAGGGCAGTTGCAACCCTGCTGTTTCAGAATTCCAATAAGAATTTGACCCTATCTTTGATTGTACAGATTTTATAGTCAGTGAAATTCTTTTATTTTAAAAGTATGTACATTCTGTGCTTCTGCAGCCTGTTTCACAACCTTATCGCCCTTTGAGTGAGCAAATAATTTCAGATCTTCTTTGAGGATATCTCTTCCCTTAGGCCACACCTTTGGTACTATACCCCACATCAGCTCTAGAAACTTTTGCTAGGTGGGGCCACCCATGATGACCTCATGCATCATCAGCGTCTACATAAATGTGGGTGGCCCCATCTCTTCTCAGTTCTTTTCCTGCCATCAGCTGTACTCATTGGACCTCCTGTGGAAATGAATACACCTAGCCATTGTCGTTTATTATTTTCTTATAAAGTAATCACTAATAATGTAATGATACTGCTGACTCTGTATGCTGCTGAAACCAATGACATTGTTCCAGTACTGCGAATGCTGAGAAAAAATGTAGAAGGACAATGCACATGGAAGTGTGTGTCTGCTGTTCAGGCCTCTGTCTCAGTGTCAGGAATTGTGAGATTTTCCAGAGCTTCAATAAAGCAACCAGATGATGCTGAAAAGAGGTGCTGGAGAAGTTTTTGTTAGAGAAAACTCTAGGAGCCATGCAGAAAGCCCATGGTCAGAAGGCAACGTCACCAGCCCCATTGACCAAGTTGCAGCCATCGAAGTCCAAAGACCACAAAAAAGACAGGTCATGATTGGGACATAAGAACAAACACATGGATAAGGATAAATCTGCTTCCCAGCAAGATGTATAGCACTGTTGCAGCCTGCAGATCACCAACCTGCATTATCATTATCATCATCATCCATTTCAGCAATGATGACGCTAGCCCCACCCACCCCCACCATTGACCATACACTAAGGTTGGGACTTGGCTTAGGCACTACCGTACCTACTATGGGTGATATGTCACTGTCATCGAGGGGTCCCGGCATGTCTTCAACTCCAGCAGTCATGGCCTCTGACCAGGGTGTCGTGAATGCGCAAGCTGTGCTGGGATTGTTTTCAGGCATATTACAGCACATACTTGCATGCATGCCTATGCAGCCTGCACTGCCATCGATCCTGCATCACAGACCCCGTCAACCTCCATGGCTGGTACACAGCAAGCGCCTCCTGAGCAAAGACCCGGAACATTACCAGTGAGGATTTCCATTCCTATTGTTGACAAGGACACTGATGAGGAGGAGGAATTTAATCCACAGTTTGTAATGGAGGAGTATTGTGAGGAGGAGGAGGGATGTGGAGAGGAATGTTATGCTCCATATTCCAGCTCCACTGTGTCCTCTTGCAGTGAGGATTCTGTAGTGTATACACCCAGATCTCCTCCTAAAGACCCTACTTTCCAAATAGTGACACAGCAAATGCAAAATGCTATGGGTTTTGCTGTGGAAGAAGAGGATTCCACCAAAAAGAATTTGATGGATTTCCTGGAGGGTCACTGCATTCCATCCATCATTGTTCCTCCAATTTATCCTGCCTTGGAGGATGCCACCTTTGCTGCCGGGTATAGCCCAAATACCATACCACCTGTACCCAGAAAGGCTGACAAACAGTATCTTGCCCCTTCTGCCAAGTCTTATGCCAACCAGCCTGAAACTGATTCTGTGGTCATAATGGCTGCCCATGATAGATCCAGGGCACCAAAGCAAATGAGTACCCTGCTACCTGATGAGGAATCCAGGAGGCTTGACATGATGGGCAAGCGAACATATGCCTCTGCCTCATTAGGCCTGTGTAGTGCAAATTATCAGTCTCACATGATCAAACATCAAAACAGCCTCTGGAAGGCTGCCAAAGCTGCAGTTCTGGTGCTCCATGAGGGAACTGTTGAGAATGAATTGCTTAAAACTTTTACTGCTGGTGCTGAGATAGGCAAACATCTGCTACTCTCAGCATATGATGTCTCAGATGCATCTGCCAGGGCAGCTGACACTGGTATTTGCATAATAAAGTATTCTTGGCTCAGGGGCTGAGTTTACAACGGATGTGCAGCATGCAGTTCTGAATGCTCCTTTTGGAGGCATCAAACTGTTTGGATACCATGTAGAAGAGGACTGAGAGGCCGTCAAGCCTCAAAAATGATTTTAAGGTCAGTTAAAGCCTTGTACCCCACACCTAGTAGAAGTTGAGGTAAAGGATCCTTTTGCCAGCCTGCTGCCAGAGGTCGCCATTAAGCCTACTGTCAGCAAGGTCAAGGTAAGGTAAGGTTGGTGGGGTCTTGCCAGCTCCTCCTCCCCCTGGAGCCCATTCTGAAGTCTCTAAAGCAATTGGAGCTGTACCCACTGGTTCAACATGACTCGTGCCAGACTCCTCCCCCAAACCACTTCACTCGCAGAAGGTGCTGGTAGGGGGTCACTTCTCCCATCATTTAACCCAGTGGAGGGAGATTACTACAGACAAGTGGGTCCTATAGATAATTGCAAAGGGGCATGCTCTGGAGTTGCTAGAAACCCCTATTGAGCATCCTCGGTCTGTTTCAGCTTATCCCCCGGGGCATCTGTCCCTTTTTAAAGAAGAAGTACATGCTCTGCTAACCAAATGTGTCATAGAACCTATACCTTCACACCAGAAAGGCAAAGGGTTCTACTCCAGATACAGTACTTTCTGGTCCCTAAATGGACAGGAGATCTCAGACCTGGGTTACACCTGCAAGACCTACATTTCTACATAGAATACAAGAAATGTTGCATTGTATCCCTACAAAATCAGATTTCCCTGTTGCAAACAGGGGACTTGATTTGCTCCCTGGATGTGAAGGATGCATACCTTCATATCAAGATCAGACAGCATCACAGAAAGTACTTGAGATTTGACCTGGAAAGGGAGCACTTCTAGTTCTGAGTATTGCCTTTTGGCTTGTCTTCTGTGCCTTGGGTCTTTACCAAATGCTTAGCTATCATGGCAGCAGCCCTTCACAGTAAGGTTTGTATGTTTTCCCATACTTGAATGATTGGTCATTGAAAGCCAGGTACAGGATCCAACTCGAACACACCCTGTCTCGCATAAGGCAGTTATTTGAAGACCTGGGTTTACAGTGAATCTACCAAAGTCAGTACTGTCCCCTTGCCAGAGGCTGCAGTATATAGATTCAGTCCTGGACACAGCACAGGGCAGAGCGTTTCTGCCCCTGGGTAGGGCAGAATATCTCATGGCTGAAGCGCAACTGGTGTACAGATGTCATTGTGTGCCAGCCAGGACTTTCCTGTGCCTCTTGGGACTCATGGAAGCTGCCATTGTGACTGTGCTACTGGCTCGCTTTCATATGCGGATACCACAATGGACACTGAGAGTGCAGTGGGAGAAATTGACAGATGACATGGGCCAAAAGGTGCTCATCACATCCCATTTACACAAAATACTGATGTGATGGATGGACCACATAAACCTCTTGAGGGGCATTCCATTCTTAATACCAACTTACATTCTCACCTCAAATGCATCAGAATCTATGTGGGGAGCACACCTGGGCCCATATCGAACCCAAGGGTCTTGGACCCAGGTGGAAGTCAAATTACGCATGAATGTTCTGGAGATAAGAGCTATTCTATACAATCTCCAGGCTTTCTTTGCTAGTACAGATGGACAACATCAGTGTTATGCATTACATATACGAAAGGGGGAGGGGGGACTCATTCCTATCCTTTATGCTGGGAAGTAGTAAGAGTGTGGTAATGGGTGCTAGAAAATGGACTGGAGTTATCAGCTAAGCATCTCCCAGGGGTCCAAAATGTCTTGGCAGACAAGTTAAGCAGGTCACAGGCCAGGATACACAAATAGGAACTGCTGACCTTCGTGGTAGATTACTTTTTTGCAAAATGGGGTCATTCAGAGTTGGATCTTCTTGTGTCCTCACACAGTGCAAATTGCCATGTTTCTGTTCACTTGCTCCAGGGCCCGGAATCTTTAGGTGAGATGACTAGCAGTTAAGGGAGGGGTAAGCCTGTGAGCAGACTAGATGGACCGTATGGTCTCTTTCTGCCGTCACTTTGTGTTTCTATATTTCTATTTGTTGTTCCTCTCTTGGAAAGGGAGATTTCTGTATGCATTCCCTCCCATTCCATTAATACAGAGAGTATTAGTGAAACTATAGATAGGGAGGGCATGCCTGTGTGCGTGTTGCCGCACTGCAGGGGGGCAGCCATCAATTGGCATGGACGGATGCCCTTTAGACCAGCTAACTGCTGGTCTAACCCCGCAGTGCCTTAGTGTATCTTCGAATTGTATAAGTGGGTTATGGCAGCAGCCCTTTCAGAATAGGGTGCAGTTGCTGCCGTAAACCCCCCTTCCGCCATGCCATGTGGGCTGCCACCAGCGGAAGGCCCGTTGGATGCAGGTCGCCCACGCTATGGCGCAGGCCGCCTCCTGGAATCGCAAATGGCATAACTCATGTCGCAAGGTGCAACTTGCAGCATTGGGTTTAGCGCAAGTCACCTTGCAACATGTGTAACCCATTTTAGAATCAGGCCCAGGGTGTCTTTATGTACGAATCTTAAGTTTTTTGCCAAATGTGGTGTCTGAGTTCACATTAAATGAAACCATTCACCTTCCAGTTTATTATCCTGTGCATGCCAAGCAAGGTGAAGCATTACTCCACATGTTGGATGTATACAGTCCTGAGATACTATCATACTCACACCTAGGAATGCAGAAAGTTTGCTTAGCCTTTTTTGTCATTCACCCCTAGGAAAGAGGGTGTACCTATTTCAAAACAGTGCTTGTCCAAATGACTAGCACATTGTATTACATTCTGTTATAGGAAGTGCTTTGTGATAAGGAACTTCCTGGTGCGGTTCCTAGTCATTCCTCAAGGGGCATGGCCACATCTGTTGCTTGGTTCCGAAATATCTCTGCTGCTGACACCTGTGCTGCAGCCACTGGAATACTGTCCACACCTTTACTAAACATTATGGTCTGGACATTGTTTCTTGTAGATGTGCAGGCTTCAGCCTTACTGTCTCATATGGCCTACTGTCATGAACAGACTGCACCAACCTCCCAGTTAGCTTTTGGACTGCTTGGGACTCATTCCAAAGGTGTGGCCTAAGGGAACAGATATCCTTGAAGAAGATAGAACAGTTACATACGTACTGTAACAGTAGATGTTTGAGAGAATCTTTTTCCTTAGGTTATGCTGGCCTTCCCACCTTCCCCATTTTTATCAGCTGTAGAGGAATTTGGCATCCAGTTCTGCTTTGGGAATTCTCATGGCAGCTCTCTCCAGTGCATTTCATCTGCCTAATGTCAGAGGCACTGGTATAATCTCCTGGTTCCCCAAAAAGACTGTCCTCCAAGCACATTCTCCAGCAAGGAACTGAAGAAGGATGGGGCCACCCATGTTTACATAGACGCTGATGGATGATGTCATTGTGGGCGGCCTCCAGCTAGCAAAAGTTTCCATGTCATCCTAGCACTGAGGGGGGTATGGTTCCAAAAGTGTTTCCTAAGGGAAGAGATTCTCTTGAAGCTCTATGGTTACGGTAAGCACGTAACTGTTCTTTTCTCCATATTCTACCGGTGTGTGCACACTTGTTCTGCTATCTCATGTTGGTCAAGGAAATCCTCCCTGATCCACTCTGTCAATCCCTTTTAAAATTTTAAATACTGTTATGTCCTCCACAGCCTTTATCTTACTCTTCTCCATTGTGAACTTATGTAAATGCTTAACACACTAATCATATAGGCTGCCCCATTCTGTACCATTTTTATGTGTGCTATAGCATTGTCATACAGCATTAATCAAAATTAATCTGGTTAAATAAATTATAAAAGGGAAGAACTATGCGTCATATTGAAAATGTGGCCTCACTAGTGCCCTGTACAGGGGTAATATCACGTCTCTTGCTGTACGTTCTACTCCTCTTTTTATGCAGTTGAGCATGCAGTTAACCTTGTTTAAAGTAGCCACACTCTATTTATTTGATAACCAGGTGGGTACACTGGTCCGAGGGACCATTGTCAGGTACGACCTGGGCCATCTGAACAGCACATACATTACAGTATTGGCAACATACAAGTTGAGATGGTACATACAGTACAGTCCAAGCATAGTAAAAACAATCCATACAGATAAAAACAAAAACACCAAACAGCAAATGCATTTGGTTGGGCCCCCATATTGGAACCCAGGCAGGTGGAGTGACAGAATAAATAGATAGGGAGGCTGTCTTAGGCTAATAAACAGTAGTTGTGCTCAAACAAACAATGAGTCTGTTAATTCAATACATTGCATCAAGACATGGGCAACAGATTGAACAACATCTGGCAAATTATCGCATCCTATGTCAGGAGGGGAATTTACAAAGTGTGGTGGTTGAGGGCCTTTTTAAAATGCATTTTGAAGAAGTGGGAGGTGCCCAGTGAGTGAAGTGTGGCTGGTTAGCCATTCCAGAGCCTGTGGGCAGTAAAGAAGAAGGCTGTCTGACCTGTCTCAGTTGCAGTGAAGGGATGATCAAGAAGACGTTCAGAGGAGGACCTAAGTTGCCATATGCCAGTCCTAATTCTAAGGAGTCTTGATAGTGGGGAGTTCACCCTACCTTGAAGGGACTTTTCAAAAAGTGCAATAAGTGTACCCATAAGGTAGTCATAGCGGGCCTGCAGAGACAGTCAGCCAGCGTCATGAATAGGGGAACAGTGATGTATGGGGCCAGAGAGACAAACCTGCAGATGCTTTTAAAGGTAGTATTGAGTTGAGCAAGGGAATATCTCAACTTTCCATTTGTTATCACCCCCCCCCCCCGGCACTTTATTGGTCTTTTATTGCTGGCTTCTTACCTTTTAATTTGCATTTCAAATTCACATTTTTCACACCTAGGTACAATATGTTCCACCTTCCAACATAAAAATGTTGCTTGCCACCTGTCTGCCCAATATCCGAGAGTATCAAGGTGCTTTTGAAGCATTTCACTCATCCCCTCAGAGTCCACCACTTTCCAATTTTGTGTGTCATCGACAAAAGTAGTCATGCTGCTTGTGACTCATTTATCTAAGTTATTTATTAAGATACTGAACAGGGAGTAATCCCAAAACTGACATCGTGGTACTCCACTACTGGTCTCCTTCTACAGTACCTAGATGGGCTCCCCTGGACCATCACCTTCTGCCTCCTACTTAGCTACAGTAGCTCCTGATCCACTTTTCAGTGTTCCCCCAATCATGCATTCTTACTTTGCATAATGAATTCTTATTAAGTACCATATTGAGGGCCTTGATCAATTCCAGGCACCTACTGTGCAGTACAGCCCACATTAAACTATTATACCAATGAGTTGCTTTTTTGTTTCTCAGTGAGTTGCGTAAGTGTTCATGGAACCAACAATAGTTCTTTCAGAGCCTAAGAGTTGCAACTTAGTTTTGCATTGCACTGTCACAGAACAGCAGATGCATTCCAGTTGAGTTGCAAAAACATTTCATACAAGTTAATCTTGAGCTGGCTATGTGTTAGAAAAAAACTCACACAATCGGAGGTGCCAGTTATTGCCTATTTAAAAGAAAAAAACAATAGTAACCCAACTCATTGGCATGGCAGTTTAATGTCAACTGTACTGTAATATACACAACAGCCTTCCCTTCATCTAGCTCCTTGGTTACTTCTTCAAGGATGCCTACAAGCTGTTACAAGCTCACTATATCTTTCCTGGTGAAACTTTTGAATTACATAAATTCATGTGACATTAATTCCCCATTCTGAGAGAACCTGACCTAGAGGCCAGGGACCTATTTGTTAAGGCCATGGGTTTTCACTGTTGGGGTCTGAAAGGGAATTTTATTCAGGTCACAAGTGGCAGTAGTTTGGTAGGCTCAGATGGGTTCCAGTTGGATAGGAGTCCACATCACTCAGCCCCAGAAATCATATGGCATAATTTGGTACAACTGGTAGTCTGTGTTAAAAACAAGCCTGTGTTTAAAAAAAAAAAAAATGCCCCTGATAAAGAGAGCTCAGACTCTTCTGCAGGTCAGTTCCTGAGTGCACTGGAGGTGCAGTGTGGTGAATCCTGCTCTGTATGTAGTCTGACTAAACAAACAGCGTACGTTTTCAGTGAGATATGAGCCCTGCATTGTTCAGGAGCACAAAAATATCCATCAGACACTCACAAATAAAACAGAGTTGTGTGTTCAGTAACTCACGAGTAATACTTTAGTCATCCCCAAAAAGGAAAGGTGGGGTGGTAGAAATAACATGCTGCCCATTCACCAGCACAAAGCAGGAATATTTATATTACTGTATTATTAATCCCTAGATCAGTTTAGGCAAAGTCCCATAGCAGGTTACTATAAACATTTTCAAAACCTGGTAATGTTCTTCCAAGAAATTTGTTTATAAACATCTAGTTTACAGATACAAAGTATGTAACATCAAATCATATATGGGCGTATTTTCCTGTACAAGTAAACCATAAATGCAATGTCAACATGCCTAACATTGATTCAAAGCTTACAAGAGCAAGTATCCACTTCAGCACTGTAAACTTTTGTACACTTCTCAGGTTTTTTGAGCGTGGTTTAGATCACATTTTTGTATCATATCGAAGACCTTAACTTGCCACGCAGTGCTCTTGTCTGTGACATCATAGGGCTTTTTATTGAAGTAGACAGCAGCATCACACAAAAAGCCATTGTAGTCAGTTAAAGGGGACAGGAACTTTATGCTAATTGGCATCTGCTTATAAACTTACTATTCTCAAAAATGATATGCATTCCTCTAAATTATCCATATTTAACTGTACCTGAATAAAAAAGGAAGTGAAAACTTGTATTTTACATTTTTTTTTGTTGTTGTTGTTTTTATGGGCAGCACTCTGTTACAGTTCTCTTCACAGAACCTGTGATCTGGAGTTTTAGCTGTGTCATGGTTTGTGTACAGAATGCTAATTATGAGCTGTTGACCTATCAGAACTATGTTTAGAGTGCTTTGCACAAACTGTGACGTAGGTAAAACTCAGAATTACTGGTTCCATGAAGAAAACTTTAACAGACTACTGTCCATAAACACAAAACAATGTAAAATACAGTTTTTGGTATCACTTTTTATTCAGGAACAGTTAAATATGAATAGTTTTAAGGGAATGAATATCATGTCTGAGAATAAGAAATATATAACGAGCATTTGTTAATGCTGAATGTTGATTGCGTTGGTGTGTTGAGCTCACTCACTGCCCCTCTGTCACTCACTCAGTCTGTGTCACCCGGTGCTGCAGGCTGCTCTTTTGTATGGGGCTCCTGCCTGCATTGGCACCTTGTTCTGCCCACTAAGAAATCCACAGCTGTCCCGACAGAGCTCAGTTGAGGTGGCTCACTCCCCCTCTCTCACTCGTTCATTCTGGTTCTCCTGGCGCTGCAGGACGCCCTTTTGTACTGGGCTCCTGCCTCTGTTGGTGGCTTTTTCTGCCCACAAAGAAATCTGCAGCAGTCCCAACACAGGTCTGTTGAGCCTGCTGACTCCCCCTCTCTCACTCGCTCATTCTGTTTCTGCCGGCACTGCAGGCTGCCCTTTTCTATTGGGCTCCTGCCTGCGTTGCTGCTTTCATCTGCTCACAAAGAAATTTGCAGCAGTTACAATAGAGCTCTGTTGAGCCTGGGCCACCCCTCTCTCACCTCCGCTCATTCTGGTTTTCCCGCCACTGCAGGCTGCCCTTTTGCACTGGCCCTGTGTGCATTGCTGCCTTTTTCTGCCCACAAACAAATCTTCAGCAGTCCCAACAGAGCTCTGTTGAGCTCACTCACTCCCCCTCCCTCACTTGCTCATTCTGCGTCTCCTTCCGCTGCAGGCTGCCCTTTTGTACTGGGCTGCTGCCTGCACTGGCGGCTTGTTCTGGCCAGAAAGAAATCTGAAGCAGTCCCGACACAGCTCCATTGAGCTTGCTCACTCCCTCCCTCTCACTTACTCATTCCGTTTCTGCAGGCACTGCAAGCTGGCCTTTTGTACTGGGCTCCTGCCTGCATTGCTGCATTTTCTGCCCATGAAGAAATCCACAGCAGTCACAATACAGCTTCGTTGAGCTCACTCACTACCGCTCTATCACTCACTCATTCTGTTTCTCTTGGTGCTGCAGGCTGCGCTTGTGTCCGGGGCTCCTGGCTGCATTGGCACCTTTGTCTGTCCACAAAGAAATCTGCAGCTGTCCCAACAGAGCTTCATTGTGGTTGCTTAGTCTTCCTCTCTCTCTCACGCACTCATTCTGTTTGTCCTGGTGCTGCAAGTGGCCCTTTTGTATGGGGCTGCTGCCTGCATTGGTGCCTTTCTGCCCACAAAGAAATCCGCAGCAGTCCTGATAGAGCTTCATTGAGCTCACTCAGCCCCCCTGTCTCACTCACTCATGCTGTTTCTTCTACTGCTGCAGGCTGGCCTTTTCTACTGGGCTTCTGCCTACTTTGGTGCCTTTTTCTGCCCACAAAGAAATCTGCAGCAGTTCTGACAGCGCTCCGGTGAGTTCACTCACTCCCCCTCCCTCACGTGCTCTCTCATTCTGTTTCTTCCAGTGCTGCAGGCTGCCCTTTTGTACTGTGCTCTTGTGTTGCGGCCTTTTTCTGCCCACAAACAAATCTGCAGCAGTCCCGACAGAGCTCAGTTGAGCTTGGTCACTCCCCCCTCTCACTCGTTCAATCTTAATCTGTCCCAAACACTGATTTCCCACAGCGACCGTGCCATTCTGCGGCAGGAGTGCAAAAACATATTTTAGCCAGGATGTGAAAAATGACAGCTGTACTGTTCATAAGGAGCTGTGAAAAACTGCCACTGTTGAAAATGTAGCGTGAAAATATTACAAATTTGTGAAGTTTCATGGGTGCATGGAAACAGTTCAATGCACGCTTGTAACAAAGTCATGTTATGGAATTTTGTCACCACATTTTCAACATAGGGATTTTAGGACCTCTGCTCATGAACAGTGCCACTGTCATTTTCTTAATCTGTCCCAAACACTGATTTCCCACAGCGACTGCGTTATTCTGTGCTGCAACTGTGAAACCACATTTCAGTCAGGATGTAAAAAATGACAGCTGTACAGCTCATAAGGAGGTGTGAAAAAATGCTACTGTTGAAAATCTGGCATGACAATATTACAAATCTGTGAAGTTGCAAGAGTGTGTGGAAAGTGTGAAACGCAGACTTGTAGCACAGTCATTTGATGGGCTATCATCACCAAATTTTCGGCATTTTAGGACCTCTGCTCATGAACAGTATCATTGTCATTTTCTTAATCTTTCCCAGACAGTGATTTCCCACAGCGACCACTCTATTCTGCGCCAGAAGTGCAAAAACACATTTTGGCCAGGTTGGAGAAAATGACAGCTGCACTTTTCGTAAGTAGGTGTGGGAAAATGGCAATGTTGAAAATCTGGAGTGAAAATATTATACATTCACGAAGTTACGAGCATGCATGCAAACTGCACAACTCATACTCGTAACACAGTCATTTTATGGAATATCATTACCAAATTTTCAACATAGCCATTTCAGGACCTCTACTCATGAACAGTGTCACTGTCATTTTCTTAATCTGTCCCAAACACTGATTTCCGACAGCGACCACGCTATTCTGCGCCAGAAGTGCGAAAACACATTTCCACCAGGATGTGAACAATGACAGCTCTACTATTCACAAGGAGGTGTGACAAAATGCCAATGTTGAAAATCTGGTATGAAAATATTGCAAGTGCACGAAGTTCTGAGCATGCGTAGCAACTGCACAGCGCACTATAAAACAGTCATTTTTTGATGCCTCAAATTTGCAACATAGGCTTTTTGAGAGCCCACTCATGAACACTGGCACTGCCATTTTGTTAATCGGCCCTGAAACGTGTTTCTGCGCAGTGACCGCAAAATCACCTTTTGGGGCCGAGTAACACCATGACAGTGACAGAATTCATGAGGAGGGGGTCCCAAAAACCCCATATTGAAAATTTGGTGAAAAAATTCCCAAAAATGCCCGAGATATGTACTAAAGTTGGAAAACCCCTATTTATTACATTATACAGCTTACCGGCATTTACTCAGTTTACAATTGGCTCTGAAGAGTGCAGACGTGTTCCCAGTCCACAGAAGATCATTGCACCGAGCTCTGGAGGTAAGTATAGGGTGAGGGGGGTGTGGGGAGGCAGGGTACACATTGGGTGGGTGCAGGTTTGCAGGTGGGGGGCTGGAAGACTCGAGGACCATTCCTTTTTACAGGGTGAAAAAAACAACTTTGGGACCGTTTTTTATTTACAGGGCATGTGGCATGCTGGGGTGGGCTCAGTGTGCCACCAGAGTCTTGCTTTTGGGGCAGCTGTAGCCGATGGGATTGGGCACCCCAGGCAGCAAACAAAAGGGGAATTCCTTTCTGCTGATGGGACTGGGCACCCTGTCAGCAAACAGCAAAGGGGATTCCTTTCTGCCGAGGGATTGGGCACCCATTGGCAAACAACAAAGGGATAATTCCTTTCTGCCATTGGGATTGGGCACCCTGTCAGCAAACAACAAGGGTTTCTTTCTGCCAGCGGGATTGGGAACCCCATCAGCAGACAGTGAAACTGGGGGGGGGTTACATTATGCAGACGGGGAGTGGGCTTCCCCGTCGGCAGATAGACATGGTGATGGGGGGGGGTAATATTGTTTGTGAACATGGCTGCAAGCCGCCGCCACCATGTTCACAAACAATATCAGGGTTCCTACATCCCGCCCTGCAATGATGGGTCGCTCCCTCATTGCAGCGGATGGCTGATGCTGTAGGTACGAGGCAGCCCCTGATTGCAGCGGCAAAATTGTCAGAAGTTGGTGGCAACATTCCAGACTACTGTCACCAGCAGCCTGCAATGGCATTGGGGGAAGTGGGACAAGCCTTTGCAGGCTGTGGGGGCATTGGCCACAACAGTGCTGTGCCTCCACAACCTGTTTCTGAGAAAGCTGCTGCAATATGTTTCTTGCGCTGTGTGCAATCAACATAAAAAGCTGCCAAGCAGAAATTATTTCCTGTCCTTTAAGCAGAGGCAGATGCTTTTTACAGAGAGATGAGTATGACAGTGTATGAAATAAATAGAAAACCAATAATAGGAGAAAGTAATACCTGAAAAACGTTAAACTTAATTATTGTAAATATAATTGTTTCAAGCCTCTGGTTTTTGTAGATCTCTGTTAGGCTTTTATGTGCTCCCTATACTCACTTTGTTTTGAAGCTAAAGAATTATTGATCAGTGAATGTTTTATGTGCTGTCTTTTTAAATATGTGCATATAGATAAAGGCTCTGGTTGCTTACTTAGAAGTTGAGAAACACAAGCTTTGCTAGCGGAGGCTTTGACCTTGTTCACGCTGCATTTCAAGGAGGCCATTACTGGAGGTAGTATTCATCATGCATGTGCTGTGAGGTTGAAAGATACAGAGAGCATTGCTCTGCAGTTGAGTAGATATGGGGTTGGAATTCTCATCCTTGCCTGCTTATTACTTGAGTCCACTGTTCCTCATGGTGTCAGAGTCTGCATTTGTACTATGAATTTGCTTGTGCCTTAACCCTTGAACTGCTGACAGATTTAGAACACACTGGAACACTGAACTTGACATACTCTTAATATGAGCCAAATTGAGACTAACTGATAAAACAGCATGGGTAATGCAGGGTAAATATCTGATCTTACCCCCATTTGATAGTTAAATAGTCATTTAAATGTTAGCATTGAGAATAGCATTTTTATCATTTGTAATTAAAACCAGAATAAGATCTCAATTCCTGGGCTTACTAGGTTTCGTACATGGCCTGTACAGACCTCTATAGCCTTTTTATTTATTTATTTGTAATTTTTGACCGGGAAAGGCACAATAAGCAGTGACAGCTCATTTCCAGATGTGTGCTGGAGGGGTGGGTTACATGGGTCTGTTTTATTGACAGGGCATGTTATCCAGGAAAATTCAATACTGTTATGAAAAATGCTATGGGATCATTAACTTCCACCCAGTCAACCACTAGAGAGGGCAGAAGGGCATACAGTTTAAAATCTCATCTGAAGGATGACACCTCAGCAGGGCAGTACACCCCCATGTTGCATTGTTGTGCCAGTATTGGGAATTAGCCCAAGTTCCTGGTATAGCAATAGCACACATGATCTTCCAGTCTTCTGACCCCAGAGACGAATGTGCAACCAGCTGAGTTACTGGCAGCACACTTTATTGTCCGTGCAAGCCCTGGGCTTTTGTAGCAGCCTAATCCCAATAACATATGTTAGTAAGTAAATTGATGTGTTATGTATGTAATGTACTGTATGCTAAATAAAATCTGTGTGATTGAAAACAGAATGCATTAAGGAAGTAATAGTGCATAAAAAGTACATGTAATTATGAATGTCCACAATAAATGCAAGATGATCAAATAAGTAAATGAAAACAAATGCAACTCACTACTGTGTGGATCTTGGCAGATACTTTGAAGTTGCGCTGGACACTGAAACCTCTTTTGTAGACGGAATACTATTTTTAGATTGTGAAGCAGTGTAGCACACATGTATGCTATTATAAACTGAAGCAATGGACTCTTTGATGGATACCCCTAACTTCAGACAATATGCAGAACTTGCACTGTACTGAAGTCACTTTATATAGGATTACAGAGTACAGAAAAGAAGGATTGCCATAGTAGAATTGGAGATTACAAATTACTGGCCCAATTCAAAAAGGAATATAGAAGTGTTCTCATGCATAGGTTCAAGTTTGACTGCCTCCATTGATGAAGCTGAAGGGCTGTACAAATATTAAACACTCCGTAGTTTATCAGTCTGTCAGCTGTATCTAGTCTGTGTGTCACTGTTTGTCCTATTTGACTCGCCTACTGTCTGCACCTCTGTAATTTCTCTTTGACAGGGCTCAGTGAAGCCGCATCCTGTTCCCTGCCTGCTTATACTTTGTAACTACCTAGGGTGATGTGGAACCTTTGTACATGAGCTTCTGCTCTCTGCTTTCTTTTACTTTGTAACTACCTATTGTGACAAGGAACCTTTGTAAATGAGCCCCTGAGCTCAAAGGTGTATTTCCGACTGAATGAACAAATAAATAGAAAATAAATCATTTAGAAGTCTTGAAAGAAGGGCTGCAAATCAGCAGATCATTATTAATAATTTAGCATATTGAATTGTTTCTGCAAAACATACAGCCTGGTGTCCTGGGTAATTGTCAGCTGATGCTGATTATTAGATCAGTATCTTTTCTGCCTTTCTTAGCTATAGCTCAGACTTCAGCTACTCATTTGGTCTGGAAAATTATCACTTACATGGCCATTATTGTTTTGTCAAAAAAAAAAAATTGTTCTGTGAAATAGTGTCAAAAAATGCATCCAAAGTGACACCAGGTTTTGCTACTGTAAGTCATAGTTCCCATGTTTTAGTAGTACTTATGTAAGAGGTGTTACACTGCAACCTGATCTGGCAGTGTGTGTGCGGCTTTGAGGCACAAGAGATGCATCACGCAAAAAGCCATTCACACATATACAGTGTACATGGTTCAGGCTTTGCAGGCAGTTTAGAATTTAGCTGCACAACTTGACCTTTGAATAGCCTTAATGTGAGTATTTACTCCCCTGACTAAAAAGGGGAGTCCAACTGCCAGTTAAAGGTAAATTGCAGTTTATATTTGCTCAGCAGAACTCAAATTACACAATTCCCCCCTCCCCCCCCAAAAAACTGTTGCATTTTAAGATTTTTCATTCATGTTATAAGGGCATGTATATGGAAACAACATATTGCCTCTTGTAGTTATTCTGCAGATAGACAGACAGACAGACAGACAGACGCAAGGCACAGCACAATAAATTGAAAAAATAAAAAAAGAGGAAATTGACGGGAACTTATATAAATTTGTAAAAGTACATTCATTTACAGAAATAATATATTAAATGTGAGCAATTAATAAAAATAGACCAAGTGAGCAGGTTCAAGTTGAGGCTTATTCAGGTTACATTTTGGGAGGCACTGACCCCTTGAAACTCACTTTGTATCATAGTCCATGTCCTGTGTGGGCAAGCAGTGGTGTCTAGTCAGTTAGGCTGTAGTTTGGGGAAATCCCTCATCCATCACTTTTTATTTTGTTCGTTCTTGTTGTTACATCTATGTTGGTCCATTAAAAGGTATCAAATCATTTGCTTCTGGATGTATTCTTGCAAGGACCAGTACGGCAACTACTAAATCAAGAGCTCATCCATCACTGTCACTGGCCGTGCTCTTCATTGGCAACAATGGAAACTATTTGATGCTGTTTCACAAGCAACCATTCCAGGTGTAGTTTCACAAGCAACCATTCCAGGTGTAGTTTCACAAGCAACCATTCCAGGTGTAGGGTGCACCGAAGAAGTAGAAATCCTCTTCACCTACTCCAATTTTTCATACTGTTATAGCACAAAATTCTACACAGTTCAAGGCTGTAAAATTCTTTAATGCATTGCCTAAATCAGTTACAAATAGTGTTAACATTTCCACTTTCAAAAGTGCTCTAAAAATTATTTTGTTCTCTGAAGCTGTTTGTAAATATTTTAAATGATTTTATTAGGAACTGGACACCAGTGAAAATGGGAATTATTTTGCTCACTGGTAACTCAGGGTAAAAAATAAACAAAACAAACCTACTCAAGATGTCACCACATGGGAGCGGAGTTTCTGCTGGTGTAGCAGATGCCCAGCGATGGCATGGATATCGAGAGCTGCTGCAAGCCACTTTAGCTACAAAGGTACTGAAGAAGGGGCACATAGTAAAAGGTTACCCATCCTGTCTGGGTGCTGCATCTCAGCATACCAATTTTGACTCTGTAGTAGATAAAAATGCCCACCACATAGTGAGTCGGGCTTGGGATTCATAAATCCGTACCATAGGTGAGGTGAAGCCTATGTACAGAAACAGCTTATGTTGGGACCGGGATGTGAAATGGATCACAAGGTCTAAGAGAGTCCAGGGTAAGGAAATAAAAGGTTACGCTGCAGCTGTGGTAATTCTACTTTGAATACTCTCGGAGTAACGAATAATGCATTATGGATTGTTCTGATCTGGATGTTGGTCTACAAAGGAGTTAACTGTTGTACCCCATGCCACCGACACCTAATAAAGGGGAGGCAAAAGCAACTATGTATCCAAATGGTCGTTTACTACTATATGGATTTTCTGTATTGGTAGAGCCTTGGGAGAAGAATGTGAACATGTTGGTGAATCTTTGCAAAGTGCTTTTTTTGAGCACAGATTACATCTAATACTTCTAGACAAAGTAGTGTCCTGGGCACCATGTCCACCCTCCATCAGGAGCAGTCACTCAGCATGGGAGTGAATGTAAAGAGGGGTTGCAACACTCAAGTGCAAAATCGCAGAGGGTGCTCGCCTTCTTCCATGTGGAGATGGTGGATTTTGAATGCCATGTTTCTGATTATATGTTTGTGAGACTGTTGCCAGCCTTTATATTGTCCAATATGCTGAGCTCCGTGTGCACCACATAGCCTGATCTCTTCATTGTGCTCTTTGCTTTGCCAGGGACACAGGCCAGGGCATAATAATGTGGAAATTTATCAGGCAGCTTCAGCTGTCACTATTTAAGCAGGTAATTAGCCAGCAGCCACAGTTCTGGTTCTCTGTAGCTAAAAATTCAGTAAACTCACTACAGTGAAGGATTACTGTATTCGTACATTGAAGCAATCTAAAGGTGGGTACTAGTAACTGAATCGCCAGATTTGCTGATGACACCAACATTAGAAGAGTAGTTACATCACAAGAGGAGACAAATGAAATGCAGAAATATCTAGCCAGGTTTTGGGAAATGGGTGGCAAAATGGAAGATGAACTTCCACGTTGCGAAATGCCAAGTGACACATTTAGGAAAAAAGAACAAGAATGCAAAAAAACAAGCAGAATGGCATGAAACTTACTGAAATTAAGTGGGAAAATGACATAGGAGTACTGGTCACCAGCAACTTTAAGTAGGGGCAGCAGCTAACAAAGTGAACAAAATCATGGCATTCATTAAGAGAAACTTTGTAAGTAGTAGTAAGGCTATGGGCCTGATAGAATTCATCCAAGGATCCTAAAGGAACTGAGCATGGTGCCTTTTTGGCAGCATGTTTTAGCATCTCAGTGGAGATAGGGCAAAGTCTAGAGGACTGGAGGAGGGCTGATGTAGTCCCTCTGCACAAAAGCGGCAGTAGGGAGGATGGTAGCAAATACAGGCCAGTCAGTCTCACATCAGTGGTGGGGAAGTTAATGGGGAGACTACTGAATGAGAGGCTCCATCAGCATGGTTTCACTGCGGGGAGGTCATGTCAAACTAATCTCACAGATTTCTTTGACAGGGTTACCAGGGAGGTGGATCAACGGAAAGCAGTGGATGTTACCTATCTGGACATCAGTAAGGCTTTTGACATTGTGTCACACAGGAGGTTAGTTAAGAAACTAAGCAGCCAGAGGGGTGGGGGAGAAAGTGACAAGCTGGGTGTCAAACTTTTAAAGGGATAGGAGGCAAAGGGTGGTGGAAAATGGTAGCTACTCACGTGATAGGAGAGTGACTAATGCGGTGCCACAGGGTTTGGTGCTAGGACTGATCCTCTTCAGTATCTTCATAAGCAACATTGTGGAGGAGCTTGAGGGGAATAAGCAACATTGTGGAGGAGCTTGAGGGGAAGGTGTGTCTTTTTGCAGATGATACAAAAATCTGGAACAGCGTTGACACTCAGAAAATGGTGGAGAGAATGCAAAGGGATCTGAGGAAACTAGAGGAGTGATCTAGGGGATGGCAGCTGGGTTTCAGTGCTAGAAAGTGCAAGGTTATGAACTTAAGGCTCTTGATCCAGATGCTGTGTATAAGATGGAGGCAGTGCAGTTTGCAGTCCCCAAGCAAGACAGAGACCTAGAGGTCATCATATCTGATGACCTCATGATAGTTGGGCAGTGTGACAAAGCAGTGGGAGGGCTGGCAGGATGCTGGGGTGCATTGGGATTCCTAGCAAAAGGAGAGAGGAGATTTTGCTGTTGTATTGCTCAGTGGTGAGGTCCCACCTGGAGTACTGTGTTCAGTTCTGGAGGCTGCACCACTGCAAGGACATTGAAAGAGTTGAGGCAGTACAAAGGAGGACAACCACAATGTGGAGTGGGTTGCACAAGAAGCCATACAACAAATGGCTGCAGAAACTCAACATGTACTCCCTGGAAGAGAGGAGAGTGAGAAAGGACATGATTGAAACTTACAAGTACCTCACAGAAGTGAACAAGGTGCAAGTGGAGGGTCCATTTCAGAGAAAGGAAGGCACTAGAACAAGAGGTATACAATGAAGCTAAGAGAAAGCAAGTTTAGGAGAGAAATACAGAAATACTTCTTCATGGAAAGGGTGGAAAATGACTGTTGGAACAGCCTGCCAGAGGAAGTAGTAGGGGTAAAGACTGGGGGGAGCTTCAGGCATGTGTAGGATAGGCACAGGGGCATATAAGGTAGAGTAACAGGGAAGGGAGTGACACCTATGACCAACTAGGGTCATTTGTTACAGAATAGACAGGGACAAGGGGAAGACAGGATGGACCTAAAGGCCCTTTTCTGCTGACAAAATATGAAAATTGCATACCTACCATAATTCTTGATCTTCTTGGACAGTCTTCGCCATTTGTTCACACTGCTAGGTTCTAAGCTGGAGGCACTGGGACTCTGCAGAAGTCAAAAATCTTCAGGAGGGCCGGTGTTGAGGTTGGACCGCGCATGTATGGCACTGCAAGGCACAATTGTACCGTATAGGCTGTCTCGGCGTCAACCCTCTAACCACCTCTACACCTTTTTTAATGAGGAGGTTTAGTGTTACCTAACTTAACTAACACTAATCTAAGGAGGGCATAAAGTAGCCTTTTGGACCCATGTAAGAAGGGTCAACAAGAACAAATGTGTCTTCAGAGCCCCACATGAACAAGGGAGATGAAGACTACGATAACAGTGAGAGTGAGCTCGGGGGATGGAGGTTGGGTGTGTGAACAAATGGCGAAGACTGTCCAAGAAGATCAAGAATTACGGTAGTTACATAATTTTCCTATCTTCCTGGACTTGGTCTTCACCATTTGTTCACACTGCTGGGTTACAGTACCAAGCTCAGAAAAAGTCCCTCAAGCAGGATGGTAGGAAATGGAGCTCACTCAGGACAGAAGTCCATTAAGGATTTCCCTTCCAGAAGCAGCATGCTGTCTGGTATGGACATCCAGTGCATAGTGCTTCACGAAAGTGTATATTGTGCTCCAAATTGCTGATCTGCAGATTTCATCGATGTGGACAGAGCAGATTTCTGCCAAAGATGTTGTGATTGCTTTGGTGGAGTGGGTGCAAACTTGTCCTTCCAACTTGACCTGAGCCATTGAGTAACAATGGCGCAGGCAAGCCACTATCCAAGCAGAGATACAGTTAATCATAACTGGCTGACCTAACTGGTTAGGACTGAAAGAGATAAAGCATTGCATGGCTTGTCAGATGCCCCTGGTTCTCTCTGTGTAAAATCTGAGGGCTCTCTTTACATCCAGGGAGTGGAGAGTGCTCTCTCCCTCATTCTGGAAGTTAGGAAAGTATGTGGGCAGCACCAAGGGCTGGTTTAGGTGGAAGTCCAAAACCACCCTGGGCAAAAACTTAGGGTGTGTGCAGAGAACCACCTTGTCTCTGTTGAATACAGTGTACGGAGGATCTGTGACCAAGGCATGTATCTCAGAGACCCTTCAGGCTGAGGTAACAGCCACCAGAAAAGCTACTTGCCAAGACAGAAACTTAAGGTCACACACAGTCAGAGGTTCAAATGGCTTACAAGTGAGCATGTCTAATACAAGATTGATATCCCAAGGTGCGACAGGTTTCCTGACAGGGGGCCTACTGTGCAGAATGCCCTTCAGGAACCTTTTGAAAAAGAGGAGTTGAGCCAGATTAAGGTTCTGGACTGGCTCGTGAAATGCCAAAATTGCACAAAGTTGAACCTTCACAAATGAGTACTGTAGTCCTGCATCTGAGAGATCTAATAAGTACTCCAATACTTTATCCGGCGAGCATCAGAATGGATCTAAACGAGACTTCGCACACCATTCCCAAAAATCTTTCCACTTGGCTGTGTATATCTTCCTGTGGGAAGGCTTATGAGCCACCAAGAGGATTTTGGAGACCCTCTGAGAATTCTTGATCCTGCCAACTTCTATATCTTCAGGAGCCAAGCATGAAGATGGACGGAGCGAAGGTTGGAATGGACCAGGGATTCCTGTGTCAGGAGGTCCATCTGTAGGGATAGAGGTCTCGGAGGGACCATAGACAATTTGTTGATCAATGGAAATCAAATCTAACACCGTGGTCAAGATGGGGCAATCAGAATCATTTTGCCCCCAGGGGTCTCCAGCCTAAGCAGGACACTCTGACCTAACGGAAGAGGAGGAGGAGGAAATGCATACAGAAAGTGATTTGCCCACCATAGCCTGAATGCATCCTTACAATAAACACCAGGTCCTGGAATTGTGGAACTGAATTTAGGCCATTTTGCATTGACTGAGGATGCAAAAAGGTCCAGGTCTGGGGTTCCACACTCGTCAAAGAGCAACCGTACAATGTCTGGTGCTAATGACCACTAGTGAGGATCTGCCTCTGTCTGACTGAGTTGGTCCACCAGATCATTCTGATCTCCTGGCAGATAAACTGCCTGAATCAGAGCATTCTAGGTCAGACACCATTCCCAATCTCTCATATTGCCTCTCTGTAAAGCGGGTGTGAATGGGCTGCCTCCTGTTTGTTGGTGTAGTACATTACTGAATAGTTGTCCATCTACAGAAGGATTATCTTTTAACTGACCAAGTCTATTAGGGTGCAAAGTGCACATAGGTTTGCTCTCATCTCCAGAGCACTGATATGGAGGTGAGATTCTGTTTGAGGCCATACTCTCTGAGAGTGACAGCCCTGACAATGGGCTTCCCACGCTAGGAGAGATGCATCCATGATGAGAGTTATCTGAGACTCTGGTGGAGTGAAGGGGAGACCTTAAAAAAGGACATCCTCCTGTGTCCACCATACTAGTGATCGACATAGGGGTTCTCTCATTTTTATGGAGTAATGCTGAGGATGCGTCACTGGTGACCACTGGGTACTGAGCATCCAATGAGTCATTTTCATGTGCAGTCGTGCTAGCAGTACTATAAAGACTGAAGCAGCCATGAGGCTCAGTATTCTTTGCATGGAATGGGCTCATGCTGAGTCATTTTCCATGATGAATTGTGCCATCTAGGGGATGGCTGTCCTTTTGTCCTCCAGAAGAAAGGCCTTTGCCCTGGTGGTGTCCAGGAGGGCCCCTATGAATGAGAGCTGCTGCGAGGGGTGAAGCTGCAACTTCTTCAGGTTTAGCAGAACCATGGAAGTTAGGAACTGAGTAGCTGTGTTCACTGCCACCTACATACCCTCCCTGGATAGACTTGCCAGGAGCCAGTTGTCCAGGTATGGAACACTTAGAGCCCGAACTTTTGAAGATGCGCTGTGAGAACAGCAAAGCACTTTGTAAAAACTTGCACAGAGGATAGCCCAAAGGGCATGACTTGGAACTGATAGTGCTGACCCAAGACCACAAACCATAGGAATTTGTGGTGACTTGGGTGCAACAGAATGTGTTAGTAGGTGCCCTGCATGTCCAGTGATGCCAGCCAGTCCTGAGGTTGTAGAAGTGGTAGAAGGGTCCCTAAGGAAGCCATCCTGAACTTCATTCAGTACAGAAACTTGTTTAGTTTTCTGAGGTTAAGGATGGAGTGCATACCCCCTGTCTTTTTTGGCACTAGGACGTAATGGGAGTAAAAGCCTTTGTTGCATTCTGCAAGAGGCACTACTTCCACTGTACTGTTTCTCAGAAGGCCCGCAATCTCTGAAGTGAGCAGGCCTGACCTGGCAGCCGATAGGATATGCTGCCTCTTGGGTGGATAATCTGGGGGGGATTTCTGAAAAGTTCAGGAAGTAACCTTCTTAGATGATTTTCAAGACCCATTTGTCAGTGGTGATGGAGCTCCACTGATGGTAAAATTGGGTCAGATGACCTCCTACAGGAGAGGAGTGATCTGCCTCAGGCAGCAGAGGCAGAACCAGGGCCAAAGGATGGCAGTGGGCATTTTTGGAGCCTGTGCCTTGTGCTGCATTTTCTTTTGTGGCTGAGAAGGCTGCTGTCTGGCTGGTGCTCCTCTGTCCAGGCACGAAAGGACTGCTTATTGCGAAAAAACTGATGGCCCCTTCCTCTCTGGGGCTGTGAGGGGGCCAGCCTTGCAGACTTTATGGTAGTTCTAGTCTTCTGAGAATCCTCCAGAGACTGTTCCACCTGTTGGTCAAGCAAGTAGGTGCCATCAAAGGGGATATTCATAACTTGCTGCTGGGCGTCAGAGGAGAATCCTGATGTCTGAAGCCAGGAATGCCTCCTAATGCAGATTCCGGCAGCATCAGCTCAAGAAGCAGTGTCACATGCATCCATTGCTGTTTTCAGCTGATGACTGTTAGACTCTGCACCATCAATGAAAGTCTGAAGGATTGTCTGCCTGGTTTCCAACTCTGGCAGAGATTCTTCTAGAGATTTAAGAGAAGCCCAGAGGACATACTTATATTGGGAGAAATGACCCTGATAACTGGCTATATTCATCCCCAAAGTGGCCGCTGCGAAAGCTCTCTTACCCATAGTGTCAATCTTATGGGATTATTTATTAATAGGATATGCTGTAACCTCTTGTGGAAGGACAGCCTTGTCATTTTCTGCAAGGATGACAGTTTTGTCCACAATAGTCTGGGAAGCCAAAACTGGTCTATCTTTAGGGGAAGAATACTTCCGATCCATGGACTTACAAGTGGAAGGAATAATGACGGGCCTGGCTCCCACTGCCTCCAAAAGGTTTTCAAAAGCTGGAGGGATAGGAGGTGTGAGGTTAACTGGGATATTTGGTACATGGAGCCATTGGAGATGTAGCTGTTTACCTGGGTCAGTGGCCGAAGTCTCGAGTGCCAGGTTGGCCTGAATGCATTTCAATAAAGTCTGAAAGAAAAGATCTTCCTGAGGAGTTGCAGGAGCCAGAGACTTGTCCTCCAGACTGTAGAAAGTGTCATTATCCCCACCCTCCGAAAGGATGAGGTCGGGATCAGATCCATCCCCTTCCAGTTCTCCTTCAGAAGGGGGCTGGACCTCAGAAGGCCTCTTCCAAACCTGGGCGTAGGAAGAACAGATGACATTAGCACCAGGAGAGTCTGCACCAGAGTTGGCACTGCAGGTGGCACCGAGCCCGATGCCAGAACTGAAGAACACAGCACTGAGCCCAGTGCCAACGGCGGAGACATCCCCAAGGAACCTGTCTCTGGAAGTGGCATTGACCAAGAAACCTGGTCAGAAAAGGCCAGAGTGAAGCCTGGGCACAATGCTGGAGAAGGTCTTGGAAGGCCTAAGTCCAGAGCCAGGCCCAAACCAAACTGCCAAGTACAAGCCGGCTCTGAAGGAACTGGAGAAGGGACTGGTGCCGGTCCCTGTGAGAAAGAGAAGCGAGGAGGGACGGCACATGTTACCAGCATCAGTGTCATCCTCACTAAGGGAAAATTTTCCATTGGCAGGGGGGAACACGCCACTGAACTCGAACTACCACACCAAGGCCTCAAGGGGCCTGGGTTTGAAGACCCCGGCACTGGGTCCACAGGCAGAAGAAGATGAGCCAGATGCTATACCCACTGCTCCATTAGAGCCTCCCACTGATAAAACTGCCCCTCAGAAGCCTTGCTGATGGCCAGAGAAGGACTCCTAGTCTGAAACCTCGATTGGCTGCAAACAGAGAGCAACGGGGATCCTGACGGCATTGGGGAAAGCCTTAGAAGACCTCTTGGCCAACATACCACCAGGCAACCTTGTGAGGTACCATTTCTTCCCCTTCTGGCGGGAAGAGGAAGAACCAAAGGCTGAGTGGTGCTAAGTCAGCAACCAGGATCTGGAACAGGCCCACTTCCTTTTGTGTTTCCGGGAGGACTGTCCTCCCTCCCAAACACTGAACTGCCTGCTATCGGATGCTCCCTCTGTAGAAGGTGGTGGAACGGACCCAGCCCAGCTGCCAGAGCAGTCATCTAACAGAAACTCCCTGCCATCACCATCACCATCCATGATCAATTCCATTGCTTGGTAGGGCTGAAGAAAATATTTTCCTTTTTTTTTTTTTTTAAACTGAAGAAAATAATATGTTTTAAAGGATATTGAATGAACTAAATGCTATTGTCATAACGAAGTGAAAATTTGACTCCTGGGGGGCAAGCAATGTTGTCACTGGAGCACACTCGACTGTGGGGAAAAAAGGAATTTAAGCAGTTGAACGGTTGATGTTGAGATAGCCTATATGGCACGAGCATGCCTCACGGTGCTGCGTATGCATGGTCCTACCTCAGCGCCAGCCTTCCTGAAGATTTTTGTCTCCCACAGGGCCCCAGCACCTCTGACTTAGAACCCAGCAGTGTGAACAAATGGTCAAAACCAAGTCCAGGAAGATCTATGTTTCTATGCAGATTTGGAGAGCAAAGAAGTCAGTTGATGACTTGGAAAACATGCTATGAGAACTGACTGGCAGAATTTGGACTGTTCTCCATGGAAAGGAGAAGACTCAGGGGAACCATGATTACAGTTTTCAAGTATTCACAAAGGATAACACCATCGGGTTGAGTGGAGCTCTTCAAGATGCACAAGGATGAAATAACAAGGGGACCTCAGTGTCACTGAAGAGAGGAACATTCAAGGGAAATATCAGAAACAACTACTTCCGGCCAGCCTGCTGGCGTAGGGGCAGGATGCCAACCTGCAATGATGGTGACCTGGGTTTGGGAATAGACCCAGGACATCAGAAGGCCAGCCGGGGGGAGAAGAATTGCGCGTCCATTGACTGCTCTCCTTCTCCAGGGGAGAGGGTGGTGGAGTGTTCGGCATTGTACAGACACCTAGCAGAGGCTGGGTGTACTGCATACACCAACACGTTTGGGGGGCGGGGGAGACGCTGGCTGTCATTGCACATCCATGCCCCTGTACATCAGGGAGAAAACTGCTGCTGCCCAGCCGCCTTGATGATGTCTGCCCTCTGTTCTGATCGCTCCCAGGCCAGCTCCTTGACCTATCCCATCGTTCATGGCACTATAGGGCCAGTGCCGCAACCCCGCCCTGGGGGGCAAGCCAGGGGGTATCAGGGAGCTGCGGCTAATGTGGGACGCGGGAGCAGAAGAGTCCGTGACCGGGCAGAAGAGGGATCGGTGGCAATATCAGCAGCACATAAAGCATACTAAATAGATAAAAAAAAAAAAAAAAAAAAAATCTACTTCCTGGAATGAGTGCTGAACACTTGGAAGAAACTGCCAGAGCATCTGCTTTTGCTGATCCCATAATAACCTTCAAGCTCAGACTAGACAAGTACTATAAAGAAAATAGAGTGGCAGGATATTCCAGATGAGCTGTTGGGGGCAAAGAACTTGGTGGGCCATTGATCTCCTTCCTCCCTACATATGTATGCATGTACAGTATGTGTACAAGTGCCTGAAGGCTTGCTTCTTGTCCCTTCAGCTAACACAGTTCAACTAGCTTGTAACTATCTGTGGAATTCTGATGCAGGCGGGGGTTTTGTTATGAAGTCATACTGTAGCTTTATGACTATGTCAGTGTCCCTAGTAGGATAATGTCCCTAGAGCCCATTCCTGGTGTTGGTAGAGTTTGTTTCATTCCGGAAACTGGGAGCCCATCTTTGGTGTTGAGAGATGTTGTTTCAATAGATGGAGACAGTGAGAGCCCATCCTTGGTGGCTCACTAGTGTTCCAAAACCTGAGCCCCTTAAAAATGCAGCCATAAGGAGTCTGTCACTAGTGGCCAAAGTCTAGACCCCCTCTCTTCAAAAACAAATGCAGGCAATGATAGACGATCCCTGGTAATCTCTATTACCAATAGCCCAGATTTCCTGTCTAAAACAAATGTGACCACCAGGAGCTCACCCCGGGTGTCTCATTTGTACTCAGAATCCAGGACATTCAACAAAAACAAATGCAGCCACTGGAAGTCCATCCATGGTGACCTACTACTGCCCAACATGCATTCCCCTTCTGTTGAACATCAGGGACAGCTTTGAGTTCTGAACGGTGAGTGAGGGGCCACCACAGGACACTAGGACCAGCTTAGATTTGGGCATGGTGAGGGAAGGGATGTCACTCGATACCGAGGACAACTCTGACTGAGGCAGGGTGAGGGAGGGGGTTTCACTGGATGCCAGGAATTACTTTGCATGGGGGTGGGATGAATTAGGGGTCTGTCACTCACCGTATGGAATACATGGTTTGGGTCAGTGTGAGGCAGTGTTGTGTTACTGGACTTCAGGACCCTCTTGGGATGGGGTAGGAGGGTGCCACAGGACACTAAACTGGCTGGCAGAAAAAGTGCTGACAGTGCCATCCAAAGGGCTGAATTGTCGATATAAATTAATTTACATTCGCAATGAAAAATCATTTTAAAAAAGAAAAACTCACTGCAAAAAAACTTTAGTTTACGCATCAGTTAGTGCTGAAGCTTAAAGTCTTATAACTGAGGAAATACAACCTTATAGTACGAAAGTCCTCTTGACTCTTGGTAAATGTGGGGCATGGTATTCGTTGGGATATCAATGACATGACATTGGTGTTACTATAACTTTAGCACCCTCTTTCAAAGCATTGGAGTCTAAGTGTTTCCGTGCCTTGGAAGAGAATACGTAAGTTAGTGCAGCACCAATGCTTTGTTGAGCAACCATTCAGACATTAAGGAACACCATGCCACACATTCACAAAGAGTCAGAGGACTTTTTTTTTAACATCACATTTCCCTATTTTTGAGACTTTGTGCTTCAGTCTTAACTGATGTTTAAATGTAGAAATACACAGAGATATTTGTTGTGGTGTGCTTCCGTGGGATGCAGGGCTAAGCTCAAAGGTGGTAAATTTTGGGGTAATATAAACAAGCACTTCTCCCAGAGGGTTGTGCACCTACGGAACAGTTGGTCAGTGGAGACAATGGACACAAAGGCAGTACAGACCTTCAAAGTAATCCTGGACATATTTCTGCTTATCAAGAGAATTACAGGGCACTGTCGTCAATGGGAAAGCCCTATGATTTCAGTGTGACAGCTGACAGCGTGAAGTGCTTATGTGAATGTACATTCAGCTTTTCTCTCTTTTTCGTATATTTCTACCCGTAGAAAAGATGCCAAGAGATAGAATATCAAGGCTTATAGAAGTAGGTATTTAAATGTGGAAGCTAGAGGAACAGAAAGAGAGCACCAGAGAAGCAAGAGTGCAGGATGGAGAGGGGAAGGAAGCAAGTAAGGCAAGGGAGTCTGGGAGGCTTGGACTTGTATAGGGAGAGGGGAGGAGTTGATCCCACTGAGCCAAAGCAAGCTGTTTAACTCAATAGGACAGCTAACAATGTGAAGTGCATGTGTAAATGTACATTTGGCTTTCCCTCTTTCCACTCTCAAGAGTGGTATGAAAAGATAGGCTCTTGAGGCTAAATGAAACGGCTTTTAAAGGTAGAGGCCAAAAAGTCATATAATGGAATGGAGATGGACAATTTACCTCCTCCAATTTGAAGTGAACAGCTAATGTACAGAGGAGAGGAAGAATAAACCCTGTAAGGGAACCTCTGGAGAAACATGGTAGAAGGTCTGTCCTTCTTCTGGTCTTAATTAGGAGAATATTTGCAAATAGGCCTACCAAATATCTGAAATAGGATTCTTGATAGGAATTTCATAACAAGAGGAGGACAATCTCCCCATGGCTCTAATGATGTGTGCTGGGATATTCGTAGAAGAAGTATGTAGTTGCTGTTCAAAGTTGGAATGGATGTATTTCAAGTAAGGATGAAGTGATGGTGAAATGAGGAAGGTCATATATGGCTAAAAATCATGGGATGGGCAAACCAAGTATCTTTGTAGCTTGCAGTGTGACCAAAAACAGGGGTTGAGTTTGTAAAACCCTTATTGGCAGCAAATGGGCTGATGTCTTGAAAAATTAAGGAAATCCCATTCCTGTAAGAGAGGAAGACAGGCCGCATGGAAATCTCAGATTTTTCATTGCCTTGATAGAAGTGTGATGAAATGATGATCCAGGGACTGGACTGAGAAGACTAGGTTAAAAGATATAAGATTATGTCCTTAGTTATTCATATTTTACCAGGTAAGCACACAAGGTCTATTCCGGGAAGGGGGGGGCAGGGGAAAAAATCAAGGAACTACAATACAAATAATTCGGTAGTGATGATGTACTAAATACTGTATATGCACAGTCTGAGCAGCCATGGGAAATTATCTGCATGGCAGAATTAAGATGGCCTAGTAAAGACAATAATTCTGGCATTGTGAAGGATGATGACAAGACAATAATGGCAGAGAACAAGGTAGATATACATTCAAGTTTCTCTTGTGGTAACCAGGCTTCAAGCTCGTACAAAACGAATTTGGTGCCAAAGAATTCCAGAGTTGTCACTAATCCAATGGTTTTGTTTGAGGCAAAGGGAATCCATAATATGGAGAAAAAGTCCTTGAGGAACTATAATGGCAGTTTCTAGGGACGTGGATAGGTTGTTCAATCCACACTTGTTGGAAGGTACCTTGCCGCTTTAAGATGTGCTGGAAAGTCTTCAAGCTGGCTCCTCCAACCCACCTGGGTGGTAAAACCCTCGGCTCCGCCCCATGATGCCAGATCTTTCTTACCGCTTGGAAGCTCAGGTTCCCTCCTTAACACTCTTGCGTCTCTAGGTCTGGATCCTGAACCTTCAGTTCTACTGAAAATCGTGCTTAAATTCACGAGACTTAAGTCTTCTCCTTCCCTTGTGGCTGTGATGGATTCTAAATCTACTCCTGGCTTCTGTCAGTGCCCTTGCAGGCAGAAGATGTCTCGGACCGACCCGCATGCCATGTGCATCTACTGCCTTGGGTCTGGCCATGATCCACAGGCCTGCGATCTTTGCAAGTCCTTTTCGCCTTCGGTTCTTGAAGACTGCACTGCCCGACTCCAACTAGGGCACCCCGAAAAATGGTTTCTGCCAGTGAAATTGAAGAAGGCCCGTTGGGCAGTGTCCGCGGCCGTGGGCTCCGCGGAGCAGCTGGAGCAGTTAATCACCCTCGAGGAGGAGGTGGCCAAGGCCGCTTCTTCTTCCTTGGCATCGGCGTTTATCCCGCTCTCCTTGGGCTCCTCCTATACCGCTTCCTTTCAGGAGCTTTGTCAGTCCCTCTCCACAAAGGGTGAGGGGCCCTCAGGAACTCACTTCAGTCAATCAAAGAAGAAGGAACCGAAAGGTAAGTCCCACCATCGATGTTTGTGAGAGCAGGAGAGGTCTCGCTCCCCGAAGCGTCTCTTATCAACCTCAGTCGAGGCTGTGGCTAAGGTCACTGGCTTTTCGATGTCTCTGTCAGGTCAGCCGGCCGAGACACCCGTCGATGCAGCCAAGATTTTTCTTGACCCGTTGGATGGGCTGTCGACTAGAGAAGCCAACAACCCCCTTTCACCGGTACCCCTGGTGCTTACCGAGGACTTGCCTCGGCCTCCCGAGCTGAAGTCCCCGGTCAAGGACCCTGAGCCAGGGCATGAGCGGGTTTCCCCCGCCCCCTCTTTGACCCACTGTTGGTGACCCTGATGGTATCGGTCTCGGTCCTCTTCCGTGTCAGGTAAGTCCTGCCGATGTCGGTGGTCTTGGTCCCGACATCACGGAAAGCGGTGTCGCCGCTCTTCCCCATCATCCTCTTCAGAGGATAGGCTCCAGTGTAGGTTGTGTTGGCACTATGAGGATATGATGTGGCAGCAGCTCTTATTGGCCGGCAACAAGCAGACTCCATCACCTTCCCTGGCAATTAAGTGGCTGTCGCCCAAATGGCCGAAGCAGCCTCTCGTCCTTGGCTCCTTGGTCGAGGAGCCAACTCCGGCACTGATTGCTTGGCCAAAACCAGCTGCTGCACCCATTGTGGTGGAACCACCGCCCCCCACAACTGAAGACTGGGGCCCTGACCAAGGATTCTCGGTCGGGTCAGGGCTTGCCCCACAGGTTGTTGGTCACCCTCACCCCCCGATCAGCCTCAGTGAGTGGAGGGTGGCTCAGGTACTTGGCAGCTGTTCACAGACCCCTCGGAGTGTGATGACTCCCTGTATTCCTCCAGGGTTCTGTCAGTGGACAACAGCCCATCCTCGTTCCTTTGTATTCTTCAGCTCATCTCAGAGTCTACTGGGATGCAGCTTGAACCTGTGCAGAAACGGGCCAGATATCCCCTCACTGAGATTTTGGACTGAGGCAATTCCCTCATGGAGGCCTTCCCTGTGGCCAAGGCTATTGTTGGTCCAGCCTTGGAGTTGTGGCAGTGGCCTGCCTCCTTTTCTGTGCCTTTGGCCAGAATGGCCTGCAAGTATACAGTCCTGACCAGTTCCCTCTCTGGTTTTTCAGAGCACCCCTCAGCTGAAGGGCTGGTAACCGATAGCATTTTCCCGTGCTCCAGAAACACCAGGGATGTAGAGAGGCCCCTGGACAAGGAGTCCAAAAAGCTGGACTACTCCGGGCACAAAGTTTATGCTGCCTCCTTCCTAGGCCTTCGACAGGCTAGCTCGGCTCTACTGATGGCACACTTTTCACATGCCCTTTTGGGCTCCCTGAATGAGGTGCTTCCTCATCTCCTACCTGACCTTCAAATGACCGTCAAGCAGGTGCGGTATCAGGAAAGGACGGTGGCCAAGCAAAAGCTCCAGACTGCTTTGGACATCAGAGACTCTTGTGCCCAGTCAGTAGCAGCCACAGTAGCCATACGCCGCAGAGCTTGGCTGCAGATCTCTATCTTTATGGCAGATACCCAGCACATGCTGTGAGACGTCCCCTTCTTGGGCACTGACTTGTTCGGGCCCGGATTGGAGGGCCATCTCCAGATGATCGAGAACTCCAGTGCCACATTGGACTAAGTCATGTCTGCCCAGAAGGACAAAGGCTGCCAGCAACAGCATAAGCCCTTTTGCCGTTCCGCCCCTGAGGCACATCCATCCCAGCAGCACCAGCAGCAGGGCCAGCAGGCTCACGCTTGGCACCCCAAGGCCAAGCCTGCTGCTTTCTCCAACAGGAAGCCTGGAGGGAAAGGTCCAGGCGGCTCCTTGACCGGCCCTTCCTCCAAGTCTGCCCAGTGACGGGTTGAGGGGTGCCTCCCCCAGCCTCGTCACTCCTCCTATGGGTCCCCCCCCATGGGGGGACAGCTCAGCCACTTCCTTTCCACCTGGTCCGCTATCACCATGGACCATTGGGTGTTGGAAGTGGTCAGCAGGGGTCTGCCTCTGGAATTTGAGCACATCCCTCCCTTTTGAGCTGTCACCCATCGGGGGCTACTAGTTCTGCAGCCTCTCTGTCAGCTCATCAAGCCGACATAGCTCTGCTCCTCCAAAAGGAGGTGATCAGTAAGGTGGCAGATCTTCCTCCAAGCCCAGGGTTTGTGTCCAGGTACTTCCTGGTCCCAAAAAAGGACAGGGGGGCTGGCACCCCATTCTCGATCTGCACGACCTGAACAAGTTCCTAAGGCTGCGCACCTTCAGGATGGTCACTCTGGCTCAGATCATACCATCCTTGGAACTAGGCATGTGGTTTTGTTTTCTGGATCTCCAGGACGCGTTCTTTCATGTCCCAGTCCGTCCGTCACATCGACGATTCCTCTGCTTCAGAGCATAGGGATCGCTCTACGAGTTCCAGGCCATGCCCTTCGGCCTTTCTTCAGCTCCCAGGGTCTTCACCAAATGCATGGCAGTGGTGACAGTATTCCTGCAGTGCTGGGGGGGGGTCCGGGTGTACCCTTACGTGGACGATTGGCTGATAGCAGCCCCCTCCAGGTTGGAGGTGGAGCAGTCCAGAGATCTGGCCCTCCAGGTCTGCTCTCAAATTGGTCTCCTGATCAATGAGGCCAAAATGGAACTCGTGCCATTGCATGAGGAAGGGCCCAGGATGGTGGCAGTGTCAGCAAGCTCAGAGGCAGCAGCTGTAGGAGTGGGCCCATCTGGAACAGACCTAACATGAACCAGGGCCAAAACCAGCCTGCACCATACAGAAGGGTAGGACTCTTGAGTGGGCCAAGCTGAGCTCTCCCTTTGGGGGTGGGTGAGTGAGAGGGGCCTTAGGCAGTAGAGTGGAGGTGGATTACAGTGAGAGAGAGAGAGAGAGAGAGAGACCTGCAGTTGCTGCCTGCTGTCAGACCAGTGGAGTGAGAAAAGCCCAGCAGTGGCAGTGTGGGGCAAGTCAGGCAAGGCTGGGGTAGATGGTGTATAAGGGTAGGCTGGTGGCCTGCATGTAGAGAGGATGAGGGAGCTGCTGTAGGATAGAGAGTTGAAAATCAGCGACCTGTTGCTGTACTGCCTGCCAAAGAGAGGTAGAGGAGTGAGAAGAGACAGATGTGCCAACCAAGAGTGTGTGCTGGGCACTGGCCACTGCAGACCCCACTCCCCAAACTCTAGCACTGTGGACCACCAAGGGGGAAGAGGAGAACTGCACTACATCAAAGACTAGAGGCTAGAACTTGGGATACATTGAACGGACTGGAAAAGAGCCTGCTTTGCTGTGGTCTAGGACACTCCCTTGGGAATAAAGATGCTGCTTGTCATGGTGTGAGCTGGACAGAATGACTCTGTTGGAAATAAAGCAAGAAAATCCCCAGCAGTTGGCTCAAACAAGATGGGCCAGAGATCATCCTGGGGGCTCAAGACATAATAATTGGGGCTCGAACCCACTGCTTCAGCCAGTCAGTGGAGCAGGTAAGCTAACTGGGCCACAGTCCTCTGCAATCAAGGTGGAGAGAGAGACTTAGCAGCTGATGCTCAAACAGCTCTTGAGCTCCAATTGTTGTAGCCGGTGAGGGGGTTGCATGGGTACCCAGCAACCCTCTCCCATCTTGCTTCCTTTATGTTTTCATAATGGTTTTTGTATACTGGGAATAAAAAAAAAATGGGATTTCTTTGAAAACTCTTATTACCTAATCCAGGCTACACCCCAGGCCCCTAGTTGTGTGTCCTGGCATGAGATTCAGGACATGTATGGGAATCCATGTGTGGTGCTGGAGCCCATAGAGTTCTTGGGCTGAGCTGTTATTAACCACCTGAAGAGTAAGGAAGGAGCACCAGTGTACCATGTCAAGCCTGTGTCACCCACAGTAGGATGAGGATGGACACCAATAGCCACAAAGTGCAGTGGGGCCTCATCAGGTGGAGCCACACCTCTCAGACGACTTGCATCCATCTGGGAGGAGGAAGAAAGGAATGGTTTACAGCAAGTATGGTACTTGAATCCATCCTGACTTTACTCCAAACTCACAGCAGGCTAGGAGTCAGGTCAGCAGATTGCCAGCCTGGGGATCCCAGAGTAGGAGGCGTTGCTGAAGCATCATTTGCTTTGCAATTTGCCCTTGACATATTGTTTGGTTGCCCTGTGTATCTGCTGCATTAGTTATGGGGAAGCCTTTAAAACTTTAAATGAGTCACCTGTTTACAAATGCTAAAAGTTTCTGTGATAATTCTAGATTGATACAGACCAGTACCATGTAGCCAAGGATACAGCGTGTTGCTTAGAAATCCTATAAGATTTTCAGAATGAAAATTCAATTGGAACCTTGCAGTATTTCCCCATGAAAATGTCTCTTGCTACTTTATGAAGATATTTTAATAATTCCCTTATGGCCCTTGCTGTAGTGGCTAAAACTTGTAAAGAATATTTGGAATGTAACTAATTTTGAAATAGGAAGAAAATGTTTAAAAAAGAAGGAGGGAGAGTTGAGCCTTTTGGGGGTAATAAAACAATGAAATATCCTGTTTTGGGACCCTTTCATGTCCCTAAAATCAATTCTTGATGGATTTAGGTGGTTCTTGTCTCCAGTGAATACTGCATACTTATTTGTAACAGACTGGTTTGTGTAAATACTGTACCTGCATCTTGCACTCACATGATTTCCATTGGGGGTAGGTAGTTAGCCAGGCACATCTCTTTTCTCTTTTTCAGCCCAAGACCCTTCTGGTCAGTGGCAACATGTTCTTTCCATAGAGCTTTTCTTGTTATCACCAGCCCATGCTGGCTTGAGTATACCCTGATGAGACCAACTAGAAGAAAGTCAGCACCACCAGCCTACAGATTAGCAACAATTTATTTGTAGCAATTTAAAAAGAAAAGCAATAACTTGCATACTAAAATATGATATGCTGTATAAGTTCATTCAGTGCAGTGATGACAGTAGGAGAAGCAGTATGACTGATGTCACGTGATTCTAGCCAGTTTCTTGCACCTCCTCCGGAAGACAACCCTGATGAAGCCTGCTGTTCATTTTGCCCTCTGTTCTCACTGAATAGGGATGGACTTCCCCAACTGCCTTTTCCATCTGTGCTCTGTGACAAGAGCCCTACAGAGAAATGCAGTTTACGTACATGGAATAGGATCTGGTGACAGCCCCTGGCTGATGTGACATTGGGGTTTAAAGCTATGTAGGGTGGGTGAGTCTGCTCTTTAGACTTCACCCAGCAGCCACCTCCTGGTGGCCAAGGTGTTTGACTCATTTGTCAGATAACAAAGCCTGTTGTTTTTGTATTCTTTGGCAAGGTCAACTAGGCCCAAGGCCTGGTTTAAGGGGTGACCCAGGAGTGCTGAGGTGGCTAAGTGACTTGCTCAGTCATACACTATGCAAGTGGAGGTTGTGGGAATCAAACCCAGGTCTGCTGGATGTACCAAACTTATTTACAGCTTGTTACTCTACCCTTTAGGCTATACTGCCAAATCGGTAAAATTGTATTTGAAAATGGGAAGAATAGTATTGACAACAACCAAGCAGGAGAAAGGTCTCAGAACAGTTATCTCACATGATCTACATGTAGTTAGGCAGTTTGGCAAGTCAGTTGGAAAAGCTAGTGGCATGCTGGGTTGCATAAGGAGAGGAGGTATCACTAGCAAAAGTAGGGTGGTGATGTTGCTGCTTTATAAGACACCAGTGAGACCTCATCTAGAATATTGTGTACAGTTCTGGGGGAGACCAAATCTATGAGAAGCCATAGAGCAGAGGTGGTCCAGAGAAGAGCAACTAAAATGGTGAGGGTTATTAAACAAAAGACTTATGAGAGGAGACTGAAGGAACTCAATATGTACAGCCTGGAGGAGAGGAAGGAGAGAGGGGATATGATACAGACATATAAATATCTGAAGGGGTAAATAAGGTATGGGATGGGAGTATATTTCAGAAGAAAAATGAGCTCAAGAACAAGGGGGCATGATATGAAGCTGGAAAGGTGCAAATTCAGGAAAGATGTAAGAAAGTTCTTCACAGAAAGTTTGTTGGGTTCCTGGAACAGTTTATCAGCAGAAGTAATTAGTGGGAAGGCTCAAGAAAGCTTGGGATAGGTACAGTATAAGAGAATCTTAGTGCAAATTAACGGGGTGGGAGAAAGAACAGGATATCAAGTAGGGTCTCCTGGTATACTGTTGGTAGGGATAAATGGGTGGACTGGGTTGACCAAGCAGTCCTTATCTGCGAACAAACTCTGTTTCCATGTTTCTGTGAAAACAAATCAATTTGTATACATTTGTAAATAGATACTGAGGTATGATAGGGTAATATGGGTGGACTGAATGGAGCATTACTCTTTCTGCTGTCTGCTATATTTATATGTTGCCTTGGATAAGATAGGGAAGATCATCTTTGAGACAATGTCTTGGCAGGCAGGAAGCGGGATGCTTGAGCTGCTCTGTTCCAGTAGCACGCACCCAATTTAGGGAGGGAACTGATAAGAGAACTGATACTAGGAACATTTGTTAAATGAGGTTAATTGTTACTTTCCACAGAATTTTCAGGTTGTGATACCAATTAGACTGACCATATACAGAAGGAAGGGAGGAATGGAAAAAGGACCTATTTGGAAGCCTTTCATGAGTTACTTTGACAAGAATGTTCAAACTACTTCAGCATGCTCAACAACGGACTGGAGCTTCTAGCAAATGAGGAATGTTGCAGCTAAGGAATGAATGCTTGTGGAAAAAAAAAAACATCGTTTATCCATCAAGTAGAATGGACACTCACAATGAATCAGAATGATTGACCAGGAGCTGACGTAAATGGGTCATATGAATGGGTGTGGAAGTATTAATTAAAATGTTATTTATGGAATGATGGTAAAAGCGTGCATGGTCTGCAGTGGTATACTGTCTTAGAATGGGCCTCACCACAATCACTACAAATATGTAGGTGAGAGCAAGAAGGAGCATTGCAATAAGACAGTATTGTACAGTAGCATTGGCCAGGAAGCAATGCAGTAATGCTGCAGTGTATTACAAAATTGTGCAATATACTGCAGGGAACAGTGTAACTCGGTGGCAATAAAGCCCTTTTCTCATGCAGTATTTTGTGACATGTCATCTACTGCAATTTATTACAATAAAACACATTCTGGGAAGCACTCGGGAAGGATGCTGGAGCAGATGTTGATGGGGGAGTCCTGTGGGGTGAGGCGACATAGCGTAGCAAAGTGTGTAAATGAACCACAAATAAAACATGATAATGCCCTTTGGCCAGCAAATTACCTGCAAAAAAGTTCACTGTCAAGGATGGCCTAGTTGTTCTTTGAATTAAAATGGGTAAAAATAAATTGCCACAGGGATATTCTAGTCTCATAGAACAGCCATAAGCTAAGGGACCATCAGTTCCTTAATTGAATGGTAAGACTTAGAGAGGTCTTTTTGGGGCCAAAGATGAGAGGTATTGAAGGGGACAGATTCATTGTCTTCATGGCTACATACATTTTGAAGTGGAAGTTCAGGTAAAGAAGCATTGGCAAGCAGAATTTGGTCATCAAATTCTAAATAAAGGAAACAGAAATGAATGAACAAGCACAGGACTATAATAGTAGTGCTTCATTTTAATATCAAAGCACCCCCCCTAACACTTGGAGCAGGTGTACAACGCACAGTACAAAAATCCATGCTAATAATAAAATGTCATTAAGCTATAAAGGCAGGAGAAGTGGTACACAGGCTTGGGGCGGTGGAAGCTTGCTCCCTGGAGGAGACTGCCGAGGGAAGAAGACCCCAACATCTGGAGTGTGGCTATGGAGAATGGACCTAGTACTAGGAGTGGGCTTGGCTGTTGTCTGCAGCAATAGCAAGACTAGTTCTGGAATGCTGAAGAAGCACCACCATCATGGCATGAATACATATGCAATAAGACATGACAGGATGTGCAAAATGGTGATTCATAGGATACAAGTCTAGAGTGTTAAACATTAAAGACTTAACAATTTTCATTGGTTTAACTGATTACCTAAATAGCTGTCTAATGCAGCCTTGAAGGATTCCATTGTGGAACTACGAACAATAGCTTTGGGAAGTGAGTTCCATACAAACACTACACGGTGATCGAACCATTTTCCTCTTTTGGTGGTATCGTACATTTCACCTTTTAGTTACATGCCATGGGCTCTTAGCTCTCTATTAGTAATCTTTGGCTCCATGTCAAAATGGTGATGTCATTTCGGCGAATGTCAAAACAGCAAAACCAGAACGGTGATTACAGAATCAGCGATGCCAAATAACGCAACCGACAATTTAAGCAAATTTTGACTGCATTTCACAGCTAACCCAGAAATGATCCACGATGTAGGCATTGGTTTCTTCCAAGGACTTTTTTCCAGGTACCATAGGGGATTCTTACAGGGTGATTTAGAGGCAGCTCTTTTTGGGGGGAGCAACCTAGGACAGGGATGATAATGGCTGTAGTGGTCTCTCTCAGGAGTTTTGAGATCTGGAGTTTCTGGCTGTAACTGGGGAGGATACCTGAGCCTAGACACCTGTACTCACGTGGAGGGTTCTGCGCCCACACCCCATACCCCTTGCTATTTCTAATTATCCTACTCTGAGGTGCTCCTTGACATTGGAGTAGGTTATAGCACCATAGTTGCCATTTCTACCCTGTCACCATTTATTAGTGGTTGCGCTATTGTGCCGTTGCCATTATGGAGTCGCCTTATTGCCTTCGCCTTATTGACGTGCTACCATAGTCTTTTCTTTTCTTGCAGGCCAAGGCATTCCCACAAGCCCTTATTTCTAAATGCCTTAAAGACTAGGCAAATATCCTCTTAATACCACTATACTCATGTGAAAATAGGGTTAATTCTTTTAGTCTTTGCTCATAGTGGAAATGTGTTATGTTAGTTACTTTTTTCTTGCCCTTCACTGTACCTTTTCCCAGCATTGTAATATCTTGTGCTGTATATGGTGTCCAAAACTGAGCACAATACTTGAGGTGGGGTCTAACTAGTGCTCCATACAGTGGCATGATCACATGTCTATCCTTGCTTCTAATATGTTTAAAGATATCTCCTAAAATTCTGTTTCCCCTTGCTGCCACATCTCGGATATGCTCAGTGAAGGAAAGTTTGTTAGGAAGAGAGATTTTGGTGTTAATTATGACTATCAGTTGTTTCTAACTGGATACCATTTAAGAAGTATTTTGTCATTTTGTTGCTTCTGCCACAGTGCATACCTGTGCACTTATTTTCATTAAAACACAACTTATGCTTATTAGCCCACTGCACTATTTTGTCTAAGTTCTGGAGTTTGTGACGGGCTGATAGATTTTCTACAGTAGCACCCAACTTTGTATCATCTGCGAATTTACATATCCACGATGATTTAGATGTTTCTATTAATGATATGTATATATTAAAGAGAGTTGGGCCCAACACCGATCCCTGGGGTACTCCACTACACATTTCTCCCCAGTCAAAATGATAGCCTCATATTGAAACCCGCTGCCTTATTCCATCTAACCATGAGTCAACCCACTGTGCAATGTTATTACTAAATCCTAGTTCAGCTAGTTCTTCAACTATTTCTTTATGGGGTACCAGATCGAAGACTTTGGCATAGTCCAGGTAGATAACATCCACAGGAAATCCATTGTCCAAAGCCTTACTTCTGGGTTCAAAAATGTGGAACAGACTTTGTCTGGCACGATTTTGATGCCTTGAACCCATGTTGTGATATGTCACCTAGACCTAATTTCTGTACATGTGCTTCCATACATGCTTTTACAAATTCTTCTAATATTTTTCCAATAATGTAAGTCAAGCTTATAGGCCTATAGTTGTTTGGGTCATGTTTTGAACCGTTCTTATGCACTTGTTATCAGTATATAGTAATATACTGTAATAACTGGGTATCATTATTTCCCATAGGGAAACCCAGTTTGTAATTTGTCATTATAAAGGAGTGTTTATAATGGCAAACATGTGCTGGGTTTCCCTCATCCTGTGAATGTGCCGGCTGCCGTTCTTCCCTTCCTCATTGTCAGATGCCCTGGCTTACCGCTGGAGACTACACCACCACTCGAACTTGGCAGTAAGTCCATTAAAAAAAATCGCTGGGCAAAAACTGATTAAACTGAGCTACTTGTTTAAAAAAAAAAAAAAAAAATCGAAAAAAAATTTTAACTAAAGGTTTAATTCAACAGCCGTGTCTGATCATGGACCCCGCTGGAACTCGGTCAAAACCGTGGCTGCACAGAGCTGTCATGTTATTTTATATAATTGCTGTGGTGAAAAAATGATACCCAGCAATTATATAAAATAAAACATGGGGTGGTGTGTAAAACTTAAATTTTATACACACCCTTGGTGTTGGATGCATAGATAAACCCCTCAAGCTTTGCTCTTGGGGTTTATGTAGCATCCAGCACCTCGGGTGTGTGTAAATTTTTTGTTACACACACCACCCCATATATTATTCTAGTTATTTTGTTTGTTTATTTATTTATACTAGTAAGTCCATGGGCCACAGACCATTTTCATAGTCGACCAGTTTCACTTAAACATACAATTATAAAAAAGTACAGTACACATTACATCTCATAAAGTCATTAATATACATTACAATTGTATCAAGTAAAACATTTGCATTCACTTTCTAATAGAAGGTAGTCTTTAAGTCTCTTCCTGAAAGACATCAATGATCCATTCAGGCTATCTAGAATGGGTAACAAGAGATTAAAAAGGTGAGGAAGAACATACAATAATGATTTTTGACCCACAGAAGTCTTCATCCTAGGTGTTACAAAAAAGTATTTTCAGCAGACCTTGCGCAAACGGTACTAATATGTCTCTTAAAGAGAATATCAATAACCTCAGGCACCCTATTTAACATTATTTTCTTTGCCAACATGCCCAATTGAGGTTTAAAGCGTAAGTCTAATGGCAGAATTTATAATCGTTGTGTGCCATTAAATGCTCCTGAGAATTGTGCTTATATCCCCATACTACACACCCTGGAGTGCCTTATTGCATTTATGTTCAAGTTCAAGTTTATTGCAGGAAAACTCCATTGAGCAAGCTCATTCACAAGGAGGTCATGTGACATAAACACTTAAAGTACAAACACAGATAGGTAATAACAGAATATACATGAAATACACGTTACATGATACAGGCTGGATATCATTGCACTTATAAAATGGCATTTAAATATTTGACTTAAAATGAATGAAAATAAGAAGGAATTATGGTAACAGGTTAGCTAAAAACAATAAAAGTCAGTGAAAACCATGTGTGGCAGCCTTTTTATAAGGAGGAAAACTATACCTTATTTATTTAATTTTTGGTCACCGGGTAGGTCCACTGGAACCAGAGGTCCCTTTTTCAGGGGTAACCCAGAATTAGTTACATGCAGGTAGAGTAAATATCATAACAAGTGGTACAGAAGGAGAATACAGTTGAAAGTAAATTCATAACAGCGACAATCAATAAACAGTTGTTATTTACAGCAGGTTACATTCATAAAGTGGGGACAAGCAGGGATGAGCAACTTCATAAGGTAGGGCTAGACTAAACATTTGGGGAAGTCAAGTACAGTAGAGGGTCAGGGACAAGTGCTAGAACTACATGCAACAACTAGCAGGTACATTGGTGCTGCACAAAGAGGTGTGTTTTTAGACCCTTGTGAAAAGTGGCTAAGGAACCAGCTGAGTGTAGGTCATCTGGTGGGGTATTCCAGAGTTTAAGGGCTGAATGTGCAAAAGATTTACTTCCAAGTGTAGTCGTTGTCCTGGATCCCTCGAGTAATGTCTTCCCAGAAGTGAGGAGTGTTCTGCAGGAGCGCTTGGGGTCGAGGAGACCTTCAAGGCTTGGGGGAGCTGATCTGTTGATTAATTTGTATGCTACAGTTTGTAGGGAGTACTAGAGTGTACTAGGCAGCAAGGGCCAGTTTAAGGAGACCAACACATTGCAGTGGTGTGTCCTAGAAGGGGACATTGCAGTGAAACATCCTATTTTGTAGTATAGCAGCTCCAGCCTATGAGCTTCAGTTTTTCCTATGGACTGGAGCATGGGGGTGGCATAAGTACGTTTAGGCAGTAGGATACTTTTTGCAAATGCAAGTCTAGAGTCAGGGGTGAGTTGTTTGTTTAGCCAAAATAGGAGACCCAGTTTCTTATTTGCATTTCAAATCAATCCAGAATGCAATTTTTTTTGTATAATCTTCTTGTTAATTTCAAAAAGTGTTTTAAACACACAACAACAACACATAACAGCAACATGTTTAACAAACATACGACAGACAGATGCATTCCATATATATAATCCAGACACAGACATTAATAAACAGTACATAAATTGTAAATTGATATTATTCACCTCTAACCCAGCTCTATCTACTATTTCATTCAAATCCCCGATCTATTCCATGCCCCACTCCTCTTCTCCATTTTTAGCAGCCACCTTTACTTTATAGTTCTCTGATTACCCTGATCATTCCTATCCCAATCCCATCCTTAGTATATTTTCTTCTTCTCCACTTAATGAAGCCAGAAGAGGGGCCCACTCTCTGTAGAAAGATTCCCTTCAGTTCTTGAGCACCAAAGTCAGCCTCTCAAGGGCTAATGTTTGCATAACAAGTCTGCGCCATTTCGCAATCGATGGTGTTGCACATGTTACCCAAGTATTCTCTACGCAGTGCCTCACCAATATGAGTACTATCCTCACCCATCGTGGGAGAGGTTCCTAGACTCCTTTTCCTGGATCCATTCCAAATAAACCCACAATCTGTTCTACCCGCAGGGTGATACCTGCCATTCAACTGACTTCTCCAATAACCTCCCCCCAGAAGACCTGGAAGACTCTGCACACCCAAAAACAATGTATATACGACCCCTGCTCACTTCCACACCTGCCACACAATGGGGATATGGCTGGGTGTGCCCTGTGTACTACCTCCGGGGGACAATATAGCCTATGTACAAATTTATAAAAGGCCTCCTTGTATTTATTACATACTAGAAGTCCTACATGCCCCTCTATCAGCATTTGCCAATTATTTTCAGTTATGTCACTCCCTATATCCTTTATCCAAAGCATTCTTGTTTTCTGAGTATGATCTGGGCAGTCCTGCTTCCCTACTTTCGCAGCCTTCCTAACAAATCCCTTGGGGTCTCTGCACACCTGATATATCATTAATTCTAGCTCTCCCCATTTCTGCACCGACTCCCCTCCTCTATCCATTTTAGACACAAAAGCCCTTAGCTGAAGGTAACGAAACATCTGTTGCTTTTGTAACCCCAAGTCCTGTATAATGTCCCCCAACGGGTTTAAAGTTCCCTGCTTGACCACATCCCCTATACTCTGTACACCCTTCTTTTCCTACTCCTTAAACCCTCCGTCTGCTAATCCGGGAAGACAATTCCATGCTTCTAACATGGATCTTACTAATGGGTTACCCCTTCCCTGAGCCGAGAATGCTTGGAGCCCCCTACTGTGTAGGTATGCAGACAAACGCCTGGGCACTCCCATTGTTCGAGGTCCACCCAGCTGGCCACAGCTGACCTGTGCACCCAGTCTGCCACATAACGCTGCTGTATTGCTAAATAATAATTCCCAAAGTCCGGGAAATGTAATCCTCCTCTACCTATTACAGCCTTAAGTCTCCGTAGGCTGCTCCTCAGGTGTTTTTCCCCGCCAAATAAAATTAGTGAATACTTTCTCAACCTCCTGGATATCCCTTCTTAACAGTCCCATTGGTAACATTTGCATGGAATACAAAATTCTCGGGAGCACATTCATCTTTAACAGATTAACATGGCCTAACCAGGATATGGGGAGTTGCATCCAACGTCTCAAGTCTCCTTCTACTTTTTTGAGTAAAGGTATATAGTTTAACCCATAAAGCACCCCTATCGTTCTACCCACCATTATACCCAGATAGGTAATAGACTTATCCCTCACCTGTAGTCCCCATCTTTCATCCTCTGCCTCCTTCTTAGGAAAGCACAACAGCTCCGACTTACCTAAATTTATTTTATACCCAGAGAACTCAGCGAAAGCATCCATTATCCCCAGTAAAGGCAGCATGGATATCTGCGGGTGCCTGACAAACAGGAGCATGTCGTCTGCATACAGAGCTACTTTGTGTAGCGTACTCTTAGCCCCCATTATCCCGTGGAACTCTGAGCATTGATGGAGTGCTATAGCCAATGGTTCTAATACCAATGCGAATAATAATGGCGAGAGGGGGCAACCCTGCCTCGTTCCCCGTTCCAGCTCCACAGCATCTGAGTTCCCCATTAACCAATATCCAGGCCTTAGGAGCCCAGTACATGCTCTGCACCCACTGTACATATTATTCACCCAGACCAAACTGACCCAGCACCTCGAAGAGGTGCTCCCACTCCGCTCTATCAAACGCTTTTTCCATGTCCATAGAAATTATGTATGTCTTCTCATTCGTTCGCCCTGCTCTCCACATCACATTGAGCAGCCTCCTCATATTGTGATACAAAAATCTCCCCTTTATAAAGCCGGTCTGATCTGGGTCAACCAACACAGGCAGGCAATCTTCCAGCCTCAGAGCCAGTGTTTTAGCTACAATTTTGAGATCACAATTTAAAAGTGATATTGGCCTATAAGAGGCACAATCCAATTCATCCTTGCCTGGTTTGGGAATTAGGTAGATCAGGGCCTCAAAACATGAAGCAGGCAATACCATACCCTCCCCTTCCTCTCCCATCTGCACCAGTTCACACAGTGCCTCTGCTGCTTGCCCGGCCAAAACCTCATAATATTCCACTGGGAATCCATCAGGGCCACTTGCCTTCCTTCTCTGCAATTTCCCTATGGCTTTAATTATTTTCTCCTTCATTACTGGCTGGTTTAATCTCTCCCTCTGCACCGATGAGAGTCTAGGGAGCTTCACCTTATCCAAAAAAGCTTTCATCACTTGGGCCTTACCATGGCAACCTGCCCTATACAACTGCCCATAATAATCCCGGAAGGCATTCCTTATCTCTTGGGGTTCTCTATGCACCCCACCTCCCTTCCCTCTTATATCTGTTATCTTAGTAGAGCATTTACCCCCCTTCATTAACCTCACCAGTAGGGGTCTGGGCTTATTAGACCATTCAAACAATTGCCGTCTGCAGAAGAACAAAGATGTTGTTGCTTCACTTCTCACTGAGGCATTCGATGCCTCTCTGGTAACCGTTAACAATTGCATCACCTCCCCTTGTTCACCCCTCGCCACCCTTTTTTCCAAGAGCTTAAGTTTCTTTTCCAGCTCTCGCCTCTTTTTGTGCTTCTCACACTTATATTTGGTCATAAACGCTATAATGGCCCCCCTCATGTAGGCTTTGCCCGCATCCCAATATATAGCCTTTGAGACCACATTGCCCTCATTGGTTACCTTATATCTCTGCCATTGATCCACCAGGTATTCCCTGAACTCCTGGTTTGTAAGCATGTATGACGGGAATCTCCATTAGGGAGGAGAGGCTCTATCCTCTAGGAACTGAATCCTCCCTATAACCATAGCATGGTCTGATACGTGTATAGGGCCATGAACTATATCCAGCACCCTATTATACCAGCCCCTCAGCAGGAATATGTAGTCAATCCTGCTCCACGTCCCGTGAGGACTAGAGAAAAAAGTGTACTCCTTAGCCCCCGGGTACAACATCCGCCAATTATCTACCAAGTCCATATCTGCTATTCCCTCCTGCCACAGACCCATTGCTTCCATCCTCCTTCCCTTGCCTCCAGGATCCATGGTACTATTCAAGTCCCCTCCCAGAACTAGGCCTGGGAATTGTTCTTTCATTAATACATCCAGGAGTTCAGGGAAGAACCCGGGGTCATATATGGCAGGGGCGTAAACACTACCAAAGGTAACTGTTTCCCCATATAGTTGCTCCACTACAAACACATATCTCCCATTCCAGTGATCTCTCACCACCCTGGTGATATCCAACGGTAACTGCTTGTGCAGAAGGATGGCCACTCCTCTTTTACGGGAAAAATACGAGGCAGCAAAGCATTTACCTACCCACCCCCTCACCAGCTTGGCATGCTCCACATCTGATAAGTGAGTCTCCTGGAGTAAAGCAACCTGTGCTCCTTTCCTTTTGAGTGCCGTTAATAATGTTGTCCGTTTAACCGGGTTGTTAACCCCCCACACATTCCAGGAGACCACTTTCAATTCCTGTAAGTTGGCCATATTGCAGCCCTCCATTTTCCCCGTCTTTTACCACTTTCACCCCCACTTCTGAGTCAAAACTATGAGCTGGTCTCCATGTGGATTTGTGTCCCATATAGAATGCATCATATAACACACATTGATGAACTATGTACACAAGACAAATAGGAACCTTAACTTTCCTACCATCCCCCCATTCAAGTCCCACTTGATTATAAATGATCTCCCCCTCCTCCCCTCCCTCCCCATCCCAACCAAGTAAAGTAAACATACCCCTTGCCCCCCATTCGACATCAATTGCTGAACTAGCATGTGTGTCTCAGTCCCTCCATGGACAAGATGCCCCACTGCTCCACCAATGGTCAGCCCCAACCTATGCCCCATCTAATCCAACTACATAATACATTAATTATACCAGAACTTAAATGTTGTTTCACATTAAACCTCTTCGCATACACTCCTTTCATACCCTTCATCACTCTCCTATCTCCCCCCCCCCTTACTTATCCTTTGCAGATGCCCCAGGCCCCAGAAAACATGCACAGTCAAGAGGGTTTATGAATTCAGCATCCTGTGAGAGGGGAAGCAGGCCATGCCATTAATACACGCGCTAAGCCCATCCCCCCATGCCCCCAACATGTCCAGCTCTCTATATGCGGCCAGAACAGTCCATCCACATGGTTGGCATAATTCTACTAGAGTGGGCAATCTCCACGGCCCATAGATCCACTCCCAACTGTTCATCGCTGACATCTGCTTTTATCGAGAACGCTTCCCCCTCCTCCTTTCAGTGCATTGTCCTGCTCCTCTTCTCTCCGAAACATGGAGGGTGACCAACGAGCATTGGGGGGGAAGAGAGAACCAGTCTGGTAGCACTTAAATAAAACAAACATATGCAAAGCCACCCTCATATAGAAATAACAGTTAACATTAGGCTTGCTGGCCCAGTTCCCAAGTCTTAGTACCACAATACCAATCAGCTGAAAATATGATTAGGTACAGTACAATGTAAGTTCAAACCCTTTTCTTCAGTTAGCCAGCTTCTTTTGTAGCTCCTTTACAAAGTGTTCGGCTTTAGGAAACCCCCAGAAGGAAAACGTCACACCCTTGTGCTGGATTTTCAGGACAGCCGGGTATATCAGGAAGGTCTCCACTCCTAGGCCTCTTAACTGAGCCATTAGCGGGTTGAACATCTTACGCTTTCTGAGAAGATGAAGCGAGTAATCTTGCAAGAGATAAAGCCTCGCTCCTCCATATTCCAAGGAACCCTTTTCCCGGTATGCTTTCAGCACCATTTCCCGGTCCTGGAATGTGTGGAATCTCATAATTATTTGCCTAGGAGTCTGGTTACCAGGGGTTTGAGGCATCATGGCCCTATGCGCCTGCTCCAACTTCAGTAGCCCATTTTTTGGGTGTAAACCAAGCAGCTCTGGTAAGGTTTGCGCACAAAATTTCAGTACGTTCCCCTTTTCTACACCCTCAGGCAGGCCCCTGATGTGCAAATTAAGGCACCTGTGACAATTCTCTTGATAATTGAATGATTCCTTTAAAATGATCTAATTCTTTCTGTAACCTTGCAACTTGCCCAGGGACTTCCATGGTCTCATCTTCCAGTCTAGCAATTTGGTCTTCTATCTCTCCGACCCTATTGCCCTGCAGTGTTTGCTGTTCTAAAACCTCCTGCAGTTTCAGCTTGATTTTACTCTCTAGTTTCAGCAGCCGGGGTTCCATCGCCTCTATTACTTGTCCTGTTACCTTGTGGCCTAGCGCACTTACTTCCGCCATTGAGAGCGCTATAATGCCCGCGCTTTCACTCGCTGCCACAGCCGCCGACTTCTTCCCAGTTTTTCTGGCCAAATGCTGACTTTTCCCCGAACCTGGCATTAAATATTCCTCCATGGTACCTTCTGCCATATACTTAAGCACTCGCTTTCGATGAAGTAAACTTTTAAAGGGATTTTTCCATACTTTTACCGGCTGTTGTATCGGAGCAGTGCCCAGGCACGTCTATCCAGCTAGCTGCTCATCAGCACCCCCCCAGAATGCTATTTTAATGAAAATGTGTTCAAACCTTTGAACCTTCTATTTTGTTGGGGGAGATGGGGAGATATTACCTGAAAATACCCATATATGATTGAAATATATGTGCCTCTGTCTCTGTAACTGTGTTTCCCACCTTTTTTCTTTTTTATGTGGTATTATAATGTATGGTAGAACGCTATTAACCTTAGGAAATCATCATTTCCTAAGGTTGTTATACCATCGATGTGACGTAGTATTGTTGTTAACCTATCGATGCTACGTCACATTGATAAGTTAACAACAGGGATCTTTATACTCGGGAACTGACGGATGCATGCAGCGGTAAGGGAAGGACTGAACGGCCATGGCGGTGACTCTGTTTTGAAAAGTGAAGAGCCGTTTTCCCTTTTTCTTGGGACCATACACTATAAAAAACAATGTATGGTCCTATTAGCAACCGGTTACTGTTAACCATCTCGAGGTTGCCATGGCGACATAAACCTCTCTAGCTTCGCTCTCGAGGTTTACACGGTCACCCTGGCAACCTCTCGACGGTTAACAGAATGGTTACCGATAGAGGACCATACATTATCCTCTATATTGCCTCCTTAATGTATCCTGTTTCTTATGTTGCTGTCTTTCCCCACATTCAACATGTGATGGATTGTTTTCTATAGAATACAGGGATTCCAAATTCTACTCAATTCCTCTGGCAACTTGTTCATCTTCCAACATACTGTACACACACAGCAAAAGCCTCATGTTGTGCCAAAGTCTCAATTTTAGCTCTGTCAGAGTAAGCAGAAGAGATTTCCTTGATAAGCAAGTAAAGATAAAAGGGGGATTTTTATTGTCAACAAAGAAACACTTGCAATAAGAAATAAGAACAATGCTTTGTTTCTGATTTTTTTTGTATGTGTAAGGAGAGTGTGATGACCAGGGAACCAACTTAGTTTATTTGTTTTTCATTTAAAGTGATTTTCTGAGGTTTCGCAGATGCCTTTTTCACATAGTATGCCATTGCCACTCATGCTTCAGATGCTGAAGCTGCTATTTGTTTTGTAAAAAAATCTGTCATAGTCATGTTTTATGTTTTATCAGCACTTTGTTTCTGCCCACCCTCCAGTTTTCTGTTTGTGGCCACACCCCCAGCATGCTGTTATGCAAGGGAACTGTCAATGTTTTACATACAGCAACAAGGAGTTCTGGGAAAATTATAAAATTGACTTAAATGTTCATTACTCAGAGATGCAGTCCCTTGTTTTAGTAGTGGTGACTGCAGTATGGCACCTAATTTGCAGACATATTTATTTATTTAGTTTCACCAGTAAAGACATACTGAGCCGACAAGCTCATTTCCAGATGTGTCCTGGGGAAGAGGGGAAAGGGATACACGGTAGGTACATACGTAGCAAGGCATTATAAGTATAAAAAGAAGTTGTTTTCCAGTTTCCTTAATGTGAGGTGCAGTCTCATGCTTCTGTAGTGGCTTCAGCAATAAAAGCTTTCGTGTTTCTTTTCAAAACAAGGCTTTGTGCATATAGTATCTAGCTGACAAGATTTCTCTACTGAGAGATGTAGTCTCCTATTTCTGTAGTGACCACAGAAATAGCTAATTTTTCTGTCTCCCTAATCAAAGTGCAGTCTCCTATTTGGGTAATGTTTTCAGCAGTACAGTCTGTAGAAAAATGTCTGGAACAAAATGTTTTTGTGATGCAGGTAGGCCAAAAAATATCATTTGTCGTTCTGTGTAGATGTTTCACTTTTACTTCCTGCTGGTGAAGTGACAGGTCTGAAGTGACAGATCCTGTCAGAATGTGGGAGCGTGATGATACTTTTCTATGTTTATGTTTTAAGACATGTAATTATGAGTCAGAATACATTTATTTTTCTTTGGTGTCAAGCTTATGCTAGGCAGGGGCGGATTTACACAGTAGTCTGACATATTTCAGAATACTGTCAAAATTCTGGCACATTCTCCAAATAGCCATTTTGAAATTTGACAGTTAAAATTCCAGTCAGATCACTTACTGAAAAATGACTACTGGGAGAGCAGGTTCATCAGGTGGAGCACCGCTGAAGCAGAGGGAAAATAAGTTCATTTTTCGAGCAGTAAGTCTGCTCAAATGACATGATTTTGTTACTGTATTTCATTCAATTTAAATTGGTCAGTGTAATTTCACATGCCGCAGTGCTCGCTAAAGATGTGTTCATTCACTGGGTGCTGAAATTTCCCTTCAAGCAGCAGCTGAATAAATGTTTTTAAATGTAGTGTTCATTCCCTTAAACTCTAGAATGAAAACTACATTTTACAACTTTATTCCAGGAGTGGCTGTTCCAATCAGGGAAACAAATGGCAAAATTCAGGACACTGAACCTAAAAGTAATGAAACAAAAAAAATCATTACCGCTCTGGACTGAATTATTCCCGTAATCTTTGGTCCCATCCATTTAAAAATTATTAGAAGCTCCGCCGAAGTTGTACTGGGTCAGTGTTCAACTGCCCAACAGTACTGGGCAGTTTCATACATTCATTTTTTTTAGTTAACGGAGCATATGCGTGAGCGGGATCTGTTGGAATGAATGAGAAACATCAGAAGAGGAGCCCCGTCGCCTGGGATGCCTGTCAGAGTGAACAGAAAGACCGCCGCTATTAGCCCAGCTGGCCTGCTGCCAGATAACGGAAACGGGGGACCATTGCTGGATTTGGAAGAATGAAGGACTTCTGTCCTTGTGCCATGCCTATGAACTGAGCAAAGCCAGCAATCTTTCTCTTCCCACCCTACCACCATCAGGGGCCCCCATTTGTGGTTTTTTTTGTTCCTTAATTCTCTCCCTGCGGTAGGTAGCTCTGGTATATTTTTTCCTTTTTTCCTTGACACTCTGTTAATCTATGTGTCAGTGTCTCAGGCAGGCCCTAATTCTACAGTTCACCAGAAAAAAGTTGAATTAAAATGAAATAGACTCATCTGTGTTGCAGTGTCTCATCTGCTTTACAAAGATATCTGTTAACTTTTTCTGGTGTTTTTATGGCAGTGTGTCCCTGTAATACCACTGGTACTGTAAAGTGCCTGGCAATTTGAAATGTAGATGGCAATGAAATGTTTGCAAATTGTGAAATCACATGATTGTGGAGGTTTTGTCATCTGTATGAAACATCCTTACAGAAATTCGACGATGTATGGAGTTTAAACAAAAGCACAGCATCTGTACCTATGTGTGATGTTTTTCATTATTTTTATTTTTGTTTCATCTGTTTCATTTTTCTGATTCCAATTAGTGATTTCTGAATGTGACACTTTGCCGGCTACAGTTGGTGTTACCCTTTTTGTCATGCAGGGACCTATAGTGCTACTAAGCATGTGGATGTCTGAGTTGTAATCTCTGAGCCCTTATTCTTGTATTTGTTTTCCCCATGAATTGGTGTTGACAAGTTACGGTCCCCTGTTCTAATGCAAGAGTTTGTTGTATGTTATTGTCGCGTGATGCACCAGGTTCAGTCCTGTCTCTTTGACGATTCAAACCTATGAGATTAATAATCAAATATCTTGTTTGCTAGAAATATTTGTAAAATAAGTTACAAACAGCAGGTCTGAATTTACATAGTGCAACAAGGCAGAAGAGGGCTGTAACTTGATTTTTGGCATGCTTTTCACAGACGTCTGGTGACATCAGTGTATTGTAGTAGTGCCATGCTTATGTAATTTGGGTTGTGCTGTGCCAGCTTGAAGTTGTATGTGCAGGATTGGGTCTACTACCTTATCAATATGTGACCATCACAGTTGTTATGCTGTGGTTTTTATGCTGCGAGTGGTGCACAGTGCACAGAACTGAAGCTGATTAGGTCTGCATCTGATACCAACTAGTTGCATGGTATATGCAAAATCCCTTGCTGATGTGAGAAAAGAATCTCCTCATCCCGATAATGGTCCCATTCATCAGTACCAATTTCCACATCCTCCTCTGAGCTGTCAGAGCTTCCCACTTCAAACTCAGCTATGAATTCCATTCCCTTGTGCAAACGGAGACAACAATTTCGCAATCAGCCACACTACAAATGACGTCATGTCACTAACTGGCTGCCTCGAGTACTTCAGGTGGGAAATCGACCGTCCCTGAAATACACAACCGTAAGGAAATTGACACACGTGAAACTTACTATTTACACACACGGCAAAATAAAACACAGTATTTTAAAATCATGACCTAGTTAAATTTCCAATAAAAAAGCGCGGGAAGCATCACTGACAGGGGCTTTCTAAAGCAGCATTCTATAGGGGCTTGTTTGATCATGCATATAGTGATGCAAACCCGGTTGGCAAAATTAATCTGACTGGTGCCACAGTGCTCACTGAGCGTGGTACCAACCAGTTAGCATGATACTTACCCCCCTAAACCACTTTATGCATCTGTGAAACCTCTTATAAAGTATGTCCACAGTTTGAGGGTTTACTTCTACTGTTTCAGTAAGTTTAATTATTTAAAATTAGCTGCTTATTCCCAAAATGTATATACATAATTTGTACAACTCCTGTGTTGATCCCTGCTGTCCATGTTTTGTTTGAAAATCCATTTATATGGTGATGCAGTCCATTTTTTAATTTCATCATGTTAAACCTTAAGTTTCATGTTCTGGATCTTACCATGATGTCCCCAGTGCACCGTGAGGCCAGAGAATGCTGTCTGTTGTAAGCTTGTGGTTCTTAGGTCAAGAAACGTGTTAAAGAGCACCTGTGTATTTATTCATTCATTGTTTCTTTCATTTCTAAACCTGTACCATTATGTGCTCATGCTGCAAATCAGTGACTGAACTTCACCCGGCATTTACTTAGCACAGTTGATGCGATGCATATTGATGTTTTTTCCCCTCCATCTTGCACCATACTGCCAAACCGAGTAAAATCTACAGTCGTCTTTTTTCAGAAAATCCAATGTTATCTGTGTCAGTAGGGTTACCTTCGTGCACTATTGGCTATCAGATTCTGGTAGTTTTGAACCGCAGTTTATCTTTAGCACTGTTTGCATACTCCGTTGCAGTAATCACTTGCATTGTGGTCCAGCAAATAAATTAGCTGTTTGTTTACATGTGACATGTTGTAGAATTGACTTGCAGTTTTTCTATCCATATTGTGTAAAATTTAACTTTGTTTTATTGGGTGTCAGGTGTGTGTCCCATAGCTCGATCTGACACTGCTTTGTACTTATTCCACCAATTTATGTAGTCTGTAATTTCATTTAATTGGCTTTCCCTTACTCCAACTGAATCATTCGTGACCCAATGGCAGGGGTGAATGAATGTTTAATACTGATTTTTTTTTTTTTTTTTTTTTTTTGCCGCTGATGCTGGGTTCAGTAGAATAGGAAATGTCTTAGCCAATTAACAAGTAACCAATGCTCAGGTGTGTGTGTGTGTGTGTGTGTGTGTGTGTGTGTGTGTGTATCCAAAGTCTGGCAGAACAATATGAGTGAAGGCAAACTGACACAATCCTCCTATCGAGCTCAATTGTTTAAATAGCTAGAGGAAGGGATCATTTCTGAAGCCATACAGTAAAGTGACTTCAGCATTGATTTGTCTCCATACCAGACATTTTGCCTCCCTATCAGTAGGATCTTTAACTTTCCTTGTTGTTTAATTAGATGTGTGTGTGTGTGTGTGTGTGTGTGTTTGTGTGTGTGTTGTGGGGGTGGGACCAGGAAACTGAGGGAGACAATAGATCATGTTCACTGCCCGGCTAATTTGAATTTGTCTAAATGCTGGAGGTTGTGTCTTTTATTTTTTATTGTTGTTTCTTAACATCCAGCTGCTACAGCCTGCAGTTATTCTCCAGTTAGTGTCTTGTGGGGCAATGTTTTCCCCCAAAAGATGGAGCACACACTGACTGGAGATGGGCACTGCAGTATAGCTCAGGAACATCCAATGCTGCTTATCCCCATTGTTTAATGTTGATGACCATTACAGTTTTATCACACTTCAAGGTTGCTTACCAGTTTTGACAGCACTGGCATACTGTTTGGGGGTACAGCATATTGTCTATCTCTAGTCATACTATATGAGTGATAGCCATGCACATGACTCCCCTCTTTTCAGACTGCTAGTACAGTAACGTCTGCTGCAGGACATGTTCAATTGGTGCCTTACTGCACTTTCCAGCAGCCAGGTGGATAGGTAAGGCACCCACCCGTTAAGGTGCCGACCCTCCAGCAGACTCGATAGGCCATGATTGAGGACTGCTCTGCTGGCATTTTAGTATGTTAGTTGTCTCCAAGGCTTACCCAACCCCCATCCCCTGGTGATGGGGAAATCAGGGAATCAGGAGGGAGAATACTTCCATTAAGTGACATGGACCACCTGCACTGGGCCTGTGCATCATGCCAGCATCAGGGGCCAGGCATGTATTACCTACATAGCACTTGTCAATGTCTTACTGAACATCATGAGAGGTTCAAGGAAGGGTAACTGCCTTATGTGATCCTTCTCCCCTTTTACCAGTGTTGGAGAAGTCATACAGTGACATTTGCTGCAATTGTTCCCTATAGGGAGCATAAATCTCCTGAGGACTGTGCACAACCCCTGCCAGTCTCAACTGGGGTCCCATGCTGAGGACATGAACCTATGTCCCCAACATGGTAAGTGGACATCTAAATTTACATTAGTCAGTTAGTTACAGAAATTAGTTTTTATTTTAAGGACTGGAAAATGTAGGCTAAGAAACTACTTATGTTCAACTAGATCATGGGTAAACAGAACTTGCATTTGCAGTTGTGCATAAAACAGTGACTAAAGTAATCATAATTTGGGTGCACTATTATAGCTAGACATAATTTCCCTTTACATATCTTTGGAAACAGTCATATAATGCACATAATGCAATATGGAGGAAATTAAGTAAGCAATAAGACACGACAGGGTGCGCATTAAAGGAGTGGCTTATCACACTTATAAAATGGGCCACCATCATAAAAGAATTAGATTGATTTACTCTGATAAGGATTAAAACTTATTTACTATTTTTAAAAGACTGTACAGTACATTACCTCTAAAACATCTAAAAACTGAAAAAAGTAGTCCATATTCATGCATAAAATAGCATGTCTCAGCAGTAGGTTAACTAGTACAGTGCTTTGTCTCCATAAATGTGGAATGTGACCAGAATTCTTTAAAAAAATATATAACTTATTGCCAAATTACTGTGGCAGACAGCAGTTGACTTTTCAGTGAGAAGGCAAGTGGCATGGTCGGGAAGTGGTGAACTGAGGTGGGTGCATGCACAGAGTGAGGGAAACTGTGCGTGTGTTTGCTGTTATGAATTCTCCTTCATAAAGGCAAATTACACCCTATAGGTTGGGTTCTTTAACAATCTTAGGCCTTTTCGGACCCAGGAGACTTGCAAGGTAAGATTCTAAGCTTGCTTGTTCCAGTGAAAATGTGAGCTTCGTGTGCTATACTATACCAAGTACTGTATTATTTGTATATTCGTATCCTATGTATAATGTACTGTATTACTCTCCTGTAATTTGTTTTGTAACCTGTCTGTTAATCTGATGTTGAGCCTTTGCAAAAGAGTATTTGACTCAAAGAGCTGTAATTCCAACACGTCAATAAATAAATAAATCTTCAAATTGTGCCCCCTTGTTCTTGCACATCTCTTTTTCTGAAAGATGCTACCCTCTTGGACTTTGATGATTCCCTTGAGGAATTATAAAGCTTCTATCGTATCCCCCTCTCTGTCCTTTCCAAGCTGGCTAATTTGTTTATTAATCTTTTGTGTTGGACTGTGCCAAGTAAATCTCATATATTTTATTTTCAACAGGGTGACTTTCTTAACTGAGCACACTGGAATAAATGTGCTTTCTGGTTCTCAGAATGATGCTCTCAGGTACTCTGAGTATACCCAAATATAAAAATTTTCCAGCCAGGGGCAACCCACCTCGGAGGACACATCCCACCGAACCCCCCTTGTATTCCTTTTTATGAATACTGTCAGCATCATAGCCTGAATCCGCCCATGCTAGGAGTCCAAAATTGTGAAAGAAAAAAGATGTCTGCAATATGAAGACTGACCAACAGAGGTCTCTGTTTCAAAACTTTGTTTCCCTTGCATGATGTCATGGTTGGGAGTTGCAGCACTGAGAAAAAAAAAAAGGGGGCAGGGTTGTGCAAATGAAGCAGAGAACAGAAATAACGTATTTTTTTTTTTTCATGGAAAATAGCACTTTTTGGCAGTTTGGTAGGAGATTGATTCACAACTCCTACAGGTTACTAGTCCAATTTGTTATGGCAAACCTCAGAAAATCACTTTTAAGGTAATTTATTTTTAGGGCCTATTTGAAGGTTTTTAGTATGCAAAGGTAGCGGCTATATTTATGATGGAAGGAGAGTTCTAGCTGTAGAGGAACTGATTTACTCCTCATGTGATGTTACTACTAACAAATCTGGTCAGGTTTAGGACCAAGATGACCATGCATTATGCTGCAATAGAACATGTTCACCTGACTGGGTTTACCCAGTTAAATTTCTTTGATTTATAGACTCATTTTATAATCAAGGGTTTCTTTGGAGAGAGACTGGAAAATAGCACTTGACTAATAAAGAGGAAAGTGCAAAAGTAGGTTAAGGTTCATTGAGGTATGTACCACTGGCAGACCCACCATACCCAGAAGGGGAGGTCTACAGAAAAGGCAGCACTGGGCAGTGGAATTAATGCAATTATAAGGCTGAAGTAAAAGGAAGGGTTGCCAGGCCAGGAGAAGAAGCAGGTACTTGAGCTGGGTGGAATCTGCAAATTCCAAATTTATGGAGATTTCACTGAATTTCACAAAATTCCCAGACTTTTCTGAAATTCCAGTTTGAGCAAAATCTGAATTTTACAAATGTGTTTGGTGAATTTTCTCCCTATTCCATTAACTTTTTTCTGGTTGAACTGTGGAATAATATACATGAATTGCTAAATGACAGTTCTGAGAAATTGAATCCCACAGTTTAATACATCCATCCACAATGCATGTAATCATTCTTCATTTCAGTGATCAGTTCTGTGGAATTTATTTTCACAGTATAAAACATTTATCCTCAATTCATACATTCATTCTGCAGTACAGTAACTCCCTGAACTGGGGAATGAATGTATGAATTGCAGATTAAAGGAGATAGAAAATTATGTTATGTTGTTTATAAGGCAGCTTGGTTATCATTATTTATACTATACTGTACTTGCTGCATGTGTTCTACTTAGTCTGAAGGACAGCTGTATTTGAACTGTTACAGTCTGAATGCACCATACAGATACTTGCTTGTGGTTTAGAGAGTGACATGTTTGATCAGATTTAACAGTGTAAGTTTTGAGTTGTTTTAAAGGAACATTTATGATTATGGCACTTTCTGCTGCACACAGTAGACATCCGTACCTATGCTTCAGTGTTTCTGAAGACGGATCACTACTTTAGAACCATTGCACATTCAAGGTGGTGAAGGATGCACAAGGCAAACTACCTGGATGCAAGAAAATGGTCTGTGCAGGTTGCTAAAGGGCAAGTTGAGTTTACATCTGTTTTTTTTTTTTTTCCAATTCTATAAAAGGTGTAAACAAATGTGTGTGTGTGTGTGTGTGTGTGTGTGTGTGTGTGTGTTGGGGGTGTCGCAATTTCTTCAGTTTGTAATAATACTAAAAAGTCCTATAGTGTAACTAGTTGTAGTGGGTTTTGAATGATATATTGATTTATTTTGCTTTATACCCTGGTGTCAAGTTGTAGCCATCCTCTCCCTCCTGCTAAACACCTTAAGTTATTAGCCACTTACATATCCTCTTTATTGTATGGCAACCAGCAAAGCCTTCCTCTCACCTCCTCGGCTGGCCACTGACTGATAAATGTAAACTGTGCTTTCTACATTGCAGTTTATATTTATCATTCATCAGCTGACTGAGGAGGTGAGATGAGGGCTGTGCCCGTCGCTGAAGAATAAAGAGGATTTGCAAGTGACTAATAAGTTCTTTAGCAGGAGGGTGGGGTTGGGTACCACTGCACACAAGGGTATAAAGCAGATTGAATCAATGTATCATTCAAAACTCACTACAGTAACTTACACTACAAGACTTTTAAGAGGTATCACAAACTGAAGCAATTGTGACCCCCCATCCACATTTAGTGGTGGTGGTGGGGTAATTGCCAGTTCTTTATTTTGAGTTATTTTTCAAACTAGGGAAAATGACAGAAAGCTCAAAATCCAAAAGAACAGTTGTTAAAGTTATGGTCATGTATTTTATTTACAGTCATTTTTTTTTTTTTTTACAGTCAGTGTGTGTTGGGGGATAATCAATAACAATACAGAAAAGCAAAAAGCAAAACAAGGACCAGTGAAAAAAATGGTAGACTAGGGATATGAAAAAATCAACATATCATTCAGAAGTAGCTAGTGTCAGTGTGGTCCTGTTTTCTACAGTTTCAGCCGAGACTTCATCATCAGATGAATTGTTTTCATTACTATCTGGCAACTGCAATCTCTGTACTGGCTTGTACATGTATAGCAAACCATTACAGTCAGTGGTACAAACAAACAGAGCCAGATCTTCCCTGTCTTTGGCTGTCAATCAAATACTTGGCTGAATGACCAGCTGCTTCTGTGACTGAACTGGAGTGGGAAAATTACATCAGGATTCTTTGATGCTTAAAGAAAGAGTGTCAGCTTGTAGAATGTTATTTATAATATTAATCTGTAGACTTTTTGTTACGTGATTCAATTTGCTTTACACCCTGGTGTCCAGTGGTAACTCCCTCTCCTCCTGCTAAAGATCTTGTTAGCCACTTGCATATTCTGTTTATTTTTTTGACAATTGGTACAGCACCTCCTCGCACTTCCTCAACTGTCTGCTGACTGACAGATGTGAACTACAAAGTGGAAAGTGCGGTTTACATTTATCAGTCGGTGACTGGCTGAGAAGATGAGAGGAGGGTGATGCCAATCGCTGAAGAATAAAGAGATGTGAGTGGCTAATAAGATATTTAGAAGGAGGGAGGGGGTGGGTACCACTGGACACCAAGGTATAAAGCAGAAAAAAATCAATATATCATTCAACACTCACTACAGTTGGTTACACTACAAGACTCTTCAGTATTATCACAAACCAAATCAGTTGCAACCCCCTCCACCTTTGTTAACACCACTTATAGAATTAAAAAACATAAAACTCAACTTGCGCTTTGGCGACCTACACAGTCCATTTTCTTGCATCCAGGTAGTTCGCCTTGTGAATCCTTCACCACCTTAGACATGCAATGGTTCTAAAGAAGTAATTGATCTTCAGACACACTGGAGCATAGGTGTGGACATTTATTGTGTACAAAACATTTAGGTTACTATTATGTTAAAATACATAGCAGGAGATAAAGTATGAAAAATAGGATATGTGCAATTGACGGAATAAGTACAATAATAGAATCCACTTTAAATATGACTATTTTACTGTCTTTTTAACTTAAAATCTATGTATTAGTATCTGCATGAATATTTGACTTACATATGATATAAATTAATATTAATGTTTGAATAAGTGTTTTTATAGTTTGTAATGACAATTTTGATTTGTCAATCAATGAACTGAACTGCCATCTATTGTGTGCATCAGATAGTGTCATAATTTCAAATATTCTTTAAAATAAAACTCAGAACTTATGTTGTTTATCTAATCAAGCAGGCCACTACTTAAACCACAAGTGAGCATCTGTATGATACTCACTGGCTGTAACAGTTCAAATATAGCTGCCTTTCAGACTAAGTAGAATCCAAGCAGCAAGTGTAGTGTAAATGATGATTATCAAATTGCCTTACAAACAACAAAAAAAAAAATTCCTGTCTCCTTAAATGTATTAAACTACTGCAAGAAATTCTGCAGAAGTGATCACTAACAGTGATCTGTTCTGTGGAATTTCTTTTCACAGTTTAATACATTAATCTGCAATTCATATATTCATTCCACCATTCTAAGTCAGAATTTGCATGAAAGTTGCCTAAGTGCATTTGGAAGTTTTGCGGAAGTGAATTTCTGACTTTCATGGTAATTCCAGTGGTGGAATTTTATTTTCACACAACACTGGCTGGTACTATGCAGGAGCTGCAAGAAATTGTGGGTCTTCAAAAGGCAGGAGGCAGTATGGGTAAGTAAGAACCCAGGCCACAGGGCTGAATGTGCTGTGGTGAATGTTGAATAGGTTCCACTATCGGAGCACTGTAAGTGCTGTACGCTACTACACTGGGTATCTTTGTGCTACTGCTGAGCAGGAGAGGGGAAAAGGCAGCAGAGTGTGGGAGGAAAACAAGAAATGGAGAGGAGCTGGGAAATAGCCAATCAAGCCAGAAGGAGATAGAGAGGCTACAGGTGAGAATGGTGGTGCAGAAAAGTGTATGCAAATTACAAACCGCACCAAAAGGGAAAGAGTTTTCATAGGCATGCCAAGTTGCTCGAAAAAAGAAAGTAAGAACAGAGATAAGAAAATGAAAAAGCAGACAGAAGATTAATCAAGTGTAAAACAAGTGTATATTTTAGAGAGAGATATACGGTGGGAGTAAACCGAGCAAGGTAGAGCGCATAAGGTGTAAACTCTGGGAGCTAATGAGGGAATGGGAAAGCCAAGCAAACAGATAGCAAGAAGAAAAGAAAACACACATGCAAAACAGAGGAAGGTGGGGCCAAAAAGCAAAAGAAGAGCAGCAAATGCTGAAGGAAACAGAAGAATAAGGAAAATACTCAAGCAAAGCAGAGACTCCAAAAGCCCCAAATTCACAGGCAGCAACAAACATAATGCAACTCAGGCAAGGAAGTCTGGAAGACTTGGACTTTTTATAAGGAGAGGGAAAGGAGCTTCTTATGCGTCCCATTGAACGACAGGCAAGCCTTCTAATTAGTATGTTTGCACTGTAATTTTTCTGTTGGTCTCTGCTTATGAGTCGGGAGAGCTAACTTGATGGAGCTAGAGTCCTTCTGACTTCATTACCGTATGTTACTGTGTAGAGTTTTGCAAAGACTTATGATCATTTTTAGAATGGGAAAAATGTTACTGTCATGGCATTGGTGTTCAGGAAACACATGGGCAGATGAATCTTGAAGAAAATGCAGTAGGTACATATTTATTTGAAGAATAAGCAAAATAAAACAACATGCAAAAGACTGGAATATCACAGCAACTTCAATCAAATTCTGGCACTGTGGAACCTTTCTGAGATACTGGGTGGCAAGTCCAAAGTCTCTGTGAAGCAATCTGGGCAAGTTCATCCATCAGCAGTGCCTCTGACATGTAATCTTTCCTCTGCAGTGACCAGACACTAGCTAACTCAAGTCCCAATCAGCAGGGATTCCTTTTGAGAACAAGCTGCACCTCCTCAGTTCCCATAGGTTCCTCAGAACATCAGACTTCACAGAAAGTATTAGAATGTACACAACAATGATAGGGCATTGCATAACAAACAAATAATGCATTTACTATAATCAGTGGCGCTCCACATAAAAACTATGCCTTATTACTAAAAATATGTAAGAACTAGGCAAACACTTAAGAAATATTTGCTAACTTGACTAGAAGTGTGGTACATGCTGTCCGGAACAATTGTCCCAAAAATTCTAGAACATACCAGTAACTCTGCAGTAATTCTGCTGCACTGGTTTTCTTTGGCCTCAGTATGGCACTATGCATCTAGTTACTGCTTCACTGTTTCTGCATACATTATAACACTTCCTCTTTCTTTTTATCAGGTTTCCCCACTAGGATAACTGCCCAACTAATGAGGGAAGGGAGTACATTCTGGGCAACAAAGGGAAACCACAGGGGACAAGACAGAAAAGATGAGCAAGAGACCTGGTCTGGGAAGACCAAGGGTGAAACAAAGGACACAGAACAGAAAAATGGACTCCACTGGCTGAAACTGGGGGGGCTAAACATCTCTTTTTCTCTGCCTTTTGTATGTCTAACTGCTTAAACATTGATAGACAATGTCAGGCCTATCAGTTACATTACAATATAAGGTTGCATCACCCTGCTGTTCTGTTTTACATAAAAGTGCAGTCAGATGAGCCATGGTGTGTTAATTCATGAAGGTGACTGGCTGGTGCTCAGTACGTTTGTGCAAAGTGTATACAATAAATGAACCTGAACTTTGAAAAGTGTGACTGAGCAGTGTTCTTTTTGGTGTGCAGCTAACCTGGTTTTGCTTGGAAGTATCTGAAGTTAGATGCCCCATAGCTGCACCTCCCCACCCAGTATTCACTATTTTGAAACACTAAGATTAGCTATTGAGCAGATGAAATAACTAGAGTGCTTTTCTAGCACTTCAACAAGTGTGTATCACGGTCTTTAAAGCTGGACAATCCTATAGACTTCCTTTTGGGTATGGGTGAAAACCAGCACTAATACAGAACTGTTATGAGCCAGGAAGCAGAACAGCTCATTTCTTGATTTCTGGAACTTTGTATGATCAGTTATGTTCTGGAACAGGCATACAAAACTGTTTAGATGGAATGTAGCACAAGCTTATTCCTAAGCTGGAATGCTTTTTGAATTGGGTTCTGGAAATAAATCACTTGGAACCACCCAGAATGCAGCAACCATGCCGGGTGGTGCCAGCTACATCCTGATTCTGGATTCATTCCAGGACTGGAACAGACTTGCTGCATTCCAAGTTTTGGTTCTGGGTGCATTCTGGATTTTACCAAATCCTCTGCTTGTCCTTGCAAGCCATGATTTGATTGGAGCTGATCACACTGTCATTGGGATTTCTGGTTGTGGCTTGGCCCACAAAAAAGGCATTTTATTTTAATCACTATTAAACTATAAGAGAACAGATGAAAAAGAAAATAATTTTCAGGCAGCTTTATGAATTTTCATTCAAGATCATTAACAAATATGGGGCCAGATTCACAAAGCTCCTGGCACAGCACAAGGGGCTTGCACCACAATGAATAGCGCAACGTGCCTCTTGCACCAAACAATGCACTGGGAGCGGTTCTCAAAGGCAGCCTGCATCAGCCACAGGTTGTCTGCCCCAAACAGGGCTTGCACTGCCCATGCGCCATAAATGGACTGCAGCATGGTACTAGGGGGCAAGAGGCAGATGCAAGCTGCCACATCACTGAAAGTGGGATTCTCAAAACTCTCCCAGAAGGAGAAATTCTAACTACCATGATTTGACCAGCCAGAGGTGGTCTAAGGGTACTTAGAAATATCCCTCTCTTAGAGTTCTGCACTTTGCGGCAATGTGCTGCAGTTCCCACTCCTCAGCCTCGATCTTCCCGTTACATTTACATCAAACACCCTGATGGTCTAGTGGACCGCCCCAGCCCCGATTCTCTGGTATCTAAGTACATCAATAATCGCTGGTGGTCTGGTGGACCACTCCAGCTCCAATCAACTGTTATTTACACAATTCACCCCTTATTTAATAAATTAATAATCCCTGGTGGTCTAGTGGACGCCCCAGCCCCGATCCCCCAGTATGTACATAAAGTAATAATCCCTGGTGGTCTAGTGGACCACCCAAGCCATGATCCCCAGGTATTTAAATACGGTAATAATCCCTGGTGGTCTAGTGGACTGCTCCAGTTCCGATCACTTATTATTTACACAATTTCCCCATTATTTAATAAATTAATAATCCCTGGTGGTCTAGTGGAGCACCCAACCCCAAATCCTCCATTATGTAAATAAAGCAATAATCCCTAGTGGTCTAGTGGACTGCACAAGCCCCGATCTCTCATTATGTAAATAAAGTAATAATTCTTGGTGGTCTAGTGGACCACCTGAGCCCTCATTCCCCATTACTTAAAAAATTAAAAATTCCTGGTGGTCTAGTGGACCCACACCCCAGCAGGCAGTGTCCCACCACTCTGCTCCCCTCATCCTGAAACCAAGTTGGCCACTGGCACAGTCCACTGCCCACCACCACGGCCAGCCACTGACTGAGCTCTGAATGATGATGTACTGTATACAGTATGCGCTCATTCAGAGTTTAGTTGGTGGCTGGCCATAGTAGTGAGCTGTGCCAGTCACTGGCTCAGTTTTGGAATGTGGGGGAATGGGGGGGAACCACCTGCCAGGGTGGAGGTCCACTAGACCATCAGGGATTATTAATTCTTTAAATAATGGGGTATAGGGGCTGGGGTGGTCCACTAGACCACCAGGAATTATTGTTTATTTGCATAATGGGGAATCGGGGCTGGGGCAGTCCAGTAGATCACCAGGGATTATTACTGTATTTAAATACCAGGGCATCAGGGTTGGAGCGGTCCACTGGACCACCAGGGACTGCTCTGGGACATTGCCGCATGACCACCCATGGCTTGCAGCAACCTGTCTGGGTGTGCCCTCCATTTGGTGCACTGCTAAGGTTGCCACAAGCCTTGGGACTTTGCTGCCAGGACTCTTCTCAGTCAAGAATTGGGCGCAGGGTCCCGGGTGCACCGGGCATTGATGTATGCTGCCTTTTGCCACAACTTGCATCAATTTAAGGCCCCTTTAAGAATTAGGTCCATGATCTCAACCAGGTTTGTCTATTTTCTTTCCTAAAATAACAGCCAGTGTAAATGGTGAGTGACTGTAAGAGACAGACATAATTTCTCTGACCATAAAGCATGGCAGATTTTTTTCTCTGTGCTCTGGTTTATACTGCGGCCTAGATATTCAGAGCAGTTGCGCATGGTACAACTGAGTTGCACCAGTGCAAGTGTGAAATTGCGCCAAGGAGCTATATTCAGCAGGAGCCAGTGTGCAACTCAAAATCCATTGTAGCCAATGCACAACTATAATGAATGCAGGTGCAAGTGCAGGGGGCATTCCCATGAATATCCAGCACAGTGGCATATTCAACTGTGAAACCATGGTGTAAGTGTGGAGCAAAATGAAGTTGCTCTGAGCAGACATGTTCCTATAAATACAGAGTGAAAACACACAGATAGCACTTGCACCAGGAGTGAGAGGGAGAGGCAGACAGAGACACAGACAGATAGACAAAGGTCACACACAGAGGGACAGGGGCAGAGAGGTGGCCTGGGAGAGGGAGAGAGGGGCAGAGAGAGAGACACACACATACCATGTGCCAGGGTGCCACACAGCCAGCAGCCAACTGCCCAGGGGGACAGTGGACAGCAAGGGCCATGGACAGTGCACCCTTCTTGATGGAGGCCATAATGAGGGGTGTGAGGGGGCAGGAGGAACAGCGACATGGCTGAGGAAGGGCCCATTGGTGGTATGCCCGACACAGGTGGTACCGTGCTCGCATCATCTTTGAGAACTACAGCGACATGGAGATTGTGGTCCAGTACCAACTGAACAGGGCCAATCTGAGGCAGCCGTGTGAGCTGTGCAGTGAGGAGATGCAGGCACCCACCAGATGGAGCCACTCAATGTCCTTGGAGATGAAGGTGACCACCGTCATGTGCTTGCTCGCCACAGGCACCTTCCAAAGACCAACAGGGGACATGACAGGCATAACCCAGTCAGCCGCCTCCTGCCTTCTCACACAGTTCCTCAATGCATTGCTGCCACATGCTTCAGAATGCATCCATTTCCCCAGCACACAGGTGGAGTGCACAGCAGCCATGCAGGACTTCCACAGGGTAACACGCATGCCTGGCATGATTGAGGCCATTGACTGCACCCATGTGGGCATCGGCATGCCACCTGGCCCTGAGGGTGTTGCAAACATCAACAGGAAGGGGAGCCTGAGTGTCAACTGCCAGGTGGTGTGCGATGCCATGGGGCGCATCACCAATGTCTGCACCACACACACCGGGAGTGCATGTGACACGTTCATCTGGCACAGCTCTGCACTGTGCCATAGGTTTGAACATGGGGACATCCCCATTGGCCACCTAGTGGGTGAGTATGGCATGGACAAGGGGCGATGGGCAGAGCAAACCTGGGGATGGGGGTGGGCAGGGTGTGCATGGTGGCGTGGGCATCAGGGACAGGCAAGAGGCACAGCACAGAATAGCAGGGGGCTAACCATATCAGTCTCCACACAGGTGACAGCGCATACCCACTGAGGCCCTGTCTGTTCACCCCATACTGGCACCCGTCATCCCCAGCAGAGGAACGGTACAATGAGGCAGACGCCAGCGCACGCAACATCATCGAGTGTGTCTTTGGCATGCTGAAGGCACAGTTCCGTTGCCTAGACAGGACAGGCGGTGCCCCACAGTACAGTCCCTCGAAAGCCTGTGGTCTATTCCTGGCCTGCTGCATACTGCACAACATGACCATTGCCCATGGATAGCTGTTGAGGCTGATGAAAGTCTACAGTAGTGGGGACAGCGGAGGCAATGGGATGGAGGGTGGTGGACAGCCACCCCCTGGGCGGTGGGACCCCTGGCTGCTCCAGCAAGTGCGATGCCACTGGGACACCATCGCAGAGGAGCACTATGGTGCACACAGGTAGGTGGTGCCATACACAAGCATGGGCCACACAAACAGGTACAGCACACATGCAGGGGCATGCATGGCAATGGGCCTGCACACACAGAGGTGTGATGCAGGGGTTGGGGAGTCAGTGGCACACAACCACACACTGCAACACACACACACACACACACACTCACACACCCCTAGGCATTGGTATGTGGCATGGATCAGATGCATTGCACCAGTGCACAGGCACAACTGGTGCAAGATTACCCTCATCACACACATGCCACACGGTCCAGTGGATGGGTGGGCACACACACAGGCAGCGTGCAGCATGACACACATGCGCGACACTAGTGGTGGGCACACACACACTCACACACACCAACAATATGTGCACAGGGCAGTAGCTGCAGAATGCGGTCAGGGCGGCCCGTGGATCAGGGCTGCTGCACGGTACCTGCTATTCTGTGCTGTGCCCCTTGCCTGTCCCTGGTGCCCACTCCACCATGCACCATGGGGGTGGCTGCACCAGGGCCAATCAGCAGCCACAGGTGGTGCATCAGTTGGGAGGGGTTTCCAACAGCCCCCAGGGGTGGAACCGTGGGACCGTGACCATGTCCTTGCGGGGGTGTGCAGGTGCCCAAACAGGCCAGCCCCGGGCATGCCTGGGATGCATACATCAGAGCCCGGTGTTGACTGTGTTGGGGTCCCCTGATGCCGGGTCCATGGGGTGGACTGCGCACTGTGGGAGGTCACCTGTGCATGGCCATGCCCTGTGGCAGCCAGCAACGCAAAGCCATCCGTGATCGCACTGGCAATGTGATCCAAGGATGCAGTCATGGCCTCCTGCATGCGTTGCATCCCCACCATGATCTGTGCAGTACCCCTTTCCTGCTGCTCAGTCAACAGGCGCACCTCCACATGTGAACGGATGCCCACAGCAGCGGGGTGTGCTCAGCCAGATGGTCAGCATCCTGGGGCTCCCAGGCGGGATGCCGATCCTCTTGTGGTGACCGGACATGCTGCACAGCCTCCCTCTCTGGTGGACGCTGCACAGTGGGGTCTGCAGGGGGAATAGGCACAGCAGGTGCCCCGGCGGCAGACCCTGTGTCCAGTTGCCTGGTGGCACCCACAGCCTGCTGCCATCACCTGTCCAGCTGCTGTACACCACCCTGCACCTGCGTGGCCACACCACCACCACCACCACAGGGCACAGCTGTGGCAGCGCACACCGCTGCACCCGCGGTAGTGGCAGGCAGCTGTTTCATTGCTGGGAGAGCACTGAGTGTGGTGCCTGTATCAGATACCAGCAGGGGCGACACACCCACAATGTTGCCCATGCTGTCCAGGAGCTGAGAGTAGTCCTCATCAGAGTTGGACCCCACCCCATCTGTGTCTCCACACTCAGGACACCAAGGCTGGCATTCTGCAGTATCACATCCAGGGCCTCATCCAACACCAGGTCCAGGACATCCGCCTGCACCATGGTGCTGAGCTGCAGCCTGTCAGGCCCCGGATGCTGGTGGATGTGGACAGCTGGTCCTCCATGGCCGTACCAGCGTCCACTGTTGCTGCCGGCGCCCCATCATCTGCAGGGAGGTGTGCTGGTGCTGCAAGAGACAAATGGCATGTCAGTAATGCAATGCCCACATGTGCCCCCCCCGTACACTGCCACTGCATGTGTTCTGCAGCATGGCATTCACGTAGGTGTGCACACATGCACATGGCATGCATGCCAGCCGCATGCATGCCAGCATGCACATGTATGCACCCTCCATGCCACCAGTTGTGTGTGTCTGACATACATACCATGCAGCGATGGGCTGCCACCTGTCTGGAATCCTCCTCCGGGCACACCCTCCACCATGGTGCAGTGCATGGTGGCTGCCACCAACTTCTCCTGTGGCGTTAGTGTGGGTGCATCCGCAGGCCCTCCTCCAGTGGCAGTACAGGATGCCCGGATGGCTGCCACCTTCTCCTTAATCCGCCGCTTGTCTGTTCCCACCTTCTTTTGTCACTCCTGCGCTGATCACTGGTGACTGCCGTGTGGTTCACATAGGTTGCCACCTCCTCCCGTGCACCAGCCCTGGCCTGTGGTGTGCCCGTGGCTCCACTCAACAGAAGCTCAATGTCCAGGTAGGCCTCAAACAGGGCATCAGTCTTGGCCTTTGTGAAGTTGGGCCTACACTTCCATGCAGGCCCCCGCTCCTCACCCTCTTCATATGCCAACATGTTGCTGCCTGTGGACATGGACAGCAGTGTGTGTCAGTGGCAGCATCTCCCTGGTCCATCTCACCCTGCAGTGTGTCTGCTCCCAGTGAGCTGCAGTGGCATGGACAACTTACCAATCAAGGTTTCAATACCGGTCCATGGCCTGTGCTGTTATGTGGCACCTATAAGGCACAATGCATGCAAATGAGGTTGGGCACAACAGTAATGACATGCTAATGCACCCATTGCAGCATGCATTGGCTGATGAGCTCATTTGCATGTGGTCTCTGAATATCGAGATAGTGCGCCGTGTGCAATGAGATTGCACTGGAGCAAGTCGCAGCGGCACAATGCGCATGCATGCACGATGTGCAGGCCTGCAGTGCACATGTGCGTCATGGTATCATGGTGTCAGTCACGCACCATGCATGGACAGCACGATGCAGTGGCATTCCGCATGTTGTGCATGGCCAGCTACGTGCATGGTCGTTCATGGGGTGCCGTGCCCTATTGCGCACATGCGCAATGGCTGGCAACCTCTGACCCCACATAGCCACACCTATTCCACACATCTCCAGCACTGCATGATGGGCGGGCACTGCGCATGCCCCCATGCATCAGGTGTATGTTTTTGCTGCCGAATACGATGTAGTGACTATGGCGCAGGGAAGAAGCAGGCAGGCCAGGGTGGTCACAGGTGGAGTTGACCAACCTTGTGGCCTGCGTGGAGCCCAACACCCCCCAGCTCTTTGGGCAGGTGCCCCTGCAGTGGGCCTGGGGCACTATGTGGCAAGAGATAGCTGCCACCCTGGATCACAGGATAGGGATGCCCAGGACAGGCAAGCAATGCCGCCACTACTATGGGAACCTCATGCAGCAGGTCCTGGAGAGGTTGAGGAGGCTACTGGCACACGCCAGGCGAGGGGCTGTGCCACAGCCAGGTAAGTCATCCCATGTTGCATGTCTGCCCTGGTGCTGTACTGTGGTGTTGGCCTGGCTGCCTGGCATGCCATACAGAGGGGTACACTGTTGTCATGCGCATCACAGTGTGGCATTGCATACTTCCACTTGCATTGCAATGTGGCCATGCAGGTGTGCAGGACATGTCGGGCAGGGGCACTCCCTGTGCACAGGGGTTGGTGGGACAGCTGCTGTGGTCAGTTACTGATGTGCACCTGTCTTCTTTCCATTCCCAGGACCGGAGTACCGATGGTGGGCCAGGGCTACAGCAGCGCAGCAGGGAGCAGCGTGCCGTGATGACACTGGACCAGCAGCAGCAGGGCCACAGGGGGCAGGTAGGTACTGTCATGGTCCTTTGCACTGTACATGGGGGGTGGTGGGAGGGAGTGGGTGTGGGCATGGCGCATATGCCATGGCAGCTGTGTGTGTCACATCGTGCATGGTGCATGCCACTGTGGCACGTCCATTTGACACATGTGCCAGCTGTTGGTGGGGTGGGCATACGCCTGACTGCCACTGTTGGTGCTGCCAGTGCACTGTGCCATGTGACTGTCATTACGCAGTCATGTAGGCATTGTGCGTCAGGGACCACCTCTGTGTAATGTCGTGGTATGCCATGTTGCTGGCTGGCGTTGGTCCACATCCCTGTGGGTGGCCATTATGGGCCCTCCCTGGGTGCATGTTCCCATGGCCCATTGCACACTGTGGGTGGGCATGGTTCCTTGGGCCATTGCACTGATCACCTGTTCTGTCCCTTGTTATAGGTATCCGGCGGTGGTGACAACTGCCAAGGGTGATTCTAAGCTGACTGCTGCGCCAGACACTGCTTATGGCTTCTTCAACCCTGAAGGTGGTGGTGGTGCAGATCTGGAGGATGCTGCAGGCCAAGAAGAGGGAGCGTCAGCTCGCCAGGGTGGCCAGATGGGGCCGCCATTAGTTTTGCCCCTGTTTTCCCGTTTCCCCTGATGTACCTTCCTCTACAGTCCCCCCTCCCACTGTACAGTCCCTGTTCCCTGTCCCCTTCCCTCGCTGTACCTACCCTTTCCTAGCCCCTGGTTTTATGTAAATAGTTTGCTTCACAATATATTTTTCTGATTTACCTGCCTGTGTCTGTGTCTGCTTTGCAGGTGGCATGAGGAGCCATGCTGCAGTGGCCCAGTGTCTGTCCATGTGGTGTGCATGTGAAGGGGTGCGTGTTGTGCTTCCGTGGTTCTCTACTGTTTGCTGTGGTGTGTCCCACTGTGGTGGTGTCCAACCCCTGGGTCCGGTGGCTGTGCCTTGGGGTGTCCATGGGGCAGCTGTCAGGGGTGTGTCACAGTTGTGTGTGTGTGTGGTGGTGGCACACAGCCTTGGTCATTGGTAAGGTACTGTCCGCATGCTGTGTTGGGGCCCCTGCTTGGCATTGTATGGCCTGTCCCATGTGGTCTGCCACGCTACCTGCCACCCGGCACATTCAGTGCCTACTGTGTGGGCTTCCTGTGTGCCTGTGTGGCGTGTGTGTGCTTGGCTGCATGGTCCTGGGTGTGGCTGCTATGGTCTGGGAGGGGGGGCATGGCCAGCGGCCTGTGGGGGGGGTTCCCCTTGGTGGCCTTCCATTGGCCATTGGCACCTCCTGTCACCTGCTATCTGTGCCACTGTTGTGTTCTTGGGTCATGTGTCTGGGTGCCTGTGTGTGCCCTGCTGGTGGAGGCCTCCTGTGGCCTGTCACTGTACTGCTATGGCTCTGTCCCTGGGTCTGTTCTCTGTGCCATGCCCCCCTCTGTTGATCTGCCGCTCCCACAGTTGTGCTGGAGCATCTCTGTTTGCATCATGGCGCAATCCTACCATATTCAGCCGGGTTGTGCTGGTGCAGTGCGGCCAGCGCAGCTTCTGAATATGGCTCCTGTTGTGCCATGGCGCATCAGATTTGCGCTGCACCAGACTTGCACTGGGCTTTGGTGCATTTCTAAATATCTGGGCCTGCATGTTTATTTTTTTCCGTAGCACATTTTTAGGTAGGGATTCACAACAATTCCTGTGGTTACTGACTCTGTAGCTTGTTACATAAATTATTGGTACTGCACAATAAATTATAACCATGAACTGACTTTGATCCTGTGGCATCTTTAAATTTGGCATACTGGACCCCTTTTTCCATTCCTTATGTTATTTTGCTCTCATTCCCCCTCCTATCACACATCGACGCTCTCTCTGCCTTAGTCTCTGTCTGTCTCTCTCTCTCTCTGTCTGTCGCCCTCTTGAGTCTGGATTCCCTCACCACTGCTGCTCCTTACTTATCAAATGCTGGTTCTAACAGCAGTAATATTATCTCATGCCTTAGATGTTTCCCCAGAGGTAGAATCTGGAGCTTAGAACAAATTTCAGACTCTGCACTTTGGCCACACTTTATCTAGTATTCCAGTATCAGATTTGTTTTCTCATTTCACGATATCAAATGCACCAGGGCCCTGTCTCAGTCCTAAGCCGCTAAGTCATTGTTTTGTTAAAAAAACAGTAGTTTCTAAAAATATAACTGAGTTGTTTTTGGTAACCTACATTAATATGAGGTTTAATCTTTTTTTTTTTTGCTAAATTTTTGTTTTCTTTGGTTTGCATTTGATTCCAGGAATTGGAGAAATCACGGTTCAGCATGGTTGCCGCCTAGTTGCTGGGAACCAAATAGCAGTTTAAGATTTGTTAAAAAATACTTTATTTGGATTTATTTGCTTAGAGGTTCTATCCACGTTTGATACAGGGACCCAGATTATAATTCCTTGGAAATTTAAGTTAAATTGACATACTGAGGAGCCTAAAAAGAGAACAGGGTTTAAAAATTGTAAATCATATTCAAAGCCCCAGAAAAAAGCGGACCACCACAACAAACTTTGTTTTAAGTGTTTGGGCACAGATCATGACTTTGAGAATTGAGATCTTTGTAAATATATTTGCCCTAAAACTCCAAAAAAAAAAAAGGGCTGTGTTCTGGGAAGCCTTTTCTGCTGCCAGTCTGCTTCTGTGTCATACTAACATACTAAATTGCCAACAGATTAGGCCCAGCGGTATATTGAATCTGCTTGAGTACAACCTATAGTTCACTGACTGCGGCTGCCCCTCTTTCCTTTTGTGACCCCCTATGGACCCTTTACACACCCCGCTCCCCGCCGAACTACACCCTTGTATCTATCCCACCCTTTCTTGGAGCCTCCCACTGTCTCCATTCCCACCAACTCCAATGGCAATGAGGTCCAGGGTGCCACCACCCTCTCAGTGAAGTAGTAATGCCTCATCTCCCCTTAAACTCCCCCCACCCATCTCAGGTTATGCCCCTCATGGCTCCACCCTTCCTCAACTGAAGCAGACTGTCAGAGCTGACCCGGTTAATCCCTTTCAAATATTTAAAGACCTCTATCATATTCCCCTATCCCTCCTCTCCGCCAGGGAGTACATGTTCCAATCCTGTAGTCTCTCCTCATAGAACAGGTCTCTCAGGCTGTAAATCATCCTTGATGCTGTCCTCCGGACCCTCTCAAGAAGGGTAACTTTCCTCCTCAAGTATAGGTGCCAAAACTGTATACAGTATTCCAGGTGTGGCCTAACCAGGCAGTTGTACAGGGGCAGTAGGACCTCAATCCTTCTTGATGTTACCCCTCTGGTTATGCACCCCAGCATGCTATTTGCCCTTGTAGCTGCCCTCCTACACTGCTCAGAATTATTCATTTCAGCATCTGTTGCCACCCTGAGATCCTTTTCTTCCCTGGAGACCATCAGCCTTACCCCTCTGAGAGTGTAGTCGTACCTGGGGTTCCTGGTCCCCAAATGGAGTACACTGCACTTCTTGACATTGAACCTCAGCTGCCACGTGTGCAACCACTTTTCAAGTGTTCCAAGTTGTCTTGCAGCATCCTTCTCCCCTCCTCCTTGTCCACCTCTGCTCCCAGTTTGGAGTCATCCGCAAATAAACTCAGCTTGCTCCTAATTCCAACCCCGATGTTAGAGATAAACGCATCAAATAGGACTGGCCCTAACACTGATCCCTGGGGGACCCCACTACCGACCCTTCTGGGAGACAAGACCTCACCCCCAACCACACCCTCTGATACATATCCATTAACCAATTCCAAATCCACCCTAGTAGCTTCTCCCCTAACCCCAAGCTCTTCAGCTTCTCCAAAAGCTTATGGTGTGGTGTGGATGAAAGAACAGCTACAAGGAAAACATACTCCTCAAAATGGAAAGAGTTTTCACTGTATATATTTCACATAACGTTTCCCCATTACAGGCAGACTTGTCTGTGGTTCTGGGTTACCTAGTGTGCTTGCAGTCTCTTGGACTATAATCCTCCACCCTAGAGGTGCATTGTGCATAAGTCAGCATGTAAAGAAAAATCACTTGCATCACAGCCAGTGTTCAAAAGATTTTTCAAGGGCATAAATCACATGCATCCACCAGTGATGGAACTGTTTCCCTCATGGGATTTGAACATGCCTTTCACAGTTGGTGGAGTCTCCTTTCGAGCCAATGACCTTAGCAGATCTCAAGTATGTGACATGGAAACCAATGATGTTGATAGCAATGACATATATGTCAGGAAGTAAGTGAACTGTAAGCCCTTTGTACAGAACCCAACTACATTATGTCACATAGAGATTAAGTAGTGCTGACAGCACATATAATATTCCTTCCTAAGGTAGTGTCAGAATTTCACTTGAACTAGTCACCTTACCAGTGCTTTTCCCAAACCGAACTTATGTACAGGAGAGGAGAAGCTCCATTTCCTGACTGTAAAAAAGGTATTGAGCTGCTACCTAGACAGAACAAAGGCTCCAGAACGGACATACTGCTGTTTGTCACCTACAGCAAGGTAGATAAAGGTAAGCCAGCAGCAAAGAAGACTTATCCATCGGTGGATAGTTTCTTGTATCTAATCCTGTTATAAAAGCTGGTAGCTAGAAATGGTTTCGAGACAGTACTGTCTGGGGTGGTATTCAAAGTGGCCTTCTTTGGGGCTTTCTGGGTAAGTGAATTGTCAGTGAGGTAAAAGACCACGGCCAACTTTGCCAGCTACAATGGGAGGGTATGCGACTTACTGTACACCTGAACAGGTGAGGTGAGGTTACTACTCCAGAGCTCAAAGATGGATCAGAGAAAGGGGAGCATGGGTGACATCATACTGGGTTCACAGTCTGGTACTGTGTCCAGTGCAGGCGCTGCTGGTAGATCTGCAGATATAGCCAAGATTGATGGAGCCGCTGTTTGGGGATGAGTATGTCTACCCAGTCAACCAGCATCAGTCCTCATTTATTTTAAGAAAAGTAATAGTGTTGAGTATGACTATGCGGTATGCACAACTTATTCCTTCAGATCTGAAGGACCATCACAGCAGCAGCAATGGGCTTACCAGACAGAACCATGAAGAGGTTTTGGAGATGGAGGCCCAATTCGTTTCATGGGCACATATGCTCAGTTATCGGTATTTTGCCATTTTGTTTCTCAGATGGCACACCAGTGCAAGTTTGAACAGTGGAATCCTGGTTCGCATTGTGGGTGCTTAAGCCAATGCACGTTTGGAACAGGAGTTCAGCTGGGAATTAAAAGGGATAGAATACACTTATCTTGGTTGGGCCAGAGAGGTATGAAATGGGAGCAGCTGCTGCCTATGATCATGCAGAAAGGGAAAGTGTTTGGGTCACTGGAAGTGCTTATCGAGCATTAAGGTGGAAACAACCTGGGACTAGGTCTTCTCTGTCACTCATCATTCAAATGAAGACAAACTTGGCACTGTTGTGGAGATGGTTGCTGGCTTGTTAGTTTGGTCTGATATTCTGCCATGCAGGGAATGGAGACATGCATGGGACCTGAGAGTGATGAAGTGAACTGATAAGAAGGGAATGGGGCAATTTTGTAGGGATCCTAGGGGCTATCGGATTATGATAACATCACAATGGATTGCTGGTTAGTATCATGCAGAAGAGGTCCTTTTGTAGCATGTTGGCTCAAATCACTTCATTCCTTACTTACATGAACATATGGGGAAGCCATACTGAAGGGGTTAAGTAGGAGAGACCAGAAGATGGGGACACACAGACAAGTGAGGGGTCACTGTCTGGTCTCCAGTGGTGGCAGAGATATCGGCAGAGGTTAAAATTGTTAAAAATGCCTTAGCAGCAGCTGGTCCATGGTGGATGACCCACACTCAGAGTAATGTGTCCAGGAACCCACTTCCTTGCACATAGAGAAAGGGGCTGATGGTTTTGGAGGAATGCCGTGCCATGTTGCGCCTCTTTGGGGGTGGGACGGCTTTGTTGTAAGGCCCTGGTCTCAGTGCTACAGCTTTCTAATGCTTTTTCCTGTCTGAAATGTGATTATAATATTGTTTGATATCCTTAGACTGTTGCAGTAGTTAATGGGTGGGATATTCAGAAGGGGAAAGTGCGTGGTACAAATCCCGATGCGCCAGAGCGCATCAATGTGTATCTTGAGTGCAAGTAGGGAGGGTGTACCCATGCATACTCTGCACATCCGATATTCAGCCTGGGATGTGCTGAGCCCGTGCAGGTGCATCCCCTACTTGCACCGCACACACTTGAGCCAGAAAAAGGAGCAACAGCTGGCTACCCACAGGTGAGCTGCTGTATTGCAGGATGCAACACGGCAGCTGCCAGCTGTGGGTGACCACCCGAGCTCCGTCTGTCATGGTAGTGCCCCCCCCATGCCCGATCATGGGCATAAGTATTAAAATAAACAGTCCAATATCCCTGGTGGTCCAGTGGACTGCTCCCAGCCCAATCGCGGGCATAAGTATTAAGATAAACAGTCCTATATCCCTGGTGGCCCAGTGGACTGCTCCCAGCCCGATTGCAGGCATAAGTATGCAAATAAAATATTCCAAGCCATCCCTGGTTTTCCAGCAGTACCCCCCTCCGCCCACTGGGCCCCACCACCCGCTCTCCCCGGTCAGCGGTGGGCAGAAACTCCCCACCCATAAGCCACCTGCCCGCCCGACTGACTGTGTACAATCGGCTGTACACTCATTGGTCCCTGGCGTGGGCCAATGGATGTACTGAACCGTGCCATACCACAGTTCAGATATGAGAATGGATTCATTCACATATCTGGACTGTATAATATGTCTGATCTACTACCTCCATTGACCTACGCTGTGGACCAATGGCCATACAGCCATACTGTCAGCGCAGTCAGGCGGCCGATGGCTTGCGGGTGAGAACTACTGCCCGGCGTTGACTGGGGATGAGGAGGTGATGGGGCTCAGTGGGCGGGTGGGGAGGGGATAATTCTAGGCCAAGGATGGTTTGGAATATTTTATTTTCATATTTATGCCCGTGATTGGGCTGGAAGTGGTTCACTGGACCACCAGGGATATAGGACTGTTTATTTTAGTACTTTTGCCCGCGATCGGGCTGGGAGTGGTCCACTGGGCCACCAGGGATATTGGACCATTATATTTCAATATGTATGCCCACGATCGGGCATTGAAGCACTTGCCACTTGTGCAGGGGGCGTGGCCCCGACGGTTGAAGCTCGAGTAGGGCCAGGTGCAAGATGCCGGGGATCGGCGCACCTGCATGCAAATGGGGCCATAATGACATGCAAATGGCCCCATTTGCACCTTGCATGCAGTATGGCTCCAGTTGCATGTCCACCGCTGAATATTGAGGTTGATACACCTAGCGCAATGGCACTTGCACTAGCGCATCCCCCTGCCCCTCTCTGGCCACTTGCGCTGGTGCAGTGCCACTGTGCCATGTGCTATGTGGGAGGCCACGTGGCAATATTCACCAGGCTGAACCATTGCGCATCACCGTTGAATATCACCCTGTCAGCGCCCTGGCACATCCCAGTTGCGCTGCGTCCAGGCTTGCGCCACAGCCTGGCGCAGTCTGAATATCCCACCCTATGTGTTTTTTCCACTGATGTAAGTTTTGGGTCAATTTGTACTCATTTGTTACTAATCACCTAGATACAGCTATGTGGGTTTTTATTGAATTGTAGAAACTAGGCTTAGTACAGCTGGTGCCTTCACTGTCCAAGATAAAACTGATGGCCACTGAACAGGACTAGACACCACTGCCAATAGGCCCTCCTGAGATTTAGGGTGAAGCTCCAAAATGGCCTTCCTCCAGACCTCCACCCTCCCTTACTTCTTTAACAAGTGTAACTATAAATTGACTTCTGTTAGGTCCCTGTGACCTTTACCCTACTTTTCTCTCCCTCAGCCTGATGTGATCCTTTGCAAGGTAGAATTCTAGAGTTCATTTCTTAGGGGGATGGGAGCACTGAAAGCAGCAGCACCTCTCTATGCTTTTGCACCCTTGCAGTTTGGAACTGAACATGCTACATCCTGGCGAGTTTACATAAGTTCCTTGATTCTTTGCACTCAAAGGGCTGAATTAAAAAAAAAAAAAAAAAAAATCTATTTAAACACCACAATTTTAAAGGAGTAGTTTTGTTTTCCCTTTCTGCATCTTTAAACATATTTATTAGCCGTAAAGAGAGTTCTTGGCAAAGGGTTTCTGTCACATGGTTCCATTTTTGTTCCAGTGAAGGTCAGTTTACAGTACAGGATTATGCAACGCTGTACTGTGATCATATAACACATGCCTCCAAAGGCATTATGCAATCTTTTACTTTCTGATTAATGACTGCTTGCACAAGGGTGTTTTTCATTCCCCTGAATGCTGGCATCCTGGGAATGATTAACTTTGTGACATAATTCCCATCTCATAAACAGCAAGGCAGAGCCTTTGTCTTCATGAGATTCTGAAATTAGCTAAACGGTTGGTTGCCTAATAATGTCTGATTTAACTCCGACACAACAGCAGTTCTAGAGCAAGTCTGTCATCAGAGAAAAGTACTCAGGTTGGCGCTGCTTGCTTTACAAACATACCTGCTTTTTCACAGATCTTTTGAGAACTGGACAACATCCTTTAATATCAATAGACAATGCAATGTTTGCTCTGTATAGCCTGGAAGCAACTTGTGGGTTAAATTGGCAAGGAACCCACAGAAACTCAGTTTCACCATTACTTTCAAAATGGTACGAGATTACCTACTCCTGGGACACATTTTTTCTCTCAGCACTGTAGCACAGTTCACCTCCAGAAAATTACAGTTCCTCTTCTTTAAATCTGGAGGAGCAAGTCGCCCTCCTATACCTTTCCCAGTTTAACCACTGAGCAAATTCTAGTCTGTTTTGTCATACTTGGCCTGTAGGGTTATAGAAATGCCAGCTAGGTATAATGGAGTTCCTTTCTACCCTTGTGGGACCTTTTGTTGTTGAAGACTTCATACGAGTGTAGGCAGAAGTTAACATGATTATCTTCTCATATGTATGGACCTAGGCAGGCAAGCAGGCAGCCAAGACTTTGATGAACATTTTCATGTTCAAAAGCTCAGTTCAGCAGGTGTCACTTTCTCACCTGCTTAGCTGATTCTCTCATCATACAGTACCTTCTGAAAGTCTGTGGCAGACACAATGCTAGCTAGAGAAGTTTTGAACTGCAGTCAATTTTCCTTTTGGTGCTTCATTTTGTTCCTGTAATGGATCTCTTTTTTTGTGCAATGTGGTGGTGAGTGCAGGTGAGAATAAGGTCTACCTATTCACTAATACGAATGCCCTCCCCAGCCTAATCACGGAAGAAACCAGGCTCGGCCCTTTCAAAACCGGACTAAGGAGTCACCCACAAGCCTCAAACATATGTGACTGCAGCTGACCCTCACCCCGTAGACCCGACAACTTCTCTGACCCCCTATAGCACAATGGCCCAAACCGTCAACATTTACTTTGACAAGCAGCCTCCTCGGAAACTCTCTGCTCCTCTGTGGCTGTGCGACTCTGGTGCTAAATCATCCCTACCCGAGAAGGGTAGCTCACCCTCTGAAACAAATGTACCACCATGTGTTGAAAATAAATAATTGTTTTCCATTACTGTGTATGATCTATGTTATGTGCTAACATCCTGTAAAACATGTATTGTTTCCCTGCTCTTTATGTATTACATGGAATCTTTGTAAATGAGTCTTTGACTCAAAGGTCTTTCTGATTATCTCAAACAAATAAATAAAAAAAAATAATGGGAGAGAAGAGGGCTTTTCTGGTAAGAGTTTCATTAAAACAAGTCAAGCAGGAAATAAAGGGGGCAACTCTTTTCTTCAGCAACTGAGGAGCTGATTTGGTTTTGATGTTTGGAATAAAGACTGACAGTTGCGCCAGTTAGTCTGGTGGTTTGTGATGAGAATTGTTGTCCATCTGGCACTGGCCTGAAACCTGCAGTTTCAGCTGTAACTTGGATCAGATTCTGACACAGGTGTCAGAAGTGAAGGGCTGCACATTTCTTCACTGCAAGGTTCAGGCCCTTCCCCAGCATAGTATGTTTGGAGCCCGGCGATTAGGGCAGTGCAAATACCTTTTTCCAAATATTTAGTCAAATATTTAGACCTCTAATATTTGGGTATTTGGTATTCAGCCCTAGGTTACAAAAAGCAAATACTGGTTTCTGGCATCATGCCTGAAGCTGACGGCATGTAGTACAGGATTTGCATTTCACAGAGGCAGAAAGCACTGTCAGACACGTTTAGTGCCCAACAATGATCCGTTCCTCACCCAGTCCCAGCAAAGTAGATGTCAATAAATAAATAAAAATTCTTCTTGTTGTTATTTGTTTTACCTGCTTTCTCCTGCGCCCGCTAGCTGGCCAACCCATTAAAAATTAGAATTTCCCCATTCCACGAACCCACTGTAGGCACCCATTTCCCCCAATGGCAGTAGCATCCCAGAATATCTGACTAACTGATCCCATAATGGTTGAGTGACACAGCCCTCTCACCTGCATGGTGAGCCACTATTTTCTGAAATAGAGCTGTGCTTGTGGTTCGCTTCATGCTCACTTGATCAACTATCCTTCCACCCACTGTATGCATGCATATCCCCCTCTTCCCTTCCATGGCAGTGTCACCCCCATTTCTGACTTAACTGGTCCCACCATGGGTGATTAACACAGCCTTCCCACCTCCTTGGCTGGCTACCATTTTCTGAATACAATACTTGCGGCCCACCTCATGCTAACCTACTGTATCACATCATCAACACAATTATTTGCATTTATGATCAGATGATATAGTAGCATGAGGTGAGGCACAAACGGGGTTCTATTCAGAAAATGGTGGCTAGCTATGGAGGTAGAAAGGCTGTTGGTCACCCACTGTGGGGCTAGTTAGTCAGATATCATTGGGTGCCACTGCTATAGTTAAGGATGATAACCTAAAACCAGTAGCTATAAAACGCAGTAATACATTTTTATGACATCACACACATTTATGATGGAGCTCAGCCCCATGAACCACTCTCCTACACTTATAAAAATGTTTTTTTTTTTCTTAAATCAGTAACTATAAAAAAATAACGTCATGGATATCAGCATTGTTCTTGATTTTTTTTTTTACATCACCTTGGTGTGTGATACCTATACAAACTACTTGAGCTTCACTGTTGTGGTTGATGTCATGTCACACACCTCGGGGGTGTAAAAAGTATTGTAACACACTGATGTCTATACATCATTCTGTATATTCATGGCATTGCAGTCTCTCTTCATAGAAATGACACTGAACAAGTGCAATTTATAATCAGAAAGGTCTCAGCTCAGCTTTCTGCATAGACTTCATGGATACGTTGTTTTTAACAAGGGACTGGAAAATCAGCCCATGGACGCAGAGGTAATGCTAACACTCGTGACGCCATTGACTTTGTTTTGGGAATGTGCCCATGTCATTGGAGGGCCAGCCAGGGGAGGTGAGCAGAGCATCCCATGGATGCTGTCAACCTCAGGGCAGGGTGGGTTGATGGACTACACTCTGCTACTGCCACCTGGGTGGCCACAGGTGGTAGTGTAAGCAGAGCTGCGGAACAGGGATGGATGCCAACACCATGTGATGCATGCGCATGCATGCTTACTTAGCTCAAGGGATCTCTCAGTGTCCAAGCAAAAACACAACCACTCACTGCAGGAGGATGTCTGCCCCTCACTACAGGCCCCCCACTGCTGATTGTGGCACTTCTCTCCAGAAGAGCACCAACTGAGTCTCGGTTGGGGTAAGGGCCCCCTCCCAACAGTCCTACCCTGGGGGGTAGGCAAGGATGCTCAAAGGAGATGGGAGTAGGTCCAAGAGAGGGGCCGGGGCTGGTCTGTGGGCAGGACTGGTAGGGCCGACTGACCTATGGGAGAATAAAGCACAGTAAATTAATGGAAGAAAGAAAGAAAAAAAGGAAGGAAGGAAGGAATGAAGGACTAGAAATTGTGTGAAATACAAATGTAGTTTTAATACTGTAATCTCTAGATAGTGTAATGTTACTAACTGAAGGAACTGTATTGATGGAAATTCATACTACTGTATATGCATTAATGGTTGTCTTGCAGTATGTATTTTTTATTATGTTTACATTTCTGTGAAGGACATTGATTTGAAATGGGACTCGTCTATATGAAATAAAACGTGATTGATTGATTGATATACTGAATTATCATACTTGTGCTTTTAGGATCCTCTGGCATTTTCAAATAGTGCAGTGATAAGCCAGAGTCACTGAGTAACAGCCCCTCTTTCAGTACACACGACTTTTAATGCAGTTGTCCATGATTGTGCAGAGGAGTTTTGCTGAGTGCCCAGCTGGCTACTGGGCATGTCTACAGGCAGCCACAAGCACATTGAGATACGCTGTGTATATGCAAGGTGCAATAATAAAACCAAATCCAAATTCTGATTTAGTTGACAAAAACCAACCAAATCAGAATCATTACTATGTTAACGTGCTATTCTGATCCAGCATTGAGGGATTTTAAATGGGAAGAACAAATGATTTGTGGTGTGAGCCCTGGTGTAGTGGGTTATTATTGTAATGGGCTAATATAGTCTGTCTATGGCCATGGTGGTGGGTACATTGGGAGGTCGTCAATCTTGCTCTTAACCTTCATCATTGGAGGAGAAAATTAGGAAAATATTTGATAGTGCATTTAGCATTAAAGAACTAGTGGAGCCAAAGCAGGAAAATAATACACATTTTAAGAAGTAGTCAGTTGTAACTTTTTATTTCCAAGTATTTTTATGTTTCCTTGCGCATGCGAAAGAAGCATTTTGCTTTGCTTTAGAGAACGGCATTTGTGAGGTGTGTCTCGGACTAGCCTAATGCATAGCAATCTACATTGGACTCATCCCTGACTGACCAGTGACCACACAAGCAGAGTATGATAGTGGTCACAGTTTCATGGGTGTAAACTTTGTGTACTTGAAAGAATTTAGTGCTCCAATGAGTGAGCACTTCAGTACTTTCATTTGCATAAAGCTGGTTGACAAACAGTACTTTCATTTGCATAAAGCTGGTTGGTTAACAACTTTAAAATAAATACATAAAAACTCAATAAACCGACATCAGGGGGCCTACTTCCTGTGTCAGCATTCAGTGCCACTGCCCCCCCCAGCAGTGTGGGATGCTGGGGAGCCCAACCCCAGTGTCCCGATATATTTATTTTCTTTAATAAGTCCTAAGAAAAAGAAAACAGCACCAAGACATGTTTTTTTTTTTTTTGCATTCTGAAAAAAAGAAAATTGTCCCTCATGATCACCCCATGCCCCTCCCCCATCCCGACCCTCCCACTGAGCACCACCACCCACACCCTCTTTGCCCGTGAGTTACCACCAGAAGTCTTAGGCTGTCATCTTCTGTGGATTGCGACATGTCTGCGCCCTTTAAAGACAAACTGCGAACTGAGGAATAAAAGGTAAGTGCTGTATAATGTATTCCAATGGCATTTTGAACTTATGTTCATAACATTGACATTTTTACCTGTACAACGAGAAGTAACAACAAGCAGCCCCAAAGTAGCAGCGGAGCCGATGGTAGTGAAACATATGTAAACAAAAACTCCCACTCCCTCCCTCTGTAGTGCTGTGCCACCCCACCCTCTGGTTCACATCCCAGTAAGAAAAAAAATCCCGCCTCCTCCTCTGTGTGCTATATCACCCCGTCCTCCTTTCCGCCTTGGTAGGTAGGAAAACCTCCTCCCTCCCTCTGTGCTCCCCCTGCCCATCTGTTAACCCCTGGGTTGCACCTGTAAACAAGCCTTGTCTCAGCCTGCCTTTCCTGGTTAACAATTTTAAAATAAATAAATTATATAAAAACTCAATAAACCGACATCAGGGGGCCTACTCCCTGTGTCAGCATTCAGTGCCACTGCCTCCCCCAGCAGTGTGGGACACTGTGGAGCCCAACCCCAGTGTCCCGATATATTTATTTTCTTTAATAAGTCCTAAGAAAGAAAACAGCACCAAGACATGTTTTTTTTTTTTTGCATCCTGAAAAAAAGAAAATTGTCCCTCATGGTCACCCCATCCCCTTCCCCCATCCCAACCCTCCCACTGAGCACCCACCATCCCACACCCCCTTACCCCATAGTTATCACCAGAAGTCTTAGGCTGTCATCTTCTGTGGATCGCGACATGTCTGCGCTCTTTAAAGACAAACTAAGAACTGAGGAATAAAAGGTAAGTGCTGTATAATGTATTCCAATGGCATTTTCAACTTATGTTCATAACATTGACATTTTTAGGTATTTTTTCACCAAATTTTCAACATGGCTGTTTTGTGACCCCACCTCATGAACACTCACTGTCATTTCATTACTCAGGTCTGGAAGACGATTTAACAGTCATTGCATGAAATCACCTTTCAGGACTGAATAATTAAATTTCACCACTAGAGTTTATGAGGTGGGGTCCCAAAAAGGTCATGTTAAATGTTTGGTGACAAAATTCCTAAAATTGGCTGAGTTACGCACGTTTGTCGAAATGTTTCTATGCACATGCATAACTTTGGTAATTTTCACTATTTTTGACTCCAAATTTTCAACATAGCCATTTTTTATACCACCTCATGAGCAGTACAGCTGTCATTTTTAACATCCTGCCCAAAACATGTTTTCCCACCTGTGGCGTTTTTGCATGGATTTGAAAAAATTTCACCTATGGGATTTATGAGGTGGGGTCATAAAAACAACATGTTCAAAATTTAAGTATCGAAATATGAAAAACTGCCAAAGTTATGACCATTCATTGCAATTTCGTTATGCCCACCCATAACTTTGGAAATGTTAAAAATATTTTCAACAGATTTTCAACATAGCTTTCTTATTACCCCACCTCATGTATGTCACAGCTGACATTTTTCAAATCCAGCCCAAAATTTGTTTTTGCACCTGTGGCACGGAATGGCATTGCAGCTGTGCAGAATTATGGTTTGGTGGTGATTCAAAAATGTTCTGTTCTGAGTACATCAGGTGGGGTAATAAGATGACTATGCTGACAATTTGGACACCATTGGAAAAGTTCCTTCTTTACCTAACTCAAGAACATGAGGTGTTTATAATTCAACCAACACAATACACCCCTGCCACATGTTCAAGGAAACATTCGGCATTGACAAATGCTTGTTGTTTTTCATTTTGCTCATTAGAAAGTGATTTATGTGATAACATAGTGTATGGTGTACTGTAGGTCAGCATGGCTTTCCATGCCATGTAAAAAGTCATTCTACTGCACTAGTGACGTCCATACTGCAGCAGAACAACTTTTCATTCTACTGTAGTAGGGACATCATCAGACAACGCTCACAAGCCATTCTTGACTCGTGGTAAGGAAGTGGCGATGGATCGAGCAGAGACACGCAGGACCTACAGGGCACTAGGAAAAAAGGCAGGATCGAACAGATAAGTTAAATTTAATATTACTGTGCTGCAGAATCAACCAGATTTTTTTAAAAATGATACCACCCAGTCCACAGAATGAATGTCCTCATGCTAAGCAAGAAGAACAACCATTGGCCTGGTGGCACTGAGGGCTGAGGTGCTGGACACCACACCTCGCGCCACACTGGCGATCCAGGTTTGGGAATGGACTCGGGCCGGCAGGGGAGGGAAGGGATTGAGCATCTGGAGAACTGCTCTCCTTCCCGGGGAGGGATTTGGAGGTTGTTTCGCTCCAGGGCAGTTTCTGGCAGTGGCCACGGGTAGTGCGGAATGTGCAGCGCAAAGCAGATGCTGGGGGGTAGAGTGATAGCAGGCATTGGTGCTCCACACCTGGACACCATTGCATGTCTATGCTCCACAGGGGAAACAAAAATACCGAAAAACCATCTGGAGCACCAGGAGATGATGGAGACCCCAGGTGCATGTCCACATCCCAATGCCGGCCCAGTGCACCCAAGACTCCCATGGCCGTCCCAGTGATAAGGTAGGTCCCTCTAATTTCAGAAGGAACCACCACGGGACAGTGATCCAGGGGGCTGGACCTGCCAGAGTCGCTCGAGGGGAGAGCCTGGGGGAAGCAGGGTTTCAGGCTGGGAATGCGAGGCAGCAGCTGAGAGGGTACTCTTGAAGGATGCCCAAGGCCCAGAGTAAATAAATAAAGTCTACAAAACAAAAGAGGAACAACCGCCACTTTTTTTAAACTTTAAAACTCTGCTCAAACCTGAAAGCCAACCAATCAAAATGTGCCTGGTCCCTAACAACCATGCAGCATGCCCTAGCAACCAGTGCTAACTCCCAACAGTAAACATTGAGATTTCTGCTTAGGAAAAAACAAACATTAAGATGTAAAACTATTTTTATTTGCTTTTGGAGGACACCATACACTTTATAGAACAGTTTATGGATCACTATCCTATATATTGTGCTGGATTTGTGGAACAGCTCTCAGCCTGGCAGCTGACATATCTATCTCTGTTCCCTCTAACTACATCATCTGCATTGTGCTCTCACTGACGGTGACATCACAGGTGGCTAACCTGGCAGCAGCTGAGTAGCTGTTCCTAAACAGCAGCAATATCACAGTCAGTGAGGTCACCATGCAGATGAGTAGTTGGGGGTGGGAAATAGAGCTAGGTATGTCAGCTGCCAGGCAGAGTGCTACCCAATACATCAGATCTACCAACATTAGGTAAACAGTCTTATAATTAACCAAAGGAAAATTAGTATCTCAGGCATATAAGGTAATGGTTGACTGCTTTTAAAAACTAATATTAGTTTTAGGCAGTATACTATCTCTTTAAATGTGATAAGTATAAGCTATGTAAGGTTTAACAAAACAAATGTTCTATGTCAGGCAGTGGTATACGTGAATTACTTTTTATTGAGCCCTGGAAAACACAGGGGAAACTATGGAAAGATAATTTTTCTTGGGAAGTTGGGCACATTTCTGCCTGTATTTCCCACATTGTCAATATTTAAATTACCACATTTTATAGCTATTTACTTTATCATGAAAACAGAACCAGACCACCCTAAATTTTATTTGCTCAGGTTGGCCTATATACCTGAAAATACAGTCCTCAACTTGTGACATCACAAATTGTTGCTGTAAAAATGCTTATCATGTCACAAACATATAAACGGAGGATTGTGAAGTCTAGTGTAGACAAAAAGCAAAAGCAGATGAATGCTAAGGGGTGGTGATCCTATTGTCATGTTAATGTACAGCATGAAAATGAAAAAAAAAGAAAGGTTATTAAATATGAAAAATAAATATTTAGTAAAATGAGCATAACAATTATACTTTTTTCTGTCAATGAATAATCCCAGACAGAATGCTCATGTAATAATAATGCTCTTCCTCTCAATTCTAGCACTTATCTTGTATTTCATTCAGCCTTTATTTTACCAGGAGGTTCCATTAAGATGGAAATTTTCTTATGCAGGGAAAACCTGACTAAATGACAGCAGCACAACAACAGATGCAAACAAGGATGAAAGATAGTATGACAACTGTTGTAATACAGATTGCAGGATTCTGAATCATTACACTGTTACGATGCATGAAACAGAATGTGCAGTATACTAAATCATTACACTGTTACAATGTATGAAACAGAATGTGCAGGATACTGAACCATCACTATGTTATCGTGCATGATACAGAATGTGTATGAAATGGAATCATCACTGTGTGAACGTGCAGGATAGAGAATGTGCAGAATATGAAGGTACAGAATACAGAATGTGCAGGATACTGAACCATCACTATGTCATCATGCATGATACAGAATGTATATGATATAGAATCATCATTGTGTGAACGTGCAGGATAGAGAATGTGCAGAATATGAAGATACTGAATGTGTAGGCTGCAGCAGCATTGCTATATGTTAATTCATAACTTCAGGGGAGGTTGAGGCTAGGAAAAACCACAGAGAAGGGAGAGGAAGTAAAGAACCTAGCTAGGGCTCCCCTTGAACTGGTGATTAGAAACACTGGGAAGGGAAGCAGCAAGTTCTCAAAAGGAAAGGGAAAGATGACATGGGGTCTCACTAATCCTGTAAAAATTGGGAGAATGAAAATTTAAGAAGGGCAGGCAAAAATGAAGGGGGAGAACCTTTAAAAAGCAAAAGGGATTTGGACACAAGATAGAAAGCAGTCTTCCTTAATGCCAGATACAAATTTAGTGAGCTCCAGGCAATGGATGCAGACACATGGCTGGACCTCATAGCCATTACAGAAACTTGGGCCACATAGAGCAATGGTTGGGACCAGAAATTCCCAGGCTACACCACGTATAAGCAACATAAGGGGAAAGGTAAAGGAGGGAGTAGCACTGCATGTCAGGGAAGGCATTGAGGCAGAGTAGGATGGAGCCATCGGGAAGAAATGGGGAAAAAGAACTGCTGTGGGTTCAGTTCATGGCAGCATCAGGTAAGAAATTGCATATGGGGGTGGTCTAAAGACCACTCGGGCAGGGGGATGACAGCTATAGGGAATTAAGGTAGAAGTAGAGAGAGGGGTTGCAAAGGAGGAGATGGTTGTAGTGGGGTATCACAACCTGTCAGACATTGATTGGGACATTCCAGCAGCTTGGAGCACCAGAAGTCAGGCCAAAAGGGGCCATGCTCGAGGCAACAAAGTAATACTTGAGAACAGTTACCAAGATAAACAAGTACAAGAGGCCAATATGGTTCTCTGAAAAGGTCAGAGAGGCAGTGAGGGCCAAAAAGAAGGCCTTCATCAGGTACAAGGCGAAGCAGGGGGGATGAAGAATGGAGGGAGTAACAAGCAAGAACTAAAGAGGCCAAAAAAGCAGACACACAGCTGCAGGGAAAACAAGTTTTTCAAGCATATAAGGTAAAAAAGAAAAACAGGACATGGAATTGTTAGGCTAACAGAAGGAGGCTGGATAATAGAGGATGAGCAAAAAGTAGTCATTCTGGACAATTACTTTTGCTCGGTATTCAGTAGGGAGGACAGTAGACCTTGCTAGAAAGTGGTGTAAAGGCTGCGGAAAGTGGGATCCTAGAAATGAGGCAGCAGGTATTTACAAGTGAAGGGGTCAGAAAAGAGCTAGCAGCCTGAAGATAGAGAAGGCCCCAGGGCCAAATAAGATGCATCAGAGGGTGTTCCGGGAACTGGCATTGGAATTAGCTGAACCCCTGGTATTGCTATTCAGTAGCTATGGTCAGACAGGGGTGGTTCTGTAATACTGGAGGGTAATGGACATAGTTCCGTTACACAAGGGTAGGGACAAAGAGCAGCTGGTTAACTACAGACCTCTCAGTCTTCTTACCTCCATTGTGGGTAAACTGATGGAGGCACTAGTCAGTGAAGACCTAGTGGACTCCCTGGAGAAAAATGGGCTCCAGAATAGCAAACAGCACTGGTTCATGGCAGGAAGGTCTTGTCAGACCAACCTGATAGTATTTGACTGGGTAATTAGGACAGTGGATAAGAGTCCTGCAGCATATTTATTGTACTTCTACTTAAGCACAGCAGTCAACTCAGTGCCTCACAAAAAAAACTGCTGAAGAAGCTAGAGGACCTGGGTGCAGAGAAAAACATAGTTAGATGGTAGGGAAGCTGGTTGAAAGGAAAAAAGCAGAGGGTAGTGGTAAACAGTCAGATCTGAGGAGAGGGAGGTCACCAATGGGGTGCCACTGGGATCAGTCCTGGTCCAGTCCTTTTCAACATATTCACAAGCAATATAGGAGAAGGAATTCAAGGCAAGATGTATCTCTTTGCAGATGGCACTAAGATATGTGGCAGGGTAGACAGTGGTGAGGGGGGGGGCAAGGAAGATACAGAGGGACCTGCAGAGGATGGAGATGTGATCTAAGGTTCAGCAGTTGAAATTTAATGCCAAGAAATGCAGGGTAAGACACATAGGGAAACAAGAACTCCAGAACAAAGTATTGGATGGGGTGGTTCAAGCTGGGCACAACCTCTGAGGCAATTAACCTAAGAATCATCATATGTGTCTTCCATGAACAATCTAGCTAGTGTAACAAGGTCTACAGTAAGGCAAAAAGAATGCAGTGTTGTATCTGGAGAGGTTTTTACAGCAGGAGAAAAGATGTAATACTGCCTCTCTATAGATCACTGGTGAGGCCACACCTGGAGTGCTGTGTCCAGTTCTGGAGTCCTCACCTGAGGAAAGACAAAGAGAGGATGGAGATGGTGCAATGTAGGGTAAGTGAAGTGATTCAGTGTCAGCAGTGCAGATCCAGCAAGGATCATCTTAGGGCAATAAAAATCTGCTCACTTGAGGCCAGATGAGAGATGGGTGATACAATAGAATCCTTCAAGTTCCCTGAAGGGAATGAACAAGGTGAACCATGAGGAACTATTCACAACAGTAGCAAATCTAGAACATGAGAACATGAGTGGAAGCTGGCAGGGTGGGGGGGGGGTTCAGGAGGAACATGAGGAAGTTTTATTTTACAGATAGGGTGGTTCAGCCATGGAACAGTCTACCAGTGAAGGTGGTGGGTGCCAAAACCATTAATGGCTTCAAGCACAGTTGGGACAGAGTTAAGGGCTTAGTAGTTACTCAGAGGGGTAGTAGTAAGACAAGAGAGCAAGGGTGGGCAGTGTAGACCAAGACTTCATACTCACGAAAGGTCTAGGGGTAGGATAGGGTGTTAAGGGCAGACTGTATAGGCCATTTGTATTTTTCTGCCATCATTGTCTCAGTTTCTGTATTGACTCTATACATTGTGGGTGGAATTTTAAAGTTACCACTTACATGGTTATGAGGGAGGGTGGTAACTTGAAGATTAGTGAAATTGTTGAAAAAAATATTACAAATTGCAGAAGTTATAAATGACAGAAATTTGAAGTTGGAAAAAAGTCTGTGCACATGTGCGGTTAGTGTATTTTCAGACATTTTTTTCAGACTTTCTTGGGATCCACCATTACTGGATGGGGAGAGACTACATGAGAGTGGCAACAATGGAATTGGCGGTGGTCTTGGTCTAAAATCTTTGATGTGACCAGTGCTTGAATACTGAAGCCATCTATTGGTAAAAGGCTGTGAGGATACTAAAACATTTAAAAGTGTGCATTGTGCATAGTAAACAATGATTTGAGTTACAATCACACTATAAGAAATGGAATACTGAAACTATATACTGTATGACAGAAGACAAAAACTGGGTAAAAATGTTTTTTCTTGGGGTGACAAATCTGTCTTTCAAAATTCATAATCAAATATGGCCTAATGTTCACGTAAAACACAAACATATAAAAAGGGAAAGTTTGGTTTGCACACATAGCGAGAACCAAACAATTCAAAGTTTCCTGCCACGGGCTGTTAGAACCTATGGGTGAAGTTAGCCAAAGATGTAAGCTGCAATCTATCTGTTTTGGTGATGCCATCTGTATGTACCAGGAGTGTTGCTAGTTTTAAATTTACAGGCATAGATGAGTGAAGTCGGGAACTGCACTATGCGTACCGGACGAAGTTCCCAAACTTACGGCTCCTACATGTGGCAAAATTCTTTTTTTCTTTATTGCTTTTTTATTTAAAAAAAAAAACCCTCATGCAGAACAAAACCACCCTTCCTACACCTCCAGTTCAAAAACATGTTAACTCCACCGTTGTAGTACTCACACTTCCCTCCCCTGCTTCCCCAGAAAAGTTTCTTTTCTGTCTTACCTACAGTATACAGTATTAGCCAACCCCCAATTCTGGAAGAATCTTAGTTTAAATTCCTACCTCAGTTCCTTTCATATATTTAGTATACACTTCCAATGTACTGGCACCCGGCATCCCATATACCACAAAAAAGGATACATGGAGATACCTGTAAAAAACTTAACTGTCCACTGCAGCAATGAATGGTGATGATGATTTCCTAGTAATAATTGCTGATTGGATGACCACACTGACCAATCACGGTTACTACTAGCACATCATCACCAATTCTTGAGCCTGAACACTGGGCTGCTACTTTCATTTTATCTGTAATGATAATCCCTAGTTCTCTCTCCTAAAGCTGGTCTCCGGGCTCATCTCTTCTGGGAGGTCCTTCCTGAAACCATGTGACAGGCAGGAAGCATACAGACTTCTGCAGGATGGGATATACCCTCCCACTCATTTCCTCCAGACGTCCGTTTACTTCCTGCCTGTCTAATGGTAGGAGCTCTGCAGTACCTCTGTCTCGGGAGTGACAGAGTCGAAGACTTCATCAGTGAGTGTGCATCTGTTTTTTCTACTTTTGGACAGAATTATCAGCGCTACTGAACGCTAGTGCAGGGACACCTTTCTCAGTCTTGCAAGCTGCACAGATGGGCTCCCTGCTTCCTCCCGCATCCATGCAACGAGCCCTTCTTCCCACACTAAGAGCCACCCCTCCTGGAGCAATGAGGGGGCAGTCACAAAGTTGACTGGTGCCAGCGGATCCAGCCCTATTACAGCCCAGGCCATGTAGCTCTCAGGGCTCACAGGAGTTTGCCACGCAGCAGCTGCCTTGTCGATGAGCACACAAGGGATTTGGCTTGTCGACGGGCACCTGGAGCTTCTCTTCCATCAATGGTCACTGAAGGATTAGACCATTGACACGCTGGCCAGCAGCAGCCGCCTTGTCGACAAGCACCCAAGGGATTTTGGCTCATCGACGGGTGCCTGGGGCTTCCCACCCATCGATGGTCACTGAGGGCTTTGACCATCAATGTGCCTGCCAGTCGGAGAGCTGCATGGACTTATTGGGCTGTCTGACGCTGGATATCTAATGTGGGAGCGTTCACACTCTTAGGCAGGTGGAGAGGCAGACTATTTGGGGGGTAAGAAGGGGGCAGAACATTGCTTTCTCATCAACGAGCATCAGCTCATCAACAGATCTTTTAAGGGGGCTCCTAAGCTTGAAGGGACTGGACAAAACAACAAGCTCAGGATTCAAATACAGTCAAAATCTATTAAAATATTAAACATGTTCTCATCAAAACTGGACAGACCCCCCCCCCCCAGAGGCAGAAAGCGCCACAAGTGCAGAACACCCATGCTAGCCACATTCACAGGGTCTCTGTGTGTCAAATGCGATAGGGCAGTGTCACCAGCCATGGATGAGGCAGACGAGGTATCTGCCTCTGAATCCCAGGATCTGCAAAACCAGCGCATGGGTCAGGGGTAGTCTCCCACTTTAGAGGGGCGTCACCACTCGGCTGGGGCTCTAGCCCAGGATCTAATAGAAAAACTGAATGGGGCCTTCACCCTCAACTCCTCTTACTTTGACATCCTTTAAGAGTTTCTGGAGCCTAGGACCCATAGTAAAACCTCACAGAAGCGCACCCCCCCCATCCTCGGACAAGGACGCTCACCACTCCTTACAACGTGACAGGAGGAGGAAGAGACCCAGATCCAGGAGTAGATTTAGATCCAGAGACACAACCCATGGGAAGCACAGATGGGACAGGTCACCATCAGGGTCCGGCTGTTCAACTCCAGAGGAGGGGGGACTCCCAAACTCGGATTCCAGCTTGGACTCCTCACCAGCCAGAGACTTTGATTTGAATTACCTAGATTTTTTAATTAAAAAGGTGTCAGATGAGATCCACTTGAGTTCATCTTCTCCAGAACCCAAGCGAGCAAAGCCAGCATTCAGGCTTGTGTCGGCTTCTAAGCCAACAACTGTTTTTCCCATCCCTCCAGCCATAGAGGACCTCTTAAAGGAAGAATGACAAGGACCTGAACTTTCATTTCTTGTCCCTCGCCGCCTAACCAAGCTACTGAAATTCGACAAGAAACCCTCAGAGAGAAGGCTAGACTGTCCCAGGATAGACCCTCTTATCTTAAACCTCATAAAAAAAGACAGTTATCTCAGCAGAGGGTGGAGCCTCCCTGCAGGACCCAGTGGACTGGAAAGTGGACACCTCTCTAAAGAAAGCTTTTCAGTCCACCGCAACCTCCCTCAAAGCAGCTACGGCTAACCTCTTCTCAGCTCAGGTGGCTCTCTCATGGTCTACTGATCTGGCATTCCAGCTCACTTATGAGTCAGAGAAGAATAAATCCATTTTACAGCAACTGCAGCTAATGGGGCTAGCCTCATCCTTTTCGGTTGACGTATCTGAGGAGGCAGTAAGGTGTGCAGCAAGAGCTATGTTTTACCAGACTTCAGCTTGATGCAACTTATGGCTATGGGCTGGGCAGGTGGATGCCTCCTCGAAGATGCATCTGGTAAATGCCCCTTATGAAGTAGGCCTTCTTTTCAGTTCAGCCCTAAAGGAGGTGGTCAAGTAATCAGGGGAAACTGCAAAAGTGCGAGTGCCGCAATCCTGGGGAAGGAACAAGCCCGGGGCTTCGGGATCCAGACACAATTTTTGTGCCCAAAATTATTCCAGGGGTCAGAACAAGTCATCTCCAGGCAGATGATACTGGTTTACCTCATGCAACAGAGCAGCTTCTGGGGTGGCGGGGAGGTGCCCGACCGGCTGAGGGCATCTACAAAAAATTGCAGTGAGGACTCATGGACCCATCCTCATGTTGGGGACAGGCTTTCCAGCATTTTTGAGGAATGGGTCCACACCACCACAGACAAGTGGGTGTTAGAAGTAATTCACGAGGGTTACTTCATCGAGTCCAACTCCCGGTCCCCCCCCCGCCCCACATAGTGCCCTCGCCAGTCTCAAGCAACCCAGTAAAAAGGGTGGTGACCCTGCAAGCGATTACAGATCTTATACAGGCAGCAGCGATGGAACAAGTCCCCATTCCAGAAAGGAACAGAGGAGTGTATTCCCTATTCTTCCTAGTGCCAAAATGCTCAGGAGGTTTCCAGCCAATGTTAGATCTCAAGTTTCTAAATGGTTTTGTGCATTACAGAACATTCAGAATGGAGACTCTGTCCTCCATCATCTGGGAAATCCATCAGGGGGACTTTTTGGCCACAGTAGATTTACAGGATGCTTATCTACATATTCCCATCCAGAAGGCACACCGGCAATTCCTCAGGTTCAAACTGGAGGATCACCGTTTTCAATTCATGACGCTGCCCTTTGGCCTATCCACAGTCCCTAGAGTCTTCTTCAAAGTCCTGGTGACAGTGGTTGCTCATCTCCGAATGCAAGGGATCCAGCTCTTCCCATACCTGGACGACATTCTCATCAAAGCCCTAGAATATGATCAAGCAGTTCAGGCAGTGACGGAGGTCACTCAGTGCCTCTCCTCTCTGGGCTTTGTAGTCAACCAGAAGAAGAGCTCCCTGCGACTGTCACAGTCTCTGAATCATCTGGGGGTGAATAGTAACACGATCCAGAACAAAGTTTTTTCCACACAGTCAAAATTCAAGGAACTGAGGGCACTCATCTACAAATTCCAAGCAGCTCAATTACTGCAGGATCACTCCTTCATGCAACTCATAGGGATGATGGTCTCCCTGGAAGACTTAGTTCCCTGGGCACTAGTCCACATGTGTCCTCTCCAGTCAGGCCTCCTCCAGCAATGGTCCCAATCAAGGGGCACAATGGACCAGAGGGTTCAGGTATCTCACGAGGTAAAAGACTCCCTGTTATGATGGACTCAGCAGGACAGCATCATGAGGGGCCTCAATCTGGGACACCCTCACTGGATGAGAGTCGCCACCGACGCCAGCCTCTGGGGGTGGGGGGCGCATTCGTAACAGCTCTTGGCACAGAGCAAGTGGTCACTGGTGGAGTCTTGCTACAGCATCAATGTGTTGGAGATGTGGGCAGTCCACCAGGCACTACAGCAGTTCAAGACCCAGCTTACCACTGGGACATTCTCATCCTTATGTACAACTGGACAACAATGGCCTACATCAACCGCCAGGGTGGCACAAAGAGCTCTCAGATGCTGTGGGCGACTCTTCTTCTCTTTCAGTGGAAGGAAGACAACCTGGGGAGTCTAAGAGGCTCTTACATCCCAGGCCAGGAAAATGTCACAGCAGATTGGCTAAATTGAAAGCACATCCTGCCAGGAGAGTGGTAGCTCAAGGACAGTGCTTTCCAACCCATCTCGTCGCAGTGGGGCCACATGCAGGTAGATCTTTTCACCTGCTGATAAAATTGCAAAGTTCCATGGTTCTAAGCTCTCATCAAGGGCAACAGAGCCATAGCACAGGACACCTTCTCCATCAACTGGGGTCAGTTTGATCTGCTGTATGCCTTTCCTCCAATTCCAGTCTTATCAAGGGTACTGCGCAAGATTGCCCAAGATCAAGCAGAGTTGATTCTGGCTTGCCCACGCTGGCCCCGCAGAATGTGGTTCCCTCGATTAGTCCATATGTCTCTACATTCTCCTCTGGTGTTCCAAGAAAGCCCAGACCTACTACATTAAGGACCGGTGCTGCACCCCAGTCCTCGCAATCTGTCCCTCTCGGCATGGAGATTGAGTGGGAAACTCTCAAAGAGTTAGGTTTCTCTGCACCTGTCATAGAAATGTTGATTCAATCCAGGCAGGCCTCATCCTCCAAGGTTTATTATAGGATCTGGAGAAAATTCAGGTTCTGGTTGCGAGACACCTCTCTGCCAGATGACTCGGTGTCTCTGCCTACTATCCTTCAATTCCTTCAGGAGGGTTTCAACAAGTGCCTCCAACTGGCGACCTTAAGAGTCCAGGTGTCTGCTTTAGGGGCGCTTCTGTTGGCGGACTCAGGCGAATCTCTAGGAGCTCTCCCTCATGTTTGACAGTTTCAAAGAGCAGCAACATTGAAGCGTCCTCCAATAAAACCCATAGTTCTAACTTGGAGGCTCAACCTGGTACTTAAAGCACTCACCAAGACCCCTTTTGAGCCCTTAAAGGAGGCATCCTTGCTTCATCTCACTATGAAGGCTGTCTTTCTTACCTCAATCACCTCAGCCTGCCGCATCCGTTAGATAGGAGCCCTGTCATCCAAAGAACCGTACACTATTTTTCATCAAGACTCAGTAGTTCCACAGACAGATCCAAAGGTGATGTCTCCTTTTCACTGCAGCCAAGTATTGAACATTCTCTCATTCTGTCCATATCCCAAGAATGAGAAGGAGAGGGAATTCCACACGCTTTATCCAAGGAGAGCTCTCAAGATTTACATTGAGAGACCTGACTCAGTCCGTAAGACTTTAAGCCTATTCATCCTTACATCAGGCCCAAATATGGGTAAGAAAGCATCAAAGGACTCTATTGCTAGGTGGTGGTGTTCCACTATCGCCATAGCTTACCAGAAGGCCGGGATCGACCTGCCGGGACCAGTGTGAGGTCACTCAACTCGAGCAATGGCTATGTCCTGGGCGGTGTTCAGAGAAGCTTCTCCAGCAGACTTGTGTAGAGTGGCTATGTGGTCATCAATTCATACCTTCACAAAGTTCTACAAGTTGGATGTTTCCACCTCGGCTGAGGAGTCCTTTGGCCACAGGGTCTTCCAGGCAGTGGTGGACCCATAAGGGACTATGAACATTCTTCCCACCCTAGATGTGGAGGGATGTACTGCTTTAGTATATCCCAGAAGTGATGAACCCGGAGATCAGCTTTAGGAGACAGAAATAGAAATTTAAATACCTGTAAATTGTCTTTCTCCGACTGCTGGTCTCTGGGATCCATCCCTCCCAGAATACTGAAAGTCGGCCTCTGGCCGCAAGTTACATTAACCTTTCTTTTGTCTGTTTCTAAGTTATGTGTTTCCTCAGGGAACAAATGCTATAGAAGTACTGATGTCTGGAGGAAACGAGCGGGAGGATATACCCCATCCTGCAGAAGTCTGTATGCTTCCTGCCTGTCACGTAGTTACAGGAAGGACCTTCCAGACGTGATGAGTCCAGAGATCAGCAGTTGGAGAAAGAAAATTTACAGGTATTTAAATTTCTATGTCCCTTCCTCTGAGGTACATGCCATAACCTCCCCTCCCTGTACTTGGCTCTGAGGTTTTTGTGTACAGTGCGCTTGCTTTGCCGCTATTGCAGCACTTGGTATCATATGCAAATAGAGTTGTCTTTCTAGCACCACCAGTATGCCCCCTATAAATATATTAAAGAGTATAGGGCCCAGTACCACCCCCTGGGGTATACTGCTGGTGACCCCATCTCCCCTGAGAATTTCCCATTTAGTAATAACCTCTGAGTTTTATTGCTTAACCAATTTTCCACTCATTGTGCTATTTTGTCCTCTGCCCTAAGCTTGTTAACTTCTGTAGTAAACTCCTATGTGGCACTGTGTTAAAGATCTTACTGAAGTCCAAGTAGGCCATATTGACAGCTCCCTACCCCATCCACCTCTCTTGTCATCCAGTAAGCAAAGTGTATTAGATTCATCTGGCACGACTTTCCCTTGGTGACCCATGTTGCTTACCATTCTGTAATCCATTAAATTCCAGGAATTCTACTTCTTTCTCTTTTAACAAAGTCTCCATCAGTTTCCCTACCATAAAGATTAGGCTCACTGTCCTGTAATTTCCTAGCTCTTCTCTGCTGCTGTTTTTGTATAGGGGGATGGTGTTTGCCCTTCTCTGGTCCTCTGGGACATCACCTCATTCCTGAGAGCTGATGGACAAGTCCATCAGCGAGGCCACCTCCCCTAGTTCCCTTGGCAACCTTGGACGCAATCCACCAGGGCCCATGGCCTTGTCAACCGTTTGCCCCCTTAACACTTTCAAAGACCTTTTGTAGTGTCCATCTCGCTGCCTGCCTCTCTCATACCTGTGTATACTACTTCTGGCAATGCCACTCCCTTTCTCCACTGTGAATACTGAAAAAAAAATATTTCTGCCTTTTCCCTATCTCTCTAAACCCAATTACGATCTACTACTTAGCCTAACTAACTTCCTTTTATCTTCCTTTTCTCACTGACATATTTAAAGAATATATTGTCCCCTTCCCTTACTACTTATCCAATCCTTTACTCCATCTGTGCTTTTGCTTTCTTCACTATCTTGCCCAGTTTCTGATGATGAACCTCACTGTCTCTTTATTCATCTGACTTGCCTTATTCTTTTTAAATACCACTATCTTTTCCCTCACTGCAGCCCCACCTCCCCTGAAATCCATGGAGGTTTTCTTCTTAGTTTGCTCTTGCTAGCCTCCTGGTGCACAGGTTAGATACCTACAATACCCCTTTCTTGATTATGCCCCAATTCTGTTCTAGCTACACCATTCAGCCTATTTTCTCCTCTCTCAGCTTGTCCTTAAGGCTCTCCCTCATGGCCTGGGTGTCCACACCTCTGAAGTCCAGCAACTCATTCTTGTGTGGTCCTTCTCTGCTCTGGTCCTGATGTGGACCCTCACTGACGGATGGTTGCTGTTCCTCTGAGGTTCCCTTATGGTGACCTCTGCAATGCTGTCTCTGTTAGTCAGTATCAGGTCCAGCACTGCACCCTCTCTAGTGTGTTCTCTAACTAGCTGACTCAAGACGTCCCCTTGGAAACAATCCAGCATGGGCTGCCTCATAGCAGATGCTGCTGTGGGTATGTGGAAAAAAAGGAGGGATTTCTGATTAATGTGGAGGAGTAGAGAACAGTATCATCACAGTAGAGCAGAATACAAAGAATGCTGATTGGGCAACCATTGCACTATTTTTTGAGATGTGAACCAATTCATTATTGTTTTACAATACAGTGTGTATTTGCACTGTATTTTGCTTTATTTAATATATTGTACAATTTTTTTTTTTTAAACACTAGCCTGGAGTGCTGTTACTTATTGCATTTTGATCTTCATGTTTTTCAGCACCTGACCTTTACAAAGCGCACCAATTCTTTCTTTGTTGGAACCATGCACAACCAGCCTGTGGTGCCATGGAGGGGTTCTGATCACATCAGACCTCGAAGACAAAGCTCAAGAGGTCCAATGTAATCAGACGCTCGAGGTGGCAGCACAGGCTGGTTGGGCATGGGTTTGATCAACATGTCTTTTTCATAGTGTATAGTTTTCATTTAGTTTTTATTTAAAAAAAGAAAGAAAAGTGTTTTCACAGTGCTCCCTTGGCAGCAGTGAATGTGCCAGAGGTTTCAGTAAAGAACTTGAACTAATTGCTGTATGCACAGCAGCTTTGAGAAAAATAGCAGCTGCCTCAATAATTTCCAATCAGCTGAAATCTTGTTGTACCACAGAAGGGTACAACTGTGTTCCATGACCTTTGAACTTTGGTGCAACAAGATTTCAGCTGGCATAGAAATCCACACAGAACAAACCCTTACCATACACTATAGGGGAGTTAAGAGCGGAACTGGGGAAGTTGTTGATGAAACAGGAAAGGCCCTGACATGGCACTCTGTGGGACTCAAGCCTGGCAGAACTTTGTGTCATAATCCTTTTTTTGTCTTTAGGATAGTTTCATTTTGTCCTAACTCTTATGATTTTGAACCATGAATCATTTGAGAATCAGGGTTTTGCTGACAGCCTTTTTTTTTTTTAAAAAAGAGAAATACTGCATTGTAGTAACTGGATACAGATTTTGGTCTGATTGCTTATGAGTCACAAACTCCTCATCATGACATCAGCTCTTCAGGTTAGTATGAAGCCTGATGTACTGTATTAGTTTGTGTTTTGTGATACATCGCCGGAGCCTATATACTTTCCTTGATGTCTTCATTTTGTGGATGCATATTTCATTCGAACACAGGAAAATGTCACAAAAAGGCAATACTAAACAGTGGTGGTCAGTGTTTGCAATGCATACACAGACAACCAGTAACTTGGTCAGATGCTTAAAGAAAAGCTAAGCCTACCATATTCGCATAGTTCATTCCTTTACTGTCACTTAATGCTACATGCATCTGGTGTATGCGGGACCTCCCCCACCTTGGCAAGATGTGCAGCTACCTGTGTGGAGGACTTATTTATAACAGTGATGTAACCATTTGTAGATTATTTTGAATGAAACTAACTATATGCAGTGCTAAGAATTTTGAACTTGAATGAAGTGAGAATAAAAGAATGACCTATGGGAGTATGATAAGCTAAGTCATTTCTTTAAGCATTTGACCAAATTGCTGGGTTTCTGTGTGTGCACTGCAAAGACTAACCACTACTGTGTGGCCTTGCTTTTCTGAGTTGTAACTTACTGGCAAGGGGCACCGCAAGACTGCATCCAAAATATCCCAGTAAGGGAGTGAACACTGGCGCACTTTTAGCTGTTAGAGCAAAATGTAATTTTCCCTAACTGACTTTATAAAACTGTACTTTACTCTTATGGTTGGGGGAGGGGCACTATCTACCATGTAATCATGTTTTTTTTTTTTTTTAAGTTCAGTTTGTTCTACTGAGCTTCGTCTCCTACAAGGAGCTCAAACAAACAGGTTAATCATTGACACTGTGTATTACAGTAGTCCCATTAACTTGCATCGCTTTCAGTGCTCCAAGTCAAACAAGTGATAAGGAACGTGTGGTAAGACATATGCTTCCTAAGAAAGAAGCAGCTGCTGCCAGTCGGGTGTAAGGTCGACAGTTTGTATTTCTCCAGGCCTACGTGCTTAGTTAGGGATGAGGAAATAAGCATTTGTTCCTGGAAAAGTACACTGATAAGAGGTCATTGAGGTTTCTGATGAACTCAGCTGGGGAGGGGGGGGAGGAGGAGGGAGGGTTACTATACATGTAAGTATTACCACACCACAATATCACTTTTGTTCTTAGTCCGGTCCTATCTCACATTTGAGGAACAGGTCACTTCATCCAGAGCAAACTAACAAATCACAGCAAATTATAAAGTGTTCTGCTACCAGCATAGTTCAGAGGAAGTGCCTACCATTTGTTAAGGCACAGATCAGCTAAGAGAGTGAATCCAAAGATCACAATCGGAGTGAGTGGCTGTGATAATACAGTTCAGGCATTTACTGATTGCACATTGAGCATGATCTCACATTAGTTCCTTGTTAGGGAGTCTTTAACACAGTGGCAACTTAAGCTCATCTCTGGTATCTGTTTTAGTGCACCAGTAACATAAAACAGAAATGTAACAACTGAAAAAGGAATGGGGGCTGGAAACAGAAAATGCCGATTATCTTAAAAGCATCCTGAACCTAAAGTTAGAATTCTCATTTTGACCGTCAGGTGTTCCTAAGGAATGATCTGCGTGTAGAATAAATCATATATAGTTTAGTATATGAATAAAATATTAAATAGAAAACCATTGGTAACAAGGCTGTAATTCGAGATATTCTGGTGAAATCATAAACCAAAAGAGCGAAGCTTCAGTTGTTTGTGATGTCCCCAGCATCTGAAAAATAGAATAACAAGCTTAGATTTCTGCAGGATACCTATCTGTTATTTTTGTTTTGTAAATTGTATAACTTTTCAAGCATTCCATGCCATAATGCCATGGATATCATGTCACAACAGTAGTATTATCAGTTTCTGATGTCACATCCATGGTATTACAGGGTTTGAATTTCACTCTTTTCCTATGGTAGAAGTGACCACCCATAAATTACAATTCCATCGAGGGAGTTTTGTGATGTCATAAACCATGAGACAGAATTATGGACCTTTAATACGTGGATCTTGAATTTAAAGCTGTACTAAAGGCTAAATGCTCTACACTTAATGTGTACAACAAAGGAGGTAAGGGAAATAAAGAAAAGAATGTTTTGCACTGATAGAGGTGGGAGAGGGGAGACTTGGGGGAGTGTTTGGTATCCTGCGTCTGGAAGGGTGGGGGGTCAGTGGTGGGCAACGACAGCAATGGGTAGGGTGGTAGGCTGCAACAACTGCAGTGCACCAGTTTTTCTAAAAATTGCCTGGATTGTGGGAGGATGTTTAGTGTGCAACCACATAGAAAAACTTAGAAAGGAGATTGAGGGTCTGCAGGAGGAACTAAGACAGGCAAGGCAGATTGGGGGTGGGTTTAGCCCAATACTGGAGGGAGGAAGAAGGGGAGATGAGGGAGGGCGATTTAAGCCAACAGTGGTGAGGAGAGGCTCAGAAGAAGGGAAGCAGAGACAAAGGGGCCCAGGCCAGGAAGAACGATTGCTGGGGAAACCAGGTCAGGAGACAAAAGACAAATGGAAGGAGGAGATAGGGACTTGTGAGGGGAGGCGAAGAAGTGGCAAAAGTCATGGAGTGGAAAGGAGAGAACAGGTTACTATGAAGTGAGAGGGAGTGGGCATTTGTGAAGGGTCTTCAGAAAATAGTTTTGCACTGCTAGAGAGGGAGAAGGTGGAGGAGGGAAATGATGAAATTAGAGGAGTAATTGATAAATGCCTGGACCAAACTGGAGCAGGGGAAATTCTGCTCAGAGAATTGCAACAGGGTAAAGGGAAATAATGTGCAGGAGGAAGAAGAGGAGCTGGAAATGAGAGAGAAGATGAATGGAAGCAAGCAGGGAGTAAGAGGGTGGAATCTTAGTGCTGGGGACCATACTAAGAGGAGTCAGGTGGGTAGTAAGGGGAGAGGCATAGTCGCATTTGGGTGGAGGCCATGCCAGGAATGACAGCGAAAGGGTGGGACAATCTGTTCTGAAATATGCTAGAAGGGGTAGGGACAAGCCTCATTTAATTATACATCTTGGGACAAATGACCTGGCTGACAAGACAGTAGATATAGTCCAGAGGAGGTTTGAGGAACTAGCACAATTATGTGAGGGGACAGGAAGATCAGTAACTTTTTCAGAGATACTTCCAGTGCCAAAGGCAAGCACAACAAGAAAGCTGAGAATAGAGGAATTTAACGGATGGCTAAGAACCTGGTGTTGTGCTAAAGGGTATGGGCTGTTGGGGGGGGGGGGAGGGACTTGGGAGGACAGTAGTCTCTATGCCAAGGACAGACTACACTTGAGTGAGGAGGGAAAGAAAGTGTTGAAACAGAGGATGGAGGAGTACATAGAGGAAGTTGGGAATTTAAACTAGGAGTGGGGGTGGCAATTGGGAAGAGATATGCAGAGACCACAGGTTGGGAAACCATATGAGCTACCCCCATAACAGTGACAAAGGACAAATGGCAAGTACTATATGGTGATGCTAGAAAAGGGGGCAGGATGGGAGGGGGAGGGTGGAAGGTGGTTACCCTTAATGCTAGGAGCCTTAGGAAGAAAACTGCAGAGTTACAGGTTCTCATGGCAGAGGGAGAAGTGGACATTGCAGCCATCACAGAAACATGGGCCACCCAATACAATGGCTGGGACCTGTCTGTACCAGGGTACAGGTTATTTCGTAGGGACAGGGTGATTGGGAAAGGGGGGGGTGGCACTATATGTGAAGGACTGAAGTGTGTAAGGGAGGAAGGGGAGGAGGTTAGTACGAAGTCACTTTGGATGCAAATCCAGGATTCCAAGAATAGGATTCTTAGAATGGGAATGGTGTACAGGCCACCATCTCAGATGGAGGAGTTAGACAGGGAACTAGCAGGACAGAGCAGCAGGACCTGCAAGAAGGGTAGTGTGGTGATTGTGGGGGACTTCAACATGCTAGGAGTGGACTGGAGTACCCCAACAACCAGAAACAGAAGGGAGCAGGTACTGCTAGATGCCTTCCAGAACAGCTTCCTGCTGCAAATGGTCAGTGAACCAACCAGGTTAGGGAATACCCTTGACCTTGTGCTGGCAAATGGGGACTTTGTGAGAGAACTTACAGTGGAGGAACCGCTGTCAGGGAGTGACCACCACTCAGTATGGCTCACATTGGTTATGGGTAAGGAAGGAGTGGAATCTGGCACAAGAGTGCTGGACTTCAGGAGGGCCGACTTTGGGAGGATGGGGGAAGTGGTAAAAGGGTACCTGGCCAGAATTCAGTCTAGTATGGACACTAACCAGAGGTGGGAGCTCATAAAGCTGGGGATAGTGGAGGCAACCAAAACCTGCTGCAAAGCCCAGAGCAAGAAGGCTAGGGCTAAGAAACCAAGCTGGTTGAGCAAGGATGTCATGGAAAAGGTAAGGAAGAAAAGAGCTGCCTTTAGGAAGTACAAGAAAACAGGGAGGGGGGAGGACAGGGAGGAGTACTTGACAGAATCGAAGGAGGTGACAAGGGCAGTAAGGTGAGCCAAAGCAGTGCTCCCAGATCGGCCAAAGCATTTTCCTGTAGCAGACCCTCATTTTTCCTGTATTTTCCCTGTAAAACCTTGATGAAATCCCTGTAGGTTTTCCTGTATGCCCCAGCCAATTTATTATTGCTATTGGCATCACTAGGACAGTAAATAAAATCACTACAACACATATTCTGTCTGTTTTAAGGGTTCTTATTTACTTTAAGAATTAAAACTGACCTAAAAACATTACATAATTACATGACAGCTAAAAGATATTTACAGGTAACATGAAAACAAGCAATGGTGGGGGAAGAACTGACGTACAAGGGAAGCACTGATACTGAACAGGTGGTATAAAGACATAAACACAGGCATATATATGTGCATACGTATAAAGTCTTAAAATGGTCACCCAGGAGTCACATTGTGCAAAGTTACTCAGGGTAAAATGAGCACCTGAGGAGTGATGTGCAAAGTTTCTTAAAGTCACTTAGGATCCATCCACGATGCAAATATGTGCACTCACCTTTAATATTTGTCCTTGCTTCTACAGTGTTCCAGCATGGTCTTCGTTGGCTTAAATTTAAAGCAGTCCTCTTCTATTTTATTGAAGGAAACATGCAGCAGTGCATTGAGTGTGTTTCCTTTCATACAGCTTCTATCCTTTGTTTTGGTACGGTTGACATCACTAAATAAGCGCTCCACATCTGCATTTCCATGGGGCAGAATTAGCAGTACAGATATAAGCCTGCCAAGTAGGGGGAACCTTAAGACACTTGGATTCCTGGGATTTTTCAGGTTTCTGATGTGCTGCCAATACTCGTCAATTGGCAAGGTGGTCTTTTCCTCTGGGAAGGTCATCATTTCATATTCCAATATTTCATCATCAAGTTGATCCCTGACTTCATCATTGGTTCCAATAATGTTGGGGAAACGGTCTGCCAAAGCTTTTAATTTAGCACTTGAGACATGTTGTTTCTCTGGGTTTAGTGCCTCCAGATGTTTATAGATGCCACCATCGTAGTCTGCAAATGGCATTCTTCTTTTCACTTGCTGGCATGCCTCAATCCAGAAATCCTTTGCTAATGAAAGAAACTGTAGAACTGTTTCTTCTTCCCCTTCCTCTTGTAGTTGCTGTACAAATGACTTGCAATCAGATTTTCCAAAAGCGACTTGGTCCAGAGGAAGGTGGTAGTCTGTGTTTAGGACATCAATATCTTGAACTTGTGCAACTTCTCGAATAGTAGCAGTGGTTAGGAATTTTGACAGCAGTTTTTTGTACAGAACCTCCAGCTCACGGAGAACAATGTGAATATTTGGTTTTTCCTGCTGGAAAAGAAGATTGAACTCTAGAATGAGTGGTAATGCATAGTCCAGGAACATGAAGCACAGCTTTACTAGACTGGAACGTAAAGCAGTCCTGATTCCCAAAACTGTTGCACTTCTTTCACTGGAACTTTCAAAATAAGACTTCAGAGCCTGAAACTGTTCCATAATTCTACTAGCCACTTGGTGCAGCCTGAGCCATCTGGTCTGACACGGTTTCAGAAGTTTGTGTGGTTTTGTGTTGGTGAAGTCCTGAAAGGTCTGAAAGGTTTGCATTCTCTTGACACTTTTCTTAAAATAGTACCAGATGTCTACAGGTAGGCTCTGTACCTCGTCAGGGAACACTTTGCAAGCGTCATTTGCTACGAGGTGAGCAACATGGCAGATGCAATGAATATTGAAGATGTAATGGCAGCTCCTTTTCAGTCTGGAGAGAACACTGTTTCTTACCCCTATCATCACATTGGCTCCATCAGACCCAAACCCTACAATGTTTTCCAGGGGATTTCATCCTTTGGAGTTCTTCAATGATGGCATTGTACAAGGTCCCTGCATCAAATGTAACTCCAGATGCAGAAGGTGTTCCTGGACTTCAAGCAGCTTGTAAGCATGACCTCACCCGTCCCTGGGCATCAAGGATGCGGCAAGTACAGCCAGCTGCTTTGCAACAGTCTGATCATTGCTTTCATCGATGAGGAGACTGAAATTTTTTTCTCATTTGCTCAACAACAGATAGCTTGAGCTCTTCTCCAATTACATTCACCAACAGGGATTTTGTTTTGCTCTCCTTACAGGCAAACTTTCTGCAATCTTTGAGTCCTTGAACATCACTGGGAACATCTCACTCATGTGGTTTTCCAGTGCAAATGGTGTGATGTCTCACAGCCCTTGCCCACAACAATTCTGCTGATGCCACATCAGCATCCAGGAACGTGCAAAACTTGCTGACCATTGCATTTGACGAGAGTGATGTAAGCAGCTTCTTATGTTTTCTCCTTGACCATGATCACTAAGATCGTTCTTCCTCCAGTGGCAACCTTGATGTGTTTGTTGCAAGGACTAGAGAGAGAGAGAGAGAGAAAAGAAAAAAGAGAAAGATAGGATTAGTTTTGTAATTTACAAAACATTGTCTCCTCCACCCACTCAAACTCAATCCTGACTGATCACTACACTGTTAGCACCCTGTCTTACACTAGTTAGCACCCTGTCTTACACTAGTTAGCACCCTGTCTTACACTAGTTAGCACCCTGGCTTACACTAGCCATCTATTTTAATAACGGCATGTTCTCCAATACTTCTGTGCACCACTTCACACATTTTGCACCCCCAAACGACATCTTAGAATTGTGCATATATACTTACACGCAGAATGCATGTTCTTCCCTTTGTCACTCTTCTGGAGCCATCCTTGAATTCTGGTTCAAGTTCCCAGTCTTCCTGTAGCTCTGACTATACCTCATTTTCTTCAGGGGTGGAAGGTGATGACGAGATCCAGATCGACTCTTGTGGAAGACATATCAACCAATGGGATTCTGTCCGTGCTGCTGGTTCTGTTAAATACATAAATAAAAAGTCTGTTGTGTGTTTCATAATCTCAAAAGAAGTGAATTTTTTCTTAAGCATGTGTAAAGCATGATTGTATGCTCACCAGGCTAAAGATCAAACTCTGGATCCCCAGAAGGCAGATGACAGCATAGTGTGCCGCTGGATGGCATCCAACCAGGATTAATTGAACAGATGAAACCAGGATGAACAAATGAATAGACAAATGAACGAATGAAGTGATGGACTAAACTAGACAGACACGACAATATTTTTAGTGACATCCATTGATCCAGCTCAATACAATGCTGCAGTGCTTATTAAACACACTTACACAGTGATGCTATTATCAAAACATGATATCTTTGCATCCTGAATTGGCGACTTACCAATTTGATTTCAAAAGGAGTGAAGGTCTCTTGGTACTCACTTCAGGGCCCTGCTGTGAAGTCACCCAGCTACCACGTTGAGGTAGACCGCCCATTAGCTAGGTCCCTACTCTAAACTGCATCAGTCTCAAATGGCTTACCTTTACATAGGGTGCATCAGGCCAAAATATGCTTACTCATGGTTTGGGACCCCAGCCAATGTGCAGGTAACTGGTTGGGTGCTAGCTAAATCAATCATGAGAACGCCATACTTCATTCACAAATATTAGCTGCTCACCCTTGCTCATATACAAATCATTAATGGGCTTCTAAATGAGGTGTGCTGCTGTATATGGCATGCATAAAACAGAAAACAATCAGACTAGTGAGGACACCCTGCCCCCATCACCCCAGGGTAAATTGTGATGTTAAGCATATTTTTCCAGCCTGAATTGGCAATATAGTAATTTGATTTCAAAAGGAGTGGGGGTCTCTTCGTATTCACCTCAGGGCCCTGCTGCGAAGTCACCCAGCTTGATGTTGAGGTCGACCACTCATGTAAGTAATTTACTGACCACTCAGCCACCACTCAGGGGAAAATGGGGTTTTGCCAAGTCCCCCTTCCCCAACCCACACTCCCTTTACTCTGCTTTTTGCTTTCTTATATTGTTTTTCTTCTAACAAACTTATTTTCTTTTTTCCCTACAGGTCTGACAGGACGAGGGCACCCAACTTATCAGATAAGTATAATTTTATTTTTACTCCTGTCCCTTCCATCCCTTTCATCCCCCTTGAGAACTGAGGATCCTTTGTGACCCCTTTGCCATCTTTTATTTCACAGGGTCATGTACACCACCTCTTTGGACTACTACTTTTGGCTCCCTAGGTCAGGTAAGTCACATTAGAATCACCCAACATAAATAAAAACCAGGTATAAACTACTTTCTTATTTCATGGTGAAAAGTAATTAAGCATATGCTGCACATAGCTTGCTGATACCATGATGTGTAGAGATAATGCAGAAGCCTGAAATGCAGTAGTAGGGTTTGATAATAGTGGGAGGAAAACCAAAGTGAGAAGAGGTTGAGCTGATCATAGAGTTTCACACTGACAGCAAAACTGCTAAAATAAGTGCCAGCTGAGAAAACAGTAAACCAGCATCCCTGCCTATTAGCCCACTCTGAAACCAGACCCGTTCTGGTCATGAGCACAGATCACCTCCAATTGCACAGCCAGATTCCACAAATTAAAGAAACTGCCAAAAGCAAGCCACAGCATAACAGGGAATAGAAACATTACAAGAGTAGGAATGCTGTACCTGTGGGCAGAGGTTGGGTGTGAGGTAGTTGAAGACAAGAACTGTACTCTTACTTTTTTTGTGGACAGAATACCTTTTGTCTGAATCCTAAGTATACAATATACTGTAGACAAAATAGTCATGTTACAACTGGAGCCCATGTAAATCAAACAAGATAACTCTCAGACATGTAAACAGTTGCACTGAATCAGATTATTAAAAGAGACTGCATGTAAACAGCACTGCAGAAAACTCAATCAGGTTTTCAAGTTATCTGATTTCTTCAGCTATCTGATTACTTCCTGACATGTAAACGTGGTGACTGACTCTTTCACAAAGGTTCCTACCTACAACAGCTGCCACGAAGCTCATTACTCTGGTGATGTTACATCAAGAATTGGAGACGCTGGTACTATGCCTCTCAATTGTCTACCTCATGATACCCTAAATACTGCTCAGTCCCACATTCACCCCACAAAGAAAAAATGCTGCCCATGAAAATAAGATGCTTTAAACTCCACGCTGAAGCAGACATTCAGAACACTATATTGCTCAGGCAGCATTTCAATTGTGCAAATAAAGGCCCCGCTTTCAACAATGTTCGGAACATGTATCCCTCATTTGATTGTGACCCACATTCTACACAAACAACTTGGATATAAAAGAAATGCCTAGTGATTTGAAAGGAGGGCACTCAGACCAACCAGTAATTGAAGATCTTCACACCGTGTCTTACAGACTTATGTAAGTCAAGGAAAACGCAAAACTGATTTTTCCTTGTATCAGTTCTGTTTGTTTTGTACATTTTACGGTAATGAAACAATTTTATAGTAAGCATAAAGTGCTGTAAATGGGGAGCTTGTGGCACTTAGATAAAGAAGTATTTTTATTGTTCCGCAAAATTAAGATCTTACAATCTTTCGGAAATGGGCTTTTACTATGTGTGTATATATCAGATTCTGTAGCGCTTATTGCCAGTTATAAACTTGAATCTGTTATGACAGGGAAGATACTTTGAGGGTGGTAAATCAAAATGGTATGCTATAAGATTAAACAGTTGGACCACTTACATGTCTATGAAACCTTGTCTGTCTATGAAACCTGATTAGTGCACCATGCAGCTGGAAATAGTTTAGCAATTTTAAAAACAAAAATAACAATGTCGGCTGATAAATCTTTAATAGGCCAATGATTTGGGTATACTAGCGTTTGTGACTTTGGGTCTCTTTCTAGGATACCCAATAACAATTCGGAGGTTTTGAAAGCTTTCTATTCATTATGCTATTTCTGCCAACCAGAATGTTTTTTGTTTTTACTACTGTTTTATTTTATTATTTTTGTTCTGGCTAACAATGTACACCTTAAATATTCTCTTAAGCAATTATATAGCTATCTCAAATTAAGCACCAATTTTCTAAGATCCATTAGATAGGTGGGTTGTAAAATAACACAGTTTTGCAAGAAAAATACCAGTTTTTTACCTGCCTCACAAGAGTTGGTGTGATCTGATGTTCGGACTGCTCCGCCAGCCCACGACTCACTGGCAAACCTCTACTGCTCTACCTGGCGCTGCGGCTGGAAACAACAAAACCAGTTGGTCCCCTGTGACTCTCCGGATCCCACGGCAGTGAATTATTTCCTCCTTTGCTTGCTGCCGGATGATGTCCACGATGGATCACGCTCTCTCCAGTCTCCACGACTCGCCTCGCTGCTCTGAGCTCCAAATGAATTTAAACTTCCTGCAGTTACCTATGGCACAATCTGTGTTTTTATAGTAGGGGGGCTCAGTGGCTAGCCTATCAGAGGTACTGTCTCGGCAGTCCAAGCCAGCCATGAGGGGCACGCATGGCTCTGATCAGTGTAGCGTATCAGGGATGCCTCCCAGCACATGATCACACAGCTCCCAGGAGTCTCAGGGGCACGTGATCACAGCGTGTGAGGTTGGGAGGCACCAATCAGAGTTTACTCTCACTCTCTGTGAGAGTCTCAGATGGCCATTTTAGTGCGCCTCTGTTGCCCCCCGTAGCACTGGCAACAAACCCCGTAGATTGAGGAAAATACTGATTTCCTCCCTGTAGCCCGTTTTTCGATATAAATTTCCGCAAAATACGGGAATCCCCGTAGATATGGGAGCACTGCCAAAGTATCTATGGAACTCAGGCTGGCACAAGGCATTAAGAAGGGGGAGAAGGACTTCTTTAAGTACATCAGGGAGAAAAGGAGCTGTAAGGATTAGGAAGGAGGGGGTTGGGTGGAAGCAGGGTGTGATAAGGCAGAAGCACTAAATGAGTACTTCTGCTCAGTATTTACTAAAGAGAAGAGGGGGGTGACACCCAAGGTGGGAGAAATGGCAGAAACAGTGGGGGAAGGGGGTGACAGATGGGGAAATCATGGAGGGCAGAGTTCAAGAGGGTTTGAAGGCACTGAGGGTGGACAAGGCGCCAGGCCCAGATGGCATCCACCCCAGGGTACTGAAGGAGCTGGCAGAGGTCCTTGCAGGACCTTTGGCAGACCTATTTAATGCCTCACTACATTTGGGGTGTGTACCTCAAGACTGGAGGATGGCTCATGTGGTGTCCCTCCACAAGAGTGGCCCCAAGGATGAACTGGGAAACTACAGACCAGTGAGCCTCACATCCATCGTGGGTAAGCTAATGGAGACTATCCTGAAGGAGAGGCTGGTGGCCCTCCTAGAGGCCAAATGATGACAGGACAGCAGACAGCATGGCTTCATATGTGGCAGATCCTGCCAAACCAACCTGGTGGAGTTCTATGACTGGGTAACTAGGCAACTTTACAGGGGCCATGCAGTGGATGTCCTGTATCTGGACTTCAGTAAGGCATTCAACTCTGTGCCGCATGGAAGGCTGGGAAGGAACTTAGTAGGCACAGAGGCGGGTGCAAAGCTGGTGAGATGGGTAGGAAACTGGCTTCAGGGAAGGCAACAGAGGGTGGTGGGTGGGGAGCTCTCACACCCAAGGGCAGTGACGAGTGGTGTTCCACAGGGCTCAGTGTTGGGACCAGTGTTGTTTGGGATATTCATTGCAGACATATCATGGGACATCAAGAGCAAGATCAGTCTGTTTGCTGATGATACCAAGGTAGGAGCAGTGGTGGATGACCTAGGGGATGGCAGGGGTTGCAGGATGATCTGGCAAAGCTTGAAACCTGGTCAGACACTTGGCAACTGGGTTTAATGCCAAAAGTGCAAGGTGCTGCATTTTGTGATGAAGAACCCAAGGAGAGTTACCAGCTGGGGGAGTGCAGCTAGCCCAGGCGGAGGAGAAGGATCTGGGTGTGCTCATTACAGGGTCAATGAACAACTCGGCACAATGTGGAGAGCAGCTGCAAGGCCAACAAAATGCTGGGTTGTGTTGCAGGAAGTATATCCCGAGGAGGGAGGAGGTGATTCTGCCACTGTATGGTCATTAGTTAGACCACACCTGGAGTACTGCATGCAGTACTGGCGCCCATATCTGAATAGGGACATTAAGTTACTGGAGGGGGTGCAGCGCAGGCGGACAAAGATGATCAAGGGGCTGGGGGACTTATCATACGAGAGGAGGTTGAAGGAGTTGAACATGTACTCACTGAGGAGAGGAGGGACAGGGTGACATGATTGAAACCTTTAAATACATGAAAGGAATAAACAAGACGGGTACAGAGGGCTGTTCAAAGTAAGGAGGGAGGGCCACCAGGGGCCATGATATGAGACTGGAGGAGGAAGGTTCAGGAGGAGATGAGGAGACACTTTTACAGAGAGGGTGGTGGCTGGGTGGAATGCGTTACCTGCAGAAGTGGTATCCAGTAGAACAGTGGACTGCTTCAAAAGGGGATGGGACAGGACAAGGGGGAGGGTTAATGAAGGGGAAGGGTGGAAGGAAGGGGCAGCTGCAGAATAAGGGGTGCTAGCTGCACATTCGAGCAGACTTGATAGACCTCTAGGCCTTTGTCTGCTGGCAAATTTTGTATGTTTGTATGTTCGTAAAGTATACAAAAAATTCTCGGTAATATTGTCACTCCAAAAGTGATAATAGCACACTTCAAGAGTGATAATACTATCGTTCAGGTCCTGCAATAGTATCGTTCAAGACCTGAATGATAGTATTATCACCGAAGTTCAACAGCACAAGCACATAACTCCCCAAATCATTAAAGCTGGCAAATGTCAATCAAGCATTCACATTCACAGTGTGGCTCATCATTGGCTGCTTCCTGCCTGTGGGCAACCAAAACAGTTTTAAGAACATGGCGGCAGTCTCTTGCTTAGTGAGAGTGTAAAGTGTCCATGGTACTTCCCCATTTTTTCTTTTTTTTTTTTTAAATCATATCACAAAAAGGATTTATCTGGCTGATCCTGTGCTCTCTCACCCAAGAAAACAAAAAGTAGGACTAAAACAAAATTGTTTGCGATACCGTCCGTGTGTCCATGTGGGCAGCAGGGTCAGGAGGGAGAGAGAGGCACAGACTGTCCGAGAAAGTGCAGTGGTGGGCTAGGACTCAGATAGTCCTTCACTGAAGAGCCGACCGCCTGTAACAAACCAACAGTGGGAAAAACAACTCGCATCCATATATTAAAAAAATAATGGATATCTCACAAGGCATTCCCAGTGAGATACCATCTTGAGGTTCTGGACACTGGAACCTCTCAAGCTTCGCTCTCGAGGTTCCTACATGTCCAGAACCTCTCAATGGCATTGCTCACCAGTAATGCCTGAGAGCTAACCATTATTATACAATGGCAAAGAAAAATCCTGGGCTCCCATTGGTCACTCTGGGACTGGACCCGTGATGTTATCCCAGCACAACATCACGGGTCTAGTCCCAGCAAACAAACAACCACATCACCAGCATGAAAATTACTCCACGCAGCTTACATAAGTGATCTCTGCTCTGCTGCTCGCTTCACCCGCTCGAAACCTGCATTACTAGCTCCCGAGTCCCGACTCCTTCACAACTAAAAGTAAGATACCCCCTCTTAATAACCCCCCAGCATTGACCATTCCCTAAAGAAAACGTCACTTTCTTTTTTTTTTTTACTTATTATACAGCGCTGTAGCATCCGCTTTACTTTTGATCGCAGAGGCACAGCGTCACAACAGAGAACGAGGTCAGCCGTTGTCAGGAAATAGCAGGTAGTGGCTGGTTCCGAAAGTGGCAAACTTAACTAATTTTGTCCGTGTTCCTCGTAGCGCCGTTTCCCAACACCTGATGCAGACCCAAAATCTCACCCATCCCAACAGCTGCTCCATGAGTGAACATCACTTACCATTCACAGAAATCAGAAAGTCTCCACGACTTGCGCTTCCTTCACAACACATTTTTTTACGGAAAAAAAAAAAGAAAACTAGATGAACTCGATTACATCAGAGGAGCAGTAGATGGGGGCAGACTCCAACAGAAAAGAAAACATGTTTCTATACAAAGAATGGGCAGGGACAGCAAAGAAAAGGTAGCTAACTAGCAATAGCACCACCTACTGCACAGAATAGAAATTGGACTTTTTTGTTAAAAAGTATACCTCCACATACAAAAATTAATAAAAAACTTAAACAAAGATATATTTTTTAATTTTTTTATTTTCTAAACGAGCCATTGTATAATAGCAATAATGCTCTCAGGGTTGTGTGTTGTGTGGGATAATGTCACTTCATGGGTGATTAGTACGCACTTGGCTTGCGGTCTCGTGCCTAATCACCCTAGGCGTGACGTTATCCCAGCACAACACACACCCTGTCGTGCATTATTGCTTAATTCTCCTTTTAGTGTAATTCAGTTTTCCATTATTTATTCTCTGTAACACTAGGTGCAAATTATAAGGGTACTTCACAATGTATGTAATAAGTTAAAATACCAGTTAATTGTGAACTTATAAAACCTGCATTTTTTAAACTGGCATTCCTTTCTACTTGTGTATACGTTTTTTGTTTTTTAGGCATTTTGCTGCCTGGGCCAGAGCTTACAGTGAGGTTTATACCATTGTAAAAAAGTTGTAGTTCATAGGTGTGACATAATACTGACACCTATAATGTCACACTTGTAATTTCCTTTTGGTAAGTCTAATACAAGGTACATTTTTGAAAAAAAAAAAAAAAAAATTTAAACATATTATTAAAACACTACAGTCTTCCATGAATTCATCTTCTCAATAGAGTCCCACTTAACGGTCTGAGCCAGATGGTGTTAGGTTCTAGGGGGGACATATTCAGAGCCAGCCAATTGCACGAGTGCAAAGATACGGTGTGCAGAATCGATGCACCGGCCAGCTCTGAGGGTATATTCAAACAGTATGCACAAGGGGGTCTGACTGTGCATACTGTTTGAATATCCGACCCTGGATGCACTACCCAGAGTGGTCGTCCACCAGGTCCAGTGTAGTGCATCCAGGGCTGCGGCTGACTATCGCCATTGGGACATGCGTGGTGCATACCTGGATGTGCCATGACCCCAAGGGTGATATTCAACCAGGAAATGCTAATGAACTCATTGAGCATGCATGGCACAAATGGGTACCATGCATGTGTAACCCCCCTACAATTGGGGGTTCCTAGAAGCCTTCACGGAGCTTGCTTGAAGTGCTCACTGCTTGGCTGGTGTTTGGCGTAAGGCCGCTAAATGGAGGGTTGTGAGTGCTTTTATAGCCTCCAGTACTGTCTCTTTAAGAGCTGCCTGCTCGCAGAGTGGGGGTTTGTAAAGGGGGCTGGGGTTTCTGTGCTCAACTCCCTCCATGGGCTGCTGGTTAATCGCTCTGTTCCTGCAGTCGCTAGAAGCGCAGGGGGAGCCCATCAGAAAGATGTAATTGTTTCTGTGAAAACCGTTAAAGTAATGAAGATACAGTTTGTTCTAACCTGTTTTCTTGCAGCCTGGACTGTTTCTGTTATTGCCCCACCATTTTGGTCCTGAACTGCTGAAGTGGACCAATCAGATCATGAGGACCCTCTAGGGAGTTGGCGGACCAATGGGGACTTAGCTAGTAATCCTGGGAAGTGAAGTCTGAACAAGGGTGCCTTTTTGCACCAATCGAGACAGGTCTCATAGCCTGGTGTCTGCAGCCCACCTATGGGATCGGGTGGCGTGCAACTGAGGAGGCTGGCTCCAACTGCCTGAGAGCAGAGGCGTTGTGACTGTGAAGGAGAAGGGAGCACTGAGCTTCTGCACCATTGAGTGTTCGCACGGGAAGCACGTGAAAGGCCTGAGGTGGCCATTTTCCATAGCCAGAAAGCTTCGGACTAAATCTGCCGGCGTGCGGTCAGAGGAGGCTGTGTATAAACACAGCTACCTACCAGGCTTCACCTGAAGAGGACTGGAGAACCTGCTGAATCGCGCTCGGTCTGTCAGGACGTTGAAGCTGCAGTGTAGTGCCCAAAATTCGTTCGTTCGGGTCCTGGAAGCAGCTGCCTGGTATGGTACCCCTCTGTTGTTTTTCATATAAATGTGTGAGGAGGCTTTTGAAGCTCAGGCTCAGCCCTGCAAGTGAGGAAAGAGTGGTTCTCTGTTGGAGTTGTGAGTACTGAATCAGGGTAGTTTCCTGTTAAAGGTTACAGACAAAGGCAAAGTCGTTTGTGTATTGCAGACAGTACCAATTGAGCTTACTGGCTCCACTTGATCTGCTCAGGAATTAAATGCTCATTTGTGTGAGGGACCCAACCAGCTGCATCGAGGAACTAGCCATCAGGGCTTGGGTACCCATAGACAGTACTTAATAGATCAGGCCTGTGCACAGAGCCATATATATATATATATATGTGTATATGTGTATATGTGTATACGTGTATATGTGTATATATATTAGTGGTAAGCCAATCACCCTGATTTCCCTGGTCCGTGTTCTCTCCCCTTAAATAAATCAGATTGTTTGTTTTGCAATCGTACCCTGGCTAGTTTGTGTGTTACTGGTGATATACTGCACTGTGAACATTTGATAACTGTATCTTACTTTCCAGGGGGTCCCCGGAGTGAGCTGAGTGGTTCGAGCCGGGGGGGTAAGTGTTCAGGGTGAGGGCCTTGCAGTTGAACTGTGTGAGCCACTAGCGGGATGAAGGGGGGGTTGCAGCAACCCAGAGGGCTGTGACCAAGTCAACCTTGACTGTCCTAACCCCGACCTCTGGGTGGAGGCAAACGTCAATGGATCTGGGCCCCTCACTCTGCTACAACTGAGGCAGGCAGGGGTAGTAGCCCTTGGGATAGCGCCCATGGGGTTACACATGCTCATTATGAGCCCATTAGCATAACTGCACCCTGCAGGAATGTGACTGTTCAGCCCCCTCCCAGCCCCACACACCGAGTGATGCAGCATCCTGCTCCAAACCACCCTGGCACACTAATGTACACCCCCCAGCCCTGATCTGTATGTTAAAATTGTTCCCCGATCCCTGGTAGTCCAGCAGAACCCCTGCACCAGCCCAATCACTAACAATAGCAAACAAATTGCAGGGACGCCCCCATGGCTGATCCCCAATTGAATTAGGATAATGCCCCGATCCCAATACCACACTGAGGAGGTACCCCACACCCATACCCAATCCCTGATAGAAAAAGAAACGCCCACCAAATGATGATCCATACTGAAGTGGCCCTTCACCCCATCTTTACTGGACCCTCTGACCCCACTCCCCCCCCAACCCAACTGGAGCCAGGACTGGCTCAGCCCTCTGCACACCACCACGGCCAGCTGCTGACTGAACTGTCAACATGTACTGTACAGAGTACATGCTCATTGGTTCTGCAGATGAGCGTGTACTCTGTACAGTACACATTCAGTACTAGACTACCAGCAATTGAGGAACAATTTTCACATAAGGATAGGGGCTGGGGAGGGGGGTCCACTAGCTTACCAGGGTATGGGGAGTGCTGTACAGTTGGTACAGGTGATCGGGGCTGGGTTGTCACTTGCTGCCAGGGCTGGCTGGCTGCAGTGCACCTGTGAGCACTTCCACAGCCCACCTGCAGCTGATTTAGGCCAACTTTTCATGACCTATCTTTGGGATGCACATTTCTGGCCTTTAAGGGGGTGCATTCCCTCTGAATATGCCAATGCATGGCATATTCATGGGAATGCCTCCTCAACCTGTGCAGCATGGTTTGACTTGTGACTGGGCACATTCACATGTGGGGGGACGCATCACTCCCTTTTGAATATGGCACTGCAGCACAATGCTGGGGTTGCATGGCACTTCTCATATTTCTGCCAGGACGTGCCACACATCCACTTTGAATATGGGGGACCAGAATGTTTTGGACTGGCGGTGCAGGTATGCTCCACATGCACACCTTCTGCATGTGTCTACTGGTATACAGTGGTGCCAACCCCTAAATGCCTCAGTTCCTTTTTTTCCCCACTGTCAACATGGCGTTTTCTTTCTTATTCTCATTGGGACTGGAACTTCCACAGTTTGTGTACAAATAGTGGTCTGTCTAGTCCTTTCCTTTAATACTTCTTAGTATATTGCTAGACTTTATTATTTTAGTGTTAGTATACTTTAAAAAAAAGTTTCCTCCCAGCCCTACCTTTCGACTGCAGTCAACGAAATGGCAGGTAGGGAGCCTGAACAGCCAACTTGGTCTGGCATTGAGGTTTCATGTAACCACCACTCCTCTTTGGGCAAGTATACTGAGTCTGGGCAGTCTCACACCTGGGAGGAAGTGCAGTCTTCCCAGAGTCCCAAAAACAAACAATCCTAGCTATGATCATGCTCGACATCTGGTTATAGGGACTGTTCAACTTCATATTCTTCTCACAGAATACATAAAGAGCAGAAAAGGCACTGATCGAGGTCAAATTCACATGACTGTGCACAAAGACATTCTTAGAGAGCAGTGGATTCAGCACTCACTAAGAGTGACAATGCCTTAAGTGGTTATGCCCTGATTCTGGTTGCTCCCTTATTGCTGGTGCCTCTGTCGGTGCTGCTGTTGGTTCCATTGTCTTTTGTGACATATGAACTCTGGCAGTGGTGTAGAGGCTTTCAGCATCACAGGCTAGCCCCAGAGGTCCACTGGCACGGGGGACTGGAGAGTGGTAGGGGAGGGGAAGAGTGGCAGGGGCAGCCACAAGGGGTTCGATCAGTTTAACACCATGCGGACAGCAAATCATTTTGTATCCCTGGAGGAGGCTCAGGTATCTAACTTCATTGGGGGGTCTGGGTCTATCAGGGGAAATGGGTAGGGTGGCTTGGTGGCACCTGAGGGGGATGACCAGGAGGAAGTCAGAAAGGAGAGACTTAGTGATAGAGGTCTCAATGATTAGTGAAGTAGAGAGGGTACTGGTGTGGAAGGGAAGGAGAGTGAAATAGTCAGATGCCTTTCTATCCCTTTCACTTTTCCCCTCCTCTTTTACTGTATTCCATCCCCACCCCACTTCTTTACCTCAGTACATTTTTCTTTTCTCTCCTTTTCTTCTTCTCTCCCTCTCATATTTCCCCCTCATATCTTTCCTTCCTTCAGTTCTTTCTGTTGTTGCTCCTCCTGATAATGTCATTTTCTACCTTTCCTGTACTGATGTCACTGCCTTTGAGTGCCTGGTTTACCCCTCGCTCCTTATGTTGCCTATCTATCTTGTTTAACAGTTGCCATTTATGCTTAAAATAAATAAATACATCAACCATCTGGGATATAGATAGGAGAGGGAGGATGGCGGAGAAGGGGGAGGGGGAGCTGGGGATGCTGGTACACTTGGGTACCAGCGATCCAGCAAACCAGCCTGTGGAGGCAGTGAAGTGGAATTTTAGGAGGCCTGGGGAGAGATTGAAGGTGCAGTTGGCTTCCCTTTGCTTTTTCAAGGTCCTCCCTGTGTGGAATAGGGGAGATGGGAATGACAGAGTCAGGAAGGAAGAGATTGAGGAGTTTAATGGGTGGTTGAAGGGGTGGTGTCAGGAGGAGGAGAAGGGGTACCCCTTTGTACGGGGCTTCTGGGCTGTTCAAGGGTGATGACCTTCACCTGACGAGAGAGGGGGCCAGTGCTCTGGGGCAGAAGTCTGACATCTACATTGGACAGTTAAACTGACTACAGGGTAGACGGAGGCTAGAGGAATCACTGAAAAGGGAGAGCGGGTGGTGAACCTAGCTAGGGTTCTGACTAGTACCAGCAAGGTGGGTAACAGTAAGGTTGCAGTGCAAATTAGGTTAGGGGAATAGCCAGATGAGGGAGGGCTGACAAAGTCTACATTCAGCATGAAAAATAAAAAAATTAAAGAGACAAGGACAGAATTAGGGAGAAGGAATAGGAAAAAGCAATAGGGAATTTTGGCAGGGTTGGGATAAGACCCTGCCCCATTTGTTATGAAGAAAGAGTTAAAAACAAGGACTTATTTTCTTCTCTCCTGTTCTGCCACTTGTCTATCTCTTGCCTGTTTGATTACAAAATCAAATTTCCCTTGCGGCACCTAGAAATTGACCACTTTGATAGTCCCATAATTGTCCCCCTGTTGTCTGCTGATTACAGACAGCTACTTTGGTTTCTTAGAGAAGTTAACAAGCTGGAACACAGTAGCTTAACCATGCAATGTATTTTTACCTTCACAAGCTTGCTTGCAAAGTTGTCAGCAGGAAACCAAACCTGGCACAGAATGTTCTGTTTTGTTGCAACTGCAGGCTGGTCACAGGAAATAAATTGACAAAGTTTTGTTACATTATGTGAAAACAGGAAATATAGCTTAACGAGAACAGGATGCAGAATTTGACTGCCAGGGAAAAACATCTTATAAAGGTTACACTTCATTTTTTTTCCCTCCTACCCTGCCCCTCGACCAGCCTCTCTTTTTCGGGTCACACATTGTTAACCCACTCTTCCCACCAGCCCGTTCCTCGCTGCCATCTTCTTCCATCCTTGTTTCCCGTGCCCTGGGTAGACACAGTGTATCCCAGCAGAGGGCCTCCCTGGGGGGAGCAAGGAAGGGGAGAAACGTTCCACTGCCTTGACCTGGGAATGCTGGGGGGGGTGAGGGGATTAAAGTGGTGTGCTCTGAGGGGTTTCATGGCACAGGAGAACTCCGCAGCCATCATCTAGTCAGCTGGGTGGGCATATTTCTGTTTTCTGGGGCCCCTCTCATCTCCCACAGTCAGGTGGCCATGGCAGAGTCCTGGGGCGGGGAAGTTTGGCAGCCCTAAAGACAGATTAGGCCCTGGGGCTAGGCAGGATGTATCTGAAAGTGCTCAAGGAATTAGCAAGGAACTAACTGAACCCCTGATAGAGCTATTCAATAACTCAGTTCAGACAGGAGTAGTTCCAAAAGACTGGAAGGTAGCAGATGTAGTCCTGCTCCACAAGGGGTGGGGGAGACAAAGAGCAACTGGGTAAATACAGACCTGTCAGTCTTACCTCTATTGTGGGTAAACTGATGGAGAAACTAGTGAAAGAGGACCTAGTGGACTACCAGGAGAGAAATTGGCTTCAGGATAATAAACAGCACTGGTTTGTGGCAGGAAGGTCTTGTCAGGCCAACCTGATAGCATTCTTTCACTGGGTAATGAGGGCAGTGGATAAGGACCGTGCTGTGGATTCAGTCTACTTTGAGTTCAGCAAGGCTTTCAACTTGTTGCCTCAAAGAAGGTTGCTGAAGAAGCTAGAGGATCTGGGTGTAGTGATGGACACTGATGAGTGAAAAACTGGTTGGAAGGGAGAAAAAAGAGGGATGTGGTTAATGGAGTCAACTCAGAAGAGAGGGAGGGCACCAGTGGGGTGCCACAAGGAATGGTCCTGGGTGCAGTCCTCTTCAATATGTTTATCAGTGACTGGAAGATGGAATACAGGGCAACATGTGTCTCTTAACAGACAACACTAAGCTCTGTGGCAGGGTAGTCAGCAATGGGGTTTAGGGAGATGCAAGTAGACTTTCAAAGGCTAGAGTGGTGGTCAAAATGTTGGTAGTTGAAATTCAGTACCAAAAAGTGCAAGAACTCCAGGATGCAGGATGTATGCCGATGCCTGTTCGACAGTTTTACTGTGACTGATGTTACAGCAACAACAGTGACAGGTCACTGTACTTATTATTATTTTGGTAACTGGGTAAGGCCCACTAGGCACAAGTACCTATTTTCAGGGGCAGCCCGGGAGCACTGGGGAGGTTAAGTGGCTTGCTTGGAGTCACACAGTATGCAAGTGGAGGTTGTGGGAATGAAACTCAAGTCTGCTGGTGCATAAAGTTCATTTACAGCTCATTACTCTAACCTCTAGGCTATACTGTCAGCCCTAATGTCAGCGCAGGACCCCGGCACTGCTTTCTGGGGGTTTTGCACCCCCTCCCTGGTTCAACTCTCACTCAGAGTTGATTATTTAATTTATGAGGTGTGCGGGGGGGAGGGCAAAGCCCCTCAAAGAAAACAAAGTCTTCACAGAACAGCTTTATGATGACCGCAGTTGTGGTTGACATAAAGTCATCACTGTAACATTGTTTGACAATGAATTTGTTAAATCAGTGTCATGAATTCCTCCAGGAGAGGTGGGAGGAGATAAAGCTGGGCACGACTTCTGAGGAAAAGAGACCTGGAATCATCATCACTGACTCCTTAAAACAATTAAACAAGTGTAACAAGGCACACAGTAAGACAAAACAGGATGCAGGGTTGTATAGGAAGGGGTATTGAAAGCAAAAGGAAGGAGTTATTACTACCTCTCCATAGTGCACTGGTGAGACCCCACCTGAAGCACTGCATCCAGTTCTGGAGTCCTCACCTAAGGGAAGATAAGTACAGGCTAGAGTCAGTGCAATGTAGAGGCACCAAAAATGATTCAGGGCTGGCAAGGCTGCTCTTGTGAGGATCAGCTCAAGGCACTGAACATGTATTTGCTGGAGGCCAGACAAGAGAAGGGAGATAAGATAGAGACTTTCAAGTTCCTGAATGGAATGAACAAGCTAAACTGCAGAGAACTATTTAGCATAAGTAGTGGATGAAGAACATGGGGGCACGAGTGAAAACTGATGGGGGAATGTTCAAGAGGGAAATCAGAGAGTTTTATTTTACAGAAAAGGTAGTGGTGCCACGGAACAATCTGCCAGCTGATGTGCTAAGCACCAAAACCATCAATGGTTTCAACAAGACTGGGACAGGACAGGGTGAAGGGCTTACTGGTTGCTCAAGGTGGTAGTGGTAGGGAGGAGAGCATGGGGTTGGATAGTATGAGTTAGAGCCCTGTATAGACAATAGGTCCCTGGTTTCTTAGGGTTTTATGGGCAGACTGGATGGATCGATGGTCTTTTTTGCCATCATTGTCTGTTTCTATGTTATTACAGCTTGCGGTGTTGCTGTCAGCTCAGGCTCTGTCGGGGCCAGCCATTGCAGTGGATGTCATGGTTGATGCCATCTTCTGTGCTGCTGTTGGTGCCGTCTGCAGTTCTGGTGCCGCACACTGTGCCACACACAAAGTCTCATGGTGCCAAGTCCTGCACCCTCTTTGGGGCTAGCTCTGACATCGACACTAGATCTGCCAGCAGTACTGGTCCCTTTAAGCCCTTTGTGCCTTTGTCTTCTGATGTGGATGACAGGTACAGTCCAGATCTTATTGTGGATACTGACTCTTGTGATGTGGATCCCCTGAAGCCCATGAAATGTGGCTCTGCTCCAGTTAAGGTCCCGAGAAGGACCTCTCATTTCAAGCACTGCTCAAAATCTAACAGTACATGCAGTTTAAGACAGTAGTTATTAATCAAGTTCGGCAAGTTCAGTGACAATTTTTAAACCTTTTATGCCAGGGTGCCTGGCCCTATCAATCCACCTGCTCCAGAGACACTCACAGAGGTGGCCTGGAGCAAGCCAGCTTCTGTTCCAACTGTACCTAGACATAAGAAGTATTTGGCTCCTTGTACAAAATCAGTTACTACACCCAACCTATAGTGGATGCTATTGTTTATTTATTCATTTGAAAGTTGGTGACCTGGACCAGGTGACTACTGTAGTCAGGGCTATAGCTCCAAAATAGATCACTGTGCAACCCACAAGGAGTTGCACAAAGTGGACATTATGGGATAGGGTATTTGCTTCAGCCACTTTAGGCCTGAGGATAGCAAGATACCAAGCCCATATTTCGAAGTATGAGTATCAATTATGGACTAAGCTCAGATTCATTGGGGGAGATTGCCCAATTCTGCCTTGATGCTGGACCTTTTGGTGACCATCTCCTAAAGGACTGAGTCTAACAGCCACCAACTAAAAGTTTCCATGGATTAACCCAATATATATAGCAGCTTGCTCTATAGCTGCAGGGTTTGAATTCAGAGACATTCCTGGTTGCAAACTGCTGGCTTTGCCCCTGATGTCTAATAGCAGATTAGGAAAGTGCTGTTTGATAGCTCTTATCTCTTTCTGTAGCATGTAGGACTTGAATGAAAAGAAGATGACCCTTAAAGATGCCAGATTAAACCAGTCGTCTGACAAAGGAGGAAAGGCTGTGGGGTTTTACCACAGTAAACAGTCTTTTTCTGGTAAAGGCCAAGGAGATTACCAGTAACAGCAGTAAGAAGCTGAACCTGCTCAGCAGAAAAAGAAAGCGCACTCTGAGGTGTAAATGACCAAGGTACCCAGCACTACCCTCTAGTTGCAGGCATTGAGTACACCTCAGCTGCCATAAGTGAATCACCGTTCTCCAGTGGGGAGAAGTCTCACCCAGTTTTTCCCACCAATAGTAATCCATCACAATAGATAAATGGGTGTTAAGGATTATCTAATAGAGATACTTTCTGGAATTGTTGGTGAATCCTCCAGACAGCTCTCTGGGAAAGCAGTTTCTGCTTTCAGCCCACATGCTAGAGCTGCTAACTCAGGAGCTTATGGGTCTCTTACTCAGCAGGGCAGTGGCGGTGGTACTAGAGTCAGAGTGGAACAAGGGGTTCTACTCCTGGTAGTTCCTTTTGTCCAAGAAATCCAGAGGCATGTACCCTATTCTCAACCTCGGAAAACTGAACAAGTACATGGACTGAGAAAAATTCAGGATGGTCTCCCTGGCGTCCCTGCTTCCATACATGAAACCCCAGACTGACTAGCATCACTGGATATGCAATTTGCATACTAGCACATAATGGTAAATCCCAGACCCCACAAATTCCTTCTATTCAGTGTGGCCCATGGGGCAGAACATTACCAGTTTGGAGTTCTTCCCATTGAACTTTCTTCAGCACTGAATATTTTTACAAAGTGCTTTGCAGATCTTGTGGTACACCTCAGAAAGCTATTACTACAGGTCTTCCCATACCTGGATGACTGGCTACTAAAAAACTCATGCTACCTCATTCCATTCATCATTTTGTCTCAGCAAGTCATCAGATCTTAATCTACCCTCCTGCACTTGTTTTCACTGACTATATTGCTTGTCGCCAATCACAAATTTCTAACTACACTTGTGCTTGTACAATTTAGTTTGCACTTTATTCTGTTTCTAAGATTGTACCAGTTATGTATTTTGCTGCTGTCTGCACTTTATTTGCTTCATGTAAGTTCATTGTCTACTCCTGTAACCCTTTTCTTGGGTCGTGCCTGGAAACAAGCCTAAGCTCAGTGTGCCTTTCCCGGTTATCAATTTTCAAATACATACATGCATACATACATACATACATACATCATAAGAGGAACTGGAACAGGCAGTGGCCACTGCATCACAATTCCTGTCCTCAATGAAAGGATTACTATACCCTCATAAGTTTGTAAGTGCCCTCGCAGAGGCTCCTAGTCACAGGAACCGTCTCGTATACAAGTTGAGCTTGAGCATTTCTCCCAGACAGTGGAGCGAATTCCATAGTTCAGATGGCATGCATCATCATGAGCAAGGCCACTGATTTTCGGTGATTAAAACTATTAAATTCCGTTTTCAAGATTTAAGATTCCGGAATTTCACCGGTGATTGTTACTCTATTTTCCGGATTTTACCGGGATTCTGTTATCATTCTTTTATTATGTGCATAAATAATCAGAATTAATGAAGGCTTAATATACAGAGCATTAAATAAAGCAAATTAAAATAGTACAGGAAGGAATGAAAAGAAAAACACACTTTTTTATAGATTTACTGATCTGATAGAAATTGCCAGATTCCATGAAATCTTCGTTTTTACCGCTTTTCAGGCAGCCCTAATTCCGGAATTTTACCGGATTTTCCGGTAAAAAACGAAAAACAGTGGCCTTGATCATGAGTCACCCCTTCCTTGCATCCTACACTGGGTCTCATGGCATCCTCAGTGTTCAGCTTTGCCCTGTCAAGACTGCACATAAGATCAGCTCAGTGGATGCTCAGCACCCAGCGGTCACGAGCATCATACCCTCAAAACTACACCATGCAGATGACCAAACTGCTAATGAAGTTTCTTTTTTGGTGCTTAGTAATGGAGACTCTCCTTCAGGGCTTCCCCTTCTCCCTGCCAAAGTCAGAGGCGACTCTCACCATGATTGCCTCCTTAGCAATGTGGGCAGCCCACTTATAAGGTCTCCAGACACAATCTAAATGGAATGACTTACAGTAGAATGTGAGCAGTTCTGTATGACCTGTAGGCCTTATCGAACCTGGTCCATCAAAAGATAATACTCCTCCAGACAGACAACACATGCATTATGTATTAAATCAGCAAGCAAGGAGGAGCCCACTTTTATCCTCTCTGCAGAGAGCCAATTAGAGAGTGGGAATGATGCCTGGAACAGGAGACCCTGCTCCAGGCAAAACATCTGCCAGGAGTTCTGAACACTCTGGCAAACAATCTTAGCTAAACAGTGGCAAATCCTCTAAATGATCAATAGCAGATGATGATGTGCTGTCCCTGTTCGATGAAAGGGTGCCCCAGACATGAATTTTGTTTTTCTGTGTTCCCCCACTACATCATGCTGCATCAATTCTGCTCCAGAAATCCAGAGTTTGGCACTTTCTGTCAGGGTGCATTCATGCTGCAGTGTAAAAATGTATTTCTGTATGTCTTCCTTCCAATCCCTCTCATTCAGACAGTACAATTAAGACTGGAAGCTCAAGGAGCGAGATGACTCTGATCACCCCCTGCTGGCCAAAGGAGATATGGTATCCACTTCTGACCCAATTAACAGTCAGCAAACCAAAGTTTCTGCCAACCAAGATGGACTTACTGACTCAGGCTTAGGGCCATCCGATATATCCTAGCCTGTACTTCCTCCATCTCCAGGCATGGATACTAAAAAAAACAGAGGTGAATAAGTTTAATTTATCTGAGCGTGTCTCTGAGGTACTGCTTGCAGCTCATAAACCTTCCACCAGAAAAACATATGGAGGTAAATGGAAGCACTTTTTCTTTTTCTTTTGTAAACTATGTTTATGACCCCTCGACGCTGGCCCCTTAGACCTCTCTCAAGTGTGGATTTCTGGGCTACGACTTTCTCCCACTCTGTTGTGGTCCTCCAACTTGACCTCTGTCCTGGGATGCTCTGTCCCCCTCACTCTGACCTAACCAACCCCCTAGCTCTGAGCCCACCGAGGCAGGGCCACCACTCCTCCGGTGCTCTATTTAGAATCTAGTAGGCAGCTAGAGGGGAAGCAAGAGTCGAAGGCTAGTCTGAAGGGCCTAGCATTGAGTGTGCATGTCATACTGTGGATCCCACAGTTGCCTATCCGGGTGCCAGGGATTTTCACTTTTTCCTGTGGGGGGGGCAGACATGCAATAACATGCAGCATGTGATGGGCACACTCCGGCACTCATGTGTAAGGCATCTGCCAACACCCCCATATCCTGCAAGAGCATGCCACAAGTTGCACTGTCCCCAGTCTCTACTGGGAGCCACTGGTACTGCTGTGTATGCTACCCACCCATCCCCAGGAGAGGAGAGCAGTCCTCTGTATGCTCAATCCTCTTCTGCCTCTGTTGACACACCAATGACCCGAGCTTGTTCCCGAACCTGGGTCACCAGAGTGGCACAAGGTGTGGTGTTCAGTGCTTTAACCCTCAGCACTACTGGGCTGGCTAGCATTTTTCCATTTAATGTTTAAAAATCCCTCCAGACCCTTATAGGTTTCCCCATGAAAAGGTTTTGGAATACATATTGAACCTGTCATACTTAGGCCTAAAGTTCCTCACAGTCAAGGTACATTTTTCATGCACCTGTGAGTATCCTGACTTTGTCTCAGTTGCCAGTGTTGGAAAGATTCCTTAGGGGAATCCTGCACACAAGACATCCTATACAGAAAGAAGTTACTCCTTGAGATAGAAACATAGAAACATAGAATTTGATGGCAGATAAGGACCGCTTGGCCCACCCAGTCTGCCCATTTCCCTACCTGATGGATAAGTTGCAGATCCTAGTTAACCAGCAGCCTACTTCTTCCTACCCCCATCCCCTAGAATTGCCTTATGACTGTCCCATGCATGCTTGAATTCCACCACTGTTTTTGACTCCACAACCTCCTCTGGAAGGCCGTTCCATGCATCCACAACCCTCTCTGAGAAAAATACTTCTTAAATTACCTCTGAGCTGCCCCCTTCTATCTTCAAATTGTGCCCCTTGTTCTTGCACACTCTTTTGAAAGATGCTACCCTCTTGGACTTTGTTGACTCCTTGAGGTACTTGAAAGTTTCTATCATGTCCCCCTCCCTCCTTTCCTCGAGGCTATACATATTAAGCTCCTTAAGTCTCTCTCCATATGTCTTCCGGTGCAGACCCTGCACCATTTTAGTTGCCCTCCTCTGGACAGCTTCCATCCTGTCTGTCTTTGTGGAGATTGGGTCTCCAGAACTGCACGCAGTACTCCAGATGTGGTCTCACCAGCTGTCTGTACAGAGGGATAATAACTTCGTTTTCTACTGGTGATGCCTCTCCCTATGCATCCCAGTATTCCCCCAGCCCTCCTTGCTGCCCTCTCACATTGCTTGCCCAATCTCAGTCTTAGTCTGGACATGCTCCCTCACAAGCAGTTTGAGACAGTTGCAACTCAGGCATGAAATTCCTGACCTGAACAGCAATATTTCTAGAAGCCATCACCTCTGCATGCAGAGTATGTGAAATACAGGCTACAGTCACAGATTCTCCATATATTGTCTTTCATAAGGACAAAGTGGTCCTGCTCAAACACCCCATGTTTTTATCCAAGATGGTGTCAGAGTTCCATTTGAACAGGTCCTTTGTTCTGGTTACATACTTTCCCAACCCTGAGAATGAAGAGGAAAGAATGCTGCATTCCCTTGATATCAAAAGAATCCTTAGGTTATACCTGGATAGAACTAAGTACTACAGGTAAGCAAAGTCAGTATTTGTCTCTTTCAATCCAAACTGAAAAGGTTTCCTTGTCACTATCTAATGCCTGAACAAGTGGATTAGTGTGACTGTCTCCACAAGTGCTACATCATGTTGGAGACAGGTTGGGAGGCTGTGTCCAAGCACATTCCATTAGAGCAGTTGCAACTTCTTTGGCAGATCTATCCTAGTGCCCATTGTGTGGTAGAGATATTACCCTTTAAACTAAACTTTTTATGGGGGGGATGTTAATGAGAAATCTGTGCCATCTTGGCAAGACCTCTCCCCTTCAACACTGAAAATGCCTGATTAAGGTGGCTAGATATCCCTGTTAAATTTAAATATTTACTTCCCTTTCTGCTGTCTTCTGTCCTGTTCTTTTGCCTTGTTCCTGGCATTGCTGCTTAGAAACCCCTTCCCTCTTTTGGACTCTTCTTTGCCCTACTCTCTCTTCTTTTGTTGACTTCCTTGACTTTTTCTTTCTGTTTTGTTTGCACCTAATAACCTGGGCAAGCAGTAGGCACGTGTCCACTAGGATGGCCTGCATAATTTATTTACTGCATCCCCTTGCCAGTAATCTAAAGATTGTTTGTTTATTTATTCAAGGTTAAGACCATTGAGTATAAAATTAATTTACAATGGTGACCTTCCATACATACAATACACATGCATACAATAAATATCAATGTAAACATACATTAAAGCACAGTTAATTAAAACAATTGCACATCTTTTGCGAGGACCACAAGAACTTTTTCAGCGCAAAAACTGAGGGAGGTTTACTGGTCTGTATCCTAAATTCTTGGGGATGACTCTTCCAGAAAACTGGAACATAATAACTAAAACAGGATTGGGAACGGTTAGTTTTATATAAAGGAACCAACATTTCTCTAGCTCTGGAATTCCTCAAAGAAGGATCTATGTTCCTAAAACATCCTATCACTCAAGTATGTAGGAATATGACCCAGCCCACTTTTATAGGCAAATAACTGCTTATGCATTTTGCTGCTATCACGTAAGGTGGATACCTGTCTTAATTGTTTATACATCTCACAGTAAAGATTACAGTTAAAGTGCACATTTCTAAGGAAGAGTTATAATGCTGATAATTAAACAACATTTTTTTGTTGTTGGGGGAGACATAATAAGCAACATTTTTTTTTCTGGATGGACTTTAATAAGTTTAAAGAGCAGCGCATGTTTTTTGGGTGGAGTTGTGGAAATATATGGGAGGGGTCCTCCCCTAATTAACATTATTAAAGTATATTTGTTTTTTTTTTTTAATTAAAAGAAATAAAAAGACATGGACATTTTTTGTTTTATAAAACACTGTAGCATAAACTTTAAATACATTTATATTTGTAACATTAATATATTTAGTTTTCACCTTGTATATCATTTCCCAGTATGTAGCAGGAAATGGATATGTGTGGTAGTAACCTCATAATGGCACAGCATTTTTAGATTTCACAACATATAACATCCAAATGTCCTATAATAATACTTAACAGGATGGTGTGCCCTTCTTAGGATGGTCTTTACCTGTTAAGGACAGTGAGTAACAAAGAGAATGTTGTGCAACACAGTTTATGAATAATATGTTTTCAAGCTACACAGTCTATAAATAACCTGTTTTTGGAGAAAAAGGTACATCACAACTAAAAATAGACTTGTTATTGGTTTATACTGGGGTGATGGCTTTATCAAGATAACAATTTTATATATAACTACTGCATGTAAACTGAATAAGTAGCACCACTAAGCAGCATCGTTATTGATGAAATTAAATGAACGTGTATGTGAAGATGAATAACCGCAATAAACTCTTAGAAGAAATCTGAAGACTCGAGTGGAATTTTTTTGCAAACACAATGCAGAACTTACAATTGGTGCCATGACTCGGATGTGTGAAGATATTCTATATGGTTGCTGATGACATCAAAAGAACTGAATAGACCATGTTACGGGGAATGCCCTACTGCACCTGACCTGATCAGTCAATTACAGAAGGGAGTCAAAAAGGGACTCATTTGGACTGGGTGAAGTCAGACATGATCTGCCAGTCAAAACAGATGTAAGTATGGATACCATATTATGTAAATATTTATTTTAAAGGAAGGTCTGTATCGCTCTCCTAAGAAACAGGAAGATGCGTATCTATGTTTTACTAAACAATGTACGGACAGAAATGAGAAAGTTAAATTTGTAGAAACACAGTTAGCCAACATCTGTCAAATGCATGTACAATATCAGTGTAAAATAACAGCTGGGATGTGTAACATGAAGAGGCAGATGTTAGAAAGGTAATGTAATGAAGGTGTAGTCCTTCAGGACAAAGAGTTGCAGAAATGTGCTGCAGAAATTAAAGGTATGGAAGAAAAAGTAGAGGAGAAGAAGCTACAACAATGTGCCACTGATAAAAAAGAAATGGAGTATAAATTGTGTGGCACAAGGGGAAGTGTGTGGTTTAAAAATTAAGAATAATCAGAAGAAGATCTTAAATGTGTAAATAAGCAAAGTCAGGCTGAAATGAATGAATTGGCTAGGCAATTACAGCTGTTCCTTGCTACTCATTTTAGGAGTAGCACTACGTTTGATTGTAGTACACCATATCTTGTTATGTAGTGTCCAAGGTCAAGCTCTTCTCTGAATTTTTGTTATTACTTACTTGTAGAATGTTTAGAAAAATAATTACAAAAATATTACTGTATTCAGTAATGAATGTTATGGTTTCATGATATCAGCTTCATTAACTATAAAGATGCTGGAGTGAAGTCTGTCTCTTACTCACTTGGCTTTGTTCACTTGGAGCCCATTATTGTTTTCTGTAGTTGAGAGACTCTTGGTTTCTTTATTCCAGGTTAATCCTCGTTAGTGGCATAGTGTTAAATGTGCCATCCTGGATTTTAATGTGTGGATTTTTTATGTTTCATTCAATGACATGTTCCTAGCCTATCTTAGTTAAATTAATGGCATGGGAGGTAGAAGCACATTATTGTGGTAGCGTAATAGGAATTGATTTTAAACCCATATTTGCTGCAGAATCAAATACTGAAGCAAGAGATGTTTATGTAGATGGCTTTCACTTCTGGGAGGATGGACATTTCCACATAAGATATGCCTTATGGACATCGAGTACTAATCCCAGAAATATTAGTACAATGCCCATCATCATTTTCTGCCACTAGAGCAGAATTAGAGGCAGTCCATGGAGCTATTATGGCTTACCCGCAGGAGGCTATTAATATCTTCTCAGATTGTGCTTTTGTAGTTAACTCCTTATTGGACTTTTTGCCAATATGGAGTAAACGAGGAATATGGACATCATCTGGAGAACCTGTCGCATTTGCTCCCATATTAAAACATATATGGGATATAGGAACTCAGATACCTTTAAAAATAGCAACCTGTAAAGTGAGACCCCTCTTGCCCAGAGATCCTTCCTCTACCGAGCCCCACCTGGTTCAACTCCCTCCCTAGCTGCATCTCCAACTTGCCAAAAATTGGCTCTTTCAAAACCGCCCTTCGGAACCATATCTTTAATACCCGCTGTTGTAGGTGCAACTAACCCCCTGTTGTAACCTGTGGTTCCCACCTGCCTTGCCCCCTGGCTTGCCAATGTCCACTGGACAGCCTCTCCCTCCCCCAGACCTACCCCTTCCCTACTACGTCCAAACAGGGATGTAACCCGCTATCTTCTCTGAGGACCTACTATATCCATGAGTGTAACTTGCAATTTTGTAATATTAAGTAACATACAAACTACTACATTATGTAACCTAAGTGTATCTATGTTAAATGTTCCTTTTACTGCACTTGTAATGTTATCCTCTGTTTTAATCTGCACTGTAATAACTGGCTTGATGTCTGCCCCCCCCATGATCGAGGTGTCTTTGTAAATGAGTCTCTGACTCAAAGGTTGTAAACCCGATTTGTAATGAATAAAGAGCCCACCAAAAGAATCCAAAGGATATTCATGAGTTAAACAATAACTTAATGGATACTCTGACTCAGGTAGCAGCCAAACAAACAAACTTATGGGTAGACCCTCTAGGAGGTGACTCTACACAATTATGGGAGATGGACAAATTTGACAAACACCATATTAAATGTATAGCAGTTGTCTCACAAGTCCCAAGTTTGGGATGTATCCAAGATACCGATGTTTGCCTTTTTGACTGTTGGAACCAATGGAAAGATACAGGACAGTGCACCACCAAGCATGTTACCACATGGGAAGATATGGTAATATGGGAATGACAATCAGGGTTTAGGAAGTGGATCCCACCCACTTCATTTAGAAAATATATCATGGATATTCATTGAATTGGAGGTCATTGTAGACTTCACAAAACTTATAAAATATTGGTGGCCAAAAATGGGAAAAGATGTCAAACAATGCCTGGAGGCTTGTCTCATCTGTGCACAGATGAATCTTCCAGTGCCTGGAAAAAGGGTTCTGTTAGGGGTACCCCTGGTGGATGGTCCTTGGTCCAGCTTACAAACTGATTATGTGGGGCACTTGCCTACTGCAAAAGGGGGGTTCCAATATTTATTAGTCATTGTTGACATATTTTTCAAATGGGTAGAATTGTTGCCCATACAAAATGATAGTGCTACAGCTACTGCAAGGGCACTGTGGGAAGTGTTGTCATGATGGGGTTTTCTCAGAATACTTGAAAGTGATAGAGGAACTCACTTTACAGCGAAAATAATGACACCTTTGTGTGATATCTTAGGTATCACTCAACATTTGCATTTACCCTACCATCCACAATCTTCAGGAATGGTAGAAAGGTTAAATTGCACTTTGAAAAATGCACTGAAAAAGGCAGTGTTGGATACTGGTAAAGGGTGGTTGATGCACTTACCAGGGATCCTAATGAGTATTGGAGGTATGGAAAACAAAAGTACTGGCTATAGCCCATATTAATTGATGACTGGATGGGATATGCGGATGTGTTATTCTTCGGATCCAGATTTATCTACACCTACGTTAGTTCGCATCAAAACTGATGTATTATTACAACAAATACAGAAGCAGTTATCTCTGTATTTGCCCCATGCTGCCAGAAATATGGCACAGACTCACTGGAAAAACAAATAGAGACCTAATAAAAAAAAAAAGTGATACTGCCCATTTCAAAGGGGTCATCATGTCATGATTAAAAATTTTGGTCAGACAGAAGGAACCATGGGATGCTAATTGGATGGAGCCCTATTCCGTCATTGATGTTTTAGGGCCATGGGCCATTCAGGTCCATTGAATTTGTCAAGGGTCTGCAGAGACCAAATGGGTCCATGAGGACCAATGTAAATTGTATCAGCCTTTAAGTGATAACAACTGATACTGCTCTGTTTTTCCCAATAGGTGAAATACAATGATGTTTCCTTTACTTGTACTGAGCAGTGCCTTACTGATCCTGGTAACGTCCGACAAATATGGATGCCCAGGGCACATATGGAACAGTTTATATAGCAGGACATATGCCAATTGTTCTGCATGAGGTATCCCAGTATTGTTGGGAGAACGACATGGACACACTGGATATCTTCTTATCAAATGGTAAACACAGAAACATAGAATTTGATGGCAGATAAGGACCACTTGGCCCACCTAGTCTGCCCATTTCCCCTACCTAATGGATAAGCTGAAGATCCTAGTTAACCAATAGCCTACTTCCTCCTACCCCCCCACTAGAATTGCCTTATGTCTGTCCCATGCATTCTTGAATTCCCCCACTGTTTTTGACACTATGACCTCCTCAGGAAGGCTGTTCCATGTATCACAACCCTCTCTGTGAAGAAATATTCCCTCACATTACCTCTGAGCCATCCCCCCTCTATCTTCAAATTGTGCCCCCTTGGTTTTGCACATCTCTTTTTCTGAAAGATGCTACCCTCTTGGACTTTGTTGATTCCCTTGAGGTATTTGAAAGTTTCTATCATGTCCCCTCCCTCCCCTCCATTCCTCGAGGCTATACATCTTTAGTTCCTTTAGTCTTTCTTCATATGTCTTCTAATGCAGACCCTGCATCATTTTGGTTGCCCTCCTCTGGACGGCCTCCACCCTGTCTATGTCTTTGTGGAGATGGGGTCTCCAGAACTGTACACAGTACTCCAGATGTGGTCTTACCAACTATCTGTACAGAGGGCCAACAACTTCCTGTTATCTGCTGGTGATGCCTCTCCCTATGCATCCCAGTACCCCCCAGCCCTCATTATTGCCTTCTCACATTGCTGGCCCACTTTTAGGCCTTGTGATATGACTACCCCCCAGTCCCTTTCCATTTTTGTTGTCAGTATATCACCCCCATTGTGTATTCTTCCCCTGGGTTTTTGTTTCCCAGGTGCATTACTTTGCACTTCTTTGCATTGAATCTAAGCTGCCATACATTTGACCATTCCTCCAACCTTGCCAAGTCCCTTTTCTTCCTTTCCACCCCATCTTTTGTATCAACCCTGTGGCAGATCTTTGTGTCATCTGCAAAGAGACATACTTTCCCTTCCAGTCCCTCTGCAATGTCACTTATAAAGACATTAAAAAGGATTGGCCAAGTACTGAACCCTGAGGTACCCCACTAGTAACCCTCCTTTCTTCACTGTGGACTCCATTTACTATTTCCCACTGTGTCCAGTTGTCCAACCTGTGTTTTACCCAGGCTACCACCCTAGGATGCACTCCCAGGCCAGCTAATTTGTTTATTAATCTTTTTTGTGTGGGACTGTGTCAAATGCCTTGCTAAAGTCTAGGTAGGCCATGTCCACAGCCCCTCCCTGGTCTACTGCTTTGGTCACCCAGTCAAAGAAATCAATTAGATTTGTCTGACATGACCTTCCCGCTGTGAATCCATGCTACCTTGGGTCCTGTGCCCCACTGGCCTCTAGGTACTCAACAGTTCTTTCCTTCAAAAGGGTTTCCATCATTTTGCCTACCACTGAGGTCAAACTGACAGGTCTGTAGTTCCCTGCCTCTGTCTTGCTCCCACTTCTGTGAAGGGGAATCACATCTGCCCTCCTCCAGTCCTCTGGTACCACCCCATCCTCCCATAATTTATTAAAAAGGGTAGTCGGTGGTGTTAGTAGTTCTTCCCCTTAGTTCTTTTAAAATTCTGGGGCGAATCCCTTCAGGCCCTATTGCTTTATCCACCTTCAGTTTCAAGAGTTCTTTCAGAACCTTTCTTCTGTGAAAGGACTAATATCAACCCCCCTATCCAGAATACTTCTATTGACTGGATTAGGTATTTCCCCCTGCTTTTCCATTGTGAATACTGAGCAGAAGTATTCGTTCAGTATCCCTGCTTTTTCACTGTCGCTCTCTGCCCAACCACCTTCATCTTTGTTCAGCCTCAGTATCCCTGCCTTAGTCTTTCGTTGCTCCCTAATGTACTTATAAAAGGTTTTATCCCCCTTCTTAACCGAGTTGGCTATCTTTTTCTTGGTTTGGGCCTTTGCTATTCTGACTGCCTTACCCACTTCCTTCTGCTTTAACTGGTACAGTTCTCTATCCTGCTCCTTCTGTGTTTCCTTATACTTCCTGAATGCTGTCTTTTTTCCCTTACCTTCCCCACCACTTCTTTTGAGAACCATAGTGTTTTTTTCTTTCATTTTGATTTGTTTATTTGCTTCACACAAAGACTTGTTGCCTCTGTGATGGCGGCTTTGATGTTTCCCCATTGTTGTTCCACCCCACCTTCTTGCCTGTTTGCTAGTGGTTTTCTGAGGCACTCTCCCATTTTGACAAAATCAGCCCTCCTGAAGTCCAGTACCTTCACTTTTGTGTGGCTTGACTCTACAGCTAAGTTTATCATGAACCACACTGTTTGGTGGTCGCTTGTTCCCAGATGGCTACCCACTTCAAGATCAGAGATCCTCTCTCCATCCCCATTTGAGAGTACCAGGTCTAAGATTGCTCTCTCCTGAGTGGGTTCCAAAACTAGCTGTCTGAGGCATTCCCCCTGTAGGGCATCGAGAATGGCCCTGCTCTTGGATGTGGCTGCAGCAAAGTTGCTCCAGTCATCATCTGGTATATTCAGGTCCCCCATCAGCAATATCTCCCCTTTCTCAGCCATCCCTAGGATGCCTTCTGTCATTTCCTTGTCTATGTCCTCCCCCTTTGAGACGGGGGTCTGTATACAACTCCTGTGTGGATTGTGGAGCCATTTCCAGTCTCCAGGGTGACCCACAGTGCCTCCTCTCCTCCCTGTTTACCCTTTAGTTCTGTTGCGTTTATCCCTTCCTTTACATAGAGAGCTACTCCTCCTCCTCTTCTTTCCTCCCTATCCCTCCTATGGATTGTGTACCCTGGTATGTTGTCACCCCAGTCATGGTTCTCTGTGTGCCATGTTTCTGTGACTGCTACAATATCCAGGCATCCCTCTTCCATCAAGGCCACCATTTCAGGGAGCTTTTACCTAGACTTGGTACTCATTACCCTCCATTTTTTTATGGCTTTATTTCTTTTTGCCCCCATCCCTATCCCTACTGCCTTTGTCTTTTTCTCCATTTACCCCTGCTCTTCTCCCTATCTAATGCTCTATTTTGGTGTTTACCTCACAAATTACCCTGATTTTGAGGGGCCTAGGATTTCCCTTCCCTCTTCAGTGCCTCCCCCCTTGGCTAGTTTAAATGCTTGCCACTGAAGCATTTAAACCTATCACCTAGGATCCTGGTTCCCCTCCAGGATAGATGCAGTCCATCATGCCTGTATAGGCTGCATCCCTCCAGGTGGAGCCCCAGTCCCCAATGAAGCCAAATCCCTGAGCTCTGCACCAGCTTTTCAACCAGTCATTGAACCCAGGGTGTGGAGTGCCCTAGCCTCATCCATGCCATAGACAGGTAGCACTTCTGAGAAAGTTACCATGTGTGCTACTTGTCTAAGGTCCCCCCCAACTCCACACACTTCTGTTGCACTGCTCTGATCCCATTCTCAGTCAGGTCATTTGTCCCTAGGTGGATAATAACATCCAGCTCCCTCCTCCTTGCCACTGCTCCCATGATCCTGAGGATTCATTTCCTGTCCCTCCAAGCCTTGACGCTGGGCAGGCACCTAACCTCCTTTTCCCCTCCTTCCCCCAGTTTTACCCCCTAACAATTGAGTCCCCCTCCAGGAGTTGTTTCCTTCCCATGTGGGGTCCTGGGCCACCCTCCTGTGGGCCTCCATTGTGGAGGTTCCCAGCATCCTCCTTGGTCTCCACTGCAGGTGACACGATAGAGGAACCATGCTTTTCCAGAGTGGTGAAGAAATTGTGGAGAGGCACAACTGGAGGGATGTGCCTCTGTTCCACCACCCTCACCCTCCCTGAGCCCACCGTGGTCCAATCATTCCTCTTTCTTGGCAACCTCTGAGGTAGTGGCGGTGGCCTGGGTGGTCCCTGGGTGGGGGAGCAGGTTTCTTGAATCCTTGCCAGGTCAGCATGGAGACGAACAACCTCCTCCTTCAGACCAGAGAGGTGCCTGCAAATAGGGCAGCAATGCAGTTTCCAGAATGTCTCCCAGAAGGGGAAATTTTTAAATATAGGGAGGTAAGCCCCTTTCATTCTACTTCTAACTTTATGCCTCCTTATAATGAGACTATAAAGATTTTTGAGCATGCCTGTGAAAGATCCTTTGATATGTTTAGTAAGAACCTCTGTGCCAAAATTGCGGAGTTTGTTAATACTGCATTATATAGCCAGTTGATAGTGTATCTATTGTAATTATGTCTGCAGAATATTACAATAGTGAAATACAGAGACAAGCTTATGGATACTGCCTTTTATGTTAAGTTAAAGAATGACTCTACTATTCAATTTAAAAAGGAAATAGATGTTTTTTTGAATGACGCTTTAATATCTGGTGTCATAACACAAGATGAATGGGGTTTTTTGACTGTTGCACATCCAGTTAAAGCTTGCATTTATATACTTCCAAAGATTTATAAAAATCTTTTTAGTCCGCTTTGGCAGACCAATAGTGTCAGGAAATGGATGTTTAATGGAGCCCCTTTCACAATTTGTAGATTCATATATCCGTAGTTATGTTTTTCATAATTTATTAGGGACACTACACATATTTTGGAAATTTTGAATGACATGCAGGCTGAGGTTGGTTGGTATTTGGTATCATTAGATATTAATTCTTTATATACCAATATTCCTCATGAGGGCGGTTTGGATGCATTGGATTATTGGTTTGGAATGGATATTGAACTTTCTAATAGCAAAAGACAATTTCTTTTGTCCTGTGTTGAACATATCTTAACAAAAAATGTTTTTCTTTTTCAAACAGATATATATTTACAACAAAAGGGGACTGCAATGGGTGAAACTTTTGCACCTAATTATGCTAATTTGTATTTGGGACTTTGGGAGAAAACAACCATTTATGATACTGACTGTAATCCCTATTATGATATGATTGACATCTGGCGTCGTTTTATTGATGATATATTTATGGTGTGGAAGGGCACATTGGCAGAACTGTATGAATTTATAGGCTATTTGGAAAATAGTAATCCGAATCTTAGTGTGTAAATCACTCTGAATGGTAAACCTATTTCATTTTTGGATTTGGAAATAACCATGAATATGGATGGAACCTTTAAAACTAGTCTCTTTAGAAAAGAGACTGATAGAAATTCTTTGTTGCATGCCTCAAGTTGCCATCCAGCCATATGGTTGAAAATATACCTAAAGCTCAGATGTTGAGATTATGCAGGAATTGCTCTGAGGATGTCGATTTTGTTGTGAATGGCTTAGACATGTATGCCAGGTTTATTGAACGTGACTACCAGTCTGGGCTAGTAGAGAAGGCATTTTTTGAAACTATGGACACCTCTAGGATGGATTTATTTACCAAAAATAAGAAACACACTGATGATCCATCCAGGGTTAACTTTGTGACCACATATACAAGACATGCAAATGAAATGCAGCAGATAATTAATAAGAACTGGCACATTTTGGAAAATGAACAGAGTCCGTTGGAGATCACAAAGTTGAAACCAAGGATGGTATTTCATAGGGGTCGCAGTCTGAAGGATAGATTAGTACATAGTTTCTATGTCCCTACGAACACTAATATGGAAGTGAAGACTTGGCTGCCCCCTTCCCCTTAGGCAACTTTAGATGTGGTAACTAAGTTTTGCCCACATATTTTGAAAACTGACACTTTCACTACGTGCAATAGTAGGAGGTCTTTTAAAATGAGTTCTTTTTTTAATTGCAGTAGTGAACAAGTGATTTATCTGGCCACATGTGAGTGTGGAGCTTTCTATGTGGGTAAAACTATTCGACCTTTTAAGGTATGAATAGGGGAACATCTTAGGTCCATAAGGGAGAGTGGCAAAAAGAATGCTTTGGCTAGCCATGTATCTGTAAATCTTAATGGCTGTCATTCCTTTAAATTTTGTGTCCTTGAAAAGGTGACAATAGGACCTAGAGGAGGTGACTTGAATGCCAAATTGTTAGCTAGGGAGTCCTTTTGGATTTTTACTCTGGGAGCATTGAAATCACCTGGCTTAAATGATCGTATTGAATTAATGCCATGCATAAAAAGAAAGTGAAATCTGATGTGCATTTCACATATGTCTGATAATGAAATTCTCTCTCTTTATGTCTCCATAGGTTGCTTTTTTGGAATAAAATATATTGCCAAGTTATTCTATTTCCAAAAAATATGGGAAAGAATATAATATTACCAAGATGCAAATATATTTTTTGTAACGCTACATGTTCTTCTATTACTGTTGTGGTGACATATGGACCTTGTATATACTGTATTATATATTGTAATTATGTATTATGTGTTTTATATATGTGTTTTATTTAGTAAGCACTGTCACTTTAAATCATTTTGTATTTAATGGTCCACCTTTTGAGTAAGCATGAGCCTCCTGATGACGCATATCATGCGAAACCGGTAGAGGTTTTCCAGGGTTGGTGCTGGTGTTTGGCGCTTTTTTTAAATCCTGAATAAAGCTGCTTTTATGGTTCAGCATCATGTGGTGCGGATATTTGCTATTGTTCCTCCCAGAAGACAGCTGCTCCACAACCAGTGCATTGCACCACTCCCCACATGTCTGTGTCCCTTCCAGTTACAGATACTTTTTTGTTTTTGTTCTTGTTTTAGTGTGTAAACTTGTGAGTGTCTCTACCCCCTATTCAGTGTGCTGTGCCTTTAAAGGTATGACCAGGTGTATGTTGTTAGCAGTTTTGAGGAAGTGATGCCAGAGTCCCTGCTATAAAGGAAGTTATGTGCTTGGGGCAGGTGGGGTGAGGGGAATGGGGGGTGGGAGTAAACATGCTTTCCAGAAACAGTCACCTACAACTCTTACCCGCCACCCCAGGGAGTGCCTTCCTTCCTTTCAGACACCTATTTACAAAGGTTAAGTAACAGGTCTAGTCACAACTGACTGCAAATATGTCCGAGCTGTGGTTCCTCCCTGGCAAATTAAAGTTAAAACTAAGAAAAGTCCACCCCCAAAAACAGAATCAATACTAGTTACTTACACAGGTCCAAAAAGTAATAATTCAGTTCAGTGTAGTCTAGAAAATAACCTCCTTGATTCAAGGAAGCTGTGGCTTGTTTCTCACTCTCCCTGTCTTCAGTGTGAGAAGGAGACTGCAATACCTCTGAGACAAAAAAAGATTTTCAGCAAAAAATAAATAAATAAATAAAATAGGGGCAAACAGTAATTTTGCTTAGCCTAATGATAAAACGTCACAAAAATGTAAGCACCACCTGTAATAATTTCACAGAAGGTATACCCTGTAAGAAACACTTTGCTACAGAGAAAAATAAAGCAGTAACAGAAGTTTTCCTTGCAAAAGACAATTTGAATCAGAAGATTGCAGCAGTAATCTGTAAGCACACACCTGTAGGCACACACTGTAATAATGCAGCAGAAGGTATACCCAGCAACAGGAATTTGAATCGGAGAAAAATTAAGCAATAAAATGTTAGCAACAAACAGTAACAATCCCTGTGAGTAGAAAATAAAAACAACACACAGTAAATCTGCCTAGCCAAAAGTCTTAATCCTTTCCCTTACTCTGGTAAGGTTCTTAGTTCTGTCCTTTCAAGCAAGCTAGAAGGAAAGAGCTCAGGTGAAGCTAGGTGCCTTGGCAAGCAAACCTAGCCTTCCATCTCCAAGATAACAACTAACCTGACCTTTCAACTCTTCTTTCTGTTGGAAGTTGCTGGCAGTTTGCCAGCTCCACCCCAGATACACACTTAATCCCCTGGAAGAGCTGTAATAGGAAAGCAATTAGCTTCTTCAATGTGAGAAGGAGACTGCAACACCTCTGAGACAAAAAAAAACCTTTTCAGCAAAAAATAAATAAATAAAATAGGCGCAAACAGTAATTTTGCTTAGCCTAATGATAAAAAGTCACAACAATGTAAGCACCACCTGTAATAATTTCACAGAAGATATACCCTGTAAGAAACACTTTGCTACAGAGAAAAATAAAGCAGTAACAGAAGATATACCTTGCAAAAGACGATTTGAATCAGAAGATTACAGCAGTAATCTGTTAGCACACATCTGTAGGCACACCTTGAAATAATGTGGCAGGAGGTATACCCAGCAACAGCAATTTGAATCAGTGAAAGATAAAGCAATAACATGTTAGCAACAAAATGTAACAATCCCTGTGAGTACAAAATAAAAACAACACACAGTAAATCTGCCTAGCCAAAAGTCTTAGTTCTTTCATTTCAAGCAGTCTTTGAAGGAAAGAGCTCAGGTGAAACTAGGTGCATTGGCCAGCAAACCTATCCTTCCACCTGACTTTATTTGATATGGACAGTGTCAAAATGCGACGTGGATGCTCGCCAGAAGCCTGGCCTGGCACGGCGATGTGTGTGGTGAACACAACAGCCCAGAAAGGGATCTATATCCACTCTACTTTGGGGAACACTATGAATCTGACAAAAGAAGAACAATATTTATTTTGAATGAAACTAAAGGACATGTTTCACTATCTACCGAATATTATGTTGTTAGATGCATCTTATACTGGTTCAAGACATAATATGTGGCATTTTTTAAATAATACAACTATTGTGGCAAACTATACAGTAGGGTTAAGGCAATTTTGCCATTAGCAAATAAATATTCTTTGTTAACTTATACTAGCAGTACATGATGGCCTGGTATGGCATGTAATGTTAATCAAACAGCATGGCACAATTTTGCTGCATGGAATATAGTGTATCAGAAACAAAGCATATCAGGGCAAAAATTCTTGCCCCCATCAGATGGTATTATTTTGACGCGAAATAGATATCCTTTGTATCATCCATGTAAATTGGAGTATTTTAATGTTTTGCTACATTTGCCTTTTCCACGATTACCACCTCAATGTAGGGATCAGGTTTTGGTAATAGTGTGGCAACAGTATTATAATAATACTACTTTAAATCAGTACCATAATAGACACAGAATGTGGTCATTTCAAATTCCTGTAGAAGCATCATCAGGCTTCTCTCGTTGTAAAAGAGACATGTGGGGCTGGTTAGGCTCAGGATTAGGAATTGCTAATGGTATTGATTCCATCTTTTAAAGAGTCATATTTGTTCTTTGGAAATGACTTTAAAGGATATGGCTACTGGACCATTATCAGCTGCTTTAAGATTAGCAGCTGATAATGGAAAAAAAAAATGATTGGTTTGCATTTAGAGAAACCTTACAGAATTTTTGAATTATTGCTAAAATAGTAAGGCTTTTAAATAACTCACTTTCTAATATGTTTAAAGACAGCTATATAGAACTGGCTTGTTCTCAATTAGCTGCTGAAGCACATGCTTAATTAGTCAATGAATTAAACAGAATTGAAACAACTAGGTTACCTTTAGGAATAGGTGAGACCAATGTGACTAGATTATTGGATTATCCCAATAGAGTCCTACCAACTTTAGCTATGATAAAAGTATGGAATTCACCAAATCAATATGCACATGTGCTGCGACATGTGATTCCCATACTAGTGATAATACCTGTATGTTTTGAACCACCGAAAATATAGTGGCAAATCAGTAATTTGGGAGTATTAATACATGATCAAATCATGAGACTCCAAATACCAAGTGATTCTATTATCACAGTACACAATGAATATGTTGTCTTACTTAAGCAACAGTGTGTACAAGAACGTAAAACCTTAATATGTGGGGAAGAGACATCAACCACCCCATGGTTTCCTAAACAATGTAAATTTACCCTAACATCTGCAAATGAATACCACCAAGCTATGAGATGGAACCAAACATGGTGTGTAATTGCAGGTCAACCTTGGAATGTATGGGGGTATAGTGACAAGACCTGGTAGGTAGCAAATTGGACCCCTCGGGAATGTCTTGCCTATAGCCGAACAAATGTTACCCATATCGATGGTTCCACTATGGCCTTGGATTTACTCACTGATCTGGCAACTTCATCTCATTTTGTATTACCCAAAATTAATAAATTGACACCTGGTGCCTTGTTGTATCATCAACAAACTGAAGGACTTATTTTCTCACAAAAGGCCTCTGCTGTAGAGGTAGAGAAGCAGTCGTCTTATATGCCTACTGTATTCTGGTGGGATTGGGGCTCTGCTGTTTTGGGTACTAGTCCAACCCTAAAAGTGATAATATGCAGTATTGCAGTAATCTGTTTCCTTGTTATGGTACAAGTGTTCTTGTATCATAAGATGAGACAGATGTTCAAATAAATACAAATGTTACAATGGCAACAACATCTTGTGTGATCTCCAAGGATAGAGTCACAAAGGGGGGATTGTAGCATAAAGTTTAAATACATTTATATTTATAACATTAATATATTTAGTTTTCACCTTGTATATCATTTCTCAGTATATAGCAGGAAATTAATGTGTTTGGTAGTAACCTCATAATGACACAGCATTTTTGGGTTTCACAATATGTAACATCCAAATGTCCTAATAATAATATTTAACAGGATGGTGTGCCCTTATTAGAATGGTATTTACCTGCTAAGGTTGGTGGGTAACAAAGAGAATGTTGTGCGACACAGTTTATGAATATGTTTTCAAGCTACACATTCTATAAATTACCTGTTTTTGGAGAAAAAGATACATCACAGCCTAAAAATAGACTTGTTATTGGTTTTATGATTGGTTTATACTGGGGTGTTGGCTTTATCCAGATAACAATTTTATATATAACTACTGCATGCAAACTGAATAAGAAACACCACTAAGCAGCACCATTATTGATGAAATGAAATGAACTTGTATGTGAAGATGAATAACCGCAATAAACTCTTAGAAGAAATCTGAAGGCTCGAGTGAAATTCTTTTGCAAACACAACGCAGACCTTACAGACACTTTATTGTAACAATGTATTGGGTAGATCACATGGACCTAGGAAATCTTGTAAAACGGGTCCTTCAGATTCAAGTGGGTCTCTTCAGCTCCAGTTTCTTGAAGAAAATGGTCTTGTCCTCTGAGTTGGACTAAGAGAAGAAGCTTGCTGTAGATGAGGATATATCCTTGTAGTTTGTGAGTAATAATTTTCACAACTTGTACCTGAGAAATAGGGAGACTGTTGATAGGTTGATATTTTCTTCAGTGTTTGGGACTTGGACAATCTGCACAAATCTGTGAACCACCCAGCTTGATTTGTAAGTACACTTAAGAGACTGCCTTGTATTCAGTCATTTTGACTTTACTTTTTACTTCAAATAAAAATGATGCATTCCTAATGCCATATAACACTCTAATTATGTGGTGTGCCTTAGAAACATAGAAACATAGAACATAGAAACATAGAATTTGACGCAGATAAGGACTGCTTGGCCCACCAAGCCTGCCCATTTCCTTACCTAATGGATAAGCTGGAGATCCTAGTTAACCAACAGCCTACTTCCTCCTAACCCCCACTAGAATTGCCCTATGTCTGTCCCATGCATTCTTGAATTCCCCCACTGTTTTTGACTCTATGACCTCCTCAGGAAGGCTGTTCCATGCATCTACAATCCTCTCTGTGAAGAAATACTTCCTCACATTACCTCTGAGCCATCCCCCCTCTATCTTCAAATTGTGCCCCCTTGTTCTTGCACATCTCTTTTTTTGAAAGATGCTACCCTTTTGGACTTTGTTGATTCCCTTGAGGTATTTGAAAGTTTCTATCATGTCCCCCCTCTCCATCCTTTCCTTAAGGCTATTCATCTTAAACTCCTTTAGTCTTTCTTCATATGTCTTCTGTGCAGACCCTGCACCATTTTGGTTGCCCTCCTCAGGACACCCACCACCCTGTCTATGTCTTTGCAGAGATGGGGTCTCCAGAACTGTACACAGCACTCCAGGTGTGGTCTTACCAGCTGTCTGTACAGAGGGCCAACAACTTCCTGTTTTCTACTGGTGATGCCTCTCCCTATGCATCCTAGTATTCCCCAGCCCTCCTTACTGCATTCTCCCATTGCTGGCCCACCTTTAGGTCATCTGATATGACTACCCCAGGTCCCTTTTCATTTTTGTTGTTGTCAGTATCTCACCCCCATTGTGTACTCTTCCCCTGGGTTTTTGTTTCCCAGGTGCTTTACTTTGCACTTCTTTACATTGAATCTAAGCTGCGACACATTTGACCATTCCTCTAACCTTGCCAAGTCCCTTTTCTTCCTTTCCACCCCACCTTGTGTATCAACCCTGTTGCAGATCTTTGTGTCATCTGCCAAGAGATGTACCTTCCGCTCCAGTCCCTCTGCAATGTCACTTACAAAGACATTAAAAAGGACCGGCCCCAGTACTGAACCCTGCGGTACCCCACTAGTAACCCTCCTTTCTTCACTGTGGACTCCAATTACTATTACCCGCTGTGTCCTGTTGTCCAGCCAGTGATTTACCCAGGCTACCACACTGGGATCCACTCCCAGGCTGGCTAATTTGTTTATTAATTTTTTGAGTGGGACTGTGTCAAATTCCTTGCTAAAGTCTATGTAGGCCATGTCCACAGCCCCTCCCTGGTCTACTACTTTGATTACCCAGTCAAAGAAATCAATTTAGATTTGTCTGACATGACCTTCCCACTGTGAATCCATGCTAGCTTGGGTCCTGTGCCACACTGGCCTCTAGATGCTCAACAGTTCTTTCCTTCAGAAGTGATTCCATCATTTTCCCTACCACTGAGGTCAAACTGACAGGTCTGTAGTTTCCTGCCACTGTCTTGTTCACACTTTTGTGAAGGGGAATCACATCCACCCTCCTCTAGTCCTCAGGTACCACACCATCGTCCCATGATTTATTAAAAAGGGTAGTCAGTGGTGTTACTAGTTCTTCCCTTAGTTCTTTTAAAATTCTGGGGTGAATCCCATCAGGCCCCATTGCTTTATCCACCTTCAGTTTTAAGAGTTCTTTCAGAACCCTTTCTTCTGTGAAATGACTAATATCAACCCTCTATCCAGAGTGCTTCTGTTGACTGGATTAGGTCTCTCCCCCTGCTTTTCCATTGTGAACACTGAGCAGAAATATTCGTTCAGTATCCCTGCTTTTTCACTGTCGCTCTTTGCCCAACCACCTTCCTTTTTATTCAGCCTCCGTATCCCTACCTTCATCTTTCTTTGCTCCCTAATGTACCTATAAAAGGTTTTATCCCCCTTCTTAACTGAGTTGGCTATCTTTTCCTCAGTTTGGGCCTTTACTGTTCTGATTGCCTTCTCCCCCTTCCTTTTGCTTTAACTGGTACAGTTCTCTGTCCTGCTCCTTCTGTGTTTCCTTATACTTCCTGAATGCTATATTTTTCTCCCTTACCTTCCATGCCACTTCTTTTGAGAACCATCATAGTTTTTCTTTTCTTTTGATTTGTTTGCTTCACACAAAGGCTTGTTGCCTCTGTGATAGCAGTTTTGATGTTTCCCCATAGTTGCTCCACCCCACCTTCTTGCCTGTTTGGTAGTGCTTTTCTGAGGCACTCTCCCATTTTGACAAAATCAGCCCTCCTGAAGTTCAGTACCTTCACTTTTGTGTGGCTTGACTCTACAGCTAAGTTTATCATGAACTACACTATTTGGTGGTTGCATGTTCCCAGATGGCTACCCACTTCAAAAGTAGAGATCCTCCCTCCTTCCCCATTTGAGAGTACCAGGTTCAAGATTGCTCCCTCCCGAGTGGGTTCCAAAACTAACTGTCAGAGGCATGCCCCCTGTAGGGCATCAAGAATGGCTCTGCTCTTGGATGTGGCTGCAGCAAAGGTGCTTCAGTTAACATCTGGCATATTCAGGTCCTCCATCAGCAATATCTCACCTTTCTCTGCCATCCCAAGGATGCCTTCTATAATTTCCTTGTCATTTTCTCCCCCTGTTTACCCTTTAGTTATGTTGCTTTGTTCCCTTACATAGAGAGCTACTACTCCTCCTTGTCTTTCTTTCCTGTCCCTCCTGTAGATTGTGTACCCTGGTATGTTGACATCCCAGTCATGGTTCTCTGTGTACCATGTTTCTGTGACTGCCACGATATCCAGGTATCCCTTTCCATCAAGGCCACTATTTTAAGGAGCTTTTTACTTAGACTATGGGCATTGGTACTCATTACCCTCCATATTTTTCTGGCTTTATTTCTTTTTGCCCCATCCCTGTCCTTACTCTTATCCTTTGTTTGACCCATCCTGCCTCCCACACATTACAGAGGTCCTCAGGGCTGCCACTTGGAGCTTTTTTGTCATACTCTTACTACACCAAAAGGCTTTTATGCAAGTGGCATCAAGGTTTGTGGTCATCCCAATTTTTGAATGTAGGTTGCATTGAAATTGGGATGCTTTGTGCCAAAGCTTCCCAGTGCCACCATTGTGGCAGAAGCACTCATGCGCCTTGTTGCAAGGGGGCTTGCACCATGGTGGGACTGCACCATCCCCTTATTTTTGATTCCAGAAGCCTCCCCCTGTGGTTGCAAGAGGGGGATCAGGTTAGACTAGCCAGGAGCTGGCCTAAGTGCCCTGCACCATTGCCTGGCAGGGTGATGATTGGGAGGGGCATGGAAGGTGGGGACTGGGGGGGTGATGTAGCAGTGGTGGTGGTATGGGGGTGATGGGGGCATGGCGGCAGTTACAGGGATCTGAGGAGGCACCCAATGGAGGTGCCATACTGCAGTGTTACAGAGCTGATCAGCCTGGGGGGGTTGGCAGGGCCAGAACATTATGACATGGATCCCAGGTAACAACAGCCCTGGCACCTGCCTCACAGGACCCGCAGTCCCCTATATGCAGTGGCTGGCAGTGGGTGCATGTTGCAAGTGCGTTCAGTGGATGGGTACATGCCCTGGGCACTGTGACATTCCCCTGGTACACAGATCCCCATGTGTTGGCCAGAAGATGCCTGCGTACACTGCTGGGGACTGTGGGTCCAGTGTGGCAGTTGCCAGGGCTGTTGTCACCTGGGGTCCGTGTCATGATGGTCTGGCCTTACCAACCCCCCCTCTCTGGCTAATTGGCTCTGTGTCACTGCAGCATTACACATCTGCTGGATGCCTCTTCAGATCCCTAGCACTGCTGCCGTACCCCCATCACCCCCTTGGCACCCCCCCTGCTCCACTGACCCATGGTCCCCACCTTCTGGGCATTTTAACTCCCAACCCACCTCTACAGCTTGTCTAGGCTTGTGCCTGGTGGAGAGGCTTGACGGGACTCTCTGTCAAACCCCTCAGGTGTGTGAAATGTTTGGCACAACCTTGTGGCTGCGTCAACTCTAGGTATTTTGGCACAGGAACTCCCATTTTTATAAGCTGCTGCAGTTGTTGATTGGCATACCTTGAGCCACTCTAAGGGCTGAATGAAAATTGAATCCACTGTGTTTTATGCTGCAGTTGTTTAAGGACCAACAAGGCTATCTTATGCCCTTAGATAGTGGTTAGGTTGCCCATAGGCTTCAGGTTACTTACTAGCTCTCCCCCTTGGTGAAAAAGGTACTGAGGTGATTGGGGGCATATGCAAGAGGAATGCATCTGGGGCATAATGTGCTGCCATCTTTCAAGAGTTCTGACTCTCAAGGGGTCCTAGGCCTTCTAGCTCAGACCCACAAGTGGTACTCTACGCAGAGGATTTTCCAAAAAATCAATAATTATGTAAAGTGCACATTTCTTCCTATGAATGAACTGTGTGTATAGTTAATTTAATTTCTACCAAGCTTGCTAACTATGATTATTTTTTCTTCAAGATGACCTATGAGTTGATTCTTTTTATTTTCAGTGTACATTTAAGATAATCTTTTGTTCTAAAAGTGTACGTCTGTCTTATTTTTCTAAAATTGTCTTTCCAAAAGAAATATTCCTCATTTCATGTTCCCTTGTGATGTCACACTGTTGGTACCAAGGGGAGAACAGCTACATAAAGAATTTATACATGATATTTCAATGCTGATGTCTCCTGCCCCCCATGTGTCAGATTGCTGGTTAATCCATGTGCACATTTTTGGAGTAATCCATCTCCCTACTGGAGAAAAGTGTATTTCATAGTAGATTGTACAGCTTCTTTTTTATACCTCAGTTTTTGACACTAATCTGTTTTAAGACTTTTTATTATTTTAAATGTGTTTGTGCTCTAGTGTTTCCAGTCATATGTCCCTCTGCCCTTCATCATGGCCATCTCCTAGCCATAGTAACTTGTTGCCTGAGACCACTTGTTCTTCCACAGATTCCCCTAATCCCTCACAAGGAAGGATTGCTGGGACCTAGGAGGGATTGTGATCCCAAAGGTGAAGTTGCCAAACCTAAAAGGAACATGTTCATCATCCTGACAACTTGTGTTTTCTTTTTGGGTCCTCCACATGGCTGCTGGAATTGGGAGTTTCGAGTACATGCATACAGATTTTGTTGTGATGATGCAGAGCTCAGTCAGGCATCCCATCCCATCCCATAATGCTGCAGGCCCTCAACTGCACTGCCACCTGTGGTCACACAGGTGGCAGTTGTAAAGCAAGGCCTGATCCCCCACCTCACCCTACCTGTAGAGCATCCTATGGGATGCTTAAAGGGACACTGTCAACACCCTGTATGCCTCAAAGTGTCTGTAGTTTAAAAAAACACATTTTATGATTGTTCACATTCCATAGAGACTGTTGATGTAGCTGTAGTTTGATTCAGATCCTTTTTTCTTTCAAAAAGTGAAAAATGGGCTGCCCACCATATTGGTGTTACCACACCAACACATGTTTGTTTACATTTCTTGACCAGCTCTCACTGCATCTTTCCTGGACTCAGGAACACTCTCAACACAATCTAGCCACTCATTATGCAGTGGGGTAGAGAAGACTATTGTATCATGAGTGGTTGCACTGTTTGAGGGTGTTTCTAATGTTCAGTAAGTTTTCACTAAGAGTAGTTCAATGATCTGAAGCAAAACAAAGCTGGGCATAGCAATACATTACCATGCATTTTGGTTCTAATAACCAAGGAGGCAGACAAATCAACCAGCAACATCAATGACTTTGAGACAGTAAGCAATCATAAATTCTGGGTCTTCACCTAAAAATAATATGATGCAAAACAGGTTGACAGTGTCCCTTTTAAGTGATTTTTCTGAGATTTCACAGATGCCTTATTCATATAGTATGCTATTAAAACCCATGCTTCAGATGTTGAAGCTGCAATTTGTTTTGTAAAAAAATCTGTCTTTTTCTTTTTTTCTATGTTTTATCAACACTTTTTTTCTGCCCACCCTCCAGTTTTCTGTGTGCGGCTACCCCCCGCAGAATGATGTCATGCAAGGTATCTGTCAGTGTTTTACATATAGCAGCAAGGAATTCTGGGTAAATCATACAGTTGACTTAAATGCTCATTACTCAGAGGTCCAGTCCCTTATTTTGGTGGTGGTGACTATACCTAATATGTAAATGTGTATAGCAGGGCATTGTGGGTACAATAAGAAGTTGTTTTCCAATTTCCTTACTGTGAGGTGCAGTCTCATATTTCTGTAGTGGATTCAACAATAAGAGCTCTCATATGTTTATTTTCAAAGCAAGGCATTGTGTATATTAATTTACATAATGAGGCATTGTGGATACAGTATATAGCAGTCTCCTATTTCGGTAGTGTAGATGTCTGCAATACCAAGATGGACCAACAGCGGTCTCTGGTTCAAAACAGTGTTTAAGGAGCAGGTGTTTACTCCTAATAAATAGAAAACTGACTATTTTATTGTATTTTGATGTGTTAGTAATTACTTTCTACTTATATGATAAAATATTTGTTAGTGCAGTGAAACAAGTGGATTTTCACTTTTGCTTCTCACACGGCTAGTAAAAAAGAATATGGTAGAATTCTAGTATTGTGATGTCAGAAACTGCCAGCTTCTTAAAAGCCCAATGTATTTCAATGAGAAGCTAAACATATTCTTCTATCATTTTCAAAAGAAATTGATATTTTATTAACAAACTTTGCCTCTTCTGTGTTTGCACTGTTGTGCTCCCCCTGTATGATTATGATTTTATGGTTCTAAAAACAATAATTAGTTTCCCTTTTCTTCTTTCCAAGTAAAATCTGGTTATGAAGAAAATATCAGCTGCTAAATTATAACAAAATATCATATTATCAAAAATCACATATTTCTATTAAATATATAATATTTTTGTGGCAGGAAGTGTTAATTTCCCTCAAAAATTGGAAACAGATTTGCAGTTTCCCATTGAAATACACTGGCAGCCTTACCAGCAAAGAGTACCTGACATCATACTGTAATACAAGGATTCCGTTGGACTCTTTTCTCACTAGCAGTTTGCAAAATACTAATAAAATTATGAAAAAGTAAGTAACGAAACAAATAAAAGAGAACTGAATGAATGCAGAGGCATCTAAAAGCTCCAAACCTTCATTTTATATATATATATATATATATATATATACCCTTACTAAGCATTTGATCTTTAAAAGCCTTGTTTCCCTTGCATGATGTCATGGCTGGGGGCTTGCGGCACTGAGAAAAAAAAGGGGTGAGTTATGCAAATGAAGCAGAGCTCATAAATAAAAGCATTTTTTTATTAGAAAACAGCACTGTTTGGCAGTTTGAATGGTAGGAGATTGAATCACAGCTCCTATAGGTTACTACTCTCATTCGTTATGGCAAACCTCAGAAAATCACCTTATCTTCCTCTATTCCTATAGTGCTTATTTATTTCAATTTTATCCAGAAAAGTATATTGGAGTAAACCTTCGGTTTCAAGGATGTCCTAGGATGCTTCAAGTCCATGGTTTTATCCCAGGTTACGGGCATTGCAAGCAGCAACTCTGACAAGAAACTGTTGGCTGGCTTCATTTTTTAAATCTCTGTATTTTAAAAAGACTGATTTTGCAAGACTACCAGCAAAATAGCAAAGCAGGAGGGTGAGCAACAAAAAGATGCCCTGTGTCTGCTCCAAACAAATGTCAATGTGACTTGTCATCTTTCCTTTTTCAGCTCTGGTAACTGTATTTATAAAAGTGAGCACTACTCCAGTCAGCGAGGAGCCCAGTAATTGTGAGTTGTACAGGAGCATATTCCTGTGGGTTGTCCATTTGGAGTCAGACTAGCCCACAAGGACAACTGGAGATTTCCTGGTGCCCCCCATTGGGTACCTGGACAATATCTAAAGCTTGAATATCGTTACATTTGTCCTCTGTTTTTTTTTTTTAATTTAATGGGGAATTATCACTTAAAGTAAATGTATGATGCAAACACAGAGGTAATGTATCTGACTGAAGTAGAATACTGATATGGGTATGTTAATTTGAGCCCTCCCCCATTGATTTTCCAGATGGCCCCATTTATCAGCTTTCCATGTGGGCCCCCTGTACCCTAGTCTGAACCCGTGTCCATCCTTATTCACCTTGCTATTCAACATGCTAATGTAATCCTGGGGATTGTAATTACATGGGGACTCATCTTGTGATGTGATATTGTAAATGCTGCGAGTGAAGGACAACTCTGATGCAATCTGCCTGAACCAAAGGTAGATTCATATGAGATGGGGGGGCATCTAGTGGTGTGGCAGCAGCATATTGCAATGTGTCCTGGGTGACAGTGGGTCACATTTGAGCTCCAAAATCCCACATTGGATTGTTACACAGGTAACTGTGGGAACTCATAATCATGAACCTGGGTATACCACAAATTTAGAAATACATACTGGAATGAATGTTTCTGAAAAAGCTGCAAATGCTGATGTTTCAAATGTTACTGAAATACCTGACTTACAAGAAATATTTTTGAGGCAAGCCATGAAAACACACAAGGCTTTTTGTTGAAACTATTTAGTGAAGAAAACTCTGCATCCAGATCTGGAGGATTTCAATCCTCCCTTTCAATACTCTCACAGCCGATAGAAAATACTACACAAGCTGGAGACATTGTTGAACCTGCCCTGCCAGGCTCTCCTATTGTTTCCTTGGGGCTTCGACAGGGGAGAGCGGCAGAGGTGGAATGGACTGTGTGAAGTCCAGAAGCCATGCTTCAAGCAGCTGTCTGGCACAAGACTCAGGATAAGAAACATTGGACTTCTCCGGGACCTGTTCATGCAATTGATATTATCAATACAAATTTAGAAATTAGTCATGCCTTACCAGCAACTGCTTCCATTTCTAAACCCCCAAATGTACAACAAAAACTGATTGGTGACATTTCGGCTGCTACTCCAGTAGTACAGTGGACTGGGAACAGCTTTGATGTACCAGTAGATGAAACTGACAAAATGCATGTAGTGAACCCTGCTCTGTCAAAGCATACGGGACTTGGACACTCTGAAGCTCGTGGTGATGCATCCACGTCAGCTACTCATGCTGTCCTAGAAGGAGAGCCACAGGCCACAAATGATGGGACTGAGAAGCCTGTTCATCAACAGGGCATCTTTAGGATGGCAGAAGCAGGTTGGTGAACCTGCACAATGCCGCAATATGATTTGCTTAAAGTTTTCAAGAGATGTAAATGTGGCACCAGAGCAGTGGACTGTTCTGCATAATGTATTAAAAGACTCCATGGGTATTCCTGCTTGTGACTTATTTGCATTTATTCATGTAAAAAGTGAAGCTGTCTATGATGTTTTAAAAATGTGCAAACCCTTGAAAAGTTTTGGCAAATGTGTCCTAAGGTTCAACACACTACTTTGTGGCCCCCTTTTTTTCCCCATTCCCCTCAACAAACCCACAATCAAGACAGTTACCTTGCTATTTTGAAATGAGGAAGTTGTTATTATGAATGTGCAGTGCTGGCTTAGGCAACATTGTGAGATTTTAGATCATCCAACCCCTATTTTAGACAAAGATTTTGTTTGGACTGGGGGCTGGAAGGTTAAAGTAAAGCTGAACCAAATTAATAATGGGATTACCCATTTGCCCAGCAGCTTTCAGATAGGGAGGGATAGGGGAATATGTTTTTACCCTGGACAACTGAAGATGTGCCACAAGTGTGGGGCTAGAATGCAGTTAAGCTTGGTTTGCGATAAACCACGCTGCAACCTTTACTTGGAGTATGACCATGTGAGTCTCAGTTGTCCAAACCCCTTTAAGTGCAATCTTTGTGATGAGGAGGGTCATTCTTATAGACAGTGTCCCTGGGCAGATCACAACAGACTGGATAAAGTCCCCCAAGATCAGGAGCAGATGATTACTAAATCCCAGATTAAAGCACTGCAAGGAGCTTCAAAATCTTTGAAAGTCAGTAAATCAGGGGCAAGATATCCAACCCCACTTCATCCCCAGATATTTCTGATCCTGCTGGTCCAGAGCCTTCAACTTCTGGACCGGTACCAGCTCCTGATCAAGGCATGGTCACAGAGCAGCCAGTTACAGTGGTTGTACCAATGCCTCCCCCCAAAAAAAATTAACAGTGGATGCACCGATGGAAATAGTAAGAGCTTCCAGGCATGGAAGAGGAAAACAGAAGGCAAATATGCCTCCTTGGCCTGTGGTTGTTACCAGAATTATAGTTCAAGCCCTGGTTAAGCAGAAAGGGAGGAAACAGTGGTGTGACACACAAGAGGAGAGCGAGGAATCTGATATCTCTTCCTTTGCCTCATCATGGTTAAATTTTTCCTCTGACTTTCAGACAGTCTTCTTCCACCAAAAAGTCCAGAGCACAGGAAAAAGGAAAGTCAGATCCAACTTGAACCTTGACTCCATATGTTTCACAATTTATGGATTTCACCCCCTCACACTCAATGTCTGTAGCATAAAGTCCTACAGGAAGTGTCTAACTACAATGCAGTTCTTGCAGGATCTGCCAAACAGGGTAATTTTATTACAAGATACTAGGTTGAAATTGTCATCAGAAATTTCCTGAGCAAGGCAGGCATGGCCTGTAGGGGTTTCCTATTGGTCACAAGTGGAGGACTTGTGTGACGGGGTGGGGATCCTTTTTAAGGGGTTTCATTTTCACATCTTGGCCAACCCCCTCTTACCCCTATTGTAGCAAATAAGATTAACCATGCCCATCTCCTAACCCCTTCCACCAGACTGTCCTGCCTATTAAAGCAGTCTCCTTACACTGATCCTATCCATCCTTTACAAACAAATTCTTCTAGGTGGCATTTTCACTATCTTACAATGCTATAAGATGGAGATACTCTGTTGAGCTACCTATTCCTACTAACCTATGCTCCAGTCGTAATCCCAGTCACCAAGATGCACCCTAGCCAAAGCTCCCCCCCCGAGCCAAGCTCTGCCAACTCTTAATAAACAATGGCAACACTCAGAGGGGTTGAACTCCGTAGGACCCCGCCCTTCTTCACAGCAGACTCCGACCAGAGTTTATGTGAGAGTGCCTCTGAAGCTGTCAGCTGAAATGATTATCTACGCTGCTTCCCTATTTCACTATACAGATAGCCCTCAATTATCCTCGACCAAACCTACCCGGACCAGGCAAATCCATAAGCGGCTACTAAGAAGGCTAATTCAATACCTCAGAAGCAATTATTGCTTCTCCTACTCTGCTCTGGGAATGTCTAACTGAACCCGGGCCCACCTGCTGCTCTAAATACACCAGCAGACATCCATCAATACAAAGGCATCAGCTTCCTCCACATGAATGTTTGTAACCTCCTCAAGAAGCTTGACATGATCCAGACCTGGGCCATTCACACATCCCCGATTTCTTTGATTTCAGAATCTTGGCTTACACTGTCAACCCCACACAAACTTATTAACGTACAGCACCTACCATTGTGACAGACCCACCGGGGAGTCGTTATATATGTTAAGAGTAAATTTTCGGTCACGGTTGTCGATTGCATCTCAGAGGCCAAAGAATTTGAATGTCTGGCACTAAAGTTAGCCCTTTCCAATGAAAAGTCGCTCCTAGTTGCCACATGCTACTGCCCGTCAGCTGGTGGCCTATCCCTCGTGCCACACCTCCAAAGTCTTATCGACACAACTAACACCGAGCTTATCATAATGGGGGATTTCAATCAAAACTGGAACAATAAGAGTTCTAAGAGGCTTAAGGACTTTTGTGATACAAGTGGTTTGTCACAAATAATCCCTGAAATCACCAGACCCAGTGGAAAGAACCCTGAACGAGGCTCCCTACTAGACCTCATATTAGTCAACAAACCCCACAACTTTTCGCATACTGGAGTCTTCTCTAATGACCTAAGTGACCACTGTGCCATCATCTGCATCAGACATTCACCACAAATAAAATCTGCCCCTAACTTTACCCTAAAAAGATGCCTAAAAAGGTTTCACCAAGATGCCTTCCTGAGAGACCTGGGTAACATCAGGTGGCAGGATTTCTATTTAGCCGCCACGCTTACTGAGGCCTTTAATATCTTCCACTGCCTCTTAAAAGACCTAATTGACAAACATGCCCCACTAAGGCTGATCAAGTCTTAAAAATGACCGCCTGTTTGGTTCTCCTTCACTATGAAGAAAGCTCTCGAGGATAGAGATTATTGGTGGAAAAGGGCAAGGAAATCTCGGCTGGAGGTGGATTAGATAGCATTCCGTACCTCCAGAAATGCTTGCACTAAATTAATTAAATCTGAGGAATCTAAATACTTCCAAACTGCGTTGGAAGACAATAAAATTGACGCCACCAAATTTTCAAGCATTCTCAACGAAGTCGAAGGGCACACTACTGATGCCTCCATTCCCTGCAAAATAATGTCCAACGGGTCTATCTGCACAGATAGGTCTGCAATATTAGACTGGCTCAATGAGTACTTCGCCACAGCGTGGCTGGCCTTTGATGCCTCACCAATCAATAAGCTCAGCCTGCCAGGAGACCACATTGCTGCCCCTACTGCTAACAGCAGCCACAACCTATCTAATCCCTCCTCGTTCAACTTCGATACAGTCATGTTCAAACAAGTTGAAGACCTCCTACTGTCTTTGGATACAAAAAAGAGTGCTGGGCTGACAATATTGAACCTTATCTCCTAAAACTGGTCTGTTGCTTCCTAACGGCCCCCATCACCCACTTATTCAATACCTCCCTGATGCAGGGCGAGATACCTGTACTCTGGAAGACTTCACATATCTTACCCTTGTTTAAAGCCGGGGATCAGACTGACCTGAACAATTACAGATCTATATCCATATTATCTGTCCTATCAAAATTATTGGAAAAAATCGTCAACACCAAATTAGAGAGTACCTGGAGTCACAGAAACTACTAAATCCTGCACAGTCTGGATTTAGAGCCAAACACAGAACAGTTATCACCGTTGCAAAAGTAACCACTGACTGGCAAATTGCCCTTGATGCTAAGAAGTATGTGTATGCCCTCTTCCTTGACCTGAGTAAGGCATTTGACACCGTGGACCATGATATAATGCTTACCGCGCTATGCAATATCGGCCTTGATACGACTGCCATTAAATGGGTCACCTGTTACCTTACCAACAGGTTACAACAGGTTGAAGCATCAGGTGAATTCTCCCCATTAAAAACACTTTTATGAGGTGTTCCCCAAGGCTCTATCCTGGGTCCAATCCTGTTTGCAATTTATATTAATTACCTTGATGCCCATCTAACCACTGCTAATGTGCACATATTCGCAGATGATACTGTCCTGTATATTTCTAGCCCATCCCCGAATACAGCCTTCGAGGATCTACAGCAAGACTTCATTTCTCTCCAGCATAACCTTATCAAATATAAGCTCCTACTCAATGCAAAAAAAAACAAAGCCATGATCCTCTCACCCAAGGCAGCACCAGGACTAACACATAAGCATATGATTCTAACAATACTGGATGAACCCATTGAAACAGTAGATACCTTCAAATACCTAGGGTTCTGGCTGGATAGTAAGCTCAACTTCCTGTGCAACCTAAATTTGGTCTCAAAAAAATTAAGGCTGTGTCTTGGTGTGTTCTACCGTATTAAGCACCTACTTACCAAAGAAGCTAGAAAGAGATTAGTGCAATCTACATTTTTACCCTTACTTGACTATGCTGATTTTCTCTACATCCATTGCCCCACTGCTGTGCTCAGCAAACTTGACACGCTCTACCACCAGGCCATAAGGTTTATCCTAACTCTGCCTTCTCGCACTCACCACTGCATTCTGTACCGAGAGTTGGTATGGTCATCCCTCTCTACAAGGAGGAAAAGGAATGCTCTTCTTTGGTTCTCCAGAGCTTTGTCTGACAAACTCCCTGCTTACATTTTGAACTTCTTTGAGTGTGCCAAGGGATCTTATGGACTGAGACACTTTTCCTTACTCTGCTACCAGATACCCAGAGTAAAAACGACCCATAGTGTGGCTGCAATCAATTTTTCTGTCCTGTCCTTATGGAACGCCATGCAAAGTACATTTAAATTCTCAACCCTTCCTGGTCCGTCCACTCTTAAAGCCCTTTTAGCTAAATACCTTAAGGAAACCTGTAGCTGCTTTAAGTGACTGGGCACCTTTAGCCCCTTGTACCATTCCCATATCTGGCATCACTGCTACCACCTGATTTATCCCCATGTTCAGGGGTGCCTAGCACCTCTTAATCTCTCTCCTCTCTCCTCTTTCCTCTGCCCTCCCCCTCCCCACTCTATATACAAGTTCCTTTTTACCACCAGTATCGCTTATGACTTGGATATCACTGTAACTCACCCTAGGCAATCTCCCCTCAAGGGAGCATCAAGCACTTATTAGCCTCCCTCCCCTTCCCCCATCCCTACTCTGCCTCTTTACATTCTTCCCTCCTCTCCCCCCTTGCATACTTCGCTTCTTATTGTTATACCCGATTGTTCCAATGACCTTCCATATCTCATATGTTGCCTCTTGAAATCTAATTAAGACTTGACACAATGTTAGTTATGTATATCTTGGCATACTAGCATATGACCTCGCATTTATGTATTCTATGTAAGTTACATATGTATAAGCCTGAATACTCCCCAAATGTATTATGTCTTTTCAAGTTTACCTTTTTTTGTTACCCTTGTTCTGTATTTATGTCCAGGACCACCTTGAAAACGAGCTTGCTCAATGGTGTACACACCTAGTTAAATAAAATTTGATTATTGATCTCTCGGGTTGTGGACATTATTCCTGGAAGAACGTTGGCATGGCATGGTACTTAAAAAAATGTTGTTTAATGTTTATGTGCCACAGGGCATCACCACATGAACAGAATGTTTTTGTACTATTCAACCTTTTTTACATACCAATAGGCATGTTATTATGGAGGAGACTTCAATTGGGGGCTTTCCATTTTTGAGTGTGGTGGTTGCACCACAAAACTTTTTGCTGATACTAATCTCTTAAAACATATCTTAAACACAGCAGACCTTAGGGATAATTATTTGGATATGCATCTTGTGGGAGCAAAGGCATATTTTAGAGGGTCATTAGCCACCAGGATTGATTTATTTTTTTTTTGTCTAGGAATAGCCAAACTTTAAAAGCACAGATTATCCCCTGTGAGACTTCTGACCACGTGGCAGTTTCTCTTACCTGTGGGGTTCTGGATGATGCTGGCTGTCATATCCCAAAAATCCAGATGGAAGTTAAATAATGATTTATTATTAGATGATTTAGTTAAACAGCAATGTGAGGAGCATTTTAGAGCATGCATTTCAATAATGGAAGGCTATGATTCCCTTGTGGATTGGTGGCTAGACACAAAAAAAAATATTAAAACTTTTTTCTGACTTTGGCTAGAAAGAAACAAAAAGCTCAGTATTACAAATACCTATCTTTGAGGAAGAAACTTTTTAAATTAATTTCCATGGCTTATGAACAAAACTTAGACCTAAGCCGCGTATTGATGCCATTAAAACTGAAATGGTATCCTACCAGTACAGTCGGGCAACAACTTTAAAGATGGAAGCTCATTATGATACACGGTACACAACACCTCCCTGGATCCATACAAGAGTCGTAATGATAGAGTTACTGCTACATATGGAGTTTCTCAAGGATCCAGTGACACAAGCTTCTATAGATACCCAGGAGGGAATTTAGGACTTGGGACAAACATTTTTGGAGAACATGTTTAGCACTCCCTCTTCAGCAGTGGGATGTGATGCCTATTTAACTGATCTAGAAATTCCAGACATTCTAGAAGATTTGAAACAAAGTCTTATAGCTGATATTACCATAGATGAAACTACTCAAGTAATAACAAACTTAAAAAAGTGTACTTCTACAGGACAAGATGGTTTGACATCAGAATTGTATCAAACTTTTAATTTTTTCTGGTCCCTTTTTTAACTATGGTTTTCAATAGTATTTTGAGTTCAAATAAACTTCCTAAGTTTGTGGCACATGCCATCATGATACTTTTGTTCAAAAAAGGAGATAGAACTACTTTAACAGATTGGAGACCCTTTAGTTTAATAAATGTTTATTATAAAACTTCTGGCATCAATACTTTTACTTAGATTATCAAAAATAGCTGACACATTTATCTCACCTGTGCAATCTTGTGCCATCCCTGATAGATCCATTTTTCATAAACTGATTTTAATTAGAGATTTAATTATTAGTAGAGATGCAGTATCCAAGACTTTGCTTCTATCACTTGATCAGGCTAACGCATTCAATCAGGTAGATCATGCATATCTCTTTGGAGTACTGAAGGCTTATCATATTTCTCATAAATTGGATAGCTTTATTATATAGTCACACTTGGATGCAACCTTTTATTAATGGGATTCTGGGTAAAAGTTTATTAGGTTTCTAAGGTTGCCCCCTAAGTACGTAGTTATATGCATTTCAGATAGATCCATTCTTGCAGAAAATACTCACACATCTGAGTATACCTGCAATTACACTTCATGATTCATGAAGGGTCCCTATGGTATGTGCTTATGCTGATGATGTTTGCATTTGTACCATGACTGAGGTTGCGGATGCAGATTTACTAGAAGTTACTGTATATCTAAATGTGAATCATCTTCAGGGGCAAAGCTAAATTTTGATAAAAGTCGAGGGTTAATACTAATGTCAGATGAACAAACAGTTGTAGCACAGCAAAAGGCAGGCATTGAAATTTCCTCAGCGCCCACAAAAAATTTAGGATTGTCCTTTGGGAACCCTGATAATGCTGTTACAAATTGGACACAAACAGCTGATAAAGCCACTGGCATTATCAGTTCATGGAAGCACAGGACAATATCAAAAAAGAAATGAGTTTGTTTAATAAAAACTTTTATTTTACCCTTATTTTTACATTTGGCACATTTTCCCCCTTCCCCTTGAGTTTAGAAGTTAGAATAAATAATTTATTTTCTACTGGTTTCTGGGGTAGTCACTTGAACCCAATTAATTGCACAACCACTTACCATGATTATGGTTATGGAGGAGTAAAAATGGTATACCCTATTTTATTTTCAGGAAATTTGTTTATATATTGAAATAGTTTGCCTGTTTTACAGGTAGTAGCTCTTCCTTGGTATATGATTTTGAGTTTTTGGTTACAAAACTTACAGTATGTGGAATATGGAATTCATAGAAACATAGACTTTGACAGCAGATAAGGACTGCTAGGCCCATCTAGTCTGCCCATTTCCCTACCTACAGGATAGGCCGCAGATCCTAGTCAACCAACAGCCTATTTCTTCCTACCCCCCACAAGAATTGCCTTATGTCTGTCCCATGCATTCTTGAATTCTCCCACAGTTTTAGACCCCACAACCTCCTCAGGAAGGCTGTTCCATGCATCCACTACCCTCTCTGTGAAATAATACGTCCTCACATTGCCCCTGAACCGCCCTCCTTCTATCTTTAAATTGTGTCCCCTTGTTCTTGCAAGTCTCTTTTTCTGAAAAATGCTACCCTTTGACTTTGTTGATTCCACTGAGGTACTTAAAGGTTCTATCATGTCCCCCCTCTCCCTTCTTTCCTCAAGGGTAAACATATTAAGCTCCTTTAGTCTCTCCTCATACGGCTTCTCTTGCAGACCCTGCACCATTTTAGTTGCCCTCCTCTGGACTGCCTCTATCCTGTCTATGTCCTTGCGGAGATGGGGTCTCCAGAACTGGACATAGTACTCCAGATGGGGTCTCACCAACTGTCTGTACAGAGGGATAACAACTTCCTGTTTTCTGCTGCTGATGCCTCTCCCTATACATCCCAGTATACCCCCAGCCCTCCCTACTGCCTTCTCACATTGCTTGCTAACCTTAAGGTTATCTGATATGATTACCCCCAGGTCCCTTTCCTTTTTTGTTGTTGTTACTACCTCCCCACCCATTGTGTATTCTTCCCCTGGGTTCTTGTTTCCCAGGTGCATTATTTTGCACTTCTTTGCATTGAATCCTAGCTGCCATACTTCTGACCATTCCTCCAACCTTGCCAAGTCCCTTTCATCCTTTCCATGCCTCCTTGTGTATCAACCCTGTTGCAGATTTTTGTGTCATCTGCAAAAAGGCATACTTTTCCTTCCAGTCCCTCTGCAATGTCACTGATGAAGACATTAAAAAGGACTGGACCCAATACTGAACCCTGCGGTACCCCACTAGTAACCCCGCTTTCTTCAGAATGGACTCCATTTACAATTACCTTCTGTGTCCTGTTGTCCAGCCACTGTTTTACCCAGGCTACCACCCTGGGTCCCACTCCCATATTCAGACCCTTATATTAATCCTGGGAGTTTTTGTTCTTTACAGCTCCCTGCATTTTTGTCAACTATTTTTTTTTTAATTAAGACAATGTAATATAACCCCACTTTTCTTAAAAACAAATTCAAGAAAATCCTTTTATGTAACATGTGTGTGCCTCTTTTCAGGAAGATAAGAGATATCTCACTGAACTCATGAGAGATATCACTTTTTATCTTCACAGTTGGGTATGTCACAATGGATATCTTGGCCAGTTGGGTATGTCACAAAAGTTTTGGAACTCATTTAGAATGTTTGGCCTCAGTAACAGTACTAACCGTATTTAAATGCCAATAACTTTAAAATGGAAAGTGATAGCATTGTGCTGTGAGCGCAAAAGTTGTTCAGCACAAAAAGATTTACAAAATGAGTGATGTTTCATTTATAGCTACCTTTAATTTTTTTTATTAAATAAACATCAGAAAATGTATTTTCTTTTCACTTTTTCAACAAACAAATGTGAATGACTTTAAAACGAAAAATGATAGCATGGTACTGTGAGCACAACATTTGTTCAGCATAAAAAGATCTACAAAATGAGTGGTGTTTTATTTGTAGATACCTTTTAGTTTTTTTATAATTAGCAAAAAACAGCACACAATCACATTTGTTTCACTTTTTGCAACAAAAAAATGCAAATAACTTTAAAACTGAAAAAAGAGAGATCCACAATTGTAGTATAAATCAAATATGACATGGGTGGCAGTGATATAGTAGAAATATCTCCTCTCTCTGTCATTGAACTCTAGATATCCCACTAATGGCTTTGCCACTCATGGGATATCAAAGATTCAATGGCAGCTGGCCCAGTTGCATTGAGGGTTGAGGCACTGGATGCCACACCTCATGCCATGCCATTGACCTGGGTTCAGGAATGAGCCCAGGTAGTCGGTGGTTGGAAGGGGAGGGAAGAGATTGATCATCTGGAGGACTGCTCTCTCTTCCCGGGGAGGGTTTCATGGGATCTGTTGCTCAAGGGCGACCTCTGTCAGTAGCTGGGGGACACAACAGTGGTGGTGCATGTGTAAGCAGGGGGTGGAGTGCAGTGAACATTGCCTTGCAAGCTGAACTCTGAGGGGTTGGAAACAAACAAGAAAAATCCCCACTCCTGGGGATAGGTGAAGGTGCCTTGGCCTCTGGGTCCACACTCCTGACACAGGACCCATTCCCTTTCCAGGATCTGACTTGTGTATGGCCGGTACTCTATACTACAAGATAGAGCGCTCTGGGCAGATAGGGCAGCCCTTCCTCAGGGGGTTCAGATCCGGGGGTTGTGTCAGCCGGCATGAGAGGAGAGGACTCTAGTGTCTCAGGTGGGAGGTAGAGACCAGGAGATCCCATGGTTGCTGGAGAGAATTCCCTGGAGCTCAGTGGAGCAGAAATAGAGTTCAATGGTAGCTTGTGGAGATAGTTCTGCTATCTCACTCTCACCCATATCCTATCCCCAATTTATTTCACAGTGCTATGGGATCAGTTCTATGTAGCTCCGTAGTTGCCAGGTGCACAGGAGGCAGATTTAAATACAGTAGAAGTGTCTTAAAGGGGACACCTCTGTGGACACCCTATCATCCCCTTTAAGTGGCTGTCCCATTTATCAGAAGCAGACTTTTTTTCCATCGCAATCAGAAAAGACTTTACTCATGAGGCACACACACACACACACACACACACACACACACACACACACACACATTACAGTAAGTAAGTAAAAGTTTTATTCATACAAAAGATACGAATTAGGATAAACTCGATTGACCTAATGCTCATTTACAATGAGGTCCTAGGCAAAAACAATCATCCAATACAATAGAAAATACAAACAGTGAGAACAAACAGTAAACATTTAACACTAAATAAATAGTTGTAAACATTAATGTTACATCAATCACATTTTCATAAACAGGAGAGAAAATTTTTCATTGTAAACAACAATGTCTAGAGCTAAGAACTTGCTTCCTATACCACAACTTAACCCCCAACCAGGATGGTCTCTCCTTATAAAACTTAATGTCTGCTGATATCTTATTCCATTCAAGGGGACCCCTATATAAGACAAAATGTTGACCTATTTCTAATTTGCAGTTGGGGACCACAAACTCTGGGGCACTAGCCGCTCTTAATAAGTTTAATTTCATTTGTTTAGTCACCCCTGCTTCAATATATGGAGGTAAAGTACCCAACCAACACTTGTACATAAAGACAAGTAGGTGTTCCTGTCTATATTCTATGGGTCTCATCCATTGCAAATGGTAACAAACAAAACACCAGGAAGTATAGGATACAAGTACTTTTTATGATTACAGCTCCTTTTAGTAAAAGTGTGTTTGGTTTGGTTCTTGATTTAATCTTTATTTAATTGGTGAAAGCAACACATTGAACTTTAATTAAAATAATTTAGCTTCACTTAGCAACTTTTGAGAGAGAGGAGTTGGGCAGCTGTAAAGCCTCAATAAATATTTTCTCACTCAGTGGGAGGTTGACTCTTTTGTTGTTGCTTGTAGATGCCATCTTGCAAACCAAACACACTTGAGAGTGATGCTAAACACACTCGAAAGAGATGCTAAACACACTCCAGAGAGGTGCTAAGCAGGTGGGAATGTGAAACAGCTTGAATGCAGAGCACTTAATGAGGTGCAATTACATTTTCAGCACCTTTCCTACACCAGTGACTAGATAATAATCGTCCAATTAAGAGATGGGACCATCACAATTAAACAGAAGCTGGTCCCATAGAAACATAGAATTTGATGGCAGATAAGGACCGCTTGGCCCACCTAGTCTGCTTATTTCCCTACCTAATGGATAAGCTGTAGATCCTAGTTAACCAACAGCCTACTTCCTCCTACCCCCACTAGAATTGCCTTATGTCTGTCCCATGCATTCTTGAATTCCTCCACTGTTTTTGACTCTATGACCTCCTCAGGAAGGCTGTTCCATGCATCCACAACCCTCTCTGTGAAGAAATACTTCCTCACATTACCTCTGAGCTGTCCCCCCCCCCTCTATCTTCAAATTGTGCCCCCTTGTTTTTGCACATCTCTTTTTCTGAAAGATCCTACCCTCTAGGACTTTGTTGATTTCCTTGAGGTATTTGAAAGTTTCTATCATGTCCCCCTTCTCCCTCCTCCTTCCTTTCCTCGAGGCTATACATCTTTAGTTCCTTTAGTCTTTCTTCATATGTCTTCTGATGCAGACCCTGCATCATTTTGGTTGCCCTCCTCTGGACGGTATCCACCCTGTCTATGTCTTTGCAGAGATGGGGTCTCCCGAACTGCACACAGTACTCCAGATGTGGTCTTACCAACTGTCTGTACAGAGGGATAACAACTTCCTGTTTTCTACTGGTGATGCCTCTCCCTGTGCATCCCAATATCCCCCCCCAGCCCTCCTTACTGCCTTCTCACATTGCTGGCCCACCTTTAGGTCATCTGATATGACTGCCCCAAGTCCCTTTCCATTTTTGTTGTTGTCAGTATCTCACCCTCATTGTGTACTCTTCCCTGGGTTTTTGTTTCCAGGTGCATTACTTACACTTTTTGCATTGAATCTATGCTGCCATACATTTGACCATTCCTCCAACCTTGCCAAGTCCCTTTTCATCCTTTCCACCCCACCTTGTGTATCAACCCTGTTGCAGATCTTTGTGTTGTCTGCAAAGAGACATACTTTTCCTTCCAGTCCCTCTGCAATGTCACTTATAAAGACATTAAAAAGGACCGGCCCCAGTACTGAACCCTAAGGTACCCCACTAGTAACCCTCCTTTCTTCACTGTGGACTCCATTTACTATTACCCGCTGTGTCCTGTTGTCCAACTAGTGTTTTACCCAGGCTACCACCATAGGACCCACCCCCAGGCTGGCTAATTTGTTTATTAATCTTTTGTGCGGGACTGTGTCAAATGCCTTGCTAAAGTCTAGGTAGGCCGTGTCCACAGCCCCTCCCTGGTCTACTGCTTTGGTCACCCAGTCAAAGAAATAAATTAGATTTGTCTGACCTGACCTTCCCACTGTGAATCCATGCTGCCTTGGGTTCTGTGCCCCACTGGCCTCTAGGTACTCAACAATTCTTTCCTTCAAAAGTGATTCCATAATTTTCCCTACCACTGAGGTCAAACTGACAGGTCTGTAGTGTCCTGCCTCTGTCTTGCTCCCACTTTTGTGAAGGGGAATCACATCCACCCTCCTCCAGTCCTCAGGTACCACCCCATCCTCCTATGATTTAGTCAGTGGTGTTACTAGTTCTTCCCATAGTTTTTTTTTAAATTCTAGGGTGAATCCCATCAGGCCCCATTGCTTTATTCACCTTCAGTTTTAAGAGTTCTTTCCAAAGAGTAATTCCAGTATGGAACTCCTTGCCACAGGATGCTGTAAATAGTCCAAGTTTTAATATGTTTAAAAAAAACTTGGACAACTATATGGGTGACAATAAATATTACTTCCACCCAAGTTAAAGGGTGGCAAAGTCATAATGGGCTAGTCCCTCGACTTTGTATATTACCTATGAACCTAACCCATTTCAGAATCCTTTCTTCTGTGAAGGGTCTAATATCAACCCCCCCATCCAGAGTGCTTCTTTTGACTGGATTAGGTATTTGCCCCTGCTTTTCCATTGTGAATACTGAGCAGAAGTATTTGTTCAGTATCCCTGCTTTTTCACTGTCGCTCTCTGCCCAACCACCTTCCTCTTTGTTCAGCCTCAGCATCCCTGCCTTAGTCTTTTTTTGTTCCCTAATGTACCTATAAAAGGTTTTATCCCCCTTCTTAACCGAGTTGGCTATCTTTTCCTCAGTTTGGGCCTTTGCTATTCTGACTGCCTTACCTGCTTTCTTCTGCTTTAACTTGTACAGTTCTCTGTCCTGCTCCTTCTGTGTTTCCTTATACTTCCTGAATGCTATCTTTTTTCCCTTACCTTCCCCACTACTTCTTTTGAGAACCACAGTGTATAACATTAACCAAAAGTCAGTGCCATAGGGATCATCCCCTTTAACTGCATCCCCTTTAAGTGGCTTGCACTGTTTTCTTGCAACTAACCAATAAAAGAATCCCGCCTAAATTTTGGGATGTGACATTGCTAAGTTGCCATGGTAGGTTGGGCATCCGCACTACAAATAAACACAAGGCTGTAGAAGAACGAATGTGCCCTAGAGAATCATGCCCTAGGGTATTGAAAACTAGGACTCTTTTTTTTTTTTTGCTTTGCCCTTTTTCAGAACAATTTTGGCAAATTTTGTTTGATGCTTGGGGGACAAAAGCATTCCTCCTCTTATCTATGAAATATTAATTTTGGGGTTGTACCATCCAACTTTATCCAAATACCATTCAAGTATTTTACACCTGACCTTTGCATCTTGTAGATATTACCTTTGGCAGGCCAGTTGTGTTTTTTTGCTACAGCAAAAGGAATTTAATGCTTTCACAGTTTGGGCACAAATGACTAATAGTATTGTTTTAATTTATAACACGGGGAAACAGTTCTTACCACTGGCTACCTTCTGAACATTTTGGAGAAATTGTATTTGGTTTTTACAACTTTAGAATCAAAGTTTTCTAAGTTTATGGGACGTATTCTTATTTAGGATAAGGCAGAAGTTTTTCTGGACAAATGTTTGAATTAAAATTTCTTGTTTTTTCCTTCAAATAATCTTATTTCTGCTTACTGGACAGTAAAATAGTCCATTCACAAATTTTTTTTTTCTTTTCTTTACTTTTCTTTTTTATATTGTCTTGCATGCAAGCACAAACATATTGTGATAGCTTGGAATAGCAGGTTTTGGTGGTGTGGTTGTGTTTTGGCCAATGGCGTCACTCTTTTTTTGGGCTGGGCTCTGTGGCATCAATGAAATAGCACGCTGTCTGTGACAGCAGTGAAAAAGCATGCCACCAACTTGAAACAATTTCACTGCTGCAATGAGGGAGCTACCTGTCATTGCAGGGTGTGCCTTGCCTGGAGTATCATTTCAATAAACATGGCGGCTATCACTGTCTGCCTCTCACAGTCCCACCTGAAAGCCGACATCAGGGGTGTCCAATCTCCCTGTCAGCATGCCCCCTCCCCAGTTCATTTGTTGATAGGGGAGCCCAATCCCCATTGGCATAATATCCCCCTATTTATTTAATTTTTGTGCCAAGGGGGTGCCCAGTCTCCCTTGGCATCATGCACCCCCCCAAACACAGACACATTCTGTGTGCTGACAGGGGGCCCAGTCCCTGTCGGCTTCCATTCCCCTTCAAGAAATTACCGGGGCACACTGGGTGCCCACCCCAATGTGCCAAAACACACCTGTAAAAAAGTCATTCCCTGCGATGTCTTTTGTTTTCACCTGTAAAAAGAGAAAACAGTCCCTCATTTTTTCTGGTGCCTCTCCCCCAACCAGCACCCACCCTCTGTGTACCCCATCTCCTACACCCCCCTCACCCTATACTTACCTCTGGAGCCTGACGCAATGATCGTTGGTGGAGCAGGCACATGTCTGCACTCTTCAAAGCCGAACGTGAACTGAAGAAATGCTGGTAAGCTGTATAATGGCATAAATGGGGGTCAACTTAGGTGGATATCTCGGCCATGTTTGCGACTTTTGGCTCCAAATTTTCAACATGGGGTTCTTGGGACCTCACCTCATGAACTCAGTCACTGTTATGTTGTTATTTAGTCTCAAAAGGTGATTTCATCGTCACTGTGCGGAATCACCTTTCAGGACTGATTAATGAAATGACAGTGTCACTGTTCATGAGGTGGGCTCCCAAAAAGGCTATGTTGCAAATTTGGTGAAATAATTCCAAAACATGACTGTGTTATGAGCATGCATTGCGCAGTTTCCACACATGCTCATAAGTTTGAGTATTTTTAATATTTTCACTGCAGATTTTTAGAATTGCTATTTTTTCAAACCTCCTTATGAAGAGTACAGCTGTCATTTATCACATCCTGCCTGAAATGTGTTTTCACACATCTGGCACACAATGGCACAGTCGCTGTGGAAAATCAATGTTCGGGACAGATTAAGAAAATTACAGTAAAACTGTTCATGAACAGAGGTCCCAAAATGCCTATGTTGAAAATGTGGTGAAAGAATTTCACAAAATGACTGTGTTATGTGTGTGTATTGCGCAGTTTCCATGCATGCTCATAACTTTGAGAATTTTTAATATTTTCACTCCAGATTATCAACATTGGCATTTCTTCACACCTCCTTGTGAATGGTACAACTGTAATTTTTCACATTCTGCCCAAAATTTGTTTTTGCACATCTGGCGCAGAATGGCACGGTTGGTGTGGGAAATCAATGTTCAAGACAGATTAAGAAAAGCACAGTGCCACTGTTCATGAGCAGAAGTCCCAAATGCTTTCATGAGGTTGGGTTACAAAAAAGGCCATGTTGAAAATTTGTGTGCAAATACCAACTGATGCCCGGGATGTTAGGGTTTCTAACCATAACTTCCTACCCTGTAGAGACTGACAGGCATCAGGGTGTGTCTTTGTATTGTTGGCTGTAATGGTCATGTCATTAGATCCCCACCCCCACCCTGCAGCCAGTCACAGGCATCAAGGTGCGCCTTGGACTGTTTAACCCGAAACTTCACCCTATTCTCCTATACTGCACCCATCTCAACATACTTCTTTATTGAATAGGGTGAGCATAAGGCCCAATGACCCCAAGGTACAGCGTGACACTATAGTCTGCAGGGTAGGGTGAGGTGAGGTGAAATGACATGAGCGTTATGGCCAATGACCCAAAGGCACACTTCAATGCCTGTTAGTCTCTGCAGGGTGGGGTGGGGTTGACATCGGTTCCATACTTCACTGCCATTCCTATTACGCATCTCTCTAACTACTGCACTAACAATGCCTATGGCAAAAAGACAACATTTGGCATTGACAAATGCTTGTTTGTTTACTCTGACCATATGATGTAATATGTACAGATTGTTTTGATTTTTAATTTTTCTTTTCTGTTTGTATTGTACAATATCTTTGTAAATAAAAAATTCCCCTACTCTTTGCAGGTGGGGGAGCTGTAGTGAGGAAGATGGTGGAGCCCAGTTTGCTTCTGGGCATGATCGTGGATGGAGGTACAGAGACTGCTGAGACAGCAAATATTGCAGCCCAGGCTGAGATACATGACGTTACAATGGCTAGTAGAGAGAGTTAGAATTTCACTACTTGCAGTACAGATGTGGACATGTGTGACTTGGAAATGGAGTGATGTGTAAAAAAAAAAAAGCAATGGAGGAGAAGAAAATTCAACCACAGCAACAGATGTCGGAAGTGGAGCATGAGTATTTACAGGCTAAACAACAAATGTAAGATGAGAAAAAACAAAACTGCTTGGATAAAAAGTCACCAGGAACTCCACAGTCTACACTCAGTAAGATTTTTGTGTTGACGGCTACCCAACAGAACCCGGAAGTGAGGAACACTATGGAGAGTGGAACTGCAAAGGGGCAAATGATTGAAGAGGAAACTTAGTCACCAGACAGAGCACTACGTGGAGCAGGCTGGAAACAAGGAAAGGATGGCACTTGGTTACCTGACCCATGGATTCCCTTACCGGGAGCAGGAATGACTGATGTAAGTAAAATGAACACAAGAACTATTATCAATGCTGGTTTAACAACAAAACCATCTCAGACTGCTATAGAGAATGTTGATACTGCCACTACGCGTTTCTATTCTCCCCAGGAAATCCAGGCTAAAGCATTTTATGATGCACAGTCAGGGACAAAGAAACAAACTGGGGTGGCAACAGAACCCAGTGGGGCTGAGCATGGTGGCACTTCTGCTACAAATAAAGATACTGAAAACCCCAATATGGGAGACACCAATAACAATAACTCTGCTCCCACCTATGCTAGCTTGTTCCACAAACCTGTGGAACAAGCAAAAAGGAGAAATGCATTATGGCTAAGATATGTAGGGTGGTTAGAATCCTCACTTGACAGTTGTTATTTGGGGAAAGAACTAAGAAATCTTTGGGATTTACACATGCTGGGGTATATGCTTTTATCCATGCAACAGGTAAGAGTACCTTTGACATTAGCTTTTGCTCCCCTGAATTGCTGGATAGATTCTGGATGCGATAGTCAGTTCTAAAAACAAACTAATTGTGGATGCCCTTCCAGACAATCCCGCTAACAAAATGAGGGTGTCAACGATACCGACATCCTATGCTGGCTAGAAAAAAGTGTGTCTTTGAAGGAAACCCAAACACAATATTTGGTGCAGAAGGCTTTTGGAATGACGAATGGAGAGTAAAGGTAAAGTTGGAATGAACAGAGTCTGGGTTGGCCCATCTACCAAACTGTTTCTTCTTGGGCCAAGATAAAGGCTTTATTTTTTATCCTAGCCAGCCTTGACACTGGTACAAATGTGTGTCTCTCTGACAACTCAGTATTCAGTGTGACATTATTAAAAGTAACCAATGTGGTGAAATAGGGCACAGAGGTAATTTTTGCCAAAAGGCATACAGTATAAATACACTCTGTGCAAGAAAAAGTGCATTCATTTGCAAATTGCCCTTGGGCAGCACACACTAATGAAAATTCAGATTACGTGGTGCAGGACTTCTATGTCAATAGAACTGTTAGAATGGCAACAAAATCTACAGGCCCGCCCCCTACATGGTGGGAGATGGCAAGACAATCAGGCCCGCCCCCTCAACACGTCAGGAATCAACCTCTGCAACTGTCAGGGAAGTAGTGTCATTGGCTAAAACACAGGGCATATCAATGACTCGGCAAGAACAGATTCCTGAAAAAAACTAGTGAAGTAATGCCATCTGGATCCTCCACTAAAACAGGGGATAAGAATAGTAGAACTGAACCCACTACAGAGACATCTGTCCCAGGGGATAAGCCCCCCCCATGTGCATGACACAGAGGGGTATTAACAAGTCAAACAGAAAAAAACGTGGCTAATACAAGCAAGAAGCCAGATGTACAGATGGACAACATTCTCCTACAAAACAAATTTACTGTGCTCCAATGGGATGACATGGAGGTGGACGAAGAGTCTGATACAGCCTCAGTATCTTCCTCTCAGAAAGACATATCTTCTGATATTGGAAATCCTATCCCTGTCTTACAAGAAAAAGGGAAACCAAAAAGGCGAAGAACGGGATCTACAGCATGTAAAAAAGTGATTTCAACCTGGACTAAATTAAGAAAATGGGTACCCCACTGTATTGTTTATCTTTAACTTCTTTAAACACAAATAGTATATTATCAGGAAAAAAGAAACTATCCACCTTTTATCTCTTTTCTGATTCCTAATACCATATTGGGTTTTTACAGGACACAAGACTTCACACTACCCACGAGATACAAGCAGCCAGTGAGGTATGGGTTTGGGGCAAGCCTGTGTGGTCCACAGAAGAGGAAACATGCAGTGGGTTAGGGATTTGTATTAATAAGGAGAATGTTAAAATTACACACACTGTAGATATCTGGCCAGGATAAGTGCTCTTACTGGATATCATGGTAGATGCTGTAGACTTTAGACTCATAAATGTGTATGCACTGCAATTCAAAGCACAAAGGACAGAATTACTGAAAAAGGTACAACTATATTTATTTACTTCTAAACAAGTGTTATTGGGGGTGATTTCAATTGTAGTCATTTTATTACAGATAGGGGTTCTAAAACTGAGAAAATGTTTTGTGATGTGACCTTTCTTAACAAAATGCTCTCCCAGACTGGGTTACTGTGTTTTAGCAACCAGGGGAGAAAAGCCTGCACACCTTTTCTAAGGGTAAACTTTCTCCTCTTTACCTGTTCAGACAACAATATTATTACCTGTGGCATCTTTGGGCCATAGAAACAGAGACTTTGATGGCAGATAAGGACTGCTTGGCCTACCTAGTCTGCCCATTTCCCTACCTAGAGGATAAGCTGCAGACCCTAGTTAACCAACAGCCTATTTCTTCCTAACCTCACAAAAATGGCCTTGTGTCTGTCCCATGCATTCTTGAATTCTCCCACAGTTTTAGACCCCACAACCTCCTCAGGAAGGCTGCTCCACATGTTCACCATCCTCTCTGTGAAAAAATACTTCCTCACATTGCCCCTGAACCACCCCCCCCATCTTCAAATTGTGTCCCCTTGTTCTTGCACATCTCTTTTTCTGAAAGATGCTACCCATTTGGACTTTTTTGATTCCACTGAGGTACGTAAAAGTTTCTATCATGTCCCCCCTCTCCCTCCTTTCCTCAAGGGTATACATATTAAGCTCCTTTAGTCTCTCCTCATACGGCTTCTCTTGCAGACCCTGCACCATTTTAGTTGCCCTCCTCTGGACTGCCTCTATCCTGTCTATGTCCTTGGGGAGACGAGGTCTCCAGAATTGAATGCAGTACTCTGGATGGGGTCTCACCAACTGCCTGTACAGAGGGTAACAACTTCCTGTTTTCTGCTGTTGGTGCCTTTCCCTATACATCCCAGTATCCCCCCAGCCCTCCCTACTGCCTTCTCACATTGCTTGCTAACCTTAAGGCCATCTGATATGATTACCCCAGGTCCCTTTCCATTTTTGTTGTTGTTACTACCCCCTCCATTGTGTAATCTTCCCCTGGGTTTTTGTTTCCCAGGTGCATTATTTTGCACTTCTTTGCATTGAATCCAAGCTGCCATACTTCTGACCATTCCTCCAACCTTACCAAGTCCCTTCTCATCCTTTCCACGCCTCTTTGTGTAACAATCCTGTTGCAGATCTGTGTGTCATCTGCAAAGAGGCATACTTTTCCTTCTAGTCCCTCTGCAATGTCACTTATAGAGACATTAAAAAGGACTGGACCCAGTACTGAACCCTGCAGTACCCCACTAGTAACCCCTCTTTCTTCAGAGTGGACTCCATTTACAATTACCTTCTGTGTCCTGTTGTCCAGCCACTGTTTTACCCAGGCTACCACCCTGGGACCCACTCCCAGGCTGGTTAATTTGACTATTAATCTTTTGTGTGGGACTATGTCAAATGCCTCGCTAAAGTCTAGGTAGGCCAGGTCCACAGCCCCTCCCTGGTCTACTACTTTGGTCACTCAGTCAAAGAAATCAATTAGATTCGTCTGACATGACCTTCCCACTGTGAACCCATGCTGCCTTGGGTCCTGTGCTCACTGGCTTCTAGGTACTCAACAATTCTTTCCTTCAGAAATGATTCCATCACTTTCCATACCACACAGGTCAAACTGATAGGTCTGTAGTTTCCTGCCTCTGTCTTGGTCCCACTTTTGTGAAGGGGAATCACATCCACCTTCCTCCAGTCCTCAGGTACCATATCATCCTCCCATGATTTGTTAAAAAGGGTAGTCAGTGGTTTCACTAGTTCTTCCGTTAATTCATTTAGAATTCTGGGGTGAATTCCATCAGGCCTCATTGCTTTGTCCACCTTCGGTTTTAGGAGTTCTTTAAAAACCCTTTCTTCTGTGAAAGGACTGGGATCGACCCACCTATACAGAGTACTTCTGTTAATTGGATTAGGCACTTCCTCCTCCTCCTCTTCTGTGAATACTGAGCAGAAATATTCATTCAGTATCCCTGCTCCCTCTCTGCCCACCCACCCACTGTCCATTTTATTCAGCTTCATTGTTCCTCCCTTTGTTTTTCTACGCTCCCTGATGTACCTATAAAAGGTGTTATCCTCCTTCTTAACTGAGTTGGCTATGTTTTCCTCAGTTTGGGCCTTTGCTATTCTGACTTCCCTCCCTGCTTCCTTCTGCCTTAACTGGTGCAGCTCTCGGTCCTGCTCCTTCTCTGTTTCTTTATACTTCCTGAATGCTGTCTTTTTCTCCCTGACCTTCCCCGCCACCTCTTTTGAGAACCATAGTGGCTATTTCTTTTGTTTTGTTTATTTGCGTCACACAAAGGCTTGTTGCTTCTGTAATGGCAGTTTTGATGTTTCCCCATTGTTGCTCCACCCCTCCTTCTAGCCTATTTGCTAGTGTTTTTCTAAGGCAATCTTGCCAAAGTCAGCCCTGAAGTCCTTTACCCTCACTTTTGTATGGCTTGACTCTGTGCCTGAGTTTATTGTGAACCACACTGTGTGGTGGTCACTTGTTCCCAGATAGCTACCCACTTCTAGATCTGAGATCCTCTCACTGTCCCCATTTGAGAGTATGAGGACTAAGATTGCTCCCTCATGAGTGGGTTCCAAAACTAGCTGTCTGAGGCATGCCACCTGTAGGGCATTGAGAATGGCCCTGCTCTTGGATGTGGCTGCAGCAAATGTGCTCCAGTTAACATCTGGCATATTCAGGTCTCCCATCAACAGTATCTCCCCTTCCTCTGCTATCCTAAGAATGCCTTCTATCATATCCTTGCCCATTCCCTCCCTCCCCCTGACATGGGGGTCTGTAGACAACCCCTGTGCAGATTGTGGTGCCATTTCCAGTCTCTAAGGTGACCCACACTGCCTCCTCTCATCCCTGTTTACTGTTTTGTTTAGTTGCTTTTATCCCTTCCCTTACATAGACAGCTACTTCTCCCCCTCTTCTCCCCCCTGTAGGTTGTGTAACCTGGTATGTTAATATCCCAGTCATGGTTCTCTGTGTACCATGTTTCTGTGACTGCTATGATATCCAGGCATCCCTCTTCCATCAAGGCCACCAGTTCAGGGAGCTTGTTGCCCAGACTATGGGCATTGGTACTCATTACCCTCCATTTCCTGATGGCCTTACCCCTTTTTGCCCCATCCCTGTCCTTATTGCCTTTGTCACTTTCTCCATTTACCCCTGCCCTTCTCCCTATAGGACATCTCTATCTTGGTATTTACTTCACTTATTACCCTGATTTTTTTGGAGGGGGCTAGGATTTCCCTGCTCCTTTCCAGTGCCTTCCTCCTTGGTAATTTAAATGCTTGTCAGTGAAGCATTTAAACCTATCACCTAGGATCCTGGTTCCCCTCCTGAACAGATGCAAACCATCATGCCAGTATAGGCCTGCATCACTCCAGGAGGACCCCCCCAGACCCCAATTAAGCAAAATCCCTGAGCTCTGCACCAGTTTTTCAACCACTGATTGAATCCCATGGTGTGGAGCACCCTAGCCTCACCTACGCCATAGACAGGCAGCACCTCCGAGAAGGTTACAGTGCATGCTACTTGTCTAAGGCCCCTTCCCAACTCCACAAACTTTTCCTGCACTGCTCTGATCCCTTTCTTAGCCAGGTCATTTGTCCCTAGGTGGACAATGACATCCAGCTCCTTCCCCTGTGCAGCTTCTCCAGCGAACCTGAGGATTCTCTCCCTGTCCCTCCAAGCCATGGTGCCAGGCAGGCACCTTACCTCCCTCTCCTCTAACTCCCCCAGTTCTACCTTTCTAACATTGGAGTCCCCCACCAGGAGTTCTTTCCTTCCCCTGTGGGGTCCCATGCCACCCTCCTGTGGGTCTCCTTTGTGGAGGTTTCCAGCTTCCTCCTTGGTCTCCACTGTGGGTGTCTCCATAGAGGAACCACACTTTGCCAGAACGGCATATGAATTGTGGAGAGGTACAACTGGAGGGATGCACCTCTGTTCCACCATCCTCACCCTCTCTGAGCCCACTTTGGTCCAACCGTTCCTCTTTCTTGGCACTCTCTGAGGCAACGGCAGTGGCCCTGGTGGTCCCTGGATGGGAGAAGAGGTCCCACAAATCCTGGCCAACTCACCTGGAGATGAACAAACTCCTCCCTCAACCCAGAGAGATGTCTGCAGATGGGACAACACTGCATACTCCAGAACATCTCCCGGAAAACTGCTGCTCCACAGCCACTGCACTGCACCACTCCCATCATGTCTTATTTCTGGCCCCTTCACTGTTGTTTGCAATACTTACTCTTTCCTCTGTTTGTTTATTTTTTTCTTCCTACTTACTTACTGCCCCAGTGTCCTTTAAACTCCTGATCTTCCTGTTCTGAGACAAGAAGATCCTATACTTCTCAGTAGTCTCCTTACTTGCTCACAGGCAGCCCTCCAGCAGCTGGGGGGACAGAGAGCTACTCTTGTCCTTCTAGGATGGTGAGTCTTTGGTGGCTCTGTGATCACTCACTTCCTGCTCCCAAACAGGAAGTTCCTGTTGTCAGTCAAATCCTGCGCCTATAAAAGTAGAACTGGCTTCTTGAGGCGGGACCATGGGTTACCAGCTGTAGCAATTTCTAATTTGCAGAAACTTCGGGAGGAAGGGGCTATTGGAGGCTAAATCTTTGCCTTCTCAAAGACCCCATTATAGGAGAGGGCTTAACTTATATTCTACAGGCTAGACAGTCATTTTTCTTTTCTATGATTCCATACCAGATTGGTGGGAGGATACAAAACAATACCTTATGGAATATTTCAAAACCATGGACAGATATAAATGGACAAGAGAAAACAGAGCTATGCAAGTTTAAGGCATGGACTGGCTTTATGATTTAATATCATTATAACAGGAAGGAAGGAATGTTGATCAGGAACAGATAACACTATTAAAAACAGAAATGGGGAACATACAGTATGATCGCATGAAATCTCATGAAAGAGAACAGAGATTTGGAACCCAGGGTGCACAGACCCCATTTGATATGTTGTGCTAAATAACAAAATGCTAAAACAATGCATGCAATTTTAAATGAGCAAGGCACACTAACTACGAATCACAGGGAGATTGTTAGAAATTGAAAAATATTTTTCAAAAACCTTTAGTAAATCTAGGTTATCACCAGAAAAAATAGATAATTGGCTGAATGTAATTTGCTGGCAAACCCCCCTAGTTTCACCTGAGCTCTTTTCTTCTAGATTTGCTTGTAAGGACAGAGCAAGGAACAACTTTATCAGAGCAAGGAAAAAGATTAAGGCTTCTTTTGGCTAGGCAGATTTACTTTGTGTTACTACTTTCTTTTGTGCTTACAGGATTTGTTACTGTTTTTTGTTTACAGATTACTGCTGTAATTTTCTCTGATTCAAATTGCTTTTTGCAAGGTATATCTTCTGTTAAAATGTTCTGCAGGTTGTGTTTACAGTTTTTTTTACTGCTTTATTTTTCTCTGTAGCAAAGTGTTTTTTGCAGGGTATACCTTCTGTGAAATTGTTACAGGTGATGCTTACAGGTTTATCTATCATTAGGTTAAGCTTTCAGGGCTAATTACAGGAGCACATATGAGATATAGACTGAGAGAAAGCAATTGCATTTGGTGTTGGTTTATTGTTTCCCTTCTTACCACCTTGTTTCTTTCGTCCGTGGTTCTTCTGTTTTGGCAGGAGAAAGGCCCACCCACCGCCCATCTCCAAGCACCCCATGCTACACTCCTTTTATAGAGTAGCACAGTCATCATATTTCCTGTAACAAAGCAGGAAGGGGAGGATCAGAAGGGTATACACATGTGACCTCACTTATCGGGTCACAATTACTTTAACTTGTTATAAAAAGTTATACAAAAACAAGCAAACAAAAAAAACAAATACATATATATATATACATGTAACTTTTGCTTGAATTTTCCTTCTAATTACTCAGACCAGGTTATGAACTCAGCAACTCAACTGAAATGGATATTATTAACTGCAGGTATTGTGCGGCACTTTTCAAAAGGGCAGTTATACAGGATTTAGGACACTGTCTTACATACTGGACCATCAAAGATCTAAGGGCTCAGCTCCAGGCAGCATGGGCAGATATTGTGCACCTCAAATTGCATATTCAGGAGGAAATATATTACAAGAACTGCCTGCCATTTCCCCAATATCCAACTGAAGCACCTCAACCGCAGAGGGTAGTTGGTCCGGGAGGTTGGCAGGTGGTTAGGAGGGGCAAATTGGGTGCCCCATCACTCAATGCTCACCAACATGTCACCTCCACAAACCATATAAAAACTACAAACAGGTATCTGCCTCTATCTCCTAAATCAAACAAAGGAGCAGAGGACACTGCAGAGCAGGACGCTGCAGCACAGGAGCTAGAACTACAAAACTCACCCAAAAACAGGGACCAAAACAAAAAAAGCAAAAATGAAATCCAAAACACTTCTGATCATAGGAGACTCCATGATTCGGGGAGTTGATACCTACCTCCAGCTGGGGGTAATAGTCAGATGTCTCCCAGGTACACCAGCATGGAGAGACACTGACTGCATTGCTAAAATCATGCAGGAAGGAGGAGAAAACATTGACATCCTGGTACACATAGGGACTAACGATCTCGCCAGCCAGTCAGTTGTTGAGACCAAGGAACACCTGACCAAGCTGGGAGACAAACTGTCATCCATTTCATCTGGCATCTCCTTCTCTGAGATCCTGCTGGTCTAGGAGAGGGGGGCAGACAGACAGAAGGTCAGAGAAGGGGCGATAGGGGAGCTAAACAAGTGGCTCAAGGGCTGGTGCCAGGAAAAAGGACACAAATTTGTAGGTAACTGGCAACAGTTTTGGGAGTGAAAGTTCTTTAAATTCGATGGACTGCATCTGCATTGGGGCAGAAGTTTGATGTCTTTGCAAAATATTTAAACTAGCAAATGGGGAGGGGGTACAGCACCGGATACACCGAACGGGAGGAACACTCCTCCCCCCTCAGCTAGTGATCAAACAGGAGTTCAGCATGTTTGTAGTTCATTTGCATTACCAGGTAATAAAAAAGATCCAGCTCCCCATGTGACACATGGGGAAAAGCCAGACCTCACCCAACAACTAGCGCACCAAAATCTGGCCAATGGAAAATCATGTACACAAATGCCTACAGTCTGGGAAACAAGATCCCAGACATGGAGGCAACAATGACAGAGGCTAAACTGGACATAGTAGCCATTAGCGAGACATGATTCACCAGTAACCACACTTGATAGACTTCCGTACCTGGCTATGTACCGTTCAGAAGAGACCAAGGTGCAAAAAAGGGGGGGTGCCCTTTATGTCAATGAAAATATCAAAGCTACAGAAATTCAGAGTACACAAAAGGAGCCAGAAGGACTGTGAGTCACCCTGGAATCAGGAAATGGGACAGCCACATGAACTAGGGTTGTCTACAGGCCTCCAGATCAGGGGGAGAACATGGCCACATTACGTTTAGAAGATACACAAAACATGACAGTTAAAGGGGAGGTTCTGATAATGGGAGACTTCAACTTACCAGATACAGACTGGTCAATACCAGCAGGAACATCTGCCAGAACTAGACACATAGTGGATTCCCTGCAGGGGGAGGGCCTCAAACAACTGGTACAACAACCCACAAGAGACAGGGCTATCCTTAATTCAGTACTGATGAACGGGGAAAGGATCACAGATCTCCACATAGAAGGTCACCTGGAGACCTGTGCCCATCACTTGGTAAGGTTCAGTTTGGCCACTAAAACTAAATCATCCCATTCCAAGGCAAAACTATTGGACTTCAGAGGAGCTGACTTTGATAAGATGGTCAACAGAGTTAAGCTAGCCCTGGAGAGAAGAAATACAAGTAAGGGTGTACAGGTAAAGTGGGCAGGCATTAAGGATGCAATATTTGAAGCAACATCCCATTGTGTTCGGGAGAAAAGTAAGAGCAAAAGAAGGAGGAAACCACTTTGGTTCTCAAAAACAGTAGCAGAAAAGATCAGAGCCAAAAAGCTAGCCTTCAGGAAATATAAGGGAATGCAGCAGGACGAAGATAGGGAGGCATACCAAACTTCCCTAAGGGAAGCAGGGAAGGCAGGCAAAGGCCCAAACCAAGGAAACACTAGAATGAACAGTAAAAGAAGGTGACAAGACTTTCTATAGATACATTAGTGAAAGGAGAAAGGCCGGGGGGGTATTGCTAAGGTCAAAGTGGATAAGGGGGAGTGTGTGGAGGAGGACCAAGGAAAAGCATCTATCCTACATAGATACTTCTGCTCAGTATCTACTGAGGAGAATGTAGGGCAGGGCCCACAGCTCAGCACCATGGACACGCCGGGGGTGGGAAGAAGTGCACAAGTCCCTTCACAAAAGAAAGGGTCCTACAAGAGTTCATTAAGCTCAGGATGGACAAGGCAATAGGACCTGATGGCATACATCCCAGGGTACTAAAACGAGCTATGGGTGGAACTAGCAGAGCCATTAGCAGAACTGTTTAGTGAGTCTCTGAGTACAGGAGAGGTCCCAGAAGACTGGAGAAGGGCTCATGTGATCCCGCTCCACAAGAGTGGCGGCAGGGAGGAGGCATAGAACTACAGACCAGTCAGTCTTACCTCAGTAGTGGGCAAGATTATGGAGGTACTCCTTAAGGAAAGGATAGTACAACACCTGGAATCCATAGGAATACAGGATCCAAGACAGCATGGGTTTACAACAGGAAATCTCTGTATTGCTTTTCCTCTGTGTGTCAGCTGAGAGCGCTGCTCGTTGCAGCGGGTGATTCTGGACTACTGGCGCTACTCATTGGAGTGTTTTATCTTGATTGCCTGCCCACTTGACCTTGCGTGGCTAACATAGTGTGAGAGGCTGTGTATTTGACTTGTAATATCGCTGCCAGCTGGAGCTGGAGTTGTAAGAAGGGGGCTGCCAGCTACTGGTGCGTGGGTGTGGGAGGCATCCCATAAAGCGTAGGGCGCTGCAAGCGCGAGCGTGGCGCGAGCATTGTGAGTGGCGCGAGCGCCACTCGGAGCTGAAATATTGCTTGTTTTGGATGAGAGGTGGGAATTAGATATGGTATTGCTGTTCATGTATGTCAACTAGTTTTACTATAAAGTAGAGTTTGTATGTGTATTGCTGCATGAGTTTATATGTGCCATTTTGGCTTATTTAATTAGCTATGTGTAGGAGCTTTGCTAGACGAGTCTTGGGGCCTAGGATTGTTTATGGGGAATTCGCAGCTGCATACGCTGCGTCCTTTTATCCCCCTCCCTGTATCTGATATTACTATCAGACATTGTAGCTAAGTGGGGATTGTGGGGGATTGCTTTGCGTATCCACTGTGGGATGACCAGGAGTGAGTTGATCAAAGGATAGAGGTGGTTAAGTCCAGGAGATGTCCTGGAATAAATAGAGCATCTAGGAGAAGCCAGACGTAGTTGGTGCCTATTTCCAGGGGGGCCACCAGGCCAAGTGGCCAGGTGACCTTTAGGGCTGCATCACCTTCAATATCTCTGACGGCAGTGCTATGCAATGCCAGGTCGATCAGAAACAAGATGGCTATTATTGCCGCTCTGGTCTCATTGGTCAACCTGGCGTGCATTACAGAGACCTGGGTGGGAGATGTTGCTGGCCCTGTTTTTGAGGCTGCAGTCCCCCCAGGATACACTGTGGTGCACTGCCCCAGAGGAAATCGTAGGGGAGGCGGTGTAGCTATCTGTTTTAAATCTAACCTGGACTTCACCGTGCACCCAGTGGGAGCCCCAGGTTCATTTGAGTGCATGGCCGTTCGTGGAGGACTCGGTGTGGGCTGCAGGATCCTCCTCATCTATCGCCCTTCCGGTCCGATGGAGGGGTTCCTGCAGGAATTCGCCGAGTTTGTTGCCGGCGAAACATTGGATTCCCCAAGATGTATTTTTCTTGGAGACTTCAATGTTTGGGCCGAAGATAGAAGTCAAAGGTGCGCCGATGAGTTACTGCAGAGTATGTCCCTTTTGGGGCTGGTGCAGTCTGTCAGTGTGCCTACTCATCAGGACGGCCACACATTGGACCTGATGTTCTCACTGGGACTCAAGATCGTTGATCTTGATATTGACCGAGTAGCCTGGTCTGATCATTGCACGGTGAAGTTCATGTTTAGTGCTCCCGTCATAAATTCTTCCCCTTCTGAGATATTTCGCTGTTGCCCGTTAAAAGATCTTACCCCTGAGGGTTTTCTGGCGGCAGTCGATTTATCAAGGGTGGGTGATGCATGCGTCAGAGCAGTTGACACCGGGTTAGACACCTATAATAAGGTGTTATCTGGCGCCATTGACTCCCTCGCACCTGTCCGTGTACGACCCAGAACTTCATACCTGAGGTCGCCTTGGTATGATGGTGATCTCAGGGAGATGAAGAAGCTGGGTCGGAGATTAGAGCGTCGCTGGAGGAAATCCCGTCTGGGGGCTGACAAACTGGTCCTGTGTGCGCATTATTGCACATATCAGGAGGCAATCAACCAAAAGAAGGCAATATTTCTGTCTTGGGAGGTTGCTGCTGGGAGAAGCTGAGAAGCCTCACTCTTCCAGACTGTTGATAGACTTCTTCATCCATCTTGTCTCCAGCCCGGAAGAGTTTCCTCAAATGAGGATTGTGAGGAATTTGCTCAGTTTTTCTCGGACAGGGTGTCTGCGATCCGGCGGGAGGTTTCTTCAGCCAGTAATATCATTGCTGTCAGTAGTAGTCAGTTGTGTTCTGAGAGCACTCTCTCTGGCTGGGGGGAGTTTAGGCCAGTGGAGGATTGTGAGGTCATTGAGATAGTGGCCAACTTGAAGTATACCTTTTGTGAACTGGATCCCGTGCCAACGCTCTTCTTGATGAGGTGCATTGACACTGTTGGCCCGGTGTTTGCCCTGATTGTCCGGTGTTCCTTGAGTCAGGGTGTCTTTCCAGATGCCTTGAAGGAGGCTCAGGTGAGACCCCTTTTAAAGAAAGCTTCTCTGGACCCGGAGGTTAGGGCAAATTACCGTCCTATCTCCAATCTTCCATTTCTGGGAAAGGTCGTTGAGAAGGTGGTATCACTTCAGTTGGGAGAATTTCTCATGACCCACGAGTTGTATGATCCTTTCCAGTCAGCTTTTCGGGCCAGACATAGCACTGAAACTGCATTAGTTCTGGTGCAAAATGACCTCCTCAGGGCTAGAGATTGGGGGGACAAGACAATTCTTGTTCTCCTTGATCTCTCTTCAGCATTTGATACTGTGGACCATTGTGTGTTGCTTTTCCGCCTGAGGGAGTTATGTGGACTCACTGGTATTGTCATCAAATGGTTTGTCTCATTTCTTACTAACAGGAGGCAGCGGGTTGTGACGGGTAATTTCTCATCCGACCCCTGCCTCCTTTCGTGTGGAGTCCCTCAGGGTTCGGTATTGGCCCCAATGTTGTTCGCAGTATACATGCTACCCTTGGGGGGGGATCATTAGGAGGTATGGTTTGAGTTTTCATTGCTATGCTGATGATACTCAACTATACCTATCCTTTGCCCCAGGAACATCAAATGCAGTGGATGTGCTGAATATCTGTCTGGCTGAGATAAATGACTGGATGTCTTCCAGCTGGCTGCGACTGAACCCCAACAAGACTGAAGTACTGGTAGTGGAGTCGAACAGAGCTCGTGACGGGATGGCCTCTGATTCTGCGACTGGCATTGTGCTAGGAGCTGTGTCATTGATGGCCTCCCCATGGGTGCGAAATCTTGGTGTGATCTTTGACAGGAACCTGTCCATGGAGGCTCAAATATCCTCCGTGGTTCGTTCTTGTTTTTTCCATCTTAGAAATATCGCCAGGATTAAGCCCCTTGTTCCGGCTCTGGACCTCCCTACCTTGGTACATGCCTTAGTCACTTCTAGGCTTGACTACTGTAATGCCCTCTATCTCGGGGTCTCTGGAACTTCTCTTCGCAGACTGCAGCTAGTGCAAAATGCTGCTGCCCGGCTTTTGACCTGGCAGAGTAAGTTTTGTCATATTACTCCAGTACTGCGTGAATTGCACTGGCTGCCGGTCAGGTGGAGAGTTTTGTTTAAGGTGGGTTTTCTCACCAATAAGACCCTACATGGACAGGGCCCTGGTTACCTTTCTGATCTCCTGGTACCGTCCACCTCTGTCCGAGATCTCCGCTTCTCTAGTGGGGGCCTCCTCAAAGTTCCGAGAGCAAGGTTAAAATCAGCAGGGGATCGATCGTTTGGGGTTGCTGCTCCGGCTTTCTGGAACTCATTTCCAGTTGGAGTGAGAGAGGCTCCCACTATAGAGGCCTTTAAGAGTCATCTGAAGACGTTTTTATTCATGCAGGCATTTGGTGATTAAGTTTTTATGTATTTTATATTTGTATGATATTGTAATGAAATGTATACGGTATGACATACTGTACAGTTTTTGTGCGGCGCCCAGAGCCTTCGGGATTGGGCATCTTTTTAAATAAATTTGATTTGATTTGATTTGATTTGAAGGTCCCGTCAGACTAATCACATAGAATTCTTTGACTGGGTAACCAGAGTGGTGGAACAAGGGGTGCAGTTGATGTTACCCACCTTGACTTCAGCAAAGCTTTCAATACTCTTCCTCATAGAAGATTGATTAATAAGCTGGGTAGGCTCGGGGTGGGTTAGAAGTTGGTTAACTGGGTGGCAAACTGGTTGGCGGGCAGAAAACAGAGAGTGGTAGTAAATGGTATACAGTCAGAAGAGATGCAAGTCACAAGTGGTGTACATCAGGGATTAGTCCTGGGGCCAGTCCTCTTTAACATCTTCATCAGTGACATTGCAGATGGACTGGAGGGTAAGGTTTGCCTGTTTGCAGATGACACCAAGATCTGCAACAGAGTAGATGATCCAGATGGGGTGGGTGGGCAGAATGAGAAGAGATCTGGAAAAACTGGCAAAATGGTTGGAAGAGTGGCAACTGGAGTTTAATGCAAAGAAGTGCAAGATCATGTATGTAGGAAAGAGAAACCCTGAAACTACCTATATGTTGGAAGGGGAATTGATGGCAATCACAAGGGAAGAAAGAGACTTGGGCGTCATCATTACAGATTACCTGAAATCATGCAAGCAGACCACTAAAGCAGTAGGTAAGGCTAGAGGGATGTTGGGGTGTATTAGTGGGGGTATCACAAGTCATAAGAGGGAGGTAATAATCCCTCTTTACAAGACACTGTTAGGCCCCATCTGGAGTACTCCGTGCAGTTCTGGAGGCCGCACCTGCACAAGGACATTAACAAAATGGAGGCAGTCCAGAGAAGGGCAACCAAAATGGTGCTGGGACCGCATCAGAAAACATATGAGGACAGATTAATGGAGCTGAATATTTATACCATAAAGCAAAGGAGGGAAAGAGGTGATATGATCGAAACATTCAAACATCTTAAGGGCATTAACAAGGTGAAAAAGTCTAACTTGTTTCAATATAAGAAAAATAGCAGGACAAGAGGACACAGCATGAGATTCGAGAGAGGCCGACTAAGGGGTAATGTGAGAAAGTTCTTTTTCACAGAAAGGGTGGTGGATGCATGGTATGGCCTACCTCAGGAAGTGGTGGATATGAATACAGTGCACGGCTTCAAACAGGCATGGGGTAGTCATAAGGGTGCAATACAGATGAGTGTGACTAAATAGGCCATTCACAGTAAAGGTCTATGGCATATTCATAAAGTAGAAGAAATGGGCAGACTGAATGGGCCCTGCAGTTCTTATCTGTCATCAGCTTCTATGCTTCATTAAAACAAACTTCCAATAAATATGAAAAAAAGAAGTAATTAGACCCATAATCGAACAGCAATTAAACTTCATAGTGAAGAATTTAAAACATGGTACAGCACCAGGTCCAGGACAGGATGGGCTACCTTATAAGATATATAAATTCATTTTCCAAATATTGACATGAGAAATGACAATCTTATTTAATGAATTATTGAAACAGTCTACCTTACCAGATAGTATGTATAAGGGGCTGTTAATTTTGTTATACAAATCAGGAGACAAACACCAGTTAGCCAACTGGAGACTAATAACTCTCTTAAACTCTGATTTTAAGATCTTAACAAAATTAGTTAGTGTCAGGTTAGCAACGACACTGGAATGTTTCATACACCCCTCACTAACCTCTGCTATTCCAGGGAGGAAGATGGGGATAGTTAAATTTTGTTACGTGACATAGTAGAAAAGGGGAATAATGAGGAATTGTCAGGGATTCTACTCAGTTTGGACCAGTTGAAAGCATTTGATAAGATGCTACATACATATTTATGGAAATGCCTTTTAGCATATTGGATTCCAACAAAATTTGTAGACTGTGTTGAATTATGCTATAAAAATGCAAACAGTACCCCATATGTGAATGGATGGGTGGAATCTGAATGCCAAATCTCACAAGGGGTAAGACGGGGTGCCCCCGAGCCCTATTTTATACATTATTACCATAGATCCGCTTCTCCAAAAACTGAATACCACTGATGTTATCAGAGGTTTATCAGTTAATAGTGAGGACTGTGAAATAAAAACTGCAGTGTATGCAGATGATTTATGCCTAGTGTTAGCAGATAGGGCATCAGTAGTACATACTGTGACTATACTCAGTGAATTTATGACTGGTACTGGGTCTGTAGTAAATATCAATAAAAGCAATTGTTTGCTGCTTGGGAATATATTAACAGACGAAAAAGTTATATTGGGAGTTTTGATTATGGAAGGGTACTGTAAAATGCTAAGGGTATATTTTGGAAAGAGAGATTTGGCCCATTATAATTGGAATCTCCAGTAACAGAAAGCCTAGAATACAGTACAACAGTGCAATAAGTAGCACATGTTGAAACTAAAAAGGATCTATATGATCAAAACTTTTTTGCTTACAATGTTCCTATATCCAAGTACCATTTGTCTGCCACCCTAGCAACTGGAAACATCAATACTTAGGTGTATTTTCTCTTGCTTGTGGGGCAGCCAGTTAAATCCAATTAGAAGAGGCATAACTTATTTAGGGAAGGAAAGGGAAGGGGTGGATATGGTTAATCCTGTCCTGTTCATTTTTTGTATCTTTATTTACAATGATATAAAACCTCTTCTCATAGTATCAACAGGTAGATGGATAACATGGCTACGAGACCAGCTTGAAGAACAGTTGGAAGCTTGGCCTCAAACCTCACCAATAGCTAGGCAAAAACCTAATGGAGATTTACCCATATCTTTCCAATATTGTTTTGGAAAGCTGAAGACGTGGTTAATAAAAAAACAGATGTTTTTTTCTCTGCCCAGGAAAGCTTTTTATCCTACACTATTAGATACACTTTTTGTAGAAACTCCTCGTTTTGGTAATAAGTCACAGAAAGATCAATTTATCATAGGGAAAATGTTGACCAATAAGAGGACAACAGAGCACATGTGGGATGTGTTATGGTTAAGTACACACTAGAAATTAAACGTTAAAGATAATTTGAAACACAAAGGAATTTCAGAACGTTATTGCCCTAGAGAATCATGCAAAGAAGTGTCAGAAACTGGAACATTTATACTTTCATTGTCCTTATACAATATAAACAATTTTGGGAAATTGCTTGTCATTGCATGGAAAGGATCCCCTTTCACATCAATTACACTTGATATCTTATTTCTAGGATTATTGCCCTGGTCATGGAAACGATACAATTGTAACACAATGCAACTTGTTCTGCTGAGTATAAAATACCATATTTGGATCAGACAATGCAGATTCTCATTACAGCAGTTAGAATGTTCCCTAGAGCTGGTTATGGTCATTAGAAACTCTATTACAGAGATAAGACATAAGGAGTAAGTGACAAAGGACCCACAAATTTCCAAACATGGTGGGGTTCCCTCCATTAGTTAAATTAAAATCCCCCTGCTTAAAAGTTGTGTGTGTGTGGGGGGGGGGGGGGGCGCTAGGACTAGTATATACAAATACTTACTTCAAGTTGTTTTAATGATTCAGTGTTGGTCCTTTTGATATCTAACAATATATAAGGAAAGGAAAGGGGAAATTGTTTAACCAGGTGAGGCACACTAAGCCAAAGCTTGTTTCCTGGTGCAACCTGGGAGCACAAGGAAGTTAAGTGACTTGCTCAGGGTCACACAGTATGCAAGTGAGGGCTGATGGAATTCCAATCCAGGTCTCCAGGGTTGTAGCTCAGTGCCCTTAACCACTATGCTATACTGTTTATTGATTATTTATACAATTTTGTTCTTTGGGGAGGAGGCATAGGGAAAGGGGTATAAATTAATACACGTTTAGTTTATTATGTTTCTTTTTTATTTCCTTTCCCTCAAATAATGATGTTGATGTGATGTTAATATGTTTTTGTATTGTGTTTTGGATTATGATTTACTTTTGATTTAAAAAAATCCCACAACTCTTAGGGGTGGGGAAGGGGGTCTTGTATAAGATATATAATGTAATACATATTTTGATTTAATTTGAATGTTTTTCTCTTTATGTTACAGTTTAGAACATGTCTAAAATTTTTCAGAGGGGACAAGTATGATTAATATCTAATTTACTTTAAGGTTTTTCTTTCCTTTTATTTTGAATAGTAATAGTATACTGTATTATTATTTTATTGAAGTTAGAATAAAAAAGTTCCCTACTCTTTGGGGGGGAGGGGGATAGCTTAGTTATTATTTCATTACTATAAATTTTGTCTATTAAATGTAAAATGAACAGAAGGAAGTATAACTAAAATACGTATTTGATTTTTTTCTAGTTTTTTGATTTGTATTAATTTGATATGAAATTAACATGTTAATAACTTTTTTGATTTTGAAGATTTAATAAAAAATTCCCCTACTCTTAAGGGCAGGGGCTTCTATGAGATGTTGAATTGATACAGATTTTGCTTTAGTGTAAGGCAGGGTTTCTCAAATGGTGAGGCCAGCCTCCCTGGGGAGGCCCCAACCTGTTCCAGGGGAGGCTCAAGCAAGTCTGAAAAAGTACTGTATTTAAATTTTGAGTTTAAGATATTTTGTGTGAAGGGATGAGGCAAACTGAAAGAGGATAACAGGGCAATTTATATATTTATTTCCATATTGATGACCAGGAAAGGTACACTGAGCTAAGGCTCATTTGAGGTGTACCTGGGGAAGGGTAGCAAGTGAGTACAGCTCCAACAGTAACTGCAAACAGTCAAGCAATACAAAAGTAACAACAGTGCAAACAAATATGAACCATGAACAAATAGTGAGAGGCAACAATTGACAATGAGGCTAGTGGCAGAACAGCCCAGTATAACAGCCCATATACAAGGCTTTAGCAGAGAGAAGCAAGAGCAGGAGAAAGCAAATGATCCCAGAGGAGCTGCTTAAGAGCAGAATAAGAGGGAGAGGGTGAGTAGGAAGGTTATTCCAGATGAAGGTAAACAGAATGAGAAAGCAGTTTAACCATGAAGGTATTGCAACAAGGGCTAACAGCAGTCTGAGAATCAAAATAGCAAGCGAAGTAGGTTTATTAGGGGGTTGGGCAATAAGCTGAATAAGTGAGAATCAACTACTCAAAAGTTTCACTTTATTCCTGATGAACTGTGCAAAGTATGCTGTTTTTCTATCGTGAGGCCCACGATTATTACGGTATTTAGGGGGAGGCTCAAGATCTTTTCCACAGCTTGGGGGAGGCTCACTATGGCAAAGACTGAGGACTATTGGTAAGGGTTTTTCTGTTTACTGTTACAATCTAGAACATGTTTAATATTTCCAGAGGGGACAAGTATACATGAATGCTTATTTGCTTTAAGGTTTTGCTTTCTTTTATTTTGAATAGAAACAGTGTAATGTATTATGGTTTTGTTGAAGTTTGAATAAAAAATTCCCCTACTCTTTGCAAAAAGTGCCTTGAGTTCTTTTACTACCACCTGGACACCCACAGAACAGCACCAGGATGAGTAGAAGGGACCTCGGTTCAATGTCTCATCTGAAGAAAGGCACACCCTGACAGTACAACATCCACCTAATACTGCACTCAGGTGCCAGTGTTTTAGGTATGAGCCAGATCCCAGTATGGGACTAGACCCCACAACATTCTGCCCCAGAAGCGGATGTACAGTACTAGCAACTGAACCATACTGATACGCTGATTAGAGGCTGTTTTCTTATTTTCAAGCTGAGTAAACAAAAAAAACCTAGAAGATGTTTACAGGACATATTTTTCTATTTCAGGACCCTGAACATTTAAAAAACTAATGGCCACTGAAACTGCATTCTGCTGGCAAATAGTGCTTCAGCTGATCATGGTAAAAAAACAAGATAAGAAGGAGCAATACCAGATCTATCACATGAAGTTGGTATATCAATTATTTGTGTCCACAGTAACCAGTAAATCACTTACAGATGAGATAACAGCTGTACATTGCTAATCATTCCAGGTGTGGAAACTGGTGATTGTTATTTTTAAACAATAATAACAATGCTTTATTTATTTAGCACAATTGTAAAAATCAAAGTGCTGTACGTACTTAAAAACAACATAAAACAAAACAGCTCAGCTTAAAAATTTACAATATAATTTAGATACTTTGATTAAAATTATCTAAAAATTCCATATTATATACTGAATGCCTGCTTAAACAAATATGTTCTCAGGCCTGTTTTAAAGCTCTTCACTGTCTGCACTTCCTAATCTGATGAGGTAGAAAGTTCCACAGGGATGGGCACCAAACATAAAAGTCTGGGCCCCAGATATTTTCAGCTGCACCCTGGGAACCTCTAACAACAGGTCCAGCAGAAAGTGGTGCGCAAGGAATACGAAACACAGAATCGCTGTTCAGCAAATTTTACTGCAAACCAATGTGCATGTACAAAAAAACAGAGCAGGAGTTAAGAGAATGGCTACCCCTTTTTTATGTGGAGGTTAGCTGCCTCCTTTGTGGTGCTCGCAGGCGGCCAAGATGCTGTAGTGTGGTGGAGTTCTGGCTTGTTTGAATCTCTAACAGCTCCTCATCAGTTGAGTGGAGAGGACGGCCAGGACTGTAGGGAGTCAGGAGCTCTTGTAGGTAGCTCAGACCCAGTCCATGCAGGGCTTTGTAGGTCAGAAGAATGACCTTGAAGGTGATCCACCACTGTATAGGCAGCCAGTACAGATCATGCAGCAACAAATACATTATTGGGACTTATGAACTACTGAAGGACAATACACTACTTGAAAAGTAGCAGCATATATAATTAGTCTGCCAACAAATACATATTAAAACTGCAACAATGCCAGTAATAACTCTGTAATGGCAATTGCAATCGTTTTATGACAAGTGAGTGTGCAGAAAGGTGGTGAGGAACACTGAATCAGCTGATCACAGAGAAGAACTTACAGCAGTACCTGATCTACTGAATGACTTTTGTCTAACAGTGTATTGTATCACAGTTGCCCCATACTAGTTCCTAATGAGAAGACAGCAGATCTACTGTTCCTCATTGAGCACTTGATATGTTAAAACCACTGACTTTTGTAAATAATTAAAAAAAGAAATGATTAGGATTGGGATATTTGGCATTGATCATTAACAAAAGATTAGCCATGACTCTGGGCATGTGCATCAGCACTTCATGAATGGCTCCCCTTGCTGAACTGGACACCGAGTTTAGGAGTGCCCAGAAAAAGTATTGTTGGGCTGATTTGTAAGAAACAAACACAGAGCATAGCTACATAGGTACTGTTTACCTAGGTTTAGGTGTCTGTTTTTTGAAAATACATCTTTTTTTGTATTTTCTGTCTTTCTTTTATGCAAGAAAAGATGGTGGCCATCATGACCCCAAAAATTCTTCTCATAACCCAAAAAGCATTAATTTTGTGAAAGGAAAATGCTTGCAAAAGCAACGTTATTGCACCAAGCTCCTAGCTGGATTAATGGACTAAACAAAGACATCTCCTCTCTGCAAAAGCTAGGCCCGTTCAAAGCCAACCTTTGCCTCCACCTAGCTGCCTCTAGCTCCTGCGACTATCCCTCATAATCTGATCTCCCCATAACACTTCTACTCCTACACCCCTTCCCCTCTCTCCCTCATCCTACAGCCTACCCTCCCATTTTTGCCCCTACCCCCCCAGCACTTTTTTGAGGCCTGACAAATGCCCATGACTGCGCCCCTCTTTTTGTGTCCATTCCAAGCCTCAGCTACCTCTGTCTACCCTGCCCCCTCTGGTACCCACTTTCCCTAAATATGATGTATTTTAGCTGCTAAAATATTTTGGTACACCATTTCTGCATTGCTACTCAACTCTATGTACTGTCTGTATGGTACCTCAGTTGACGTGGAACCTTTGTAAGAGAGCATTGGCTCAAAGGTTCTTGTAGTCCTAGACTCTAAATAAATAAATTAAAAGTATCCAAGGGTTGTCCTTAAACCCTACTGAGCATGCTCAGATGAAACTTTCAAATTCTTATAATTCTGGAACCAATTAATATATTTTCACAAAACCTTCAAAGTGCACACCCTAGGTCCAGTCCTCAATAACTCTGAAAGTTTTGGAACAGAATTCCATATCATCTAGGCTCTAGGTACGACCAAAATAAATGGCTTAATGAAGCAGAAAAATGTGGGATTTTGGTCACTTTTTCACACACCAGAGCTCAGAATCTGGTTAACTGAATGTCACAAAGCATTCCATGTCTTGAGAACCTGCCACCCAGACTGCACATGCCAATTTTTGCACTATTTTGTCAAATGTTGCCAAAGTTATTAAGGTGCACAAATTGGGGTTTAACATTAAACACCCTACTCATATCCAGGAGCGCTCCTCAGGTTACTGCTACTTCTTCTACTCCTGATGTCTGACAATGTGCACCCCAACCCCGGCCCCCCACCACATCTCAGTGCAAGCCCATGTAAAACATCAGGTCTGGTGTTTGCATCTTTAAATATCTGAAGCCTCCTCCCTGAAAGGGACAGCTTCAAGGTCTGGGTCTCTCAACATAACCCAGATGTGATTTCTGTGGTGGAAACATGGCTATCACTGAAAATCACTGACACTGCCATTTCTCTGACTGGCTACACCTTGTACAAACAGTACCGTCATTCAAAAAGAAGTGGTGGATATGTTATTTACACTAAAGATACACTTCAAGGAGTCATAATGCCACCGCCACATGACTATGACAACCTGCTAGGTGCTCACAAAAGAGTGCTCACACTCCTATCTGTTTACATTCTACCCAAACAGACCTTGCTTGCTTTTACCAATCTAGTGGACTATATCAACACCCTGAGCCTAAACTCTGAAACTGTACTGCTGGGTGGCTTCAATATCAATTGGCTGTCACCTACATCTACTGCTATCAAAGACAACCTTGCTGCAATCCATTTCTCCCAACTTGTGGACACTCCAAGATGAACTAACTACTAGTACGGCACAAGCAATCTTCTGGACTGGGCAATCACGAACCACCCTTCTCACATCTCAGATCTCACTGTGCTCCCCAGCTCCATGAGTGACCACTCCCCAGTTAAATGCCACTGGAATAACAACTACTGCAAACCTCTGACTAGAACCATAAAAAAATCGACTGCTCCTTAAAGTCCACCTACTTCAGCTAAATGCTGACCTAAAACAACTTGACTGGTCAGCACTGTACAGAATCACAGCTGTAGATGCTGCACTCGACCTCTTTATCTCAAAATTAAATGCTGTTTGCGACAGACACACCCAGTCAAAACAAGAAAAGCCAAAGGTCCTCTTAATCCCTGGATTACTCCCAAACTCCTGGCGCAACTAGCCTCTAGACACCAACTCTGGCTAAAGGCAAGAGTGTATGGCACAGCTACCAACATCCAGCATTATAAGAAGGCCTATAATGTGTGTACAAAAGCAGTCAGAGACACAAAAAAGTAAATTCTACAAAGAAGCCTCGCCAACACCTGGAACAGCATCAAGTCTTTTTGGGCAAATTTAAATGAAATCACCGGGCAGAACCAAAAAAAACTGCCCCGGCAATGCTCAATATTGAAGGCATCCCTAACTTGGACCCACTGCGTATAACAAACTCACTGAATCTTGCATTATTGGACCTTAGTAAATGCTTGCCGTGGACTTCTTCAGCACCCCAACCCCCAAAGTCACAGCAAAGAATCCCACACCAACTAACTGGCTGCTTTTCCACTTCATGCTGGTTACCAAAGATGAGGCAAAGAAATACCTTGAATAGTCCCTCGGCAAGAAAAGACACACTGGGGACTCTCTGGACCTCAAATTTGTACAGCTAGCCTTGAATGAAGCACTTAGTCCTCTTACGCAGATAATTAACCTATCTCTTTGCCAATCCAAATTCCCTCAAATCTGGAAGTCTGCCACAGTCACCCCTGTATACAAAAGTAGGGACCAGGCACTCAACTTCAATTACAGGCTGATCTTCATACTCTCCCACTCTCCAAGGCCCTTGAGCAGATTGTGTCGGACCAGATGGTGGAATTCTTCAATCAATACCAGCTTCTATGTCCTGAGCAGCATGGGTTCTGAGCCAGCCACAGCATCATCATGGCCCTACTTGAATTCACTAGATTCACATATAGTGCTTTTGACAAAGGGCACATTGCTGGGGTGACTTTTATTGACCTATCAAAGGCATTTGATACAGTCCATCATGCCCTCCTCTTTGAGTAACTCTCAGATATGCTGCAGATCTAGCCTCCGAAACAGTACAGTGGTTTGGAAGCTACCCGAGCCTGCGCTCTCAGCAAGTCAAGATTGGTGATGTCTTGTATGATAGTAGGCCTGTCAGATCGGGGGTATTGCAAGGATCCATTCTCTGACCAGTACTTTTCAGTGTCTTCCTAAACAACCTTCCAGCATCCTGCTGTTGCCATATGCTCCTCTACGCAGATGATGTGGTGATCTTTGCAAGCAACCATGACCCTGTACTTCTCGAATCGGACCTCCTAAGTGGCGTTACAGCAGCCAAAAAATGGTTTAAGAACAAAAATTGGTCATGAACTATAAAAAGATCAAAACTATGCTCTACTCCTCTGCCCAAAACAAGCTAAAAGGTTGCCCCCTATAAATTTGTAATGACACCGGTAACACCTTGGAAATAGTTTCACACTTTAAATACTTGGGGATCAAATTGGACTCCACCCTGTCTTACACACAGCATATTGATAACACTGCTAAAGCCTTCAATACCAAGATCTGCATTCTCTGTAGACACAGGCACAGCCTAACCTATGAAGCCCTGAAACCAGCAATCAACAGCTCAGTCATAGCCATTATTGACTATGGCCTGGCAGTCTATGGCTCCAAAACTGACTCAGCTCTCCATCGTCTCACAATGGCTCGAAACAAAGCCTGTCATCTGCTCACTTTTGCCCCAAAGCTCACCCATACTTGTAAGCATTATGATCAGACTGGCTGGCTCCAACTGAATGACACAATCTGTTATAAAACCTGCCTCCTTGCAAAAAAGGCTGCTCTTCACCTACTTCCCCTAGGCATGCAGAGCCTACTATCTCCATCTTTAAATGCCAGACACACTGGGAGTGCAACCACCCAAATCTTCCATGTTCCTAGATGTTGCACAACCATGGTCCAGCATTCCTTTGCTCACAGGGCACCCCTCTGGACAAATGACCTACCACCTGACATCTCCTGCGTCACTGCACCTAGAGCCTTCAAACGCAGGCTGCAACAGCACTTCACTGATACTAATATCTGTATGTGCCCCTGCTAAATCCCTGCATGAAGCTTTGACTACCCCAGCTCTTCTCATTCCCATCCTACCAGAACAAATCTTCCCACAGCACTTCTCATGATAGTCTGTCTGTAGCACTTCCGCCTGACCACCCACCCCTTGGATTGCCCCTTTACCTTTGCCCTCTTCTAACCCCTGCCCCCTCTTCTGCCTTCCTATCACCTCCACTCCCTCACACTATCCTCCTCCACTCTTTCTCTCTTTCCTCATGATGCAGGCATACTTTGTACAATGCCTTAGCACACCTAGTTATATGTGGTGCTCTGTGAAATACTGTATTTGTTGCACACTGTACTTATATATAATACATGTATTTATGTCTACTATTATTGTGACTTGTTTATACTAATATTTTGACATGGAACCTTTCAATGAGCATCTGCTCATAGGTGTCATCCTAGATTACAATAAATAAATAAAATAAATAAAAATCAACCCTAACCATAGTGGTGCTTCTGTGCAGATGGTATATAAATAGCGAGAGAGAGAAAATATCTGATAGGTGAGTGTCAGATACAAGGAAATATCACCACTGAGGTGGAGGCTGATTACCTCCCTAACGCATGAATGCAAAGGGCGAGTGGGATCGTGAGCTAATTAGCCCCCAGGATGCTGATATTTTACAAGTATCTGGGACTCACCTATCAGATATTTTATGTATTTTAAATATCTTATAAAGTTGTAGTGTCTATGTTGTGAACGTGTGTGCTATGTTTTCTGTTTAGGTGGTGTAGTGTTTTTGCTTATTGTAGTGTTTTTGCTTAGTGTAGTGTGTCTCCCATATAGTGTGCCCCTTAAGTTATTTTCCATAGTGTAATTTCTGTAGTGTAATGTCTTTCTATAAAAGGAGACATGGTTTTTGCATGGTATCCCTTGCAAACATTCGGGTTGGCATGAGTAGCAATTCAATGAGTGCAGCAGTTTGTAATGTGCAGTTGGGAGTGGCGTGCCGGGTTAGGAGTGGCTGTCAGAAGCAGCATCATGGAGGAAGAGCAGCATGGATGCAGGAGCAGCATGAAGAGTGAGTGTGTGAATGCAATAGCAGCATGGATGGCTTTGGTAAGAATGGGAGGACTTGGGGGAACTAGTTTTTTTATGTTCATGTTATGGACACTTTTTATTCACAGGTTCTGTGTTTTTTTTGTGGGGGCTATAGTTAAAGAGGCTGTAAGGGTTCTTATGTGGGTGTTCTGTGTGTTGTTTTGATGTTAGTGTTACATTTGTTATTAAGGTTGTTGTTATCTGTGTTAGTAAGGTTGTAATAGGTTGTTTTGTAGTATGTTAGCTATTAATGGGTTATTAAGGTGTTAATAACACATTAATACAGTGGTCATAGCCTATCTGCTAATTGGGTGCAATGAGATTCATGGAGATATACTATAGAGGATACTGTGGGGCAGAATCATCAGTCATGTAAGATATTGAAAAAAAAATATATATATATATATATATATGTATTATATGGATTCTTGAAATAATACCCGCAAAAAGAATATAAAAAAATCCTTTTAATAGATTAGTTAGTCCTGTAATAGTATACTTCTGGTCCTCGTAATACTATATTTCTGGCCCAATAATGCTATACTTCCGGTCCCTGTAATACTATCGTTGGGATTACTGGACATGAATACTGTATGAACCATGTGTTTTTGTTTATTTTTTCTCTGAGAGAAAGAAGCAGGAATGGAGCGGAAGCTGGGGTTGGGGAGCAAATGAGAAGCGAGAAACAACACTCGGAGTCTGACTAACTCTGCAGACCGTAGCAGCACAAGTAAGAATTTAAATTCCTCGCATCCATATATTACAAAAAATAAATAGTTTCTGGTGTTTCAAGGTAGGAATTCTCGAGGTTCTGGGGACATAAGAACCTCTTGATGGAATTATTGCCTTGTAATACACCAGAACCTATCTAGTATATATATATATGTATATATGACAAAGAACCTCTGTGCGCAAACACTGAGGCAAGGATTACCCCAAAGGGCATTTGGCCGGGAAGCCAGATTTCAAGAAAATACAAAATCACACATGCCCACACAATGCAAAGCATCATGGGCTGCATATGCAAATCACCACAGAATGTTATGCTGGTTCAACTTTAAGCAGAATTGCATGTTGCCGAAAGGCCTCTCACACAGTTTGCAAAGGGTGCTAACAGATGACACAGATATGTGTTTCGTCCTACCAATTACACGCCCTTAGTTGCCTTCAATGCTAGTTCTTTTTTTGCATTTTGAGGGTTTTTTTTGGAACATTTAGGCTGTTTAGTTGTTACAATCTATGTTCAGTACAGTATAAACTTAAAGGGCTGTTTCCTTTGTACAGAACATAGGCTTGGGCCATTTCACATCTTTAAATGCTGAATTTACATCTCTTTTTCCCCAGATGTATGTAGAGTTCTTTCAAGTTTATCTGTAAGCATCTTTGTATTTGAAAGTTTCATTTTTTAATGCATTTCCGGGCATGTTCAAGTGCTTTTGAGTAAGTGGTTGTTGTACCATGTGATGTGTATAAGGCCCTGCATGGCCTTTTCTGGTGAAAAGAGATGTAAAATGAAGTTTTTCAGCCTTGTCTGGCTCTGGCCTGTAACTGGCCCATAGTTACCTTTGAAGCTGGTGTATTTTCACTTTTTTTTTTTTTACTTTTTGTAACATTTGTGTTGTTTCAGTTGATGTTCAGTACAGAGGAAACTAAAAAGTCTGGTTCCTTTGTAGAACATAAGCTTGGACCAATTTCAAATCTTTAAATGCTTAACTTAAACTTCTTTTCATCAGGTGCCTGCAGAGTTTTTACAAGTTCATCTATAAGCACCTTTGTATTTTCAAGTTGGATTTTTTTATTGCATTTCAGAGCAAGTTCTGATGCTTTTGAGTAATTGTTTGGTGTACTGTGTGCTGCATGTAAAGCTCTGCATGCCCTTTTCATGTGAAAATAGGTGTAAAATAACGTTTTGTAACCTGGTTCAGCTCTGGCTTGTAACTGGTGCATAGTTACTTTCGATGCTAGTGTATTTTCACATATTTTCCTTTTTGCAATGTTAGAGTTGTTTGGTTGTTTCAGTCGATGTTCAGTATGGGGGAAACTAAAAAGGCTGGTTCCTTTGTACTGAACATAAGCCTGGGCCAATCTCACAGCTCTAAATGCTCAATTTAAATCTCTTTTCCCCAGATGCATGCAGAGGTTTAATAAATTCATCTGTAAGCATCTTTGAATTTGAAAGCTTTTTTAATACACTTCAGAGCATGTTCTTGTGCATTTGAATAATTGTTTGGGGTACCATGTGTTGCAAGTAAGGCCCTGCATGGCCATTTCTGGTGAAAAGAGATGTAAAATAAAGTTTTGTAACAGCAGCCAGCTCTGGCCTGTAACTAGCCCATACTTATCTTCAATGCTAGTGCTTTTTTCCTTTCGTTTTGCTTTTTTGAAATATCTGGGCTGTTTAGTTGCTCCAGTTAATGTTCAGTACAGGGGAAACTAAAGTGGCTGTTTCCTTTGTACTGAACACACTTTAAATATATAATTTACATATTTTTCCCCCAAGATGACTGCAGAGTGCTAGCATACTTAGATATAAGGGCACTTTTCTTTTTGAAAGTTTGAGTTTTTTTCTTAATTTCAGAGTAAAGGATGTTGCTTTTCAGTAATGTTTTGGTGTACCATAAGCTGCACGTAAGGCTCTCCATAGCTTTCTCTTGGGAAAAGAGATATTAAAATAATTGTTAGGAACCTGTGAAAAGACTGTCTTTTGTATGGTGCACGTGTGCCAGACCACCAAACAATGGAGCATTGTTACCAACACCCCCAAAAAGCACATTCACATGTATAACTTAAAGAGCCATTCAGACTAATCAAACATTTGAATCAAATTCCATTTATTTTATTCTTTCGTAATCAGGTAAGGCCCACTAGGCACATATGCCTGTTTTCAGGGGTGACCTAGGAACACTGGAGAAGTTAAATGACTAGTTCAGAGTCACACAGTATACAAGTGGAGGTTATGGGAATAAAACACAGGTCTGCTGGATGCACCAAGCTCATTCACAACTTGTTACTCTAACCTCTATTTATTTAGTTTTTGTTAATCGGGTTAGGTGCGCTAGCCAGTACTGCCAGCTGATTCTATGTGATAATGGCAAGTGCCGAATGGAAACTTGCATTATCATGACATCAGGGCGGCGAAAACAATTTTGCCATCCTGACATCCTTGGCACACGGAAGAACGGTGCTGGGGACTTAAAACACTTGCTTTCTGGGGGGGGCTGTGCCTCCCACCCCCCCACCTGGGGGTCTGTTCCCCCTGCCCTCCCCACTTAAGGATTCTCAACTCTGGGGGGGGTGTACGTTGTGGGGGCAAAAACAAAAACAAATACAAGTTTTGGGCCGGGTGCAACAAAAGCACAGTAGCGCCTGGACCCAGACCCGAACCAGGAACCCCAGCACTTCAAGCAGAGACCAAACCCCGATGCCATGGTGCAGCTCAGCAGCTGACAGGCAGCACCATCCTCTATATCCCCTCCGCTCCCTCCCAGGCCACACTTGATGTACTTGTCCCCCCCCCCACATGTGTGCACATAGCGACATCCTGTTGCTAGGGTCGCCCACCTCACCACATCTGGTCACGCTCCCTGACCCCTTGCCTTCCGGGCTTTCACCCATATTGCATCACTGTTTTGGATGGCACCGTGATTCAGACACCCACCTCACCTGCTAAACTGCCAGCCCCATTCAGACTGAAAGCATGCCTTGACAGAAACGTACTGTGCTTTTCAAAAGCAAGCTTTACAGTTAATGTTCCATTAGGTAAATGGGACAACTCACACTTTTTCTCATCCTATTGTTTCAGTCCCACAGTAACAAACCTTTTTCTGGTAGTCCACCCAACACAGATTAAAATTCTTACAGCAGCAGTAACAGTTAACAATAATTGAAATAACTTGGTGGGCCATTAGGCAAACCAAAACCTCAATCTATATGACTTTCTTTTTGCTTTATTTCATTCCCAAGGTAAGAAAAAGGGGTTTTCAAGTATTGCAAGTTGATGGTCTTTTGCCATGTCAACAATCATGGATGTAAGCAAATAAAGGTGATGTTAAGCTGCAAGCAATCAGGGTCAGACATTATGCAAGCAGGGGCTAAGGGAATTCAAACACGTCTATAGATTTAGAAACACAGAAACTGACGGCAGATAAGGATTGCTAGGCCCATCCAATCTGCCTGTCTAGCCAACCTTTAATTAGCTGCTACTGACCCTACTGGTCCACTGCTGCTGCCTTTCCATCCCTCTCTTGGATTTTCTCATGTCTATCCCGTGCCTGTTTAAACCCACAGCTGTGTTTGTCCCAACCACCTCCTGGGGCAGGTCATTCCAAGCATCCACAATCCTTTCCATGAAAAAGTACTTCTTTACACTGTCCCTCTGTCTACACCCTTTTAGTTTCATGTTATGCTCTTTTGTTGTTTTACGGCAGCTTGTGTTCTGAAAGAGTCTTCCCTGCTATTCCTTATTAATTCCCTTGAGGTACTTGGAGATGTCTATCATGTCTCCTTTCTCCTTCCTCTCCTCCATGGTGTACATATTGAGTTCCTGTAGTCTCTCCTCATATGATATGTGGTACAGACCCTGTACCATTTTTTCTTGCCCTTCCTTGAACAGTTTCAACCCTATGTCCTTTTTGAGATGAGGGATGCAACATTCCAAATGAGGTCTCACTAATGACCTATGTAGTGGCATTATGATTTATTTTTTTTTCTGTTAGTGATACCTTTTCCATTGCACCTGAGCATACCACTGTCTCTCCCCACTGCCTTGGCACATTTTTTGGCAACCATTAAGTTAACAGATATGATGACCCCCAGATCCCTTTTCTGTTTTCTGACTGCTAATATCTCCCCCTTTGTCATGTAGTCCTCCCCTGAATTCTTGTTCCTCAAGTGCATCATTTTGCACTTCTTCACACTGAATCCTAGTTGCCACATTCTGGACCACTCTTCCATTTTAACTAGGTCCCTCCTCATTCTCTCCACCCCTCCTTGACTGTCCATCCTAATGTAGATCTTTGTGCCATCTGGAAAGAGGCACATATTCCCCTCCAGCCTCTTTGCAATGTCACTGATGTAGATATTAAACAGCACTGGTCCAAGAACTGAATCCTGTGGCACCCTGATGATCACCCTCCCTACTTTGGATGTTATCTCATTTATCACCACCTTGTTTCCTACTTTTCAGCCAGTTTCAAACCCAATTGACCACCTTATGCCACAGTCCCATGCTGCCCAGCTTGTTCACAAGTCTCCTATGTGGAATGATGTTGAATGCATTGCTCAAGTCAAGGTAGGTCACATCAATTGCTCCCACACAATCCACGTCCCTATTGACCAATTCAAAGAAATCAATCAGATTAGTTTGAGATGACTTTCCTGCTCTGAATCTGTGTTGCCTTGGATCTTTGGTTCCACTTGTTTCAAAGTTTTCTGCTATCCTTTTCTTTAGCAGAGATTCTATAACTGTATCCACCACTGAGGTCAGACTGATTGGTCTATCATTTCCAGGTCATAGTGTACAGCTCAGTGCCCCAATGACTATGCTTTACTGCTTCCCAATGGAAGAAGTCGTGGTGGTCAGATAACTGAATCTGCCAAACATTAATTGGGAGATCCTGGTGGCCAAAATCACCAGGAGTTAGACATTGCTGGATACCTCCCACGACTGTCTACTGTTGCAGCTAGTTAACATGGAAACAGAAACTGTCAGCAGATAAGGACCTCCAGGCCCACCGAATCTGCCCAAGTGTTCCATCTCCATGTAATTCAAGGATCCTTGGTGATCTGGGTAATCCCCCCATCTCCAGAATTGCCATGTACCTATCCCACACAACCTTGAATCCCATCACTGGTTTGGCCCCCACCACTTCCTCTGGGAGTTGATTCCACCCTTCTACGACCCTTTCTTTGAAGTTGTATTTCCTGATGTTTCCCTAGAATTATCCACTGTCTATCTTCATGTCATGACCACTTGTCTTTAAGAGCCTCTTATTCTGGAATATAGTGCTATCTGGGACCTTGTTTTTACTGTTTTTGGTACTTAACAGTCTCTATCATGTCCATCTTTTCCATCCTTTGCTCCAAGGTATACATGTTGAGGTCTTTCAACCTCTCCTCATATGTCAAATGGCTTAGTCCTCGCTTCATTTTCCTTGTCCTCTTCTGGACCCTCTCCATTCTCTCCACATTCCTCCTGAGGTACAGTCTCCAGAACTGGACACCATATTCAAGGTATGACCTCACCAGCTGTTTGCAGTGGCATTGCCACCTCCCCACTTCTGCTCATAATACTCATGCCTATACATCCCAGCATTCTAGTGGCCCTCGCTTCTGCTCCCTTTCATTGCTTAGCCACCTTGAGATCATTATATATGATTATACCAAGTTCTCTCTCCTGCACTATCACTCCCTGTAATTCATGCTTAGGATTACTGTTCCCTTTTGGCATAACTATGCACTTTTTGGCATTTAAGCTCAACTGCCACACTTTGGCCACTCCTCTAGTTTGTGCAAATCCCTTTTCATTTTTTCTACCCCATCAACAGTGCTTACTCTGTTGCAGAGCTTTGTACTGTCTGTAAATAAATAGACCTTCCCCTTAAGCCCTTCCACAATGTCCCCAATGAAAATATTGAGCAGAATTGGACCCAGTGCAAATCATGTGATACCACACTAGTTACCCTTCCCTGCCCTAATGGAACTCCATTAATGATCACCATTTGCCTCCTTCCCTCCAGCACATTCTTCATCCATCTCTTCATCTCTGGAGCCACCCACAGGGCTCTCATTTTGTGTAGAAATGTTCTGTGCATCATGATGTCAAATGCATTACTAAAGTCTAGGAACTCCATATCCACTACAAAACCCTTAATTGTGCATTTTGCCTCAAACCCAACAGTCATTTTAGCAATGCAATATTTTGATGGTTATTGTTTATTAATGTACTACATTGGATTCCATCACTCTTTTCTGGTTTTGGGACCAGATGGTAATGAGGATGGCTGAGACATATCAGGTGAAATTATATACTTTATACATACTGTAGTGTAATTAAGTGTATATAGTTATTTGTAAGTAGCTTAGTTGTGTGTTTGTCAATATGGCATTGTTTTATGAACAAGTAGTAGTTAGCTTTAGTTTGTATGGTGAGACGGTATCACTGTGATCATGTGTCATCCCTGTAGCACACGTTAACTGTTGATAAAAATGCTAAAAAAATAACATTTCCTATTTTAACTTGGAGATGCAGAGTTGTCTGTCTTAGAAACATAGGTGTTGAAGGTTGCACAGCATGGTTGTTCGGGAATATTAGAAAGATTCAAGTTACGACAAAACTGCTATATTCCAAAGTTTAACATACAATGGTGTCCTAAGATGAATTGTTGTTTAAGCCCCATCCCCAGAATGAATACGAAACAAACAATGAAAGATCAATTCTACAGCCCATAAATAGAAGCAGAAGTCATGGTATTTTAAAAAGATGCTTTTATTTACATAACTAGAAATTAAACAAGTAAGACAGCATGTTATGCACGTTAGTGTTTTCATATTCTAACTTTGGATACATTTTTCCATAACATAGACTTCATGAACTATCTTTATATTTTGCATACCAACAGTAGCATATATATGCATCTTAATAGAGGCATATTCATGAGAAACAGACTTTATTTTTTGCCCCGAGAGTCACAATAGGTTTCTCCAGTAGCAAATTTGTGCATATATATATATATATATATATATATATATATATATGTATATCATATATTACAGTGGTGCAGTCGAGCCACTATAGTTAGGGTTCAGCGGTCAGTTACATAGTAAAGTCAAAAGTTTGGGCATTAATAACTTTGCATCCATTCAACAGATTTACCTAAAATTTGGTACACATGGTGGGAAATGGTAGATCTCTTGATGTGCCAAATTGTGTTTTGGTCGGACTTACGGTCTTTGCATACAAAAGCGCTGAAAAATGCTAAATTATTTATTTTTGGAGGCAGCTTTTGGGATTTTGGATGTGGCTCTGCACAGCCATTGTGTGGCATGCTGTTCTGTGTGATGGTTGTTTGAAACAGCGTTTGTGGCCGAACATGCCGCTTTTCATTTGGTGAAAAAATATTAAGGCATTCAAAAGTTATGCCACTTTTAAGTTCCCATTATAAGTGAATGGGAAAATTTATATGTATGTTTTGTGAACAAAGAATGGGGTTCTGGCCATCTGGTCCCGCCTGGCGGTCAAAGAATTTGCAGCCTCGTGGTTCAAGAATCTTTGTGGCTGAGGATTTAAAAGTTCTTTGATCGTGAGGTCCACCATCTTGTTTTCAGTTTTCCGATTGGAAAAACACAAATATCTTGGATCAGGGGTCACTTCTGAAGTAAAACTTGGATGGGTTTTACTCAGGGGACCCTGATCTATTGAGCCATGGTTTTCTCCAAATTGGTCTAAAAATAGATTTTTCAGCTTTTGAAATCTTTGTTTGCAGCTCATTAATGATCTTTGATTGTGAGCCTGCAAAATCTTTGATAGTGAGATTCTTTGATCATGATCATGCATCACGAGCGAGGGATGGGATGGCCAGATTTTTAAATTATTTTCTGTGGCCCAGAGGTGCCCTACACAGTTATATGAGGCTGGATTATGGTCAGGGGGCTTCATTCTGCCCCACGTGAGTAAAAACACATAACTTTTCATTATCCCTGGTAGTCTAGCGGCCCTCTCCCACTGATCATGATACTATATATAAAGATCTCTGTTTCCCTGGTAGTCTAGTGCCCCCCTCCATGTGTAATTTTTATAAATATCTCATTATTTTATCCCTGGTAGTCTAGTGCCTTCCCCATGTCTATTTATATTTATTTGTTGTTTATGTCCCTGGTAGTCTAGTGGCCCCCCCGATCAGTATTTGTATCTATACCGAGCAATTTCTTTGATCGCGAGCCTGCAAATTCTTTGACCGTGAGATTCTTTGATCGCGATCGTGCATCACTAGCGAGGGGCGAGATGGCCAGATTAAAACATCAATTTTCTCAGTCTAGGGGTGTGCTAGGAAGAAAAATGAGGGTGGGTTTTACTCAGGGGACTTCGTTCTGATGAACCATGGTGGTGGTTTACTGCAACTTTGTTATTTTTTAAAATTTGAACACTTTTTATTCCTTGATCATGACCCTGCAAATTCTTTGATCACGAGCCTGCAAATTCTTTGATTGTGAGATTCTTTGATCACGATCGTGCATCGTGAGCGAGGGATGAGATGGCCAAATTAAAAAATCTATTTTCTCAGCACTGGGGTGTCCTAGGAAGACAAATGAGGGTGGGTTTTACTCAGGGGGCTTCATTTTGTCATACCATGGTGGTGGTATACCGCAATTCCATCAATTTTTGGATTTATTACATTTTAAATTCTTTGTTCATGAGCCTGCTAATTCTTTGACCACAAGCCTGCAAATTCTTTGACCGTGAGATTCTTTGTTCGCCATCTTTGATTGCAAGATAGGGACAAGATGGCCAGATTTTATATAATGGAAAAGATAGGGAATTTTTAGCAATCTTTAACATTGAATATCTCAGAAATGGTTTGGTCTTTTTATTTGAAATTTGGAGGGTGTTTACGGCATGTCCTGTAGATGTGAATTTACATGTCAGAGAAAATTTGTTTTGTGGAGATATTACGTGACTCACTTTACATGTTGCGGATAGTGTTTTGCTTGTGATGGTGGCTTGAAATTGATAGGATACCTAGCCTTACTGTCATGGATGTAGTTGTCAGTCGTTGTGTGTGTTAAATGTCAACAGGTGTGGAACAGTGCCAGTCTACTGAATGAAAATTTCATATGTTCAAATGTTATATCTCGGACATGGTTTGGTCTTTTTACTTGAAATTTTTAGGGTGTTGACGGCATGTCCTGTAGACGTTATTAGAGGTGTTTACGTGTTGGACAAAATATTTTTTGCAGACATATTGTGTGGCGCAGTTTGCATTTTCTGGACAGCGTTTTCTTTGTTCTACTAGATTATCATTTGTTTGGTGGCTGCCCTTGCTGTTGTGAATGTACTTTTTAGTCATTGGGTGTGTAATGTGGTTTGGCACTTACAAGTTGGTGGGAGTGCGGTGCCCTAAGTGCCCCACACTCCCATCAACTTGTGCAACTTTCTACTTTTCTATTCTTTCTTAAAAAGTAAGGAAATTCTATGCAAAAAACTTCATTAATATATCAGTTAGGGTTCTTCTACAGCAAAAAAGTGAGGAAATTTGATTTTAGGGTTCCAACCCCTTGCACCCCTTCCCCACCAACAGGCATCAGGATGTGTTTTGGGGTCATCGGCCCTAACTGTCACCCCATTCTCCTACACTGCACCACCTCAGCTTGTTCACACATTGGATGGGGTGAGAGTTAGGGCCGATGACCAAAATGCACACACCGATGCCTGTTGGTGGGGGTGGGGTGCAAGGGGTGGCACACCCCCAACATCTGTTGGTGTGTGGGGGGGGTGGGGTGGTAGTCATGGTAACCCTAACACCACATTTCCATGCTTTTGTCGCTGTGCTATGAACCCTAACTGATGCATTAATGGAGTTTTTGTAATGAATATATATATATATATATATATATATATATATATATACACACACACACAGTATACACACACACACACGCACACACACACACAGTATATGCAGTATATGCAGGTAGATACAGTGGAGCCAGCCTGGATGCAACACAGTAATGTTGCAGCATATCAAAAATGATACAGTATACTGCAGGAAACAGTATAATTCAAAGGCAATTAAGCCCTGTTTTTACTGTAGTATTTTGTGACTTGTTATTTAGTTCAAGTTATTGCATTGTATTGGGGTTGGCTTCATGGTAGATAGAGTAGATACATAGATAGATAGACAGATTGATAGATACATTCTTTTCTGAAACAAATGGGTGACTACTTTTTAATGGATGCAGCTCTTGGGCAGGGTGGATGGTAGTGAGTCCCCCAACATTCATGCATCCTCTGCTGACCTCAGAACAACATTGGTGTCAGCTGTAAAGGCAGTTGCTCACCTGTCTTCCTAGTTGGAGAGAGGTTGTAGGCACGGCTGCCTCAAAATTGGGGTGGGGATGGCAAACCAAAAGAGTCACAAATAGATGCAATAAATGTTCTAAAAAGGCTGGAATGTAGACGTTGCAGGAATACTACAGTCAAGAATTGCAAAAACATATGTTGTACAGAATATTTTGACTTGTGTGTGTAGTCCTCATGTGGTCTTCCCCTTGTTTGCCATTAGAAGCATTTTCTAAATTTGCACACTAGTTTTATGACCTCTGGGGATCGCCATGCTAACATGGTTTGTTGCTCTTCTTTTTTTTTCACAATGCCTCCTATTTCATGTGACAGTGTTGCACCCAGAACCACTGATTGAGTGAGGGAAAGTACTGTAGCGGTAACCTGCAGGTAGGAGCCTGATGTTCTGGCCCCAACTAAATGAGGAGTAAATGTTTTGCTTTTAAAACTTTTAATTTCATTAAACTACACCCAGCCATAAAATGCACCTAAATCACCCTAGGGCATCAATGCTACAATTAGTAAAGACTTGTCACTGTTTTCTTACAGAATACCCACTTGATTAGACCACAAGTGTTTGCTAAACTGTAAATGTAGCCTTTACTGCCCACTGCATAAGGAAAGTGACTTAAAATTGTAGGTGTACTGCTGTAAAATTGACTGTAAACCAGTAGTTGCAGAGTCTATGATCCCTGGCATAACACTGTCACATGAGACAGGAGGGCATTGTAGGAAAAAGAAGAGCAATATAAACCATGCTAACATGAAGATCCCCAGAGGCCACAAAACTGGTAGGCAAATTCAGAAAACATTCCTAATAGCAAACAAAGGCAAGAACACACCAGGACTATACACAAAAGGCGTGCCAAATCTGTGGGGATGAAACTGAGCTGTCCCAAACAGATACGGCTGTTTCCATGGGACCTGAGTCAAACCTTGTCAGCTTGGCTCAGATCAGCTCGGATCTCTAAAATTTTGTTTCTTGTTTTTCAGCTCCTGCCTGTCATGTGACAGATCAGAAGAGAGCTGGTGAGTCAGAAGTTCACATACTCTGGTTTGCACATGCACACATCAAGAGTATAGCTGGAATGCATATCTCTCCTCAGCACCATTGGAGTTGAGCCACCAAGGAGAGAAAAGCGCTGCAGAATGATCTGTGAGTGAATGGCTAGGTAGGAAGGAATAGTCTCTGTGTGGAGTGTGGACCATGCAGGTGCTAACAAAAATAGTTACAAAAGAAAAAAAAAACAGAACAAAGAAAAAACAACAGAACATTAAAAAAAACCAAAAACTGTGGGGGTTAGGTGGGGACTCGGGTGGGACGTAGGCCAGAGACTAGGGAACAGGTGAGCAAGCAGACAAATGAGACGGGGAAACAGCAAGTCTCTGCTGTGGATCAGTTACTTCCTCCACCCACACCACCAATGAAAACAACAGAAGAACAAAAGAAAAAACAAACAAAACAGAACAAAACTGAGAGCAGGGTCATGACTCGGGAGGTACGTGGGCCAGAGACCGACTCTGCGTGTGTGTATGTGTGTGTGTGTGGGGGTGGGGGCCTTGTGTCTAATGACAGAAACTGGCTGCCAAAGTGCCAAACAAAGGGCAGGGTGCTAGTGGAGGAAGACTGGTGTGTGTGTGTGTGTGTGTGTGGAGGGGAAGCAGTGGGAGACTGTATTATTTGCTAGCCCCAAAGACCAGCAGTGGCAGAGTGCAGCACCAGAAAGAAACAGAAAAGCACAAGAGCTGCAGTGCAAGATCTTGAAGGTCAATTCAAGTTAAGTTCCACTGCACTGGTATTGGCACTTGAAGCTGGCTGCTTGGCAGTTATCCTAGAGGCTGGAATAATGTGCTGTGAATGAGCTTGGTGGCACATCGAGCAGACAGGCCTGGATTTGATTGAATCCCACAACTTCCACTTGCATACTGTGTGACTCTGAGCAAGTCACTTAACCTCCCCATTGCTCCTGGGTCACCCCTGAAAACAGGCACCTGTGCCTAGTGGGCCTTACCTGGAAATAAGCTGAGAGTAGAGTGGTGTCTGAGCTTATTCAGCAGGGATATAACTTTTTGCATACTGTGAGACACTGAGGAAGTCACTTGTGTAACCACCCCAAAGCTCTGTCAGGGCAGTGTCACCAGCCATTTCCCACATAAGCAGGACAGACAGGACCATATATTTTTGTGTGGTCCTGTCAAATAAAGGCTTGCATCATGTATGAAATATTTAGGAGGGATGGGCAGTCAGGCAGTTGAGTAGCCTCTGTCTGCGTAATGTCACTAGCCATTTCCCACACATGCAGGAGTCGGGACAGAAACAGGAGGACCATATTGTTTTTTTGGGGTAGTCCTGCCAAATAAAGGCTTGCATCATGTGTGAAATGTGTGGAGGAAGGGGGCAGCTCTTGGCATTTGCATAATAGCCCCAACTTGCAGTCTTGCTAGTTGACCAGTTCACATTGATACCTTGCCTTGAGACATGCACTCACTACTCATCATCATTGCCACCTATTTCCCTAAGGTGACCGAGGAAGATAGCATGGTTAGGTACTGGATTTTGTCTTGGAAGGTCACTGACTTCATTAGTGATCAGCAAGTGTTATTAAAATTGGGTGTGAATCCAAAACCAAAACCAGAGGTGATTTGGTAAAACAAAAACAAAATACTTGGGCCAGCCCGGTGGCACTGGGGTTGAGGTGTGAGATGCCACACCTCGCGCCACGCTGGTGACCCAGGTTCGGGAATGAGTCAGGGTCGTCGGAGGCTGGTGGGGGGGATGTGAGAAGCTGCTGACAGGCAGCGCTGCACCTCAGGAGGCGGTATCTAGCTCTCTCGGAGGGTGGCCACCCTCTGGTGGAGGCTGGAGGGATGGGGCCATGAGAGAGCTTAGACATAGGTTAATGGTGAGGGTTGAGGGGATGTGTTCTGGAGCTGTGGTGCAGATGTGCTCCTCCACGCACATGCACCACTGCTTCTGGGGGTCCCAGGGTAATTCACAGGAGAAAATGGAGGAAACAGTGGAGGCTGGGATGGATGCTGGGGGGGCGGTTGCCCCTCCTGGCTGCCCTAGTGTGAGTAGTGGTGCCCTACCACCAACTTTATTCAATGTTTAGTGCCCATTGTGGAGCCTGTGATTGACTGAATGGCCCCCTCCCGGCTCCCAAACTCTCCTAAACCTGGCTCCGCCACTGCATGGATGATGCCCCTGGACCGACTCTGGGGATCTGCCGGGGCGCACATGGTGCTAGAAGCCACTAAAAAACCCTGAACTTGGTAGGCTTGGCAGACAATGAGGTCGACCTGCCACTAGGAGGATAAAAATAATTGACAAGAAAAAAAAATTCCCCGGTTTGGCAAAACTTCTACTACACACATAAATCATCAAAACACTCTGCACAACATATGGTTTTGCAAATTTTGATTGAAGTACTCCTTTAAAACTGACTGTTCCACATTTACTATCTATGGGTACAAGTTTTGATTTCTGCAGTTGTGGTTTGCAAACTACATGTAGGTTCAAAATGTTGCAAAGATAAATAAGACAGCTGTTCCAGCTACAGTACTGTAAAAGCATGGAAAACCCCAAACTGTGGCAATCATTATCTCAGTCATAGTGCTTGGATTTTTTCAGGCTAGACATCCTCATAAAAATTCAACCACAGACATGTACAGATAGCATCAGGCATCGGAAGAACTGAGCTAGCAAAAACAAGGTTTTAAAAATAATATTCTAAAATGGAAAAAAATTACCAACATAATCAGTAGGATTTATGATCAAACAGCAGTTTGCACAACCAATGTTTTTACTGTATTTCTGAACAAACAAGTGAGAACAATTCACTGCTGTCAGTTTTCCATTGGAATCATGTGACCTGTTGGAGGCTTTGGCTTTATTCTTGTTGTGTAAAGAAAAAAAATGCACCCAAAATAGCAGGCAATAACTCTTCTAAATCTGACAGCCTGGATGAGATATAAATATTTTAAGAGCATCCTGTTACACATTGAATGTAATGCCCTGAAAGCCAGATGATATTTGGTATGTACATGTCATCCTTGGAAATAGTACCAGCTTGTCTAGCAAATCAATTTCATTCCTTCCCCCCTCCCCTCGGCTCTTACAGGCATGTTATGTAGTGGGAGACAGTTTGATAGTTCTATCATATCAGCTCAGTGAAAATGTTTGCAATGCAGAACAGAAATATATCCGTCAGAGGGTTTTCAAACCTCCCCACCCCCCTGTTCAACCTGCATATAAAATGTAGATTTAGCTGTGGAATCTGAATCATTGCACAGAGAAAGGTGATCTGCTCTGTTTAGTTGTCAGAAAAACAAGTTTGCAAAACAATTGTAGCATTATGTGAACGTGGATATAATTAAGGCAAGAAATAAGACTGAACACTCGTTTGCTGATTATTTAATCAGAGCAAGGCAGTGGGAATTGACACATTTTTTTAAATTATCTGCAGGCTTGCTGTACTCCATTATACAGGGTAGGCTATTGTTTGATGCACTACCAAAACATCAATGGCATGGTGTATGAGGAATCAGTCACTGAGACAAACTGAAGTACTCACAGCCCTCTAGTGATGGGAGTTACTGTGGATTAGAGTTACCACCTTTTAAGAAGCCAAAAGTGGGACATTTCGAACTGAAACATGATGTTTAGCAGGACAGCACTTAACCTCGACCAGTGCAACAGACTTCTTTTCTCTATATAATCAGAATTAAGGCTAAGCATTGTAGTTTCTTGGTTGCTTCTATGGTTTCATATCATTTTAATGAATTTTAGTTAAGGTACTATAGTTTGCTACAAGATTTAGTGGGAAGTTAGAAATTATTTTTTCTACTAAAAAGTCAGGACATGTAGTATTTTTCATGATTTTTTGCAGGATACAGCTGCCCAAATCAGGACTGTCCTATGAAACTCAGGACAGGTGGTAACCCTACTGTGGATGGGAATGCTTATTGCGGAGTTGTATTGTCTAGCTAGAAGTAGTTTCTCCTGTGAGTGATTTGAATCCTATTTAATGTCCCTTTATGTGTTGTATTCTACATTTTGATTTAGTGCTGAATTGCCTATGGTCTGGACAAGACATTAAAACAATGGTTGAGGGTAAATGTTTTAATGAGAAAAGGCAAAGTAAGTGCTGCCCTCTAGTGATGGAAGTTGAAATGGTTGGGAATGTTTATGGTTGAGCCCTCCTGCATACCTAAATGGGGGGGAGGGGGTCTTTTTCAGCTACAGCAACTGGAAAGTGTCCGACATGAAGACTCAGGGAAGGGGGATACACCCTACATTTAGTTTACTCATACTGTAGGTTTCCCCAAGGGCCAACCCAGGCATAATGGTGGTCAGATAGCCATAGCATTTGATTTGTGTTGACTGTAAGCAGATCCAATATATGCAGCACTGCAAGAGCTGCAAGGAAAAGGATCTAGGAATCTGCAACCTTGTAAAACAGAGGAGTTGAAGTCTCCACTTCCTTCTTATGTGAGCTGTTGAGAATGTGGTACAGATGCTGTCCAACTGTTTTGTGGCAACACATTGTGTGCCCTGTGGGAGATCTGTGCTTGAAAACAACTTTGTGTCTGTCACTCAAAGAGAAGGTGCAGGGGAGTAGATGTGTCATGTAGGTGATGTCCTCACTGTCTTTGTAGAGAAAGCAAGAATATATCACTCTGCAGTCTGCAGCACCCACTGTAGCTGAGCATCAGATGGGACTGTTAGAGTCTCTGGGGGGGACTGCAATCCACACAGTCCAGGTGGGATGTCATGACATGCTTCATGAACCCCAGGGAGGGAGGGCAAAGGGAGCACCAGGCCACAGAGAAAAACATGCATCAGATGAAACTTTAAGTGCTTACTTTTTGGGGTGTCTCTTGGTCTATCATATCTTGTGGTTGACTACTAAACATGCTGTATTGCCAGCCTGACTGGCTTTTAGAGAGGAAACATCTTGGACTGTTGTTAGTATGTTAACACCAGAATAACAAAAATGCAAATTTTAGGGAATTTTGACAGTTCTTTAACCACTGTTTTAATTTTTTTGTGACGGTAGGATATAAACACAGTAGAAAATAATTGGAAGGCTTGAAAAACATGCATGCAGTTGGTGCAGATTATCATCTAGTGAAGAGAATAAACACACTGTAAACGGTACTTACGTAAACTTCTTCAATACCAAAGTATGCCTTGAAAGGTTTTCTGGGGGTGGGGGTCAACTTTTCTTATTTGTCCAGCATGAATTTCAAAGGGACTCATTTCCCTGCTAGAAATTGATGGTGATTTTTTAAAGTGGAGCTCTATTTTTGTACACTTATTAAAAGTCCAAAAATAGGTCCAAGTTAACACTCCCTGCACAAAATATGTTGTCAGCTTCTCTCACTCAACGTAGAAGAAAAGAAATCTGTCAGCAGTTTCTCTAGGTTAAAATATCTGTGCACTTGTGATTTTTAGGAAAGCTTTGAAGTAGTTGTGTAACTGAGTCTGCTTAAATTCTTAAGTGTCAACAAATTGTCATCTGCTATTTGCTGGAGCATGACTCTTCAAACTGTTGAGACCTGCAGTCTGGTTCATGTGGTAGTCAGAGCAATTGTTATTCTTTTTTGTAGACTGGTACTTCAGAGCTGAATGAACCTTACAAATAACTGATCTTTAGCAGGCTTTGGTACCAAACATCTCCTTGTCCTGTTTGTTCATCTTTTTGTTTGCTTGTTTGCATTTAATGCTCACTCAAAGATGCACATTGTTCAATACAGTAGCCATACAAAAGACTACAGGAAGGTAAGGTATATACCTCACTTGATCTCTAGGAAGCCAAGAAACAAAACAGATTATTTGACAGTGTATAAAACACCCATCTCAATAAAATACAGTTTAAGGTCTTGTATAAGGATGAAAACTGACCTAAATAGAAACATTCCAATGGCATCTTCTGGCACACCTTATGACAATCAAGGGATAGCCAGGTTAGCCATCCCCTGCACAGTTACTTTATCACATGACTTCCGATGGCAAAGGATGAGGTTTTTACCACTGCAGTACACACCTGGACCAGCATGGCCCACCCAGCCTATAGCAATATGACAAACATGGGAAGGGGGCTGCTCCACAAAACTTCAATAGCAAGCTTGCACACAGTGGAGTAAAGACCCACTCACCTGTAGGTAGTGCAAAAGAGCTCAAAATGTATTTTGGTAGTACATCCATACGTCAGTATTTTTAGCAGCAAAGTAAGTCAGCTAAGCAGAAAATGAATCAATGTTTCATGGTTCCCAAAACTTTTTATTAAAGATTTTACTGCACAACATATAACATATAAACAGCAGTGAACCATAAGGTACATATAGAACAGTATGTCCATTATATATCTAACAATACTATACCAGCTTACTAAGTAAACTTCAGGATATTTCTGCCTATTAAACAAACAATGTAGTAAACCATAAGTTACCAAAGGATCCAAGTTAACAAAGAAATCCATTCATCGGCAAGGGAAAAATTAGATAGCATTTTTTAACTCTCTAAAAGCATTCTATATGTAATTATATTCATATTATTTAAAGTACTAAGATAACTTTCATATTCATAAAAAATGTATCGCCTTTTTCTGTATTTACAATAAGTGCTTTTCAGTGAGGTGTTAAACGTTCTCAAATATTTACGTTCACCATATAAACCTACACTAGGTGCTGCACAAACTAACATAATTAAATCCCATTATTCATGTTGCATAACTTTCACTTTTCATTTAATATAATCTATTTAACTGTGAATACTATTAACATATACTGACCAAGTCAACGCAATCTTCTTAGCTGATTATTGTACCAGGAAAGCATTACCCCTGGTCTGTCAGGAAATACAGTTTTATTTTAAATAACCTGATTAGTAAATATAAATCTCTTTCTGTGTTAGCCAAACATGAGCATTCACTCACTTGCAGCTTCTCTGCCTGTCTCTTATGTTTGTTTTAGACCTTTTTTCTCTATTTGTAACTCTCTACAAAGACACTCTCTACAAAGACAGCAAACAAACCAAAAATGTGCCTGATATTATCGTTCTTGGTTATAATTGATCTTGTGAATAACTAACTCAACAGTGCTACTCACTCTGAGTGTTTAGTTTATTTAATTCTGGATCTTTTAATTTTTTTACTTACTGCACTTTTTGGCCAGGATGGCTCTCCCATCAGCCCGTGCATCGCGCTCACTTCCACCATCGTGGCACAGATGCCATCTCACCTGGTGTTCCCCATACCCGACCCCCCCAGAGTGGGGCCTCCAGGGTCTCCCCTTACCTCTTCAGATGCCATGTCTGGTGTCTGGGCAGGGAGCCCCGAGCAGCTACAAGGTGGCGGAGGCACGATGAGGGCATCATTGAGCTGATCCGGTGGGATTTTTGTGTAATTGTGGGAGGTGTGGCATGCAGTGATGCTACAGCATGAGCACGTCATGCATCTGGCATGCCCCACATTGCCGGGTCACCAGTGACAGAATGTCTTGTGGTCACCCAGGAGCCATGCACCGGAGACACAACCCCCAACCTGGAAGTAGAGAGTGTGCAAGGCCACTGAATCCACCTCCCCCAGCCAGGCCTCTAGCAACTCAAATCCGTTCCCGAACCTGGGTCACCAATGTCGTGAGTGGTAGTTCTACTGCTGCACCGGCAGGCTGGCCATTCATTCTGGCTCTTGACCCTCCTGTGTATGAGGGAAGGGAGAGGAATAACTAATCTCTGTTACTGTAATGTAATGATAAAGCATCATCGCCACTGCTGTTTACTCACCCACTCCCTCTGTGTTCCAGTTTCAAGTCGAGCAGCAAGAGTTTGTTGCTACCGATCCCATTTTGTGGGATGCAGCTCTACTTGGCAACTACTCAGAATGGCTCCACACTGACTGGTGCGTGCTCAGTACGCTGTTTTCCACACACAGGTTTTTTTCTCCCATCTGCTCATCTCCTTTTCACAAGAATAAGTGCTAGCGTAGGCAAGAGTCTATATTTACAGTGCTTTTTTTAAACATAGGAGTTTTTTTATTCTTTTTTTAAAAACTTTTTATTTATCTAGTTTAATGCAATATAACAGGCATATCATAAACCCCACAGAAAAGGGTACACAGACCCAACTGAAAATGCACAGAACTAGAGTTGCAGATATAGCTAGCATTATAGATATTTATATGAATAATAGTAGGTGGTGTAGGTTTATATGGTGAATGTGAATATTTTTGAAAGTTTTGCACCTGACTCAAAAACACTTATTGTAAATGCAGAAAAGTTAAAAAGAAAAATAATGTTTTTTTAATGAATTTCAAAGGTATGTTAGTGCTTTAAATAAGATGAATATAACTATATATGCAATAATTTCAGATAGTTACAAAAATAATTTCTAATTTTTTCTCTCTGATAATGAGTAGATTAGGATGCCTAATTTGTAGTCTCTGCTTTGTCACGCTAATAATCCATCCAGAATCACTGCCTGAAACATCAGTCAGCTAATCTACTGAGACTCAATCTGTTTCCATTTACCTGCTGTACTGGGAGATCCTTTTTACTGCCCTGTCATTACTCAGTAAGCTGCTGATTGTCTGAATGCTGCTGTCCACCACACTGCCAAGGAGAACTGAAATGTGGGAAAACCACAACATGGTGCAGCTGCCGAGACACCTCGCACCTGCAGGAGATAAAGAGTCTTTCCAGCAATTGCTCAGGCAAATGAATAATCTTGAACTGGCCACTCAACAAATTAATGCCGATATTATCAACATTTCCAGCCAAGTTAATGTCACAGAAAAAAAGCATCGCTGGTATAGAGGCCAAATCTGACAGGGCCATGGCCTACCTCTGGGATCAAGACAGAGACCTGCAGCAACTATGGGACCACATTGAAGACTTGGAGAACTGGGCTTGTCACAATAACCTCAGGCTGGTTGGCTTTCCAGAGGGCTGCAAGAGGAAACATTTTCATTGATTTCCTGCAGCGGTGGTTGCCTCAGCTCCTATCTTATAAATGGCTGAGTCCTCTAGAAATTGACCATACACACTGCTCACTGGCCCCAGAACTACCTCCTGGAGGCTGCCTATGACCAGGGCCACAGAAAATTGTGGAAAAGGTTACCCAAAATTGTAGAGTATTTTTCAAAAATTGTGGGAAATTGCAGGGGTTCTACTATAGGCCCTGAGTGCTTCACAATAAATCTTTTAATGTTTTCTGCAGCATATATTAGTCAGTATAAATTGCTAAATGAATACACTGACTCCCGAATATATTTAAAACATAAAGAAAAGTTTATTTTCCTAACAAGAATACTGAACTGATAAGCTATCACGTGTTGCCTGTCTTCCAAAATGTAAAAGCATCTGCCTCATACAGTGCTAAATAGATTCTATAAAGTGAGCCACAGCAAATAAATATTAAATAAAGCCAAAATAAATATTTTGTTGTTTGTTTCTGGCTGTAGAATAATAAAGCCTAATCAACAGCTGTTTACAGTGCTCTGCTAACTATTTACCCACTTTGGTACAAGAAAAAATAAGCAGAATGGTGAATAATTGAGTTTTAGTAAAACATTTTTGAAGTGTTTAATGGTCATAATTTGTACTGTAGGCACTGTACACTATTTTTGAAAATACCATATTTAAACATTAAATCTGGGGGTTATTGGGGCTGGCAGTATAATCTAGAGGTAAGTGTAACAAACGGTGAATGAGCTGACAATATCTAACAGACCTGGGTTTGATTCCCCCCAATCTCCACTTGTATACTGTGTGATTCTGAACAAGTCACTTAACCTCCTCAGTGCTCCTGGGTTGTACCTGAAAACAGGCACTTATGCCTAATGGGCCTTACGTGGTTACCAAAAAATGTAAAAAAAATACCAATATATCTTTACAGCATCATACAGCAGTCAGGGTACCCTGCAATTTACCTTTGTTTTACTTTGGCTGCAATGATTTTGTTTAGTTGAAGATAAATGTTCAGATACATTTTGTGTTTTATAAGCTTGTTTTTAGACTTTAGTCAGATTTTTATTGTAGTCTTTGTATGTGAGCATCTAGGGGGTAGTTGCTAAGAGTGAGATCACTGTTAGCAACTAGCTTATTCAAGTTTAAAATCGGCAGGGTCATCCAAAAATCTTCAGCTGTTTGAATCAAAACTAGTCTGAATGAAAATAGGCTCACAAGGAATAACTTGCCCTGCTACTTACAAAAAAGGCTTCATAGTTAGCACCCCATTTAAATGAATAGGATATTTTGCACCTTTTCTCCCGTCTTTTGTTTCAGTCTGTGTGTCAACAAAAAGTTTTCTGATAGACTGCTTTAACACAAAACAAATGTTAAGTGTTTAAGTGTACATATACTTGGCCAGTGGATTTTTGAAACCAAACAAGACAAAGATTCAAAAGAAATCAGTGTCACATAAAACCCTTGCTCTACCTTGCTCTGCATTGTTTAAGCCAAACCCAGGTCTGCATGCAAAATTGTCAATATATTGAGAGTATTTTATTAAAAATGTTAATACTTTATACACAGTTCAATATAAAAACTCAAAAATTGCAAGAAATTGTGGAACATGTCAGTTTTTGTAGAGAATGGTGAAAATTGCGGATTCCTCAAAAAAATTATGGTCGCATTTGCCAGTGGCCCTGCCCATGATCCATCCATGTCAGATTTTTACATTGACAAGACAAAAAACAAATCATGCATCTCCTCAAAGAAAAAAGAGCTCTTCACTGGCAGGGACATACAATACAAATTTTCCCAGGCTTTTCTCAGGCTCTCTTGGAACTGCAAGAGGGCCTTCATTACAGCCTGGAGGGCATGCTTACACCTGGGCGTGGTGTACTCCCTCAGATACCTGGCCACCATCAGAGTCTCTGTCAATGGAATTGCTCACTCTTTTGACTCCTCTGAATTGGTAGAATAATTCATCACTACCCAGTGGCCCAAAATTGACATTAGCCACTTCAGACTGGAATAGAGGAGATACTGAGACAGTGACCATCCACATGATATGGACACTTCAAACCCACCACTACTGAGGTCCCCATGGAAGAAAGGGGGTGCCCACCACTGATTCCAGTTAGTGACAAGGAAAATTGGATGCTTCTTCCTAAGCAGAGAAGGAAGCAAAAGAACAAACAGTTTTATTTTTTTTTATTTATTTAGTTGTTTAACCAGGTATAGCACACTAAGCTGAAAGCTTTTTTACAGGAGCGACCTGGGAGCACAAGGAGGCTAAGTGACTTGCTCAGGGTCACACAGTATGCAAGTGGAAGCTGTGGGATTCAAACCCAGGTTTGGTCTGCTGGATGTCACCAGATTTGCAGCTCAGAGCCCTAGACCACTGCGTTATACTGCCTCCAAGGGACAGGGCTGCAGAAGGTACCAGTCTCCGCAGCTTCGCTCCTGTAGTCAAAGTCACAGTGCCTACTCCAAGGCCTCCACCAGTTCAGCTCCTCTACCACTAGGGCATAAGAAATATGCTGCCCTTTCCATGCAAGAAGACCCAGGCAATCTTCCCTTTCTTCCAACTCCTTCAAAATACCCCGCCACTTCTCCAACCAAGATTTGTTCCTGGACTAAAGCTGCAGCTGCTGCTCCTCTTCATGCCAGTGGGCCCAAAAGTGCAGTCGATGATCATCTCCCCAATGGCTCAATGAACTGACCCCAGTCAGCTAAAACTTGACTGCCTAATAACTCACGTGTGGTTGTGAATGTCCATTCCTTATATAAGGTCTAATTCCTCATAAGGTGCTGGCTAAGGTAGGCAATTGGGTTATTTTTTGATCTAGCTCGGGTGCCATATTAAGACTCCCTAGTAATTAAGGAGCCACAATCCCTTAAAAGAGCCATGCTATGGGTGCCCTTGTCTGCTTTGTCTTTTCAGCTTTCCCAGTGCTTCCCCCTTTAAATCAGGTCCCAGATGTGTACACCAGCCAGAACCTTCATCATCCTGCCTGCTCACACAATTTTTATGCCAGGCTGGGCACCTGTAGAGTCATTGTCACCAGATCCCAACATTTTCTCTTCTTTCCACATTTTTTAGACTGCTGTGCCAGGTAACGTTACGCTAATTGGTCTTGGCAGATATATCTGGTGTGGCTGCTGGATGGGTGAGGGGACTGCCATATTTCACAAGGGCATTACTGGGTTCTCACTTCTGGGAGGAGGAGGGTGAAAGATACAGTAGGTGCAAGGCCCTGCTTGCTGCAAGAGGCAAGACTGCTGGCTCTTCTTTTCTGCCACTACTGTTTAACCTTATATTAGTAAGGCAAGCGGCTTACTTCCCCTGTACAATTAAGGCTGCTCAAAGGCACAACCTGCATCTACCCTATCCCTCCCTCCGCGTTCAAGTCTATCTCTTTTGGAATACCTGACTGCAGATGTGAGGGTGGTGGGTCCAGGCAGAATATAAATGTGTTGGCAAATCCCCCCCCCTTTTTTTTTCCAGCCTTCCCTCCTATGAGTCATAAGAGGCACATTTCTTTATGTGACACATAGCAGGCCATATTTGTGGATCAGTGGCCTGCAGCCTTCAGGACCTTATTAGTTTCTTGGGTACTGGTATAATTCATTTGTGGGTGCCTCTATATCTGCAAATGTCCCGAAGCAGTTTTCCAGTACTGACTCTTGTTGGCAGACAGAGGATTTCACAAAACAGGTAGCAGCTCACAGATATGTGAGTCAGCAGACTAAGTGTTTCAATAGTACCTTCCACCACACTTTTTTATTCCCACCCACCTTGGGTGTGACCTAGAGCAAATTGGCTCAGCTGGAGCTCTTACCTCACTCACCTAAGACTCTCTGCTTTGGTTGGGGGAGTGGTCTACGGGTTTGTTATCTGTGTTTCCTAAGTTGTCGTTGTTGATGTTGAATCTTTATCACGTTCATGTTATTTTATTGCATTTCACTTTACTCTGGGTACCTGCTGTTCATATTCCGGGAGTGGGATGGGAGGGAATGGAGTAGGGGTGGGAGGAAAAGGGAGTGCAATGGCATTTTCTACATGATATCCACAACCAAGCTTTATTATGGGGTTAACTTCTCAAGCCAGACTGCTAGGGAGTTAAATTTCCTAGTCAAAAAAAAGAAGATACTCCCTCACATTAAATGCCTTAAGGTTCATGTAGCTTTCAGCCTGGAGACTAAACTGTCCTTGGTGGAAGCCCTTAAATTAAAAAAAAGTTTGGGTTGGAGAGGAAGCTCATAGTGTTGCAGCAACCTCTAAATGGGGGTCTTTTATTCTTTTTTTTTTTTACTTTCTGTTTTTGTCACTGTTTTTGCCTTGCCAGTTGCTGGGACCTCCTTCCACCTGCCCAAGCCCTCCACCCACCACGTGATGTCCCGGATTATCCAGCTCAACACCAGCCTTTGCTCGACAACCTTTTGGGTACCCTGACTGTGACCCATGGCTTATCCCCTATGGGCGGGACCCCCCAGTCCCTCTCAAACCAGGAGGAACATATTTCATGCTTGGGGCCCATAGAGTGGAGCTGGCGAGGTGTGGGAGGAGTCGAGGCGATCATGATGTGACAAGGTGTGGGTGGGGTGGCTTCATATGCCTGGAGCTGCTGGAGATTTTTATTCCCTTTTCCTTCCCACACCCCAGGGCATGATCCTGAGAGGTGGCCTTGGTGAGATGCCTATCAGGGCTGTCAGAAGGGTGGGTGAGCCCTGCCCCACCTTCAGTGCTCCCCTGCCGGCCTTACTCTGGGCATGTGATATCTCCACATCAACTGTCAGATGAGTGGGTATGTGCCAACATAAGGCCACCCCAAAGGGACCACTTGTTCCTACCCGCATAACAACCCTCTCCCCCTGGGTCACCAGGGGGCAGTCATGCAGTGGAAAGAGGTGCCCTCCCTCCCCTAGGTGGGAGGCATCCAATGGATGCCTGAACCCGACCTCAGTGGCTGGCATCAGATGTTCTGGGCTTGGGGCGTGAACCTAGGTCATCTGGATGGCAAGCATTAACTCTACCGCTGCACTAGCCAGCCGGTGGGGGGGTTTCTATTCTAATCTGTAAATCGCTAGGGTGAGGAGTTGACTCCTGCTGCACTGATAGAGAGGGTAGGTGGATTATTCTTAATGTTTCTACCTCAGCCTGTCACCTGATTCTCTGTAGTATATGTGGGCCTAATGTGGATGACCCTGCCTTCTTTCATACCCTCAGCCAAATCCTCACAGAGGTTAACAATATTAATGCCCCCACTGTACTAGGGGGTGATTTGAATGTAACTATTAAACCATCCTTAGGTAGGAATGGATGGTCAGGTCTTGTGGTCCCCCCACTGGGGTACAAGAGGCCCTGGCTGCTCTAATGAGCTAACATGGATTGACGGATGCTTGGCGGCCATAACACCATAATATGAAGGACTACACCTATTGCTCCCCAGTCTCGGGCTCTGCTAATCAGATTGACCACTGGCTGGTGAGCCCACAAACACTTGCACAATTATCTGATGCCGCTATCCATCCAGTGATGGTTTCTGATCATGCTCCCTTACAGATGAAGGTCCTGTGGTGCCCCTTCCCTCAAACTGGAGGTTAGAACACCTTTTCCTGGAGGATTTGGATTTTCATAACTGGTTATGAAAAGAGGTCATATCATACTGGCAGCTGAATGACAGTGGAGGGTGTTAGAGGCCATGTTATGAGAAGCCTTCAAGGCTACCCTTAGGAGCAACGTTATGGCTTATGCTGCCCACAGATGAAGATTTACAAAAGCCAAGCAGCTAAACCTAGTGAAGAATCTTAAAGTTGCAGAGCAGGTCCTCTAATCCTCTCCCCATCCCCCACCACGATCCGTTATTGCTACGCTTAATAATCTTAGGGTTAAACTGGATGCCCTCCTTACCAGAAAATCAGAACTGGCCATAAGATGCCTTCACCATGCATTCTGGGAAGGGTGTACAAAACCCAGCAAACTCTTAGCCTACCATTTAAAATACAAGCAGACAAGTAACCTGATTGCAGGTCTAAATGATGCAACAGGGGTCACCAAGCAAGATCCCAAGGACATTAATTTGATAATGCAGAAATGTTATGCTGATCTCTATGATTCTCCATCCCTCCCATCAGCCTCTTCAATAGAAGATTTTTTGAGAACCTTCCCTATCCCATCCCTATCTCCTGCATGGATAGAGGCACTGGAGAGCCCTGTTACCTTGCAAGAAGTTTCACAAGCCATAAAAGTTCTGAAGCCACACAAATCCCAGGAGACAATGGGTTTCCAGACAACTTCTACCATCTGCTCATGAGGGAATTGTCCCCTTATCTCCTTAGACTCTTTCAGGAGTCCTTTTTGATGGATGCTGTAATAATGGTGTTAGCAAAAAAAGGAAAAGACCCTACATATACCTGGAGCTACCACCCCATTTCACTTATTAATGCTGATGCCAAAATCCTCGCTACAATTCTGGCAGCTAGGCTTAACAAAGTTTTGCCTGGCCTTATATGTCTAGCTCAAGTAGGTTTTATGAAAAGGAAGCTGGCATCGACAAGGCTAGGATGTCTTCTATTGCCACTGTTTTTTGTCCTTGCAGTCAAAACCCTGCCCATTGCCCTGAGAGAATATCCCCATATTCATGGCCTAAAAATTGGAGATAAAGAGTACACTACCTTCCTTTATGCTGATGACCTCCTGATCATGCTGGATAATGGCCCCACTGCAGTCCCCCATGTGCTAGCATTGCTTGAGACCTTTATGAATATATCTGAACTGAAAGTAAATCCAAGCAAAACTGAAGCCCTCCTTCTGAACAAACTATGTACACCAGACATTTTTGTAAATAAGGAACTCACATGGGCACCTGAGGGCGTTACCTATCTCGGCATCAAACTACTTAATGATTTCCCGAAAATGGTGGCCCAGAATTTAGGATCCCTACTGGCCTCTACAAAAACAGAACTGCAGAGATGGAAAGCTCTGCACTTTTCCCTGGCAGGAAAGCTAAATGTCATTAAAATGATTATTGCCCCAGATTCCTGCTTTTGCTCTCCCATTTTCCTCTCCACATTCTCCAGGTATGGTTTCATAAGATGGATAAGATTTTAGGTGATTTCCTCTGGGAAGGGAAACCCCCAAGGTTCAATAAGGCTAAACGTGGCCTTCCTTAATTTTATGGATATCATATGGCCTCTATTTTGGCACAGTCTTTCTGATGGTTCCAGCTGGCACAACATGATGCCCCCCTATGGAGAAGGCATGAAGCGGACCTAATAAGTAGGCACTCACCAGCAGTACTAATTTACTCCCCTAAGGAGTCCCATAAAAATCTTTTCCCTAATATATCCATTTCTAGAACTTACTGGAAAAAGTTGCACTTCTGGTTGGGGGAGGAAAATACTCCATGGATGTAGTCCCCTTGGACATAACGCAGACAATTGGATTGGGGGATGACTGGTGCACTGGCCAATCTGTAAAAACCAAGGCATCCACCTGATGAAGGACCTCCTTGCCTCAGATCAACCTTGTATTGACTGCTTTGAAGGCCTAGTCCTGAGGTACCAAATCCTTAAACCAGACTTTTGGAGATTCCAACAGATACGGGATGCTGTTTTAAAACTAAAACGAAAAGGCAAATATAAAAATACCCCACCTTCCCTGAAGAAGTACTCTTTACACCATCTCACTAAAATACAGAAGGGCAGGGCTAGTTGGATATATAAGTAATGGTAAGAAAGTTATAATGTATTTGTTGGGTGCCCAATCCCAGGGGCTCGGGGCGCCGTACAGTAGAACAGTAGCAATGTTCTAAAACAATCAAATTATATAAACTGTCAGCTGCAAATAAAATTTTTTAAAAGATTTTATATAAATTAAAAAGGGTTTGCTAGAAAAGCTAGGCTAAACAGATGAGTCATTATGCTCCTCCTAAACACCTCCACCGAAGGGGCCTCCCTCAAGGGTCTTGGCAGTGAGCTCCAGAGCACGGGGCTGGCCACCCCAAGTGAGTGATCACCGAAGGTTTTCAGCCCAGTCCTTGGAACCACCAGGAGGCCCTGGGTGGAGGAATGAAGGGAGCGAACCGGGATGGCAGGAGTAAGGAGGTCTGACAGGTAGCCAGGGCCTGATCCATATAGAGCCTTATAGGTGAGCAAGCCCACCTTGAAGAAAACTCGCCACCTGACTGGCAGCCAGTGCAGACCCCACAGAACTGATGTCACATGACAGGACCTAGGCAGTCTTGTCAGCAGCGTGGCCGCTGCATTCTGCACTAGCTGCAGCTGGCAGAGGTTCTTTCCACTGACCCTGTGGTAAAGAGCATTACAGTAGTCGAGTCTGGATGTTACAAAGGCATGTACCAGTGACAGCAGGTCTTCAGGAGGAACTAGAGGTTTAATATGGGCAATGTTCCTCAGATGATTAAAAAACACTTTTAACCACAGCTGACACCTGAGCTTCAAATGTCAGCTTGTCAAGGACAACACCCAGATTTCTCATCCTAGAGGATGCTATCAATGGGGTCGACCCCAGGACCAAACCTGTTGTCATCCCAGAGGTCTCCACATCATGCCCGCAACTTGACTCAATCAACTGCACCTCTGTCTTATCTGGGTTAAGTCTCAGCCAGTTAGAGTTCATCCAGTCTTGGATCTCGGTAAGGCATTTATTCAGCACTTTGACAGCACCATTTATCCATGGTGCAAAATACATATATATTTATGTTTATCATTTATTGAATACAATCGGAATTAATATCTTTGAGTCAGAGACTCCTTTACAAAGGCTCCATGGCATAGAAAACAATACAGAGCATACAGTGTACAGACATCATAGTATAACTAGCAGTGTGGGAAATATCACACCTTATGAATGATACATGGTAAAATACAACAGGTGAATGTGGTACAGAATAATTACAACAGTCATAGACAATGCAGTACAGTGGCAAAATACAATAAATACAGTAACTACAGGGGCAATCATACAGTACAATAGTTGTTGTAGAGAAGTATTTATGACTGGACTGTGCAAGCAGCGCAGTCCAGTGAGAGTCAGCTAGTCTGAGGCTTGGGTAAGACCGAAACCAGGGACAAGCACTCTAGAAGCAGGACCAAGTGGGTCCATTGTCATGGCAGTTTTAGGTCGTGGGTAGGTCAGGTATAGTCACAGGTGGAGTCATGCAAGATATTGCTATTGAGAAGGCATTTGAACAGTCCCAGGGTAAGAGCCAGGAGGACTGGTATGGGCAGTGACTTCAGCCAATTGGGGGCGCGGTATCTGAAAGTTCTTTGCCCCATGGAGGTTTTACAGTGGGGATTGGAGAACCTGCTAGTGTGATTTCTCAGTGTGACGTGTGCATCTGGTGCTGTTAGAGGGGAGGAGCAGCATCACAAGAGCAGGCGGGCGTGAGGCCAGTCATGATTTTCTTGGCAAGGAGACAGGTCTGATACTTTAGGCGAGCATCAAAATTAGGCCAGCTTGTACTGGTATACAGTGTACAGGTGTATGTAAGCTGGTCATATCCTGTGGCCAGTCTACAGGCTTGTATCTATAGCTGAGTATCATCTGCATAACAGTGAAAACCCAGACTGTACTGTCTGTTGATCCTCCCCCAGGGGCAGCATGTATACTGTGAACAATATCAGTGATAGGATTGAGTCTTGAGGAACTCCACAGGTCAGGGGCATTGGGGAGGAGGAGAAATTCCCCATCACCACTCTCTACCTCCTGCCCAACAGACAGGACTCAAGCCTGTTGATGACAGTACTGGTGAGTCCTCTAAGGTAATCCAACAGCACAATGTGGTCCACGGTATCAAATGCCGATGACAGATTGAGGAGAATGAGAATTGACCATTACACTAGATCTCTTGCCATGAGGAGGTCATTATGCACATGGACTAGTGCCGTCTCTGTGCTGTGCCCTGTCCTAAACCCGAACTGGAATTGCTCATAGATGTTAAAGGTCTCCAGGTGTTCCTAGAGTTCTGGAGCTAATATCTTCTCAACAACCTTCCCTAAAAATGGGAAGTTGGAGACTGATCTATAATTCACCAGGAAGTCAGGGTCAAGATATGTTTTTTTCAGAAGGGGCTTCACCAGTGCCTCCTCAAGACATTTGGGAAGACCCCCTCCAAAAGCGAGCACCTGGCTATCCTGGTGAACACTGGCCCAATAGCCATGATGCAGCCCACTAGGAGACACATTGGACCTGGGGCCAGTTCACAACAAGTGGGCAGCAGTTTCAAAATTACCTTAGAGATCTCGGCCACCTCCACTGGGTGAAACTCGATCCAGAGAGTAGGAGCACCTCTGCTCCACCCAGATGCCACCCCGTGGGACTGATCTAGACCCACTGGCAAGATCCCAGCCCGGATAGAGGATACCCTGTCAGAGAAGAACAGAGGAAACTCTTCACAAAGTGCTACTGAAAAGGCTCTTCTCAGCTGTAGATAGACAGACAGGATAAGGAAGCCTGTCCATAGCCTGAAAGAGCTGAGCTGATCTGTTCTTCCCCACAGCAATCTCCCTGGACAGGAACTCTGTCTTCTTATGGTTGATTGCCCTTTGATAATCAGCATAGTGATTCCTCAAAGCCAGTCTATTCTCCTCTAACCGAGTCCTATGTCAACAATGCTCTAACCTCCGACCCATGGTATTCATCACCTTGAGAGCCCCAACAAACCATAGGGGTCTCAGGCAAGAGGACCTAGGTCATATACGGACTGGTATGATAGCATATAGTGCCTTGGAGACAGCCCTATTATAGGCTGCCACCGTCTCACCCAAGCCAGCTGCATGAAGAGCACCAACACTGGAAAAATCAACTACTGCCATCAGTCCCTCTGCGGACAATCCCCTTAAAGGGCAATAGCTGATCATCTCAACAGGGGAGGGAGCATAGAGGGGAGCCCCAAATGAGAATTTCACTGTACAGTGATTGTACCAAGCAACCCAATCAATCCTGAAGTTAGTGACATCGGGACCCAGTGAGAATACCAAGTCCAAGGTGTGGCTGTGATGGTGGATCGCAGAGGCAACTGCCTGTGCAAGGCCCAGCAATATCATCAGTTGGAGGAGGTCAGAACCAAGTTGCGAGGATTCATCATTGACCCAGGTATTGAATTCCCTCAGAATAAGTCATCTTGGTGACGCCAACACCCTGTCGGTGATGAAGTCCATATCCTTCTGCAGAAATTCTCCACCCAACACCGAAGGGCAGTAAACCAGGAGAATTCTGCATCCTGCACCTGGACTCCCATAAAGTGCCACACATTCAAATGATGAGGTAGAAATCACCAGATGTATGGAGAAATTCAAGCTGGATCTAAAACAGATGGCTAAACCCCCACCCCTGTTATCCCTTCTTGGGTAGTGTACCACAGAGTACCCGGCTGGGACTGATGCCTGCAAAATTGGACCTGCATTGTCTCCCAACCACGTCTCCATGATGCACGCCAGGTTGATCAAAGAAATCAAGTGTGACTTAATTACGGTCTTGTTTCTCATCGACCTGGCATTGCATAATACTTGCCCGGAGTGGATCAGTGAAGTCTGTAGGCCCTCTAGCTGCCTGCCCATGCAGTCCTGTGGGAACTCTAGGAATTAGTTGTTAAGGGATGCTCAACCAGATCCTACTGTGCCAGCATGTTTGGCATGGAAAGAGGACCTAAATGTGGAGATTTCTCCTAAGCAATGGGATCACTGGTGGGTCAGTCTCCATAAGGCCTGCAGAGATGGCGGAAGTAGGCTACTTCTAAATAAAATGATGCAGAAACTATATAGCACACCCAAAGTGCTTAAGACTGTGGGCCTGTTAGTCCAGGACCTTTGATGGAAATGTCAAGCCACAGGGGCATCCCTAGAACATACTATGAGGTATTGCCCAGCTCTCAGGCCCTTCTGGACCCCATTCTAAAGTATATGAAACTTATTATTTGTCAAGGAACCCCTGGAGCCCTGATTCTCAGCTGTTTTTTGGGAACCACACCTAGATCTTTCCCTGCAGCACAATGGATTACAACTAAGGAAGTAGCTGCCAAATGCCTCATTCTGTGCAGGTGGCTGTCACAGGATGTCCCTTCAGTTACAGAATGGCTTCTAGCTGTTGGACAACTGGCAACATTTTAACCCTGTCCAGTTTTGCTAATCATACTTTGAAGTAATTTTTCCAGTGCTGGGCACCCTTCTTGGACTCCCCCTTTTGCTGACCCTGATATGAGACTGGTCTCTGGATGATTTTACATGGCCTTAATTCTGTCCCTCTCCTAGGCCACCCCCATGTCTCCAGTCCACTCCCATGCATCTGCTTCAAATAATAGTATGAATCAGCCTATGCAGGTTAGTTGGGTTGTTATTGTTGAAGTTTCTGTTTTTGCTAGTAGATGCTAGTTTTTCTACTTCTGGGTTTATTCAGCTTTCATATTACAATATTTTTTCAGAGAAGACTGCTTTTGATGCCATGTGTTAGTCTGTTCTTCATGCAAAATGTCTCTCATGTTAAGATATATGTGTGTATAAATGTGGGTTGCTGGATACTGATATTCTGGCATTTCAATAAAAATAAAAATTGATCAACCACAAATAAGCAGATTTCTTTGTTAAATTGGATCCTTTGGTAACTTATGATTTTACAATATTGTTTGTTTAATGGGCAGAAATGTCCTGAAGAAGTGGTCAGCGAACCATGAAACATTGATTAATTTTCTGCTTAGCTGAATTACTTTGCTGCTAAAAGTCTTGACATATGGGTGGTGCAATACCAAAATAAATGTTGAGCTCTTACACTACCTGCTGTGAGTGGGTCTTCACTCTACTGTGTACAAGCAAGGATGACTTTTTGTCACTTATATTTCCATGGCGACCAGAGCTTCCAGTTGGCATGTTGGCAATGAAGAAAGGTGCCAGCAGCAGAGTGATGCAGTTGCTAGAACTCAGACCTAGAAACCTAGATATCCCAGAGTGCCAGATTCAAATCCCACCAGAGTCACTGTGTCACCTTGAACATGTCACTTGACCCCCCATCATTAAAACTTGGCAGAAGCAGGGCATCACTTTGAAGAACAGGATATTGCATCTTAGGATGGGCTAGTTTGGGTAAATAAAGTGAAGCAGGATGTTATGCCTTCCACATCCATAAATGATTAGCTAGAGTGAGGCAAGGCAAGCAACATTTTTTGTTATAGCAGCCTATCCTAGGGGCTCATGGGACGTTACATAACACAAACATTGTTGAATATGTATAACAAGAAATAGATTAATGACAGTATAGATAAAGGGGATAGTAACATAAAAGCACAGTTTCAGTTTCAGTTTATTTATTGTACAGGAATGGCATGTGAGTAAATTTGCCCATTTTCACAAGCGTCCAGTTAAGGAACAACAAGCAAGGTTACAGAGTATGTAAGGGTAACAGTAATACAATTCCATATAAAATTTACAGAGTACATGACGGTTAAGATGCATAGCAGTTAAAAATGGGATACAATTAATACCAGAAAAGATAGGGAGGGGGAGAAGATTATGGAGGATTAAGGCTAATGGGGGCTATACTAAAGTGCCTATGCGTTAGGAGATTAAATGCTACAAGGGATAGGGGAGATGATGAGGGTGGATGTATACCCCCTGAGGCATGAGGTGAGAGAGTAGAAAGGAGGTACAATGGGGGAGAGGGTTATTGAGGGACAGCAGCAGGGGATTGCTGGAGGTAAGGCGCTTTCTCAGGTAGTGTTTAAAGGAAGAGGCAGAGGGACAGAGGAGGAGTTCAGGGGGGAGAGAGTTGTAGAGTTTACTGCCCTTAAAGGAGAGGGCGTTTTGGCCCTGTATAGTATAGCAGAAAGGGATGGAAAATGAGAGGGAGGAGGACCTTCTAGTGGACCTGGGGTGGATTGTCTTAGGGAAGAGAGAGATGATGCTATCAGGGAGAAGACCAAGGGAAAGTTTATGGAAGAAAGTAACAATTTTGCAGTCAAGATGGTTTCCGAGGGAAGACCAGCTAGAGAGCCTGTACAGATCGCAGTGGTAAGTCTGGGGAGACCAGTGACAGAGCAAATGATGTTATGGTAGGTGCTACGAAGCTTGCTGAGATTTTTCTGGGAGAGAGGAGGGGTAATAGACTACGGCTCCATAATCGAAAAGAAGGAGAAGGAAACTACAGGCAAGGAGTGACTTAGAGGCATTGTTAAGGTAAGGTTTACCCTGTAGAGCATGCCTAGTATCTGATGGGCTTTCTTGATAGTAAGATTGATCAGTGCTGCAAAAGTGAGGTGGAAATCAAGGAGGAGACCAAGGTATTTAAATTCCTGAACCCTCTTAACTAGGTTGCCATCATTATCATGTAGGGGGAAATCAAAAGCAAGTGATCTCCTGGGGCTGGCGAAAACCATGACCTTGTTTTTTTCCAAATTGAGTACAAGGCCCTTGGACAAGAACCATGTGTGAAGTCTCTTGAAAGCGTACTGAAATTTGAGAGCAAGGGATGAGGGGTCCTTATCTTTGCAAAAGAGGGCTGCATCATCAGTGTAGAGAATTAACTCTGTATTAATGCAGATTTTAGTGAGGGAGTTTACAACAAGGGAGAAGAGAAGGGGAGCAAGGATGGATCCCTGGGGTATGTCAAATATGATGGGGTGGGAATCACAGAGAATGCTGTTAGTAATTGTTTGATGGGACCCAGCGGATAGTCTCAAAACCAGTTTACAATGTTGGAGGAGAAATGAAGCTTGGACAAGGTGAGGATAAGCACATCATGGTCGACTAGACTGATGGCTTTTTTTAGATCAGCAAAAAGTGAACTGGTGTATAGGCCATCATCATTGGCTCTTTCAATGAAATTCGTGAATTTTATGAGGGCGGTCTCTGTGTCATGGCCAGCCCTAAAATGGTGTTGAGTATTGGTCAGAAGGTTATATTTTGAAAGAAAATCAGTGGTTTGTTTGTGTACTATTTTTTTCTAGAATCTTGGAGAGGGGAGCCAGGAGGAAGACAGGTCTATAATTGGATATACTGTCCTTGGGGAAGGATTTGTGCAGGGATTTGATGATTCCACATTTCCATTTAATAGGGATGGAGCCAGTGCACAGAGTGGTTAAAATTATTGGTGAGCAGGATGGCCAGGGATTCACATACTAGTTTAAGTACCCTAAAGTCGGTGTCATCGGGACCAACAGAAGGCCTGGGGTAGTTAGGTTGTGTGAGCTTCACTACCTCAGAGGGGGAGAGATACTACCACAGAGAATGCTGTTTCCCCGTGATTGCTTCCGTCTAGATCTTGGGATTGACAGCATATTTTCCTTGGTGGAGTTGCATGGACAGATCAGAGCATAGAAAGCTAAGAGATATTTCAGTCTGGGCCCAACCCATGTAGGGCTTTGTACATTAGCAAGGCAATACTGAAAGTGGTGCACCACCAAGCTGTCAGCCAGTGCATTCTACAAGGCATGAGTGATATGCTCAGAGAGTTTAAATCCAGTAATCTGCCAGGCTGCAAAATTATGCACCAGCTGCAGGTGACACACCAACTTTCCAGATAGTCCCAGGTACAGCCCAGAGCATTACAGTGGTTGGGCCTCTGTGTTACAAAGGCATGCACTAGGGCCATCTGTTTCTTGTGCACTATATAGGTTTAATCCAGATGATATTCCTTTACTGGAAAAAAAAACCACTGTGAACACCAGCACTACTGGGTGTTTCAGTGAAATCCCTATAAAAATGGACACCTAGGTGACTGGCTGATCATTGCTGAGTGATGGGGACCCAGTTCTACCAGCAACAGCTAAGTTTTGCCTGGCTTTCGCTCAGCCAGCTGGACACCATCCAGTCATAAATTTCATGAAAATATTGGTCTAGCTCAGAGACTGCATCATGCCCTTTGGGTGTAAAAGACAGGTATACTGTAGTTAGGTGTCATTTGCATAACAGTGAATCTCCAACTTATACAATCGAATGACCTTCTCCCAAAGGCAACGTACGTGTTGAATAGCATGGGGGAACAGACTTAACTAACAAATTCCAAATATAGCAAGCTCTACTCTTGTTTAATTCACAAAGTTCAAATCACATTTCTCGTAAGGGGGCTACTTGAATATAACATGTCTCAACAAACAAGCAGAGCCTAGTGCACCCCCCCCCCCATGGTAAATCTTTAAAAAGTTACACATTTTTTTCTGCCTAAAAAGGCTATTTCTTCACTTTGTCTCCACGAGAAAGGGGGTCTCTTAGTTGTCATTTCAGTGCTCTAATGTTAATTAATCCAAACCATCAGATGTGAAGATGGGCTCTCTCAGTTCAGTCCTGTCTTAACAGTGATCTGCCTGAAGTGGCTTCTTGTAGTGCAGCTAGGAAGTGTGGGCAGATGGAATGGGCTTCTGGATCTTCTTCTTTCATCATTTTCTATGTTTCTATTATATAGAGTGCATTGTCTGAATTGACTTCTAAATAAAGCGTTTCCCACATAGCAAATTCATGAGTGATTAGAGGCTAGCAGGCTATTGGAGTGCCTTGCACCTCACAAATGCTTAACAAATTCCAAATATAGCAAGCTCTACCTTTCTTTAATTCAGCATCAACCCATGTGGAACCCCTCAGCAAGTACCTAACATGACCTGCTGCAACCTGCCAGATAGGAAGGACTCAAAGCACTTATACATTGTTCTGGTGAGTCGTCCATATTGCAGAAAGTGACTCATCAAAACCCCATGCGCCACCATGTCCAATGCCAATGTGAGGACAGTACCCACAGAGCAGTCCCTTATCTCTATCCAGGAGAAGGTCATGAAACACCCTGATGAGCACAGTTTCAGTGCCATGCAGAGACCTGAAAACAGAGTGGACTCCCTGAGGAAGACCCATGTGATAGGGTTGATACGTAGGGGTGTTAGCACAGGTGTCTGCTATGCCTTTGCATTTTGCTAAATAAAAAAAAAATATTTTCCCAAAGGTTGGTGTATGCACAGCTTCATTTTTGGTATTTACATGATTGGTACTGACTGTAGCACCTTTACGAGAACTGATGTGCACTCCTGTACTACTTTTTTCTGCAATAACCATGTCCAATGCCAATGTGAGGATAGTACCCACAGAGCAGTCCCTTATCTCTATCCAGGAGAAGGTCATGAAACACCCTGATGAGCACAGTCTCAGTGCCATGCAGAGACCTGAAAACAGAGTGGAATGGTTCATCTGTTTAATTTTTTATGGTGCTTTTGCGCATGTGCAAGAAACATGTTGCGGAAGCTTGCTGCAGATGCAGGTTGTGGAGGTGTGGCACTGTTGTGGCCAATGCCCCCACTGCCTTTAGAGGCTTGGCCTGCATTCTCCAGTGGGGTGGCATGCTGCTGCTGACACTAGTTTAGCCAGCATGCCACCACCTTGAAACATTTTAGCCGCTGCAATCAGGGGCCACCTCGTCATTGCAGTGTCATCCGGTGCAATGAGGGAGCGACCCCTCATTGCACGGCTTGCCGAGGGCACCCAATCCCCATCGGCTTCAGTCCCCCTTGCCAATGGGGGAGCCCACTCTGTCAGAATAAGTCCCCCACTTATAGTTCTGTGCGAGGGGTGCCCAATCCCCTCGGCTCTTGTACCCCCTTCAGTATGTGCGCATGGGGTACCCAATCCCTGTCAGCTACAGATTCCCCCCCAAAAACACTCAGGTGACATGCTGGGAGCCCACCCCAGCATGCTAAATGCCCCTGAAAAAGAAAAACTGTCCTGTAATGTTTTTTTTTTTAAAACCTGTTAAAAAAGAAAACGGTCCCTAGTGGTCTCCCTACCCCTTCCCCAACCCACGCCTTCCATCTGTGTGCCCTGCCTCTCCACACCCCCCTCACCCCATACTTACCTCTGAAGCCTGGTGCGATGATCTTTGGTGGACCAGGAACACGTCTGCACTCTTGAAAACTGACCGCAAACTGAAGAAATGCCAGTAAGCTGTATAATGGCCTAAAAAGGGGTTTTCAACTTTGGTGCATATCTCCGGCATTTTGGGGGAATTTTGGCACCAAATTTTCAACATGGGGTTATTGGGACCCTTCCTCATGAATTCAGTCACCGTCATGGTGTTATTTAGTCCCGAAAGGTGATTTTGCGGTCACTGTGTGGAATCACCTTTTGGGACTTCTTAACTAAACAACAGTGCCAGTGTTCATGAGGTGGGCTCTCAAGAAGCCTATGTTGCAAATTTGGTGGGAAAAATCTAAAAAATGACTGTTTTACAAGCGTGTGTTGTGCAGTTACTACGCATGCTTGTAACTTTGACAATTTGCAATATTTGCACTCCAGATTTTCAACATTGGCATTTTTCCACACCTCTTTATGAACAGTACAGCAGTCATTTTTCACATCCTGGCCGAAATGTGTTTTCACACTTGCTGCACAGAATAGCACAGTCGTGGTGGGAAATCAGTATTCAGGACACATTAAAAAAAGTCACAGTGATACTGTTCATGAGCAGAGGTCTTAAAATGCCTATGTTGAAAATTTTGTGATGAAAGTCCATAAAATGACTGTGTTACGAAAGTGTGTTGTGCAATTTCCTTGCACCCTTGTAACTTCGAAAATTAGTAATATTTTCATGCCAGATTTTCAACGCTGGCATTTTTTCATACCTCCTTATGAACAGTGCAGCTGTCATTTTCTACAACCTGGCCAAAATAGGTTTTCGCGCTTCCAGCGCAGAATAGCGCAGTCGATTTGGGAAATCAGTGTTTGGTACAGATTAAGATTGAATGAGAGAGAGGGAGTGACCAAGCTCAACTAAGCTCTGTCGGGACTGCTGTGGATTTCATTGTGGGCAGAAAAAGGCGCCAATGCAGGCAGGAGCCCAGTACAAAAGGGCAGCCTGCAGTGCCGGGAGAAACAATGACTGAGTGAGGAAGGGAGAGTGAGCGACCTCAACGGAGCTCTGTCAGGACTGCTGTAGATTTCTTTGTGGACAGAAATAGGCATCAATGCAGGCAAGGGCCCAGCACAAAAGGGCAGCCTGCAGCAGTGGAAGAAACAGAACAAGTGAGTGAGAGAGCTCAACGGAGCTCTATTAGGACTGCTTGGGATTTTTTTTGTGGGCAGAATAGGGTGCCAATGTAGGCAGGAGCCCAGTACAAAAGGGCAGCCTGCAGCGCCAGGAGAAACGGAATAAGCGAGTGAGAGAGGAGGAGTGAGTGAGCTCAGCGGAGCTCTGTCAGGACTGCTGCAGATTTCTTTATGGGCAGAAAAAGGCGCCAATGCAGGCTGGAGCCCAGTACAAACGGGCAGCATGTGGCACCGGGAGAAATGGAATGAGTGACTGAGAGAGGGGGAGTGAGCGAGCTCAACGGAGCTCTGTCAGGACTGCTTCAGATTTCTTTGTGGGCAGAAAAAGGCACCAATGGAGGCAGGAGCCCAGTACAAAAGAACAGGCTGCACCAGCGGGAGACACAGAATGAGTGAGTGAGAGAGGGTGAGTGAGCGGCCTCATGGAGCTCTGTTGAGACTGCTATGAGCGTCTTTGTGGGCAGCAAAAGGCACCAACACAGGCAGGAGCCCAGTACAAAAGGGCAGCCTGCAGTGCCGGGAGAAACAGAACGAGTGACAGAGGGGGAGTGAATGAGCTCAACGGAGCTCTGTCGAGACTGCTGCAGATTTCTTTGTGGTCATAAAAAGGTGCCAATGCAGACAGGAGCCCAGTACAAAAGGGCAGCCTGCAGCTCTGGATGAAACAGAATGAGCGAATGAGAGATGGGGAGTGAGTGAGCTTAACGAGGCTCTGTCGGGACTGCTGCGGATTTCTTGGTGGGCAGAAAAAGGCACCAGTGCAAGCAGGAGTCCAGTACAAAAGGGCAGCCTGCAATATCGGAGAAATAGAATGAGCGAGTGATAGAAGGGGAGTGAGCGAGCTCAATGGAGCTCTGTCGGGACTTTAGAGTTGCACATCCTCCCACCCAGGGTCCTCTGTGGTCCTTTATTACATCAGGGTATCTGGAGTGGACACAAAGCAATGATTGGATACTTTTAGGTTTGCTGTAATAATACAGATTTAGTTGTTCTGTTTATTTCTCTAACTGAGCTAAGTACTGAGCTATGCTGTTATGCTCACTGTAATAATGCAACGGATGTCTTGGGGGAGGGGTTCTTAGTTTTTAGTCATGGTACTTTCACCTCCAAATATCTAAACAGCACATGTAAGCAAGCAACATTCGGCATTAACACATGCTTGTCTTAATGTAATTTTTGCACTCTGTCTCTCCTTTTCATTTATCTTCCCCAAAAAGAAAGGTTTGAGACAGGCCTGTAGTTTTCAGGATGTCTAGAGTCAATTATGGCTTCTTTAAAAAAGGTCTAACCACCATTGTCTTCAGGTCAGATGGGAAGCAAGCATCCTTCTTTAAGGGAAACCTGACAGTTCTGGTCATGCTCAGACTCAGGGCCTTCTGATAGTCCACCAATAGTTGGGTGTGACCTTGGTCAAAAGAACAGGAAGGTTAGTGTAGTCCATTTATCATCCTGAGTACTGTGTATCCTCATTCAAAACTGGTAGAAACACATTTCACAATCTCAGGGGACCTTTAGACATCAACGGATCAGCCCTGTTGATCAATGACAGACTAGTTCAAGAGATTCCTTCAGATAGAATGGACAGTACTTTGTCCAGGAAGAGTTGACAAAACTCATTGCACTTAGCTGCTAAAAACTCTCACCTGGATGCAGACAGGGCAGATACAATAATCCATGCATGGTGTAGAAAAGATGGACTTGTCAATTTTTACTTTTGGCAATCATGCCTAACAGTAACTCTGACTAATGGGTCCTCTGAGCCAACCTATCATTTCTAGCCAGATCTCTTCCAAGAACCCTCCAACCTGTTGCCTTCAACTGAAGCAAGTCAATTGTTACAGATCAGTGACCTGTGTTGGGATGTCAGCTTGTGGATGGGACTGGTGCTATGGTGCCCAGAGCCTTGGAGATGGCCAAATTATAGCCATTCATGGCTGTCTGTGTGCCACCCCTACACACTGTTACCAAATCTGAGATGGAAGTGGATGCTGGGAGAGACAGACGTCAACTGAGGGTAGTGATACTTTTTATTTTTAAGGGGCTAAATGTATGTTTTACAGCTGAACAATAAAAAAAAGCTTAATATGTTTCAAATTGTACTGCTGTGGTGCATTGGGAAAGGATTGTGTGGGACGGGGTGGAGGAAGGACGATGAGTATGGGAGGCTGAGGGAGGACCTATAAGAGAAGTGGGGGGGTCACGTGACTGCACTGGGCAGTAGGGAGGCTGCAGTCAGGGTATTAAGGTCTCCATTTTTGTAGTCCCAAACCATATGGGAGCAGATGTTGGGAGAGACAGATGTTCACCGAAGGAAGGGATACTTTTTATTTTTAAGGGGCCAAATGTGTGTTTTACTGCTGAACAACAAAAAAATGGCATCATACAGTATGTTTTAAATTGTACTGCTGTGGTGTGTTGGGGAAGGATTATGTTGGGCGGGGTGGAGGGAGGACGACAAATGTAAAAGGCTGAGGGAGGGCTTACAAGGGAAGCGGGGGGGGGCACATGACTGCACTGGCCAATAGGGAGGCTGCAGTCAGGGGATTAAGGTCTCCATTTTTGCAGTCCCAAGTCAGATGGGAGTGGACACTGGGAGAGACAGACGTCTACTGAGGGAAATGACACTTTTTATTTTTAAGGGGCCAAACATGTGTGTTACAGCTGAACACAAAAAAAAATACCTCATAATATATTTTAAATTGTACTGCTGTGGTGTGTTGGGGTAGGTGGTGGGAGTACGATGAGTGAGGGAGGCTGAGAGAGGGCCTACAAGGGAAGCAGGGGGGGTCACGTGACTGCAATGCCCAGAAGAAAGGCTGCAGTCAGGGGATTAAGGTCTCAATTTTTGTAGTCCCAAGCCAGATGTGAGCAGACGCTGGGAGAGACAGACGTAGACCAGGGGCAGTGATACTTTTATTTTTAAGGGGCCAAATATGTGTTTTATAGCTGAACAACAATAAAATGGCATAATATGTTTTAAATTGTACTGCTGTGGTGTGTTGGGGAAGGTTTGTGTGGAACATGGTAGAGGGAGGACGATGAGTGTGGGAGGCTCAGGTAGGGCCTACAAGGGAAATGGGAGAGGGGGTTACATGACAGCATCACCCAATAGGGAGGCTGTAGTCCGTATATACTTCCCATGGGGCCAAGTGAACCCTCACATGAGTAACCCTGAAGCATGAGTGCCATAAAGAAGGAGTGTAGCATCTGTAGGGTGTCCACAAGGAGGACCGCAGTCTGCAGGCCATGCCAGAGTGGGGAGAGGAGGAGTCCGGGGAGTGGATATTTTAAGGAGAACGCTGATTTGGTTGTAGCAGAGGGGGTTCAGAGCAGGATGAAAACTTGAAAGGCAAAACAGGGAAGATGGCGAGTCCTAGTGATTGGAGCAATAAGCAGACAAGGGGAGGGGCATGGGGATGGATGGGATTTGTGAACATCCAAGCGGGAGGGGAGGCAGGATGGGTAGTAAGTTGTAATGGTTGTGGGGCAACCATCTTCTTGGGGGTTACATGGATGACAGGGGGGTGTATGGTGTGTAGGCAGATGATGCACCTCAGAGTGGAGCTTGGATGGTTGAGAAGGGAGCTGAGTAGAAGGGGGAGTGGGGTTTGGGTTGGAACAACTAGAGCCAGGGGTCCTAAGGAGGGCTTCTCCAGATGTTGCAGCAGGTGAACAAAGGGATAAACATAAGAGGACAAATGGAGCAGCTACTCTTGATAGCAGCTGAGAACAGGGGCCGATGACTGGAGGCTGGTCAAGTATTGGGCGAAGACAGAGACAGAGGCAGAGCAGGGACATAAGTCACAGGGAGGGGTGGCTGGGGTAGCTTGGAAAATAGGGAATGAGTACATGAACAGGTTCTCAGTGTTGACTAGCCTTGGGGAACAGGAGGTGGGAGGGAAGTCGCAGGGAAGGCAGGGGAGGAGGATTGCTGGAAGGGCAGTGGAGACAGCAGAGAGGCAGGAGGCAAGATCAATAGTCCAGACAGCAGCAGAGGCAGGGGGATTGAAGGTAGGGGGCAGAGCAGCAGTTGCTGGAGGGGGGAAGGTAGGGCAGGTAGAGACTGGATGAGGGGGTGCAGCAGACAGACCAGGCAAGGAAAGAACAGGGGAGAGGTGGAGGCACAAAGAAGGGGAAAAACACGGATCAGGAGGGTCATGGGAGCCAGTGGTAAGGGGTATGCTATGATAGAGGAAGAGGTAGTAGATTCAGGAATCGGGAGGAAGAGCAGGTGGAGAAAGGTAAACGAGGGGGAATAGACAGACCAGGTGGGGTGTTAGAGAAGAGAGAAGGGGCAAAGGATAGGGGATAAGCAAGGTTCAAGGGAGGCACAGGGGTCCATAAGCATGGAAGTAGGGGTGGGGGATCGAGTCAGGGGGCAGAGGAATAGCATGCAAGAGGAGGGTGGAAACAATATAGGAGGGACGGTCATCATTCTGGGGGACTCAGTACTTAAGGATGTAAGATGGGGAGGCAGGGGCGCCAGGAAAAGCAGCATCTGGGTGGAGTGTATGCAAGGCATGACGGCAGGAAAAGTGGGTCAGTACATTAACAGATGTATGGAGAGCGTAGTGGAGAAACCACACGTTATGATGCACCTGGGCATGAATGACCTGGAGGGGAGAAGGGTAGAAAAGAGCAGGAAAGTTTCAGGGAAGTGGAAAGACTATACAGTAAAGAGGAAAAGTCAGTAGCTTTCTCTGAAATTCTCCCAGTTCCAAGAGTTAGTACAACCAGGAAGAAGAGAATCTCGGATTTCAACAAATGGCTGGGGGAGTGGTGTGGGTCCATGGGGTATGGATTGGTGGGGGAGTGGGGCAAGAAGTGGGAGAATAAGGAACTGTATGCACCAGAGAGGTTGCACCTTAGCAAGGAAGATTTGCAGGTCCTAATGCAGAAGTTGGGGAGTTCATTCAAGCTAAGCACAATTTAAACTACTAAGGGGGAGGGCAAAGGGGTGAGCAGTCACCAGGAGAGGGAGTCCTTTGGTCCTCTCCGCAAAGCTAGGCAAGAGCAGAATTCGAATAGGAGAAGGGATGGGGAAGGGGAAGGGCACTGATTGGCTAGGATCACACTGGAAAGTGGTATCATTGAATGCTAGGAGCTTGAGAAACAAGACAGCAGAATTGCAGGCAATGATGGCTCAAGGGGAGGTGGACATAGCCACCATAACTGAGACATTGGAAATCCAATACCATGACTGGGACCTAGCTATCCCAGGATTTAAACTATACTGCAGGGACAGAAAAAAAGGTAAGGGGGGGCCATCAATGCTAGGGAAAGGATAATGTGTACCAGGAAGGAGGGGGATGGAAGGCAGGGTGGAAGCTTTATGGGTGCAACTCCACAGCTCAAAGGGCAGAAAGGTTAGACTGGGGGTTGTATATAGGCCTCTGACTCAAAAGGAGGAGATTGATAGGGAGCTGGGAGAACAGTTAAGGTGGCTTAGTGGTAAAGGTAGCACTGTGGTGGTTAGGGACTTTAACCTGCCAGGGGTAGATTGGAACGTCCCGGCTACCTCGTGTGCCAGGGAGCAGATCCTCCTGGAAGCCTTCCAGAATGGCTTTCTGACACAGATGGTAATAGAGCCAACTAGTAAGGGGAACATTCTGGACCTGGTGCTGACGGATGGTGAATGAGTCCAAAATGTTGGAGTGGAGGACCCCCTGGCAGGAAGCAATCACTGCACAGTGTGGTTCTCCCTTAATCTAGGAAAGGAGGTTGCCACAACAAAGACTAAGGTCCTGGACTTCAAAAGGCCTGACACTGGCAGGATGGGAAGTATACTGGAAGGGCACATAGCTAACTTCTGCCTCCACATGGACACTGAGCAAAAATAGGCAGTCATCAAGCTGGGCCTGGACGAGGCCACTAACGCATGTGTAAAGAGCCAGAGTAAGAAAATCAGGATCAAGATGTCAAGCTGGATGAACAGGGAGGTTGAGGAGAGGGTGAGGGAAAAGAGAGCTGCCTTTAGGAGCTATAAAAGATCCAACCATGAGGAGAACAGGGAGGAATACATAAGGAAATCCAGGGAGGTGAGAAGAACAATAAGGGCAGTTAAGATGTTGAGAGAAACGAGGCTGGCACAGGGGATCAGAGAAGGGAAAAAGGATTTCTTCGGGTAATGTATATACAAGAGAAGAGAAAGTGTAAGAATCAGATTGTTAGGATCAAGAGTGGCAGAGCAGGCAGGAGTACTTGAGTACTTCTGCTCAGTATTTACCAGGAAGAGAGAAGGGCCCAGTGCCTGAGGGGAAGGGGGGAGAAGGAGGTTACAGATGGAGAGAGCCCAGTGGGTATGGTAACAGAGGGCCATAAGTCCCTGAGGATGGATAAAGTGCCTGGGCCAGGCAGAGCTCACCCAATGAGAGAGTTGGCAGAAGTCCTGGTGGGGTCGCTGGCAGACTTATTCAGAGTTGTTCAGAGGAGGGCAACAAAGATGGTGCATGGATTGCATCACACGTCCTATGAAGACAGGTTGAAGGAACTGAACATGTACTCCCTGGAGGAGTGGAGGGAGAGAGGGGATATGATAGAGACTTACAAGTATCTTACAGGGAGGAACAGGGTGCAGGAAACACTATTTTAAGCCAAAAGATGTTCCCAGGACTAGAGGGCATGGGATGAAGTTGGAGGAGAACGATTCAGAGGAAACATGAGAAAGAATTTCTTCACAGAACGGTGGTGGACAAGTGGAACACCCTGCCAGAGGAAGTGGTGGGGGCTGAAACAATCACGGGATTTAAGAATGCATGGGATAGACATAAAGGAATTCTGGAGGTCAGGGGTAAGGGGCAACAGACTTCTAGGAAAACAAACTGAACTTACAAGCTCAAATGGGCAGACTGGGTGGGCCATAGGCCCTTATCTGCTGACACTGTCTATGTATCTATGTATTCAACACTTCCCTGGATACTGGGTGTGTACCCAGGGACTGGAGGATGGTGCATGTGACGCCCTTCCGTAACAGAAGACCCAGGGATGAACCAGAGAACTAGAGGCCAGTGAGCCTTACTGTCATTGTAGGAAAGCTAATGGAGACTATTCTCAAGGAGAAGCTGTTGAAATTTCTAGAGGATAATGGTTTCCAGGACAGCAAGCAGCATGGGTTTGTCTCCGGCAGATCCTGGCAGACAAACCTGGATGACATTTTTGAATGGATGATGCGGGCACTGGATAAGGGCCATGTGGTAGACGTCCTTTACCTGGACTTCAGCAGGGCCTTTGACTCAGTGCCTCATGGAAGACTGACCAGCAATTTGGGTAACCTGGTAAGGTAATCTTTATTTATAAAGTGCCTTTAAAATACCTAAGCACTGTACAAAGTGAATAAATAATTAACATAAATACAACAAATGAAATGCAGCAAATGAATAAATAGGTTATGAATCATCAAGATCCAGAGAAAAACAACTAAAAACAGTCACAGAAAAGCTTTTCGAAAAAGATAGGTTTTCAGATTAGTTTTGAAACTTTTGACGGTCAGGCATTCTCTTAACCAACGAGGTAGAGAATTCCACAGGGTAGGCACCGCATACGAAATTGCTGGGGCACCAGAGGTTTTCAAGCATACCCTGGGAATTTCTAGCAATCCCTGATCAGTGGATCGGAGGGCACGGCGGGGACAGTAGGGAGCTGGAAGATCTTTCAGGTAGTTGGGTCCCTGTCTGTGTAGGGTTTTAAAGGTTAGCAAGCCAACCTTAAAGGTGATTCACCACTGAACAGGCAGCCAGTGCAGTTCACGCAGTACAGGTGTACTATGACTGGCCCTAGATGTGCCAGTCAAAAGTCTGGCCACCGCATTCTGCACTAGCTGCAAGTGGTGAATATCAACCCCAGGTAGCTCAAGGTAGAGGGCATTGCAATAATCAAGGCGGTTGGTGACAAAAGCATGGACCAGGGTAACCAAGTCATCCTGGGGGACCAGGTATTTCACCCAGCCTATATTCCTCATATAGTAAAAAGAGGACTTGATGACAGCCAACACCTGAGATTTCAGAGTCAGGCCATCGTCAAGAATAACGCTAAGGTTCTTCACCTGGTCTGAGGTGGGCAGCTGGACACCATCAAGCCATAAGCCTGAGGGTTGCCCAGACCCCAAACCTACCCCTGGGTGGCATGGGTCCACGACTAACACTTCAGTCTTCTCTGGATTCTGTCTCAGCCAGCTGGTGCTCATCCAGTCTTTGATTTCAGAGAGACAGTTGTTGAAGACGGAGACTGCATCCATCTGTTTGGGTAGAAAAGACAAATATAGTTGAGTATCACCTGCATAGCAGTGAAAACTCAAACCATATTGTCTGATGATATCTCCTAATGGGAGCATGTACACTGTGAACAGCATGGGTGACAGACTGGAGCCCTGTGGAACCCCACAAGACAGAGGGAGGGCATCAGAGGAATAAATTCCTGAGACAACCCTTTGAGATCTGCCCATGAGGAAAGATTGAAACCATTTAAGGACTACACCTGATAATCCACAAAGAAAATGCAGGTGCTCCAAAAGCACACCATGGTCCACAGTGTTGAATGTTGCAGAGAGATCAAGACGGACCAAGATAGTACGTGATTTTCAATCTCTCTCAATTAGGAGGTCATTCAAAATAACCGGAAAAGGGCAGTCTCCATACTATGTCTCTTCCTAAATCCTGACTGGAGAGCCTCATTGATACCACGAGATCCCAAGTAATCCTTCAGTTGTAATGCTACCACCTTTTCAATAACCTTGCCTACAAAAGGCAGGTTAGAGCTAGGGCTGTAGTTAGCTAACTGGTTTGGATCTGGGGAGGATTTTTTAAAAAGTAGTCAAATGACCACCTCCTTAAGGGAATCAGGAGAGACCCTCCTCTCCAAAGAACTCCAAACAGTTTCAGCTAGGATCAGGGAGATAGTGTCAACACAAACCCCTAGTAAAGGGTTTGGGCCCGGATCCAAACTACAGCTTGTTGGGCACATACCCTGGATGACTTGGATGATATCCATGCGTTCCAGCTGGTTGAAGTCCGACTAGGTAGGCTGGGTGCTCATCTCCTCCCGCTGATCAATGCAGTCCCTCATGGGGAGTGCCGGGCTGGTGCTGGCATGGATGTTGGCAGCCTTGTCTGCAAAAAGTCGAGCGAGCTCATCGCACTCTGCCTGTGAAAAAGTTCTTCGGGGCTGGAGACAGGGAAGAAACTGGTCATATTGGTCAAGAGCTGGTTACAGGATAGGCAGCAGTGGGTAGTTGTGGGTGGTGAATTATCAGAGCCCAGAGCTGTAACAAGTGGGGTCCCACAGAGCTCGGTGCTGGGACCAGTGCTGTTTAATATTTTCATTGCTGACATATTGGATGGGATAATAAGCAAGATCAGCCTCTTCACAGATGACACTAAGATCTGTGTGGAAGTGGATGGGGGAAGGCAGTAAAGTACTCCAGGAGGATTTAGCGAGACTGGAGTACTGGTTGAACACATGGCAACTAGGGTTCAATGCCAAGAAGTTTAAAGTCATGCTCTTGGGGGCCAGAAATCCTGGGAATAGTTACTGGTTGGGGGAGTGTAGCTATCCACGTCAATGGAAGGGAAGGATCTGGGAGTACTAGTAACAGCGGAAATGTCTCACTCAGTCCAGTGCAGAAGGGCAGTGGCCAAGATCAATAGAATGCTGGGGTGCGTCTCAAGGGGAATCACCCCTAGGAGAGGGGAAGTCATCTTGCCTCTGTACAGGTCCCTGGTGAGATCACACTTGGAGTGCTGTGTGCAGTACTGGTGCCCCTACTTGAAAAAGGACATCAAGCTACTAGAGGGGGTACAGTGTAGGGCAATGTAAATGATCCAGGGACTGGGAGATAAACCATATGAGGAGAGACTGAGGGAGCTCAATATGAATTCCCTGTAGAATAGAAGGGAGAGCGGGGATATGATTGAGACCTTCAAGTACCTGAAGGGCATAAACAGAGTAAACACAAGGATATGTTCAAATTAAAAGGTGGGAGGGAAACCAGGGGACACAGTCTGAAATTGGAAGGAGGAAGATTCAGCAGTGAAATGTGGAGGCACTATTTCACAGAAAGGGTGGTCACAAGGTGGAATGCGCTGCTGGAGGAGGTGTTATTGAGTTTGGTGAGCAGCTCCAAGAGGGTGTGGGACAGGATCAAAGGAAGGATCCAAACAGTGGGGGAAGGGGAGGGGGTGTCACCTGCAGTCCAGATGGCTGAAGTGCTGCACACTTGAGCAGACTAGATAGACCATAAGGCCTGTATCTGCTGGCAATTTTGTATGTATGTATGTTCGTATTCAGTACTGCCAAGAGTTTTAGTTACTCAAAATTACATTTAGGGAACTATCAGACCATCTCCTGGGGAGAACCCAGGTGTGTGTGTGTGTGGGGGGGGGACCCAGCCTGAAATTTTACAGCATGATCGTCCAACAACCCAACAGAAACCAAAATGTCAAGACCCAGTGAAAAGACAAGGTCCAAGGTGTGAAATGACATGGGCAGCAGTGGCATCCACCTGAGTGAAGCACAGTGATAATGTCATCTCGAAGATCTGGAAAACAAGTTGTGAGGTTTTGCCATTTACCCATGCATTGAAATGCCCCAGCACTAGCAAGCTGGGGGAAACTAGTGCAAGACAGAGAATAAAGTCAGCAAATTACTGGAGAAACTCCAGTTAACTCACCAGTGATATACCAGAAGACTTCTACACCTCACCTCTGTCCCACTTTTCATAGCCACACAACCTTATCTCACTCACTGGGTAGGCCATGAGCTTCAGGCTGGATCTAGAACAAATTGCCACCCTGTCCCCAGCTGTAATTCCACCTCCGGTAGTGCACTATTGAAGCTAGCCAGAATAGTCACTTTCAGGTCCAGTCTGAGGTCATCACAAAGCCAGTCTTGGTGATGCACACCAGAGCAGCCGAGGAATTTGTGATAAAATTCAGGATCACTGCAGTTTTATTCCTTAGGGATCTAGTGTGGAATGTCCTGAAGAGGAGGAGCGTAGTCAGGTGGTTCCCTGACTATCCTGTCCCCCCATTATTGGAGAACTCCCTTGGTATAGGAGCTAGGCAGGGAGAACCCTCTTTAAGTCCCTCTTTGTCCTGGAGCATCTACTCAGCCTGATACTCTTGATCCACTCCCTTGATTGACATCCACCCAGCGATCATGCCCTCACCTAACGTACCACCTCTTTCATAGCTGGGGTAACAAAGGGACAGAGCTGACAGCGCAGATCCAGGGAGTAGGTGTGCATAGGGACATGGTGGACCCCGTATGCGTTTTCCAATACACAACATTGCCTAGGGGATCAGTGATGGCCTTTAGGGGGTCTGCATTGGTGGTGCTGGTGCAAATGAGGGGAAATCCTTAATAGTTAAAAATAAACATGTCTATATCTCTAAAATCCAGATTTATGGTATGTGACAGCAGTGTCGGAGAAAGGTGCCTCTCCCCCATTTTTGTTTATTGACTGTTCCAGGTTTCAAGGACTTATTCCAAGTATGCTGTTTGTTGATTTGTCTGATAATGCATATTGCTGCAGTTTGCAAACATGGTTGGAACTGCATACTGCTATGGTTCGTAGATATGACTGGAAAGGTATACTGCTGCAGTTGGCAGATATGGCTAGTGTAACCACTCCCCCCCCCCGCTACTTTACCTAGTAAGCTACCCCTCAGTACCCTCAACTGGGCACCCAAACTACTTCAGACACATTTTGGTATCATGCCTAGCTTTGGGAATTTATACCAGGCTTGTTATTTCTAGAGGTCAGAAAGGGGTGGGAGTGTACAAAAGCATATTACACACAAATGATCAATATACCCATGTCCTTTTGCCTAGGGCTATACTTCTAGAGAGTTATCCAGTAATTCCACACAGGAAGCAGTAACAAGAATGTTGAAACCAGGTTGGGGTTCTAGAGTGTGGCTTTATTCCAAAGTTGATACACTAAAGCAAAGGTGGACCCCCCAAGGGTGTACACTTTATGGCACAAGGCAAGGCAGAACAACATCTTTAGGGGACAGAAACTCTAATCATCTCATATTGCATAGGACCTTGGACTCTCTTCAGCAGCAAAGCCTCAGCTGAAACTCATTTTTCTTCTAGTGGCACTGGCCACAACAGAGCATACAACCTCTTCTAGTGGCACTGGCCACAACTTAGAACATTTCCCATATGGCATAGGATTTAAACTTTTAGCAATGTGGCAACTGGCCACGACAGAGCACACTGGTGCTCAGATTAGCACAACCCAAACCAGGGGGTAAATGTTCTCTTCAGGCATTGGCCATCATGTCTTGAATAAGCAGGCACCCTTATGGAACCTGTAGTGCTGAACTGATCACTCCAGATGGGGAGGTTGCCCACCTATTGCTTCCATGTCCATACCGAGCCGTTTTTTCAGAGTTACACCTCAAACTTTTAGTAAAACAGTAGAACAGTGCTCCTTGGAATGACTTTCACATTCAACATTTGAAACACACTACTTCCGAGAGTAAACTAAAGTCCTGAACAATGTGTGAAGTTTCACTGGGGACTCCACAATTGTCAGCCAACTTTAAGAAAGGATGAGAGCATCCTCAAACTAGAACAGAACTTTGTGTATTTGTCCCTTTGTCAGAGTACACCTCAAAAGAAAACACAGGTACAAGCCTCCTGGGTTACCCAAAATCAGATTACTCACTGTTGTAGAACACAAACAGGCAGCTTCAATGTCCTGGATCAAATCAGGGGACTGCCCTTGGATCCATTCTGCAGTGTTCCTCATCTCACAGGGGATGAGAAAAATCAGAAACTCCTGCTAAACGGTTTCCACCACTTCTACTGCAGGCAGATGGTTCTCAGCAGTAGGGTGAGAAAAATAGGCTCTCCTCACAAAGCCCACATTGCAGCTCCTCACCCCTCCAACTGCTCAGTCTTGCTGCTGACACAGAACTCCCTGAAAATTCTAAAGCTCCCACTCTCAGTTAGCTACTGTGGCTTATGCTGCTGTGAGAGTTCTGAATGACATCACCTCTCTCCTCTCAGCTGAGACCAAGTAAACAGGTAGTAGGTGAAAATCCATTTAACTAGTTATTCACCAGCTGCCTTCCCTACCTAGCACTGACACTGATGGGATTCTAGTATCCTCAGGGGACCAGGGGGTTACACTAGGAATGTATACTGCTGTAGTTTGTAGATATGGCTGGAAATGTATACTACTGCAATTTGTTGTCATGACTGGTAATAAATGCATATACAGTAGCTGCAGTTTGTAGATATGACTGGCTATACATACTTCTGTAGTTTGTGGATATGACTGGCAGTTCAGAACATTACATTATGTAGATATGGCCAGTAGTGCACATCGTTGCTGTATGTAGACATGGCTCCTTGGTTCAAACCACTGCAGTTTGTAGTAAGGGCTGACTAGTCACAGTGCTACAGAACGTGGATATTGCTACCAATACACATTGTTGCAGTATTATGTGGATATGGCTGGGAGATAACATTGCTACTGCACAGCACTATGGATATGCTGACAGTGCACACAACTTTTTTTATTAATTATTCTTTATACTCCTCTTGTCCTTGACCCCTAACAGCACAGTTCTCTAGCCCTGCCACCTAGCTTCTCCTGGACTTACCATGCCAGCAAGGCCCCATGACTCCCCTTCTCCCATGGTGAGGCTATTAGGGGTGCACCAAAACCCCCTTCAGAGTCAGCATCTAGAATGGAACTGGAGAACCAGATCAATGGTGCTGGGTCTTCAAGGAGCTGGTGCCATTCTTTTTGTGACAAACTGTTTCTTCTGTTCATCCCCTTTCAGGAGAAGATAGCATTAATGCATGACATTCACACTCAGCAAGCACTGGCATCACTTCAGCCGGCCATCCTGTCCAATGCACTGCCACCCCTGACTTACCTGCAATGCTTAGGGACTTCTAAGAGTCATTGCTGTTGCAGGAAATGATTTGTCTCATGCTGTGAGGAGGCAAGCCTCCTCTGGATTGTTCAAACCTCCTCCCCCACCAGTTTACAGAATCTCAGGCTACTCCCTGGACTCAGGTCACCAGCATTGCAAACAGTAGCACTACTGCTGCACTGACAGCTGGCCCACCCTTTGCCAGGGCACACTTCTGAAGTATGTTGAGATAACTGGCATTATAAGTCTAATTAATTACTCATGAGGCAAATGCCAGCTCTGATTGGCTGGTGTACTAGGCATTAATCCTTTAGAAATGCCCTGTACATATCAGAGTGGTGTGCATGTTTATGAACTCTCTTTAAAAATAAATAAGTTTTGTCCTGTTTGTAACTTGATTAGGCTTATAATTGCAATAATGACCATGCAACCAGTCACTTCCTTTTGGTTAATGACCAGATAGATGAGGATGGCCCTTGGCTGTGTCTAGGGCCACCCTTCCCCCCAGCTGGTCGTTAATCACCAGGAAATGACTGGCTGTTCGGTCATTATTGCTGAAGTTGATCCTATTCTAGCATGTGTCTGACAGCATATACTGCTGCATTATGTGAGTATTGCTAGCAGCATGTACTGTTGCATTATGTTGATGGCTAACTGTTAACACTGTTAAGGTATCTGTATGTTAGTGGCAGTGCAAACCACTGCAGTATGTGGATATGACTCACGGTGCATGCTGCAGTAAAATGTCATATTGTCTGCCAGATCCCACCATTGTGGAATCTGGATATGAAAGGCTCCCTCACACCCCTACCAGTACAAGCACACTATTTTTTATACAATATTACAATATTACACTGGTGGGTGAGGAGGAACTGCCTGAAAGTGGTGCCAAGGCAGCTGTCAGGGGCATTCCTAAAAGTGAGGCAGCCAGTTTTTACCAGATAAAGGGTTCAGAAGGGGCTAAAAGCCCTAACGGTAGATAAGGCCACAGGACCAGATGGGTTGTACCCATAGTTGTTCAAGGAATTGGCAGTGGAACTGGCTGAAGCCCTAGCAGGGCTGTTCAGTAGCTTAATTCACATAGCGATGGTTCCAAGAGACTTGAGGGTAGCGGGCATAGCCCCGCTACATGGGGGTGGTGGTAAAGAGAAAACTGTGGAATTAGGGACCTGTTAGCCTTACTTCTGTAGGAGGTAAACTAATGGAGTCACTAGTCAAACAGGACCTTGTGGACTACTTAGTGAGCAGTGGTCTGCAGGATAGTAAACAGCATGGGTTTCTGACAGGGAGGTTTTGTTAGACCAACCTGATAGTTTTCCTTGACTGAATAACAAAGGGGGTAGATAAGTACGATGCTGGGGATTTACTCTACTTCAGTTTCAGCAAGGCTTTGACTCAGTGCCACACAGAAAATTGCCAAGTAGGCTGGAGGATCTGGCCATGGCTAGGAAAATAGCTGGTTGGGTGGGAAACTGGTTGAAGGAGAAACAGCTGAATGAGGTGGTAAACAGGGTCAAACTGGAAGACAGGGAGGTAGTAAGTGGGGCACCGCAGGGTTTGTCCTTGGTCCTGTCCTCTGTAATATGCTCATCAGTGACATTGGAGAGGGCATCCAGACTGAGTTGTGACTCTTTACAGTTGTCACAAAGCTCTGTGGTAGGGTAGATAGTGATGAAGGGAGGAAGGAGATGCAGCGGGATCTACAAAGGCTGAAAAGGTGGCCTAAGGTTTGGCAGTTGAAAGCCAATGTCAAAAAGTGCAAGGTTATGCACCTAGGGAACAAAAACCCTAAAACAGAGTACTGGATGGAAGGGGTAAAACTCAGCACTATGGTAGACGAAAGGGACCTGGGAGTCATCACTGGTGACTCCCTTAAACAATTAAGCCATGTAACAAGGCCCATAGTAGGGGTAATATGATCCTGAGTGAACTGGAAATGGTATTAACAGCAGGAAAAAGGAGGTACTACTACCTCTATATAGGTGACTGGTGAGACCACACCTGGAACGCTGTGCTCTGTTCTAGAATCCTCACCAAAGGAAGGACAGGAACAGGCTGGAGATGGTTCAATGCAGGATGACCAAGATTGTGCAGGCCCTACGGGGCAGCTCTTATGAGGACTGTCTCAAGGCACTGAGCATGTACTCGCTGGAGACCAGGTGAGAGAGGAGGGATATGACAGAGATCTTCAAGTTCCTGAAAGGAATAAACAAATTGAAATGCAGGGAACTATTTAGCAGAAGTAAAGATTCAAGACCCTGAGGTCATAAGTGGAATTTGGGAGGGGGGGGGGAGGATAAGAGGCATTGGAGGAAGTTCTATTCTATGGAAAGAGTGGTAGAGCCATGAAACAGTTTGCCAGCAGACGTGTGTGTGTGTGTGTGTGGAGTACCAAGACCATAAACTATTTCATGCATGATTGGGCAGTGTGAAGGATTTGGTGGTTACTCGGGTCAGCAACAGTAGGGAGGAGAAACAGGGGGCAGACAGGGAGGGCTAGAACCTCTTATGGACAATAGGTCCTAGGGCAGATGGGGAACTACAAGAAGACTAGCTGGACCCTTGATCTTTTTCTGCCATTAAAAACAGAACTGCTGTGTTTGTGGAGCAGCATGGTGCCTGTATTACAGTAACATAATGAAAGACTGCTTTCCTGTGTTTTTATGAAACTTTTTAAATATTCTGATAGGGACACAGATTTTAGATACTGTTTTTAATTAAGGTATAATACAATTATGTGTAATTAAACACCAATTGTATGTGATTTTTGATGAATTCCAGTTAAATAATGGACTTTTTTTCTCTGAATTACAAATGAATTCTGTTGGAGTAATGTACATTATTAAGAAAAGTCAAAGCATTTTTAAAGGGAATATAAAGGTTACTTTACCCTTTTTTTAACTGTAATTAGAAACTTGGACATGTGTGTAGCCTCCTTAATCTCCCTACTGCACTTTTTAAACTGTTCACTTTCTTGGGGAGCAAGTCTAATGCTGCCTGTTCCCCACCTGATATCCATCTTTATAATTGCTGATTGAACGCTATGATGTCAGGTTATATGAGGCACTGTATTTAAACTTTTTTAATGAGTTTCCGCACCACTGATGTCACTAGGTTTTGGAACTAATCACTAGGAGTGTGCAGATACAGTACCTTATTTTGACTATTCGGATGAGTATTTGAATTCAGGGCCCCAAATATTTGGGTATTCTGTATTCATTATTCACAATTCATTGTTTGTGTACCTGTGAAAAAAGAAGAAAGAAAAAGAAAACAATCCCACCCTCCTCCTGAGCCCAATCCTTTGGGTTGGGATGGGGAGTGTTGCGTACTGCCAGGGTGTGTATGTTGGGGTGATATTGATTTTGATAAGTGAAAAGCACTAAAGATGGTGCCGACCATGCAGGGGTTGTGTTGGGTGCCCATCATGGCAGTTTGAAACATGAAATTGTGCATTCTGGGGGGAGTAGAGGGGGATTGGGATTGTGGCAGAGGGTGGGGGATGGGAGTTGTATTTTAAATGACTGGGCTGGGGACAGGGATGGATTTACCTTTGGTGGACCCTCGTTCCAAAATGTTTTGTAGGCCCCCTCACCCCCCATGCCCCGCCCACATTTTTATGTGTTTCATTTAATTTTTCCCAAGTTCCCCTTTATTCAGATAAGATGGAAATAGGTCATTTAAGCATTGTTTTGAATCAGCAAAAATTTAACAAGGTAATATTTGAAAATATAATGGTATGACAACATACATGACTGCCAGTGTAGCCTAGAGTTTAGAGTAATGAGCTTGGTACATCTGACAGACCTGGGTTTGATTCCTACAACCTCCATTTGCATACTGTACTACTCGCAGAAAGTCACTTAACTTAACCACCCTAGTGCTCCCAGTCTGCCTTTGAAAACAGGCACTTGTGCCTAGTGGGCCGTACCTGGTTACCAATGAATACAATAAAACATTGATTACAGAGGCATATATTTTCCACATGCCTTTGCTGCTGCCAAAAGTTTTTATTAAACTTGTTCACTCTAAGAAGTGTAAGTAATATCTCAGATGCAATGTGTACAGAATAAGAAAGTTATGTTTTTCTGGAATCACTGTAGCATGTAAAACACTTCATTTTATTTTACCCAAATTCCCCTTTACTCAGATTCCCATATGATGGAAATAGCACTTTTAACCATTGTTTCCATGAGCAAAATATAACTATGTAATATTTGACAATATAAAACAAATATGATGATGTGACAACATATATGGCTGACAGTATAGTCCAGTTAGAGTAATGAGCTGTGAATGAGCTTGGAACATCTGGCAGACCTAGGTTTGATTCCTACAACTTCCACTTGCACCTTGTGTGACTCTGAGCAAGTCACTTAATCACCCCAGTGCTTCCAGCTCACCCCTGAAGATAGGCACTTGTGCCTAGTGTGCTTTACCCGGTTAACAAAGAATAAAAAAAAATATCAGTTACAGAGGCCTACATTGTTGGTGTTCCGTTGCTGTAGCAAAAGTTTTTATTAAACTTGTGAAGTCTAAAAAGTTAACATCTCAGATTCATATAAGATAGAAATTGCCATGGTATGAATCTACAAAATTTAGTAATGTATTATTTGACAATATATGACACTATGATATTTGACAATATATTTGTCATATCAGTGACAGAGGCCTGATATATTTTTGGCATGCCTTTGCTGCAGCAAAAGTTTCTATTAAACTCAAGCTTTAAGGAGTTTACCATGTCACATTCAATGTTTAACGGAGTACGAGAGTTAAGTCTTTCTTGAAGCACTGTAGCACGTAAAGCACTTTTTATCCTTTTTAAATGTGAAAAAGACCTTTCACCAGTGAAGTTAGACACTGGCAATGTCAGGTAAATACACAGTGCAATACAAACATTTGGAAATGCCATTTGCAACCTATGCACGTTCATTATGGTCAGCATTTGCAGCAGTGCAGGTAGAGCTCGTGTTGATGATGATGATGTCTTGGAGGTAAGCTCCTTAAGAAGTGAGTGCCATTGTACTCATTCATCAAAAATGTCTTCACTGAGGTCATCTGAATAGAATTCAATTAGATTTCTTAGAGACCCTTCAACATCAGTGCTGCCAATGTCATTATCTGTTAAAAAACAGAAACGGCTGTTTATTTCAGAATACACATGGATTATTTTGTTAAGATCGCTGATGAGTGAGTCAACTGTGATGTAGAATGTCTCAACTTTGAACTTCTCCTCACCAGTTAACATGACTGCTAGTTCTTCACTATCATCAGGCATATGCTTTGGCCGACGCTGCCGGTTTACCTGGAAGTTAACTGTAGGACTTAAAGACATAGCAGAAGCACAGAACTGCTCAAAATTGTTCTTTTGTGATGCCACAAACTCGGACAGTGACTTCAGTAGTGCCACAGCAGTGCACAGGTCCATTGTTTCAGACTGCAGAAGTTTACTTGTGTCACTTATTTTTGTAAGGATTTTATTCCAAAATACTGTCATAAATACATTTACTAACTGATCCATGTTTTCAAGTAATGAGTTTGCCTCTGATCATGTGTCATGCTTCTGCATAGTGTCCACACCAATAGCCTGAAGGACAGATCGGTAGGTTTTGAAGTTCAGTGATAAGCTGCAAAGTACATTCACATGAACTGACCACCTGGTGTCGCTGAGGGGTTTTGGTAGAAATTTTTGGTTATTACCATCAGATGGCTTTCAATTCACAGCATCTCGCAAGAGACTCCAGCAATAAACTGAGCCTGAGAAAAATGAAGTTTTTGGACAAATCCCAGAAATGTTAGTGCATCAGTGCAAGACTCTACGGCGGCACAGCTGGACAGGTTAAGTGAGTGGCCCATGCATGGGATGTACACTGCTTTCTCATTGACTGCAATTACCAAGCTTGCATACTGTAACAGGTGCCGGACATGTTACTGGCATTGTCAAATGTTTGCCCTCTGCAGTCATTTAGACTGATATTTAGTTTGTTACATAGGGTTTCAGTGACAACATTAAACAGATGAAGACCCATATGTGATGTAATTGGAATGAACTGTAAGAAGTGTTCCACAGGTGCATTATTCAGCACGTAGCGCACAATAAATGTGAGTTGATCAGTATGGCTAATATCTGGCGTGGAATCAATGCCGAATGAAAAGCACTTAGCCAATTTTAGCTCAGCAATGGTTTGCTTTATTTTGTCAGCCATGAGCTTAATAAACTCTTCACAAGTAGAGGATGACAGATATGACGTTGTGCCTTGACCAGCATTGCCGTACTTTTCGATGTGTTGGGCAAGAAATGGGTCATACTCTGCTAGGAGCTGTAAGCTGTCAAGGTCAAAGGGAATTAGAATCCCTCTGTGGCAGAACACACTGGTTGTGCATAGTTGCCAATGCAGTATTTTCTATGTTCAGCCTGCATCTCTCTAACATCTTCTACTCCAGCTGGCCTTGCCCCTTGATTCCTTATCTGAATACTGAGACACCATAGTTATTTAGTGCGTTTGCTAATTCCCCTACTTCACCCAATGGTCCAGTACCAAAAATGAAAGGTCCCATCTTATCCTTGACTCTCCTTTTGGTCCCCATGTTTCAACATTCCCTCTGCATTTGAAGTTTTCTAGTACTGAGTGTTCCATATGTCTCTGTAGTTAAATGCAAAAAAATGCAGCGTGTGTCAGAGTGACTGAGAAGTAAATGTGACAGCTCTATGCATGGTTTCTTTTGTCTCATGAACATAACTGTTTATGAGAATGGGCTACAGCCTTTCTGTCATATACAACAGATACGACGTACAAAACCCACATCAGCATACTGTACAGGACACCTAGTGTGGGACAAAATGTGATTCTGCACTAATAAAGGAAGGAAATGCCATGCATACAGGTTTATCACGAACTAGAGAAGGAGCACACTGGAGCCTAGATATCAGTAAGAGCTATGCAACACAGATCCATAATACAATCGTGTTTCCCCTCTGAGGTTTACAGCAGCAGTTAGAATAATTTTATATGTTAGACAGAATTGTATGGCAGATCTCCTAAGCAAATGGTAATGAAGTATGCCCAATAGAAATCTTTATTTTATAACAGTAGTCACAACCCATTGAAAGTTGCTGTGCATTTACTGTGTGCATGTAAGTGATCTCATGGTATTACATTCCCTGAGGGCCACCTCATCCCTTTAAAAAAATGAACTACCCTGGGCTAAAGGGGCTTTCATACCTACAGTGCTGTTGTAGGCTTCTGGACAGACAGAAATAAGGATCCTACTAGTGCACTAAAAATAATTTGCAAGCACAAACAATTCAAAATACAGTAGATGTTGCACTGAAGGTACTGGGATACAATTTAAAGGGTTTGAATTCTGACCATAATTAAAATACTTAGACAGATGTGTTTGAAAGAATGCTTCCTGTGTATTTTGCATAACCAGTAATTAGAACTAAAATTTGGCATAACTGCAGCAGTGATTTACTTTACATCCTCTGTTCATAAAACAAATACACTCCACAGAAGAAGGGACACTATGAAATAGAAAACAAAATGCTCTGTTATGGATGTTTTTATTCTTTCTCATGCCCCCTCAGACAGTCCCTGCTGAGAAAAGGGTTAGACAAAGAAACGGGGAAAGAAAAGATTTGTCTGTCAAGACTGTCAACCCTGCTCTGACTATTGAGAGACCTGAAACAAAGGGTCCAAGGGCCAAAGCAGAAGCTCCTTTCAGTAACAAAAGCTACCATGGTTTCCATAAGTAGAGCTATTGATGTGGCTGAACTCCTAATGCCTGCTTGAAGTGTTTGTATCTACCCTGCCTCCCAACAAAACCACTACCACCACCACCACTACCCACTGACCATCACAGAAGCAGTTTATGCAGCTTAGTTGTTAACATGAATCAGATACCCTCTTCACCACCTCTTCCCAGACAGTGACTAGTCTCATCTGACTTGGGATCAACTTACCAACAATGGCGACCAAGTGGAGAATTGGGGGCTGCTGGGCTGGGGAGTAGACCACCAAGCTAGACCACCGCCACCCTGCTCCTGATGATAGACCTGAGTGATGACCACTGGAGAGGCTCAGAGCACGATGATGAGGAGAGGCTGTCACAGGCTGGGTCCCGTCGATCATGATTTATGTGGATCAGTCCTCTGACTGTTTTGGAGTTTACTTTACCACACAGATCATTTATGCCGAATAATACAGCATACTGGGGAAAATGAACTCAATTGACTCGAGTCAGGATTGCTCAGGAGTGGAGTAGAGAGTGATCCAGTGGTGGCAAGCGACAACTCGAGAGTCTGATTCCGGACACCACCAATGACCACTTGATGTAAAGCCGAGCTGAGGGGAAAAAAGAAAGAGTCTTCAGTTGCAAGTTGTAACACATCATGGTGTCAGACTCGCACTATCCTGCAGCTTGTGCACTCTTTCTTCAGTCCTCGTCATCCTCACATGACCGTGCAGGGAGGAGTGGGGGGGGGGGCGGCTGAAACATCTGCATCCCCGCCTGCTCTGTCTCTCATACTGGCTCACTAGTTGGGGGTAGGGGGCCATCTCTCACAGCCACTGCAGACCTGCCTTTTTCAGTAATGAATTTGGATTGGACTCAGCCGGGCCTGGTGCCACAGCACCATTGGCACCATTATAACTCCGCTATTGACTGGGGAGGAGAGTGGGTGCTGTTTCTCTTTTTTTAGCCAGTAGTACTTTCCAGTCCAGCCTACCAGTCTAGTGGTAGCGCTACCACTTACCATTGACAGGTGTGGGAGTGAACTCTGAACATCAGAAGGTTGACTAGGGGGGAGGAGGACTGAGTATCTGATGAACTGCTCTCCTACTTTGAGGAGGGAGTAATGCTGCACCCAGTGTACTCCTGACTCCTAGCAGCGGCGGAGATACAGGAGCATTAATGATCCTTCTTGCGCTCACTGATAATTACGGCAGTTTCAGATGACACTCACATAGCACTGCTCGCCCATCACAGCATCGGAGGTCGGCAGTACATGCCCATCATGACTGGTACATTGAAATAACTAGGAAACTATATAAAGCAAAATACGGGGGGCGTGGGGGGGTGGAGCCCCCCAAATACAAAAAAGACCACCAAATCGATAGAATAATGTTTAAGGGCACAACTATTTCATTGGTGCACCTGGGGGGCGTGGGGGGTGGAGTGCCCCCACATAAAGTAATTTTTATAATTCTCCGACAATTAGCAGCAAGATGTTTGGAGGTCTAGGACTCACAAGAAAAGTTTACAGACACTTAAATCATTACTGGCTGCAGCTTGTGTCTGCACCTTGGGATAAACATTTTACCGAGACTAATACAGTGCAGAATTGCGGAATGTCTTGTTTGTTTTAGACATTTTTGAGCTTGTGCAATACTGCGTTTCATACTTTTCAAAGTGTGTGACTAGACTGTATGCAGTACATTGCGTGTTGCAAAAATTGGGAGTGTCTTTGTATGCCATTTCAGTCTGTGGAGGCGTATGTGTGTGAAGTTGCTAGATTCTTAAGTACCGTAGTGCACAGAAATATTTTTTTCATGCAAGCGGGGACCTTATTCCTCCGGTATCACCGTAGCAGCTAGGGATCAGGCCCCAGGGACACAAATCTAGGCATGGGAGGAGCAGCAGTTGCTGACATCCTATGTGCAGGAGCATGCATGCAGCCTTCTAGATGGCATTGCATGTCCATCTTTGCAGGGGATTAACAAAGGAGGAGAAGAGGGCTGGCCAGCATGACAGGACCATCCCTTCACAGGCTCTGCACTTGATTGCCTCCCACCTAAGAATCTGTTTAATGGCCGTTAGACTGCCCCTGCCACTTGGGTGGGGGGGGGTGGACAGTGGGTAAGGCTGGAGTAGGATGTTAAGTTGATACAGAACTGTGATGATGAGGATGGGGGAGGTCATTCTCTGATGATGGGACTAGCCAGTGGTGGAATAAATAGCACGAACTGCAAGAAACAAGTAGTATTTCCCAAATACTGTAGGAATAGACTGGAATAGTACCATTGTTCGCTATTCATATCCAAATAATGAATAGTGCATTATTTGTTGTATTCAGGAAATACTATTTATTACTCGCTCACCCCTGCTTACAGTAATTAAAAATTAATATTGGTTGGTGCATTGTATTGTTTTGTTTGAGACTGAAACCCAAGAAAACTTGATTAAAAAAATATTACGTGAGAAGAAGGCAGCATCAACAAAGGACCATAAAAAAAGGAAAAAAATATATATTTCAAAGCAAATGAATGAAAAAGCACAGAAGTTATAGTAAGGAGACTAAACACACCTAAATGTCAAATCACATTCAAAAAAGATAAAAAGAGAACTAGCCTGGAAATGCAGCAGTAGCGCTGCTGCTCACTAGGCTGGAGACCTAGGTTCGGGGGTGATACTGCCAGCACTCTGGACACCCTTTACACCACTTTTCTGTTTACACTAAAAGATATGGAAAGCTATGGTACATTGATGTCAGCATCTGTATTGTGACATTGATGATCCTACACTCCTGACAGTCCTGCGTGTCTACTAGCTACTGGACTGCTTTGCTACCAGTTAATGCTACGACCGCAAACTAAACTACATATACAAAAACTAAAAAAAGTACTAAAAATTAACATTCTGTGGATTTTTTTTTAATTAGTTTATTTGAGTTGGGGGCCTGCCCTTCACCCCCATGTCAAAAAAGGGGGAGGGGGCAGAGTCACCCAACTCAAATAAACTGACAAAAAAACACCCCATACACAGCACAAAAAACTAACATAAGCACTGAGGCAGTTCATTAAACTCGCATGAGCACTGAGCAGGGTTTTAAATAATTGATTAGCAGTTTTTTTCTTGGGATGATACTAACTGTACAGAAAGTATTTATATAGATTTTCTAGAAGTACTGTGTTTGTTAAACACAGTGAGGCAAGAGCTATGCATTTTCACAAAGATTTAGCACTTTTATGAGCAAAACGTTAATCAGTTTTTAGAGTTAAATAAAACCCTGCTGAGGCAGTCAGACAACGTTCAGTTCAGTTCACTTGAGTAACACAAGTAACAGAATGATGTGATTAGTGTAGCGGTAATACAGTGTAATGTATGCTATTTCCATAATGTACTGCTGGGGTACTTGCGGGGCTGTGGAGTGCTACAGTATCGCAGGTTTGGTTGCAGACTTGGGTCATTCAGGCTTGATTGGGGGATGAAGGATTGAGCACCCTGGGGCAGCACTCTTCCTTTGGGGAGGGGGGATACAGCAGCCAGCTGTTTGCCTGCCACCTGGTGTAGGTCAGCTGGTAGCACAGCAGGATCACATGGAGGGAAGGATGGCAGCTTCCAGATGGCGATAACATGCATGTGTGCACATTATTGTAGGTCAACACCCTCGGGGGGAGAAAGCAGAGCACTGGGAAAAAGCCTGAGTCTGCTGGCACCAGCTCCCACACAGGCTCATGAAAGACTGACATCATAGGCCACCTACTGCTGTTGTCCAATGTTGGAGCGAGCCACAAATGCTGACTTTTGTAATTCTTCCATCTGCTACTAGGTGGCTGTGATCTGTTCTGTTGGCCATACTTGCAAAGCCCCTCGCAATACAGAATATACATTTAGAAGCAGCAGACAATTGTCATTTGTGTCTGATAGCACAGAATTTTGTATTTTATGTAAGGGCACGCTAGCAACCATCCCTTCCCCATGTCTAGCAAGCATGCAACACAGAAAACATTTTGCACGCTACCTAACATTTCTCCCTTATTAGCCCGTTTCATCCCATCCACCCTGCCACATATTCCAAACCATACCTGTCTATCACAGAATTCCACTCTATTCATTGGCATTGATTTCGGTTCAAGTTTATTGCAGGAAAAACTCCATTGAGCAGGCTCATTTACAAGGAGGTCCTGATTACATAAACAGGAACATATACATATAGACAACAATGGTAGGTGCAACACATAAAAGCAATTACAGTGAATTACAGATGACTCAATATATGGAACAATTGCATGATAGCAATAAAATATAAAATAATATGCACAGGAAAATCATGTAATAATCATACAGTATAGTAATAAAGTGCATGATTATAAAATGACAAGATACAGTGCATGGTGACATGTTAACTACAGGGTGGAATGGGAAAATACAGTGCAAACAGTAAAGACTTAAGCAATAATCAGCCTGGTGGTTACTAGAACCCATTTATGCAGCATACTGAATTAGGGTTGAAGGAGTGGCTGATTCAGATGGGTGAGAGATCGGAGAGCTGAGAAATGGGAAGAGATGGGTAAAGCATCAGGATGAGCAGCAGGTAGGGAGAACAAAAAGGGGGGTCATGTATACTATAGAGTCATGGGTGGAAAGGTTGAGAAGGTAGAAAAGAGATAGAAGAGAAAAGAAAAGAGTTAAGTGCATGAGTGTCTGGGAGTGAGGTGGAAGTGGAGCACAGGGGTGAGGTGAGAGTGAAGCACAAGGACATCCATAAAAGGGATGGAGAGGGTGGAGCAGAAAGGGGAGGGGGAAGCGGAGGGCAACAGACAACAGGGAATGGGGAGAGAGTATGGAAGCGGCACTCACTACCCATGGTTGACTGTAGACAGATATAGATATACTGGGGAATTCAATTATCAAACATCTGGACAGAGATATATGCGACCAGGATAAAGAGACTTGTACCTGCTCTAGCTTTTGTGGAGCTAAAATAGCTGACATTACCTTAATGGTGAATAACATTCTTCGCAATTGTGGGTCTAATCCCCTAGTTATACCTCATGTGGGCACTAACAGCACTATGCATGATGATCTACTTGAGATTAAAAAAGATCTAGTTGCACTGTCTAATAGTCTGGTAAAACTGGGAAGTGAAATAGGTTTATCTGAAATCCTGCCAATAACACGAGCATCATATGAGATAAATCAAAAACTAAAAACCTTCAATGAGTGGCTTAGAAAGTGGTGCCTAAGAAAAAAACACATATGTATTACACACTGGGAAGAGTTCTCGAGCAGGACTAAACTCTTCTGTGGTGATGGACTCCACTTGAGCCATGGGGAGAAGCACTTTATTGGGCAAACATATAAGCATTTAAACTAATTGACTTGGGGGAGAGGCAGGTAAATCCTTCCACTCTAAAGATAGGGGCCCAGCTATTCAAACTGCACCAGGCTGTGGTGCAAGCTTGGGCACAGCTCAACTTGGCTGTGCAGGGGTGTGGACTGGGCGATATTCAACGGAGCTGCGCTGTGGCTCAGCAGCATTGAATATAGCACCCTGGCCACCCGCAGTGTGAGTGGCGCAGTGGCACTATGCTGGCGCAAGTGGCCAGAGTGGAGGATGGGGATGCTGTGCGCCAAGTTCCATTGCGCTATGCACAGCAACCGCGATATTCAAAACTTGACATGCAAATGGGGCCATAATGTATGCAAGGTGCAAATGGAGCCATTGCATCATCCATTCCATTGCATGCAGGTGCGCCGATCCCGATGACCTGCGCCTGGCGCCCTGCCAGGCAGCAGCTGTCTGGGACCGATGCCCCCTGCAGCCGGCAATGTGCTCCACAGCCCGATCGCGGGCTGAAGTAAAATATAGTACACTCCAATATCCCTGGTGGTCCAGTGGACCGCTATCTGCCCGATCGCAGGCATTAGTAATGAATAAAATCCCCAAACTCCCTGGTGGTCCAGTGGACCGCTGTGTGCCCGATCGCAGGCATTAGTAATGAATAAATAAAAATATGTCCAAACTCCCTGGTGGTCCAGTGGACTGCTGTGTGCCTGATCACGGGCATTAGCAATAAAAAATAAAAATATGTCCAATATCCCTGGTGGTCTAGTGGTACCCCCCTTCCCACCTGCTCACTGAGCCCCACTGCCCTGCTCCCCCCATCAGCTGGTGGGCGGCAGCACCCCAGCTGCCTGCCACCCCGCTGCTCGCTGAATGACACTGTTGGTAGGGCTGTACGCCCATTGGTCCACAGCATGAGCCAATGGACATGCAACCCATACCATACTACACATTCCAGATATGTGAATGGGCAGCGGGGCGGCAGGCAGCCGCGGCACATCAGTGGGTTGCACGTGGCGCAACACTGTTGCACCATGTGCAACCCTTTTGAATATCTGGGCCAGGTTACATTGGTTATAACATATGTATTGGGAACAATCTGAACCTTCTATACTTTAACGCTAGGAGTCTACTTAATAAAATAGACAAACTTAAGCTAAGATTAGTCTCGGATAAAACTGATGTTGCAGTAACAGAAACCTGGGGTGATGAGAAATCCAGCTGGAATAATCACCTACCAGGGTACACCTCCTATATACTGATATAGTAGACAGAAGAGGTGGGGGCGTGGCTATTTTTATGAGAGATACCTTGTAAACTTTAAATATCTCAGACAAAATAAAAGCCCCATACTGCTCCACTGAAACTATTTGGATTAAATTTGGTCCTGAACAAGGCCAAACATGTTGTCATGGAGATCTGTTATTGCCCCCGAATACAACTTCAGAGACCCTAGATGCAATTAACAGGAAATTGAAGTTGCCTGTGCATTAGGGGGTATCATGCTAATGGGCGACTTCAGTCTTGGTGAAATATCATGGAAAGACCAGACAGCGTCAACAGGATTGGGCAAAAAATTAATTAATGTATGCTAGCAATGTAACTTTACCCAAAGCATTAATCTATCTATGAGGGGTGATAGAGTTCTGAACCTAGTAATACATAATGCTAATGTGGCCATAAAAAACATTTTGATTCACTCACCAGTTGGTGATAGTGACCATAATGCAATTAAATTTACTATGGAAAACACCTTCACATTCACAGGTAGTGAAACAAAAATATATATATGTATGAGAAAGCTGATATATTTAATATGAAATCAAAGTTGAATAACCTTGACTGGGATCAAAGTTTCTTAACTTTTCCTATAAAGGATAGTTGGGATATACTTTCTAAAACATTAACCAATCTAAGAGATGACTATATCCCCTATAAAATCAAAAATAATAGTAATAAACACTGTTCTAAATGGATGGGTAAAACCTTGCGGAAACTCATTAAACAACAAAATAAAAAATATTCAATTTACCTTAAATCACAAACAAAAAATAATTGGATTTTCTATCTAAATAGCCAAAAAAAGTGCAAAAAAAGTATTCGTAGAGCCAAGATAAAATGGGAATATTAATTGGTGTCTGAAGCTAACAAGACCAACAGTAAATCATTTTACTCTTACATTAATTCACTTAAAAAACCCATTTGCCAGGTCGGTCCATTGCAGTGTAACTACACCATAAAATTCGAACCTAACAAAATGCCCAATATTTTTAACAATAAATTTTACGAAATGTTCAGTCTTCCCAGAATAAGGTCACACATACTAATTCTAAGGATGAGCCTATTACCGTATCTGATGAGTGTGTCTTTTATAAATTATCCTCCCTTAAGGGTAAAACCAGAATCTCCCCTGTTCATATAGCTGGCCACATTTTACATTTGCTTGCTGACTGTCTGGCACATCCGCTTAAGCTATTTTTTGAAAAATGTCTAGACTTAAATTTCATCCCTGAAGTATGGAAAACAGCTTATGTCATCCCCATACATAAAAAGGGGCAGAGGAATAACTAGGAAAATTATTGGCCCATAAGTCTAACATCTCTTCTCTGTAAAGTGTTGGAAAATATAATAAAGGACTTACTGTAATTTCCCCAGTTCTGGATAAACTTGATAGAGACCTGAATGGGTTTTAAAAAAGGTTGAAGTTGTTTAACCAGCTTATTGTGTTGTTATGAAAAGGTTAGCTGTTAGCTCGATTATAAGATACCTTATGATGTCATCTTTATCAATTTTAGTAAGCCATATGATGCAATGCCACATTGGGCTTTAGTTCTTAAATTTAATAATACAAAAATTAACAAGAATGCAGTTAACTGGATTTCCAACTTGTTAGCACACAGAATACAACATGTTCTGATTACTGGTCAGCTTTCAGACACCAGTAAGTTTATCAATGGGGTCTCACAGGGCTCCGTGCTAGGCCCATGTCTTTTTCAAGCTTTTATAGTGGACTTAACTAATGACTGCTTTTCTTCAGCTACAAAATATGCCGATGATGTTTAAATCGGAGGGCCCTATTTAAATTCTGAGCAGACAACTACTATTCAGAAAGATCTTGATATCATCACACAGTGGGGTTACTAAGTGGGAGATGAAACTGAATTCTGACAAGCTCAAGGTCATGCACTTTGGACCAAATCACCCATTTTTCACATATAAATTAGATGGCAAAATACAAACAACTAGTCCCAATGAAAAAGATCTAGGGATCAATATATCTGAGGATTTTCTTCCAGCTACTCAGATAAATGGGGTTTTACTCAAGGCTAACAGAGTTACCTGGTCAATCAGAAGAAATATAAAATCTAGGGACAGTAAAGTGATGATGCCTTTATACAGAGCGTATGTTCATCCACACACTTCACAACTATGGTGCACATTTAGGAAATCAGACATCAGTTGATTGAAAAAGGTACAAAGGAAATTTACCAAACACATCACAGGTTTACATAATGTCTCCTATGTATCAATAATTAAATCCTTGAATCTTATATCACTAACCACTCTACATCTTAGGTGTGATCTTTTTATATTCAACATCATTCAGGGCCCATACTTGTTAACTGTATTGGGATTTGAATTCAAAAATGACACATACAACACCAGAGGTCACCCCCTACAGTTATATAGCAGAAAATATCATTTGATGGCATGGAAATGTTTTTTTACTTTAAGAACTGTGAATCCCTGGAATGCACTTCCTTTCAAGGTAATTACCAGCAGTTTGAAACTAGCATTCAAGGACCGCCTTGATAAATTAATCCTTTCAGGTGCTAAAGTTAGTTATTATTAAATAATAAGGAGCAACCATGAGCCTCTAAGCCTCCTAGCTCCTTCAACTCCTTAGTATGATCCTTAGTATGACTGGAGGTGGGCAGGTGGGAGAGAGGAAAGGAAGGAGGGGGCTATAGGAGGATGAGAACCGGGAAGAGAGGGGGTAAGCAGGCGGTGGGTAGATGGGGCTGCCAGATTAGAGGAGGACGGATGGAGGTGATGACAATGAGAGCTAAGTCCTCTGACAATTACATACTATAGAAACATAGAATTTGATGGCAGATAAGGACTGCTTGGCCCGCCTAGTCTGCCCATTTTCCTACCTAACAGATAAGCTGCAGATCCTAGTTAACCAACAGCTTACTTCCTCCTACCCCCCCCACTAGGACTGCCTTATGCCTGTCCCATGCATTCTTGAAGTCCCCCACTGTTCTTGACTCCACTACCTCCTCGGGGAGGCTGTTCCATGCATCCACAACCCTCTCAGTGAAAGAATACTTTCTCACATTACCTCTGAGCTGTCCCCCTTCTATCTTCAAATTGTGCCCCCTTGTTCTTGCACATCTCTTTTTCTGGAAGATGCTACCCTCTTGGACTTTGTTAATTCCCTTGAGGTACTTGAAAGTTTCTATCATGTCCCCTCTCTCCCTTCTTTCCTCAAGGGTATACATATTAAGCTCCTTTAGTCTTTCTTCATATGTCTTCTGGTGCAGACTCTGCACCATTTTGGTTGCCCTCCTCTGGACAGCCTCCACTTTGTCTATGTCTTTGTGGAGATGGGGTCTCCAGAACTGCACACAGTACTCCAGATGGGGTCTCACCAACTGTCTGTACAGAGGGATAACAACTTCCTGTTTTCTACTATTGATGCCTCTTCCTATGCATCCCAGTATCCCCCCAGCCTTCCTTACTGCCTTCTCACATTGCTTGCCCACCTTTAGGTCATCTGATATAATTACCCCCAGGTCCCTTTCTATTTTTACTGTTGTCAGTATCTCACCCCCCATTGTGTATGCTTCCTGGGTTTTGTTTCCCATGTGCATTACCTTGCACTTCTTTCATTGAACCTGAGCTGCCAACATTTGACCATTCCTCCAACCTTGCCAAGTCACTTCTCATCCTTTCCACTCCATCTTGTGTATCAACCCTGTTGCAGATCTTTGTGTCATCTGCAAAAAGACATACTTTTCCTTCCAGTTCCTCTGCAATGTCACTTATAAAGACAATAAAAAGGACTGGTTCCAGTACTGAACCCTGCGGTACCCCACTAGTAACCCTCCTTTCTTCACTGTGTACTCCATTTACTACTACCCTTTGCGTCCTGTTTGTCTAGCCAATTTTTTATCCAGGCTACCACCTTGGGACCCACTCCAAGGCTGGATATCTTGTGTATTAATCTTTTGTGTGGGACTGTATCAAATGCCTTGCTAAAATCTAGGTAGGCCATGTCCACAGCCCCTCCCTAGTCCACTACTTTGGTCACCCAGTCAAAGAAATCTATTAGATTCATCTGACATGACCTTCCCATCGTGAATCCATGCTGCCTTGGGTCCTGTGCCCCACTGACCTCTAGGTACTCAACAATTCTTTCCTTCAGCAGTGATTCCATCATTTTCCCTACCACTGAGGTCAAACTACCTGGTCTGTAGTTTTCTGCCTCTGTCCTGCTCCCACTTTTGTGAAGAGGAATCACATCTGCCCTCCTCCAGTCCTCGGGTACCACCCCATCCTTCCATGATTTGTTAAAGAGAGTAGTCAGCGGTGTCACTAGTTCTACCCTTAGTTATTTTAGAATTCTTGGGTGCATCCCATCAGGCCCCATTGCTTTGTCCACCTTCAATTTTATTAGTTCTTTCAGAACCCTTTCTTCTGTAAATGGACTGGTATCGACCCCCATCTTCAGAGTGCTTCTCTTGTTTGGTTGGGGTAACTCCCCCTCCTCTTCCTTTGTGAATACTGAGCAGGAATATTCATTCAGTATCCCTGCTTTTTCACTGTCACACTCTACCCACATTCCTTCCCCTTTATTAAGCTTCAGTATCCCTCCTTTGGTCTTTCTTCACTCCCTAATGTACATATAAAAGGTCTTATTCCCCTTCTTAACATAATTGGCTATCCTTTTCTCGGTTTGGGCCTTTGCTATTCTGACTGCCTTCCCAGCCTCTTTCTGCTTTAACTGATAAAGTTCTCTGTCCTGCTACTTCTGTGTTTCCTTATATTTCCTGTATGCTGTCCTTTTCTCCTTAACCTTCCCTGCCACCTCTTTTGAGAACCATAGCAGTTTTTTCCTTCATTGTGTTTTATTGATTTGCTTTACACAAAGGCTTGTTGCCTCTGTGATGGCTGTTTTGATCACTCCCCATTGTTTCTCCACCCCTCCTTCTTGCCCATTTGCTAGTGCTTTTCTGAGGCACCCTCTCATTTTCCCAAAGTCAGCCCTCCTAAAGTCCAGTACTCTTGCTTTTGTATGGCTTGATTGTATGGCTGTGTTTATCGTGAACCACACTGTTTGGTGGTCGCTTGTACCCAGATTGCTACCAACTTCTAAATCTGAGATTCTTTCTCCATCCTCATTTGAGAGTACCAGGTCTAAGACTGCTCCCTTCTGAGTGGGTTCCAATACTTGCTGTCTGAGGCATGCCCCCTGTAGGACATCACGAATGACCCTGCTCTTGGATGTGCCTGTAGCAAATGTGCTCCAGTTAACATCTGGCATATTCAGGTCCCCCATCAACAATATCTCCCCTTTTTCTGCCATTCTAAGAAAGCCTTCTATCATTTCCTTGTCCATTCCCTGACCCTGAGATGGGGGTCTGTATACAACCCCCATGCGGACTGTGGTGCCATTGCCTGCCTCCAGAGTGACCCAAAGTGCCTCATCTGCTCCCTGTTTACTCTTTAGTTCTGTTGCTTTGATCCCTTCCTTTACATAGAGAGCTCCTCCTCCTCTTTAACCCTCCCTGTCTCTCCTGTAGATTGTGTGTCCTGGTATGTTGACATCCCAGTCATGGTTCTCTGTGTACCATGTTTCTGTGACTGCCACAATATCCAGGCAACCCTCTTCCATCAAGGCCACTAGTTCAGGGAGCTTGTTACACAGACTACGGGCATTGGTACTGATCATCCTCCACTTTTTGATAGCCTTACCCCTTTTAGCCCCATTTCTGTCCTTACTGCCTTTGCTTTTTTTTACATTTAAATCTGTTCTGCTCCCTAATAACTTCTGTACCTTGGTGTTTACCTCACTAATCACCATGTTTTGTGGGGGGAGACTCAGATTTCCCTGCTCCTTTTCAGTGCATCCCCCCTTGGCTGGTTTAAATCTTGCCAATGAAGCATTAAACTTTTACCTAGGATCCTGGTTCCCCCCTGGACAGATGCAGACCATCGCGCCAGTATAGGTCTGCATCCCTCCAGGTGGCTCCCCAGTCCCCAATGAAGCCAAAACCCTGAGCTCCACACCAGTTTTTCAACCACTCATTGAATTCCCTGGTGAGAAGTGCCCTAGCATCTCCCTTGTCATAGACAGGCAGCACCTCCGAGAAGGTTACCATATGCGCTACTTGTCTAAGGCACCTTCCCAACCCTACAAACTCCTTTTGCACTGCTCTGATCCCATTCCTAGCCATGTCATTTGTCCCTAGGTGGACAATGACATCCAGCTCCCTCCCTCATGCAGCTCTTCCCACGATCCTGAGGAGTCACTTCCTGTCCCTCCAAGCCGTGGCGCCAGGAAGGCACCTTACCTCACTCTCCCCTTCCTCCCCCATTTCTACCCCAATGATTGAATCCCCCACCAGGAGTTGTTTCCTTCCCCTGTGGGGTCCCATGCCACCCTCCTGTGGGTCTCCTTTGTGAAGGTTCCCAGCATCCTCCTTGGTCTTCACTGCAGGTGCCTCCATAGAGGAACAACTATCCACCAGAAGAGTGAATGAATTGTGGAGAGGTACAGCTGGAGGGATGCAACTCTGTTCCACCACCCTTTCCCCTCCTTGAGCCCACCCTGGTCCAGCCTCTCCTCTTTCTTGGCAACCTCTGAGGTAGTGGCATTGGCCCTGGTGGTCCCTGGGTGGGGGAGGAGATTTCACGAATCCTAGCCAGGTCAGTTTGGAGACGGGCAACCTCCTCTCTCAGACCAGAGAGGTGCCTCCAAATAGGGCAGCATCGCAGCCTCCAGAATGTCTCCCAGAATACTGCCGCCCCACAGCCATTGCACTGCACCACTCCTATCATGTCTTATTTTGTATCCTCTCTACTGTTTCTATGGATGCTTATTCTCTCCTCTCCTTAAAACTCTCACCCTTCCTATTCTGGGACAGCAACTTCCTATCTTCTTCAGTAGCCTCCTTCTTCCTTGCTCAATATCAGACCACAAGCAGCTAGAGGGGTAGAGTGAGCTACTTTTTTCCTTTAGGGTTGACAAAACCAATGTTTCTCTATGATCCTTTCCTTCCTACTGCCAAACAGGAAGTTCCTATTGACAGTCAAATCCAGTGGCTATAAAAGTAGAACTGGCTTTGGGTGGGTAGGATGGAGGGCAATTAGTAAGAAAAAAGGCTAGCAACAGGAAGTTGTAATTTGACTCACCTGCTTTTATAGTGTCTAAACCACACCCCAGGTAAGCTGTCTTTCCTCCTACTGGTTTAGCAAAGTCAGCTGATACAGTACCCTTCCCTGCACAGAACACACACTGACTTTCCTTCTTTTTAACCCTAAAAAGACCCCTTCTACTTCTAATAAAGTTATCTGTCTACTTAATCTTAACAGACACTGACTCCTGCTGAGATATAAGTTTTAAATTAATAAGAAAATGTAGCTTCTTTTAGTTAGCTGCTTTCTGCTCAACAAGCAAGACTAGCAACAGGAAGTTGTAATTTGACTCACCTGCTTTTATAGTGTCTAAACCACACCCCAGGTAAGCTGTCTTTCCTCCTACTGGTTTAGCAAAGTCAGCTGATACAGTACCCTTCCCTGCACAGAACACACACACTGACTTTCTTTCTTTTCTTTCTTTTTTAACCCTAAAAAAGACCCCTTCTACTTCTAATAAAGTTATCTGTTTACTTAAACTTAACAGACACTGACTCCTGCTGATATATAAGTTTTAAATTAATAAGAAAATGTACTGTAACTTCTTTTAGTTAGCTGCTTTCTGCTCTACAAGCAAGGCTAGCAACCTTGAAATGTTTAGCTGCCAGAGTTTTGAAGAAGTTAACTGAGACAAGACTTGTGAGCTTGAACACTGCCTGAATGCTATTCCATGCCATGGGAGATGCGAGTCCTAGGCACATCCTGGAGGATGAAAGCTGACTTCTTTAGAGAGTAGGTACTGTGAGAAATGTGATTGAGAGAGGAGATATAGCCTGGAAGTTTGTATAAAAGGATTTTGAGCATCCACGTGCTGAGATGAGACAGTCACCTTAAGTCGAGAGATGTCCAGCCAACTTCAGTATGCAGGTCGCAGTAGTGTATCCTATAAGGTGCTTTGGTGGTAAAGTGCAGAGCACGGTAGAAAAACACGTCAAGTTAGTGTAGATTGGTTGCTGAGGCTCAATTATATATTTTGTTGCCATAATCTAGAAGTGGGAGGAACATCGCCTGAACTAGTCTAAGTCTGACCTCAGGTGGAAAGAGCACTCTGTTTCTAAAGAAGAATCAGAGTCTAGCTTTAAGTTTTCATCGCAGAATTCAGCTGGCGTTGGTTTGGATGTATAAAGTACAGTATTGTCCTCGAGAAAATTTCAGCTTAGACTTAACAGTGTTGGAGTCCAGGGTATTACTGTGGATCTAAAAAAGTATTGGGCCTAGTATGGACCCTTGTGGGACACCTCTTGTGATGGGGAGGGAGTCTGATAATAGGCCATCAGTTTTAATTTTCTGGAGTCTACCTGTGAAGTAGCTGGAGAACCTTTGAACTGTAGTAATAGTAGTACCTAGATAGGGGAGAAGGGTGATAAAGGAAGCAAACAGGAAGATATTAAGGACTGCTTGTTGGTGTAGAGGATTGGGCATTGCTTTGGGGGCTAGTGGTCTGGGGTTCAAGTCCCAAGTACAGACAAAGGCAATATGTGTGACATAATGTTTTTAGAGGAGGAAGGACAACATTAACTTTTGGAAAAAAAAATGGGGCTCATAACTGGTCTTGTGGTAGGGTCACAGACTATAGTATTTCAATAAATAGGGAAGGCGGGGAAGAAAACCCAAGCTGCCTTAATTCCATTGCCCACAGTGGAGGAGCCATTCCAGAGGGTAGGAATGAATGTTGTGGGGCCTTTAAATACCTCCAGCTCCTCTGGTAAGAGGTTCATTCTGACTGTGGTAAATTATGCCACCCAGTCCCCCTAGGCAGTCGCCCTATCCTCTCTGAGGACAGACAAAGTGGCAAATGCCTTAATAGGGATTTTCTCCTGTGTTGGGTTTCTGCAGGAGGTTATCACCAATCGAGAGGATTCCTTCATTGGACCTGATAAAATGTTTGCAGGAGAAGTGTGGGGTGGTGCAGAGACACACAACAGCTTATCACCTACAAGCCAATGAGCTTCTGGAAAGATGTAATGGTACCCTGAAGTCAATGCTCCAAGTGTTTGCTAAACAGCATGGGAGAGACTGGGAGAAATACCTTCCCCACCTGTTGTTCGCATACATGGAGGTGCCCCAAGAGTTGACAGAGTTTCCCCCTTTGAGCTGTTATATGGATGCCGGGTATGTGGGCTCCTAGACTTAACCCAGGAGGATTGGGAAGGCAAGCATGCCACCCAGGGAACTCCCATATTGTATTATGTCCTTAGGTTTAGGGAAAGGCTGAAGGAGCTTATGGGGACAGCCCAGAGCAACCAGGCTGCTGCCTAATAAAAATAAAAAGTGTGGTACGACTGCAGAGCCAGAGCTTGCTTATACACAGTGGGTCAGGAAGTCATGGTCCTCATTTCCATCGGGAAGGACAAGCTGCAGGCTGAGTGGGCAGGACCATATAAAGTAGTCAGAAAAGTAAATTATGTGAACTATACCATAGAAGCACCTGACAGAAGATATACAGAAAGAATGTACCATGTCAACAGGATGAAGCCATATGCTAATAGGGCTGACATGGTGTTTGCAGTGCGTAGTCTTGGGGAGGGGATGGATGAAAGAGACCCCCTTCTGGACTTGTTGGGAGAAAGCAAGTGGGAGTCCTTTGTAGTGTCAATTAAATTGTCACCCCAGTTGGCCCCGGACCAGCTCCAGGAAGTAAGGGAGGTTTTAGCAGACTTTGCTACCCTGTTTAGCAACAAGCCTGGACTAACCCCCTTAGTGACACACAGTGTGGAGACAGGGACACAGATGCCCATACGGCAGACATCATATCGGGTGTCAGAGGCTGTCCAAAAGGACATTAGGAGGGAGGTGGAGGAAATGCTGGATTTAGAGGTAATCCAGAGATCCCACAGCCCCTGGGCCTCACCCGTAGTCCTTGTGCCCAAGCTAGATGGCTCTACTCATTTTTGTGTGGACTATCATGGACTGAATGCAGTCAAGAAGTCAGATGCCCACCTGATGTCAAGGACAGATGAACTCCTTGGCAGGTTGGGACATACCTTACAACTATTGACCTGACAAAGGGGTATTGGCAGGTAGAGTTAACTGCTAGAGCTAGGGAGAGGTCAGCCTTCATCACTCCGATAGCGTTATTTGAATTAAAAGTAATGCCTTTCAGAATGAAGAACGCCCTGGCCACTTTCCAAAGGTTGGTGAACCAGGTGTTAAATGGTGCAGAGTAGTACGCTGTGGCATATCTGGATGACATTTGCCATCTTTAGTGCTACCTGGGAGGAACACCTGTCCCACCTTAGAGAAGTGCTGGGCAGGATACAGAGGGCTGGGTTCACTGTCAAAGCTGAGAAGTGCCAGGTAGCCATAGCTGAAGTGGCATACCTTGGGCTTGTTGTAGGCTGGGGACAGCTCTGTCCTAAATAAGTGAAACTAGAGGCAATCAAGGCAAAGCACAGACCAGAAATGCAGAAGCTGCACAGGAATTTTCTAGGGACAGCAGGGTACTATAGGAAATTTGTACCCAATTACAGTGCACTGGCTGCCCTCCTATCTGACCTGGTAAAGAAAATAATGCCTAAGAAAATTATATGGGAACCCGCCTGTGAAAAAGCCATTACCAAACTGAAGGAGACACTGTGCAGTGCTCCTGTTTTGGCAAGTCTAGACTACAGCAGACCCTTTGTAGTTCAGACTGATGCCTCAGATGTAGGTATTGGGGCACTGCAGAGTCAGACATCCAACCAAGGGAAAAATCACCCCATTATGTACCTAAGTAAAATGTTACTTCCCAAGGAGCAGGCATACTCTACTGTGGAAATAGAGTGCCTGGCCATGGTGTGGGCCCTAAAGAAGTTAGAGCAATACTTATTTGGGCAGCATTTTGAGGTAAAAACTGGCCACAACCCCCTGGTTTGGCTGGCACAAATGGGAAAAATGAATGGTAGACTATTAAGATGGAGTCTTGCCTTGCAAGGGTATGACATGACAATCTCACATAGGGCTGGAGCAACCAATCAGAACGCAGATTGCCTGCCACATCTGTATGAGGAATGAACTGACTTAGGAAGTTCATCCTATGCAGGGGACAGAGCCCCCAAATTCAGTCTGGATGGGGAGGAGTGTGACGCTCTGCCCCATTGCTTATGATTATTGTATAATATCTATAAAATAAATAACTGGTCTGTGTATGAAAACTATCTCTCACAAGTTAACAGATTTGGCCTGTAACTTTAAAAATCAGTAGCTGGAACTACAGGATGTAATTAAACAGACCAGGATAGCTATTAATTAAGACATCCTTCTAGAGAGACAGTTTATGGCCCTCATAACTTGTGCTGCCTTTGAAGTGTCCCACATATATGACTTTATGATGTAGCAGGAAGAAGAAGAAGGCACTGGACTGAGTCTTAATGGTTTTCTCACGTATCTGAGAATAAGGGACATGAGTGAGGGGTTGTTAAGTTCAAAGAGAAATGTTTAATTAAAGACTGTCATATTTGGGAAATGGCTAGTTACAGATTTTTTAAAAGCATATGACTCACATCCTCAGAGACACTGATGTAAGAACATTACAACTGGGGTGGTTCTAGCTGACCTCATCAAAGGGGGGGGTGGGGACAGATAGAGTTAAGAATGAAACATAGAATGGAATGGAATGGACAATATTAAATAAACTCTGACTGGGAGAGCACTTAGAAAGATAATAGTTAGAAAGCAAGTAAGTTTTTGTGGTAGGAGTGTTTTTATGAAACTTCCTTTTTGTTTTATAAGATTGTAAGCTGTATGATGTACTGTTCTGTGTTTAATTTTACATGTTTTTATTATCTTTTAGTAAACAATCATTTCTTTGACATACTGCCTGGGTGTCTTTCAGTTCTTTTTGCATGTGATGTATAGGTAGGTAAGTCTGACAGCTGTTTGCAAAGCTTGATTGTGTTACTGAACTTGCTTAAAAAGGTAAGAACTACCTAGGTCTCTTATAGAGTTAAGAAAGAGTTCATTTTGGATACCTGGTTAGGTGCCCCTGGTGAAATATTGTACTGCAGTCCCGAAGAGGGTACATTTCTGAGCCTGTACATTGGGTATGCTAGCAGTTTGAATCCCTCCAGAACCCGAGGCTAAAGGTGATTCGGATCCAAAGCAGACAGGCGGGCTATCCTGTCTGTTACCTGTTCATACTATTGCACTCTGAGGTGGCACTGTGGGAGCAGAGGACCTGACCCATGAGTGCATTTGTGACAGGCATTAATTCAAAGGGAAAATAGGAGATTAAAAAAGGTGTCACGTGACAGAAAGGGTGTATAAAGGAAACGCACGAGCTAGGGGTGGGTGGGTGGGGTGGGATTGGTCACTTAGTGCAAGAAGATGACCAAATTATGGTGAAAGAGGTTTAGACTGTGGCAAAGGGTAGGCAGTGACACCTGTCACCTGATTTGTTTTCACCTCCCCCATTTTTAGGCCATAGTAGTAATGGCAATTGATGTCACCATCCATTTTATGTTCTAAACCACTGTATGTTGTGAAAATAACAGAGAAGTTGAATTATCTTAATAGCTTTTATTTTATACCAACATAACAGTATGTCTCAATGTACTCTATAGGACTATGCTAAACAAATACTCTATGGGGCAAAGACACACAAACACTGCACTTTCTTTACAGAAACATTTCAGAAAAGTAAAATAAAATATTTCACAGATACAAGTATGCAAACAAAACTGTACATAACTGTACATATATGGATGTCTGACACACACATACAAATACTGAAGATTAGCCCTATTACAGTATTGTGCCATGTTAATCAGTAAACTTAAAATACACATGTAGTTACTATATGCATTTTATGTCAGTGAGTGTACTTCACCTTTGTACACAATTTGTAGCTGTTCATTTATCCTGTCCCTTACCTTTGCCACAATAGGTTGGGTATAATTAAAGTGCTACCTTACATGGGTTAGGATAACATTGATCAGGTTCCTGAAAACCCCCTTTTTTGCTCCTTGTGATGTCATAGTTCACATTATATGCCCATTGTACATACGAACAGCACAAGGGAAGGAAAAACCAGAGCTGGGTTGTCAGATCAACAGCACCTCAGATTCTATTCCTTTTCACTCATGAGAGGCACAGTGTCGATGTCTGGTAGAATGTTCATGCAACCCTTGGTGTGCCAATTGCCTATTTGTACTGGCCCATGCTCTATAGGCCAAGTTACCTGTGCCTGAACTGATACAGGTACCCCCTCTGCTGCCATTCCTTCCAGCACAATGTCTGTGATGTGCACTGAGTCAGCGCCAGGTTCATCTACTGGTGGTGATATTTCCTCCACCTCTGCCACATTGCCCTCAAAAAGACTGGTTGTTGTGTGCCTCTCTATAGGTGTGGAGATCATGTCATTGACCTTGGCAGCCACATCTCCTTCAATTCCCTTCTCTGCTCTTGTATCCTGGACCACAGTTGGAGTTGACTGGCCCGTATTTGCACCATTGTGTCCCTTAGCTATTGGCATTCCAGCTGAGCTTGTTGTATGCTGTTCCTTACAAAATGCTCAAATGTTATGCTCTGTCCCCTTTACTTTGTTGTCTTTGCTGGTTTAGGGGTAGGAGACCCACTCGATACTATTGCCTGAAGTAATGCCAGGGTGGAGGAATCTGGGCAAGAGACTAGGGGGAAATAGTGCATACTGCTAGTGGATGGGGACTAGTGGTCTGCACAGTGATCTCAACAGTCCACTGTCTGGAGTGGGCAGAGGACTTGGGGAACTTTAATGCATATCACCTGCCTGGGGACAGGTGACTTGCACCATGTTCCCCATCAGTTCCCTACCTGGAATGGGGGGGGAGAGGCTGGGGGTGCAGTATGCTCACCAACCCCCTGACCCCAACCGACTGTTATTACCTTATGCATTGGTTTGCCCAGTGGAACTTGAGCTGAGGAACTGAGCGAGAGTCCATGGAGGACACAGAAGGGTCTGTAGATTGAAAGGATAATCTACCTGCCTGGAGGCTTGCAGCTGATCACAACATACTACTGTACTTAGAACTACTTAGATGAATTTGGAAGAACATGGGTGACACATTACCCCATGCCAGTGGATGGGTGCCTTAATCATGTTTTATACAAATGTATGTGATTCAAATTCTTATTTAGCTTACTTGTTCTGTAGGGGAATGGTGTGGGAGATCATCAAGCCTTGTGTAATGCTAGGGGGTGTGGCACAGAGATCTGGGGGTATATGGTGCCTTCTACTGGTGGGAACCAGTGGTCTGCAATGAGCCCCCAGTCCCATGCCCATGTTGAAAAGCTGTTTGAAATAAAATACAGTGCTGCTGTACTTGAAATTACTGAATATAACTATATATGACAATGTATAGTGTGTCTTAGCTTTTTTGTTTTATTTAATGCAGTATGTTTTGTTCCACTAGCTAGTCTGAGGTAATGCCGGGTGGGGGGCAAAGGACAGTGGCATTGAACAGTTTTCCACTGAACTGTTCCTCCTTGCAACAGCAGAAAAACTTGCACATCCTTTTGCCTTGTGAAACCGCTGAGGAACGTTTTGATCACCTTTATGATTCATTTCCGTTTTCCATTTTGAATATAAAGCTGGAGTCTTGGCAGGAGAAACACTGCTGCCAGATCTTCGCTCTTCAGTCTCATTACTGCTGGAAGCTATTGTGCACTTCTGTACAAATCTCTTGGTGGCTACTTCTTCCAAAATGTCTACACTGGCCGGGGGGGGGGGGGAGACATGGTGCATACCGTCTGCTATGAAGTAATGGGATGAGGTATGGGGGTTGCAGCATACGAAAATGCACAAAATGTTGAACAATTTTAAAAAACTGCTTGAAATAAAATGCAGGGCTATATTTCTAGAAATTACTGAATAAACATGAAAAAGTAAATATTTATTTATTTAGTTTTTGTTCACATATAGTGTGTCTCAACTTTTTTTTAACTTAAAGTTAAGTTTAATAATACTTAGAAACCATAGAAGTGTTACTGTACTGTATGTAGTGGCCATGTTTCAGTTACTGGCCAGCATACTGTTCAGTGTTGTCATTGCTTCACCATCAGTGGTCTTATAGTAAATTCAGTGTAATACAGTTTCCAGAATCTGGCACTGTTTTATCTACACAGGCTGTTTTGCAGCCTGTGGTGAGTGTTTCTGCTTTACAACATGGTACAGTAATCGGTTCCTTTTGAAAATTGCATGATGTAGCTTATGTCCCGAGCACAAGAAAGAGATGAACAGGGGCAGAAACTACATGATACAGATTTGAAGTGGTTGTTACCAGAAAAATGTAAATCAGAGTCCCAGGATTCCCGCTGCACTCGCTGTGCCCCAGCAGTGGGGTATGGACTGCACAGAAGGGGTCGTGATAGTGGTATCTGCCTATGGCTCCCCCTTTTCTCCATTGACTCAATGGCTGCTTATTCCCGCTGCTCATGGACTCCTGGGACTCCCTCACCATCGCCAGCCAATCTAGGCATGGAAGGCCAGGCGGAGAGACAATGGGGCTTCCTGGTGTGGAAAGCAATGCCTCTTGTACTGTTGAAATTGGCTTAAAGGCTGACTCCCAGGACTCCCACTGCACTTGCTGCACCTCAGCGCCAGCAGACACCAGACTGTACAGAAGGGGTTGTGAGAGTGGTGTCTACCTGTGGCTCCCCCTCCCCTCCACCTACTCAGTGGTCTGCCGACCACAGACCCAATGGGACTCACTCACTGCCACCAAGTCCAGCCATGGAATGCCAGGAAGAGAGTCATTCAGGCTTCCTGGCACAGAATATTAAATAAAGCCTCTTGTACTGTTGAAGTTGGCTTAAAAGCTGACACCCAGGACTTCCGCTGCACTCACTGCACCTCAACGCTGGACACTGTACTACACAGAACGGGTCATGAGGGCGGTGTCTACCTACACCACCCCCTCCCCTCCCCTCCACTGGCTCAGCAGCTGCTTGTTCCCACTGAACATGGACCCCCAGGACTTCCTCACTGCTGCCATCCAGTCTGGGCATGAAATGCCAGGTGGAGAGCCAGTCAGGCTTCCTGGATACAAGTTTCCTATGAGCTGAGCATTGGCTATAAATTCGACAATGGACACTCAGCTAGCGGTCCTTCATGCTTGTGGTCTGGAGCACTAAGGGTCACAGAGCAAAGCATATCTACTGTGAGAGTTGGCCGTCAGCCATTCACGCTGCCCAAAGTAGAAAAACCCTGCCCTCACGCTTAATTGAAGTGCTCTACTTGGCAAAAAAGATTGTCATACTGAAGTTAAGTTGAACATTACTGCACATGCACTGTTCTTACAGGTAAACAATTACCACTTTAAAATAGCTTATGGTATCAAACTTTAAGTGCCATTGCCCATAGGGAAGGAGATTTGTCTTATGATATATGTTCCTTGCACTATATATTCCAACACACTGCTGATATAGGTATTAGTTGTGTTTAATGATACTACCTAGGAGGCAATAACCTATTGTTCACATTTGGCTAAACCAACATAACCAGCTTATTTATACTCTAAATTGTATCTGCTCTGTTAGTCTGAATTGGTATGCTGTTATAATTATTTAAAGCATATTATCTCATTACTGAAAGTGTGGTTTTATTCAGAGCAACACCTTTTCTCCTCTATAATTACATCTACCCTAAAAAAATGTGGGTGATAACCTTACTGCTGTTGCTCTCCTGAATGAACCCCCCCTCCTCAGAATAATAATAATAACTTTATTCATATAATGCAATTTAAATTATCAAAGCGCTTTGCAATAAAACACCATTAAATTACTGTAAAGCTGTAAAAATCAGATTCAGTGAATAGCAGAAACATACATCCAGTTATGAAAAGGCTAGCCTGAATTGATGTAATTTCAGTGTGGCTTTGAAGCTCTCCACAGTCCGGCACTCCTGAACCTGATGAGGTAGAGAATTCCACAGGGTGGGTGCCATGCAGGCAAACGCCTGAGTCCCAGAAGTCTTCAACCGCACCCTGGGAATCTGTAGCAATCCCTCGTCAGTGGAACGGAGTGGACGGGAGGGACAGTAGGAGCACAGAAGCTTTTGCAGGTAAGATGGTCCCAGTCCATGTAGGGCTTTATAGGTCAGCAAGTCGACCTTAAAGGTGATCCTCAACTGAGCTGGCAGCCAGTGCAGCTCGCGCAGCGCAGGTGTAATGTGGCCATATCATGAGAGCCCAGTCAGTAACCTGGCTGCCGCATTCTACAATAGCTGCAAGTGGCAGACATCCACCCCCAGAAGCCCTAGGTAAAGGGAGTTACAGTAATCCAAATGGGAAGTTACAAAGGCATGGACCAGTTTCAGAAGACACTGGTCCATGCCTCACACCCTACATCACTATACAATTACATTCCATTGGGATACAATTATTTATGTCTGACAGTGGCTGCCTCTGGCTTCTCAACTGTTCCACACTGACAGATCATCTGGTGACCCCGTGCCCTTTGTTTTGTACCCTTCTTATAATACTCTTGAAGCCATACAACTACTCATAGAGAAGAGGTTAGGGGGAGGTATGAGGCATGAAGGGGGGGGTTCTAGTGCTGAGGATTCCATACTGAAGGGGATTAGATGGAGCAGAAAGGGGGAAAGGCATAGCTAAATCTGGGTCGAAGTTATACCTGGGTCGACTGCCGGCAGGGCGGGGTAGTCTCTTCTTTTTTTTTTCATATTTAGTAAGCTTTATTAAGTTTACCAAACAACAAACGATCCATAATTACATTACATAACATGGCATAATACACCACGGTAATAACTTAAGCTATGTAGCTGGTCAGAGGTTAATGGTGTATAAAGGCAGTCTGTCGAAGAAAAAGAAAAAGGTGGAAAAGAAACCAATAAACATATAAACCACCCCCCTCCCTCCCCGACACCTCCCCCTTCCCCCCACCTCCTTATCCCTTGCCATCAGGAGAAGGATAAAAAGAAGAGAAGGAAAAGAAAAGGAAACATAAATCAGGGAGAGGAGTTGGATCCAGAAGAACAGCCACCTATTGCCAGTTTTACCCAGGTATTTTAAAGTAAGTTCCCAGAGCCAATGCAGGAGATATTAATTACATAGCAAGATATGTAGTGGGGCCAGGTCTTCTGATATTTTTACTATTTCCAGAGTAGCTTGCTATAGTATATTCTGCTTGCAGAGCAAAGAGAATTTCTTGAAGCCATTCTACATATGTGGAGTCTGTTGATCTAGCCAGTGGCGCAATATCACTTTCTTAGCACATAAAGAAATTAGCATCATATGTTTCCTTTGGTTACCAATAAGGATATTACTCGAATCTCCCAAAATACAAATTCCTAGTTGGAAGGCAATTGTAAGCCTAGCAGTGGGTTAAGTCTAGAACTAATACTCTCCCAGAGAGGGAAGGCTTTGTCACATTCCCATAAAATGTGGAGTAATGTACCCCGCTGCTTCCCACATGTGGTGCACAGGTCTACTTGGAGCTTACCCATTTTACAAAGTTTTACAGGAGTGTAGTACAAGTCCTGTATTATCTGAAATTGTAGCAGTCTATAACGTTCCCACCTAACATCCTTATACAACCTTTTCCAGATCTGTGACCACTGACGGGGACCCTTGGTGGTTGAGGGAAGGGAGCTGTCCCATACATAATGGGGAGTGCTGTCCAGGTCTATAACTTTTTTCTGCAGCTCTTTATAATAGTATGAAATTAGATGAGAGCTAGGCCTTATATGCAACGTACTGAGTATGGGCCCAGACAGATGGTGTTCTCATAACCCACTACCGAAATGCCTTAAAAGGACCTGGGAAATTTGGAGATACTTAAAACAAAAAGATATAGGCACATTATACTTAGCCATTATCTCTGAAAAGGTTAATAGTCTATGGTTATCTGTTAGGTCTATGACCTTTTTACCTGCTCCCTCCGCCCAAAACCTTGGAGTAATAATCTTCCCCCCAATTTTAAAGTTAGGATTGCCCAAAATATACTGTGAGGTGTCTTTCTCCATGGTATCCCTTATAGTATAATTCAACTGTTTGTGGATGTGAAGGGTTCCCATAATGGGAGTGTTTTTAAGCGGTCCTGGAACCTTATTAAGCGACAGATATGGCAAAGCCCTTATGTCCATTCCAGCTGAGATACAGAGAGATTTCTCTGTCTGCAGCCACAGTGGGACATAGGTTTCCGAGCTAGGAGTCGAAACAGAGGTCAGCCATTGTGAGATAACTAAACAGTTAGCAGCAAGGTAGTAAAGATATATGTTAGGGATTTGTAAACCCCCTAATTATTTTGGTCTCTGTAACTTGGATATCGCCCTGCGTGGAGGTTTATGCTTCCAGATGAAATTGGATATAATACCGTGGACATGAGTAAACCAGGTCTTAGGTAGATATTGGTGACATAGTTGAAGGGGGTATAACAGCCGGGGCAAAATATTCATTTTAATAATGTTGATTCGCCCCCAAAAGGAAATAGGGAGCAATGCCCAGCGGTTCAGGTTGATTTTAATATGAGCTACTAATTGATCTAAATTATACTGCTTCATTTTGGAATTAGATAGTGATAGGTAAATACCCAGGTATTTCAATTTATCTTTAACCCAGGTAAGCCCAAGATGTTGAATGTCAGCCTTTAAGGTTCAGTTGTTTAGAGGCATAACCTCAGTCTTAGACAAGTTTAATTTATAGTTGGATAACCGACCAAATTCCTGTATAATATCCAATGAAGCCAGTATAGATTTCAATGGATATGTTATGTGAAGCAAAATGTCATCAGCATATACTGATATTTTGTATTGGAGATGGTTGATAGTAATTCCTGTAACCGAGACCGAAGTATTCAGTTTTCTGATAAGGGGTTCTAAAAATAAATTAAACAGATAGGGGTAGTCTCTTCTTAAATGTGCAGGGAAGGGAAGGAGGAGACCTCATGTTGTGGTGCATGTGGGTATGAATGACCTGGCAGGGGGGACGGTGGAAGTGGTGTGGGAGAGGTTCAAAGAACTGGGAAGGCTGTGTGAGTAGATGGGGGGGATCAGTGGCCTTCTTGGAGGTACTCCCTGTACCCGGCACAAGTACAGCAAGGAAAGGAAAGATAGGTGAGTTTAATACTTTGCTGGGGGAATGGTGTCACTCAAGGGGGTATGGCTTGGTGGGTGGCTGGGGTAGAACGTGGGACAGGAATGACCTGTATGCCTGGGACAGACTACACCTGAGCAAGGAGGGGAAAGTGGTACTGAAGCAGAAGATAGAGGAATATGCAAAAACAAAGATGAATTTAAACTAGAAAGGGGGCGCGAGTGGTCAGCTGGTAGACAGGAGTCTCAGGGAGGGGGGCCTGACATGCTTACTCCACTAGTTAATGGAGAAGGCAAAGGAGAGGGGACATGGGGGGAGGCTGGAGAAATGTTAGGGAGGGGAAGGGAGTGGGATGGAGAGTGGTCTCACTGAACGCGAGGAGCCTTGGAAACAAGTCAGCTGAGTTTCAGGCCCTGTTGGCAGTGGGAAGGGTGGACATTGTGACCATCATGGAAACGTGGGCCACCCAGTACCAGGACTTGGAGTTGATGGTCCCAGGGTATAGGATATTCAAAAAGGATATGACCTAGGGGAGAGGGAGGTGGCGGTCTATGTACAGGAGGGAATAAAGTGTGCAATGGATGATGGGGAGGAGGGCAGGACAGAGGTCCTATGGATGTATTTTCAGGACTTAAAAGGCAGGACACTGAGGATGGGGGTAGTTTATAGACCACCAGCTCAACTGGAGGACCTGGACAGGGAGTTAGCTGAGCAAATCCAAAGGGTCTGCAGGAAGGGTAACACGGTGGTGCTGGGGGACGTCAACCTACCTGGGGTGGAATGGAGTACCCCAACCACCACAAGTGCAAGGGAGGAAGCCCTGTTAGAGGCATTTCAGGACAGCTTCTTGATGCAGTTGGTTCACAGGCCAACTTGGATAGGAAATACTCAGGACCTTGTACTGTCCAGTAGGGAGATGATAAGGGATCTGGGGGTGGAGGATTCACTGGAGGGGAATGATCACTACTCAATGTTGTTCACACTCAACATGAGGAGGGAAGCTGGGGGTACAGGTACCAAGGTGATTGACTTTAGGTGGGCAGACTGTAAAAACATGAGGAAATTCTGGTGGGGCACCTGCAGGGAATTCAACCAGGCTGGGACTCAAGTCAGAAGTGGGATGTCATAAAAAAGGGGCTAGTGGAGGCTATGGGGGCATGTACTAGAACACACAGAGAGAAAGGGAGGGCAAAGGAGCCCAGTTGGATGACTCAGGAGGTGAGGGAGAGGGTGAGGGCCAAGAGAGAGGCATTCTGGAGCTTCAAAAAGTCAGGGAGGGGAGAAGACAAGGAGATGTACATGAAGAAATTCAGAGATGCCAGCAAACTAGTCAGAGCAGCCAAAGTTTCCAGGGAGCTGAGGCTGGCACAGGGTATTAAAAACAGAGAAAAGGATTACTTTAGATACATAAGGGAAAGTAGGAACAACAAGGACCAAATAATGAGGATAAAAAGGACTGGGGAGGGTGGAGAGGGGAGGATCAGGCAGAGGCATTAAATGAATACTTCTGTATTCATGCAAGAAAAATGGGACAGGTACTACAGGGAGGGGTGGGGTGGGTGGGGTAGGCAGGGAGGGGTGACAGATGTGAGGATTACTGAGGGCAGGGCACTGGAAGGACTGAGGGCACCAAGGGGGGACAAGGCACCTGGGCCAGATGGCATTCACCTTAGGATACTCAAGAAGCTGACTGAGGTTCTGGCAGTGCCACTGGCTGACCTGTTCAATACCTCCATGGACATGGGATGCATACCACAGGACGGGAGAATGGCCCATGTGGTGCCCATCCACAAAGGTGGCCCAAAGGATGAACTGGAAAACTGCAGGCCAGTGAGCCTCACATCAATCATGTGGAAGCTCATGGAGACAATCCTCAAAGAGAGTCTGGCAACCTTTTTAGAGGACAGTGAACTCCAGGATGGACATCAGCATGGGTTTGTCTCGGGCAGATCCTGCCAGACCAACCTCATTGAGTACTACGACTGGGTGACAAGGGAACTAGACAAGGACCATGCAGTGGATGTCCTGTATTTTTATTTCACCTAGGCCTTCGACCTGTGTTGTTCGAGTTATTCATAGCTGATATCTCACATGGGATCTGAAGTAAGATCAGTCTGTTTGCAGACAACTCCAAAATGGGGGGCGTGGTTGATGACATGGAGGGATGGAAGGGGCTACAGGATGACCTAAGTAAACTGTAGGAATGGTCAGAAACATGACAGCTAGGGTTCAGTGCCAAGAAGTGGAAGGTAATGCACTTTAGAGCAAAGAATCAGCTGGGAGGGGTACAGTTGGGTAGCACCATGGAGGAAAAAGATCTAGGGGTTCTTATAATAGAGAGCATGAACAACTCTGCTCAATGTAGGAAGGCGGCAGCAAAGGCCAACAAAATGCTGGGGTGCATAGCAAGGGGAATCTCCTCCAGAAGTAGGGTGGTAGTCTTCCCCCGTACAGGTCACTGGTCAGGCTGCACCTGGAGTTCTGCATGTAGTTTTGGTGTCCGTACCTGAGGAAGGATGTCAGATTGTTGAAGGGGGTGCAGCGTAGAGTGACAAAGATGATCCAGGCATTGAAGGGCAAGCCCTAAGAGGAAATGTTGAGTGAGATAGATATGTATTCTTTGGAGGAGAGGAGGAATGGGGGGAACATGATTGAGACTTTTAAGTACTTGAAACGATAAACAGAACTCGAACAGAGGGGAATCTTCCAATTAAGAAGAGGAAGGGACATGAGAGGGCATAGTCTCAGACTGGGCGGGGATTCAGGAGGGAGGTAAGGAGACAGTCCTTCATGGAAAGGGTGGTGGACAAGTGGAACACTCTACCAAAGGATGTGGTGGACTATAAGATGGTGGACAGTTTCAAGAGGTGATGGGACAGGGTGAGGTGGAGGGTACATCTAAGGAGGGAAGGAGAGGGAGGGGCAGCTGCAAGATAAGGGGCAAGCTGCACAATCGAGCAGACTCGGCAGGCTGTGAGGCCTATTTCTTCTGGCATTTTCATATGTTCATATGTTCGTACTCCATCCATAGCAGTGAAGCCTCTCTGTTAACCACCCAGTTGTACTGACCAAAGGGTAACACAAAGCTTCTAAGGAATAATTTTGAACTCATTAAATGCACCATCACTCTGCTCCCAATCTGTTTTGGTAATGTTGAACTCAGTCCAGGGCCCTCAGATCCTTGCCTAGCTCATTCTAAATGTGCTAGCCTGCCAGGTTTAAAAATTGTTACGATCAATGTCCTTAGCCTAATTAACAAGGTTCATAATGTGAATGTATAGCTATACCTCTTCAGTTCCGACCTGCTGCTACTCATTGGAACCTGGCTTAATAACTCAGTGGAACACAGTGTTCCGATGTTCACTGGATCCACTCAATACTGGCAGGATAGAATCACCTGAGCTGGCAACATAATCCTCTATGTAAAAGATAAAGTCTCCTTGACTATTATCAACTCCCTGTCGTTACCTCAGGAATTTGTCTGGAGGTCACACTAGCAATATCCCAGAATATTGTCCATCAATATCGTTGGCATCTACAGCCCCCCCCCACCCCATTGGTGACCTAAAGTTTATTAGCCATTTGACAAATTTCCTAGGTTCTCACAGTAATGAGACCCTAATTCTGGGAGATTTTAATCTAGAGTGACTTTCATTAAAATCGAATGACCTCATGTGGCTCTGTGATGATTTTGGTCTAATGCAAGTGATTACTGAACCTACTAGACCTAATTAAAGGAAACTTTCCCATTTCTCTCTACTGGACTTAATGCTGACCAATAGACCACAAGGGATTACAGCCATAGCTATATTTGATAATGACTGTAGTGACCACAGTGCAGTAGCCTGTATCAGAGGCACATGGAAATCACCCGGAGTAACTTTCTTCCACTAGAAAAGAAAATTCTCATATTTCTGTGTGGCAAGCTATCTTCAGGATCTGGCAAACATTAACTGGCAGCACTTTTACTTGGCCTCCTTTGTGCATACAGTAGTAGATGTATTTAATCAACAAATTCTCTCTGTTATGAACTGACACTCTCCACTAATTAAACAGAGAGTTAGGAAAAAAATATACCACTGGATTACTAAAGAGATTAAACAGGTGTTGAGAGATAGGGATAATCATTGGGCTATAGTTAGGAAAACCAAATTGCCCTAGAACTGGACGGTGTTCAGACAAAAAAGGAATTATTGCACCAAACTAATAGTTCAGTACCTGTTATTTTTACTATGACCTAGCAGACTATATACTATTGTAATTTATGTTATTCCTCAGTCTGTAGACTTATCAGCACTGTGTTTTTTTCTGTGCTGTACTGTCCAGATGGGGCCTACGTGAATGAATATACAATTCCAATACCTCAAGAAAGAAAGAAAATGCTTTGCAAAAAAATGCTGTTAATGCACTAGTTAGGCTGGGATAACTTACCACAAAAGTAGTAGCAGCCTACCCTGTTCCTTGAGCAAACAACATCACAGATTCTGTGTCAAGAAATCTACAACAAATTGTGTTGGCAACTTGTGGTGAGACATACTTCTTTACCACTGAAGAGTGTAGCTCTGTGAGGCAGCGGCTTGAAGCTATACCTTGTGCTTTGGACTGGAGGCTATGGTCTGGGAGGGAGGGGAGAACATCAGGGTTGACAACCACAAGGAAGACCTCACCACTGATTCACCATGACTCCAGAGACCCAAACCCTTATGTTTTTCCTTTTGCTGCTTCGGGGAGTTAGGGTTGGAAACCCTAATGTCAATTTCCATACTTTTGTGGCATTCAGTTACCCTAACTTGTGCCTTAATGAAGTTTTTTTTCAAAGAATATATATATTAGGGCTGCGCACTGAAAGAATATTATTTCCTGAATACTGCACTATTCGTTATTCAGATCCGAAATGATGAATAGGAGCACTATTCGTCCACTATTCGGGAAACACTGTCTGAAAGAACAGAAAAAAGAAACAGCCCCCATCCTCCCTAGCTCCCCAGATCATTTCAGTATAGAAGCCCCCATCTTTCCCATCCTCAGGTAGCACCCAGATCCCCCCAGCACACATCTGCACAAAGAATGAATGTAATTCAATATAGTTTAAAATGGCTGCTGGCACAACCACTTGGCACAACCTGCCCATCCGGCCAGCTGCCAACTTGCCTTTGTTATTGTTCATTCTTTCACGAAAGCGCAGGACCTCATAGTCATCATAGCACCCCCCCCATCCATGCCGCAGCACCAGTAGCCAAGCGCATGGAAGAATTGGAATGGAAAAAGGCGACCAACACTGCCTGCCCTCCTCAGTTCATGGTCGGCCACCTTCTGAATGAAGATACTACCACGCTTGGTGGTATACTGAAACCAGATGATCACGTGATAAGCTGGTGTTACTATGGAACCAATGGCAAGCATGGTACTATCTTCATTCAGAAGGTGTCCAACCATGGAATGAGGAAGTCAGGCTGTGTCGGTTGCTTTCTTCAATTCTGATTCTTCTATGTGGCTGGCTGCTGATGTGGTGGTGATTGGGTGCTATGTTGCCTCTGAAGGTCCTTGCCTTTAGGTGAAGAAGGCAGTAATGGATGACAAGTCGGCAGCTGGCTGTGGGGGTGATGGGTTGTGCCGGCTGCCCGTTTTGATTTCACTGAATTACATTCATTCTTTGTATGTAATGTGTGCTGCTGGGGTGGGATTTGGGTGCTACCTGAGGGTGGGGAAATGGGGGGCTTCTATATTGAAATGATCTGTGGGGGCTAGGGAGGTCTGTTTCTTGTCCTTTTTTTTTTTGTCCAAATAAAGAATACCTCATGCCAGAATACTGAATATTCAGCCGAATATTCAGTAAAAGGTATTCACACAGCCGTAATATATATTTATATATAGTCAGTCACAAGCATGCAGTCTTCATACGAATGTGTTAGCAGTTTTCGTTTCCTCTAACTTCATGATAGAAATTGCATCCTCTGAAATGCTGTTAGGTTTGATTGCAGTCATTACCTCTGCAGCCAAAGCCAACCTTGCCTCTGTCTGTAATACATATTTAAATCCTTTAATACTGTAAACTGGACACATATTTCTGCCAGCACTTACAACACCTACAACTGTTCAAAAGACATGAAGTACTGTATAAGAAGTGACTACAGTACCTTTACTGTGGATGCAAAAAAAGTAATATGCATTCTTTACAAGTCTCTTCATCTGAAACTGTTCTGAGGTTGGCTAGTATTCCATGTTCACTGCACAGCAAGTGTTTTTTTTATGGGAGGGAGAGCAGTATCATTTTGTTTAACATTTTATCATCCACCACAGACTAAACAGAAAGGGACTTCAATAAGTATAATCTCAGTCCATGTCCACTACGGATAACTATGCTCCTCTTTTGCTACTTTACTTGTGGGATGAATGTGTTCACACTGAAAATGGGCCAAAGAAGGAGAAGGAAATATGGGTTGACATGGGCAAGATGTCCACTCTGAAGTGGAAGCATTGAATATATTAATCAATATTAAAAATCTGTGTTCTGGCCTTGGGGCCTACAATAAAAAGTAGCAGCTTCAAACATGTAAGATTCATAAGATCAGATACAGGTCAGTAGTGTTAGTCATTATTGACATGAGCCATACCATCAAGCTTAAAACATAAAGACTTGGTCCACCACTTCTTCATCCAATCCTCTCTTGAAAAGGTCTATGTTATTACTACCCAACTCTGATGCAGGAAGAGCATTTCATGTCGATACCACTCACTGTGTGAACCAAGATTCTCTTAGATTTTTCCTATAAAGCTTACCTTTAAGCAATTTATCATGTCCCCTAATTGATATGGTTTCTGGCCTTAGGCTTAAACCCACACACTCCCACATACGTCTCCTTTGCCAAATGCTGTATGTACAAAACATGTCTCCCCGGTTTCTTCTAAATTGCAGTGAATACAAACCAAGATTCCCTCAGTCTCTCCTCATATGCCCTGTCCTTAAGGTTAGCTACCAGTTTTTTAGCCTGCCTCTGGACCACTTCAAATTTTTTAATATCTGTTTTACTAGATGCGACCCAAACTGGCAGCAATACTCAAGGCATGGACAAACCAGCGATACACACAGAGGCAATATCACCTCTCTATCCCTGCTCCTGATGTTTCTCCTGATTGATGCCAATACCATGTAACCAGTACCCACAATGGTTGAACAATGCTTGTTTAATCTAAAGGTATTGGTTACTAGTACTCCCAAATCTTTTTCCTCCTCAGTTGTTGCCGTCTCCACACCATTTATATAGTATTTAAAGAAGGGATTATTTTTCCAAAAGTACATTATCTTGCATTTATTCAAGTACAATTTTAGTTTTTTGTCTCTGACATACTATTAATTACACAGCACCGTGCATAGTGCCGAATCCCTCATTGAATTCCAAGCATAACCAAGGTGCTAAATTCAATGATGTCACATCTGTATGGCTCAGAGCACTTTTCTGTCTGTGCCAGACCTGTTACTCATTTATATCACATGCCGTAAGAGTAGAAAACATATTTTTCCAAAATGGGTGTGCCACATTAAAGATGCTTCCAAAATCAACAAGCATGAACTGCCCAATGGTGAATAGAATCTTGCCACTTGTACCCCAATAACTCTGTCCTAGACAGGGTGCCTCACCCGGTGGCAATATCAAAATCTCTCTATTTGTTTAAGCATAAAACAAATCTGAAACTCATTTACCGTGTATGGTGTCGCCATTAGAATAATAAACAGTGCACTATTTAATTGAACTGTATTCCCCAGTAACCTAATTATTAAACTGAAAGGCATTAACAAGCACTCTTGAATAGTTGTTACCCAGTTGGCAAGACAAACCAGAAGACAATATTAACCCTGAAATACCTCTCCCTGCATGCAGTATGTCTTTCTTTGCTTTTGAAACACCCAAATCCATTAATAAAAATACAAAGCTCAAGCAAAACATGCATTATACAATAGGAGTGAGCAGATAACTCATCAGATAAAAACATGTACTCTCACTGCAGTGTGATAACTCCAGATATCACACTGTAGTGACATCTTCAAACAAACAAAAAAAAAAGCACAAAACACAGTCTTACTGTATGAAAGGCATATGTGATGGCTAGGTGTGTGATGCAGAATATATCTGAACTTTGTGGCAAGTGAGTTCAGGGAGCCATCACTTGTAGCTCCACTACACTCCGCCACTCACGATATTCTCCAAGCTCACTTGCCACTCATTCAGATATATTCTGCATCACACACCTAGCCATCATGTATCTATTAGTCAGCCACTGCTGTGTCATATATAGAATGTTGCCAAAAATATATAGTTTTGTATATTCCATTCAAATCCTATAGGCGTCTGCAGTCTGAAAAGACTAATAATAGAAGGACAAAGTACAAGACTACAGTCTGGGTAACTGAGCACCAAATAAATTCATCTGTGCTGGAGCAGCACTTGTTTTTAACAAGGTACACTCTGGAAGACGCCTACACCTATGAAACACTGCCAGGAGTCCATCTACAAAAAGGATTTATTTATTTATTGAATTTTGTTGACTGGGTAGGCAAGCTGAGTCCAAGGGTCCCTTTTTTAAGGGTGACCCAGAATTAGTTACAGAAAATAAAGTACAGACAATAATCATATAGAGTACAAAAGAGAGCTTGTATACTATTGCTGTACTCCACCCTTTTATTAAAATCAGAGGACAGGGTCCAGAAAGGAACTAATCACACTACAAATTCAATTTTCAAAACAATTTTTCTAACCAGCGCACACACAGGGAAAATAAACTTGTAAAACAGAAAAGACAGGTAGTGCTTTTATCTTTGAAACCCTAAGCCAGCCTGCAGTGGTTACAAGTTCTACTGTTACAAAATTGTGGGGGCAGATCAGACTCCAGACAGGTATACTATCATAAAACTGGCATTGAGATTCTTAGAACAACCGACCCTCACTCACTGCCACTGGTTGGTGGGTCAGGTGGCTCTCAGAATCTGAATGTCAGTTTTATGATATAGTAGCCCCATCCGGTGTCCGATCTGTCCCCAAGGCAAAGAATACTTTTGATTTTTAAAATTGATTAAAATATGATTCCATAGGCTTAGGCATAGATCCTTCACAGCAGTGCTTTCCTGAAAACTGAAATTACCGTACCTCACTTACTGCATTCAGATTTCATACTGCCTCTCAGAGTTTTGAAATGCCACTGTAATCAAATGTGACATCTCTATCTATCTATCTATCTATCTATCTATCTATCTATCTATCTATCTATCTATCTATCTATCTATCTATCTAGCCTAGGAATCAGCTGGAGGAGAAAACTTGCAGCTTTTGAGTACTTTTTGAAAGTTTGAACTGCTAGAAAAAGAGCACTGAAGCTTGGCTAAAGTTTTTACTTACTTTTCTTGATGTTCTTGACTCAGAATCATGAAGACGATGAACTCAGATGAACTCTGAAGCAAGCTGATGTTCCAGTGGGTGGGTGGCAAGGCAATGGACTGAAAAAGACAAGTTTTACTGGGACACTTGTAACCCCTAGGTGGTGCTATCCCAAGGGCTACTACCCCTGCCTGCTTGGCTAGTAGCAGGTAAAGGGCCTGAGTTCTGAAACAGGTTCCTCCACCTGGAGGTCAGGATTGGTAATGGTCAAGCTAACCTGGGCACAGCCCTCCGGGACACTGTAACCCCAATTTTTCCCCACTAGTGGCCTGAACACTGTACAATAATCACTTTCACAATACCCCGATACACCACACAAGTACCCACACTGTTTGCACTTACCACCAGGGCTGGTTCCTCTGGCTCAACCCTGGGGACCCCCTGTAAAACAAGGTTATGCACAGCAAATAGCAACAGTACAGTACTTTGAGCACAAACTGGAACCACAGTCAGATTACATGCAGAAAAAGTTAGATCTGATTTATTTAGGGGACTTGAACAAGGGAGGGGCAAAATCAGGTTAATTAGCTTAAAGGTTATATCAATCAAGCAGTTATGCTGCGCTTTGAGTCTCCCCACACAGTCCACCTCTGGGTACCCAGGTGGAGAAGAGATGGGCTATCCAGGACCTTTGCCCGAGGTTGCAGCTGGTTGGGGCCATGTGATGGAAAACACAACATGCACAGTACACAATATTTGTAATCCGGAGCCAGAGGCTCAGTTCATAAAGGAAACGAAACAACAAGACAATCAGATGACACACTCAGATTAAGCTACCCTGGTATTTACTCACGATACCCAAGACTGGACACAGGCTGGACAAAAATTGAGACTGCAGGTGGCTGATCTGGAATGCCAGGAGAAGCAGGGCCCACACGAGTCACAGAGGCGTTGTCCCTGTTCAAGTGTGGAGCAGGGGGCCGATCCCCAGGCAGGTCTCACGTCGATGGCTTCTCTGTGCAGTGGGTAGTCTGGCTGGGCCAGTCTGGCAAGGCCCACACTGCATGGAGACAAATTCGGATGCAGTCTGTTTTGGGCTGGATACAGCTTCCAGCAAGCAGAACACAGTTCACACAGTGGGGAACTAACTCACAACCCACTAGCAGCTCATAGCACATTTACATGTACAGGAATTCTACTGTACCAGGCAAAGCATTCCCTGGTCACAATCGCAAAGTCTCTGCACACACCGGGAGCTTAGGGGTAGCTGTAACTCCTGACTGGCTGATCGCATTCAGCAAAATCTTCGGTCTTCTTCAGGTTGAGCCTGGCGCACTTCAGTAGCTTACTTTAGTCACACAAACTTGGATTTAGTCCAAAATAATTCTCTTCTCTCCCTCTCAGGAGCAGCAGGCAGACATACAGGCCAAACACTCAGCATTTTCCCAGTTCTCCCATGCGAATCCACTCAGGATTGCTGCTCAGAATCACTTCAGCGCCTTCTTCTTGAGCTTCCAGCTCAGAACTAACTGAAAACTGCAAGCAGCCCTGGACTTCCCCAAGATCCAAAAGATTTGGTTGGCTGATTTGGCTGTCAGTCAAAGCAAGAGCTCCCTCTTCAGTTGCAAAAAAGGCACAAAAAGTTCAAACTGCAGTTCCTGCAGATTTTGAATTCAGACAGCTCCTGTAGTCCAGCTACATTTTAGGTTCCACCAGTACTGATTGGTCCAATTTGCAGTCCAGGACCAAGATAGTGGAGACAAACAAAACAGTCCTTGCTACAAAGAAAGCAGGTTAGACAAACTACATTATCATTATCACTCTAAATGATTTTTAGTAAGTAGTTACATCTTTCAGCAGAGCTCCCTCTCAGATTACCTAAGCTGCAATCAGGCAGCTCTTAAAGAGACAGTACACAGAGGCTATACAGGCTCTGGTAATCGCATTTAAACTGCTAAAATGCAGGACACCAGCCTGACAGTGAGCATTTAGGCAAGCTCAAGGAAGACTTTTTGGGAACCCCCATTTGTAGGGGGGTTACACCCTTCCCTGCCTGGGAAAACCTGGCATTCACATCAAGTCTGTACCATCATAACATTGAAAATGCAACATATACAAGATATTTATACCATTAGCATGCTATGCAAGTACTATCTGATTCATCAATTGGCATACTTGTCACTTTACTATACATTTCAATGTACTCCACTATATCATTTCCATTCTGACGATACAGTATGCATATTTTACACAGGTAAATTGAACATTACTATACAGAATCATGTAATAACTTCTTGTACCCTAAACAATACAAGAGGGGGCCTTCTCTATCTGCTAACTTGGGGCTGGTTGGGGCAGAGGCACAATGGTGAGAGGGCGGAACAAGTAACCTGGAATGGGTCATCAAGCTCAATTTGGCAGTGAGCTCTGGGAGACATAAACACCTTTGTGGACTGCACTGAGAGGCAAATCACTGGCTTGACAGCTCGGCCAGTCTTTCTGGGGTGAACAACCACAGTCTCTGTACTTTCAGCAATGGTCTTGGAGCTTTCATCACTTGTGAGGGGTGCCTCTGCATGAAGGGGACTATCCAAGCTGGGAGCACTGTCAGCCCCTGCTCTGTAGTCTCTGTTTCTACAACACTTGGCTCATTTTGAAGACACTCTGGCACTGAAGGGGGGTTGTCAGCACTCTCATAGTGTTCCTCAAGTTCTGGCATGTCACCAGAAAGACTCATACCATCAGCCTTTCCTTCTGGCAAATCATACAGTTCCACAATACACAAAGACTCCGCATCCTCAGACGTGATACTTTGCACTTCACCGTCAGGGAGCATTGGCTCCAAGGATGACGCTGGGGCATTAGGCAGTCCAGAAGGCCCAGCTTCATCCCCATAATTCAACATAGGATTTCCATGAAACAACTGACTCAGTTCATGTGAGGGGTAATAGGCAATATCACACTCACTGTCATCCGAGTTAGACAGGTAGTCACTGTCATTCTGGGCCGGCTGTGGAGGAAGTCTTAAATCGGCAACCACGGGGGCAGGCTGCCTCTGTTTTTTTCTTGCAGCAGCATGAGTCACTGGTCCAGGGGAATAAATCTCGGTGGGTTCAACCTCAATTACAACTTGACCAATAGGTAGCAAGTGGTTATGGTGCATGGTCTTGACAACTTTGGAGTTATTCTCTGGGAGCACTTTGTACACTGGCAAATCATCCAACTTTCCAACTACGACATGGGAAAGATGGTGCCATCGATCATCAGTTTTGTGTTTACCATGCAATCCTAAATTTCGCAACAACACACGGTCTCCAGGCCTAAGCTCTTGAGCCTTTACTTTTCTATCATGTCTCTCTTTGTTGGCTAGATTTCTTTTGGCGGCCATTGTCTGGGCCAGTTGATAGGTATGGTTCAATTGAGCTTTCAGTTTTTGTACATATTGCAGGCAATCTTTGGCTCGGATCCCATCGGGAGAAACCCCAAAACAGGCATCAACAGACAGCTGGGCCTCTCTCCTGAACATGAGGCAGTAGAGAGAGAACCCAGTAGCATCATTCATCGTGCAATTGAATGCATGTACCAAGGTGCTAATCTGCTGGCTCCATTTATGCTTATCTGTTGGTTGGAGGGTGCCTAGCATGTCTAGCAGGGTGCGGTTAAAGCGTTCTGGTTGAGGATCCCCCTGTGGGTGATAAGGGGTAGTTCTTGACTTTTGCAACCCCCATAGAGAGAGCATTTCTTTGATTAGCTGACTCTCAAAGTCCTAGCCCTGATCAGAGTGAATTCGCTGGGGGGCCCCATAGTGGACGAATACATTTTCCACTAGCACCTTGGCCACGGTAGATGCTTTTTGATCTTTGGTGGGAAAAGCTTGTGCATACTGTGTGAAATGGTCCATAACCACTGATACATTGCCAATGTTTCACTGATTAGGCTCTAAACTCAAAAAGTCTATGCAGACTAGTTCCATTGGGGTGCTGGTAGTAATGTTGACAAGGGGGGGCAGCCCTCTGAGGCAGGGCTTTTCTCTGCAGGCAGTGACTACAAGTCCTTACATGGTGCTCAACATCGGCTCCCATCTTGGGCCAGTAGAATCGAGATTGTACTAGGTCAAGAATCCAGTCGATATCAAGGTGGCCCATATGATTGTGGAGGGATCTCAGTACCAAATCTTTGAAGGCTGTGGGCAGGACCAATTGTTGCTTGTCTATTTGGCCACCCCAGTCTACTGTCTCTCTATACAAAAACTGATTAATCAGCTTCAACCTGTGGCCTTCTTTAAACAATAAAGTGGTTCGCAGATCAGAGGAACGCAACTTGGACACATCTTTTCCTGCACGAAGGACATCAAGTGCTGGCTGAATCATAGGATCTCAGGATTGAGCCCGTTGAATTCTGTAATTGTCAAACTGAGGTAGTGTACTAATATCTAGAGCAGAAAAGTGGCAATACGCAGCCGGTATGCAGGTGTCAGAGGGGCTCAAGCAATCTGCTAAGCAGTCCGCTGTGTCCGTAGACATCTGTTCATTTCTATCAAACTTTGGCACAATGTTCAGATGTCAGGTTCAGACAGCTTGACCCAGTCACTCTTGGAAATGGGCCTCTAGGATAGGGCATCAGCATCAATATGATTCAGGCCTGGTCTGTATTCGACAGCATGATCATATGTTGACAATTCAGAAAGCCACTGGTGCCCCGTGGCATCTAACTTAGCTGAAGTCTGTACATAGGCCAATGGGTTATTGTCAGTCCTCACCAATATTTTTGCCCCATAGAGGTAATCATGAAACTGATCGACAATGGCCCATTTTAATGCAAGAAACTCCAACTTGTGCACAGGGTAGTTTTGCTCTGACGGGGTCAAGCTCCTACTGGTGAATGCCACTGGTCTCAAACCATCCTCATAGTCTTGATACAGTACAGCTCCTAGACTCTGCAGACTGGCATCAGTATGCAGCACATAGGGTTTGGTGGGATCAGCATAAGCGAGGATGGGGGCTTGGGTGAGCTGGTATATGACTTCGTGGAAAGCTGCTTCACAGTCAGGTGTTCAACGGGACCCAAAAAGTTCACCTGGGTGGAAATATGTTTTGTCTGGTTCTTTGATGGCCCCTTTTTTGTATTTTCAATTGGTAGGAGGATAACCCTGGGTAAGATTCAAGAGTGGCCGAATCACTTTGGAATAGTCCTTTATGAACTGGTGGTAGTAGCCACAGAATCCCAGGCAACGTTGTAGTTCTTTTAAATTGTGGGTCTGGGGCCAAGTAGTCAAGGCTTCAACTTTACTACAATCAGTCTCTATCCCCTCTGTAGACACTATGTGCCCCACATACTTCACAGAGGTTTGTAAAAACTGGCACTTGTCAATGGACCGCTTGAGGCTGAAATCTTCCAATTAGTCTAGTGCTTTGAACAGTTGACTATCATGTTTCTCTAGGGTGCTCCGAAACACAGTGACATCGTCCAAGTACACCAGGCATTCCAGCAAATTGATGTCTCCCACTGCTCATTCCATCAGTCACTGGAAGGTGGCTGGGGCACCCGATATCCCCTGTGGCATTCTCAAGAATTTGTATAACCCCAAAGGACAGATGAAGGCTGTCTTCTCATGGTCCTCTGGAGCCATCAGAATCTGGTAATATCCACTGCGAAGATCCAACACTGAGAACCATTTGCTCCCATCCAAACAATCCAGAGCATCTTGTTTACGGGGCATGGTGTATTGATCAGGGATGGTCCACCTATTGAGGGCCCGATAGTCCACACACATTTGTACTGTTCCATTCTTCTTATGCACAACCACAATGGGAGAAGCATATGGGCTCCTGTATTCTTGTATCACACCAGCTGCGAGCATTTCCTGCAAGTGTCTTCTCACATCATCTATGTCTGCAGGGGCTAGGTGTCATGACCTCTCTTGAAATGGCCTTTCATCGAGTAGGCGTATGTGATGCTCCGCACCCTGGACACATCCCATGTCCCATTCCTTCAATGAAAACACTTGATCTCTCGGGGAAAATTTCTGGCTAATTCTAGTCTTCCATTCAGCTGGCACCGGGGAGTCACCAAAATCAAACAAGTCGGGAGTCACTCTATCTGTCTTGCCAGGGGGTTTGTTGCTGGGCAACACTGCAGTGTCTGTGCAGTGTACCATAGCTAGGGTGCATCCTCTGTTCACCTGGATCTCCCGATCTGACACATTATGAATCTGGACCATCACTCATTGTGCATAGGCATGAGCACGAGCTGGCAAGATGCTGGGCTTAACCAATAATCCTTCTGGCAATTTTCCATCGCCTGGCGTGTCCAACATCAGTATTTTGTTCTTGACATGCTGGGCTTAACCAATAATCCTTCTGGCAATTTTTCACTGACAGCTAAAGGGGAGGTTCTGATAATGGGAGACTTCAACATGCCGGATACAGATTGGTCAATACCAGCAGGAACATCTGCCAGAACTAGGCACATAGTGGATTCCCTGCAGGGGAAGGGCCTCAAACAACTGGTACAGCAACCCACAAGAGACAGGGCTATCCTAGATCTAGTACTGACTAACAAGGAAGGGATCACAGATCTCCAGGTAGAAGGTCACCTGGGGGCCAGTGACCATCACATGGTATGGTTCAATTTGGCTACTACATCTAAATCATCCCATTCCAAGGCAAAAATATGGGACTTCAGAAGAGCTGACTTTGATAAGATGGCCAACAGAGTTAAGCTAGCCCTGGCAAAAAGAAACACAGGTGGGGGGGGTACAGGCAAAGTGGGCAAGCATTAAGGATGCAATACTTGAAGCAACATCCCATTGTGTTAGACAGAAAAGGAAGTGCAAAAGAAAAAGGAAACCACTTTGGTTCTCAAATACAGTAGTAGAAAAGGTCAGAGCCAAAAGGCTGGCCTTCAGGAAATATAAGGGAACACAGCGGAATGAAGATAGGGAGGCATACCAAACTGCCCTAAGGGAAGCAGGGAAGACAGTAAGGCAGACAAAGTCCCAAACTGAGGAAACACTAGCACGAACAGTAAAGAAGGTGACAAGACTTCTATAGATACATTAGTAAAGGAGAAAGTCCAGAGGGGTATTGCAAAGCTTAATGGAGAAAAGGGAGCATGTGAGGAGGAGGACCCTGTAAAGGCATCTATCCTAGATAGATACTTCTGCTCAGTATTTACTGAAGAGAAGGTAGGACAGGACCCACAGCTCAGCACCATGGACACAGGGGGGAGGGAGGTGAGCACTACTCCCTTCACAAAAGAAAGGGTCCTACAAGAGCTCGCTAAGCTCAGGGTGGATAAGGCAATGGGACCTGATGGCATACATCCCAGGGTACTTAAGGAGCTAAAGGTGGAACTAGCAGAGTCATTAGCAGAACTGTTTAGTGAGTCTCTGAGCACAGGAGAGGTCCCAGAAGACTGGAGAAGGCTCATGTGATCCCTCCACCAGAGTGGTAGCAGGGAGGAGGCGGGGAACTACAGACCAGTCAGTCTTACCTCAGTAGTGGGCAAGATTATGGAGGCACCCTTAAGGAAAGGATAGTGCAACACCTGGAATCCATGAGGCACAGGATCCAAGACAGCATGGGTTTACAAAGGAAGGTCCTGTCAAACTAATCTCATAGATTTCTTTGACTGGGTAACCAGAGTGGTGGACCAAAGCAGAGCAGTTGATGCCGCTTACCTTGACTTCAGCAAAGCTTTGACATTGTTCCACATAGAAGATTAATAAATAAAGCTGGGTAGGCTCAGGTTGGGTCAGAAGTTGGTCAACTGGGTGGCAAACTGGTTGAGGGCAGAAAACAGAGAGTGGTGGTAAATGGTATACAGTCAGAAGAGATGCAAGTCAAAGAGTGGGTACCTCAGGGATCAGTTCTGGGGCCAGTCCTCTTCAACATCTTCATTAGTGACCTTGCAGATGGACTAGAGGTAAAGGCTTGTCTGTTTGCAGATGACACCAAGATCTGCAACAGCGTAGATGATCCAGATGGGTGGACAGAATGAGAAGAGATCTGGATAAACTAGCAAAATGGTCAGAAGAGTGGCAACTGGGATTTAATGCAAAAGTGCAAAATCATGCACATAGGGAAGAAAACCTGAAGCCACCTATAGGCTGGGAGGGGAGTTGCTAGCAGTCACAAAGGAAGAAGGAGACTTGGGCATCATCATCACTGATGACCTGAAATCATCCAAGCAGACCTCTAAAGCAGTAGGTAAGGCTAGGGGGGTGTTAGGGTGTACTAGTAGGGGTATCACAAGTCGTAAGAGGAAGGTAATAATCCCTCTTTACAAGACACTGGTTAGGCCCCATCTGGAGTACTGCGTGCAGTATTGGAGGCCACACCTTCACAAGGACATTAACCAAATTGAGGCAGTCCAGAGAAGGGCAACCAAAATGGTGCAGGGACTGCATCAGAAGACATATGAGGGCAGATTAACAGAGCTCAATATGTATACCCTTGAGCAAAGGAGGAGAGGTGATATGATGAAGGCATTCAAACACCTTAAGGGCATTAACAAGGTGAAGAGTCTAACATGTTTAAATATAGAAAAATAGCAGGACAAGAGGACACAGCATGAGATTGAGGGGCCGAATAAGGGAAATGTGAGGAAATTCTTTTCACAGAAAGGGTGGTGGATGCATGGAATGGCTTACCACAAGAAGGGGTGGCTATGAATACAGTGCAGGGCTTCAAACAGGCATGGGATAGGCATAAGGGAGCAATACAAATGACTATGAATAGATAGGCCACTGACAGAGCAAAGGCCGATGGCACATTTATAAGGTAGAAAAAGAAATGGGCAGACTGGATGGGCCTTGCGGTCCTTATCTGCCATCAACTTCTATGTTTCTATGTTTCTATGACATGTTTGCAGAGGCGGACCTCCCCTTGAATGGAACACTGAGCGTTCGGAGCCAGTACCATTGAATCGGGATCCTTCTTCCACATGACCCCCTACTGGTTCATCTTGGTCCACTCTCTTGGGGTTCTGTTGCAAATCATAGGCCCTCTTGACCAGAGCGGGAATTCTTAGGGCCCTCCCAGTCTGTCGCCCTTGTTTCTCACAACAGAGTTGTTCCATTCTCCCAAACATATGGGCATTGGTCCCAATTAACAGGGGAACACCATCATACAGTCCAGTAGGGAGACAGAATAAGGTCAGTGTCTTGACTTGCTCCTCTACCCCAGTTACAGCTGCAGGAAATGACAACCAGAGGTGGACGTATCCTAGATAGGGATAAGACTTGTCACTCAGTCCCCATACATGTAGGCCTTCCAGGGATTGTAAGGGCACAGCAGATAAGTGTTTGTCACATCAGTCCTTAAATACAATGGTCACTTGCAACCCACTGTCCAGCACAGCCTGAGTAGGAATATCATTCACAGCCATGTTAGTCTCCATTGAAGGGCCCACTATTTTGGACCAGTCTGGAGGGACAGCAGTAGGGGCCTGGACAGATGATTTAGCCACATAGGGATTTGAGTTACCACTTCTTGAGCCCTCACTGCGGTCATTTTTGGCACCCCTCGACCACTGATTCATTCTCTGAAGCTTGCCTTGAAGCCTATATACAACTTTATCTAGGTCTTTTGTGGACCAGCATTCTCTCCATGTGCCCATCCTTCCCACAATTATGGAAAAATATATTTTCTGGGATTTGGGGTGGCCGAGGCATCACACTGGGAGCTGGGGTGGTGGTACTACCAATTGAAAACCTTGGTGCCATCTCTATCTGCTGTGTGGTGAGCATTTGGAGACATCTCATCAATTCTCTTACTTCCATAGTCAAGACATTGAGTTTCGAGCTGCTGTCAGCAGGAGATGCCTGGGTGGACACCCCCACCCCCATAGCAGATGCAGTTGGTTAAGGGTCGGTGTCTGTACTTGCAGGAGTGGCCTTCACAAAGAGACTGTTTTTTGTTTCCCTGCACTCCCTCAGAAGTTCATCCCATGGTGGCACACTCTCATTGCTCCACACTTCGGAAGGGCCTTCCAATGCCGTGATCACTTGGGCTGCACTCACCCTAGAATTACAATCCCCCTCTTCATCTTCAAATTCCCAGAGTTCTTTTATCAAGTCACAATAGTCCAGTGGGTTACCGCTTCTATCTGTGAGCCTTAATTGAAGGAGCTGCAATTTAGAATGCTTTGCATGTTGCAGTATGTGCCCCAGCCTCACGTGGTTTAAGTCACTGGTGGCTACCCCACTTTTTTGGTAAGCCTTCTGCAGCGCTCTTTTCAGATGAGTAACATATGCAGACAAACTTTCCCCTGGCTATTGTTTTGTACCTCAAAATTTCCACATCAAGTTCTCCCCTGACTTAATGCTCACAAAATTGCCTTCGAGTGCAGATAGGTACTTCTGGGCAGATGCATCAGGGTTTGTGAACCTCAGAAATTTAATGGCCTCTAGGGCAGGACCCCTCAAACTTTCTATGATCCTTTTCCATTTCTCAGCCTCTGCACACTGCTATTCAGGTACCAAAGGGGCAACACAATCTATCCAGATCTCCCAATCATCCTCCCCTTGGGGGTGTCGGAGAAGATTCTCAACCTTCGGTGAGAGTCGTGACTAATGGCAGATACAGACATAGGAGCCAGCATTGGCATGGGCACAGAAGGAGGGGCAATAATGGGTGCTGGAGTGGGAGGGGGTGTTGGGGGAGGAACACCCTCAGGTGGCAGGAATAGTTTCTTTAAGTCCTCCACAGTTTTCCCTTCTTCCAGCAACAACTTAGCAAATTTCTCCTCAAAAGTCTCAGATAGTGGGGGCTCATTCTCCCAGGGGTCTTTACTGTCTTTAGTTATCACTCTCCAGGCAGTGAGGGCTCCTTTTGGGGTGATAGTCTGTGGCACTTTGGAACTGTCTACTGGGTCCTTACACTCTAGTAACACCATGAAACTTTGGGCGAGCAGATTAGCCTGTTGACCTACCACCACAGGGTTTTGTAAACATTCAGTCTTTTAAAGTACTCCCTCTACAGTGTCCTTATTGGTACCCAGGGGAATAGCCAGGATAAGTATAGCATTTTGGGGGTCGATCTCGGGCCCAGTACACCACTCACCAACTGGTGTACAGCCACTTCTGTTGGGGTAGCCATTTATTTTTAACAGCAATTCACAAATTTGGCCACTAGGGGCTTATAATCCCAGTGGTGAGCCTCCAAGATGTAACCCCTAGGTGGCGCTATCCCAAGGGCTACTACCCCTGCCTGCTTGGCTAGTAGCAGGTTAAGGGGCCTGAGTTCTGAAACGGGTGCCTCTACCCAGAGGTCAGGGTTGGTAATGGTCAAGCTAACCTGGGCACAGCCCTCCAGGACACTGTAACCTCCCTGTTTCCCCTCGAGTGGCCTGAACACTGTACAATAATCACTTTCTTAATACCCCTGATACACCACACAAGTATCCACACTGTTTGCACTTACCACCAGGGCTGGTTCCTCTGGCTTGACCCTGGGGACCCCCTGTAAAACAAGGTTATGCACAGCAAGTAGCAACAGTACAGTACTTTAAGCACAAACTGGAACCACAGTCAGATTACATGCAGAAAAAGTTAGATCTGATTTATTTAGGGGACTTGAACAAGGCATGGGCAAAATCAGGTTAATTAGCTTAAAGGTTATATCAGTCAAGCAGTTATGAATGTGCTTTGAGCCCCCCCACACAGTCCACCTCTGGGTACCCAGGTGGAGAAGAGATGAGCTAGCCAGGACCATTGCCTGGGGTTGCAGCTGGTTGGAGCCCTGTGATGGAAAACACAACATGCACAGTACACAATATTTGTAGTCTGGAGCCAGAGGGCTCAGTTCATAAAGGAAACAAAACAAGACAGTCCGATGACACACTCAGATTAAGCTGTTGTTTCAGGGAGCTACCCTGGTATTTCTCACAATACCCAAGACTGGACACAGGCTAGGCGAAAATTGAGACTGCAGGTGGTTGATCTGGAATGCCAGGAGAAACAGGGCCTGCATGGGTGCAGAGGCGTTGTTCCTGTTCAAGCATAGCGCAGGGGTCTGATCCCCAGGCAGGTCTCTAGTCGATGGCTTCTCTGTGCAGTGGGTAGTCTGGCTGGGCCAGTCTGGCAAGGCCCTCACTGCATGGATACAAATCTGGGTGCAGTCCATTTTGGGCTGGATACAGCTTCCAGCAAGCAGGACACAGTTCACACAGTGGGGAACTAACTCACAACCCACTAGCAGCTCATAGCACATTTACATGAACAGGAATTCTACTGTACCAGGCAAAGCGCTCCCCGGTCACAATTGCAAAGTGTCTGCACACACCGGGAGCTTAGGGGTAGCTGTAACTCCTGACAAGCTGATCACATTCATCAAAATCTTCAGTCTTCTTCAGGTTGAGCCTGGACCACTTCAGTAACTTGCTTTAGTCACACAAACTTGGATTTAGTCTGAAATTATTCTCTTCTCTCTCTCTCAGGAGCAGCAGGCAGACATACAGGCCAAACACTCAGCCTTTTCCCAGTTCTCCCATGCGAATCCACTCAGGATTGCTGCTCAGAATCACTTCAGCGCCTTCTTCTTGAGTTTCCAGCTCAAAACTAACTGAAAACTGCAAGCAGCCCAGGACTTCCCCAAGATCCAAAAGATTTGGTTGGCTGATTTGGCTGTCAGTCAAAGCAAGAGCTCCCCCTTCAGCTGCAAAAAAGGCGCAGAAAGTTCAAACTACAGTTCCTACAGATTTTGAATTCAGACCAGTAGTCCGGCTGTAGTCCAGCTACATTTTAAGTCCCACCAGTACTGATTGGTCCAATTTTCAGTCCAGGACCAAGATAGTGGAGACAAACAAAATAATCCTTGCTACGAAGAAAGCAGGTTAGACAAACTACATTATCATTATCACTCTAAATGATTTTCAGTAAATAGTTTCATCTTTCAACAGAGCTGCCTCTCAGATTACTTAAGCTGCAATCAGGCAGCTCTTAAAGAGATAGTACACACAGGCTATACAGGCTCTGGTAATCACATTTAAACTGCTAAAACGCATGACAGTGAGCATTTAGGCAAGCTCAAGGAAGACTTTTTGGGAACCCCCATTTGTAGGGGGGTTACACACTAATGCAGCTTATAGATATAGTCACCAACCATATAAAAAGCAGGTATTAACTAGGAGAAATTAGCTCTGTTTGGTTGTGCTTTTATACCTCTCTAACTTGGCTGCTTGGGTTTTCCCCATTGTTTTTAGTAAATGGCTTTAAATGGAGGAGGTGCCAGTGCAGACACTTCAAACAACAAGTCTACAAAAGCAAAAGAGGTGTAAAGTAGATTCTGCTTATCTCACAGGTGGGAGTTGGGAGAAAAGTCATTAAGTTAATGACTTTATTCCCAAGGAATCATTAGCATTGGGGGCTGCATAAGAGCTGGGCCAGTAGGCACTTAACACATTCCGGAGAAGGCAAGGTAGTTCTTTTGTTTCTGTGGCAGGGGCTGAGGCACAGCAGAGTTTCAAAGACACTTGACCTGTGACACTTGCTTGCCAGAAAGGTGAAGTAAAAAGAGAGCCTTTTTGTGCTATTTTCACTGTCTGCAGAAACTAAAAGGGCAATCTTGTTGGGAAAAGAAAAGTGGAGGGGTGACCAGCCCTCTTGCCCTGCAGTTCCAGCGCTTATGAAAACGAGTTTCTAAAGCAATAAATTTTAGGCAATGGAAGTGTAGTAGGGCCTATAATTAAAAGCAATTCCCACAAAAGTGAGATTGGAATGAATATTAAACAAGGGCGACTTTATTACCCAATACATTTTAAGCAATGGAACTATAGCAGGGCCCATAATTAAAAGCAGTCACCACAAATCTAAGATAGAAATAAATATTTACAGAAATGACTGGCCAAAGTAGCCAGCTGGAATAAAATAAGAAATGTGTTCCACATTAGGGGCAGGATTTCCAAAAGTATCTGCTGAAGATACATCTGATCCTATTTACAGGCAGAAAAGTGTCCAAACCTACTAGACCATCTACTAGAAAGTCTAACAGCACCCAAAACCTGTGTCTCGAAACAGACGTAGTTACATTTAAAATGGACACAGTTGTGAGTTGCACACAGTTTAGACACAGTTGTGTCCATTTTCTGCCACAAATTGTGACTTTTTGTTGTAAATGGATGCGACTTCTGAACATAGTTGCAGGGCTGTCTGGAGCAACGTGGATGGATGCAGATATAGGCACAGTATGCATTTGCATCTGTTTCCAACTCTTTTGAAAATACCCTTCTCCTGATGTCTACTATAATACAAAACTTCCTTCTATCTACAAGGTGTGAGATACAAAGTGCATAGTCTGAGCTATAAACCTGAACTTTCAAGATATGTATTTTTAGGGGCCAAAAAAGAAACATGATTGTGACAGAACTAAGGGCTTAAAGGCATTGGGCAGGAAAAATGGGAGGGGACAGTGAGGCAAGTAACCCCTGGATAAACAGCACTGCTGAAGCATAGGATATGTGTATTGGAGTGTTTGTTACTGTAACAATAATGTTGTACTTTTTAAAATTAATTCTGTCTGCACTTATATTAGTTAGAATCTAATTAGCTGAAGGGACAAAGTGGGCTTCCTGAAAATAAAAGGAAGATTTTTATCAGAAAACATACCAACTGTCTCTGAGGGTTATTTCAGCCTCTTGTCCTGTGAACAACAGGACTCCCTTGTCAGTTAATGGGATAAATTCAATGTAAAGAAGTCTCTTTCATATCAGGAAACTGTCTTGGGCACTTAAATGATTCCCTGTAGAGCAGACAGCAAGTAAAATGAGAGATGTCTCTGAGTACACAAACAATCCATGGGTTCAGCTGCAACTAGTTCCTTTTGAGGGGCTTTCCTGAAAGAACAAAACACTGATCCTGGAGATAATGTCACTGAGCAGGGGTGATGAGGGTGGGTGAAGCCTGGCTTCCAAGCAGGCTCAAGTCTGAATGTGAGAAGTGTGAGGTAGTCTGTGCTGGGACTCAGTATACACACCATGTAGGAGTTGGAATTTATGGCTCACTAAAGTGTCCTGTGTGGTAAGAATCTTTCTACCCTGCTAGAGTTCAGAAGCTGTAGGGAGTTTTTTCTGTTTGTTCGGCTGTGCGCAGACCACATCTGTTTACCTTTCTGTAGTAACCCTGTAATTCCCATAATCTTAAGTATGTGTGATATCCTGTAGAAAGTGTAAATATTGTGATGTAGTAAATATTATTTTATATACTTCTGTCATCTGTGACTAAATATTTTTGGGGAATTGATAATTGTTATTGACAAATCCATGATCCATCTTCGAAGACAGAAGGCGGCTATGATCACCATATTCTAAGAAGTAAAATGATTTCTCTGGAGAGTGATAGGGGAAGGCCAGTGACCCTTAACCAAATGAGCATTGTATGGTGTGGGCAGTTGCTCTGGTGGGATTTGGACCAAGAAAGACACCAGGTAAGAGAATCAATTCTGAGTGGTTGCAGTTATTGACATACCCTTGCAGGTGTTGAGGGTGGAGAACCTTGGCAACTTGTTGCAGACTGAGTCCTGGGTGAAGACAGGTTGTGAGAGTTATGCTAGGGCATCTATAATCTGGTGCACCTGCACCTCACTCTCCCAGGCTGTGTTTGAGGGTGACGCATGCACTGAATAAATGCCATATATCAACATTTTCTGGCAGTCACAGGAACTATGGGTCCTGCTAAATTCTGCTGTAGGAGTGGGATGGAAAAATAACTAACAATGCAAAGCCAGTGCCCAGCACTGTGGTGCAGAATCATTGTGCATGGCGATGGCAACCCCCGTATCCATGTTAAACTGTGCCTGTTATTTATCTGCTCTGTCTCCTAAGGTGTGTTTAAACATAGGTGCAGAGTTGCTGATCTGCTCCCACCAGATCAGTGTGACTGGTTCAGTAGCACTGTAGTGGCACTCTGAGATGTGTGTTTTGGCTGTGGTAGTGGTGAGCAAAAATACTGCAGAAATATCTATCTTTGTTTAAATCCAGAACAAATGGTTTGATACCATTTATTGGACCAACAAGGATGTTACAAAAAGAATTTGTAACATCCTTGTTGGTCCAATAAAAGGTATCAAACCATTGTTCTGGATTTATTCTTACTAGGACCAATAAGGCATTAAACAGTTTTTTTATCTATGTTTAGACACTCTCTACCACCTGCAGCAATGTAGCTGTATGTGGAGTGGATCAGATGTTAGAGGGAGGGAGCAAGCAGAGGAAGAGAGTGGAAGGCAGTGTTTTAGTATACTGTATAAAGCATGACAGCACTGTGAGTGTGGGTCATGTGCTGGCAAGGAGGACTAATCATAAAGAGAGGGGAAGGGGGAGGGGGAGAGGATGTCTTTAATATATAACAAGACAGCACTGCAAATGTGGGTCAAAAGTTGGAAGGAGAGAAAAAGTATGAGGCCGTATGTGAGGATGTGGGATAAGGATGGAATGTCCACAAATTAGGTAGTGTCTCCAAAACAAGAAATTTATTGCAGTAGAATAAACAGAAATGGACTTCAAACGACAAAACAAAAATAGAATAGAATCAAAGCAAAACTAAAGTCTCCTCAGTTACATCACTGGGTAGATATCCAAGTAGGATCTCTAGGACACAACTAGGGTCAGCACCCCAGCACCAACTAACTAAGCTTTGAGAAGGTGCTCTTTTTATATACAGACCAGGTCATATATTGTGCATAGCTCCACCCCCTTTCTCTTAGTACAAGTAAAAAATGCTTTATTCCCCTTAAAACAATTCTTCATACATTCAATCCATAATTCAGTTACATTCAAAATATCCCTAATACATTCTAACACAATAATATTGCAGTTAAACAAGGTTTCATCGAGGAAAGCACACCAGCCTCATCGAGGAAAGCCTCCTGGTCTGAAGCATAAAGATACCAAGATTATGGCCAGACGGCTCTAAGGAGCTTTCCAGAACAGAGGGCGTGTCCAGAGCACAAACTACAGAGGCTGCCACAGGCATTCCAACATTGTAATGCAGGCAAGCTACTCCTTTTGCTTTCTTTTACTCTAGGGTTTTTCTCTGTTTCAAAAACAAGCCTACTTTTAAACTACACATTCTCTTTCTTTCAGACTCTTTTGTATTTTCTGATAACTTTTCATTAAAGTAAAGCTTTCTCTTATCATTAGCACCATTTAAAAAAAAAAAACAAAGCTGGGATGAAAAAGTAAGCAGGAGTCCCTGACTCAGCATCTTACAGTGAGTTGCTATACTTTTGCAGCTGTTGACAGGAACAAGTGGCTGCAGAGAAACCAAGCCCTTATATTTTAATTTTACTTCCAAAAAGGCAAGAGGTCCTTATTCTAGTGAAGTACAACATGTATCTGTTTATTTCCAAGAGAAGTGTTATGCTTGCAAATTCAGTGGGGTAAAATGTGTAACCTTACAGGAAAAAGAGACAAAGGACAGAGAGAACAGCTGCCAGTGGCCTACCGGAGACTGGAGAAATTAAGCTTGGAGCAGAGAACACAGAAAGAAAGGTACAAAAGAATAGCATAGGGAGAAATGCTGTTGCAACAGACTTGAAATGGAAAAAGAAAATGTAAGGTTACATGCCACCCTCTTACACCGTGTTTTTAATTTGAAAAACATTTGTTGCCAACCAGACACAATCCTCTGTGTTCCTGTCTGGGGAAGAAGACAAACAGCCTGTTGTGCTCTATAGCTTCTGTGTGTGGACACGCTGGAAATGGCTGCAAGCTGCACTCTACACATGGGAGCAGTACCGCTGCCACAATGCAGTGGTAGTTTAAACAGTCTCTCCCAGTCCCTCTGAAAACTAGCGGCCTCCTGCTTAATGTTGATTGGGCTGCTTCATTTTTTATCATGTGTAAAATTAAATCAATCATTTGTACATATATTTGAGAATTGTGGTCATAGTAGTGATTCCAGGGGTACCCACCAGACACTTGCCTCCCACCTGAGAAATTGCTGTGTGCTGTTACCCTCCATACTCCATTGCTTAGTCAGTTTATTATCCATTTCCATACCTCCCTTCATGAATGTACTGTAGCTACTGTTTACAGTCCCAAGCCACCACCTCAGTTCTGATGCACTGAAGGTTAACAGATTCTTCCCCTAGATGTCTAAAGAACACACACATAACATGCCATGAGGGAGTTGTTGCTGAATGCATATGCCAGTGCAATATGAACATGACTAATACAATATGCAAAACAGAGGTACAAGATCAATGTTATAATGAAGATGTGTTTAAAGGTTGGGAATGAGGCTCACTCACCCCCATTTCTTTTCTTTTCACAGTATTTTATTAACTACCAGATACATTCAAGCTACTAATGTGTCATGTTATCTTACTTCATCAGGGCATCTTTAAACTTTAAATTACTTTCTCTCATGTAAGTATTTTTTTGTAATTCATTCCTTTGCCACTTAAATGTTCTGACCCAATATTCACCCTTTGGAGGTCTCTAATTGCGGCTTCAATGTAATTTATTCCTGTAATCCTTAATTCCTTTATCACTTTTAAGACTTCAACAGCCTATCTGGTGATGCGGTATCATTTACCTTTTCTCCATGAATGTGGTCTGTGTTCCTGTAGTGGCAAAAGGCTGAAAGAAAGAGCATGTTTGTGAAGTCTTTAATATAAGTCTGCCTCCTCCATAATAAATAAATGTGTGGCAAAACTGTGTGGAGTGGATTAGCATGGTGACAGTCTACAAGAACACTGGATATTTGCATCACCAAATGTCTGTCCTTTGATAATCAACAGTGTGCCTGTCGAAGAGTGTTCAACATTAAGAAACTACACGAGAAGGGCTCTATTCACAGATGCTTATGTAACACTTTACTAGGTGTGCAAGTCTCTGCATGGTGTATAGGGAGTCCATCTGGAGGGTGCAAATCCCTTGTGGTATATAATGTACCATCCCTCCCTCCCAACTGCATAAGGGAGCCAATCCTACTCTGTCCATGGAACTATTCTGACGGCTGGGTCAGGAGGCATGCATGAGTGGTGGTGGTGCTAGAGGGTAAGGTTAAGACAGATGTATGCTGCACGCCAGTACCAAACTACAACTGGTTTTATGCACCTAGGAGTTTGAAAAAATTACACCCATGGGGGACCAGGTCATAACTGTTACACATACACCCTAAGTTGAGGCGTTGCTGAAGTTGAGTTTGGTGGACCTGCCAAAAAATGACACTTCTGACACTGGTAAGGCAGTCTGAGGTTTCCTGGCTTCCCTTTAGCTCACCAGCACTTCGTCAATATGGCATGTTCAAGGATCGCACACTGAGCTTATGCAATACACATTTCCTGCATCAGCCAATTAGCAATGCACAGGACCATGATCTCATCACACTTTTCATGTCTCAATGCCTTTTTCAGCTGTCTCAGCAGAGAAGGATGTGTGTGTGTAATGAAAGGCAACACTCTTATTTTTTTTTAAATTTGCTTTTGATTCCAAACAATTTGAAGTCACCCAAGATTTATTTGTATTATTATAATTACTATTGTTAGCATGTTAACAGCAGTTAACAGTAGTTTTACTGCAGGACAGACCAGTAGTAATTAACGTGTTGCAGCAGAGAGGAATGCATAGTTCAGTGCAGTGTATGCTTACTGCAGCCTATAGCATGGCGGGGGTTAGGATCAACCCAGCAGGGAACAGGGTAAAGAGAATATTTGCAGGTTTTTTATTTTTATTTTACTGGCAGCTGGTGGTGCAGGGTGCAGAATCTATCTTTTTAATTATTTTCCACATGTGTGAGCCAGCTAATTAATGAAGTGAACAGTGAGTGAAAGTGAAGTAGGCTGTTGTATGAGAGCTGAGAGTGTTAGGTTTCTTGAGTCAGTGGCTGTCAGTAGCTCAGTTAGTGAGGTCAGCAGGTCTCCCTCTCACTCATTGTCTCTCTCATGTCACATTATATGGTTGTCTAATCTTTGACATGCATGTTATTGTTATTATAATGCTGCACCATAGTTTTATCTGTTGTGTAGAAAACATGAACCAAAAAAAACATACAGGGGGAGAAAAGGTGCAAATAAAGGTCCCACCATGCCAGTTCCAGGAAACTTCTTTAACTGGTTGTGGTGGAGATGCTTATGGTGGGATGGGACTGGGAGTCATGAGGCTGGGAATACTAAGGCAGGCAGGGCACATGATACTAAGGCCAACAAACCCTGGTGCAGTGGTCCACAGAGGTCCACTGGTTCCCTTCTACTCTTTCTAGCAGCCTTCCCTGTTCTTTGAGTGCATCTGATGACACCGACCTGAGCTTCCAAAAGTGCACTGCAGTTTATTCCTCTTCATTCAGGCTCTTGCAGTTACACTTCCACTTACCCTACACATGCATGAGATAGAAATGATCCATCTGTAAATGTAAAATAAAACACTCCCCCGTCTCTAATGAACAACATGAAAATAGCATCAAAGCCACCTGTGCATGTGTGGCAATAATTGCCAGTCAACCAAGAACCACTATGTGATGCCCCCCCAACATCGTGCAGCAGCTTCACTCAGCCCTGTGCTGCTTACTCATCTAGCTTATGGACTGCTTGGATTCTCTGGAATCTGTTCTGCATGCATCCAGTTGGAATTTTAGAAATTCCATTTCCAAGTCCAGTTCCACTACAACTCTGATTAAGCTATAGGAGGCGAATCGAGAGAGAGAATCAGAAGTTGGGAAAGCACATGCATGAGAGGAGGGTGAAGAATGAGAGAAGCTTGGACATGAGATGTCAGTTACACCTGTGACTGGTTGCAGGAGGGACAGTAGTGGTGCACAGTGCTTGCACATGGGCTAGGCAGCATGAGGGTGGCTGCTTCTCTGTATGCCATGGGCACTCATGGAGTCTTTTTTAGAAATTCATTAAAGTGCATGGGAAACCTGCAGTCATTACTTCTGTAAGATCATTTCTGCAGCTGCCTCTACATAGCTGGACAAGTCAATTTTCTCTGTTACAGCTAAAACAACTAAAACTGTTTTTACAAAGGTACTGTAAATGCTGATGGCTCGAGAGGAGAGTTTTTTGCCAGCACGTGGAGTTGTGCAGGCAAGTAAATTTACAAGGAACCAAATTAAGAATTGCGAGATGCCAAAGCAAGGCTGGTGCTGGGGTAAAAACACTTAAAATGTTTCCATCTTCTTTCTATTACTTTTCTACTACTACCTCATTAATTCATCCCAAGTCATAAGTTCGCTGCTTGTGTCTGGTGGTTCAGTTGTTCCAGATCTACAGAAAATAAAAAAAATCAGTGCGGATAATGAGCAAGACAACTTGAAGGTCCAATTTGACCAAAGAGGATCTTATTTGAAGCTGCTTAGCAAGAAAATAACTTACATTGAAGCAGTTCCCAATAGCAGACCTGGCTCTATACCTGACAGTAATACTCTAAGCAGCACATAAGGAGGTAGGCAGGGAGGCTGGTTAAGTAGGCAAGATTGGGACAGCGCAAATAAAAACAAAAACAAAATAAATGCTGGCCAGAGCCAATAGGGCTGCAGCTGAGTAATTTGGGGGTAAAAATTTTGAAAATTACCAAAGTGATGAGCCTACATTTGCAAAATGTAATATAGGTTCATAGATGTTATTTTGTAATATTTTTACACCAACTTTTTACATTCATGAGGTGCTGTAAAGAGTGCAGTGTGATTGCTAATGGAGAGAGCGGAGTGCTCTAGAGACATGGAGGCAACTGAGAGGCAGCTCCACACTGTTATTCGGTCAGAAAAGTCTCTCTTTTTTGATCGCAGGAGGTCTGCAGGGCTCCGCCCACTGCAGCCCTAAAAAGAGAAGAGAACCGAATTGGGCAGCTCAAGACAGAGTTACAACTATGGAGAGACCACATAACAAGATAAGTATTACATCAAGTACTTTATCAAGTTAGAATATTAGTCCGAGTTGAAGCTGAGCTGAGAATCTTGTGGCTCTATTTATTTTTTTGAATGAGGTCAAGAACGAACTAATGAACTATTGGTGTAAGATTTTATAAAATTTACCAGCCTTGCTTTCCAATATTCTTAAGGTTTTCTATCATTTTAATTTAACTAATCTGAGAGTCATAAGGATTTGTTTGGGAAGACACAAATCTAATCGGTAATCTAATCAGTGTGGTGGACCAGTCCCCCCCCAAAAAAGAAAGAAAAGATTTTGACTGCTTCTTCTGTTATATAGTACATGCTCAGCAGTAATTTTTCATGCTGACTCTAACAGAAGATGACAAAAAGATGAGAACAAGGTTACAAAGTTTACAAAAGGAGCTATTGGCCCAAGATGATAAGTGACTGAATAAAGTGTTTAAATTTTCTGACTTAAAGCAAAATAAAAGCGAAGAAGGCAAGACCAAAATAGCGGACAGTCCATTAACTACAAGGAGTGATAAACCAGTCATATTTAAAAAGCTAACTCAGACTCAGTTATTTTTTAAAAATGCAGCTCTGTTTGGGGGGGAAATTGGGCCTAAAGCTCAATCAGAAGCTGATAACAGCAAAAAAAAAAAAAAAAAAAAAAGCAAGAAAAAGCAAAAAATGCAGGCTACAGTCTGAGATAAGGACACTTCTGTCTTATTCCAACATGGGAAATAATGTAACAGACAGAGTAAACAAAATGATTGGCAGGATCGAAAGGTGGCACCAGAAGATAGCATAAAGGATGCAAATATACCATCTACTTCCAGAGGTTCAATTAGCAGTGAAGTAATTGTGACTGGAGGAAACCAAGAAAGGCAGGAGGATAATCAATCTCCAAAATGTACAGTGAGGCCTGAAACCTGTACTCTGGTTTTCTGACTCTTGCACAAATAAAACACTGAGCTGTACCCTACTGTGTTGGATATTTTTTTGTGCACCCATTCTTTTTTTCTTTGTGCTGTGTGTAGCATTTAAGCCTGAGCACTGTGTCTTTTCCTTGTCTGTTTAGATGGATATACTTTGGAATTCTATATCTGGCATTATTGCCATCTTATATCACTGTTACTTGAGAAAATTTTCACCCAAATACAGAAGTTACATTAACTGCCAGAGTGTTTCAAAATTATATATATTACATTGCTCCCCAAGAAAGGTAAAGACTTGAATTATGTGAAACTTTACAGACCAGTCACCATATTAAATGTGGACAATAAAATTTACACCAAACTATTGAATAACAATAACAGAATTCTTCCACTATTAGACAAGATGATATACCAAGATCAGTCTGGGTTCCTACCACAAAGACCCATATACACTGGATTGCATAGAATTCAGTTTATTATAGAATACTTACACATGACCAAGAAAAAATAAGTATTGCTATTGTTGGATGCCTATAAAGCATTCAATACAGTTGAGTGGAGATATTTAGTCCGTGTTTTGACTTATTTTGGATTTCCAGACACTTTCATCGATTATATTAAAGTTATTTATGATACCCCAAAAGCAAAAATTTATGTAAACAATAATGTTTCTGATTTCTTTATCTAGAGGAGTAAGGCAAGGCTGTCCCCTTTCCCTTATGATGTTTGTGATAGGTCTGGAAATATTATTAAATGAAATAAGGGGCAACAACAATATTAAAGGGATACAAATAGAGACAAAATGAAAGCATATGCAAACAACTTACTATTACTCTTTGAAGATCCTGAAAACAATTTAAAATAATTATAGATAGGTTGTGAAAAGTAGCAGGTTACTGGATAAATAAAGTCAAATCACAAATGGTCACCTTTAACTGCAATCAGGTAGACAATGTTCAACAGATATTCAATGCACCCTTGCTTGTTGAAGGCATGCAATATTTAGGTATTGCATTGACTAACAGATTTAACAGATTTTATGCATTGAAACATCATGCTTTAATAACAACTTTAAAAGACAGACTGCAGTGCTGGGGCAAAATCCCAATGTCTCTTTGGGGTAAAATACAGGTAATCAAAATGATTGTAATACCATTCTTGTCGTATGTTCTCTAAGCCATTACTACACATATCCCACAAATTCAGTTCAAAAAAATTGACTCACTTTTCAGGAATGTTATATGGAACCATAAACAACTCAGAATTTCCTGGAATATGTATTGTCTAAGAAACAAGGGGGCATGGCTTGTCCAGATATTGATTCACATCATTTAGCTTATACAGTCAGGTTTGCCATTTCCTTGGCAAATGCAGATGAAGATCACTTAACTGTAGAAAATACAATTCTAAAATAATTTCAAAAGGATCTAGGAGATATTAGAACCATGTGGTTTGCCCTCATAAAATGTATCAATTCTAACAACATACTAGTTAAGAGTTTAAGCAAATCTGTCAAAAAAACTCTTAAATCAAATGCAGTGGGCAACTAATGCTTCACCCATAAACCCTATCTGGAATAATCCAAACATATGATTAAATGGGAAACCACTCTATAAAAAATCCTGAATGGAGAAGGGAATTATGAGATGGAAGGGCATATTAGACAAGGATAAAATTATGCACTGGGATAAATGCAAACACAAATATAAATTAAAAAATCACCAGTATATTTTTACCTTTAGCTCTGTGGTCTCTACAAAAAGAATTTTAGAAAATGGGAAAGTGCCCTCAGTGGCATGAACTTAGAACTGGATGCTGTTCTTTTGAGTAAGTCAAAAAAATGTTTTCATGGATTGTTAAACAGTTACATTTACCATCTAAAATAAATTATAATGACACTATGAACAAAGTCTGGTCAGAGCCAATACGGCTGCAATACAGTATATTAGACACAGTCCCTAGATGAATGCGAGCCTTTGTCCCAGGTAAGATGACTGGTAGACCCTTTAGCACTGTGGAATCTGTGGTAATTGCATATATCAGCACCAGTCCCTAGCAAGATGGACACTGGAACTGATGTGACATGGATCACTTCCAGTGGCTAGGGACCAGTATAATGCTCACCTTGAATGGGAGGGTCTGGAAGACCTGTTGAATATGGAATAGTCTTACTCTTTCTAGAGAGCGTGTCACTACAGTGAATAGCTCATCAAGAGTGGCAGCGAGCTGCTTGGGGCTGCTCTTAATTGTGTCCAATTTAGCTGCCATCAGTATTATTGATGGTTAGTCTGCTGTGCATAAGATGGCCACCTATACCTAGTTACACATGGTGTGTGACTGCACATGCATGAATGCTGTTCCTTCAGATGCCTTGTCTGAGCTGCGTTGTGCGCTGTATGGGGGATTATATATTTGTGACAGATCGAATCAGTAGCCTGGAAGCTAATGATTGGAGTGATCATGGGAAGAAGAAGGGGAGAAGTAGGTGTAGTGGTGGGATTGCCATTTTGTTCAATCATTTCAGGATACCTCTTCCGCCTCTGCACAATGCAAATGGACTGTTTTTATGCACTGTAATAATGGGCTCTGTTTCCCAGTAAGGAATGCGGAGCCCTTGTAAATAATTGCAAAAATGTATGTGTGTAAAATGAACCTAATCCAGGACCCAGAAGTGAAGCAGAAGTGAATGCAGAGTACAAAAATAGTGTGGCACAGGGGGATAGACAAAGGAACAGCTGTACAAGAATGCATGTGATTTAACTCCACTGGTGGAAGAACACAGTGTAGGTATACAGTCGTGCTTCCAGGACCCCCTTTCTGTACTACCTAACAGCAGTACATCAGCATAGCTTTGACTTGCAGCCATAAAAATTGGTGGACAGAGTTTAAAAGGTATATTACCAAATTACAATGCCAGTTGACTTGTAACTTTATTCAATATTATGAATTATCAAGGGATAAATCTGTCTAATTTAAGTTATTATTAGGGTAAATTATTCCCAAATAAATTATTTAAAATGATGGTCAAACTAGATTCAGATTGCTGGCACTGTGAGAAACCAAATGTTAATATTCTCCACTCATTTTGGGAGTGTGCCCTCAGTAGAAACTGGTGGCCTTAGTCTACTGACATCCTGAAAAGAACAGGCATTCATTGACAAGATAGAAAAGAAGCTTGTTATTGTACATTATACTAGAAATGTTAAACAAAAAATCATTGGAACAGAGTGAATGGACAGTCTTCAAAGCCAATAACACGACATTGAAAAGACTGATGTTAAAATACTGGAAGCACCCAAATAATATTATAACTCTTTCAAAAATTGAATGGCAAACAGCTGTTTCCTAGCTTTTTATATAATGCTGATTTTGTCCAGAATGTGGGCTTATTTTGGAAACTATAGAATCAAGATACTGATAATTGGCTAGCCAGTGACTTCATAAAGCTGTAATAATTCTGTTCTGCACATCCAATTCTTGTATGCCTCAGATATTTATTGTTTATATTTGAAGACTGTATTTCTTAACAACTGGATTTAATGACCTGTCTTTCTTATTTATATATTGTAATATGTGACCAGAGTGTACAGTGTACTATAATTTGCCTCATGTGACCAAATACAAATTTCAATTGCAAAAAAGAAAAGTTACACCTCCAACTGATGGTGATGTGTCTGATACTGAGCCTTGACAGTCATCATGAGAGGAGATGGCAAAATAATGAACATGAGAAATGCAAAAAAAAGGAAGTTTGTCAGCCAGGGAATTCTGAATCCAACTCCCAGCCTTGCATCAGCCCCATAGTTCTGTACCACCTGCTGCTACTGCCCATCTCCAGCAATGTCATTCCATGCTGCCTCAAAAACAAACATCTCACAGTCACAGTCCAACTGATTTAGAAGTGCCGGCCCCCACACCTAATCCCCCAAGTTCTATGCAAATGACAGTATTCATTGGTGAGATCATGGCCCATGATCTCTGGCCATTCTCTGTGGTGGAAGACACTGGCTTTTGAAAACTCTTGAAGGGCGTGTAGCCCAAATACAGCAGTTCATGATTCATATTTTCTTGCCATACAAATATAAATAAAAATGAATAGAATATTATTTATGTTTTTATTTGTTTACCGGGTATATCTATAGAGTATTACTTATTACTATTACACTACAGCTGATATATACTTCATCCTCCTCTTGTACCATATGAATATTTCATATAACATATTAATGTAAATAAAATAGAAAAAAACCCCTAAATGATCAGATTACTATCAAACTATTATACTATATGATATTATATTATCATAGTACTACTTATTATACTGTTGCACTACAGTCAGTATACAGTTTATCCTTAGTTCACATGCTTTTCATGCTCTGTACAGGAAATGAGATGGCGACAGGGTTGATAGCTATGTAAATGAGGGTAGAATCATGACATCGGAGGACAATCTTTTTTTTTTTTTGCATTATTTATTTATCGCCCCCTACGTCCAACCGGCCTCTCCTTCAGGCCATCTGCCAAGGACTACCCCTGTTGGCTCCATTCTGAACCCTCCCCGATGCCAGCTTCCCCCCTGATCCCAGATCGCAGCCGACCAGGGTAGCCCGACGTAACCCTTTGTTGGACGGGTCCCCTCCTTCTGAAGGGAAATTGCCTTTCAGGCATTCTTGCTCTCGGCCCTGATGCTGCTGGGATCGGGGTTCCCCTGGTTCATCGGGAGTTCCATGGAGGCAGGGGATCCAGGCAGCTGTCATCCGGTTACTCAGACGCCATTTTCTGCTTTTTTCTGGTTTTTCCCCTTTCGCGCCACTTTCTCTGTAAAGCCCCTGGTCTCCGCTGGGGGCCACTACAGAGCAAGGCATGGCTCTAGCCCACCCCAGGGGAGGAGAGCAGTCCTTGGGATGCTCAATCCTCTCCCATCCCCACCGACCCCCAGCGACCCGAGTCCATTCCCGAACCCGGGTCGCCGGCGTGGTTTGAGGTAAGGCGCCTGCGCCTCAGCCCTCTACGCCACCAGGCTGGCCGGAGGACAATCTTAATTAAGCACATTACACCCCATCCCTCATCTTCCCTAACAAGCTTTTATTGTGCAAATGGGGAGGGGGAGGATATTATCAAGTTAATATTTTGCCTTAGAACAATTGAGAGTTATTTAGGAAAGCAACACAAAAATAGAAAATGCCTACTACGCATATTAGCTTATTGAAATAAAAGTGTTTAACATACAGAGGCAGCCAACAGAATCCAAAGTGCTAATGGGCCATTGTGTTTGCCACTGCAAACTTGACAGTGCACACTAAACATTAGGACTGCACTGCAGTTTGTCTCTGCCAACATATCGTCGTGCACTGTAGTGAACCTCAGTGTTACTGATGGCACTGACTACCACTGTATGGTGGTGATGAATGGGTCAAAGCCTATGTCTAAATGCAAGTTTGTATTGTGTACAAATCTGGACATAGGGTAAATTGCCACTATGTCCAATTTCAAATCTAGGATGAACAATACTGCAGTTATGTCCAATTTTCAAAACTCTGACGTGATGACATTCAGTTTACAAAGTTTAATATAGTTGTGCATGGACACCGTTGTCAGACCAGAATCAGATTCTTTTTTTTTTTAACTCCACTTTATTTCTTCAAAAGCAAAACTTACAGCAGTACATTTCAGGAATAAAAGTGTCCACAGACAGAATCAAAAAGCTCAGTTCAGGCAATGAATCTAAACAGACATCAATAATATCTAATATGTGCCCATTAGGATCTGTAAAGAAAACTAATAAGAGCGCTGAAGTCTGCTGCATAAGAAGATATGCCGTATCACCACTCCCCTCAACATGGAGGTTGTCTTTTAATTAATACTAATAACTTAACAGACAACGTGCTGGGCTAAACTACCCAGTCCTAACCTATGGCCATATATGTGCCCCTACCCTCCCCCTCAAGAATTGATACACTATAGACATCTCTAATTCAAAGCATTTTGCATCCCAGACACTCACAAGCCATTTGCCATCAACTGCCCCCCCACCATCTTCAGGGGAGCAAGGCCCATATTAGACATAGGGTCTACTATTCTCTCTGTTCAGGAGCCAGATTTCCCGTCCTAGCCACCTTACTTCATACTGGTCCTGTCGGAGCCTTCATTTTGCTGTCAAAGCCTCCATTATTAATACCTCCCTGACTTGCTGGATCCACTCACCCAAGGTGGGGGGCTTCTGTTGTAGCCATCTTGCCATGATACACATAAGGGCAACTACTATCCATGTCAAAAGGACTCCCCTGGTATCCCTTTTCTGGCGTGTGACTGTAGGGAGCCCCAGTACCCATTCCTCGAATTTTAGAGGAAGGAGGACTCCAGTGATGGTCTGTACCGCTGTCTGAATGGACTACCAGTATCTGGCTAGAGCCAGACAGACCCAAAAAGTGTGCTAATGATTCCCTATCTGACCACAAGCCCACCACCATGCTGCCGAGCCCGAAGTGCTGTAGTGACGTGTGACAGCTGGTGTGTGGAAGAATCTAACCAGGATTTTCCAAAAGAACTCCCACCAGACTGAAGCTGAAGTTATGTGTCATCCCCATTTGAGCTGGTGTGCCCAGTCTGATTCACTTATAGGGGTATTAACCTCTTTTTCCCAAGCTTTCCTGACTTCTCCTAAGGAAGCCCAACTCCAGGCCAACAGGATTCAATAAATATTCAAAATATATCTTCCGGTATCCTTGATGGTAACTACACCATATATGAACTCCTCCCGCCCCATATATGGTCTTGTGAGGCACTGGATGAGGTCCTCTGTATTAATGAAATGTCAAACCTGCATGTAGCAGAGAAATTCCAAACTGGACCAGTTAACCTTGCTTTTAGCTCTCTGACATGTTATACATTTTTGGCCCTCTATAAATTGTGTAAATCGGAAAGGTCCTTGAATCCCCCATCCCGCATAACCCAGATCAAGGGTTGGTGGGAAAAATTCTGATTCATACCTAATAAGGGAAAAGGGCCCTACTCCCCCAGGTGTGTCTGTAAGTTTCCAAATCTTCCTAGGGACATAAAGGTCATGTTTGACTCATCTATTCCTTACTATCCCTACAAGGTCCAGAGGGGCTGCAATTAGGGCCAATGTGTATAGGGGTCACTCCCCTACATCCACGTTCTGTATCAGGTACCACTGAGAGAATGCTCTTTGTTTAGCCCATGTCATCAGCATTGTTCCTTGCGAGGCCAAATAATATAAAGAAAAATTAGGAAGAGCTAGACCTCCAGCTTCCCTTGGGAGATGTAATATCTTTTTGGCGATTCTGGGTCATTTATTCCAGATAAATCTGGAAATCTGCTTGTTGGCCTTGTCACAATAGTAGACAGATACCTGAATGGGGAGACACTGGAACAAGAAGAGGAAAAAAGGTAATATGTTAATTTGTACTGTAGCTACTCTCCCCACCAAATTTAGGGGCAACAAGCACCACCTTGCTAAATCCCATTCCAGGGCCTCCCATAACGTCTCATAATTTGCAGCGAAAGGTTGAATTAGATCTATTGTGATCTACATGCCCAGATAACGGATCTGATTCTTAGGGGCCCATTGAAAAGGGAAGGTGCCCAAATAAGTCCTCTGGGCATATCCCACTTATTACCAGGGCTTCTGACTTTGAAAAGTTAATTTTGTAGCCCCAAATTACCTCAATGGACTGCAGTGCCTGTGTGAGGGGTGTCAAGGAGGTCTCAGGTGATGACAAGAGAAAAATGGAGTCATCTGCATAGAGAAAGAGTTTCTGTTCTTTCCCTTCTGCCATAATACCTCTTAGAGATGGATTACTATGCACCTAAACTGCCATAGGCTCCAGACTGAGAACGAAAAGGTGGGGAGACAGGGGGCAACCCTGCTGCATCCACCTAGATAAGGGAAAAAACTCTGAGCTAATGCCATTGACACACTGAGGCCTTGGGGGTGCTGTACAATCGAGAAATGACTCCTAAAAATTTGGTGCCAAATTGCATGCACTCCATGGATGTTTTTAAAAACTGTCAATTGACCCTATCAAATGCTTTTTCAGCATCCATGGATATGGATATCTGAAACTGGGACTGATTCTTTTGTGAGGAAACAATGTTTGATAATCATGTACTAATAAGGGAACAATGGCATGCAATCTCTTTGCCAACAGACCGGTAAAGAGCTTTAGATCTACATTGAGTAAAGATATAGGTCTGTAAGACCCGCATTTCAAGAGATCTCTCCCCTCCTTAGGCAGTACAGAAATCTGGGCAAGTTGCCAGAAAACCGGAGTTTTCCCTCCTTCCATAATTTACCCACATACTGGCAGCAGAATTGGGAGAAGCTGATCAGCAAAGGTCTTATAAAATTCTGGTGTAAAGCCACCCAGGCCCAGGGTTTTGCTGTTTTTCAGACTCGTCACTTAGGCCCTTAGCTCTACCAAAGAAATCTCTGCCTCCAAGTTTTCCTGAGCTATGCTTAGAAGAGTCCTGAGGTCCAGGCCTTCAAAGAATCTGGCTGTGAGGCTTCCAAAATCTGGAACCTCTTCCTGCACATTGAGGGAGATATAATAATCAGCAAATATGTTGGTAATTTCCCAAGGGTGACTGGTAGGATTACCCCCTTGTTGTGGGTCCTTTATTTTTAAAACCAATCTGCTGATCTACTGTGACCAGAGTGTGTCCACAAGCAACCTGCCTGCTCTGTCCCCCCTACCCCTCAAAATAGTGCTGACAAACCCACTTATATTTTCCTTCCAATTGGCCCTGAATTACATTTTCTGGGGCTGTCCTCTTTTTTAAGGAGCTTCTTAACCTCTGGATTTAAAGAAATCTTATGTTGGAATTCTAAATCTCTCAGTTGTTCCTCCAGGTTCTCTGATTTACTAGTCATCTTTCTCTTATGATCTGCCACAAATTTAATGATCACCCCTTGAAGGGCTGCCTTTAAGGCGTCCCACAGAACTGTGTGGGATGTAGCTCCCACCGGGTTCATCTGTAGGTACTCCTGAATAGTTGATTCAACAAGAGCTTTAAAGTCGGAACTATTCAGCAGCCCCACATTCAACCTCCAGTGTGAGGTTCGAGTGGCAGGGGCTAGAGCCAGGGTCAGCCTGACAGGTGCATGATCAGAAAGGGTACACGGCATAATCCGACAGGCAGACACTGAATGTGCCTACTCCTCTGAAACAAACAGCATATCAATTCTTATATAGCAGTCATGCCTGTCAGAATAATAGGAGTAATCTCTGGATTGCCCATTAAGCCCCTTCCAAATGTTCTGAAGGCTGGCTATCTGGCTTAATCTGAGCAGAGTGGGTCCGGCCACCCTTCTTCTAGCTCCCTGTGCTCCTCCGCTCCTGTCCATAGTTGGGGATATAATGGTGTTAACGTCTCCTCCCAGGATGCAGAGCTGGTCAGTAGAGTCCAATAAGTCAATAATGATATTTTTAAAAAAGAGTGGCACCTTTATCCTCATTTGGGGCATACAAGTTCAAAATTACACAAGGTGTATCTCTGTAGGTGGCTCACAATTTCACACAATGGCCCTCTGGGTCAATCTCTGCCCTCTCCATGTTCAAATGACAAGCCTTGTGTATTAAAATAGCAGTTCCCCTTCTGTGGGGGTGTGTCCTGTAGGTGGAGACATAGACCAAGCCCACCCAACTATGTCATAGTTTTTTATGTTCCTCATCTGAAAGATGGGTCTCCTGCAATAGTGTTATGTGAGTACCCATTTTGCCTAGTTCCTGTAGTATCCTAGCCAATTTTATAGGGCTGTTGATGCCCTGGATATTGTATGTAACAGTATTTAAATGATCCATTACATATAAAAGTATAGCTCTGCATCCTAAGAACCCAGACCAAGCCCAGATCCCTTAAAGGTGGCCCAGGTCCCGGACCGGGGGGGGAGGGGTGCTGAGGAACAGCAGAGACACATGACCAACAGCACAAACACAACATCAACAACTATATTCCTGCTGCAACAAATTAACCCTTTATCTCCAAACCCAGCTTTAAACATAGCCCAGGTGTGCTGTGCATAATTATTAATGAATGTTCCCAACTTCCAAGGTTCTACCCCTGCCCTGTCATTCGTATGATGCCCCTTGATGATGGGTAGTGCTAGAAAAAAGTCAGCACTGTGCTGTCATCTCCCGGATTTACCGGGGATGTGCAGCAGGTGTGGTGCTGCCAACACCATACAGACTTTCCCACTTTCCCCCACCTCCCCTTTTATACATTTAAATTCAGAGAGAGGGAGGGATCATGTGGTCCAGCGCCTCAAACCCTGACCCCCAAAGGAGGCTATCACCCACCATGCTGGACTCCCACCACCTCTATATGTGCCCACCTCGCTCCTCATGTCTAAGCGTGATTGCTCATTCATGACTGTATGATAAGCCAGCAGGGGCCTTAATGATATCTAGTAATAAAGTAAAGTAAGTAATAAGTACGTCCCATAGTCTTGTTATTAATCCTTAATTTGGATTATCCCCAAACATAGTAGAACACCCCACCACTTATCTCTTATGTATTCCAATAATTTTTAGTAGCAATCCCAGAACAATCCAGGGCATTCCCAAAGTCCAAGTTACCAAAGGGACCACCTAGGACAATAGCGATCCCAAAATGAAACCGAAGCAATGGCAAAACACCCAGTCTGCATACTCATGATGTTACTGCAGCTGCTGATTCCCATTTGAGCAGTCCTCTGGGGTCTGGGTTGGGAGACTCCCTCCTGTCTCTGCGAAGCCTGGATGATAGATTTCTGCCTTTTAGTAGATGATTGGTACTGAGTCTTTAGCTGTGTCCTGGGGCTAGCTTCTGAGATCACTGCTGATTTCCCCACCAGACGTTGAGAGATGACTTGGCCCTCCACCAACTGGCACGTCTCCAAATCTTTAAACACATCTGGATCAATTAACTCATTGACACCACTTCAAGTGAGGCCAGGTATTTCTTTACATCTTGTACTGTCTTGAACAGTTTGGTGCCTTTATCAGAGGTAATCCTGAGCTTGGCCAGGAAGTCCAGCTTGGCTTTTAACCCCTTACTGTGAAGCACTTTAATAACCAGGAACCAGAGTTTCCAATGAGCCATGGTGGTAGGGACATAATCTGGCTCCAAATACAGTTTAGTATCTCCAAATATAATTTGTTTTCTGGCCCTGGCTTTAAGGAGTACCTTTTCCTTCACCCTGTAATCTAACAAGGCCATGATTATGGAGGGTAGCCTGACTTTGGGATCCTTTTGGGGCGCCACAAGGGCTTGGTGGGCTTGAATAATGTTCAGAGGTGTATCTTTGTCTAGATCCAACAGCTCCTTTAAGAGACCCTCGATGTACACGGTCATGTCCCCTGATTCTGTATGTTCAGGTAGCCCATGCAGTCTTAAATTATTGCAGCTCAAACTGTTCTCCAAGTCTTCTATTTTGTTGATGAGTGCTTGCAAATGGTCATGGAGCTCAAGCAGGGTGCCGTTATGGAGATTAACTGTTTCAGAGCATGAAGTAAAGTGTTCCTCCATGGACTGCAGCCGTTGGTCATGCTGCTGGAGTTTATTTAGATTGTCCCCAACTTCTGCTTGTATGGTATCCAATGTTTTGCTGAGACGTCGAAGTTCCCTGCATAGCTGCCAGGAGGTGATAGTAAAATCTTCTCCCTCCTCCTCGGAGTCACTGGCAGAATCTGGGTTCTGTCTTTCTGAAGGCCTGGTCAGCACATCTCTTTTTACTGGAGCCTGGGGAGATAAGTTTGGCTTTTGTTGTTTCAGGTTCCCCCCCTGGCATTGCTCTGTGTTTTCTTCTGGAGGCCATGAAGAAAAGTACTCACAACCAACAAACTTATGTTGTTTGATGGGTGAGGTGAGTAGAAAATGTTCTTTTTGTATTGCTACATGTAAAGGCATTACACAATTCATAAAAACATTTTAAAATGGCATAAATTACACTGTCATAGCAGTAAGCATCTTTTTTTTTTTGTAGACTCTATTTTAGGCTCTCTCTACTGCTGGGGTACTTACTTACCCCTTCAAACAGTTACATAGGTGCTCAACTGGGTCCCAATGCCAGCCTCCACCTTGACTGAGAGAGTGAGGAGGACCATAGCTAACCCCTTTATCGAGGCCCCCCCCGGTGAGGGGTGGACCGGGAGAGGAGACTGCATCACCCTGGAGCTCCTACCCCAACCATCGGGCATTGTTTGGCATGGGACCCAGTCACCTGTCGGTGGTGTTGTGCTGCTGCAGAGAGGGATTTTCTGTCTGCTCCCAGACCCCAATTGTTGGCTTGCTGATCACTGCTTCTCCCAGTCTCCACTGGGGGCCACCAGTGTAGTGAGCGAAGCCCCTAACCCTCCCCCAGGAGAGGAGAGCAGTCTTCCAGATGCTCAATCCTTCTGTCCCATGCCAACCCCCAGCGACCTAAGTCCATTACTGAACCCGGGTCACCGGCGTGGTGCAAGGTGTGGCATCCAGCGCCTCAACCCTCAGCGCCACCGAGCCAGCCCAGCAGAAATTTCTGGAATGCATAGTACGGTAGGGGCTGCACGCCCATTGGCTCACGCTGTGAACCAATGGGCATGCAGCCTACTGAGGAATCGGTCGGCGGGCAGCAGTGCTGCAGGCGAGTGGGGTGCTGCCACCCGCTGGCTGACTTGGGGAGCAGGGCAGTGGGGTTAGTGGGTGGGTGGGGGTACCTGAACCACCAGGGATATAAGACTTTTTTTACAGATGTCCGCGATTGAGCAGAGAGTGGTCCACTGGACCACCGGGGATATAGGCCTTTTTTTGTTACAGATGCCCGCGATTGGGCAGAAAGTGGTCCACTGGACCACCAGGGATATTGGAAGTCTTTCATTTTTACAGATGCCTGCGATTGGGCAGATAGCGGTCCACTGGACCACCAGAGATATAGGACATTCATCTTTTTTGTTTATACAAATGCCCGCGATCGGTCATGGGGGGGGCATAGCCAGGAGTAGTTGGAACTTGGGTGGCCACCCACAGGTGGCAGCTGCCATGTTATGCCCTGCAATGTGGCAGCTCACCTGTGGATGGCCATCAGTTGTTCCTTTTTTTTTTGGCTTAACTTTGTGCTGGCACAGGTAAGTGTTACGCATTCATGGCTCTGCACATCCCGGGCTGAATATCGGGCTGTGCAGGTTATGCATGGGCACGCCCCCCACCTGTGCCTGCATACATTACTGATGTGCTCCGGCGCTTCGGGATTTGTGCCACACACTTTTCCCTTTTGAATATTGTGCCAGGGCACATCAGTGGGTTGTGCATGGTGCAGCACTGTTGCGCCATGTGCAACCCTTTTGAATATCTGGGCCAAGGTCTATTGTACCAAAGGATTTGCAGAATCCCACTTGGTATACCGATACTAACTTTTGGTCTGTGACCCAATATTCTAGTATTAATATAATTCTCACATAAAGTTTCATGGCAGTGCACAAAAAGGTAATGGGCCTGTAACTAGAGGGGTTAGCCCTGTCTGCTTTTTAAAATAAAGGTATTAATAGTCTTTCACAACAAGAAGGCATGACATGAGGCTGCAAGGGGATAGACTAAGGGGCAACATGAGAAAGTACTTTTTCATGGAAAGGGTGGTGGATGCTTGGTAGGCCTGCCCTAGGAGGTGGTAGGAGCAAGCACATTGGGGGAATTTAAACATGCATGGGATAGGCATAAGGGAACCCCAGAGGGGGGAAGCAGAAGCTGCAGCCGATGACCAAGTAGGGTCAGCAGCAGCTAATTAAAGGTATGGTATATGGGCAGACTAGATGGGCCTGGTGGTCCTTAGCTACCATCAATTTCTATGTTTCTATGTTTCATTCCAATCTAGTTGGTAATTTAAGATTGTTATTAATGTGAATGGAGGAGGGCAAATGTTTTTGCCCACCATCTGATGCTGACTTAAATATCTCTACTGGGATCATATCAGTGTCTGGTAACTTGTTATTTTTTTGTTGTAGTATAGCTCAGGTCATTTCTGCCTGTGTTACTTCTGGTCAGGGACCTATCATGTTATCACCAATTTCTTCACTATTTGTTGTTTCTGTCTTCAGCCCAAATGAGGTGCTGTAATATTCAGGCCATGTCTTTGGCATAATAATATACTCCATATTCACTTCTGTTTTACTTGTACCACAGGCTACAAAATTCCAGAAGTCCTTGGCGGTTATTGTGCCTTGCAGATTAGCCCAAAGATTGATGTTATATTGTATTTTCTTTTGTTTTACTGTAGCTTACATTTGTATTCATTTTCTAATTTAATATATGCCTGTGTGGTACATGTAATTATTTTTGCTAAGTTTGCCAGCTTTTATTAGAGTGTTTCTTAACTTCTCACACTCCCCATCATACCAATTGTTCAGTTTAGGGACCATTGACATTTATTCTACCTGTCTTCCCTAGGGATCCCATTATAACATCAAAAATCTGTTCAAGACAAAAATATGTTACAGGTATATCATTATTTACAGACATATTTTTATTACATTTTCTGTGAGGTTCACAAAGCCAGCTATGATATCATTCTCATTTAACAAAGCTGTGATTTTTTTCTTGGCAGAATGGGTTCGATTTTATTCTTATTTACGATCACTATATGTTTACGTGCATTCCCTTGGATCTCTGTGGTATAAGTCACCTGTTTTTTTGATGGGACAATTAAGGCAGACCAATGTTGGGAAATGGTCACTCTCCCACTCTTGTAGTAAAATAAACTCTTTTACTGTACTAATGGATAGGAAAAAATATCTATTAAAGCAATATCAGTTACTGAACCCCCATGTTTGGTAGGGAATGCAATATTGCCATGGAGTTCCCTCCATTTCTTCTCTTAGGGATACTCAATCAGTTTTCTGCAGCTAGGTTTAACAAAGATGTTCCCCTTATATTAATTTTCTTACCCATACTGTTTCTGACAGGTACAGCTAGTGTACTGTCAATCTCCCAGCTTGGCGAACATATTTCTAATCCCTTGTCAACTCTGATATTTACATCCTCCATTGTACAAATAGGGACAGATTTATGTTTTTCATTGAAAACATCTAATACTTGTGTCAGGTTCTCAGATACTTTACTTTCTGCCTTTTGTTGTAGTTTTGATAAAATGTATGTTTATACAAGTACACACTGACTCTTTTATCCCTCCTAATACAGTGCATAGAATGTGTGGATATCCAAGGTCATGTTTTTATGTTTCCTTGAACACATATGTTGTAACCAGTGCTACCATCCCGCCACTGGCATGGCCATATTTATTTATACTTTTTGCTGATACATAGAACATACAGTGCCCTTCCACTTTATTTGTGTCTACTTTTTCTAATCATGTTTTCTGCAGCATAATGACAGTATAGCTCTTGATAAATTCAAACAACCCCTTATCTTCTAATTTCCCCCAAGCCAGCTACATTCCAGCTTAAGATTTGTATTTATTCACTTATCCCTCCCTGGGCTGTGGCTCTATCACTATTTGTAGGTCATAACCTGCTATCTAACTCTATCAGCGATAGATCACTGTCAGCTTCTAAAGCAACATTTTTCCCCATTCTATCTGTATAGGTGATGAGATGAGGTATCCAATGCTAGTATGCAACTTGTTTCCTGGACTGTGCTTGTACTTATGCTGATCCCGTGTTGTCTGTGCCCCCTTATTAAATTTTCAGTTTCATCTTCTGTATCACTGCCAAAAGAGTATGAGGTTTCCACTGGTCACAAATATTTTGTTATCCAATTGTTGTCTGGTCTGCTTTTTCTGCACTTTATTGTTTATTCTGCTTTGCATGTATGATATGCTAATTCTTCTCCCTGCACTGTATTTTGGTGTAACTTTATTTTGTCTCATATCCTTCAGTGTCACATCTAGACTGATTCCAATTTTTTGAATCCTGCTGTATATTTTAATAGAATCAAGTGTATATCCAGTTCTTTAAGGGTAATGCAAATCCAGCCTTTCCCCCTACTATTCTGATACTTGTAAGCTGTTTCTAAATCTGTGCAACAAACAACATTTTCCATTATACCTTTACAGGTGTTGTATGCCATGAGTTTGAGTGTGAACAGTATTTCATTTTTTTAGCTTTGGCAAACCGTTCAAATTAATACTTTGGAACAGTTTCCTCTTCTTATACGTTTTCCCTAGTTTCCTTTTCATTTTCTTCAGTTTTACTTTTCCTTTTCTTGCCATCTCTGTATCAGATTTATCTATAGTTCTTTGGGTTAGCTGTGGGTGCTTCTTGTCTGTACTGGAGAACAGAAGCACAAAACAGCTTAACTGTGTCAGAGTGTGCTGGATACAAAACGTCCAAAGGTTAGGTAGCAGATATCCGCACTACTCAAGTAGCATTGCAAAACAGCTTTAGTCAATAATAAAATATACTGCCATGGGAAATAGCATCAGGTCGAGAGACAAGATACCACCTCGACCGGTTTCGCGTGTAGTGCATCATCAGGAGGCTCAGGAGCTCCTAACAATCACTACGTACAAAACTGGTGGAGGTGGTATCTTGTCTCTCAACCTGATGCTATTTTCCATGGTGGTATATTTCATTATTGAATAAAGTTGTTTTGCAACATTACTTGAGTGGTGCGTATATTTGCTACCTGACTTTTGTTTATACCGGGACAGAATTTGACTTTCATTCCAGCTGTGCTATCATGCTTGTTATATTTATACTCATTACCTAGATTTGTTGTAGTAATAATAGCAGTGTCATCCTCTCTTTCCATAAGCCACTCCTCTTTCCTTTGTTTTGCATTTCTATGTAATTGCAACTTGGACATCTAGTCTCCTCACCTCTTTGCACTCCATTTACAGTACTGTAGCTGTCCATTTTTTCCCTCAAGTGAGTTATCTTTCTTCACTCCCATTAGTTTTCCATCTCTTTTCCCTCCTGCTCCATTATGGCTTCAGGAATTTGCCTTATTTCCTCCTTTTTTCCTTTTCCATGCTTGAGTAAATGTAATTGTTTTTTCTGAGATGACAATTTCTTGTCTTACTTCCTTTTATCATCTCTTTAAAACCCCTCTGTTCAGTAAGTTTAAGTAAATTATGAAATAATTCATTAGTTTTACTTATTTCGCTTTTAATTTCTTAGAGGTAGACCAGAGTAAGATTTTGATTTACAAATGATTCAACCACTGATGGTAACTGGAGATTTTCTCTAATTACTGTATTTTCTATTCAAGATCTTTTTTTACTTTCATGTTTCAAAAGATGTGACTTAACTGCGTGCCAGAGATGTGGTAAAGCAGAGGGTGTTGTAGCAGGTGGGTCTAAACTCAAAACACTGTATATAGTGAAAATAAAGTTTCAAATTCATTTAGAAAGGATATATATTCCCTACTTTCCCTAAACTGTTCATTTCCAATACTTTTTGCTCCCTCAACCCCTGTGGTTGCTTGCTCATTGATGCCTTTGGCACTGGTATTTCCCTTCGCAGGCTCTTTATTTTTGTTATTTGAATTCTCTGTCTTCTTTGAGGAGATCTCTTTCATCAGGTCACAGTTATGGAACTATAGCTATCAGGCGCTAGGACCACAAGGAAACTTTTTGATGCCAGCAGTCTACTAGCGGACACCCACGGCGACGTCAGATGTCAACGTCCTCCACTATGTGCACTGAGGGACAGACTAACACATTCTGAGCTACCGAGACAACAGAAACTGACAGAACAGTTTTTTACTGGGATCATTAGACCCAGGTATGGTTCCATGTGGAAGGTGTGTCCACTGTGGAAATGCATCTAGAAAAAAGGAAATCATACATCCAAACGGAAATAAAAAGTTTCAGATCAAGACTAACCTAACCTGTTACTCCGATTAATTGGTTTATATTTTAACCTCACTAGTATCATGCCATTTTACTGAGGCCAAACACTCATAGTCGATCCTACGATTCTGGGCTATTGAGAGAGTGGAATCCCAACCCCCTCCCCCAAGGTGGGGACTGGAACAAAGTACTAGAAAAATGTGAAATGTACTTGATGTATACATTAGGGACTGCTGGAGACAGTTGGGGTATAAATGAGGACTAGAACTGACCAGTTTGCTGTCAGAAATAAAAAATGTTGCTGCCATATATTAGTGCACGCCTTTAATGGAGTCTGCTCCAACAGTTAAGTTGCACTCTTAAAGATCATGTGCAACAGTTTTTGCATATTTTAATAAAAGCTTTAAAAGCTGAAATTCAAGTCCCCGTGTCATGATTAGTGTTTCCTGAAAATTTCATGCTGTTTGGTTTTGTGGTTTTCTTTAAATTAGCATTTGTTAACTTGCTCTACAGTGGCTGAAAACAGTGGAGTCATTTCTGTCCTCTCAGTCAAACTTAGAGTGCTCTGACATCATTTTGGAGTAGCTTGCTGTTTCAGATTCCCAATCAGAGCAGCACTCTGTAGAGTTTATGGTTTGTTGAGCTCTCCATGTTCCTTATAAACCCAGTCTCTGGTTTGTGTTTAGATAAATCAGCTTAAAATACATCATTCTCTTCCTTTACAAAGCTGATCATTTCAGTTCCAATGCTGAACTGAAGTAGTGGAAATCTTTTTCTGTCAGAAATCAGTTTGTCTGTATCACAGCTCTGTTCTTTCTAATCAAACCTCAGTTTTTTTTCTAACTATATAACACAGGGTGGTTAATGAATATAAAAAAAATCTAAATTTTGTTCATTCACAGAAACAGTTTGTCTTTGATGTAGCCTTCATAAATACAATCATGTAAGAACATTTTTTTTTTTTGCTCCTTACTTCCCCCTAACCTGCCTCTCCTTCTGGCTGCTCATGACTCCTCTGATCCCCTCACCCTGACCCCCTTCGTCTCACCTCAGATCGCAGCCAACCCAGGGGGTGGCCTGGCGTATCCCTTCACTGGGTGGGTCCCCCTCCTCCTCCGAGGAAGGCGCCAGGAGGGGCGGCCAGTGCACTAGGCAATCAGTCCCTGGGCACTGCTGAGGTGGGTTCAGGGGCGTCAGGGCATCTCGGGTTGGCAGGAGCTTGGCAGCCATCATCCAGCAGGCCAGGAGGCCAGGATTTCTGGTTTTCTCCCAGGGGCATGGTGTGCCACAAACGTCTAGGCAAAGCCAACATTCACCACACCCCATGTGCAATGGGGCTCGCTTAGGCTGCTGCTCTCCTGGCTTCCACCAAGAGGCAGCAGACAGACAGTCACGTCCTCCCTCCCCGGAGTAGGCGAGCAGTCGCAGGACGCTCAAGCCTACTCCCCACAGCTGGCTGTCCAGTGACCCAAGTCCGTTCCCAAACCCGGGTCGCCGGCGTTGCAAGCAGAAATCCAACCACTGTGCCGACGAGCCAGCAGAACATTTTTTTTATGTCAGATTGACAAACAGGTGCTTGTTACACTCTGCTATAGTACTTCAAGCATATGTACTGTCAGAACTTACAAATGTAAGCTCTTTGGTGGTTTCTGTGTGAAAATACATCATGTACGTTTACAACTAGAACCACTATGTGGCATCCTGATGCACTGTGTCTCTGCCCCACAGTTGAGGCAGCTGCTTTCTACTGTCACGTGTCCCTGCCCCACAAGCCCCCTGCCTCCTGCTGCACACTGAGACTGCTTCACTCTGCTGCCCACTGTCTTCTCCCACACAGTCAGGGATTGTGCACCCAGCTGCTTCTATCCCCTGCCTAAAGAATCAGGACTACGGCACACTGCTGCTCCCTGGCCAGACAATTGGGGTCACTACACCCTGCTGCCCTATCTCCCCCACCCTCACAGTTAGGGAAGCTGCACCTGTTGCTCCCTGTTCCTGTCTACACAGTTAAGGTTGCTGTGCTGTGCTAGGCTGTAAAGTGCCATGTTCCCTGCCTCCATGGGCAGGGCTGCTGCACCACATGTACCCCATCTCACAGTCAGGGCTGCTGTACCCTGATGTCCAGTGTGTTCTGCCCCACAGTTGAGGCTTCTGCACTATGCTGTTTTCTATCACCTATCACCGCAGACAAGGCTGCTGCACCCTGCTTCTTTCTACACAGTTGTGGGTGCTGTGGTCTGCTGTGCCCTAGAGCCCCATGCCTCTGCAGTTAGGGTTGCTGCACCATGCTACTACTTGCCACAAGATTCAGGCCATTTGCTGCACCCTGTTGTATGGCACTACAGTTGATGCAATTGCACCCTATTGTCCCCTTGCCACTAGAGTCAGATCCTTTGTTACAGTCTGCTGAGACAGGATCAGGGGGCAACATGTGCAGTGTCCCTGAGGGTGAGTGTGTGAGAGAGAGAGGGAGTAGCAGGGTGCAGCAACCCCAACTGTTTGGGAAGGGTGCAGCACAAGAGTAAGGGCATTTGCTGCACCCTGTCCCCTGCCTGTGGAGGCAAGGGGCTGTGTGGTGCAGCAGGACACAATGGTGGCAGGGGACAAAGGACAACATGATGCAGAAGCCTTGACTGTGGGGCAGGACACAAGTGGGCATCAGGATACAGCAGCACTGACAGTGGTACAGGGAGTACATTGTTCAGCAGCCCAGCCCATTTGGGGCAATGGAAATGTGTAGCAGGGCTCAGATACCCCAAATATGGATGCAGGTGGCATGAGACTCCAGGGTGTAGCACAGCACAGCAGCCCTGACTGTGGAGACAGGGACAGGGGGCAAAAGGGTACTGTGGCCCTGACTGTGAGCATGGGGACAAAGGGCAGCAGGGTGTAGCAGCCCTGAATGTTCAGGCAGGAGATAGGGGTGACACCAGGATACAGCAGCCCAAACTGTGGGACAGAGTGCAGCAGCCATGCCTGTCTGGGATGAGGAATGTGGGCAGCAGGGTATAGCAAAGGATCAGACTCTGGTGGCAGGAGACAGCAGGATGCAACTGCCTCAACTGTGGAGGCATGCAACAGGGAGCAGCAAATGCTCTGCATCTTGTGGCAAGTGACAGCATGGTGCAGCAGCCCAAACTGCAGCCGCATGGGGAAATAGAGCACAACAGGCCATGGCAACCCCAACTGTGTAGAAAGGAACAGGGTGCAGCAGCCCTGCTCTGGTGACAAGGGATATTGCACAACATGATGCAGACGTCTCGACTGTGGTACAGAACACAGTGGGCATCAGGGTACAGCAGCCCTGACTACGAGATGGGGTACAGATGGTGCAGCAGCCCTGCCCATTTGGGACAATGGAAGCGAGTAGCAGGGTGTAGCAAAAGCCCACCTCTGGTGGCTAGGGCAACATGGAACAGCAGCCTCAGCTGTGGAGGCAGGGGACCTGGCACATTAGGGCTTAGCACGGCACAGTAGTCCTGACTGTGGAGACAGGAATGGGGTCAACAGGTGCAGCTTCTCTAACTGTGAGGGTGAGTGAGAGAGGGCAGCAGGGTGCATCATCCCCAACTGTTTGGGCAGGGGGTGGCAGGGTGCAGCAGCTCTGATTCTTTAGGGTGGGGATGGAGGCAGCAGGGTGCACAATCCCTGACTGTATGGGAGAAGACAGTGGGCAGCAGAATACAGCAGTCTCGCATGTGGAGCAGAAGACAGGGGGCTTGTGGGGCAGGGACAGGTGACAGTAGACTGCAGCTACCTCAACTGTGGGGCAGAGACACAGTGCATCGGGATGCCACATGGTGTTTCTAGTTGTGCACGTGCATGATATATTTTCACACAGAAACCATCAAAGAATTGAAATTTGTGAGTTCAGACAGGTGCCTATCACACTCTGCTACAGTATTTCAAGCACATGTACTGTTTGTCAATCTGACATAAAAAAATGTTCTTACATGAACATATTTATGAAGGCTACATCAAAGACAAACTGTTTCTGTGAACAAACAAAATTTAGATTTATTTTATATTTATTAAACAGCCCTGTGCTATATAGTTAGAAAAAAAATCAGATTTCTGATTAGAAAGACTTGAAAGCTGTGATACAGACAAGCTGATTTCTCACAGAGAAAGATTTGCACTACTTCAACTCAGCATTGAAACTAAAATTATCAGTTTTTATCAGAAGATAATGATATGTTTTAAGTTGATCTATCTAAACACAAACCAGAGACTGGGTTTGTAAGAAACTTGGAGAGCTCAGCAAACCATGTACTATACAAAGTACTGCTCTGATTGGGAATCTGAAACAGTAAGCTACTCCAAAATGATGTCACCGCACTCTAAGTTTGACTGAGAGGACAGCAATAACTCCACTGATTTCAGCCACTGTAGAACAAGTTTACAAATGCTGATTTAAAGAAAACCACAAAACCAAACAGCATGAAATTTTCAGGAAACACTGATCATGACACAGGGACTTGAATGTCAGCTTTTCAAGCTTTTATAAAAAAATATGTAAAAACTGTTGTACATGATCTTTAAGGTTTACATTTTGAAGACTTTTGAATAATTATACTTTTATGATATCCCCTATAGAGGTAGTCTCCCTACTCACGCCTTGCTGCATTATCCCCTCACCGCCCTTATGGTCCCTCCTCCAATATGAACATTTAGTAACAGTTATTTATTTATTTCGGCTTGTGTGCTGCTGGTTCACTGGCTACCATGGGGCTGCTGACTCACCTCTTCTAGCCATTTGGAATGGCACTGAGGAGCGGAAAGCCATTAGCTGAGCCTATTTTTGCAACAGAAACACATGGAGAAAATTGTTAGGATCCACAATAAGTATATGTCAGTTATATTTTCAGTTTTTAAAATAGTGAAAAAGAAAACTAATAAACAAGTAGGGTTTCTTGAAAGAAAACAGAAAAGATAGTTGAGTTGACAGCACTTCTCTTGCCCCTCAAACCCCTCCTCCTCATCCTACAATCACCTCATTTGATCTAAAAATGTTTTATTACAGCATAGGACATAGAAGGAAATTGAACACAGGTCCCCTTGAGGAGATTAAGGTTTGAAATACTGTGACAATTCAGAGGATGCATTATGAGCACTTTAATATATTTGTAAATGCCTTTAATTGTTTTGATATATGTTACTATGACAACACTTCTCTTTATTGAAGAATATCTTGTTTTTATTTACAATATGGATGCGAAGGGGTACAGGAAGGGGAAATGCTGTGAAAATAAAAATAATAATATGTTTTAAAAATCTTGGGCTGTAGTATATTGTTGGAAAGCATCACTCAAACTTGTTGTACTAGAGATGAAAACAGATTCTACGTAGGGTGTGTCAAAGCGGAATATGATTGCTATGCAACTGCATACCTTGCACACAGCTGAGGACCAACAGCAATGGAGTCACATGATGAATGCTTGTGGGGATCGGTGACTGGACAAGGGCTCTTCTGCTCCTCTGTGCTGGAGTATAAAGTAGCAGTTGTGCTAAACGGACAGTGCAGTTTGCAGTGGCAGCTGCCAAGAACATACAGTACTTTGAGCAACATTTGATAAATCTCACAGCCATAGAGGCTTTCTTTCTCATATTAACTGTCAAATACTTACTATATTTATACCAGTCATTTACCTTACATTTAGAAAGAAAGCACATGCTATGGAAAAGGATAATGCTGAAAACAGGGAGAATAAAATAAAATGTTGAAGACACAATGTTTACAAAATGGTGGGCATTTGGCGGTGTTAGGAGAAATAAGTAGAGTGTATTCTCAAGCTAAACAGGACAAGAAAAGACTTAATAGAAAATGGCATGCTAAAATGGACTAAGTCTATTATATTATTATGAATGACTTTGCAAACATTTAGAGAATGGCATGTTAAAAATATCAAACCTGTCATATTCATATGAGTAGCTCATCAAATATTTATGAAAAACAGAAATGCACTGTTAGGATATGTGTAATGAGGTAGATATATGTTGGTATAAACAGGAAACAATGTTTTATTTAGTTGCATAAGGTAAGAAAAGTACTAAAGGACAGTGATGTTCATTTCACATGTGATGATGACCCTTTTTTAAATACAAAAGATGAACCTAAATATAACCATCTTGGATTACATATGTGGAAAATATAAACACTACATATTGTAAAGATGGAAGATAGGTAGAGCTTTATATAGCTTAACACATACCTAAACACATACATTTGGTTTATAGGAACTTTGTTGCAGGAATTGATTTTCCTGGATGACAAACAAGGAAGGATGTTATCTAATAATGACCAAGGTTGGATTTTTATATGTACTTGAAAGTGTGATATTAACCATATGAGAGGAGTGCTTTTGGGAAATGAAATGAAATGAAAATGTTATTATATATGTTATTACACACTAATATTTGATTTATTGCATTATGTTAAAATATGGAATAATGTTTAAATATATTAAATTTTGAGGAGATTCTTTTTAACACTGTAATAAAGAGAAGGGAAGAGATAATCAGAATAAATAAACTTCTGGAATAGACATGAGAGTTGCTGAATGTTTAAACTGAAATAGTACAGGGATGTAAAGAACACAGAGAACCAATCTGTAAAGAGTCATAAGACTCCTGGTGGTGACTTCTTTCCCTAAAAGAAATAATTTTAAATGTTGTGAATATATAAATGCAGGTTGAAATTATTTGTCTAAAATAATTTTCATATATGTTCATATATAGATCCTGTTCCCTGATGAAGCCTGGTTGGGTGAAACGTTGGGCATTGTGAGGATCTGATGAACAAACTACTTGAATAAATAGACTTTAATTATGAACGTTTGTGAGGCTGGTTCACCACACATTTTTGTTTGAAGTGATTGCCTGCCAGCCCCAGTATAAGGCTCTGTTACATATAACTGTTTGGGAAGGTACCTGCTGCACACGACTGGTTTGAAATCTAGGTAGGCCACATCTACTGCTCCTCCTTGATCTAGTCTCCTGCTCAGATTTGTTTGACATGACCTTCCCACTGTGAATCCATGCTGCCTAGAATCAAGTGATCTGCTGGAGTCAAGATATACCACAATCCTTTCCTTTAGCAGTGATTCCATTAATTTCTTCATCACAGAGGTCAGGCTGACTGGCCTGTAACTGCAAGCCTCCTCTCTGCTCCCACTTTTGTGGAGAGGGGCTACATCTGCCCTCCTCCAGTCCTCTGGAACCACTTCCATTTCTAGTGATTTGTTGAAGAGGGCTGTCAGTGGTGCTGCAAGCACCTCTCTAAGCTCCTTTAATATTCTTGGATATATGCCACCCAGCCCCATTGCCTTGTCCAATCTCAGTTTTGTGAGTTCCTTTAGGACTCTCTCCTCCATAAATGGACTGGTTTCCACCTCCCTTCCATCAATGCTCCTGTCCCTTAACTAAGGTCCCACACCTTCCCCTTCTGTGACTACGGAACACAAATATTTGTTCAAGATTGCTGCTTTCTCCGGGCCCCCCTTTGCACACTCCCCTCCTTCCCCTTTTAGCCTAACAATCCCACCCCTGGTCTTTCTTCTTATTTCACTGATGTACAGTACCTGAAGAGTGTCTTGTCCCCTTTTGTTATTGCCTGGGCTATGTTTTCCTCCATTTACATATCTGTGCTCCTGGCTGCTTTCCGTGCCTCCCTCTGTTTTTGTAGATACACTTCCGTGTCCTCCTTCCTTTGTGTTTCCTTGTACCTCCTGAATGTGAGCTTTTTCGCTTTTACCTTCCCGACCACTTATTTTGAGAACCATGGTGGTTTTTGTTTCTGCTTGCTTTTGCTTATTCCTTTGAGATTTGCCCGCTGTTCCTCTACAACCCCCTGTCCTCTCCTCTGCCAGGGATTTCCTGAGATATTTCCCCATCTTTGCAAAGTTGGCCCTTCCAAAGTCCAGGACCCTTGCTTTTGTGTGGTTTGATTCTGCCACTCTTCTCATATTGAATGACACCATACAGTGATCACTGAACCCCGGGTGGCTACCAACCATGACATCTGCAACTCTGTCCCTATTGGTGAGTACTAGATCCAGCATCCCTCCCTCCCTCCCTGGTGGGTTCTACCACTAGTTGCCTGAGGCACGCTTCCTGCAGGTGTCCATAACATGATGTCCCTGCTCCTGGCTGAGGCTGCAGCTGGGATACTCCAATCAACATCCAGCAAATTGAAGTCTTCCACTAGCAGCACCTCCCCTTTAATTGCCACCTTATGGATGGCTTCCACTAGAACTCAGTCCAACTCTTCCCCTAGTGATAGAGGTCTGTAGATCATTCCAGTGCAAATAGCGGTGCCATTAACCATCTATAGGGTGACCCACAGTGCCTCCATCCCTCTCTACATTCCCTGTACCTCAGTTACTTTTATTATTTATTTAAACTTTTGTTAACCTGGTAAATGCAATGAGCCAAGGCCCATTTCATACATGACCCAGGGCTTGTTTAAATAGCCAAGAGATGTTACAGTGAATTTCAGATAACACAAATAAGACAAACATCAATACAATTATACAAAACAAGTACAGCTAAGCTGAGCACAATAGTATTTCATAAGCTATTGTTTAAAAATGTCATGACGAACACATTCATACAAATGATTAGGCAAGGAATTCCAAATTCTTTCGGCACACACTGTAATAGCAGGTTCACCCATGTTACTTGAGACTCACGGAGCCACTAAAAAGGTAATACTATTAGATCTTAAGGATCAAACTTATTTTTTTTGTTTGAATAAGTTGAAAAGGGGAGAATCCATTTTTAGATGAAGTGTCTTGCCAATTAAACAATTCAAATTATGTTCGTAGCTAAGCTTGGGAGGCCGCCATCCTAATAATTCATATAAAGTGCAGTGGTGAGTTCTGTATGGTAACCTTAGCACAAACCTACAGATTGCATTAAGTAGTATTTATTTTTAATTTTTTATTTATTAGATCATTGGTTTACAGACCTTTAAGTCATAGACTTATTTACAAAGGCACCTCGTCGAGAGCAAGATATCACAGCAAACAAACAGTACAGTACATAACGCTTAGATTAAAAAAGCAACCAGTGTTGCAGGCATTCACTGGTGGTACACACTTGGTAATAGGTAGATCACAGTAGTCATAATATAGGTACATAATATAGGTACACGAGTACCACGTCAGGTAGCAACCAGATGTTTTATTACATTAGTCAGCAGATATTGCATTATACCCCAGGTATATATAGCAAAAGTAGACAGGGCAGACCCAGTTTAGGGGTGAAGGTGAGTGGCAGGTGGGGGATTATGTGCAGTTGCAGCAGTGAGTGCTTGTCAGATGGCTTCTGAGGGAGATCTTGAAAGGACCAAGCTTAGTGGAGTCAGCTAGACCTACTGGGAGGGAATTGAACCAGGAGGGAGCCCGATAGCAAAAGGATCTCTGGGCCGGAGAGGTCCTTACCCTGGGGACAATGAGGGAGATTTGACAGTGCTGTGGGTGGAGACTGAGGAGGAGGCACACTGCAGGGAGGTGGCGACCCTGGGGGGGAGAGCCCTAGCAGGGTCTTTTTACAAGAAGGCTGGTTTAGAAGTGGAGTCTTTCTTCAAGGTTGAACAAGTTAGTGGTGGAGTACAGCAGGCATGAATGGGTGCTCATAGGGGCTCCCAGCATTAGCCTGCAGGCCTTGTTTATAGAGAGCTGGATTCTTGCAAGTGCAGTGTTGTCAGCTGCAGCATAGATGGGCAGCCCATAGTCGATTAGCGACAGGACAGAGGAGGTGATTGCCAATCTAAGGGCCTCTTGTGGTAGGCAGTCCCTATGGTGGTATAATAGTCCAATCCTGACATTGGTGGCAGCAGAAAGGGCATTGATATGGGAATGGAAGGAGAGTGCTGAATCAAAGGTAATACCCAGATACTTGTAGGAGGAAACCTATTCAACTGGGGGTTTAGTGTGCTAGGCAGTATCACGAGAGGGGCACCACTGGCTTTGCTTTGGCGATGTGAAAAGAGCATAGCTTTGGTCTTTTTTAGGTTCAGGACTAGCCTTCGTGATGTGAACCAATGCTCAGCTCTATCAAAAGCTTGTTGGAGGGTGGCCTGGAGTGTGTTGAGGTTGGGGTCAGCGGCGAAGAGCACAGTGTAATCCACATAGAGAAGGATCTTACTTGGGCAGGCCAAGGGGAGGGAGTTGAGGTAGGGACTGAAGAGGAGAGGGCCTAAAATGGAGTGCTGGGGAACCCCAGAGTGGACAGGTCATGTGTCAGATAGGGTGCTATTGATTTTTACACACTGAGTTCTGGCAGAGAGGTAGCTGGTGAACCATGCAAGGGGGCTGGGGGAGAAACCAAGGCAAACCATGTCAAAGCCCTTGGAGAGGTCAACGAACATGGCACTGGCAGGACTTTTGGCATCAAGAGCAGAGTGCAGGAAGTTGGAGAATTCAAGTAGCGCGGTTGTGGTGCTGTGACCTGCATGAAAGCCATGCTGTTCAGGGCACAGAATATTATGCGTGGCCAGGTATTCGGCAAGCTGGTTGGCAACTACTTTTTCAAGGGCCTTAGAGAGTGGGGGGAGGATGGAGATAGGTCGATAGTTACCCGGGGTCGCACGTACACCGCTTTTTATGATGGGAGTGATGATGGCGGTTCACCATGTGCTGGGAGCTGCCCCAGGCACAGAGAGCAGTTGAGTAGCTCAGTAAGTGGGACCAGGATAGCATCCAACATCAGAAGAAGTAGCCTAGTGTTCAGTGGGTCGGTGCTGGGGTAGTTACTATTAATGGCTTTTTGCAGAAGGTGTCTAGCCTCCAACGGGGAGATGGTACATAGGTAGAAAGGAGGTCTCTGGAGAGTGGGCAGCAGTGCTACTGGGATGGGGTTAAAGAAGTTACTGGGCAGGACTGAACTCAGGTTTGAGAAAGTGTAGTTTAGGCAGTCTGCAATGCCAAGGGGGTCAGAGCAGACAGTTCCATTAAAGGAGAGTTGAGAGGGGGGTGGGGAGCGGGATTTCCCATTCAGCTCCTTTACATTATCCCAAAAGTTTCTAGCCGACCCCCAGGAGGAGAAAGAGTGGATTGGTAGTACTGGGCTTTGGCCTGTCGAATGGCCCAAGTACACTTATTGCGCTCAGCATTGTACGCTTGCCTATCAGCTGGCTTGCCAGATTCCATGGCAATGTGCTATAGGTTGTTTCTCATTTTAAGTTTGTGAAGGAGGAAGGGGGTAACCCAGGGCATGTTTTGCTTTTTGGTGCGATTTCTAATGAAGGGGGCATATAGGTCACAGGCAGTGTTAAAAGTGCGAGTGAAAAAATCCAATGCCTCGTCTATGGACAGTGCAAGCATAATTGGAGACCAATCCAGTTGTGAGAGGTACAGTTTAAGGTGACGCAGGCTGCCTGGGAGTAGTCGACATCGCTGGGTGGTTTGTGGTGCAGGTTTGCTATTGGTAGCGGGCCAAGAGAATATGACTGGGGAGTGGTCACTAAGTGAGTTGGGAAGTACACTGATATCGAGCACCCTTTGGGGGCAGTTGGTAATGGTGATATCCAGGAGGGTGCTGGAGCCAGTAGAGGGGTTGAATCTAGTTGGGGTAGTGACGAGCTGGGACATGTCAAGGGTGGCAAAGATATCTCTGGTTTGGGAGACCATGTCAGAGAGCCAGTTGATATTCAGGTCACCAACAATTATCTGGGCCATTTTGGGTGGTAGGCCAGAAAGGTAGTCAGCAAGTGCCTGAATGGCATGGTCTTGCTTTCTGGGAGGAATATAGGCAACAGTGACAAAGAGCGGGCCCTTACCAGGGTTGGGGGAGATTTTTAGTGTGAGGGTTTGTGCCCCATTATCAAAGTTGGGTGGTGGAAGTGCATGTCCAAGGAGGGAGTCACACATATAGACAGCACAACCACCTCCATGTTTACCCACCCAATCTTCCCTGAAGAGGGTGTAAGCAGGAAGGGAGACGAAGGAGTCGGGTGGATTTGGATAACCAGGTTTCAACGAGTACGACAATGTTCAGTTGGTGCTGAGTAACCCAGCATTGGAATGCAGCAGTCTTCTTAAGGAGGCTGCAAATATTCATTGAAGCTATGCGGAATCCTTGAGCCTGGGCAGGCTTGTTCATAAGGTTGGGCACGGGGCCAGGGTTTGGATGAATGTTACCTGATAGAAGCAACAGGAGGGTGATTAGGTGCACCAAAGCATGGTAGTGATTGTGGCATCTCCCCTTGTGACTGAACATAGGGCCGGGTGCTGGGGTGCAAGGGGTGGGTAGAGTACAAAGGGTGTTGAGGAGAAGCGACCAAGGTACTAGTGGGAAGTAAGAGGTAGCAGGGGTGGAAATGTGGAGGCCGAGGGGAGAGGTGGTCGAGCATCGGGGGGGCTGGTAGAGGTGTTGCAGATAAGAGAAAGGGTACTATCCGTAGAGGGTGATGGTCCTAAATAAGGTGGGTCTGGTGTAGGAAGTAGGAGGAGGACCATAGTCAGTGTCAATGCACTTGATCCCAGATGCATTGAGGATGATAAGTTATTTGAGCACGAGAGAGGATCACCCCTTTAAGAAGTTACAGAAAGGAAAGCCCCTTTAAGGAGTTGCTGTAATTGACTAGTGTGACTAGTATTTAACAGGGATGAGTCCACTTAAGTAAGTTTCATGAACAAAAAGGAATTACAATTCAACACTGGCAAAAGGACACTTTTGCCAAGAGCAGTCCTGGGTCAGCAAAGTTTGTAATTTAAATAAAACATCAAGGGCCAGATATTCAAACTGCGCTCAAAATGTGCACAACAGCAGGAGCAAGCACAAATCAATTGCGCATATGCGCAACAGACGCGATATTCAAACATGGAGCAGAACAAATTGCGCAAGCAGCCAACGTCTGAATATCGCACAAACTGCACCATAGTGCAACCAGGAAGGGGAAGCTAAGCAGTAAGGTTGCGCCACAATGCAACAAGGGCAGCCCAGCTGAGCAGTCCAGAGGTGCCATAGCGCAAGCACAATGCCCCCCCAGCAGAGCAATGGAACTGCACAACCAGGGAGGCAGGCTGGGGCCCACCGCCAGCCATGCCACACATGGGCACAGGAACACACTGCAGAACCAACAAGACACCTGCACACCCCAAGCACAGCATCACTGGGGGTGGGACGGATGTTCTACTGGCCCATGGGGACAAGCCAACAAAGCACAGCACAGTCATGATGCCCCAGCACAACCACTGGCAGGCTGAGACTGCCACACACAGGGGGTTGACAACCACAGTGCACATCAGCCCCCCGTACGCACAGCACACCCTGCACCGTGACCCCAAGACACCACCCATGTGCAGTGACTGGCACTGCAGGAAACACCGTGCATCCCCCCCGGCACACGTCAACCCCGTGCAGCAGAGAAGCATACAAGCCAGACCCACCCTGTGCACCCAGCAGTGGGTGGCAGCAGATGGCAAGACCAACAGAAAGTCACTGCCATGCTGGAGATACCTCCCATGCACACACAGCGTGCACACACACACACACACAGCGCGTGCACACACACACACACACACACACACACACGCCAGGATCATACCACCCCAGATGGCATGCACACCACTGCAACTGAGCAACCATAGCCAGCTGCAAATCAGAGACCAACACAGTATTTATATCAAAATATAAATGTATTATAAAACTGTAAATTACAAAACCAACAACACCATAACTATTTACAAGGGGGTAGGGGTACAAGGTAGGGGTGGGCAAGGGGTAGGGATGAACAACCTGGAGAGGGAAGGCAGGGTGGGAGGGATGGGTGAAGTGGGAAGGAGAATCCGGCCTAAGGCCTAGCAGGCTGGTTCTCCTCCACCTGGTGCCGCTGTGCCTGGCCATGCCTCCTCCGCAGGCCATGGCGCTGGATGTTGCTGAGGATAGCTCGGTTGTCCAAGGACACTTGTGTGAGCTGATGCAGTTCCCACTGTATCCTCCAGAGAACACTGAGGCCTAGGAAAATGGGAACACAGTCAATGGCTGTGACTGACCACAACCCTGAACACCACCCAACCTGCAAGCCATATAGCCAATGTCCCGCACCTGTGATGGTATGCACCCACCCACAGTGAACATGCATAGCCATCACAAACAAGGCGGCACCAGCTATGTGCACCACTGCACACACACAGCGCCCATGTCCATCACAGCACAAACAAGGCTGTCAAGTGACGTGGCAATGTGATGCGATGCCAGTTACACAGCCATTCGCCCAGTGCATGCATGGACCACCAGTGATGCACACACAGACGTGCAGTGACACTGGACAGTGATGAATGTCGCCTGTGTAGTGCATGGTTGTGTTGTGCATGGCTGGTGGTCATGCCCACCCCCTCCAGCATGCAATAGCATCCATGATGTAATGATACTCACATTCTGCAAGAAGCTGCTGCTGCTGCTGTTGTGGCCCACCTTCTGCTGCACCACCGACTGGCACCGGGGCCCTGTCACAGCCCTCCTCACCACGTGCCTGCATCCTCATAGCCCGGCCTGTGGGAGACAAATGTTGAGAAAAACATCAGTGTGACTCCAAAGCAGACTGTCCTCTGCCACAGTGAGAGTGTCTGCCCACACAGCCAGCCCCATGCATCTCACACCTGCACACACTGACACAGCCAACCATGTCAGAGCCATCACCTATTCACAGCCACCAAAACACACTCACACCCCTACAGAGAACACAGGTGCATAGACGGTACACCCACCTGGCCTAGGCACCACGCCTCCTGGCACATGACCGTAGCCGCTCATGCAGGTCAGGCTCCCTCGTGCGGAGGTCACTGTATCTGTGCCGGCACTGCTCAGCAGACTGGCGCTGCCCAGTGACCCCCACCAGGTCATTGGCCACTTGCAGCCAGACCTGTGTCCTAGCCATGGTGAGGGCACCTCACCATACAGTGCCATGGTGGCTCACCAGAGCCACCAGGTTGGCCACCTCCATGAGGGCTCCATTGCACTGCCTCCTGCATGCCATGCTTCCAAGTTTACAGCAGGCAATATGGCGCCCAGCTGCTGCAACCCGCATGGAAATGTTGCGAATAGACCACCATAGGTTCAATGTCGCTGTTGCTGGCGCCGTTAGTCCACATGCGCTGTCACCAGACACGCAATAAAACGTACACTGGCGGCCGAACAGTGCCAGGGGCCAAAGGTCAGACACCAGGTCAGGGGTCTATGACGCAAGGCCACGCGCAGCGCCATCTGACGTCTACACATCCTGCGCGACCGACCACCTGCGTGACAGTGCCACGGTGGACTATTGTGCAGTAGTGCCGCAGCGCCATATAGTGCCCAGTGCTGTAGCGCCACTGGCACAATGGTGGCCATGGCCTGAATTGCCGATCGCGCACAGCACGTCATCAGCGCGGCAGACGCCTGCATAAGCTACCTGGGCATGTGCAATGCAGTGTACCGCACAGTCACAGATCTGCGTTATTGGCTCAGCCGGATCAACCGTCTTGCGAAAAGCGCAATGGTGCGATATTCAGCCGACACATGCAAATCATCTGATCAGCCATTCAAAGGCGCAGTGGCGCGATTTGCATCTCATTACAGTTGCTCCTCTCCTAATTTGCATGCATTGTGCTATAAAAGTGTGACAGTGGGCTGTGCTGGACAGAGTCGGTTACTGCAGGTGAGAGGTGAGTTGCATGCTGTGGGATGTTCTGGACAATGGGCATGGGATAATGCTGTAGACTGCACAGTGACAGGTGTCCACTTACACCCATACAGATCGCATGACCGAGCAGAGACAAGGTGAGGGTGAGGATGGTGGGAGAAGGAGGAGGCCCAACTTCACCACGGCAGAGACTGAGGCCCTCTTCCAGGCCTACCTGGAGGATGAGGCACTACTGCGTGGAAGCCGGGGCACCCCTCAGGCCCGTGCGGCTGCATGGGAGGGGGTAGCCCGGGCAGTGAACCTGCACAGAAGCCACCAGCGCTCCATGCAGGAATGCAAGAAGAAGATTGGGTCAGACCGCAGGAGGGGTGAAGGAGAAGGTGGCAGCCCTCAGGGCGGCACGCGCTGGCACTGGCGGGGGCCAGCCAGCGGTGGTGGAGCTGACCCCGGCTGAGGACCGACTGGCTGCAACTATGCAGTGCAGTGCAGTGCTATTGAGGGCGTACCAGGAGGTGGATTCCAGACAGGTGGAAGCCCATCACTGCATGGTATGACATGGTGGTGGTGTTGGGGGGGGGGGGGAAGGTTGTTCACATGCACTCACATGTCCTCTCTTTCTGTTGCAGATCCTGTTCATCTTCAGGAGACAGTGGTGGTGGGACCAGGCAGTGAGGATGACCTGCTGGACATGGAGGAGGGTCCATCCACCTCTGTCACCAGCCAGCATGCACTGCACCAGCATGCACGCTGTGCTGCCAACTCTGGTGTCGGTGATTCGGGTGTGGGGGTGCACAGCCTGTGTCTCAGCAGTCTGGCATGCAAGCACGCCAGCACGCTGTGACTGTGGCTGTAGCACGTATCTGAACCATTGATGATGCAAGGACTGCAATGGGCAGTGACATGTGTGTGTCCCATGACGGACACACAGCAGGCCATCACGTGCCCCTGGGCCTTGCTGGTTCCAACTTGTGTGCCAGCATGTCAGCACAGTCCCAGGCTGTGCCTGTCAGCACCGGTGGGGCAGCACTGTTGGCTGTGCAGGTGTCTGGCACTGTTGCGGCCACAGCGGTGGAAAGAGTGGACTCTGGGGTACAGCGGTTGGAGGGGCAGCAGTCACCCACCAGGTATGGGGGTACAGTGTACAGCGGTGGCACATGCCCGCCACCCTGTAATATGCCCATTCCTGGTCCTGGCGAACAGTGCCCACCCTCAAGGGGTGTTGTGCATCAGGACCTTCAACACCCTGGGGGACAGGCTGCCGTTGTGGCAGAGTACCCATTGGACGAGCACACCCACCTGCTGCGGGAATCAGTACAGAAGCAGAGGCGGGTTGCAATGTCCGTGGAGGCACTGTGTGTGGCTGTGGAGCGGCACAGCAGGGAGTGTGCTCTGGACCGTGCAGAGATGGTCCACATGCGGATGGATGTGACCGCCGCCATTGACAGGCTGACCCAGGCAGTGGTCTCTGTCGTGGATGCATTGGGCACACAGTCAGGTGACCCTGTACCGCACACCCCACACAGTTCACGATCCACTCCCCGTTCGGTGTCGTGCGACACCAGGCCTGTCGACACTGGGTTCTGCTGTGGGCATCCCGAGCACCCCTGGTGCAGGTGTGTTCGGCATGCTGCAGACCCCTGTGCGGGCAAGGTCGCGTTCGCACAGTGGGACCCCTGGTGGTCCAACAGTGCCACCCCATGTGGCCCCTGCTCAGCCTGCCAGTGCTGTTGGGTCACGGTGGGGCCACCCATGCATCCGCGGTGGCTGTGGGACAGTGCTACATGACTGACCTCTCTCCCAGTGCGGGCCCTGTCTGGTGCTGCCCTGTGTGCAATGTGTGTCATAGTGGGCAGTGCACTGCTGAGTGCTCTGCTCAACATGCCGACACACGGACCACCTGCACAACCTCCCAACTGTTGCCCACAGGTGCGTGTGCATGATGATGCCTGCACTGTACTGTACACCAAGGTGCAAGGGTGCCCAGCATCTGACACATGTACTTGGACAGTACAGGTGATGGGGGTGGTCGGTGGTGCTGTGTGTTAGCAATGTCGGTTCTGCTGTGCTGTGCATCTGCCCATGTACACTCTGTGCCTGGTGTGTGTGTGTGTCCATATGAGTGTTCACCCCTCCCTGATGGTGTGTTGTATGCCTGGACCCTTCCACTCCCCTGGCCATCATGCACCCCTGGTGTGTTACCCTGTGTGCCTGTGGTTTGCGCCTGGACAGTGTTGGTTGCACATGTCCCCTTGACTTACCTGTGTTGTGCATAGTGCTCCTCTGTGATGGTGTCCCAGTGCAGCTGGGCCTGCCGGATCAGTCGGGGGTCCCGCCGTCCTAGGGGGGGCTGCTCATCAACATCAACACCGGCGCCACTGGCGTCCCCATCGCTGTCCCCCTCTTCAACCTGTACGGCTATCCCACAGTTCTTGGCCATGTTGTGCAGGATGCAACAGGCCAGGAATATCCCACAGGCCTTTGGGGGGCTGTACTGTAGGGCACCGCCGGAGGTGTCTAGGCATCGGAAGCGTGCCTTGAGCATCCCAAACACCCGCTCTATGATGTTGCGTGTGGCAGCATGTGCCTCATTATAGCGTTGCTGTGATGGGGTCATGGGCCCCCGGTATGGTGTGAGCAGCCAGGGATGGAGTGGGTACCCGCTGTCACCTGTGTGGAGATAGTGGAGATCAGTGTCATGTTCAGGTCCATTTTGCCCATATCCCTGTGTGCCACTACCATGGCACCTGTGGCATTCCCACCCTTGCCCCAAGTTTGCATTCCATACATGCGTACTCACCCACTAGATGTCCTGTGGGGATGTCCCCACTCTCAAATCGATGGCACAGTGCGGACTGATGCCATATGAAGGCATCATGTGCTCTGCCAGGGTGTGGCACAGACACTGATTATTAGCCCAGTGGTATCACACCACCTGGCAGTTGACACTGGGTATCCCTTTCGTTTCCTATACGCTGTCCCATCGGGGCCAGGTGGCGCTGCACTGGCCACATGGGTGCAGTCTATGGCCCCTAGCACGCCAGGCATACGTGCTACCCTGTGGAACTCCTGCATGTTTGCTGTATGCTCTGCTACGGTGCTGGGGAAATGGATGTGCTCCACAGCATGTGGCAGCAGTGCACTGAGGAACTGGGTGAGGATGCGTGACGTGGCCGACTGTGTGATGCCTGTGGTGTCCCCTGTCGGCCTCTGGAAGGTGCCCGTGGCGAGCAGGCACATGCAGGCTGTCACCTTGGTCTCCACTGACAGAGCGTGACTCCGTCGTGAGGGTGCCTGCATCACATCACTTCACAGCTCACAAAGCCGCCTCAGTATTGCCCTGTTCAGGCAGTACCGGCCCACGATCTCTACATCTGTATACAGCTCATAGCTGATGCGGGCACGGTACTGCCTGTTGTGGGCGTACCGCCGACGGGCCCTTCCGCGGCCTCGTCCCCCTGCAGCTTGCATTCTCACCCCCCTCATTACAGCTTCCATGTGGAAGCTGGCACTGTCCATCTCCCTGGCTTCTGCCCCCGGCTGGTGTTGCTGTGTTACCCCCGCTGTCCTGACTGCTACTTCCACTGCACCGGGCACCCCCCGCTGGCCTCTGCAGCCTATGGCCCACAATGCTTGCCTTGCCTGCCCTAGCCTGTCACTGTCTGTCTGTCTCTCTCCTCTCTACCCCACTTGGCATCCTTGTAGTTTCACCGCCGCTTCCTTGACCTTTTTATTTTGGCTCATTTCCGCTAGTCACAATTTCCAACAGTTCCGCTCTTGCGCAATGCGCCAAGTCTTTGAATTCGCATTGCGCTCTTTATGCATGGATCCACCCCGTCGGTTGCGCGTACCTTCCTTTGCATTGTGCTGTTGCTCAGCATGTTTTCAGTGGGCGCAACTGCTCCTGCTGAATATCGCAGAATGGCGACTTTTAACTTACAAGAGGGCAAGAACCCTATTGCGCATGGCGCAACCCTTTTGAATATCCCACCCTAAGTTTATTATTAGTCTGCTGACAAATCGATTTTATGTGTAATGTGAAAGTTAGATTCAGATTCAGAGTTACTCCTAAGTATCTAAAACAATCAACTTGTTCTACTTGATGCCCTGATTTATTAGAAATGACCAAAGTGGGTCTTTTAGCAATTTTTGGTCAGGAACCAAAAATCATACATTTGGTCTTCTTACTGTTAAGTAAGAGTCTTGATTTTAATAACCAATCTTCCAAAGTAGAGAAGTCCATACCCAAAGTCCTATTTAGGTTATCCACTGAGGGAGAGTTGTCATACAATATTATATAATCTGCATACATTAATGTATGCGTGTTGAAAAGAACAGATGGCAAAGTGTCTATAAACAATGCAAACAGCAATGGCCCCAGTATCAAACCCTGAGGAACACCCTGCTCCATCAGATCAACCTGGGACAAAACTCCCCCATTGTTTATACTCAGTGGATGTTGGGATAAATAGCTCATGACCCATTCTAAAGGGGAATCAGTTAATCTGACACTCCACAGTTTCTCGAGCAGCAACTGGTGGTCAACCAGGTCAAAGGCCTTTGACAGGTCCACGAATACTGCACCAGTGAGCATGTTTTTATCCATTGCCCTGCTGATGCAGTCCGTGAACACTGCCAAGGCCATACCTCTACCATGATTTTTCCGAAAACCATGCTGCTTGGGAGACTGGAGACCACCAGAACCCAAATACTCTGTCAATTTGACATTGACTATTTTTTCAAACAACTTCCCCAAGGTAGGCAAAACTGATATTGGACGACAATTGTCTCTGATGTAAAGCGCCACTCCTCCTCCCTTTTTACCCACCCTGTCTTTCTTGAATAGAGTATAACCTGGTATGGCTATATCCCAGTCATGGTTCCCATTGTACCATGTCTCAGTAACAGTGACAATGTCTAGGTCAGCCTCTGCCATCAAGGCCACTAGGTCTGGTATTTTATTTCCCAGGCTGTGAGCATTCATGCAAATGGCCTTCCAAGTTATGCTACCTCCCCTTCTAACAACTCTACTGTTATTGTCTTGCCTTCCCTCTTTATACCTCCTGTCTTTACTCCCATTTCTCCTTTTTTTCTGGTTCTAGGTACCTTTGGTGATTTCTCATTCTTATGGTCCTCCTTACTGACTGCTTCCTCCTGTGGGTGGGCATATTGAGTCTTCCTGCTTTCTTCCATCTCCCCCCTTGGCTAGTTTATATGCTCACCAAGGAAGCATTTAAACCTTTCACTGAGGATCCTGATTCCCACTCAAATAGATGCAGGCCATGTCTCCTGTATAGGTCTTCATCCCTCCAGGTCGGACCCCAGTCCTCAATGAAGCCAAATCCCTCTGCTCTGCACCAGTCCTTCAACCATGTGTTGAAACTACTGATGTGGAGTACCCTGTCCTCCCACTTGTCGTACACAGGTAACACCTCTGAAAAGGTTACTGAGCCTGCCACCTGTCTAACACCCCTCCCTAACTCCCTGAACTCCTCCTGCACTACCCTAACCTCATCACTAGCCAGGTAATTTGTTCCCAGGTGGACAATAACATCTAGCTCACCCACCCATTCTGCTACTCCAGCGATCCTAGGATGTGCTTTCTATCCCTCCAAGTTGTGGCATTGGGTAAGCACCTGACCTCCCTCCCTCGCTCCCTCCCCTTCCCTTCTGTCCCCAAGTCTACTCCCCTAACAACAGAGTCCCCCACCAGGAGTTGCTTCCTCTTCCTCTAGGGTCCTCTGCCTCCCCCCCAGGGTCTCCACCATGGAGGACCCTTACATCCTCCTTAGTCTCCACTGCTGGTGCCTCCATGGGACAGTCCCATCCTGCCACAGCAGCGTAGGAGTTGTGGAATGGAACCGTAGGAAGGATGTGCCTCTGTCCCACTGCTCTCATCCTTCCCAAGCCCACTGTGGTCCAGCCGCTCCTCCTTCTTGGCATCCTTTTAAGCAACGGGGGTAGACTTGGTGGTCCCTGGGTGGGGGAGGAGGCTACCCGAATCCCAGCCATCTCAGCCTGGAGATGAGCAACCTCACCTTCAGCCCAGAGAGGTCCATGCAGATGGGGCAGCACCACAGCCTCCAGAAAGTTTCCCTGAAGATTGCCACCCTACAGCCTCTGCATTGCACCACTCCCATCATGTCTATTTCTGGCCTTCCTGTTTTAGCTTTGTTAGTTTCAGGGTTTTATTTAACGCTGAAAATTGATTATCGTTTTGCTCATAAAAGTGCTAAAACTTTGTGAAAATGCATAGCTCTTGCCTCACTGTGTTTAACAAACACAGCACTTCTAGAAAATCTGTATCAATAATTTCTGTACAGTTAGTATCATCCCAAGAAAAAAAACTGCTAATCAGTTATTTAAAACTCTGCACTTACACACCCTTTCTATTTTAGCTTTGTTAGCTTATACCTCCCTTTTTGTTTTAGCTTTGTTAGCTTAAACCTTTTTTTATTCTATGCTAGAGAACCCCCCTCACAGAAAGATTGAATACTAAGTACGGAAGGTATTCCATATATCACAGCTTCACAAGTAACCCTGTACAAGATATGAACACAGGACTGTGTCAGCTGCTGAGATTTGTTCTGCTGCTACCTGGAGTACTGTCCAAACTTTCACAAAAAAAACACTATAGTCTGGACATTGTCTCTAGAAGAAGGGCAGGCCTTGACCTGGTTGTGTTTCTTAGGCCTATAGGCTCCAGCTATCAGACTGTCTCTCTATCAGTACTACTTCAGACTTGTTCCACAGGTGTGGCCTGATGAAAGAGATATCCTCAAAGAAGATAGGGCAGTTATGTAAGGACTTACTGTAACAGTAGATCTTCGAGAGTCCCCTTAGACTCAGAGCATTTCCATCCTGATCTCTCTCTCCTGGATGGTCTACCTTCTTTTCTACATGGCTTGGCAGCAGGAACCTTTAGCTCTCCCTTGGTTCCTCAGGAGGAGGACTTTCGTGTATGATATCCAGTGGGGAACTGAGGAGGGCACAGGGCCACCGACACTTTTATAGTGGAGGAAGTCGTCATCGACGTTTGCATGGGTGGCCCCTAGTAGACTGCTAGTGGAAATGTTTCTGTTTGATCCTAGTTACCCGGTGGCTATAACTCCATAAGTGTGGCCTGATGAAAGAGATTTTTTCAAAGATCTACTGTTACAGTAAGTTCTTACATAACTGTACTTTTTCTCTCTTTCTGAGGCATGTACCAGAGCAGCTACTTCCCTAATATCACCACCTGCTGTATTCTGTTCTTGTATAGAATTAAATAGGAAGTGTTTTGCAGTTTGCCTAGCTGTTGTGATTTAGGCTTCTCTTTGCTTTCTTTAATGGCTGATCCCTCCTGAATTTTAATCTTTTGTTAAACAGGGTTATCTTCTAAGGTGCCATATTAGGAAGTTTTCCATGCTCTATCATTTTGTGCTCAATTGTCACTTAACCTGTCCAGATCCAGACCCCAATGGTTTGGACCCCAAACTCCTTCAAATCTCTGCACCAGCCATTGCCCTCCCATTAACTTGTCTGAACCTCTCCTTTTCCCTCAGTGCTGTCCCTCAGGCCTGGAAAGTTGCCAACGTTCTGCTCCTGCACAAAGGGGGCGACCCCATCTCCCCTGGTAACTACAGGCCAATCTCACTCCTTCCCTCTCCCGCTAAGTTTCAGAAGTCTATAGTCCGGTCTAGGCTTGCAGATTTCCTTTCCTCCTCAAACTTCCTCTTGCCATTCCAGTCTGGCTTTAGGAAGAACCAATCCACCATCCCCTCCCTGCTGTGTATAACTGATTCTATCTTCTGCATTCCTACACCCTGGAACGCTCTCTCTGATCAGCGGGTGAGGCCCTTCTGGAGGTTGCCAGAGCAAGATTAATATCTTCCAGATAGCGGGCATTTGACGTGGCTACCCCAATCTTTTTGAATTCTTTGCCAGGGTGCCTCTGGGAGGCTCCCTCCCTAAAGTTATTTAAGAGAAAATTGAAAGCCTTTTTCTTTCAGCAAGCCTTTGGGATCTAATATAGTTAGTGGATATGATTAATAGTTTTACTGTTTTAGATTGTTGGGGCTCATTTTTATATTGATATGTGCTATTTATATGTATTTTATGTTGTTGTTGAACTTTGTCTACATCCTGTTTTTTTTTTTTAACTCTATTTGTTCACCAGAGGCCAGGGCTTCTCTCTGGAGTACCCACATGACCTCTGCCTCTACTCCCAGCCTGAAACCACCCCACTGGTCTCCCACCTGGTCCCACAGACTCATCCAGCCCCCCCAGATCACCCCCAAGGGGAGGGTCTTCCCCCCCCTTGGTGCCCTTGGTGGCCTTTCTGAGATTAGAAGATAGGCATGGTGCTGGGGTGAGGGATGGGAGATCCGGTGAGGTTAGGTCCAGCAGCAGGATGTAGACATTGGTCCCTGGGGTCTTCTTTGCCTCCACAGGCCACTAGGGTTTTCCTTCGTTAGTCTCCTCAGAGTGAGGACATGCAAAGACATCCGAGTACATCGTGCTGACATCCGCCCCCGTTCCACCCCCTAATGTTAGTACTGCTTATGCAGGGCCCCTGATCTCCATCGGGGGCCACTGGTGAGCAGTGCAAGCCCCAGTGCCCACCCTGGGAAGGGAGAGCAGTCCTCTGGATGCTCAATCCCTACCCTCCCCTGTCATCCCCCGACAACGCGAGTCCATTCCCGAACCCGGGTTGCCAGTGTGGCATGAGGTGTGGTGTCCAGCACCCCAACCCTCAGTGCCACCTGGCTGGCGCTATATGCTGTTTTTAAGTGTATATTTGTAAGGGTGCCTTGAGCCTTTGGGGAAGGACTCCCAAAAGAAATAAAATCTGTTACTACTCTCTGGGATGAATCAGGCACACATCACTGCAGCCATTTTCATCAATCTAGCTAAAGCTTTTCACTCGGTGTCTCACCCACTCCTACTGGATAAGCTGAACTCAGCTGGCATGTCCGCACTGTCTGTGGGCTGGTTCTGCTCTTACCTTATGAACTGTCAATGGTCAGTTCAGGTAGATGGGGTTCTGTCCCCCCTATCCTTGCAGGAATCCCACAGCGCTCCATCCTGGGTCTGATATAATTCTCTATTTTCCTAGATGACCTCCCCTCGGCCTGTGTCTCTTCACACATCCACATGTATGCGGATGACATGGCCATCTACACTTCAGACCCACAACATCAGCCATTGAGCTCCCTCTCCAGCATGATTTCCATAATGTGCTGCACTTGTTTCATGCCAACCAGCTCAGGAGCAATACAAAGAAGACTGTTTCCATGACCTTTGGCTCCAGTCAGAAATTGGCAAGGCTTTTGCCTTCCTCTGTCATCTCCACCTTGGATGGTACCCTCCTCGAGTGTTTCCCCACCTTCAGGTACCTGGGGGTTTGACTTGCTAGTAAGCTTGACTTTTCTATCCATATTGATGCCTTTCTGCCAAATTTCACTCCAAACTCAGTGCTTTACATTGTAATAAGGACAGCCCCAAGGTTCACAGGGAGCTCCTAACCAAAATAACTTTCCTGGTTCTTGATACGTAGATGTGGTCTATGGTACCATCTATCATTTTCCCTTACCAGACTGGATACCCTCTGCTGTGCCTTCTGCCAATTAGCCACCAACTCTCCACTCCACACTCATCATTGCTCTCTCTAGTCCTCCTTTTTCATCCTCTCTCTCTTCCCTTATGTCGCCAGTACCACTGTACCTCTTTCATTGCTAAAAACTGATTTAACTCCCTTCCCTCCTACCTCTCCTCACTCCTCTCTCCCACCCACTCCTCCTCTTACTCACTGCATTCAGGGATTCCTGTACCTTCACTATGTCCTGTCCTCACTCCTCTCCCAACCCGCTCCTCCTCTTACTCGCTGCATTCGGGGATTCCTGTACCTTCACTATTTCCGGTCCTCACTCTTGTGATGGGCAGGTTACCTTCTCCTATTGTCTCTCCTCCCTCTGTAGTCTTCTTCCCTCTTCCCTTCGGTTCACCCCTCTTATTGCACATTAAGATGCCTGCTTAGACTTACTCCTGTTCCCCCCTGTACTTGCCACTACCTCTCTTGAGCCTCCTTCCTCCCTTTCCCCAGCCTGTCCTGTCCCCACTCCCTTACTTTATTTCTCTTATTCAGACCCCCTGTCTTCTCTCTAATCTATGTGATCCATTTTACTATGCACTTTGGATGTTTGCATCCATTTACTGTACTGCTCTAACCAAACATTTGTTGATTGATAGATCACGTGGGTCCTCCCACTTATTTTCACTTTGGTTTTACTGCCCCTTTATTTTGTATTTTCACTTTGGATGTCCTCTATCTGCTTTAAACATCTGTACTCCCCTTCTCCCTTCCCTTGAGTCGCACCTGGAAATGAGTCTCGGTTCAGTGTGCTTTTCTCAGTTATCAAATTTTAAATAAATAAATAAAATATCATTTTCACTTGAGGCTGCATTTTCCTCCCATAACCATTATTATGAAAGTGGTATGGTAACACCACTATAGTAATGGCTGAGTAGGCACTTTAATGTTAAACTCCAATTTCTGCTGTTTAATGTCTTGGCAACCTTTCAACGGAGTTGCACAGAATTTTGCATGCACAGTGTTGTAAGGTAAAGCTCTTGATTTGCCAAGATTAGTTCCAGTTGGATGTGTGGATTTCGAGATGCAGAAAGTGAAAAAACACACAAAATCACTGTTTTTTTTGCTGTTTTTTTGTCATCATGTTGCACCCAGATGGTTTCGAATTTTGGTCTGAAATTTTCATGGTAGAAGGGGCTGGGCCCAGAGATATGCCTTTTGCTAGTTTGGTGAAAACATTTTAATCAGTTCCAAAGTTATAAAATTTTAAAAACCCAGGTTTTGAGCATGCTCAGGAAGCACTTCAAAATAGCTATATGAAATTTTTGTATGGGGAATCCTTTTTCATGAGTTTTTTTGTATGCCACCATTTTGCCTCCATTGAAAAAAAAGTGTAATTTCTTTGTTTAAAATCTTTTTTGTGACTTGCTTCCGTCATTTTTCATATATGATGATACAAAAAGGAAACGGTGGTTCTCGTTTTTTGTGAGGTTTTCCTTTTTTATTATTAAATATACTTTATTAATTTTTAACAATACAGTTACATGCTCCAAATATTTAACATCAAAATAGTACAATAAATCAACTAAACCCCAATAACAAAACTCCTCATCCTTCCCTCTCTCCCCATCTATGCTGCTTCTCCCACAAATCAATGAGGAAAAATCCTCATTTCCTGCCAAGAAAAGAAAAGCAATAAAGAAAAAAGATTGAAAACAAAGCAGTAATATCATAAGCCTGTGGGCCACAAAAGGGTTATATAAAACATTAGAAATAAATTTAATCAGACACAATACAGCGTAGAAACTAGATCATAAGGAGCCAAGCATATTGAGGGCCCCATTTTACAAAGAACTGAGAGCGCTTTTTTCGTACATTAGCAACATGCAGTTCAAAGTTTAAGGTGTTGAGGAGTCCTTTATGCAATTCTGACCATGATGGCACCAAAGTATCTAACCAACGTCTAAGCAAAACCATTTTGGCTGCTGTGCTAATAAAAGTTATATACAGTAGTTATGTTGAAAAGTGAAGGGAATATCACAACATCAGCCCAAAACACAGACTTTGGGAGTAAACAATGAAGTCACATCAAAGGAGGTGGTCTAAATGGGAGCTAATGGCTGAACAAAAAGGCACAGCCTTGTCACATTGCCACAATATGTGAAAAAGCATTCCTTTCCCTTATTAACACCTGGAGCATATTGGCTGTGCCTGCCATCTCATCCTACGCAACCTTACTGGAGTGAAGTACATATTGTGTAATATTTAGAGACAACTGTCTATACCAATCTTGCTTAATGATTTTGTATGTATCATACCACACCATCATCCACTTCTTTGATCCCCAATCCAATGACAAAGTATTTTGCCAATAGTAAGCAATACTAGAGGATTTGGTGGGGGTCAAGGGACTGATATAGCTGATATAACTGGGAGATAGAATGCAGAAAGGAGGTTGCCCGAGTCATCTCTGCCAAATGTTGTGAACAAGCGTCAACTCATGGTGGGGAACAAGCTAATCAGTTGCAAGTATTTAAAAAAAGATTGAACAGTTAATTCAAAAGATTTTTTGTGTGCCACATTTTGTCTCCTTTAAAAAAAAAAAGACTTTGAAAACTCACAAAAATGGAGTTGTACACACAGAGCAACAGATGTTGGTTGCTCATTAGGTGGATTCTGCCGTTAGGTGTTGGAAACATGATGGGCAAATGTGTATTTTCTTTGTTTAATTTTTTTTTTTTTCATGATTCACTTTCACCATTTTTCGTATTGGTTGATATGAAAAAACTGGTGGTTCACCTTTTTCATGAGGCTGTCCGAATCCTTTTATGTGATGGAAAATACATTTTGATACACTGCCCTGGTGTCTAGTGGCACCTACATCTTCTGATTGCTGACCCCATAATCTTAATACATTTCCCTGGTGTCTAGTGGCACCTCCCACCCACGGATTGCCATCCCCATATTTAATTTATATTTCCTTGGTGTCTAGTGGCACCCCACACCCTCTGAGCACATCTCAGGTTACATTTTCTTTCCCTGGTGACTAGTGGCACTCCCACCTTCCGATTGCCGTCCTCACTGGAATAAAGAAAATGGTCCCTCAATGTGTTTTTTTAAACCTGTAAAAAAGAAAATGGTCCCGCACTGATACAACCCCCCACCCTGACCTTCCACTAAGCACCCATCACTCCACACCCTCCTACACCCCCCACACATGCCCTCACTCACCTGATCAGGTCCCAGGATGAAGATCCACTCTCCGATCAAAGACATGTCTTGCTGCTGGAACCACCGACTGCCATCTGTCAAATGACCCAATATGTTTCTTGATTTTAGGGACAGGCTGTTAGCTACAGCTTCCATCTTAGAAATTTCTGGTTTTGCCTCTCCATTTCCCAAAATATACCTCAAATGTCTGGTTTCTTGCATGCCCAATGCACATTTAGTAGGCTTAATGGTCAGACCTGCAATTCTGATGGCTTGGATAACTGCTCGTAGGTGATCCATATGACTTTTCCAGTCTGGACTGTACATCACAACATCATCCAGGTAAGCCACAAAATAACTCTAGTGAGAGGCTAGGACTACTTCCATGCACTGCTGAAATGTGGTGGGTGCACCATGTAACCCAAATGGCATGGTGGTGAACTGATAGAATCTAATAGGTATAAGAAATACAGTTCTGTCCCTGGATTCTTTTTCTAGGAGAATCTGCCAGTAACCCTTGGTAAGATCAACGGTACTGGTGTACTTGTCACTTCCCAATCTGTCTACCAAGTCATCTACCCTGGGCAATGGATAGCTGTCAAATTTAGACACTTGATTAAGTTTTCTAAAATCAAGGCAGATTCTTAACCCCCTTCCTTCTTATTTACAATCACCATTGGTTATGCCTAAGCACTTTTTGACTCTTCTACAATACCCAATTATTTCATTTTTTTCTGTTTCCATAACTACATCTGCTCTTAACCTCTCTGGAATTTTGTATGCCTTTTGTCAAATAGGGCAAGCATAACCTGTCCTTATTACATGACCAACACCTTTTGCATGGCTGGGTACCATAGTAAAAGTACTATTAAATGCCTTTACCAAGTTATGTGTTTCTGCAGTTTGTACTGGGGTTAAGGAAACATTTATCTTTACCGCATCAGAAGTTACAGTTCGTTCTAGCCTGCCATAAGCTATGTCTATATCTTCCTTTTCCATTTCTGGCAATACTAACAAAGCAGCCCGTGGTGTTTTTTCAACTCATTTTTTAGGAGATTAGCATGGTATACTGTATCTTAACAGGATTTTTCCTGTCTGGGGTTTCCACCTCATAATTAACTGTGCCAGTACGCCTAAACACTTTATATGGTCCTTGTCACTTCATTAAGTGTTTGTTTTCTGAAATGGGTAACAACAATATCTTTTCACTTGGTTGAAAAATGTTTTCTGTTACTCCATGGCCAAAATACACCTTCTGTTGGTTTTGGGCCTCTTCCTGATTATTTTGAGCAATTTCAACATATTTGGCTAATTTTTTTCTCAGCCCACACATATATGCTGTAATAGATTATATTGTATGGTGGAACACTATTCTAACTCAAAATTCCATCTTACTGAAACATTGTTCAGCCACACACACAAGAATGAATGGAATGCTGTACTGACCTACGTGCAGAACAGTGTTCCATTCATTTAGAATGAAAAGCTCGAACTGTGCTTCGAAAGCAGCAACAGAAAACTGCCACATGGCAATATTATTTTAAGTGGCACTGAAAATTGCTGAGGCGGTTTTTAGACAAGGGAACAGTTCATTATCAATAACAGGAAATGCAGGATCAACCAGATATGATCCGTATATAAATATTTAGTTACAAGTTTCTGCCTCAGGTCTGTTACTTTACTCACTAAGCGAGATGTTCGGTTGTCTTTTTTTTTAAATCCCTCCCACACTAGAGCAGCAACCAATGGGAGTGTGCACTGCTAACAAAGGGACGCCCAGTTCCTAGCAACCACACAACTCACCATATGAACAAGCTATAGCTCTTGGAGACAACAATTTCTTTTTCTATGAAACAAATACACTTAGAAAGCTGAAAAATAGTATTGAAATAATTTGAGGGGCACCATACATTATAAAAAATAAAGGATGGGTAACCCCATGCAGAATCAGTGTGTTCTGCATGGTTACCCATCCAGTATTCTCTATGTTTTTGAGAGGGATTATCTTCCCATGTTTCTTTCTATAATATCTAGGGGCCACATGGGTTGTCTACCATACAGCATTTCAAATGGTGAAAAACCTATTGATGCATGTGGCACTTCTCAGTAAGCCTAAATCAAGTAAGGTAAATACTGGTCCCAATCTTTCCCTTCACCGTTAACAAACTTTTTAAGCATGTGTTTTAGTGTCTGATTAAAATGCTTAAGAAGACCATCTGTTTGAGGGTGATAAGGAAGTTCTTATGTCGGTAACACTGACTAATCAGTACAGCTCCTTCAGCAAAGCAGCTGCTGCTTTGGCCATTGGCATGCACTGGCACAGCTTTGTCAGTTTAATGTCTTTTAAGGCTCCATGTAATGACAGCAAACACATTATAGTAACTGTCAAAATAGTGCATGCATAATAGCGGATGGAATTATCATGAATGCCAATTATAGCTCAATGCACATAACAGCTAATGATACCATCAGACCTGCAATTGAAAATTGTATGTCAGGCCTCTCATGACTACAGATGTCATACTCCTGAACAATAGCCTGCAGCCGTGTGGTAAGATCCCAGTACTGACGTCGAACTGTGGGGATCTCAGCAGTGGACACAAACTGTTCCATCTTCACTTCCACCAATCGTTGTTCCTCCTGAATACATTCAAGGAATTTCCAGATGGAGGTAGCATACACCCAGCCAGGTGCTAAACCCCTGATGCCACTCCTCAACAGCATTATTGGTTCTTGCTTCACCACACCTTGCACTTTCATATGCATTCCAATAAGTGTGCGCAGACTTTGGCTGGTGGTGACCTGACCAGCTCAGAGGTCACCCAATCCACATATCCTCAAAATAATCAGTTAGAGGCTGCAACAATTCATCATTATTGGTAAAAAATGTTAATTCAGATAGCTCTTCAAAGCTAGTGACTACGTCCTCCACAGGGACGAATGCTAAAATAATCAACATTCGCACATTTAAAGCAAATTCTGCATCAGTGATGTACCGTGTGTGCACTGCTGAACACTGCTGAACCCTCCGCCAAAATGTTTGTCTGAAAAAAAAAAAAGCAACCCCTCACCTGCACAGATTGAAACACTCTGGTTACAGTTTTCAGGGATGCCAATTCAAAGTCCAACATTATGTTGTCGGGACACTGCATAGATTTCCATGCCCTCAACTTCTGCAACACCAACTCTTAATCCCACGACTTGCAGGACATCATCAGCATGTACACAGAAGGGATAACTGTACCTTCATTGATCCCATGCACCATGTACAACTGGAAAAACATGGTGGGACAGGTTCTAAACATACCATCCATGAACCACTGCTTACATTGCAACAGGTAAGCAAAATTCTTTTCTGTAGCATACAGTACAAAGCAATCTGGTGCAGGTCCACTATCATAGTACAAAAATCACTCCCGAGACAGAGTAATGGTGTATTCTCGGGGATCTCCAAAACATCATCCGTTGCAGGAATTGGCAGCACTATATACTCTGTCTGCTCTACCCGCTGAATGATACGCTTCAGCAATCTCACAGCAGGGAGCCTCCCAGAAACAGCATTGCTTGCACCAGTAATACTCTGCAGCATGGCTTGGACAGTGCTCTCAACACTTGTTCTTGCCCTGTCCCTCATTTCGTTAACAACCATGCGAGCACCCACATTGGAGGCATCAGCCACATGGCTGTGAGGTTTACCAACCATAACAACATTCTCTGCAACTATATGAATCTGATCTAGGCAGTAGTATCAATGATAATCGGTACACCACCAGTACACTTTGCCTACAACCTCCTTATCCCTTCTAAACAGATATCCACCATAGAGAGTGGGAGGCATACCCTTCTGACTCCTGAGATATTCAACAGTCATCTTCACAAAACGTATGAGGCAGGGCACATATCACGCCCACATATATACCTCATATCACCAGCTGTTCTCAATTGTGGCATATGCCAGGAACTCCACTCCCTGCACTCTGTGTGGGGGGCTGAGCCCCCTACCCCCCATTTTAATTGATGGTGGGGAGAGTGGCTTATTCTGATCGATGTAACTCGTATTCACTATTCTGTGTCTTTCACTATTATGTGTCGGTGCTGATATAGGTGTTGCTGTTATTGCATCGCTATTATTGCCTCACTGTAATTGTTTTGCTGTTATGATGTGATACCGTTTTTTAAGTTACTTGTGTTCCTCCACCTTCAATAGCTTGTAAGACACTCAGTCGTAGGTGCATCTCTTCTTTTCTCTGTTGTTCCTGTCACTGCACCTCTTCTTTTCTCTGTGCCTCTAAGCATTGGAGATCTTTTTCTCTCTGATTCTCCATCTCTTTTTATTGTATCACCCACCATTTGAAAAACACAGACAGGCTTTCTGGTTCTGTTGCTACCTGTTCTCCTCCCATCTCTGGTGCTGACTGTACCCTTTCAGATGTGACTTTTGTCTGTGCTAGCTTGGCTGTCATACTTCTGGTCATAACTCCTGGTCCTTCTGTTATTGCATCCATACTCTTCTGCCATGCTTCCCTGTGGAACCCACAAACAAATTCTTGGCCTTAGAGTATGTATGGCATAAATCTCACTTTTGACACAAACTGTATCTGAGGCTTGGGTCAGGAAGTATAAGCAGACCAGGATAAATTAAAAAAATCCACAAATAGTGTTTCTTTTTTTTTGAAATTGCCTTTAGTGAGAACCACTTGTGGTCAGGGGTCTTTTACATATGCAGCTTCTAAAATATGGAATGAGGTACCACTTGATATCAAGAAATCAGCTACATATAGTTCCGTTTGTACCTCTCTTTATCAGCATTATAAGTTATTGTCTAAATGCCAATGTTTTAATTAATTTTATTTGTATTATGAGACATGGAATTTTGTATTCCTATATTGTATGTATGTATTATTATGCATAGTCTTATTGTATTGTTAGGTATTGTATGTATGTATTATTATGAATAGTCTTATTGTATTGTATTGTTATGTATTGTATGTATGTATTATTATGAATAGTCTTATTGTATTGTATTGTTAGGTATTGTATGTATGTATGTATGTATTATGAATAGTCGTATTGTATTGTTATGTATTGTATGTATGTATTATTATGAATAGTCTTATTGTGTTGCATTGTTAGGTATTGTATGAATTTGTGGGTCACACCCTAAAAGGGAACTTGTTTTCCAGTGTGCTTACCAATAAAGCAAACAAACATATTCCTAAAATTCACAAAACAGGACAAACAAAATATTCAACAACAGAAAACAAAAAAGACCCTCAAACAAAGCCCTCCCCCATCCCCACCCTCCATCCCCCAGGTGGAGTGGACCAGAGAAAATCCAGTTAAATAGGGACCATTAACCAAACTCCAATAAAGAACACTCTGAAATGAAAGAAGAATAACAAGCTAGAACAATAAAGTTAACATAAACATTGTGAAACAGAATCTGGAAAGGGAGCAGGCCAAGCATCTTGAGCCAAAACAGGAAATCATTCCAGGAATTCTAAGATGAGTACAGAGTATGCAGATTGCTCTATTTCTTATCGAAAGAAAAAAGACTGTTACGAAGATTAGCAATCATCCATTCAACACAGAGATTGAACAGGAGTTTCTGCAGCCATTCCTGATACAAAATTTGGGTTTGGTTGCACCAGTGACAAAGAACTACTTTTTTTGACTGAGTAGCTTGGCAGAAGACACCAGGAGAAAGGACTGCTGTGTGACTGGACTTCTCTGCTGGGACTAAAGAAGTAGAACTCTTGTACTTGGAACTTTAATTTAGGGTAAAAAAAAAACTAACAAACAAAACAAAAAAAGTGTGTGTTTGTCTGAGTTAACTGAACTGAATGGTTATCTGAACAGTTATCTAGGTGTAAATCTCAGGTGATTGAAAGGACTTGATAGCTGTGAGGTTTAAATTACTTGTAGAAAGATCTAGTAAGTAGGGGGAGTGGCTTAGCTAGAAGAAAGCTACATTTAAAGACTGCCTTAGAAAGATTTTGCTAGTAGCTTGGCAGAAGACACCAGGAGAAAGGACTGCTGTGTGACTGGACTTCTTTACTGGGACTATATTGCCCTCCTTCCCTCCCACGCAAAGCTAGTTCTACTTTTATAGGCAGAGAATTTGACTGAGAACAGGAACTTCCTGTTTGGGAACAGGAAGTGAGTGATCACAGAGCCACCAAAGACCCACCATCCTAGAAGGGCAAGAGTAGCTCTCCGGCCCCCTCTAGCTGCTGGAGGTCTGCCTCTGAGCAAGTAAGGGGTCTACTGAGAAATATAGGATATTCTTGTCTCAGAACAGGACAATCAGGAGCTTAAAGGGCACATAGACAGAAAGCAAGGAGAGAGAGAGAGAGAGAGAGAGAAAACAGAGGAAAGAGTAAGGATTGCAAACAGTTAAGGGCCCAGAAATAAGACATGATGGGAGTGGTGCAGTGCAGTGGCTGTGGAGCAGCAGTCTTCTGGGAGACGTTCTGGAGGATGCAGTGTTGTCTCATCTGCAGGCACCTCTCTGGGCTGAGGGAGGAGGTTGCTCATCTCCAGGCTGAGTTGGCCAGGATTTGTGGGACCTCCTCTTCCATCCAGGGACCACCAGTGCCACTGCCGTTGCCTCAGAAGTTGCCAAGAAAGAGGAGTGGTTGGACCACAGTGGGCTCAGGGAGGGTGAGGGTGGTGGAACAGAGGCACATCCCTCCAGTTGTACCTCTCCACAATTCCTATGCCATTCCGGCAAAGTATGGTTCATCTATGGAGGCACCCGCAGTGGAGACCAAGGAGGATACTGGGAACCTCCACAAAGGAGACCCACAGGAGTGTGGCAGGGGACCCCACAGGGAAAGGAAACAACTCCCGGTGGGGGACTCCATTGTTAGGAAGGTAGAACTGGAGGAGGAAGGGAAGAGAGAGGTATGGTGCCTGCCTGGTGCCATGGTTTGGAGGGACAGGGAGCGAATCCTCAGGATTGCCAGAGCAGCTGCACAGGGGAGGGAGCTGGATGTCATTGTCCACCTAGAAACAAATGACCTGGCTAATAAAGGGATTAGAGAAGTGCAGGAAGAGTTTGTGGAATTGGGGAGGGGCCTTAGACAAGTAGCATGCACGGTAACCTTCTCGGAGGTGCTGCCCATCTATGGCGTAGGAGAGGCTAGGGTGTTCCACACCATGGGCTTCAATCAGTGGTTGAAAAACTGGTGTGGAGCTCAGGGATTTGGCTTCATTGGGGACTGGGGGTCCACCTGGAGTTATGCAAGCCTATATTGACATAATGGGCTGCATCTGTCCAGGAGGGGAACCAGGATCCTAGGTGATAGATTTAAATGCTTCATTGGCAAGCATTTAAACTAGCCAAGGGAGGGGCACTGGAAAGGAGCAGGGAAATCCTAGCCCCCCCAAAAAAATCACAGTAGTAAGTGCATTAAACACCAACATAGAGGTGTCGATAGGGAGAATGGCAGGGGTAAATGGAGAAAGTGACAAAGGCAAGAAGGACAGGGATGGGGCAAAAAGGAGTAAGGCCATCAGGAAATGGAGGGTAATGAGTACCAATGCCCGTAGTCTGGGCAACAAGCTCCCTGAGCTGGTGGCCTTGATGGAAGAGGGATGCCTGGATATCATAGCAGTCACAGAAACATGGTACACAGAGAACCATGACTGGGATGTTAACATACCAGGGTACATAACCTACAGGAGAGACAGGCAGGGGAGAAGAGGGGGAGGAGTAGCTCTCTATGTAAAGGAAGGGATAAAAGCAACTGAACAAAAGAGTAAACAGGGAGGAGAGGAGGCACTGTGGGTCACCTTGGAGACTGGAAAGGGTGCCACAATCCGCACAGGGGTTGTGTACAGACCCCCATGTCAGGGGGAGGGAATGGACAAGGATATGATAGAAGGCATTCTTAGAATGGCACAGAAAGGGGAGATACTGTTGATGGGAGACCTGAATATGTCAGATGTTAACTGGAGCACATTTTCTGCAGCCACATCCAAGAGCAGGGCCATTCTTGATGCCCTACAGGTGGCAGGCCTCAGACAGCTAGTTTCGGAACCCACTCATGAGGGAGCAATCTTAGACCTCATACTCTCAAACGGGGGCAGTGAGAGGATCTCAGATCTAGAAGTGGGTTGCCATCTAGGAACAAGTGATCATCAAACAGTGTGGTTGACATTAAACTCAGCTACAGAGTCAAGCCATACAAAAGTGAGGGTACTGGACTTCAAGAGGGCTGACTTTGGCAAGATGGGAGAGTGCCTCAGAAAATCACTAGCTAACAGGCTAGAAGGAGGTGTGAAGCAACAATGGGGAATCATCAAAACTGCCATCACAGAGGCAATAAGCCTTTGTGTGAAGCAAATAAACAAATCAAAATGAAAGAAAAAGCCACTATGGTTCTCAAAAGAGGCGACTGTGAAAGTCAGGAAGAAAAAGATAGCATTCCGGAAGTATAAAGAAACACAGAAGGAGCAGGACAGAGAGCTGTACCAGTTAAGGCAGAAGGAAGCAGGGAGGGAAGTCAGAATAGCAAAGGCCCAAACTGAGGAAAAGATAGCCAACTCAGGTTAAGAAGGGGATAAAATCTTTTATAGGTACATCAGCGCGCGAGAGAAAGACAAAGGGAGGGATAGTGAGGCTGAATAGAATGAACGTTGGGTGGGCAGGGGACAATGAAAAAGCAGGGATACTGAATGAATATTTCTGCTCAGTATTCACAAAAGAGTAGGGGGAAGTGCCTAATCCAATTAACAGAAGCACTCTTGATAGGGGGGTCAATCCCAGTCCTTTCACAGAAGAAAGGGTTCTGCAAGAACTCCTAAAACTGAAGGTGGACAAAGCAAGTGGGGCCTGATGGAATTCACCCCAGAATTCTAAAAGAATTAAGGGGGGAACTAGTGAAACCATTGGCTAATCTTTTTAATAAATCATGGGAGGATGGTGTGGTACCCGAGGACTGGAGGATGGCAGATGTGATTCCCCTTCACAAAAGTGGGACCAAGGCAGAGGCAGGAAACTACAGACCTGTCAGTCTGACCTCTGTGGTAGGGAAAGTGATAGAGTCACTTCTGAAGGAAAGAAGTTGAGTACCTAGAGGCCAGTGGGGCTGGGACCCAAGGCAGCATGGGTTCTCAGCGGAAAGGTCATGTCAGACAAATCTAATAGATTTCTTTGACTGGGTGACCAAAGTAGTAGACCAGGGAGGGGCTGTGGACATGGCCTACCTAGACTTTTAAGGCATTTGACACAGTCCCACACAAAGATTAATAGTCAAATTAACCAGCCTGGGAGTGGGTCCCAGGGTGGTAGCCTAAGTAAAACATTGGCTGGACAACAGGACTGAAAGGTAGTATGATAAGGGTCCACTCTGAAGAAAGAGGGGTTACTAGTGGGTACCGCAGGGTTCAGTATTGTCCAGTCCTTTTAATGTCTTCATAAGTGACATTGCAGAGGGACTGGAAGGAAAGTATGCTTCTTTGCAGATGACACAAAGATCTGCAACAGGGTTGATACACAAGGAGGCGGAAAGGATGAGAAGGGACTGGCAAGGTTGGAGGAATGGTCAAAAGTATGGCAGCTAGGATTCAATGCAAAGAAGTGCAAAATAATGCACCTGGGAAACAAGAACCGGGGAAGAATACACAATAGGGGGGAGGTAGTAACAACAACAAAAAAGGAAAGGAACCTTGGGGTAATCATATCAGATGACCTTAAGGTTAGCAAGCAATGTGAGAAGGCAGTAGGGAGGGCTGGGGGGATACTGGGATGCATAGGGAGAGGCATCAGCAGCAGAAAACAGGAAGTTGTTACCCCTCTGTACAGACAGTTGGTGAGACCCCATCTGGAGTACTGTGTCCAGTTCTGGAGACCCCATCTCCGCAAGGACATTGACAGGATGGAGGCAGTCCAGAGGAGGGCAACTAAAATGGTGCAGGGTCTGCAAGAGAAGCCGTATGAGGAGAGACTAAAGGAGCTCAATATGTATACCCTTGAGGAAAGAAGGGAGAGGGGGGACATGATAGAAACTTTTAAGTACCGCAGTGGAATCAACAAAGTCCAGGAGGGTAGCATCTTTCAGAAAAAGAGACGTGCAAGAACAAGGGGACACAATTTAAAGATAGAAGGAGGGCGGTTCAGGGGCAATGTGCGGAAGTATTATTTCACAGAGAAGGTAGTGGATGTATGGAACAGCCTTCCTGAGGAGGTTGTGGGGTCTAAAACTGTGGGAGAATTCAAGAATGCATGGGACAGACATAAGGCAAATCTTGTGGGGGGTAGGAAGAAATAGGCTGTTGGTTAACTAGGATCTGCAGCCTATCCTGTAGGTAGGGAAATGGGCAGACTAGATGGGCCAAGCGGTCCTTATCTGCCGTCAAAGTCTATATTTCATAGGGAAATTAAAGCCATAAAGTATCACAAATAGTGTTTCCTTTTTTTTATACTTTTTTTTATTCAGAGAGAAATAATACATTAATGAAAGATACATAAAATAATACAGAATCCATCTCAAAATAACATATAATACAAAAGAAGAAGCGACAAAAGCATAATAAAAACATTTTGGGGGGAATAATAACAAAATTCAATCATTATTTTCAATTATACTAAGGGCATCTGTTATTTATAACACAATATCAATACTGTTTCCCCATCTCCAAGCTATTTACTTCCCTTAGAAAGAATTATTAATCAGAACATCCATCTGGCAAAAAATAATAAAAACTAAATATAATGGCGTTTGATAGAATAGGGGAAAATAAAGTATATCATTCAGGCAGAAGAATTATAGAGAGGACATTTGTGTGGTTACTGGAATATACTAGGTACTGTCCACCTGATCTTCTTCCTCAGATATTTCAGAGTCCATTTCATTGGCAAAGCAATGTTCTTATAATAAAAAGCCTTAGCTGCATCCGCATCCTCAAAGACATAGTCTTTATTTTGAAAAGAGATTTTTAACCTTGCAGGAGCCTGCAGTACTGCACTAACTCCTGACTGCCGACATTCTGACCATAAGTTCAGAAAGCTCTTCAATCGCCTCTGTGTTACCAGACAAAAGTCAGGATACAAATGAATCTTTTGTCCCTCATAAATAAATCCTTTCTTGATCCTAGCAGCTTGCAACACCTTATTCCTCTGTTCCAAGGATGAAAAGGTACAGATAATATATCTTGGTAAAGATTCTGCCACACCCTATTTCAATCTTGCCTGAGGCCTGAATATAGAATCCAGTACCACCCCTTGATCGGGAGAAAAAGCCAACATCAAAATTTTTTCAATCTCTGTTTTTAATTCAGAAGAAGGAATATCTGCTGCAAGTCCAATTAATGTCAGATTCTTCATTAATAAGGTATTTTCCATCTTCTCCAACTTAGACATAGTATTTATTTGCTCATGAAGCAAAGCATTTATAGCCTCCTCCAATGTTAGAACCCTTGTAGCCAGTTGCTTAGTTGTCTTTTCAACTATCTTCACTCGTTCTTCAACTTTATCCATCTTTTGTTCAATGTTACCACAACGTTGAGATATTTCATGAAGTGATGTTAGTACTTTACGAAATGACTCTTTAATATCCCCTTGTAACTCCACTAAAAAAGCTTGCAAAGAAGCAAAGTCGGCTTCTGAGGTATTTTTGCCTTTGTGCCTTCCGGACGCAGCATGACTGGTGAAGATATCTCCCTAATTGGAAACTGCACAGAAACTGTTCCCCGAGGTTGAGCAGCCTTCCCAGTATACACAAATAGTGTTTCATTATTCTCAGTAGCAGAAAACAAAAACAAAAAGGAACATACAGACTGGTTTTCAGCATAGGCAGTCCAAAAAACAAAGTCCACTTTCTGAGTTCAGAACTGAAGACCACAATCAACCAGCTTTCTGTTGCATCTGGTCTCCAAGTTCCCCCGAAGACACTCAAGCTCCTCTTTTCACCCAAAACTTCATAACCTTGTCAACCTCTAGTTTCCACCAGGGCACTGTGACCCAGAGCCTCAGAACTATGTCAAATTCTAGCTTCCACCAGAGCACTGTGACCCAGAACTTCAGAACTTTGTCAGACTCCAGCTTCCAGAACATTGTGACCCAGCTACTAGCTGATCTCTTTTGCTGACAGAATCCACGAGCCTGAGGTCAAAAGGTCACACTCTGAAACACTTTGCTAACAAACTCGAAGAGCTGTTTCAGTAATTATTTCAACAGTACTAACTACATCTAGTTTACAAATCGGGGAGCACAGTTTTACATATATGTTTTATAACTATATATAAGCAAGGTAGCAACAGTAAACAGGGAAAAGGAAAGAACAGGAAGTAAAGGCAAGAGCTGACTGTGCAGTCCAATAGAAAATACAGAAATAGTAGGCAGAATCCTTGCTTCAAACTCTCTTATACAATACAAATGGGACAGGGCCTAACCAACCCTGTCACATATTACAACTGCTGTTTCATGGAATATGGGAGAAATAAGTCATATAAGGTTGCTTGCTGGGAGGACTTGGCTGCAAAATCAGGTTATGACATCATCAGTAGCTCTTCTCTGGAACTGGATTTTTTGAAGAGGCAGTAAATTTAGGGTTACAAAATGACTTGTAACTTTTAAACAAAGTAACTTAGAGATCTCATTTTTGGCATGAGGCTGATTGGGGATATACTGATCCACATTTTTAATTTATTGATGCCAGAAATGTTGACCAGACTACCTGTTTAAGGTTTGATAACTCTGGAACCTTTAGGGCTAGAAACTTTCAGTTATGTTGCTATATCAATAAAATATTACTACCACAATATATGAAGAACATAAAATGATTCACATCAATATAAAAAACCAAAAGAACAAAATGGTTCACTAAATGTTTAAAGTCCTGCTACTTTTAACAGCATATCACATTATATTGATATGTAAGGACACATACAGTAGCAACAAACCAGAATGGTATCTTTAAGATCTATACATGTTGATTGGAGTCCAAGCTTTCAATTTAAAAAAAAAGCAATTTTTTTTTGATTAACAGTTCAAATGTTACTGCTTTCAAAATATAATTTCAAGCATTACAGAATAACATAAAAGATTTTTTTGGAAATGTTTGGAAGATACTAGTGGTTGTTCTGTTTTAGAATAAACACATTCTTTTCTAGTTTACAATTACTTCATGGTATGTGTAATCCCCAAAAGAAGGAACAACTCTTTATTATAATGAAAACATTAAAAACACTAGATTTATACTAATTATATTTTAACTTTATGATTTTCTAGTTATTTATTTTCTGTACTTTCCCCCACTGTTGGTCTACTAAATGTTGTAGATAATGCATCAATTATTTCTTTGAGTCTTTCAAATGTATCTGATTCTCCTCTGCTCAACACACAATTGCTGTTTGTGACAACACAATCTGTTGTCATGATGAGCGCTATGAAGTCATAAAACCAAGGCACTATGAGGTTAACAGGGGAGAGGCAAATGTTTTCTATACAGACTTTTTAGCTGGACTACCAAGATGTGCCACAAAGCTCGGTTCAATGTGTGGGAATAATGTGGTACTTGTGCTTTTATGTGTTGTGTTTGGTGCATACTTAACTTGTACTGGTTTGACCTTACTCATTCCCACCCTTGGTAGAGGCAGTTAGTAGGAATGGAAGCCTGGAGTGGAGGATGAGAAGAGTGCCAGAGAAGGAGGAGGTGGGGGAGGATAGAGGTTGAAATTGAAATGGCTAAGCGATGCTGAGTTGGGCTTGTGGGTTTAAATAAGGAAAGGGGGAGTGGTTATTCCCGCACATTGAACCACGGGTGGAGCCTTCCAATTCAGTGTGCAGTAATAATGTGGTGCTTGTGCTTTTATGTGTTGTGCTTGGTGCATACTTAACTTATACTGGTTTGGCCTTACTCATTTCCACCCTTGGTAGAGGCAGTTAGTAGGAATGGAGGCCCAAAAAGAAAGTGAAGAATAACACTGCCTCCAACTCAAAGAGAGTGTGCTTGGTAGCACACAGGAGAGGAAAAAACCCTTCAGAGGAGGAAACCTCTGAGGAACCATGGCCACAAATTTACCCTTCCTCTGGGCATACTAAGAGGAGATGGTTTGAAAAGCTAAATGGAGTTCTTGCTCAAGGTTTGGGATGTACATTTCAAAACAGGAAGAAGTCCATCTGCCCAGTCACTTGATTATGTGTGCTGGGATGTTGTTCCTGGAGGCTGATGAAACTGCTCCTATGCGGAAAGAGTGTCCAGGAAAGGAGAGCAAGACATATCACAGGTGCTGTAGTAAGAGGAGTGTGATAGGAGGTTGGCATAAGTGGAGCAGGTGAACTAGAGTTGGCATGAAATTGAAGCAATTGATCGAATACTCAGATAGGGCACCAATCATTAATGTGGGGAAGTAAGTTATGATAACTTCTTTGTATAGTCTGTCAATCCTGGAGCATGGAAGGTGAAGGATGTAGTGATTGCCTAGTTTCTTTAAATGTGTCACAGCAAGAAAAGAAAAAGCAGATGGCAAGAGTACGGTAAATTCACCTGGGTGAAGAAATCCATAGAATGCGAGACAAATCACAGAAGATATAATGATGTTCAAAGAAGGTTTTAATGGGTTGATTTGAAGCAAAACAAGTAATTTTTCATGTAGATGGTTTAGCAGTCATTGATGTATTGATGCCAGTCAACAGTAGCTTAACTGAAGAATTTGGAAAGGTTGGTGTCCATGGTGGTATCCAGTTGAGTGAGAAAACACTGAATACCTGATAAATATTGCCTGATAGTGCCATGAGAAAGGCTAATATGTATTGCAGAGGCAGGTACTGATGTAATTGACTGTATGGCACAAAATGTAGTATATTTTCTCCATACTAAAGTATAGCCTGACAGGTTTTTCAAAGATAAAGCAGACCACATCATTTTCTGTGCTTGATTGGAATAGAACTTTAGGTCATGATTAGATCTTTGAACTGAGGAGGAGGAGGAAGAATCATGATTATGACTGGTGCTGGATTTAGAAGTCAGAATTCCTGAAATTGCAAATGATAAATAGTCTGCAGCAGTGTTAGCAGAACCTGGGGCATGAAAACAATGAATTGAAAATTTATGAAGCAAGAAAATCCAAGTCACTCTTCACGCTAACAACATTATGGAATGTGATGGTGATTTGCCTTTATTAACGAAGTCAACAGTATACTGGTTGTCAGAAATATGGATATTGTCTGGAGGGACCATAGATGCTCCCATGTAAAAGTGGCAGCTACTATAGGGTACATTTCTAACAATTGTGAGGTGATGGAAAAATCAGGAAGATTGAAATCATCTTGAGGCCATGGAGTGGTGATCCATTAATTTTTGAAAATAGTAGCAATCTGTAATTTGGAGGGGCATCTGTATAAACCCTGGGATAAAGATTTGGGAAAGGTCCTTGACAAATATGGAACAACCATTCCAGGTCTTCAAAGAGAGATACCGTAATTTGGAGGGGCATCTGTATAAACCCTGGGATAAAGATTGGGGAAAGGTCCTTGACAAATATGGAACAACCATTCCAGGTCTTCAAAGAGAGATACCACATGGCTAAACTGGACTTGGCAGATGCTGAAATTGTGATGTGGAGACACAGACCACAAACAGAAGATGCTAGGTCGAGAATGTATGATAAAAAGAACTGCCTTGGGTAATTATGCGCATGGCAAAATTTAAATATTTCAGTAGTGAGAGAAGTTCTTGTTTCATGCGAGAGGATCTGGCAGAAAGAAACTGACCATGGCTCAGATCCGTTGAAGTTTATATGAGGTAGTCTGGCTTCCATGTTTGCTGAATTTAATTTAAAGCCTAGGAATTTCAAGTAGTAGTAAGTCAAATAGTCTTTTGATCAGATAGAGTGAGAGCTAACTCCTGAAATAAAGTCTTCAGGGATGTGAAGCCAGCTGCTGGAAGAGTGTTAGGTGGCTCTGTTTGTAGAAAGTCATTGTGTAAGTGAATTACAGCAGGAACAGGACAAATACTGAGTAACAACCAGCACAGAATGTCTGAAAATATATATAATAATCTGGGGCTGCTCTTACAACCAAAGGTCAGGCATACTGTGAAATAACAAGAGTTCTTTCATATAATGCTGTAAAGATGCCATAAAGAAGGGCAGACAGGTAGGAGCTTAAAGACATCTGAAATATCAGCTTTGCAGTCAGGCACCTCGGCCAGATTGCTGGTTGGTGGTAATGGCATCGTTGATTTGGGCGTATGATAAAGAGAAATCCTCTAAAGATATCAGTGAATTGATACTGGGAGTGGGAGAAGCTCATGGAGCAGAGAGATTGAAGATGAGCCTCACTGAGCCTGAAAACCTCCTTGTAGAGAGTCCGATAGGGCAAATAAGAGAAATGGGCAAAGGTGGATACTGGAAAGGTCCAATGATGAATCCATTTTGAAGCTCCTTCTGCAGCAACTGGTAGACAATGTCTTATGATAATCAAAAAAGTGGATCCCACCATAATGAACTCCGAGGTCAACAACTAGGTACATGTAAGAATGAAGCTCTTCACGCTGTGAAGGAAAGGCAGAACAGAGTATATCTCTGTAGAGGCTGAAAACAGGATGAATTCAGGGAAGCTTCTTAGACACTTCAAGTTGTTTGACTGCAAAGTGTCGGAAACGTCTCTGCAAAAGCTGACCCCATTTCTAAGAAGTCGTGAGATGATATTAGTAAGGAGAGTAGATTAATATCTTTTCCCTCGATGATGTCCCTGTGGAGATGACTAGGAACTAGATGAATAGGGAATATAGCAGGAGAGTAGTAGTTTGAGAATGTATACTTGGGTCCGGAGGAGATACTATAGTGGTTGGAATAACTGAGGCTGGGTTTGGAAGAGGCTGAATGGCACCATCTGCAGTGGGAGATAGCTGAGTAGTAGGTTGAGCATGGAGATAGTATTTCAACAGGAAGAGGTGAGACTGAACATCGAGCATAGATGTGGTGAGTTGGTTGCTGAGATCTTTAATTTCAGATGGGGCTTCAGAGACTGGGAGAGAAGGTGGATCAGGAGAGGGAGGATTCACCCAGGATTTAGCAGCTACAAAGAGGTTGAGTAGTTCCTGCTTTCTAGCTGTAGATGAACGTGAGATGCTCAATTTCTGTAGTTCTGTGATCACTTGAGGAATAGTCCAGTCCTTAAGAGTGTATCTGGATTCAGAAGTATGTTTCCTAAGAGAAGGAGGAGGAGCAGCTGAAGTACCTTCTTCTAGATCAGGAGAAATAGAAGCCATAGTAAAGATGATAGGACTGGATGATAAGACTCTGGGGAGGCAAGGTCGGTGATGTGCCTGTGTATTAGCAATGGGATTGCTAAAAGTCCACGAAGAATTGCAGAGGGTAGCTGGCCCTGCAACCTCTGCATAGGTGCAGGACAATATAAATGAAATATGCAGTACGGTAGCGAGCTCTGCAACCTCTACTTAGGTGCAGAACAAAAGTTGAAGAATATGCAGTAATGTAGCAAGTCCTGTGACCTCCACATAGGTACAGGGCAATGTAAATCATAGACGGAAGAAGGAATAAATTGCTGGTGTCCTCTGTCACAAACACACTCAGCAGGTTAGGCCCTCTGCTCCCACAGTGCCAACCTCCAAGCGTAGTAATGTGAACAGGTAACAGACAGGGTAACCCTCCTGTCTACTTATGGGTCCGAATCACCTTTGGTCTCAAGTTCTGGGGGCATTCAAACTGTGAACCTTATGCTAGCGTACCCTAAAAGTACAGGCTCAGATAATCTGCTCTTCGGGGGGATGCCGGATATCTTTCACCTAAGGGCACCTAACCAGGTATCCAAAATGAACCCTTAAAACTCTATAAAAGACCTTAGGTATAGTCTTACCTTTTCCCAGTAGTAACACCATCAAGTTCTGAACAGTTTTTTGTCAGTCTTAACCCTCCATACGTCACATGCAAAAAGAACTTCAAAGACACACCCAGGCAGTCTTTGGAATAAAAGGTTTACTTAAAAATGGATAAAAATATGTAAAATGTAAACACAGAACACTATATCAGAAAGCATACAATCACTTAAAAGAAAAGCAAAGAAAACTACAGACTAACTCCTACCAACATATATTAAATACTGTGACTTCGGCAAAAACTAATTTTCCACTATGACTCCTTAATTAACATTTTCTCTTTTGATCTCGAACATTTCCTATTCCAGGGGCATATCAAAGAGTTTTATAGCTTTTTGACACCAGTTGATATTAAATGTTCTTCCTCTTAAGATGTCATAAAAGTTTACGATCTCCATCCTCTGGCAGATTCATAAAGTCCCTCTTCATTTCTACTTCAAAGAACCTAGGTATGTTATAAAAAAGGTAATAAAATGCCACTCCGAAGTAAGTCAGTTAATTAAATGGTTCCTGCTTCTTTGAAACCTGGGGGGGGGAGGGTCACCCATGGCACAGCTACCTCATGTGAGACAATCACACACTACATTTTTATATTACAAATATCATTGAACAGTCATAACCAGCTGGTCATGCATCACAACCTCCATGTAGGTATGGCAATACAGTTACTGCAACCTCCATGTAGGCGCAGGACAATGAATTGAAGAATATACAGTAAAGTAGCAAGCCCTGTGACCTCCACGTAGGTACAGGACAATGTAATATTTTGAAAATAAAGTAATAAGCCCTGTGACCTCCACGTAGGTACAGAACAATGCAATATTTTTAAATACAAAGTAAGACGCCCTGTGACCTCCACATAGGTACAAGACAAAGTAAATAAGTATGACTAATAAAGCTATTGCGACATCCACCTAGGTAAAGAAGCAAAGGAGCTGTAGCCTCCACGTAGGTACAACTGCAACATTTATCTGTAACCTGCGTGTAGGTACAGGAAAATAAAGCTACCAGACCACCATGTGGGTCTGGAATCAAAATATACAATTAGTTATTAGAACTAGCTGATGGGGCAGAGGTGGAAGAAGGAGAAAGAAAAAGGAGAGTATAGTTTTAAGACTTAGCAGAGAAATAGGGGTGGTATAGCTTTAAGAAATGCAGTAGAGTGGAGAGGATCCAGGAAGTGCAGCAATGGTCTGTGAAGGGAACAGAATGGAGGGAAATGAAAAGACTGCCGAAGTTGGGAAAAACATCTTTAAGAAATGCAGTGGAGCAGAGAGGAACCAGGAAGAGCAGCCAGGGTCTGTAAGGGGAACAGAATGAAGGGGAATGAAAAGACTACTGAAGTTGGGAGAAGCAGCAAGCCTCAAAAAAGGTACAGATACACCTATCAACTGTCCATGGTTTTCAGGGACATCCCTGTGTTAGTCTCAAAAAGTTCCTCCATCCTTCTTAAAATTTCTGTTACTGAGATGGAACACAGAGGAGTGTAAGCACAGAAGAATGTGAAACAGTAAAGGTATAGACTAGGTCTTTGACAGAAAATACTTCATACACTACTTCCCTTATGCTATCAGCTGTCCGAGTGAATAGCAGCAATATGGGCGATAAGTCCATGACTGTGGGTCTGTGTCCCTGATGTTCTGCAAGCTCCATCCCTGATGCAGGAGGTATGAAGTTGAGAGGTATGGGACATGGAAGCAACGGGGGGCGGGGGAGGTCACAGAGGCAGCCGAGAAAAGGAAGAGGCCCAAGTAGGTGAGATAGAGCAAAGGTGAAGGTAGGAGCAGCAGGAAATGGGAGGGGAGCAGGACTGAGAAAAGACTGAAATGGGAAGGGGGGGTGAGGAAAGGAGTGAGGAAAGGAGAAGGAACCCCCAGAAATGGAGCGCTGACAAGAAAGGAACAAAGAGACCAGGAGGGAGAGGGGGGAGGGAAGAGGGGAAGCAGGAGGCAACAACCAGGGTGGCAGAGACCATTGTGAGAAAGCAGGGGAAGCAAAAGCATGCAGCAGGAGCCCGCAATGCCCAGCTCAGCTGTAAATCGAAATGGCTAAGTGATGTTGAGCTGGGCTTGTGGGTTTAAATAGGAAAAGGAGAAGAGGTTATTCCCACCCATTGAACCATATGCAGAACCCTCCAAAAAGGAATATTGTACATGAAAAACTACTCTCTAGTAAACTGTAACAGCTGAAATATCTTTATGAAAGCACATGCTGAAATGCAGAGTTGCTCTTTAAGGGCTCCAAGGAGCCCACCCTGTGGCATCAGCTGCCAGTTTTGGTGTTCCTGCCAGTCCAGAAGAATTCAAACTGTAACAGGCCTGGAGCAAGGGTGATGAGGAGTGCCTGAAATAGTCTGTGCTTTCTGCAGCATGAATCCATGGCTCCTAATACACTTCAAAGGCATCCACCTGCTACTAGTGAAGGAGCATGATCAGTTCTTGCATCTGGACCAGAAATTTGCCAACTGCAAGCCTGTACCAACCATTCTGCAATGCAAATTGCTCAAAGACACGGGGGTCACCAGATTTTTTTTTTTTAGGGTAGGAGCCCTTTTGAAATAAGGCATTTGGGACCAGTGCCCCATTGTAAAGAGGGGCACCACAGTCTTGGGACTCCATGACCCACCACATCCACAGAAACAGAGTTCAGGGATTGCACCATCAACCAATAAGGCTGCAGAGCCTAAATGGATGCCACAGTGAGCTTCTGGAACACAGAAGAACTGCTGCATTCCAGGTGCGGATTTATAGCTAAATTATCATTTGTCAAGTGATGGACCTCCATACTGGGTCCAGCATGACTGGCATGCTTAAGTGCACCACTGCTGGTCAATCACGTGCAACGTCAAAAAGCCTACACCGTTTGCATGACTGAGTACTCAGTGGAGTGCCAGGGGCTTCCTAGTAGTTACCAAGGTTTTCACTGTTAACAGTGGGGAGAGGGTACTTCCCTCAGTAAAGTTGGGCAGGCAAACTAGCTGCAAATCATACTGTGCACTCTGTAGTGAGGGAAGAGTATTACATACAATACTGTGTACTGTGTAGTGAGGAGAGGGCACTGTTAGAGGACTGAGCCTGGAAAGGCACCTAATGCAGAGCCCTGGGTTACTAATATTGGTGCCTAGGCAAGAACATGTATAAAGAACACGCAAAACTGCTGGATCCAGGGCACGCAGCTATGCAGCTCACATGGCACCCCCGACATACGGCATGCATGACTGCCCATGTGGGATGCGTGTACCTAGGGGGTGGGATGACAGGGTATGCATAGTGGAACACACAGCACTCACAGGCATGTCAAGGATATGCGAACCCTCCCCATTACCCCACTAGATAAGGACATGGTCCCCGACCTGTGCAACATCAGGGAAGTGAATACCAAGTAGCAGACCAGAGCATAGAGAATGGCAGAGAGTGAAGAGACATGGAGGGTGGCTCACTGCCTCCAGCTCAGGCCGAATGGGTAGGCCATGCAGGCGGATAGTGCCACGGCCATGTTCAGACATGGGGCGGAGCATGTCCCCGCGTGCCAGACTTCACCAGCAGCCAGGTGGCGTCCATGGTGAGTGACATCTGTGCACATTACAGCAAGTTGTATGGGGCCCAGGCACTGTCCACTGCCCCTGAGATAAAGACATACCTGTGGCTGGACTTCCAGGCCAGCATTAATGCTGCTGGTCTGGTGGCCAGGACACTGTTAGTCATAAAACACAAATGGTGAGACCTGCATGCCGCAGTGAAGAAGAAGATCACCATGAGTGCACAGGCATGCCAGAGCACTGGAGGCGGCCCACCCAGCATCAACAGCCAGCTGACACTGGTAGAGAGAATGGTGGTGGACACCCTCACTGAAGTCAGTGTCCATGGTGAGGTGGAAGGGGTAGACACCATGGAAGCTACACATGCAATGTTCTGACTTGGGTACCTCAGGGATGCAGCAGCATGCACGTATTAACAACAGTGTGTTGCACCCATAGACACAGTCACTGATGGACGCATGACAGCCAGGTCAGCTGCACACACCCTGAACATGCCGGCAGTGCAGATGGTATGCAATGACACCAGGCAGGAGGAGGAAGGCACAGGAGAGTAACCGTGGCACATGCACCCCTGCAACTGGTGATAGCAGGCGTACTAACAACCCCATATCCCCCACAGGTATTGAGCTGGATACGGAGACACAGCTGGAGTCTGAGATGGACATGGATGGTGCAGTGGTAGCTTTGGATGAGGGGACTCAGGAAGCCTGTGTGGTTCCAGACGGAGGCTGCGCCAGCTGTGTGCGCCAGCTCTCCCCAGGACTACAGGCATGGACTGGTGCTGAGGGGCCATGCACCAGCACTGCAGCAGCTGAAGCTGAACAAGAGAGCCAGGATGGCAGGGCCAGGAGAGGAAGGGCACCACCATGCCCCATGGATAGTGGTGATGAAGGCACCTCATCACAGCTGCTGACATGCACATGTTCAGCATGTAAACATGCCTTCATGGAGGCACAGTATAGGGAGCTGTGGCAGCTGGAGCTGGACAGGCTAGAGGCACAGCGCCACAACAGAGAGGCCCTGGTGGCTCTAACCGGTGAGATGTGGGATATGAAGCGTGGCATCAGCTGACTTACCAACACACATAAGAGGCTTGTGGACCACCTAATCAGATGTGATGTACCACATGGATGGCCTGCCCACACACCGCCCCGCGTGTCACATGTCCAAACACAGATGTCCCCTGGCACAGCCTTCCCAGAGCAGGATCTGGACACACAGGAGTGCAATACCGGCAGCACATGGGGGGATGTGCCACAGGAAGCAGGCATGGTGGACATGCAGCCCACAGAGACACAATGTGTGGAGGCACCTGATCCTGACTCTGAAAGTACACAGGGAGACATACACAGCTATGTCACTAGCCACATCCCAGCAGACAACGATGCCTCAGAGTGACAGGTCTCTGATTAGTCCCAGGCCAGCAGGCACCTGCAAGCTATGAACTGTCAACATGCACCAGTCCGGAGACTGGGTACATGATCCTTGGCACATTTACAGGCAAAGCCCTATGAGCCACAAGGACAGTGACACAACATAAGCACCACACAACACACATGTATAGCATAAGCACGATCCAATCACACAATAGACCCTGCACATGCCCCACACAGTCTGTGACACCCCAGGACATCCCTTGCTCCATATCCTGCATGGCATACACCGCCACACATACACAGCCACCACATGCTGCTGTGCGGTACAGTGGCAGCCCCCAGTGCAACACCCGTAACATGGCCACCACTGTATGACACGACGATAAGCCATATGCTCCCCACACCAGTGAAGTCCATGCCATGAGCCACATGCCTAGCTGTGCTGGACATTAATGCCCCCATGAGGGCATTCCCCCGATGGGCACACTCAGTGCATGTTAACATCATCGCGCACCCACCACCCACAGCGGACGTGGCATACGAGCCATGGCGCATAGATGTCCACAACAGTCACATACTTGGATGCCCACATGATGCAGATGCATGCACTAAGGTACTCTCACACATGGCTCACATCTGTCTATCCAGCACCCATTGCCCTGTACCCCACAACCGCTGGAATGTGCCCTGTATGAGGGCATACCATGCTGCACAGCCACCCACTGTCTCCTGGTCAAGGCATGGCTCCCCTACTGCCACCTTGGGAGGTATGTCCTGCTGGTGGTGCTCCGGCGTGGGCACATTGCAGCACTTGGCCATATTATGGAGCATGGCACATGCGTTGAACACCTTGCAGGCCCTTCCCAGGGACAACACGATTCTCCTTCTGGTATGGTTCAGGCAATGGAACCACATCTTAAGTTGGATGATGGTCCTCTCTACTATGTTCTAGGTCTTCTGGTGGGCATGGTTGTAGGTCTCCTCTGCTGCAGTACTCAGTGCCAGGATTGGTGTCATCAGATACGGGCTCAGTGGGTATCCACTGTCACCTGTGCAGGGTACAGAGAACAATGTAAGTGACATGCATGCAGTGGTATGTATCGCAGTGCCACACACTGTGCCAATCCTATACTCACCCAACAGCCAGCCGTCCAGCAGCCTGGCATATAGCAGGGCACCAAAGTGTGATGCGTCCAGTATGTATGTGTCATGGCATGATCCGGGGTACTTAGCACACACATTCGTGAACAGACCGGCCACGTCACACACCACCTGACAGCTGACACTGTGGAAACCCTTTCTGTTCCTGTATGCCTCCTCATGCACAGATGGTGTCAGTATGCCAATATGTGTGCCATCTATTGCACCATATACATTTGGCATACTGTGCATGGTATAGAATGCCTGCTTCATGGCACTGGTATCATCACCTGCCATCGAAAACCTGATGTGGTCTTGCACATGTGCGACCAGGGTATCCGTCGCCTGTGCCACTGCTTGAAACACGGAGGACAGGCATATGCCCAAAGCATTGCTGGTCACCCACTGGAATGACCCCATAGCATAGTATGACAGGGCGCATAACAACCTTGGTCTCCACTGTCATCACCCTGGACCCCTGTGTCTGTGGGGCAATGGCGTCATGGACCATGTTACACAGTTTTGCTATTGTGGCCCTAGGAAACCTGAATATCTCAATACAGTGGGTGTCCCTCATCATGGCAACAACCAGTTGTTGTCTGAAGACTCTGGCCTGTGGTCCTGCGTGCCTCCACTGCTCCATCTCTGCATTGAATAGGTGCACATTCAACAGTAGTTCGGGACACATCCTCCCCCACCATTACGGTTTCCAGTCTCTCTGTACAATATCACCATATCCCCTTTATACGCCCTGACTCACTTGTGTATACCTTAAAGTGGGCATGGCATAGGCCACATGGGCACCACCCTTACCTGTGAAGGTGCCATGTGCACACTCACACACTGCCCCGTGCTATAGTGGAGATGGCTGCTGAGCAGAGTGGAGGTGCGATGGCTGCAACACAGGCTGTGCATGTGGGCCGGTACCCTCAACGTCTTTGGAGGGTGTCAGAGGACACCTACACCAACCACCATGGCAGTGATACCCTGTGGTGGCTTCAGGGACACAAGAGGGTAAGTACCTCACATGCAGGTTGTGATGTGGGGCCAATGTGGGGTGTGGCTGCTGTTCATGGTGCCAACTGCACTTTTTCATTCTCGCCCACACAGGATCACCTCGGGGTGCCACACAGATTGGAATTCAGCAGGGTGTAGCAGCCGTATGGGGCAGCATGTGTCTTCTGGCCCCCCCCACCATCACAGAAGATGGCAATTGAAGAAGCCTGGGTACCTTTCTCTGAGGGTGGAGGGCGAGGAGGTGCAGTACAAGTTGGACAGCTGTGTGGTATGACGAGTGGCGGTGACCTTGAAGGTGAGGTCTGCGTACCTTGTGATGTCCCCTTTGTGCACCCTTGCTATGCTTGACAGTGATCCATACACATGCCATATAGATTGGCACTATATGTTGTTTCCATTACAGCACTACAGGGGATCCATCCTCTGCCTTGTGCTGCTGCCACTCAGATGTGACAATGCAAGCACCTCCAGTGACACAGCCAACAGCCAGGACAGGGATGCCTGAGGGGACATGCTCCGTTGGTGGTGCCATGTGGGAAACTTCGCAGATGACTCTGTGGTCTCAGCATTGGTGCATTCATATGTGGAATGGCTGTAGGGCCCATGTTGTTCTTTGCACAGTACAGTGATACTGTGTGTTGTTGTTGGATGTTTACTCTGCTTTAGTGCTATGCTGTTGCCGTGAGCTGCACAGTACGACATTTGATAATTAAATGTATTATCATCTGTCACCTGTGTGGTTACTGTCTCATGTTCTGCAGGTGGGGTGGTGTGATGGGTTGTGGGAGTCCGTGGGTGATACATACTGGGGGAGGAGGGGGGGCAGCATGGGGTCAGGTGCATATGTGGCCCACATGGGAGGCAGTATAGCGCAGTGATTTAAGGCTCTGAGCTGCAAACCTGGAGACCTGGATTTGAATCCCACAGCCTGCACTTGCATACTGTGTGACCCTGAGCAAGTCATTTAACTTCCCTGTGCTCCCAGTTCGCACCTGTAAACAAGCTTCAGCTTAGTGTGCTTATCCTGGTAAAAAAAAAAATGTGAGCCATGTGTGTCATGGCAGGTACTCCCATGCAGGTATGCCAATTGGCAGTTGTTGTTCATTGCTGGGGAAGCACAGTGCCATTGCCGGTATGCATGCACCTGCTTCTCTGTGCACAATCTACGTACTGGACATTGGGAGCATTATGCACTGTACCATCTGTGTGCCACTGCCCCACATGGCTGTGCCTTGGCCATGCCATCCCACCACATGCTGGTGTGGCAGTGGGCATTCCAGGATTGTTTCTCTGCCAGTAGCCACAATGTTGGCATCCCTCCACAGGGTGTGCTTCACATGCCCTGGTGTGGGGTGTGGTGGTGCCATGGCATGTATGGTGCCATGCGTGGCATTGTCCCTACCCCTTGGTGTATCCCTTTCATATGTGTGAATCAGCCTGCTCTGCTGTTCGGCTGTGCCTAGCTATGCACACATGCTCTGCACATTACGCATGGTCTGTGTGCCTGGCCAGCTACATGGCTGGTGTGCATGCTGAAGGGTCAGTGTTGTGGGGGCCTGGGCATCCTTTCCAGCTGCATACACTATTGCCCCTCGGCATGCATGTCCCTTGGTACATGTTGTTCCCTGTGTGCTACGGCACATGAGCACCGGTGCTTGTCCTGGTGTCTGGGTTAGGGAGGTATGAGTGTTAATGCCAAGCGGTCCATGTTCTGGCCCTGCAGCCCAGTGTACTTGCCAGCTGGCTATGCTGCGAGTACATCTATGGCAGCCCTCCTCCTGCTGTAGGTATACATGCCTACCACTGTGCATCTGGCTGTCATACCTGGTTTCATGCATGCGTGCTAGGTGTTGATGCGTGCAGCCCTACGTGGCCATGCCCCTGCATACATGCCATGCATTTCAACTGTGGAGCTGTGTGTGGGTTGCCTCTGCAGGCTCCCATGTGCTGTTCGTGCATGCCTCACCACCATGATGTTTGTGGGTTCGCGCAGAGCCACTTAGATGCACTCCATACTCACCCCTGCACACGCCACGTTGCTGTCATGCATAGGGCCCATTATTTGGCTTGTCATAACAAATTTGAGATGACAGACTGTACCTAGGAGGGCACAGAAGTGCAGCTGCTGTGTTTAATTTTGAATGGGCCAGGACAGGCACTAAAGAACTAGACAGAGTGTACACTGCTATCATTGCTAACCAATTCCCTTTTTTCATTTAGTGCCCTGTCTGTAAATAAAACTAGTGTTCTTTTGTTTGAATTACTTGTCGGAGTGATTATTGTTTAAATATATAGGTCGCATGCTCATTGGAGCAACTGTCATTGAAATGCATAGGTCCGTGGGTGGGGGATTCTTGTGGAAATGTAGTACATCTCAGGGAGTTGGGCCATACCTACACTAGGCCCACTTTAATTCTCTCTGGGAGGAGGCACTGTGCAGATAACTAAAACCTTGGGTACTACCCCTCCCCCCAACCAGGAGTGTAACTGCCTAAAACCCTCAGCCTTGTCTGAGCACACAAGGCAGGGGTAGTGACCAAAACAGCTATGGTAACCCAGTTAAAAGGATGCCTGCAATGAAAACTGCATCTTCTTTATATACTGTAGTTCATAGAAGCAGGTCAGTGCTTTTCTCCTGAACAGTTAACAGACTTCATTGTGCAGTAACAAGGGTGTGATGTTTGTCCCATCTCTTCACACAAAATCACACAAAAAATCACATTATCACTAACTCAATCAATCAATGCTTTATTTATTAATCACCTTTCAAAATCAAGACGCTGTAAGTCATATAAAAACATCAACAGTATAAATTTAAAATCAGTCTGGATAAGCTTGAGAAAATAAATACATTTTTAACATACTGTAGTTTTAAAACTACTGACGGTCAGGCATTCTCTTAACCGACGAGGTAGAGAGTTCCACAGGGTCAGTGCTGCAAATGAAAAAGTGCGAGCCCTAGAAGTTTTTAAATGAATCCTGGGAACCTCTAGCAATCCCTCATCGTCGGATCGGAGAGGACGATTGGGGGAGTAGGGAGTCAGGATATCTTTCAGGTAGTCAGGTCCCTGTTCATGTAGGGCCTTAAAGGTAAGCAAGCCTACCTTATAGGTGATCTGCCACTGAACTGGCAGCCAGTGCAGCTCACCCAGCACAGGTGTAATATGACTGTCCCTAGAAGTGCCAGTCAGCAGCCTGGTCACAGCATTCTGCACTAGCTGCAAGTGGCGGATATCAACCCTAGGTAGCCCTAGGTAGAGGGCATTGCAGTAGTCAAGACAGGTAGTAATAAAGGCATGGACCAGTGTTGGAAGGTCACCTAGAGGAACCAGGTGTTTCACCTGGGTGATATTCCTCAGATGGTAAAATGAGGATTTAACCACAGCTGACACCTGAAATTTTAGGCACAGACCGTCGTCAAAAATAATGCTCAGGTTACCGACCCGGTCTGAGGTAGTGAGCTGGACACCATCAAGCCATACTCCCGACATGCCCAGCTCCAGAACCCACCCCTGAGTGACTCGGGTCCACAACCAACACTTCAGTCTTATCCGGATTCAATCTCAGCCAGCTTGAATTCATTCAGTCTTTGATCTTGGAGAGGCAGCTATTTAGCACAGAGACAGCATCAACCTGTCTGGGCACAAAATACATATACAGCTGAGTATCATCTGCATAGCAGTGAAAACTCAAGCTGTATCGTCTGATGATCTCTCCCAATGGCAGCATATAAACTGCACCAATATGGAGCCCTGCGGCACCACGCAGGATAGGGGGAGGGTGTCAGAAGAACAAATTCCAGTGACCACCCTCTGAGACCTACATACAAAGAAAGATCGAAACCATTCGAGGACTGTATCCAACAGTCCACAAAGGAACCGCAGGGTCTCCAAAAGCACCCCATGGTCCACAGTGTCAAAGGCTGCTGACAGATCAAGAAGGACCAAGATGGTACAAGCCTTTTGATCTCTCACCATTAGGAGGTCATTAAGTACCTGAACAAGGGCTGTCTCAGTGCTATGCCTCTTCTTAAAACCAGACTGGAGAACTTCATAGACATTGTGAGTCACAAGGTGATCGTCCAGCTGCAAAGCAACCACCTTCTCAATAACCTTCCCCACAAAAGGAAGGTCAGAGACAGGTCAGTAGTTAGCTGGATGGTTGGGATCCAAGGAGGGTTTTTTAAGGAGTGATCAAATGACCGCCTCCTTTAGGGGTCTGGAAAGACTCCCCTCTCCAAGGATTGCCATACAATTTCAGCTAGGATCAGGCAGATAGCATCTACACAACCCACTAATAGATGAGCAGGGCCTGGATCCAAACTACAACAGGTTGGGCGCAAAGTCTGGATGATCTTCACAATGTCCATGAATTCCGGTCGGCTGAAATTGGTCCAGACAGACTGGGTGCTCACCACCTCCCATCGACCTTCGCAACCCCTCGTGGAAGGAGCCGGGCCGATTCCGGTCCTGATGCTGGCAACCTTATCTGTGAAAAACCGAGCTAGCTCATCACACTTATTTTGTGAAAATGCTCTTCTGGACTGAAGACAGATTGGATTGCACAGTCTGTTGATGGTTCAAAAGAGTTGAACCAGTCAATTTTGCGCAGCAGAAATCTCCCTGGACAGGAACTCTGCCTTCTTACGGGAGATCTCTAATTGTTAGCCCTCATAATGTTCCATCAATCTAAGCCTGTCAGCATCAAGGCTGGATTTCTGCCATTCTCTCTCCAGCCTTCGACCAACTCGCCTCAACTCCTTCAAGGACCCATCATACCAAGGGTTCCTTGGGCAAAGAGTAAATGGTCGAACCCGAACAGGAGCAATCAAGTCCCAAGGCATCTCCCACTGCCTAATTATAGGCTAGTACTAGATCCCCCGGACTTGTGCTTTCACTCAGCAATCCTGATGGGTCAAGTACCACTGACAGACCATCTGGGGTAACTCCCTTTAAAGGGCGGTACCGGACCATCTCCAAAGGGGTAAATCTATTTGGGGGGGCCCCAAAACTGAACCCTATGGTATGATGGTCAGACCGACCAACTGGTTCCACCCCCAAGTCAGAGATCTCCATCCCCAGGAGGAACAGTAGATCCAATGAGTGACCCCCTACATGGGTAGAGGAGGTAACCACCTGTGTGAGGCCCAGCATTGTCTTAAGCTGGAGGAGATTTTGACCAAACTGTGAGAGTTCATCATCGACCCAGGTGCTGAAGTCCCCCCCAGAATTATCCATCTGGGAGACTCTAATACAGTGTCGATGATGAAGTTCACAATCTCCTGCAGGAATAAACCCCCATTACCTGGTGGACGATAAATGAGGAGTATCCTGCAACCTACACCGTCTCCCATGATACACTCAAAGGATCTAGTAATTCCTACCAGAACCTCCACAAGGCTCAGTTTGGTCTTAAAAAAGATGGCTACACCCCCACCCCTACGATCCAACCTCGGGCGGTGAGTCACTGAGAACCCAGCTGGAACTGCAGAAGCCAAAATTGGGCCAGCATTTTTGTCCACCTAGGTCTCGGCGACGCATGCAAGATCCACCATTTCAACAAGATCAGCTGTAATAGCTGTCTTGTTTTCGATGGACCTGACATTACATAACACTGCCTGAGTTGGATGAGATGCTGAAGAAGACCTCGACTCCTGACCAGCATTAACTGCTAGGCCCTTGGGTATGGGAACAAGACAGGGACTACTCCTGTCCTGGCACCATTTTGCCCTAGGGTGTCGCCTGGTTCCTACCACCCCAATCTGTCCCCCCCTTTCCGTTCCCCCACCAGGCCCATTTCCCAACCCCTTCCTACTCCTCCTAATAATCCAGAGGAATTGACAAGGTTTATAGACCTCTACTGGAAGATAGGGGCAATCAAAAGGGCTCAGTTCCCTGAGCCTGGTGGGGGAATACTGCCTGACTGTCTTCCGGCTACCCCAGCACATTATAAAAATGATAATAATCCCACACTATATAACTTAATCCCTGCCAAATCAACTAATATAATTACCAAATCAAAAATAAATAAATATGCAATGCTATAACTAAGACAAAATCAATAACTACATAAAATTACAAATTTTATGCCCCCACCACTTATAACAGAACTAAAATAAAAACACAGTCAACAATAATAATATGAGTCAGTGTTAGGTATATGGAGAACTTCAAGCTGTTTTGAGGTACTCTCACTGCCGCAACAGTTAAACAATAAGGTTTTTATAAACAAGTGAGCCACCAGAACAGTTCCCAGGTAATTCATGCTGTTTTGAGGTACTCTCACTACCTCAACAGTCAAATAATAAAGTTCTTGTAAACAAATGAGCCACCAGAGCAGTTTCCCAAATAGTCAGGTTCAATTTCCTTTTCTACTCTCTTCCACGCAGTGTCACTCCAGGACCTTAGACCCCAGATACCATCCCCAAAGGCTAAACCCTACAAGCCGTGGCCAGCAAATACAGGTCCCTGAAGAGAGAACCCCACAGAAAACCCTAGGAATCCTCAGGGGCACACATCCACTAATCTACACCCCACCGAGTTCCCTTCTGGTCACAGGCCAGCCCGGGTAGTCGCCCTCAGTTCAGTACTGCAGCCCAAAAGGTAAAATGCCACCTTCCCCTTCCTCAGAGCAATGAACCAACAATAATCTTAAAGGCTGAGTAAGGGCCCAGTCGCAGGGTGTTAGAGACTCAGCCACCCACCGGCTGCAGAGATACCCCCACCTAACAATAGCAGCTGAGACTAGACCCTCCAGTCCAAACCCCCTGCTACCATCCTCCTCGGACACCCAACACAGCCCAGGACCTGCCAGGCGTCCCTCCCGGGGCAACAAAGGAGCAAATACCCAAAGTCCATAGGAGTAAACACAATCACTGGATATACTCTCACTACACCACCTGTAGAGGAGTAAACACAGTCACTGGATGTGCTCTCACTACACCCTATTCCAAAATAAATAATCAGAGCTGGGCACTCCTTGAAGCTGCATTCAATTATTCCCTGGTCGCTGAATGTGCTCTCATCACGCCAGCAAACAAATCTCCATAAAAAATTCAGACTGCAGATTTCAGCTCAGTCCGAATTTCCCAGTTTGCACAACCTGCATTTTACCACACAGTCTTCTCCACAACAAGTGGCAAAAGCAGGTCGGAGCAGGGAACTTCACACAGCCACACTTAAGTATAATCAACTCGCCAATGCACAAAATGCGCTCTCACTGCACCAACACTTGCTCCGAAGTGAATAGTTTTAGGAATAGTTCTCATGGCTCGTTCAGCGATAGATTTGAACTTCGTTCAGCAGATCTTCTTGACTCACAACACCAGAGCAACAGTACCAGGCTGTACTCCACAAATCTCCACAAAATTGTTTTTAAATCTGTTATGGCTTACAAAAACAACAGCTGTAACAGAAGTGATTAAAAAGCTAGGACTTGTGTATGGCAAGAGTGAGCCGCTGTGACAAAAACATTTGAAATGGCTAAAACTCCCATATAACAAGGGAGAACAGCCAAAAAACTAACTACTGACCTGCAGTTCACAAAGGAACACTAATTTGACTCACTAAGGACCCTGACTAGGCTAAGAACTAGTTAAAAATGAATAAAAACAGAAACAAAATTGTAAATAATCAAATTAAAATAAAAACTAAGCTCAGGTCCCAGAGCTCAGACCTCAGGCAGCTCACACACAGCCTCCATCTTAGAAAAACTGGTACATTATCAGACTTGCTTCCATCTCCCTGGAGGAGACGGCTTCATAGCTTGAGTAATGTTGGAGTAACAGGTGCTGAAGTAAGGAATATGTGCCATAAAGATTCTAAAGTGGAAGTAGCTTAAAACAGTCCATTGTGCATACGAACATATAAACATACGAAGAAGCTAGCAGAAGAAGGCTATGTGGTCTATCTAGTCTGCTCATATTGCAGGGTCCACAGCTTGAACTACTGTCCCTGCCCCCCCACTCATCCGATCCTCCCTACCCATGTGCATGCCAGTAGCTTAGATGGATTTTTGCCCTGCATAGTTCCACATTACCATTATGCCTTTTTCCGTAGATGCAATAGCTTCAAGAACAGGGCCCATTAGCATTACATGTAACAGACTATTATTACGTTTATAATATGACCATGAAGCTGTGGTTTTTATATGGAAAAGACACTGGACTACCACTTTTATCTTTTAGTGCTACCAGGAGCCCATCTGATGTGTGCTCCTGTACCATGAAGCGAGGTCTGAGGTATCTCATCTGGGTGGTGGGGCCATGATGGTCTAACCTGGTGAGGAAGCAGATAACCTGGGTTGTGTTCTTTGGGGCTGAGGGACATACTGTATGAGCCAGATGTGTACATGTGTCCGTGCAGTGAACAGTTTTTGTACAACACTGATTTCTGCAAGGTTATTGTCGGTATGCATTCCTGGCATATGCAGTTCTGTACTACTGTGGCATGCTGTTTGGTCAGGGATGTGACAACCTGTGTAGTAGAGTTTATGGCTAAGAGTGAAAGCTTGTATACCTTAGCTGTGCATTAGCTAATAAATGAATTATTTGTGCCAAACAAAATTATTTTGTTGGATCTGTGTTGTTTTTTTGCTGGCTAGCTTGGGAATGGAACTCCAATCAGTTCTAGTTGTGGTCACAGTTTTGAGTAACTGGCATTGTGAATGTGTTTAGTGAAGACTTGACTTGTTACATGTGCTGTACATGTGTCTGTTGCACATTTACTGTGCATGGGACTCTATAGCATGGAGTATAATGTGTGTGGGTGTATCACACATGTCCTGGTTATGCAGCTTTGCGTCACAACTTGCAACACACCAGTGTTACATTCGCTTTTATGACTAGAGTAAAATGTGTTTATCAACAGTGCTGTATGTTGAGAGTGAAACAGCACTGCCAAATTATGAGTGCATGCATTTAACAAGTTACCTGGCAACTATCAAGGCTAAGTATTATCAAGGTTGACTGAGTTATAAAATTGTAACAGAAACAGCACCTCTGTCTTGTCAGAAAGCTTTCAGTGATAATACAGTTATCTATTTGGTATGTGGTTTCTTTTAATTAGTATTCCATTGCTTTTCAAAAATACAACGACTGCAGCAGGACTGGTCAGGGTAATATAAGCAGTATGAAGCTTTTATTACTTTGTGATGAGGCCGCAGCTTAGATAAAGATTCAGGAGATAGGATTTTAGAAACAGAGTATTAGTAGGCATCATCTTCTGAAAAATGAAATCCCTGGTCTCACCTGCAGATGAAGAGACAATTTCCCCAAGCGGCAGCATACAGTACCAATGTTAATCAGAACAGATGGGACTCTAGGCTTAAATGTGCTATACTGCACTAGTATAGCTGGTAATCATTTGAAATATTTATCACTGTAAAGGAAACTGTTTCTGTTAGGGTGCGGTACACATTCCCTGATGGTCCAGTGATTACTCTTGAGCCAATCCATCTTTCTGAACAACTATAGGTTCATAGATCTATAGCTATACAAGTTTATGAGGTCATAGACCTATAGGAAAACTCACCACCATTAATGGTGGAATTTTTGCTATGCGCTGCCCATGTAATCATCTAATCTTTTTTTGAATTTTGCCATAGTCTCACTCGCAGCTGTATTTTGGGGCAGTACGTTCCAAAGTACAGTTACTCTTTGCATGTACCAGTTACTTCTTTTAACAATTTTGTTTATTTCTCCTCTTAACTTATATTCATGTGACCTTGTATTTCTATTAACACTTTGCCTGACCAGTCCTATTGTTTCCATAATAGATTCATTCTGTATAACATTTTACGTTAAACAAAGATCACGGCTAATTTTTCTATACTCCAATGAGTACAGTCCCAGTTCACCCAGCCTTTCTTCATACTTTAGGTTCTGCATGTTTTTGACCCTTTTGGTAGCTCTTCTTTGTACTTTCTCAATCGTTCTCTTCCCTCCTATGGTTTGGGGTGCATAAAAAGGGGAGCAGTACTCCAGATGAGGCCTCACTAGGCTGGAATACAGGGGAATGATTACTTCTTGTTCTCTACTTTTGATGTTTTTAAGTATACACCCTACTATTTTCTGACATTTTTTTGACTGTAACTTTCATGTGTGTTTCAAATGATAGAATATCTGAGACAGTTACACCCAGTTCTTTCTCATTCGAAGTTACCTGTGGAACTCTGTTGCGTAATTTATATGTCATTCTTGGATAATTATGCCCTAGGTGCATAACTTTGCATTTTCTTTTATTAAATGTCATTTTGTTTTCTATAGCCCATTTTTCTAAGTTTGTTATATGTTCTTGAAATTTTTGCCCTGCCAATTGGTCATTGACTATACTGTGAATTTTACAGTCATCTGCATATTTATTTAACCATGCACTGTTTGTTGTTTGCATTGTGGATACAAGGATATTGAATAGAGAGAGCCCCAGGACTGAGCCCTGTGGGACTCCACTTGTAACTTGTTCCGATGTTGACATAGGTCCTCTAATCCCAACTCTCTGTTGTCTGTCTTCCAGCCAAGAGTTAACCCAAGCAATTATATTAGGGTGAAGTTGTATTTTAATCAGTTGTTCCACTAATAATTTGTGTGACACTGTGTCAAATGCTTTGGGGTAGTCTAAGAAGACAATGTCCACTGGCATGCCCTTATCCAAGGCTGCACTAACTGGCTCGAAAAAATGCAACAAATTAGTCAGACATGATCTTCCAAGGTAAAAGTCATGTTAAATGATATCAGTTAGGCCTTTTTGTTTCATGTGTGATGTTATATGCTCCTGCAAAAGTCTTTCTAGTAATTTGCCCAGAACTGATGTCAGGCTTATTGGTCTATAATTCTGAACATCCTTTTTACTTCCACTTTTGTATATTGGAGAAACTATAGCTTCTTTCTATTCTGACAATGTTTTACCTTCCTTTAGGGATGCATTTGTAACCCCATTGTTACCCGGGGTTACTAGAATCCCAGTAAGACCTAGTGGTAGGCAGGGAAGGCAGCTTGTGAAACTCCAGCTAAATGGGTTTCACACTGTCTCACTCTGTTCTCAGTCTCAGCTGAGACTGAGGGATGACATCACCAATAGAACTATTGCAGCTGCATGAGCCACATTGGAATCTGCAGCAAGGGAGTTGGAATAGAAAGTTGGGAGGTTTTGAACAGCTTCAGTCAGTTCAGTGTGGAGCTGGTGTTGGGAGCTTGCTGAGGAAGCAGTACAGCAGCTCAGTGTAGGCTCTAGGAACCTCAGCCCTGACAGAGGGCTACTTTTAGGTAAAAAGGGTGTGTGTCTCCACCAAAAGAGAGACACAGAAGATAATTGAAGTGGTGGAGACCACTGTTTCCGGGTCTCAGTGCCCCCTCCCTCCGGGATGGGGGCAGGAAAGGGTTCCCTGCAGATTCCTGGGGCAACCCCCTAGGTCTGCTTATAAAGGAGTAGCTGCCTGTTTGTTCCAGAGTTTATTTGGGAGAACAAGAAGACTTGTGAGTCGCCTGTGGGGCACCTGCAACCGGAGGGTGAGTGTCTGCTCTTCCTGAAAGGGCCTATGTTTTTCACCCTAGGACTTGTGTGACAATGTGGGGATTGAACTATTAAAATAGTGGGAAGCCTAGAGTAATGGGCTAAGCAACAAGTAAAAGTAGGTTCAAGTCCAGAGCTTGTTGGGATGAAAATGATATGTAGAGGAGATGTGACAGACATCTACCCAAGAATCTACATTTGAAAGTTTTCAGTAAAGGAATTGTTTAGTTTCCAGAGAAATGGCCGGGTATGGACTGTGGGAGCTGGAGGTGGGAGGCCCCCATCTTTAGTGACCAGGTCCGCCTCTGATTTGCTCTGTGGTTTCTACTTACCTCAGGCACTTGGCTAGTGATGAAGTACCCAGATGTGGGATTGGAGTAAAATTCTCTCTAGAGGTCAAAGACTCTAGTGTGGTTTGAGGAGCCACAACAGGATAATTGGTTCATTCCCAAAATGGACCCGTGGATCAAAGTGGCGGCAGAGGCAGACCAGTGGGAAAAACCCAAGTAGTGTACAAGTCGGGCTGTGTACCCAAAGCTGTGTGCAAGTCTGGGCTGTGTGCCTGGTGGGTTTAGAGCCTGAGGGCTAGAGACAGTGATAAAGTGTTCTGTTGTCTCTAATCTGCATTACCAGGAAATGTAGCCCCATGGGGGTCTGTCTATGCTTTGTTTGTTCAGCTTGGATGTGAATAAAAGCCACACTGGAGAATCCCATTCCTGGTTCTGGACATTACAGTTATTGCTTCCTGTGTTCGGATTTACTTGGGTGCCCCCGTGCAGAGTAACCAAACCTAGGCCCCCTGTGCCGAGTAACCTCATCCTCCCCGAACCCAGTCCCCACCAGGTACTGCTGTCAGCTTCAACAGCATGCCACCTGTCATTTTGCTAAAAAGGCAGGGGTGAGGGGTTACACATTAAATAAAAGTGTGATTGATCCCAGCAGTTCCCTCAATAGCTCATTAAGTAACTTAGGTGAATACCATCTGGCCCTACCGAGCTGTTTTGTTTTATTGACTTAATTAACTGCAATACGTCTTCTGTATTGAACGGTATAAATTCATCTATACATAACGTGTTATTAATATTTAGTTGTTCTTTTGGTTTGTATATACTTAAGAAATAATTATTAAGTTATGTGGCCATCTCAACTTCATCACTTGCTATCCCTCTTTGTGTTTCAAGAGGTCAATCTCCCTTTTGATTTCCTTTTATGGATCCCACATAGTTATATAATTTTTTGTTATTATCTTTTATTGATGTTGCAAGATGAATTTCTAGTTTTTGTTTTGATTTTTTTAATATTGTTTGATTTGTTTACTGCTTTTTTATACTCCTGATAATTACTTTTAGTAGGATGATTTTTATATTTAGTCTATAGTATTTTTCCTTTTTTCTAGTATTCCTTTTGATATTATTGTTCTACCATGGAGGAACCCTACGTTTATTGTTGTACTTTTTCATTTCAGGGACCCAACTCTCAATAGACTGGTTTAATTTTTGTTTCAATTTCTCCCAGGTTTTATTCATCCCTAGGTTACTTAATTCTGTTTTCCATTCCCATGTTGTTAGAAATTGTCTGATTCTGTTGTAATGTGCTTTGCAGTAGTTTCTAATCGTAGTCTTGCCATTTATAGGCTCACTGTTTAATTTGATCTCTACTTGTACAGTTCTATGGCCACTGCCTCCTAAAGGCATAGAAATGTTGGGCTCATCTACACCTTCTTTGATGTTACAAAAAACTAGGTCCAGTATGTTATTCTCCCTAGTACTCTCTTTTACCAGTTGTTCCAAATTGTTTTGAATAATAATATCTATAAATCTATTTTCTAAGTGCCCCGTCCCCTCTAACGTTGTCCAGTTTATTAATGGAAAGTTAAAGTCCCCCATCAGTATGTAGTCTCCTTTCACTAACATATTCTCTTATCTCAGAGAGAAATTTGTTTTTCTTCTCAGAATCTAAACTAGGGAAGCAGTACCCAACACCCACAGTAAGTTTTTTAGTTGGTAGCTGTATTTGTGCCCATATTAATTCATTATCATTATCTATTGTTCCTATCTGTTGATTGATTTCATGAGCCTTGCGTTTCTCTTCTATGTACAGTGCGACACCTCCACCTCTTTTCTCCTTATGATTTTTAGATATCTTAGTGTATCCTGATATTTCAGTACATCAGTCATCATCCCTGAACCACATCTCAGTGACTGCACATATGGCAATATTATCTGAGGATAATCTGTATTTTAATTCATCGATCTCAGTTCGTTAAACTATGGGCATTTACTAGCATGATCTTTAGGCTACTATCTCTTTTATGCTTTATTCTTCTTAGATATTTTTCACTATCCTTCTCTGATGTAGGTTTTATGTTTTTCTTATATTTTGCCTTGTTTTGATTTGAATTATATTCATTACTGGGAGCAGTATGTGATTCCTGTTCCTCACCCATTTTATCTAGTTTATTTTTTATCATGTCAGATTTTCTGCACCCCAAGACGGCCCCCATCCAATCGATTCCCCCAGCCCCATCACCCGGAATTACTGGGGCTTACCTTATGCCCGGCCTGGGTGTGGTGTCTGCGGGGAGTTGGTTATCATCCTGCCACTGACATTTTTCATCCACCATTTTCACCCAAGGACCCCAGGAGAATGATGCATGCATGTGGAGGTGCACATACACCTTCAACACCGGTAACGACCCCCTTCTGCCCAACCCCCTTGGGCTAGCGTTGGGCACCCTATGGCCTGTGCTGTCTCCTGGCCTCCACCAGGGTGCAGCCATTAGCTGAGGGAGCTGCTCCCCAACCCCCAGAGAGGAGAGCTGCCTGCTGGCAGCTCCATCCAGCTCTGCCCTCTCCCCCATGCCGACCTCCGATGACCTGGACTCGTTCCCAAACCCAGGTCACCGGCATGCCATGAGGTGTGGCATCCAGTGACTCAGCCCTCTGTGCCACCAGGCCAGCCCCTTTTTTATCTAGTTTAAATGATAATTAATGAATTTGATAATGTGCTTTCCTAGGAGAGTACTGCCCCTTCTGCTTAGGTGCAGTCCACCCCCAGCAAAAGAGTTTGTTTCTATCAACAAACTCCTTCCAATGTGTGATGCAGTGGACATCTTGCTTCAAGCCCATTTCCTTAGCCATACATTTATGGCCTTTATTTTATTAATATGGTGTTCAGATTCTCCTGCAGTACAGGGTCTGACTCTTTCATCTGATGTGTATATTAACTGATGGGTTATGTGAACAACTACAGGGTTTCCACAGGGGCAAATTGGGATGCATTGTAGTCTAATGGTTCAAGCAAAGATCCATGAGACAGGGTATGGTTTAAATACCATCCTAATAGCCACTGACTCAGCATGTGACATTGAGTCAGGCACCTGACCTCCACTTGATTCAGTCTTCATGGATACTAAAATGCTACTAACATGGCCTCACTGTGAATGAGGCATTGCATTGGGCTGATCCTGGCAGATTAAGTTAGCCAATATACTGTAATTAGTTTGAAGAAACAGAAAAGTAAGTCAGAAACTTAATACAATTAAAATATACAGGGGAAACTGTAAGTGTTTATGCAGGTTGTGTAGTATAAAGTACTGTACAGGAGGATTTGAGTCAGTAAAAAAGGATGTTTGAATGTTTTTTTTTTCTGACAGTAGATTATTATTACTAGGATCTGTATAGTTGTTTCTGTGATATACTGTATATGATAACAAATGGCATAAATTAAAGATCTTACTTACAGTGGAAGAAGGAAGCACGGTTGGAACTGCCATAATATGCATGTGGAAGAATGCTGGTGTTCCTTTACTTGGATTACAAATGTCTGGTGGAGAAAAGCCCACGTTAAAGCAATCAGGTATGACCAGGTGTTGCATTAATCAACTGCTAATCACTCCCTAGGGTTGTAATGTAGCACAAGGCGAAGCCAAGTGCCACATAGCCCTAGGGAGTGATTAACAGACAATTAATATAACCCCTGGTTATACCTTATTGGTTTTACAGCAATGAAAAATAAAAAGAGGTTTATTTCTTTTTGTAATTTCTTTTTAAAAATTGACCTCATTTAGAGGGAAAATAGGTCATCTGCCATGTGGATTTCAGTGCAGGAGCCAGAGTTCTCATTCTGCTTATTGTTTGCCATTCATTCTACAGATGGCCCATTCAACAAATTAGTTGGTGAAACATAGAAACATAGACTTTGATGGCAGATAAGGATCACTTGGCCCACCCAGTCTGCCCTTTTCCCTACCTACTGGATAAGCTGCAGATCCTAGTTAACCAGCAGCCTGCTTCTTCCTACCCACACCAAAATTGCCTTATGGCTGTCCCATGCATTCTTGAATTCACCCACTGTTTTTGTGCTCACAGCCTCCTCAGGAAGGCCATTCCGTGTGTCCACCGCCCTCTCCATGGAAAAATACTTCTTCATGTTGCCCCTGAGCCATTCCTCCTCTATCTCCAATTGTGCCCACTTGTTCTTGCACATTTCTTTTTATGAAAGATGTTACCCTCTTGTACTTTGTTGATTCCCTTGAGGTACTTAAAAGTTTTCATCATGTCCTCCCTCTCCCTCCTTTCCTCGATGATATATATATTAAGCTCTTTTAGTCTCTCTCTTCATATGGCATCTGGTGCAGACCCTGCACTATTTTAGTTGCCCTACTCTGGACTTCGTCAATCCTGTCTATGTCCTTGCGGAGATGGGGTCTCCGGAACTGTACGCAGTACTCCAGATGGGGTCTCACCAACTGTCTGTACAGAGGGATAACAACTCCCTGTTTTCTACTAGTGATGCCTCTCCCTATTTTATTTATTGAAATGTTTCACCAGGAAGGCACACTGAGTGACAAATCGCTCATCTCCTGGTGCGACCGGTGGTGGGGATGGGGTACAATAGGAATGAGACAAACATTCAAGTTACAAGATCAACATTAACATACAGTTATAAGACAGGTATTACAAACAGTGTTACAACAGTGTTGTGCATAATAAATAGAAAGAGTGGACAGTAATAAGTGCTGGGTTAATAAGTAAACAAGCACTTACATGAAAGAAAAGAGGGAAAGAAACATAGAAACATAGAAGTTGATGGCAGATAAGGACCGCAAGGCCCATCCAGTCTGCCCATTTCTTTTTCTACCTTACAAATGTGCCTTCGGCCTTTGCCCTGTCAATGGCCTATCTATTCATACTCATTTGTTTTACTCCCTTATGCCTATCCCATGCCTGTTTGAAGCCCTGCACTGTATTCATATCCACCACTTCCTGAGGTAGGCTGTTCCATGCATCCACCACCCTTTCTGTGAAAAAGAACTTCCTCACATTACCCCTTAATTGGCCTCCCTCTAATCTTAAGAAAGGAGAGGGAGAGGTTAGGTGGAGGGGAGGGGAAAGAGTCGTGTCCCTGGAGACCCCTTCAGGATGCAAGGAATCCTGCAAGGGAACTGAGGGCACCAGAGAGAAGGGGATAAGGCAGTGTCCCAGAGAGATCCCTTCAGGATATGAGGAATGCTGCAAGGGGGCTGTGGGGCTAGATAGAAAGGGGGATAAAGCTGTAGTGATTTAAAGAGGGAGGAGAGAAAGAAGGAGGAGGTGTGACTTAAATGCTAGGAAAGGGAATAGGACCTAACTCAAGAGAGGGCCCTTCAGGATGCAGGGTACCCTGCAAGGGGGGGTTGGGGAAGGCCAGTAGATAGGGATTAAGAGAGTGACATGAGACGAAGGGAGTGAGATTTGAACCCTTGATAGAATTTGCACCTTTGGAGGGGATGGGGCCTAATCAATAGTCCATCAGGATACAATTAGACCCTGCTAGAAGTCATGGAAAGCCAAGATAATGGCTAGATAGAATAGGGGAGATATGCTAAGGCTAAGTTGACATCTTCAGGATGCTGAGAACCCTATGCATCCCAGTATCACCCCAGCCCTTCTTAATGCCTTCTCATATTGCTTGCTTACCTTTAGGTCATCTGATATGACTACCCCCAGGTCCCTTTTCATTTTTATTGTTGTTAGTACCTTCCCCTCCATTGTGTACTCTTCCCCTGGGTTTTTGTTTCCCAGGTGCATTACTTTGCACTTCTTTGCATTGAATCTAAGCTGCCATATGTTTGACCATTCCTCCAACCTTTCCAAGTCCCTTCTCATCCTTTCCACCCCACCTTGTGTATCAACACTGTTGCAGATCATTGTGTCATCTGCAAAGAGGTATACGTTTCCTTCCAGTCCCTCTGCAATGTCATTTATAAAGATATTAAAAAGGACCAGTTCCAGTACTGAACCCTGTGGTACCCCACTAGTAACCCCCCTTTCTTCAGAGTGGACTCTGTTTACTATTACCCTCTGTGTCCTGTTGTCCAGCCAATTTGTTATCCAGGCTGCCACCCTGGGACCCACTCCAAGGTTGGCTAATTTGTTTATTAATCTTTTGTGTGGGACTGTGTCAAATGCCTTGCTAAGTCTAGGTAGGCCATGTCCACAACCCCTCCCTGGTCTACTACTTTGGTCACCCAGTCAAAGAAATCAGTTAGATTTGTCTGACATGTCCTTCCTGCTGTGAATCCATGCTGCCTTGGGTCCTGTGTCCTGCTGGCCTTTAGGTACTCAACAATTCTTTCTTTCAGAAGTGATTTCATAATTTTCCCTACCACTGAGGTCAAACTAACAGGTCTGTACTTTCCTGCCTCTGCTTTGCTCCCACTTTTATGAAGGGGAATCACATTCGCTCTCCTCCAGTTCTCAGGTACCTCACCATCCTCCCATGATTTGCTAAAAAGAGTGGTCAGTGGTGTCACTAGTTCTCCCCTTAGTTCTTTTAGAATTCTGGGGTGAATCCCATCAGGCCCCATTGCTTTGTCCACCTTCAATTTTAGGTGTTCTTTCAGAACCCTTTCTTCTGTAAAAGGACTGGGATTGACCCCCCTATCCAGAGTGCTTTTATTGGTTCGCTTAGGTACCTCTGCCTCCTCTTCTTTCGTGAATACTAAGCAGAAGTATTCATTTAGTATCCCTAGTATTTTACTGTTACCCTCTGCTCCACCACCTCCACACAGACTCAGCTTGGTGTTGCAAGTTGAGGCTGGTGCATATTCAATGATAATAGAATAATGGAAATAAATTCAGAGCAGAAATAAAAAAAGTTATGAAAGAAAATACTGGTAACATTTGTAAAGCACATACTGAGTGTTTAGCAGTGTTTAATTATTGTGTGGCCATGAGCTGTACTTCTAGTTCTGACAGTGTGAGTTATGTTGTTCCCATGGCAGTCTGTACTGCCATTCTGTTATTTAGTCAGACATAGTGGCTGACGCTAGAGCTGACAGGTCTCTCACATAGCTCACCTTTACAAAGAATGTAAGGCTGTCAGGTCCTTCATGCAATTAAAAACTTGTCTTTGAAAAAACAAAAAAGAAAATGGTGTGGCCATTCGGAAATACCATGATCAGCACTACTGAGTCAAGAACATAAGAAAGGTTTCTTCTAAAGGAGATATGGTCATTCCACATTTGCACCACCTGTGGTATGAACTACATCTTCTTTTACTAGTCCTTTAGTTTCAACATGCTATATGCCCTCTCATGCCCTCCCTAGCATAACTCTCCTTTAATTTCAATGCATCCCGGATTTGTGGATTCCATGCAGCCCTGTAAGTTAAAATCATATACCCTTTCTGTCTTCTCATCAGTGAGAACAAGTCTATGTCATTTAGTCTCTCCTCAGCTGAGTGGGGCTTGATGGGGCTGGGTGGGTGGATGTCTTCTTTGCTTCAGCCTGGCAATGATTTCCTCCCAGTTTTGGGGAGGTTTGGCATGTAGTGATGTGGGGGTGCATACACACTGACATCTGGCACACCTCCCTGGAGCCTGCAAGCCTTGGCTGTGATGCCCCCAGCCTCCAACAGGGGCCAGTCAACCACCGAGCGCTACCCCACCTTCCCTTCAGAGGAGGAGATCAGTCCATTGAACACTCAGTCCTCCTCCTTATTCCCTAGGGCAGCCCTCTGACTCCCCAGGCTCACTTCTGAGCCTGGATTGTTGGCATCACCGATGGAATTCCTACTGCTGCACTGATAGGCACCTTACTTAATGGCTCATAAAAATTGAAATAAATTTGTCAAGCACCATCTCCCCCTCACAAACCTGTGTGTATAATCTACAAAGTTATTATAAAAAAGTAATTTTTCCAGTTTCTACTTTACTGTTTTTTCCATTTGTTTGCTCGAAACCAATGTCAGACTTGTTGATCTGTAGTTCCTTATATTTGAGTGTCTTTTTCTTATGTATAGGCACTCCAATGGCATCCATCCAATCTACTGGAATAATACAAGGTTCAGGGTATTATTAAACAACGTGGTTATTGGATCACAACATTTCTTTGCTACTTCTTTATTCTGAGATGAATATTACTCGACCCTGCTGATTTATTTTGATCTATAGTAGGGTCTTTATCGTTTGGTAAACATCTCCAGATCCTGTTTGTAGATTTAAACCACTTGTCTGTATCAACTTTGGAGTAGCATTACTACTAATTTTTTTTTTATTTTGTTAACTGGGTAAGGACACTGAAACAAGTCCCTTTTCAGGTCTGACATGACACAGAAATAACACAATCACAATAATACAACATTGTACATAAAACACTTTGTAAAAAACACACACAGGCATCCAGGTCCTGTAAATAGCTTCTCAAACTGACTTTAACAACTTGTGAAGAAAAAGCAGATTTTAAATTGTCAAGGAGCACATACCAGAATAATGGAGCAGCAGCTGAAACAGAGCGAGACTCAGCTTTAGGGTTATGAGGCATGATTTATAAGAGAGTCCCTTTAAATGATCTCAGATTTGAAGTGGTAGCCCAAGTTGAAACCAAGTTACTTAAAGGAAACAAACTTTCAGGAAAAAAAGATTTGAACGTTAAACAAACAAATAAATAAGCAAACCTAGCTTTAGAGGATGGCCAACCAAGCTGAGAATCGTCAAGAGAGGTGGTAGGCTGCGCCTTCTATGTAAATGACTCACTGCATTACCAAGCCCTGCCTACACCCTCCCTAGACCATGGTGCCCAAGCCCTCTCAATGAAACTATCCCCTGACCTAAACTATAATCCTCTTACTCTCACCATTACCTACATCCAACCCCACAGACAATCCCCTGCCTATAAAGTGCTCTCTGACTACCTAGCCAGCCACTTCCACAAAATGGTCAAATCCTAGTTGCGGATCTCAACATAAACTGGCTGGCGAGCTCATCAACACATGCCAAAGATACCTTTGCTGTGTTAGATATGACCCAACTGGTATCCCAGCCTACCAGGGCCAACCCCACTAATGGAATTCACACCATACTAGATCTCCTGCTCACTAATAGTCCCCACCATATTACCGACCTGAGTGTCCTACCCAACGCCTTAGGCGACCACTCCCCAATCATCTTCAGCTGGTCCTGTCAGCTATCTAAACCATCAAATATCACCTTTCATTATTGACTATGCACAGGAGGCATAGCCAAACTCAAACAATATCTAATTAACTGGGACTGGTCCCCTATTTACCAAGCCCAGCACATAGATGATGCATTGCACTAATTCACCACCACGTTTAATACCACCTGTGATGCTTTTGCACTGACCATCAAAGTGACCACTAAGAAACATAGTGCCCCCGGATCCCCCCAGAACTCCTACAACAGTTCAAAATGTGTGACAACCTCTGCCATCGTGCCACTGCCTCTGGTTTGCTAAGCGATAGGCAGGCCTATAATGCTGCCTGCAATAAGTGTACCTAGGCAATCCACAAGGCCAAGGTGGAGCACTACAGAACCGCCCTAGCCACCTCCTAGGGTAGCACAAGAAAGTTCTGGGATAACAACAAGGAGCTTAATGATAAATCCCGCTCTCCCCCCTCACAACTTAGCGTTAATGGTACTACCACCACAGACACACTTCACACAGCTAACTATCTCAACTCCACCTTCTCAGACCTCAGCTCAGTCCTCTCTAGCAGCTTTTTTGATCCCAATTACTGCAAAGATGCCTTTGATATGCATATCCTATACCTTGCGCTGGACTCCGCTGTCTCCCCACTCATGGACCTTCTAAATCTGTCCCTGCACCTGGGCCAGTTCCCAACCTCATGGAAAACGGCAGTGATAACACCTATATTGAAATATGGTGACAGCTCCCTCCCAACCAACTACCAGCCCATCTCGATTCTCCCCCACTCTCTAAAACCCTTGAAAAGATCATGGCCAATCAGTTCACTGACTACCTCCTCACACACAACCTCTTATGTGGGGAGCAGCATGGTTTCAGAGCTGGTCATAGCACTGTGACTGCCCTCATAGAATTCACTAACTCCCTGCACTCCAAGCTTGACAAGGGCTCCTCACAGGGGCTGTGTTTATAGACCTCTCAAAGGCTTTCGACACGGTTTCTCACCCCCTCCTTCTTAACATATTACAACAAATTGGGGTCTCTCATTGTCCACTCTCATGGTTCTCCAGCTATCTTTCATCTAGAACCCAATGTGTTAAAATTAATAATACCAGTGTCAGTGGCTCAGCAGGTAGCACACTCACCTCTGAGGCCGAGAGATCAGAAGGCTGTGGATTCTAGTCCCACACCAGGCACTTGGGTTAATATCCCAATACTGACACTGTAGTGCAGCTTGATGGGGGTGCTGCACTCCTGAGGAGCTGTCTTTCAGATGGGACATTAAACCAAGGTCCCATCTGCCTGTTCTGGTGGTAGTTCAGGTGGATATTAAAGATGCCATGGCACTTCTCGAAAAGAGTACGGGAATTTTATTCAGAAAAGGTGGGCTTCATTACAAAAACATTCAAAAAATGACAAAGATAAACACCAAACAAAAAAAGGAGGATACAGAAAATCAAGTCAAATTCTAAGAATCACAGTTAATCCAGAAATGAAGAAATTGCGGTCTAGAATATCTAGAAAAATCAAACTTTCTCAAGGTAGTTACAGCATTCCTAACATTCATTACAATTTCTAAAATAGGGATCCATTTCTGGTGCAAAACTAGCAAACATCTAGCTTGCCATAAAAAATAACGCATAAAACATAATATAATATATATAGTTTCAGAATGAAATTTAGTACGTAAAACTGAATGCGTCCCAAACATAATATCAATGTAAGACAGCTCAGTAAAAAGAGGCTCTTCTCAGAGAACAGCTATAGTAGACCAAAAATCAGAAGCAAATGCACAATCATGAAATAAATGAGCCTGAGATTCTATAATTGAAAGACAGGAATCCTTAGGACAGTATCTATCACTCAGCATTTTATGTTTGTGATTCCCCTTAACGCTAAGTCTACCATAATTACTGAGCCAGACCATATCCCACACATAAGGAGGGAGTCTAGGATTCAAAAGTTGCTTCAGAATCCAAGACTGACAAGCAGGCGGACAGAATGGAAAGTCAACAAGATTCAGAGCCTCTCGTCTCCAAATGTGATCATATACAGCCATCCTATTTAGTGTACAAAAATCACCAGGCTTTAACCCCCAGACCATGGCAAGTTTCATGACCTCCGCACCTAAAGGTGGGAGGCCTGAAAGTTTAGCCATAAATCTCCTGTTGCCTTGTTCCCAGGGAGTGAGACAAGGCAGAAGCCAGGAGCCAAGAAAGGGTTTCCAACCCTTATTACCTGGTTTTAAGGCACAACCCAAATTGTAACTAAAAAAAATACTATAAAAAAAAGCTACAGGATGTACCATCCCAATCCCACCCTCACTAGGAGGCCGATAAATGAAACCTCGCTTGATGGGATTCAACCTAGAACCCCAAAGACCCTGAAAAAAAACACTATATAATCTGGTAAATAAAGACATGGGGGGGGGGACATAACAAAGGTACAAAAAAATGGGGACCATCAAGGTTTTCAGTAAATAAACCCGTTTTTTCTTCCAATCAGCTGCTGCTGCCACCCAGCTAAAAGCCTATCAGCCTTCCCTAATGCCCCAGACCAGTTCAACAGTGGTAAATCTCCAGACCCAAACCAGAGACCGAGAATCCTAATGGGCTCTGAAGAAAGCCGGACACCAGCAAAGGTACCGGGCTCAGGAAGAGTAGAGGAACCCAGCGGGAGCCCAACACTCTTTAAAAAATTAATCCGGGATCCTGCCAGTAAGGAATACTGATGGAACACATCAAGTACAGCCTGCTCATCTGAATGAGATGCCACGGTCAGAACCAAGTCATCTGCATAAGCCAGTATTTTGATGGGAGGGAGGCCAGATGGCCCTTGTAACCCAAGGATCCCAGGGCAATGAAGGATCGCCCTGATCAAAATATCAATTCCAAAGGCATATAAAAGGGGACTCAAAGGACACCCTTGACGCACCCCCCTTTTTACTAAGACAGGATGTCCCAACCAGCCATTAACATTAGGGAGGAGCACAACCTGAAAATAAAGAGCATGAATCCAATCTATAAATTTGGAGGGAAATCCAAATGCAGCTAAAACCAAAAACAAATAAGTATGGGAAACTCTATCAAATGCTTTCTCCTGGTCAATAGCCAACACCCAACCCTGAACGCGATTCAGGTCCCCAAGAGCAAATAGTTCCGTAATAAAATCAAATTGTCAGATTGGCACCTACCAGGGATGCCACACGTCTGGACAGGACTAAGTAGCCGAGCTACCCTAACAAGTCTGGCAAGCAAAATTTTTGCCACAAGTTTGCTATCCACATTAAGTAAACTCAACGGTCTCCAGTTATTGATGTCCGAAGCCACCCCCTTCTTATGAATGAGGACCAAGGTTGCCTCTTTCATGGACTTGGAAAAGAAGGCTTTAGACAACATTTCATTAAACAAAAGAGTCAAAGCAGGAACCAAATCAGTGCGGAACGTAGAATAGAATCCTGCCATGAGGCCATCAGAGCCAGGAGCAGAATCCCATTTTAAACCAACTATGGCCTGTAATACTTCCTCCTCAGCAATAGGGGCCGAAAGCATCTCACATTCTGCTGAAGAGAGGGAGGGCAAAGATAATGAGTCAAAGAAAAACTCATCAGCAGTAACGGGAGACTCAGTCCCAAACATGCCCAAAACGAAATGTTCAACAACCTGGATCAGGGCCTCCGGAGAACTAACTAAATCTCCCAAGGGGAATACCAGGTTATAAATAACCTGAGAGTCCACCCTATTCTGACAGTCTTTAAAAGGGTCGAAGCCCCCCTTAGTGATTTTAGTCCCAAGGCGGGCTTCATATCCCAAGAATTTAGTCCTATCATACTGTAACGCCTTCATCTGATCACACAAAACAGAAATCTGTGAGCTATAATCATAATGATTCTCCTCGGACAGAGAAATCAATTTCTGCAATTGTTGACATAAGGCCAGGTACTTCTTATATTGGCAGGTGTGAGCCTCAGTGGCTTTCCGTTGGAAAACCTTCCTCCAACTAGCCTTAGTGTCCTCCCACCATTCTAAAATATCCTCATAAATGTCAGCAACAGACAATCGTGCTGCCCAGTCACGCTGCCACAATTTTTGAATTTTGGGATCATCCAGAATAGAGTCATTAAGTCTCCACTTGTTCTTTTTACACCGAGGAACGTCAGACCAGGACAACACAACCCTTAAGGCCACATGGTCCGAGAAGTCACTAACTAAAGTCCGACAATCTCAAACAGTAAGCATATGGGAAAGAAAGACAAAATCAATCCTAGTACGACAATTACCCCGAAAATAAGTATATCCACCTTTGGGGTGCCAAACCCTATAGGCATCCTGGAGATTAGCTGTCGACAAAACATTCTTCAAAGTCATAGAGTCACTAAACAATTTGGTCGTCTGAAGTCCTCTATCAGACTGATGGAGACCACAATTAAAATCCCCAGCCCAAATGATCAGTCTAGAAGTATGCAAAAATGGTTGAATAGATCGAAAAAGAGCAGACCTCAAAGCTTTAGTCTGAGGGGCATATACCACAATTAACCGAAATCGTTCAGTGTGAAAGGTGAGGTCAAGCAGCAGTGCACGACCTGGAAAAATATCCACCAATCGAGATACCCGAAGGGCAGGATTAGAAAACAAAATTCCAACCCCATCACACTTATCAACCCCAGAGGACCAAAAAGAAGGCCCCTGAGACCAACTCCAAGAAGCCTGCTGAAGTTCATTGTTAGTTTTTAGATGGGTATCCACTAAACAAGTGATGTCACAATGCATCTCTTATACAGAGAGCAGAACACCACCAAGTTTGTGTTTTCCCTTAATGCTGTTAACATTAAAGGAGAGAATGGGCAAGGAATCCATATCTAAGATTAGGGTGATTTACCACGTCGACACTGTCTCGTCCGTTTAGCGATGGGATCAACCTCTCCACCCCCGTCCGTATCAGTATTAGACTCAAGGGAAGAGGTATCTGTATCATCATCCCCAGAATCCCTATCAGTAATATCGGGAGCTAAACTCACAAATTTATTACCAGAAGCCCAGGACTGGAACCCAGGGGCCTTACCCTTACCAGAAAAAGTCAGTCCTTTCCTGGTCCTTTTTTTTGGAACAGTAAAAGGGATGTCCTGCTCTGGGACCGGCAAAGCCACCGTTGGGGGAGGCATAACCAGAAGAGTAGCAGAGTCTGGGGAAACCAAAGGAAGACCCTCCGGGGCCACCATAGAAGCAGGCTCAGTCAACAGAGAGTCATCCTGAGGGGCCGAAGCAGGAGCCATCCCAACTGCAGGCTCTATAACAGGATCAGGCATAGCCAAAGAGGGAAGGGGAGGAGCCTCAGTACCAGAACAAGAACGACTCTCAGCAGATTTTTGTGCCAGCTGTTGTTGAGCAAGGTTAATGAGGCCCACATGGGAGGGACAATCATCCCAGTTATGAGATGCCCAAGAACAATGACCATAAGCATGACCGTGTTTTCACAGAGGTTACACTTAAAAAGGTTCAAACTAGCACTGGAGGAATGGCCAAAATCCAAACAATGGCTGCATTTAAGTGTGTCACAAGCAGAGCTAAAATGGGCCCGAGATCCACATTTAAAACAAGACCTAGGCTTCCCTGCATAAAAAATCAACCCTTATCTTTCCCAAGGAAAAAAAAATTAGGCAAGTGAGCTGGACCAGAGTCCAAAGAAAACAGCTTAACCCGAACTTTCCATCTCCCATCCCAAATCTGTTCACTATCTAAAGTTGGAGTGGGTTTATTTAAAACCTCACATCTCTGTCGGAGCCAAAATAAAATGTCCTCAACATTGACTCCTTCGTTTTTAAACATAATAGTGATAGTCTTAACAGTAGGTTTCGTTAAAGGGAGAACATGAAAGGGGGCCCAAAGGGGGAAAGCTTTAAATTTAGCATATTGGACCCAAAAACGGTCCAAATGAGAAACATGTTTAAAGCTTACATCAAAATTGGAATTCCCTAAACTAATTAGGGAAAAAATTTCCGATGAAAAAAAATGCATCGACCCTTTAAGCAAATTTTTAGCAACATACAGCCTGTCAGGGGGAGTATCCAACCCTCTTTTATATAAAAACCTGACAGCATTGCGTCTAGGAACAGGCTCACCTTTATGGGATTGGAACAAACCCGAGAGCTTAAAACCCACTGAGATACCAGGTTTGGGAACCCCACCCTGCTGATCCTCAGGGTTCTGACCTAAACAGCCTGGTGTAGTGGGGGTCGAGCCTCTCGGTTCCTCGGAAGCTGGAGAAACCAAGCTCGAGGTGGGACACCGAGAAGCAGAGGCATGCACCCCAACACCAGAAACAGGAGCCTCAGTACCCAAAATATCCCCCAACACAGCAATATCCCCCCCAACAGTTTTATCAACATACTCAGAGTCCAAAGCACAAGAAGCAGATAAATTACCCCGGGGCAAGTTGGAGCTCAGAGGGACAGAAGACACAGCATCCACAGATGTACCAGCATTTTTCAGCATCCGAATATAGGAAGGATCTTGCGAGTCTGGAGACCAGGACCCACCACCTGATTGTTCCCAGTCAGCCTCCCGTAACACCCGATCAGGAGACCAAGAAGTGTTCAAAGGTAAAATCGCCAGTTTTGAAGAGCTCGACCCTTCAGCTCCAGAAGCAGAAGGAACTCCAGGCAGTTTGCTCCATCCAGGTCTCTGGGCTCGGGAGGTGAAAGAAAATGTCTGTCCAGCAAAGGACACCTCTGAAGTCTGTAAAGGAGAGACAGGGGCACCATCAATTGGCGCCGAAGATACAGTCAGCAGGGGCTTTAGGCACACGGCTACAGAATCCGTTGAACTGCCAGCCCAAGAATCAAGGAAATGGTCCGTGGGAAGTGTAGGAACGGCCGTATTCTGTGAAACACACCTTTCCTCTGGTCCGGCCGCCAAAGTCGTCTGACTAGAAACAGAAGACACCAACGCAGAGGATCCATTGACATCAAAAACCAGCATCCCACGGTCGAAAGAAGACTTTTGCCGCAGTAACTGAGAACGCATGCGATCAGCCCTGATTTATCCAGTGTAAAGGGAGGCACGATGTCACCAGCAGAACAAGCACAGCTGAAGCATCATCAGAGGTAAGAATACTGAGGTCGACAACCTCAGCCACATCACAAGCAGCAACAACAGCCTCTGGATCAGACAGTACACGGGAGAGGCCAGCTCCCCTGTACTAGATGCATCCATCTCCTCCAGCATCCTAGGCAGACTGACCACCGCAACGCTGGTGGCCAAGGTTCCCCCTACTGGCAGCAATGCAGCAGCAGAGGAGGGGAATTTCCCTGGTGCACTGGCCAAATTTCCCCCCATTCACTAAAATACTACCAACAGCTTAATCTGGTTCAAAGTCTGTTGGCATTCATCTGCATCCCCTTCCCCGGGTTGTGCCTGAAAATAGGCAGAATTTGTCTAGTGCACTTACCTGGTCAACAAAAAATAAATAAATATCTACTATGCTGCCTGTGCTCTCAGGAGTTCCCCAGGGATCTATCCTGGGTCTTCTGCTATTTAGCATCAACCTCAATGCCCTGCCTAAATCCTGCCTCGGCAACCTTCTTCTCTATGCGGAGGGTGCTGTTCTTTATGCCACACATCCTGATCCTCTCTTTTTCCAATGTACCTTACAAAACTCCCTCTCTCAGATTGAACACTGGTTTGCTGAACAAAGATTGGTGGTCAACATTAAAAAAACTAAGACGATGCTCTATGCCCACTGCCAAAACAGATCAAAGGATTCCCCCCTGGAAATACTCTCTGCCTCTCTCATCCCATTGAAACAGGCCAAAAAGTATAAGTATCTAGGTATTACATTTGACTCTTCCCTCTCATTCCACGAACATATAAAAATCCTCATCTCCGCCACTAACACCAGCATTGGTCTCCTGTACAGACATAAAAACTGCCTGCCACCTGAAGCATTTCACCTAGCCATTACCTCCTCAGTCTTATCGTTGGTGGACTGTGGCCTCTCAAGCTATGCTGCTGCCGACCCTATGGTGCTTCATCAAATGCAGGTAGTCATCAATAAGGTCTGCCGGCTCCTCTCTGGTGCCGACAGAAATACACATACCTGCACCCTATATGCGCTCACCAATATTCGGAAAGACTATTATACCAGACCTGTCTCTTTACTAAAAAAATTCACCTGGGTTTAATCCCAATAGGTGTCATGGCTTCTCTTCAGGCAGCCACCATCTCAGCGTCCACATGGGCTGCCCAAAAAACTATCTGGAAGATGCCTAGGGTCAGGACCACCCTGGTCCAGCAATCCTTTCCCCTTAGAGCTCCATCCTGGTACAATGCCCTCTCACCAGCTGTCACATCAGTCACCAATCTAAGTCCTTTTAAAGCTGCCTTAAGGGCCCATATCCTCTACTCATGTTAATAACAGTGTAACCAGTAACCTGTGGATCCTGCACCATGCTGCTAGGCCACGCACCTGCCCTTGGCCTGGCAGTGGAGAGCCCTCACTATTTCTAGCCTACAGACTCACCTCCCTCGGTTACCATATAGTTGCACTGGACTATGAATGCATTGTATTATGTATAAGACAAGGCCTCCCTGAGCCGGCTTACTACCAGCTCATATCATGCATTGCTTTAGCTACCAATTGTATAGGTCTTATCCGCTCATTAGGTAAATATGCCGACAGCTCTGCCCTGTTTTAGCTACCAAATGTATAGGCAGTAACCTGTGCTCATTGTGTTTATACTCTGTATGAATGCTCACCCACATTTATTCTATGTATGTACTGTATGAATGTCTATGTTTTATTCTGAAGTGGAGCCTTTGGAAACGAGTCTGTGACTCAAAGGGTTGCAATTCTGATTTCCTAAATAAATAAATAGAATACAACAAACAATGATGTGTATGTAAGGGCCAGATATTATTATACACAATTGTAAAGGCATTACTTTATTTCACGGATAACTTTAAATACAAATCGGCAACATAATCTAAGTGGGGCAGCAGAATTCCAGTGACAATAGATCTACGAGTATCAGCAGAAAAACATATTTTAAACTTCTATAACAAACTCAATTTATGATTATTTGCTCTGCAAACAGCTTTCACCTGGGGCAAGGTTAAACTAGGGTCAAGCAACACACCCAAATATTTAAATTCATGAACTTGCCCAATTACTATTCCTTTTTCATCATTAATAATAAGCAGGAGTTGTTCTTTGGCAAGACCAGGGGTCCAAACAGCATTGTTTAATTTTTTTTAATGTTAAGGATTGAAGAAATATCCATAAACCAATTACAAACCTCTACAAATTCCTGTTCCAGAGAAAAGGTAACTGAAAAATAGTTTTTGCTTGTTAAAAAAGAATCAGATCATCAGCGAATAACAAGCACTCACAATATTTACAAAGCGATGATAACTGATTAACAAAAAGAGAAAATAACAAAGGGCACAGAAATGAGCGTTGTGGTAGTTCTGAATCAATTGAATAAACAGAAGACACTGCAGCTCAAACATTAACAAACTGAGTCCTGTTCAACAAATAGCTTCTAAACCAAGTGACCACATTCCTAGAAAAACCCAAAAAGCTCCATTTGGAACAAAGCAAGGCGTGATCAGTAAAATCAAATGCCTTGGTCACATCGATAAAAACTGCCTCTAACATAAGGCCATCATCAAAGCCCTTGAGGGCAGCACTTGTGAACCTGACCAAGGCAGTCTCCATTCTGTGGGTTTTCCAGAAACCATGCTACTGAGAATACAGAACATTGTACGCTTCCAGATACAGAGAAATCTGATTTGCAACAATTTTTCCAGCAATTTCCTCAAGGGGTTTAAAATAGAAATTGGTCTGAAATCATCCGTGCACTCATATCTAGGTTTCTTTGGAATCGGAACCACCCTGGCACATTTCCAGATTGACGGAAACCTACCAGAAATCAAACACAAATTAAAAACTGAACAAATGGGACCCGCAATTGATGGGGCAAGTAATCTTATAAAGTGCCCATCTAGTCCCTCTCCACAGGCACTATATCTGGGTAACCTGTGAACAAGGGAACTGCATTTGAGCACTTACAAAATGATGGCTCAGTTATGACACCTGTGTTCAGGGCTACCTGGCAGAGTAGCAACCGGATACCTGGGTGGGTGAGGTAGGGCAACCGGAAGTACACACATATATGTGCGTGCATGCACATGGGGAGGGAGGAAGGGGAGGGATGTATGAGGGGGTGTGGCAGACAGCTGCTGAGCTGGTCTGCTAGTGTGGTGGGGAGGGTGGTTGGGTGGGAGGTGCAGGGTGCAGGGTTCAGGTCCGGCATGGTTCTTTTGTGACGGCAGGTGTTTTTTTTTTTTTAAGTATTTCACCCCCCCACATGCACCCCTCTGGAGTTGAGAATCTTTTAGTAGGGAGGTGCAGGGGGCACAGTCCCCTGCATGAAAAAAACCTGTAGATCTCAGGCACCCTTTTCCTGTTTGCCGTGAGTGTGCATCGCTGAAATGAATTTTCAGTGAAGTACACTCACCCTAACGGTGATCGCTATTCTGCAATCACTGTTATGACATAGAACCCTATATTTGTTAGGAGTAGAAAACAACAATTTAAATACCTCTTTTCTAATGATTTTACAAAAATAAAATACCAAACAGAAGTAGTTGTTGAACTCATCTACTGTTTCTTTGTTGCTTTCAGTGATTACATTTCCAGTTTTTATTGGACCCACACGCCTGTGTTTTATGCCTCGAATATACGAGTAAAAAAGTTTATAGTTACTTGTTGCATCTCTTGTTATACTTTCTTCCATTTTTCCTAACTAATCCTTATTTCTTTTTTGCAAAGCATTTGTATTTCCTTGTAGTCACATGCTGTCTGTTTGTTGTTTACTATTTTTTTAGTTTTTTATATAATCACCTTGTTTTGTTAATAAATCTTTTGATCTTCATTGTACACTACCTAGGTATTCATGTTTTTCTTAGTGGTACAATGTTCTTAACAAAGTTATGTATTTTCTGTTTTATTGTTTCCTGTTGTTAGTCTGCTCCCTTACCCTCCATGCCAGTTTTCCAGTCCCTATGGTATAATTCTTGCCTCATTTTGTTGAAGTTGGCCTTCTGTAGATCTTTAAAAGTTGTTGTCCCCTGTGGTTTATACAGTATGTAGGGATATTGATATCAAACATAATCATATTATCACTGTTACTTAGTGGTTCTCTCACTTGGCAATCCCCTATTAATTCCTTTGAATTAGTGACTATAATGTCTAGGAAGGCTGTACCCCTTGTTGGCTCCTTAACGCATTGTTGCATGTCTAGGTCATTTATCTTTTCCAATACTTGCTTCTCAAAGCTTGTTTTACCAGTCAGCTTGTTTCAGTAGATACCTGGCACGTTGTAGTCCCCCTGCTAATATCAAATGCTCTCTGTCACTTAATTTTTCTATTATGCCTAGAATGGCCTTGTCACTTACATTGTCTGTATCTGGTGTTCTATACTGTAATGCCATAGATACTGATGACTGGTTCCCCATATCCAGCTCCGCCCTATAATTTCAATAGACTCCATATTACTATCCCAGTATATTTCTTTACATTTTATATTGTTTTTAATGTAAAGGGCTAACCTACCACCTTTTTCCCCTTTCTGTATTTCTGACTTAGTATCCTATAATGTCCTTGCTCCAGATATCCTCATTAGTCCATCATGTCTCAGCAATGCCTGCTATGTCTATCTTTTCTGATACCAAGATATGTTCTTAGTTGACCATCTTATTGTACAAGCTTCTTACATTTAGAATTATGGATTTATATGTTTTCTTTTTACCTTCTGCTGTATTTTGTTACTTACTTATTGTTGTTTATAGCTGAGCTATTTAACTTATGCTTTTTTCCCCAATTGTATTTGATTGTATAATATTCTTAGAAACATAGACTTTGAGGGCAGATAAGGACCGCTTGGCCCACCTAGTCTACCCATTTTCCTACCTATAGGCTAAGCTGCTGATCCTATTTAACCAACAGCCTATTTCTTCCTACTCCCCATAAAAATTGCCTTATGTCTGTCCCATGCATTCTTGAATTCTCCCACAGTTTTAGACCCCACAACCTCCTCGGGATAGCTGTTCCATGTGTTCACCACCCTCTCTGTGAAAAAATACTTCCTCACATTGCCCCTGAGCCATTCCCCCTCTATCTTCAAATTGTGCCCCCTTGTTCTTGCACAACTCTTTTTCTGAAAGATGCTACCCTTTTGGACTTTGTTGGTTCCACTGAGGTACTTAAAAGTTTCTATCATGTCCCCCCTCCCTCCTTTCCTCAAGGGTATAAATATTAAGATCCTTTAGTCCTTCCTCGTATAGCTTCTCTTGCAGACCCTGCACCATTTTAATTGCCTCCTCTGGACTGCCTCCATCCTGTCTATGTCCTTGTGGAGATGGGGTCTCCAGAACTGGATGCAATACTTCAGATGGGGTCTCACCAACTGTCTGTACAGAGGGATAACAACATCCTGTTTTCTACAGGTGATGCCTCTCCCTGTACATCCCAGTATTCCCCAGCCATCCCTACTGCCTTCTCACATTGCTTGCTTACCTTAAGGTCATCTGATATGATTTGCCCCAGGTCCCTTTTCATTTTTGTTGTTGTTACTCCCCCCCACTATGTAATCTTCCCCTGAGTTTTTGTTTCCCAGGTGCATTATTTTGCACTTATTTGCATTGAATTCAAGCTGCCATACTTCTGACCATTCCTCCAATCTTGCCAAGTCCCTTCTCACCCTTTCCATGCCTCTTTGTGTATCAACCCTATTGCAGATCTTTGTGTCATCTGCTTGTTCCCAGTCTCACCAGTTTGGTTATTGACAGTGTTTATTCCCTCTATTCCTCCCTGAAATCAGTAATTTGCACAAGAATGGTGGACGCCCTGAATTGTCATGGAATGCTGGTGCAGAGTCAAACTTAAGAATTCCTGTATTCCATGATTGACTTCATGTGAGGGACCATGCTTCAAATGATAAGGCTGCACTAGGCTAATAATAATAAAAAAAAAATGATTAATGTAACCTTTCTTAGCTGGTATTAGCCAATCACATTTCAGCAATTAAAACTGCATTGCTATAAACTTTATTTATTTGTTTGTTTGTTTACCAGTAAAGGAGGCATAGACAATACAGCCTATTTTTAGCCTCATACTGGGGGTGGGGCTTGGGGGATGGGAACAGGTATAATTCAATGGAAAATGAGCCACATTAAGTTGGTGATAGTTTAGCGAATGGCTTTAAAGGTGACCAGAATTGAATCCGAAAGCCTGTAGAGATTAAACAGTAACAGACTGGAATCAGTATTTAAAAATCAGCTTCTTCAGTAGAAAAGGAATTACAGGTTCAGTGGTGTTCTCCTTTAAGGGTTATTGTATTCTGAAATGTCCTTATTTATGGAGCAAAACTGATGCATTTTTCTGCATTGATCAGGCATCATGACTGATGTGCAAAGTCCTTGTTTGATGGGGTTCCTTAACACAAAACCAATATATGAGGGAAAGGATCCATGAAACAGTTAAATTAATTTAGCATTTGTTTAATAATCAATCATAATTTAAACGTCAGTAGACCATATCAGAAGAGCTGGCCAGTGAACTGTGAGTAACACATCCATTTCATCAGAGTCTATTTCATCCACAAGACATAATTAATAAAAAAGTGGATCGAAAACAATAATATTTAATTACAAATATTCACATAATAGAGGGTCAGTTCTCTCTGCTCCCTCTAATACACCCCATAAAATCATGTGCTTTTAATTTCCAATTTTTTTTTAGACAGCATACCCTCTTTTATAGCTGAACTTTTTTTTTATATTTTGCCTTTTTCAGTCTAGAACTAAGTGACAAGACCAAAATACTTTTAATACATGCCTTTTTTTACAGAAATTTTGTTCACACCATATGACTTAAAAAAACAGACATTAAGAACATTAAGTCCTAACCTTCATGCCATAATAGATTTGCTTCAGTTTAAAGCACACAAAATCAGGCTGTCTTTATGTGTCTGCTTTATATACAACTCTGTCATATAACATGAATCTTCTTCTGAGTTACTTCTTTATAATAATGAGTATATTCTCCATTTATAAAATGAGCATCTAAAATAAAGAAGTCTCACTGGTCAAAACACATCATGTGACCGTGCATGAAATCTGTTCCATGCACAATCATCTTGGTCCTAAATCACATCACACAATCAGCAAATCAGTACCCCTACAACCAGAATTTATCTTCCATCACAAACATGGCTGCTACCTTTACACTTTAAAAAATCTTCAACTGGGCCCTAAAAATAAAACTACCTTAAATAGTAAAACAAATTAATTAAATGCTGTTTCCCTGATCTTCACACTTTCCTTACACACATAAACAAATCAGAAACATTGAGTATTGTTTATAATTTTCTTTATGGCTGTTTCTTTGCAGACAATAAAAAAGCACCCTTCTATGTTTACCTGCTCATCAGAGAAATCTCTTTTGCTTGCCCTGATAGTAAGAAAATTGAGTCTCTGGCTCTAGAAGAGGCCTTTATTGTGTGTGTGAGTGTGTGTGTGTGTGTGTGTGTGTGTGTGTGTGTGTGTGTACTGTATGTTAGTAGAAGAACATTCTGCCAGTGGAACTGAGCAGAATTTTGAATCCATGTAGTCCGTGGTAAGCATTCCATGATAAACATTCCATATGTTGAATGTGGGGAAAAACAGAGGAAAAAAAAAACAAGAAGAAAGTAGGCAAAATACAATGACGTCATCAATGACATCATTTGCAGTGGGAGGAAGGACTATTTAATAATAAACACACACAACTAAATCTATTATTTCTACATATAAACATAATTTTCCCAACTGTAAAAAGTTAAAAAGGAGCCCATTTTATAAGCACAATAAGACACTTCGGGGGTGTGCATGGAACAGATTTTACCACACTTCCAGGGGCTGAAGACACTCACCCCATGGCCTCATGCCTCACTACACCCCTGGGCATCCGGTAAAACCTGTTCCATGTACACCTCGTCATGTCTTACTGCTTACCTATAGCATGTTCTGAGGTAGAACCCACTGCTTCTTTATGTCTGCCAACAGGAACTCAGCCTAATCTGTTTTATCAGATAAGGACCCATTTATAAAGTGGTGGTGGTGGGAGTGCCAACCTTATAAAATCTTTACTCTCTTAAAATCTTGGAGCCATCCCAACCTACATCTAGAATTAGATGTGATAGCTAATCTCAAAAAAGTATGGAGGAGTGGAGCAAGCTCACATTTATTTGGCCTGAGCTGCAATTCCTTCTCTTCTCATATGTACGTATAGAAGTGTGACAATATACTCCTGTGAAGCCAACAGTCTGAAGGCATAAGTATCCCCTCTTTTGCATTTTCTTTAATGTGGATATAATATCCACTTATGCATGGGTAGACTCAATGTCTAATCCCTTAAAGTACTTGCCACAGCCTCCTTGACCCCTTCCAGTGTGGCTTTTACTTCTTCTATATTATTGAGATCGAATAACCTTCTCCTAACTACTGATCCTGACTTCATCCCTCTCTTCATTCTCCTTACCCTCATTGCAATGTTTGACACCACTGACTACATCATCCTACTTGACTGGCTTGTACATTGTGTTAGCATATCTGGTAACTGTTCTGTTTCTAGGAAGAGGTAGGCATTCAGTGGACATAGAAAGGAGGCAGTAAGGTACAAGGGAGTTTCAACAGGCACTAATGTAAAAGAAGGAAAGTGCATGGTAGTGGTGCAGTGCACTGGATGTGGAGCCACAGTCTTTCAGGAAACTTTCTGGAGACTAAGGTGCTGCACCATTTGTACTCACCTCTCTGGGTTCAGGGCAAACTTTGCTGGACTCCAGGCCACATTGGCAAGGGTGCAGAGAACCTTCTGCTCCACCCAGGGACTAAAGTCTGCCACTTCTCCCCCAAAGATTGACTAGGCAGAGGCATGGTTGGGCCATATTGGGCTCCAGGAGAGTGGGGGTAGTGGGAAGAGTACACACTCCTTAATCTGTACCACTGCAGAATTCCTTCACCATACCGGCAGGACAGGGCAGCTGGGTGGAGGCACCTGTAGCAGTGGGAAGGGATGAACTGGGGATCCTCAGAAGGAGAGGTCTCAGTGAGGGATGAAGAGGTTTCTGGCAGAGGAAGAAGCAGCTGCTGATGGGAGACCGTATTGATAGGGGATAGACTTTTGAGCAGGGAAGGAAGGAAGAGGGAAGAGAAGTGACTGAGAGGTGCTTTGGCTTGGCATTATGGAGGGTGGATCCAGAGGATCACTAGGGCAGCAGGAGATGGGAGAGAGCTTGATGTCATTGTCCCCCTAGAGAAAATGATCTGGCAAGGGACAGGGTAGGGGTTGTGCAAGGAAATTTCAGGGAACTGGGGAGGGACCTCTAGCAGGTGGCACACATGGTGGCTTTTGTTGAGGTGTTACCTGTATATAACTGGGAAGAGAAATGAACATGCCATAGCAGGGTATTTAATAACTGGTTGAAGGATGAGAGCTTCAACTTCACTTGGGACTTGAGGCCAACTGCAGAAGATACAGGCCTCTGTGGGGAGATGGCCTGCATCCTTCCAGGAAGGGGACCACAGTCCATAGTGGGAGGGAGGTTTAAATTCCACTTGGATGAGCATCTAAACTAGTGTGTGTGCGTGTGTGTGTGTGTGTGGGGGGGTTGGGGTCTGTAGAACTAAGGGAGACAACAATTGCCCCCCCCAGATGATGAAGCAGCAGGGAAGGAGTTGAGTAAACTCCCCTGGGGCAGGTACGCAAGAAGACGGATGAATGTAAATGTAACAAGGGAAGAGGTGGATCCTGGGACATCAGGGAACAGCACACGAAGGAGGAGAGGTGAGCAGGCAGGTAGGGAGTAAGGTATGGGGAACCATGTATGCCAATGCAAAGAGTCTAGGAAGTACAATTTCAGACCAAGAGGCCATCATGACAGAGGCTCACCTGGATTTGTTGCCCAAAATGGAGTTATGGTGCACTGAACCAACATGACTGGAATATAGTCTTACCTGGCTACTCTACATTCAGGAGAGACAGGGCATGGAGGAGGGCTCGTACTATATGTATGGGAGGGACTCAAGACCACAAACACAGAGGCAACCAGAGGAAAAGGAATGGCTAAAGGTGCTGTAGGTCATCCTGGAGACAGGCGCCTGAGCCGTTATCCATACAGGAGTGGTATGCAGACCTTCAGCACAGGGAAAGGAGTTGGATCAGGCACTTGAGGAATCCATCATCAGGATGGCAAGTAAGGAGAGGGGCTGCTAGTTGTTGATGGATGTCTCCCAGATGTGGATTGGAGCCTTTTAACTGCAGCTTTGGCAAGGAGCAGGGCCATTCTCGACTCCCTACAAGGGACTGTTCCCAGGCATCTAGTCAATCATGGGGCAGTGCTGGGCCCGGTGCTTATGAACAGAAACGGCATTTCAGACGCCACAGTGGGTCATCCCCTAGGTATCAGTGATAGCTGGAGAGTGTGTTTTAACAGTAAGATGGGAACAGAGGCAAACCACATGAGGATGAGGGTCCTGGACATTAAGAGGATGGATTTTAAAAGAAATGAGAGACTGTCAGAAACTGCCACATGTGGAGGGGGGAAGTGACTGCCAGGAAGGGGTAGAGGTACAGTGGGGAAAATAAGGGAGGGCATAATTAAGGTACTCAGTCTCTGCATGAAAGAAGTGAGTAAAAGCAGAAAGAAAAGGAGACTGTTATGGTTCTATAGGGAAGTGGCCAAGGTGATGTAGGAAAAAAGGGTGGCATTCAGTAGATATAAAGACATGCAAAGTAAGGAAGACAGGAAGGTGTACCAAGTAAAAGAGAAGGAAGCAGGAAAGGCAGTGAGGAGAGCAAAAGCACAGACAGAGGAAAGGATAGCCAATGGTGGTAGTTAAAGGGGACAAGACTTATTTGGCTACATAAGTGAGAAGAAGAAGACACAAGGAGGAGGGATAGTGAGGATAAGAAAGATAGTGGGAGGGACTATGCAAAAGAAGACCAAGAAAAAAACAAACATCCTGAACAGGTAATTCTACTCAGTCTTCATAGTTGAGGGAGGGATGGACAGACCACCAGAGAACAGCAGGAACAAAAGGATGGGAGGTGAACACAAGTCCATTTTCTGAGGAAATAGTCCAGAAGGGACTTGCAGCTGTGAAAGTGGACAAGGCCATGGGACAGAAGGGATACACTCAAGGATATGAAAAGACCTAAGGGAGGAGCAAGCTGCCTGATTGATGGCCTTATTCAACAGCTCTTTGGAAACAGGTATGGTTCCGGAGGACTAGAGCAGAGCAGGTTTGTTCCCTGGATGAGGCTAATGACTACTGCATAGGCCTTGTCATTGCCAACTTAGTGTTGGGGAAGTTAATGGAAACCCTGTTAAAGGAAAGGTTGGAAGAGTATCTTGAATCCAGCGGGCTGCAAGACCATAGGCAGCATGTATTCATGGGGAGGAGGTCATGCCAGACAAATCTGGCTGAATTTTTTGACTGAATGACTAGGGAAATAGATCAGGGGATGGCATTGGATATGGCCAATCTGGACTTCAGCATGGCCTTCCACACTGTGCCACACAGAAGACTGATAAAGGAGCTGAGCAGCCTAGGAGTGGGTTCCAGAGTGGTGCATTGGGCTAGAAACTGGTTAACAGATGGAAGACAGAGGGTGGTGGTTAATAGTACTGACTCTAATGATGGAAGAGTGACCAGTGGGGTGCCACAGGGCTCATTACTGGTACAAGTTATCTTCAATGTCATCCTACATGACATTGCAGAAGAACTGGGAGGAAAGGTAAGGGGGCACAATTTGAAGATGGGGAGAACGTCTCAGGGGCAACTTGACAAAGTATTTTTTCATGGAGAGGATGGTGGACACGTGGAGCAACCTTCCTGAGGAGGTTGTGGGGTCAAAAACAATGAAGGAATTTAAGAATGCATATGACAGACATAAGGTAATTCTAGCGGGAGCTAGGAAGAAGTAGGCTGTTGGTAAAACTAGGATCTGCAGCTTATCCGATAGGTGGGGAAATGGGCAGAATGGGTGGGCCAAGTAGTCCTTATCTGCCGTCAAAGTCTATGTTTCCATGTTTTTGCAGAAGACACCAACATCTGTAATATGTTGGACACTCAGGAGGGGGTGGAGAAAATGTGTGGGAATCTTGAGAAACTTGAGGAGTGGTCAAGAGCATGGCAATTGGGGTTCAATGCCAAAAAATGCAAAATGATGCAGCTAGGGCAGAGGAACCCAGGAGCTGAGTATAGGATTGTGGGGGGAAGGAAGTACTGAGTATCACTAAGCAGGAAAGGGACCTTGGGGTTATTATATCTGATTACCTCAATGTGGCAGAGCAGTGTAACAAAGCAATAGGTAGGACCAGTGGTATGCTGTGATGCATAGGGAGAAGTAACTCCAGCAGGAGGAAGGACATGGTGTTGCCACTGTATTGACCACTGCTGAGACCCTGCCAGGACAATTGTGTCCAGTTCTGGAGGATTCAGTTCAGAAAGGACATAGACAGAGTGGAGGTAATCCAGAGGAGGGCAACTAAAATGGTACAGGGGTTGCACCAAAAGCTCTATGAGGCGAGACTGAAGGAATTTAACATGTACTCACTGAAAGAGAGGAGAGTGTGAGGGGACATAATAGAGATCTACAAGTTCCTCTCTGTGATAAACAGGGTACAGAAGGGCATTTCCATCAAATGAGAAAGAACACCAGGACCAGAGGGCATATGATGAAGCTGGAGTGGAGATTTTTATTTGGGTTGGGAGGAAATACCACTTCACTGAAAATGTTGTAGATGCCTAGAACAGACAGCCAGCAGAAGTAGTTGATGAGAAAACAATAGTGGACTTCAAGCATGCATGGGATAGATATAGGGGAATATTAGTAAAATGGCAGGGAGGAGGGAGGTTTACCAGAGACCAGTTAGAAAAACACTAGGCAAGGACCATCTGGGCAGACTGGGTCAGGGTGGGCCAAGTGGTCCTTTTCTGCTGACAAAGTCTGTTTCTGCTGCTCTTACCTCTGCAATTGCTCCTTCTTCATCCTTTGTGTGGGTAGATCCTTTTTTGCCTTTCAACCTCTCTGTGATGTATTTCAAAGCTCTGATATTGGTCAACTTCTTTTATTCATTTGGAGCTTCCATCTTGGCTATCTGACGTCATGTTCCATAATTGGGCATCACTTCTATACATGTGATACCCATCTCTGTATAACCAAGATGAAAATTCATCTGGTAGGAAGGGAAGGTATGCCTTTTTGCAGATAACACAAAAATCTGTAATAAGGTGGACACTCAAAGGGGGTGGAGAAAATGTGTAGGTATCTAGGGAAACTCGAGTAGTGGTGATGTGCATGACAGTTGGGATTCAATGCCAAAAAGTGAAAAATCATACACATAGGGCATAGAAACCCAGAAGCTGAGTATAGGATTGTTGGGGGGGTACTGACAGTCAATAAACATAAAAGGGACCTTGGAGTTATCATATCTGATTACCTCAAATTGGCAGTGCAGTTTGACAGAGCAGTGGGTATGGCCAGTGGGATTCTGGGATGAATAGGTAGAGGTAAATCCAGCATGAGGAGGGAGGTGGTGTTGCCACTATAATGCTCACTGATGAAATGAGACCCCCACCTGGAGTATTGTGTCCAGTTGTGGAGGCTGCACTTCAGAAAGGACATAGATGGGGTGGAGGCAGTCCAGCGGAGGGCAACTAAAATAATGCAGGGGTTGCCCTGAAAGACCCATGAGGAGAGACTGAGGGATGTCAACATGTATATACTGGAAGACAGGATAGCGAGAAGGGACAAGATAGAGACCTACAAGCACCTCACAGGGGTAAATAGTGTACAGGAGGAGGAGGACCTTGTTTAAATGCTTTTATTTATTTATTTGATAACTGGGTAGGAACTCTGGTCTTGGGGACTGTTTTCAGGAACAACCCAGGCAATCAAGATGGCACATACAAAAACATGGGATCCAGCACACAGTGCATAAGTAATAACTTATAGAGGAACAAACAACATGCAGTCAAATAGATTCATCCAATAACCAGTACAATGGAATAAACATACAAGTGGAGGCAAAACCTCCAATTATGGTAATGCTCACAGTCCAGCAGTTCCTACAAAATGCCAGTATGTCAAAAACATACGGGAAGGGCAGCAAGACCAGAAAGCATGCAATGAAGCTGTAGGGGGATGTTTCAGAGGGATGGGAGAAAATACTGCTTCACCAAAAGAATTATAGGTGCCTGAAAAAGACAGCCAGCAGAAATTGTGGAAGCGAAAATAATAGGTGGCTTCAAGTATGTGAGGGATAGACACAGGGAATATTACAAAATAGGCAGGGAGGAGGGGGGGGGTTGCCAGAGACCAGTTAGGGTCTTCAGAGACAGACTAGGCAGGGACCATCTGGGCAGACTGGGTGGGCCAAGCAATCCTTTTTAGTCAACACATTATGTTTCCATGTTACTCTTACCTCTGTAATTGATTCTTCTTTGTCCTTTGTGGTGGTTGATCCTCTTTTGCCTTTTGGCCTCTCCTCTATGGTGTATTCCAAGGCTCTTTTATTGGCTCCCTCCGTGAACCCATTTAATGCTTCCCCCTTGACCAACTTATATCATGTTCCATTATTGGGTATCACTTTTATATTGCTGATACCCACCTCTGTGTTTAAAAAGACTAAAATTCTCTTTCTCTGTAAAAAGCCATCCTTCACTGTAACTTCACTATTTCTAGCCCCTTCCATGATGCGGCTTGATGCCAACCTGTCATTTGCTTCTAGTATCAGGTGGTGTACTCCTTAACCTTGAATTTTCTTTTGCTCCCCACATGTCTATGACCAGTAAATCTGCCTACTACCACCTGTGAAACATTCCCCAGAGTTGCAACTACCTTAACCCTCTGCCAGCTGACATCCTTATTCATGCCTTCATCTGCTCCTAACTACTGTACGCCTTCCTCTGTAGTCTTCTTAAGTCCTTGCTTACTAAGCTCCAGTCTGTCCAAAATGCTGTCTCATATCTACTCACCTGTTGCTGCTGATGGGACCACATTATCTCCATCCTCTGAAGCCTGCACTGGCTTTCAAGCCACTTCCACATACAGTGCAATATTACCCTTCTGGTTTCAAGATGTTCCTTGGTCTGGCAACCCTGGACTTTCTGACCTTATCACCCCTGCTCTGCATCCCACACTTTCAGCTCCTCTAGCTTTGGGCTTCTCTCTATCCCTCATGCTGCTATTCCATAACCATTTTTGTTACTAGAAATATACCTCTTCAAATACTCAGAAAGATATGCTGTACTGTACCATCTGTTCATTCACCAATCCTTTAAAAGGGATTACATCTTTAATCTTCATGAGGCAAGTAGCCTCACACCTTACCATCTGTACATGTAGTACTTTCAATGAAGCGTCGCTTGAAAAAGTTGCTTCCATCTGGAGTAGTTAAGTCTTCAGACACCTTATTTGTGTAAGAAGAAAAACATAATAAAGAAAAAGTATAAAAATCCAAAGTTGTTTTCCTCAAGATGTAGTACTATGTTAATAACTTTGAATTCCTTTATGTTGAATGTTAAACACATTGGATAGAGGATGCTCAGTATCTTGAGAAGTGGTCAACCCCTAGGCTTTGCAGCAACTTTGCTTCTCACAGCAATGGTAACCTGGGTTACCTGTAGAGGCACCCAGTGAAAAAGGAAGGACTGGAGGTATGCAGGACTGCTCAGAAGAGAACCAAGAAAAAGCAGAAACTCCGAAGAGGTACTTCTGTTCAGTCTTCACAGTGGTGGTGGTTGGTGGGGGCAGACCACCAGAGATCAGCAGGAATAAAGGGGGAGAAGAAGTGGACTTGAGTCCATGTTCAGAGAAAAGAGTCCTGAAGAGAATTGCAGCTTTGAATGTAGACAAGGCTATGGGACTAGACAGACTACATCCAAGGGTACTGAAAGAACTCAGGGATGACTGGTTGCCCTGCTGATGGCCTACTTCAGCAGCTCACTGGAATCAGGCATGATTCCAGATGACTGAAGGAGATCAGATGTGGTCTCTCTACATAAGGGCAGCAGTAGGGAAGAGGCTAGTAACTATAGGCCAGTGAATGTCACCTTAGTGGTAGGGAAATGAATGGAAGCACTGTTAAAGGAAAGGTTGGTAGAATATCTTGAATCCACTGGTCTGCAAGACCAAAGGCAGCATGGATTCATGGAGGTCATGCCAGATGAATCTGAGTTCTTTGACTATGTAACCAGGGAAGTAGATCGGGGGAAGGCAATGGACATGGATTATCTGGACTTTAGCAAGGCTTTTGACACTGTGCTGTACAAAAGATTGACTAAGAAATAAGCATGTTAGGGGCAGGATCCAAAGTGGTGAACTGGGATAGAAACTGGTTCATGGATAGGTGACAGAGGGTGAGGGTTAATGGCACCCACTTTCATGATGGGAGAGTGACCAATGACATGCCGTAGGGCTCAGAACTGGGATTGGTCCTTTTCAATGTCTTCATAAGTGGCGTTGCAGATGAACTGGAAAGGAAGGTATGCCTTTTTGCAAATGATACCAAAATCTGTAATGGAGTGGACAATAAGAAAGGGGTAGAAAGAATGTATAGGGATCTTGGGAAACTCAAGGAGTGGTCAAGAGCATGGCAGTTGGAGCTCAATGCAAAAAAAGTGCAAAATCATGCACCTAGGTCATAGGAACCCAAGAAATGAATATAGGATGGTGGAAGGTACTGTCAGTCAATAAGCAGGAAATGAACCTTGGGGCTATCATATCTGATTACCTCAAAGTTGCATGACACTGTGACAAAATCATGGATAGGATCAGTGGGATGCTGAGATGCATAGGGAGAGATATCACCAGAAGGAGGAGGGAGATGGTGTTGTCACTATATCACTCACTGGTGAGGCCCCATCTGGAGTTGGAGTATTGTGTCAAATTCCATAGGCCACTCCTCAGGAAGGACATAGACAGTTTGGAGGCAATCCAGAGAAGGGCAACTAAAATGGTGCAGGGGTTGCACCAAAATCTCCATGAGAAGAAATTGAGAGATCTCAACTTGTAAACCCTGGAAGACAGGAGAGTGAGAGGGGACATGATAATGACCTACAGATGCCTCACAGGGGTGAACAAGGTACAGATGGGGAATCTCTTTCATATTAAGAAGAGCACCAGAACCAGAGGGCATGTGATGTAGCTTTGGTGGAGTTGGGAGGGATGTGAGGAAGTGCTACTTCACTGAAAGAGTGGTGGATGCCTGGAATAGACTGCCAGTGGAAGTAGTGGAGGTGAAATCAGTAGGGGGCTTTAAGCATCCATGGGATAGACATAGAAGAATATTAGGAAATGGGCAGGGAGGGTCACCAGAGACCAGTTAGGGTCTATGTATACAGACTAGACAGGGACATTTGGACAGACTGGGTGGGCCAAGGAGTCCTCTTCTGCTGACAAATTCTGTTTCTGTGTTTCTATGGGACTTGCAGCTCTGAAAGTGGACAAAGTTATGGGTCTGAAGGGATAGACCCAAGGATACTTAAGGAACTAAGAGAGGTGCTAGCTGCCCCATTGATTGCCTTATTCAACAACTCTCTGGAAACAGGCATGGTTTCAGAGGACTAGAGGAGAGTAGACATGGTTTCTTTACATAAGTGGGGCAGCAGGGTTGAGGCTAGCAATTATAGGCTGGTCAGATTTATCTCAGTAATGGAGAAATTAATGGAAAGCCTGTTAAAGGAAATGTTGGTAGAGTATCCTGGATCCAGTGGGCTGCAAGACCAAAGGTCATGGCAGATGAATCTAATTGATTTCTTAAACTTAGTGAACAGGGAAATAGATCAGGGAGGGCAGTGGACATGGCCAATCTGGACTTTAACAGGGTCTGTGATACTGTGATGCACAGGAAACTGATAAATAAACTTGAGCAGCCTAGAGGTGGGATCAAAAGTGGTAAATTGGGTTAGAAACTGGTTAACAAATAGGAGACATAGGGTGGTGGTTAATGGCACTCACTCTAATGATAGGACAGTGACCAACAGGGTTCTGCAGGGGTTAGTACTGCAACTATTTTCAATGGCATCATAAGTGACATTGCAGAAGAACTGGAAGGGAAGGTATGACTTTTTGAAGATGACACTAAAATCTGTAATAGGGTGGGCACTCAAAAGGGGGTGGAGAAAATGTGTAGGGATCTAGGGAAACTTGAGTAGTGGTGATGAGCATGGCAGTTGGGATTCAATGCCAAAAAGTGCAAAATCATGCACATAGGGCATAGGAACCCAGTAGCTGAGTATATGATTGTTGGGAGTGGGGGAGGTACTGACAGTCAATAAACGTAAAAGGGAAACATAGAAACATAGAAGTTGACCACAGAGAAGGACCGCAAGGCCCATCCAGTCTGCCTATTTCTTTTTCTAACTTATGAATGTTCCATCGGCCTTTGCTCTGTCAATGACCTATCTATTCATACTCATCTGTAGTGCTCCCTTATGCCTATCCCATGCCTGTTTGAAGCCCTGCACTGTATTCATATCCACCACTTCCTGAGGTAGGCCATTCCATGCAACCACCACCTTTTCTGTGAAAAAGAACTTCCTCACATTACCTCTTAATCGGCCTCCTTCTAATCTCATGCTGTGTCCTCTTGTCCTGCTATTTTTCTTGTATTGAAACATGTTAGACTCTTTCACCTTGTTAATGCCCTAAAGGTGTTTGAATGTTTCGATCATATCACCTCTCTCCCTCCTTTGCTCTAGGGTATACATATTGAGCTCTGTTGATCTGTCCTCATATGTTTTCTGATGCAGTCCCTGCACCATTTTGGTTGCCCTTCTCTGGCCTGCCTCAATTTGGTTAATGTCCTTGTGAAGGTGTGGCCTCCAGTACTGCATGCAGTACTCCAGATGGGGCCTAACCAGTGTCTTGTACAGAGGGATATTACCTCCCTCTTATGACTTGTGATACCCCTACTAATACACCCCAACATAACCTAGCCTTACCTACTGCTTTAGCGGTCTGCTTGGATGATTTCAGGTCATCTGTGATGATGATGTCCAAGTCTCTTTCTTCCCTTGTGACTGCCAGCAACTCCCCATCCCAGCCTATAGGTGGCTTCAGGGTTTCTCTTCCCTAAGTGCATGATCTTGCACTTCTTTGCATTAAACCCCAGTTGCCACTCTTCTGACCATTTTGCCAGTTTGTCCAGCTCTCTTCTCATTCTGCCCACCCCATCTGAATCATCTGATCTGTTGCAAATCTTGGTGTCATCTGTAAACAGACAAACCTTGCCCTCCAGTCCATCTGCAATGTCACTGATGAAGATATTGAAGAGGACTAGAAACATAGAAACATAGAATTCGACGGCAGATAAGGACCACTTGGCCCACCTAGTCTGCCCATTTTCCTACCTAACAGATAAGCTACAGATCCTAGTTAACCAACAGCTTACTTCCTCCTACCCCCCACTAGGACTGCCTTATGTCTGTCCCATGCATTCTTGAATTCCCCCACTGTTCTTGACTCCACTACCTCCTCAGGGAGGCTGTTCCATGCATCCACATCTGTGAAAAAATACTTCCTCACATTACCTCTGAGCCGTCCCCCCCTCTATCTTCCAATTGTGCCGCCTTGTTCTTGCGCATCTCTTTTTCTGAAAGATGCTACCCTCTTGAACTTTCTTGATTCCCTTGAGGTACTTGAATGTTTCTATTATGTCCCCTCTCTCCCTTCTTTCTTCAAGGGTATACATATTAAGCTGCTTTAGTCTTTCTTTGTATGTCTTCTGGTGCAGACCCTGCACCATTTTGGTTGCCCTCCTCTGGACAGCCTCCACTCTGTCTATGTCTTTGCGGAGATGTGGTCTCCAGAACTGCACACAGTACTCCAGATGGGGACTCACCAACTGTCTGTACAGAGGGATAACAACTTCCTGTTTTCTACTACTATTGATGCCTCTCCCTATGCATCCCAGTATCCCCCCAGCCTTCCTTACTGCCTTCTCATATTGCTTGCCTGCCTTTAGGTCATCTGATATAATTACACCCAGGTCCCTTTCCATTTTAACTGCTGTCAGTATCTCATCCCCATTGTGTACTCTTCCCCTGGGTTTTTGTTTCCCAGCTGCATTACCTTGTACTTCTTTGCATTGAATCTGAGCTGCCATACATTTTACCATTCCTCCAACCTTGCCAAGTCCCTTCTCATCCTTTCCACTCCATCTTGTGTATCAACCCTGTTGCAGATCTTTGTGTTCTCTGCAAAGAGACATACTTTTCCTTCCAGTTCCTCTGCAATGTCACTTATAAAGACTGGCCCCAGGACTGATCCCTGAGGTACCCCACTTGTGACTTGCATCTCTTCTGACTGTATACCATTTACCACCACTCTCTGTTTTATGCCTGTCAACCAGTTTGCCACCTAGTTGACCAACTTCTGACCCACCCAGAGCCTACCCAGCATATTAATCAATCTTCTATGTGGAACAGTATCGAAAGCTTTGCTGAAGTCAAGGTAGGCGACATCAACTGCTCCCCTGGTCCACCACCACTCTGGCACCCAGCCAAAGAAATCTATGAGATTAGTTTGACAGGACCTTCCTGTTGTAAACCCATGCTGTCTTGGATCCTGTGCTCCTATGGATTCCAGGTGTTGCACTATCTTTTCCTTAAGAAGTGCCTCCATAATCTTGCCCACTACTGAGGTAAGACTGACTGGTCTGTAGTTTCCTGCCTCCTCCCTGCTACCTGTCTTGTGGAGCGAGATCACATGAGCCCTTCTCCAGTCTTCTGGGACCGCTCCTGTGCTCAGAGACTCACTAAACAGTTCTGATAATGGCTCTGCTAGTTCCACCCTTAGCTCCTTTAGTAGCCTGGGATGTATGCCATCAGGTCCCGTTGCCTTGTCCACCCTGAGCATATTGAGCTCTTGTAGGACCCTTTCATTTGTGAAGGGACTAGTGCACACCTCCTTCCCCCCTGTGTCCATAGTACTGAGCTGTGGGCTCTGCCCTGCCTTCTCTTCAGTAAATACTGAGCAGAAGTATCTATTTAGGATAGATGCTTTTACATGGTCCTCCTCCTCACATGCCCCATTATACCCTTTTGATCTTAGCAGTACCCCCTCTGGACTTTCTCCTTTCACTAATGTATCTATAGAAAGTCTTGTCACCTTCTTTTACGGTTTGTGGTAGTGTTTCCTTGGTTTGGGCCTTTGCCTGCCTTACTGCCTTCCCCTAGGGAAGTTTGGTATGCCTCCCTGTCTTCATCCCTCTGCATTCCATTATAGTTCCTGAAGGCCAGCCTTTTGGTTCTGACCTTTTCTGCTACTGTTTTTGAGAACCAAAGTGGTTTCCTTCTTCTTTTGCACTTCCTTTTCTCTGCAACACAATGGGATGTTGCTTCAAGTATTGCATCCTTAATGCTTGTCCACTTTGCCTGTACCCCCTCACCTGTATTTCTTCTTGCCAGGGCTTGCTTAACTCTGCTGGCCATCTTATCAAAGTCAGCTTTTCTGAAGTCCCATATTATTGCCTTGGAATGGGATGATTTAGTTTAAGTGGCCAAATTGAACCATACCATGTGATGGTCACTGACCCCCAGGTGACCTTCTACCTGGAGATCTGTGATCCTTCACCTTGTAGTTATCATATCTGATGACCTGAAATTGGCAGGACAGTTTGATGGAGCAGTGGATATGGCCAGTGAGATCCCGGGATGCATAGGGAGAGGTAAATCCAGCAGGAGGAGGGAGGTGGTGTTGCTACTACTATATTGCTCACTAATAAGACCCCACCTGGAGTACTGCATCCAGTTGGAGAGGTTGCATTTTGGAAAGGACATAGACAGACTGGAGGCAGTCCAGAGGAGGGCAACTAAAATGGTGCAGAGGTTACACTGAAAGTTCTGTGAGGAGAGACTGAGGGATGTCAACATGTACTTACTGGAAAAGAGGAGAGTGAGAAGGGACAAGACAGAGACCTACTAGTACCTCACCAGGGTAAACAATGTGCAGGAGGGGGCCTTGTTTAAATGTATTTATTTATTTGTTAACTGGGTAGGCACACTGGTTTAGGGGACTGTTTTTAGGAATGACCCGGGTCACCAAGATGGCACATACAAAAACATGGGATCCAGCACACAGTACATAAGTAATAACTTAAAGAGGAAAAGCAACATGTAGTCGAATAGATTTATACAATAACCAGTACAATGGAATAAACATACAAGTGGGGACTTCCAGTGACATCATGGGCAGATAGGTAATGGGTCTTGACAGCTCCACTAACCTACTCCAGTATAATAGAGAAATACATGTTTTAAACCTCTGAGCCATAAATAAAAAGAAATTTAAGAAACAGTGGAATGACCAGCATACTTCCTAAGGGGGGGCGCGGGTCTGGGCACCTCAGCTAATAAGATTAAGCAGTCAATGGTAGATGAAAGAAGCTACTACAAGGGCATCTTGGCCTTAGATGTCCCGATCACACTCACCAACCTCAATTTCATCTCTGGAAGCCCGAAGGAGAATATGATGACAATGGAGATGTGGTGGCAGCCACAGAGACCACAATTAGGAAAGTCATAAATACAGTTCCGATATTAGAGTCAGCATTAGCTGATGTTAAGATGCACCTTAAATCTTTGGTTAAAAAATCTGAACCACTCAAAAACAAGTAGGTGAACTCACCGACACAAGTAGACCATGATAGGGTGCTTCTATACTTGCACAACAGAGACCGGGAAACCCAAACGAGAACTGAAGACGCAGAAAACAGAGCCCGACTCAATAATTTTAGAATACACAGGGTCTGGGAAGGGGTCAAAGATATCTTCCCACCCATGATAGACTTTGCTGAAAATCTTTTGACATTGGTCCTAAAAATGTCACTGTGGACACCTATCTGTATTGAAAAAGTGCACCGATCCTTGGGACCGAAACCGAAGAAGGCGACTATCAGACCGCAGTCCATAATAGTGACAATGCTCCATTTTCAAACAAAAGAGACAATCCTGTACACAGCATGGAAGCGGCAAAAAGTCCAGCTGGGCAGTCAACAAATTTATTTCGACCAGGATTTCTCCCCTGATTTACAAGGGAAATGACAGAGAGCCAGATGGATTGTAAAGCAGCTCAAAGAAAAGAAAAATCTAAAAGCACAAATATTATACCCAGAGCAACTCAAGATATTTTTGGACAATGGTCCTCAAATCTTTGAAAATGTCCTGGCAGCAGCAAAACTACTTAAAGAATGGGTCAAAGACTGCCCAGACACCAGACTAGAGGAGGAACTAAAAAAAAACCTCATGGTGAATGGCAGGCAGTAACCGAAAAAGACAAAGAACAGAAGAAGACTTTCCAAAGTAGACAGAAAAAGATGTAAACACCCTATTATGGAATCATTCAGACCAGATGGACAAGGAAAAGTCAGAGGGTCCAAAAAAGACTGACTGAGAAAAGTGGCTTAATGTACTGGAAAAGTCCCTTTGCTGTTTCCACTCATGGGGACTCATGGCTCAAGGTTGTGGAGAGGAGGTTGCAAAGCATGAAATCAAGATTGACGGTATTCTCAATGTATCTCTAGAATAAATGGGAGGGGGAAGAAGAGAGGTACTTTAATAATTACAGAATTGCTTAGTTTGATGGGTAATGGGGGAGGGTGACAAGACATAAAGGGATAATGTCAATAACTAACTAGAGCAGGGATTTAAATGGTGCCTGGTGAGTTTCACTATCGATCGAGAAGCAGGAAACAAGACTAAAGAATGAGGAGGGACAACTCTGCTAACTGTCACGTTTTATGGCTGCAGAACCAGAAATTGACCAAATGCTTAACATAATCACTATACTCTATACTAGAGGAGAGGGGGGGAGGGGAGGAGAAAGGGTTGATAAAAGCATACAGGAGGGAGAAGGAATAAAAAATGAAACTAAGATGGTTTTAGCACAAAGGCATAGAGAGGAGAGGGGATGGCTAGAAAAGGTAAGCAGACTGCAGTTGCAAAATAAGGGTTAAAAATTGGAAGCTATAATACAAGGTAAAAGGAAACAACATATATGTAAAATTTTATTACCGGCTTATAGAAATCCAAAAATGGGGGGCAGGGGGAGTAATAAGGTAATAGACATGTAAAGATCCATTAAACAGAGCTGAAACTGATGGTGAAAGGAGGACATGAATAACAAGAAGAAACTAACAAGGTAAAGGGAGCTAAAAAATAAGTTGCAGGCATTTGAAGGGAGACGGATGACCACAATACAAAGGCAAGATGGGAGGGGGGTAAGATGGCAAGTGGGTTATTTACAGAAGGCTTTAAACAAATGAAACAAACAAGTTTAATAGACACAGGAGGAAGGGATCTGATAGAAAAATCCAACAGAATACCTAAGAGATCCCTCAACACAAAGGTGCAGTGCCAAAAGCAGCAGTACTGGGTAAGAAGCAGGAACCTATGCCATATAAACTAGTGAAAAAAATGGAGTGCGGGCATTCTTAACTCACTTCCACAGAGTATTCAAAAATACATGCCCTTAAGGATGACTGACATGCCCAAATAATCTCTCCCAGCGAGATGGAATATTCCATATGTGGGCAAAGCCTTATGTAGGGGTTAAGAGGGCAATGGAATAAGGCTGTGGAAGAACGGCAGAATACCGGGACACGTAAATGAGATTCCCTGACTCAGAAAGACAGAGTTACAGGAGCTGGAAGTGTACATTGTAATTTGGGCCGGGAGGGCAAGGGTGTTATAAATAGGCACGAGGTGACTTGTGGATGCTGCTGCACTAGCACTAATAAAAAGAACAATCATGCACTGCAAACAGGTAATAGACATTATCAAATACAAAGAAGGGGAAGGGGGTCTCAGATCATAGAAGTCATTATCAGGGGGAGAACTAAGGCAAAACACCTAAGCAAGGTAACTTCTTCCCCCTTTTGAGGGAGGATTATAGGAGGAGGAAGGCATAGTCTGTCTGTGCCCTGGCTGCCTTCATGCTAGTGAGAGAAGCGTTGACTTTCTTCTTAGGAGAAGAGTCACCTCACACAAACATTGTGAGGGATCACTCAGATTAGAACCTGAGGGTGTGTAAACCAGGAATGAGTGTACTCGGGACTGACTCTATGATTCTGGTTTGACAACGATTTTGTTGACTGGAATCACAGCAACTGAATTTATGTCAACCACAAGTTTCAGTTGACATAAATCCCAAAGGAATCCTGGTCTCTTTCTCTATCAGGGGGCTTCTCCCTCTGAACCCCAATGTGGGGGGCTCTGCCCCATGCACCCCCCATTCTAAATATAATCAACTCCAAGTCAGAGTTGATTCAGAGAGGGGGTGCAAGACCAGGAGACAGTGTGCCCAGGTCTCTGGCACACCAATACAGCAAACTGTCAATGTTGTCAGCATCAACGTAGTTTGCTGTATTGGTGTTGCTGTCAGGGAGGTATACCCTCCGAACTGGACACAACTTCCAGGTCATCTTGAAGCACCAACAGAGAAGTAGGTAAGGCAGGCGGAGAAAAGAACAAAGCATAGATACAGAGATACCGTAGTCAGATAAGGGCTGCCAGGCCCATCCAGTCTGCCTGTTTATGCTACCTGACGAAGTGACCAGTGACCCTATCTGGTCATTGGCTTTAGCTTTTTCTTCCTATCTCTAATATTCCTTTTTTCCTGTCCCAAACATGACTCTAAAGAATGTTAACAGTTTTGGAAATAGTTTTTGTTTTCAAAGTTATATGCTAAGTGTTGTTAAAGTTATAAAAGGCAAAACGATTGTATATAGAACACCAGAAATAAGGCGTAGAAATTTGAGTAAAAGAAATAACAAAGAATGAATCATTTAAAGAACAATGGGGAAGATTAATATTGTTTCCTATAATGTGAAGTGAATCAATTCAGTTGTCAAAAGGGCAAGAGTTTTGGTTGACCTCAAAAATCTTAATAGTGATATAGCTTTCTTACAGGAGACACACCTCTCTGAGGAAGAACATCAAAAACTGAGGAGAAACTGGGTAGGGTAGGTTGTGGCTTCTTCACACCCCTCAGCAAAGAAGAACGGGATAGGGATCTTTAATAAAAAAGGTGTAGGGTTCGACGTACAAAATATTAAGAAAGACGGCTACCGGTCTCGGGACAAATACAGGGTTTAGTATTGCACCGGTGAATGTTTAAGCCCCAAATAGTGGAGCTACAGCATTCGTGAAGGAGGTGCTCAATGAGGTAACTCTAGTACAAGAGGGGTGTACCATAGTGGGGGGGATTTTAACTGTGTAATCAATCTGCAGTATGATAGACCCTCTCAAAATAAATATACTAATGGGGGACCACCAAAGAGAACAAGGCCTGATAAATATTTGGAGAGAACAACACAGTAAGGAACGAGACTATACATTATATTCTCACCCCCAAAGAGTATTCCCACATAGACATGTTCTTTATACATAAAACAGGGATGCACAGAATTCTAGAGTAAAATTCACCAAATAATAACTTCAGACCATGCCCCATTTCAATTGAAGTACAACTAAATTAAATATCAAAATAAACACACTGGAGGTTTAACATGACTTTATTGAATGACAAGATGTTTAAAGAAAAATTAATTAAAAACATAAAAAAAAATAGACAATTAGATGAAGAGGAAGAAGTGGAGGGACTGGGCTTATGGGATGCCATGAAGGCTGTCCTACAAGGCCCAATCATCAGCTGGTTTGCTATGTGCAAGCAGCAATGGTTGAGTATGTAGCTCACCCTGAAAAAAAAAATTACAGGAGTTAGAACAGAAGCATAAACAGAATTTAAGCAAAAAAACATTCAAAGAAAACATAAATCGTAGACAACAGATACAGAAACTGAACACCGGAAAAATTAAGGGGAAATTAAGGTAGGCTGCGTACCAATACAATGAAGTAGGGGGAAGAGCAGCAGCACTATTAGCATTCCAGTTAAAAAAAGAAGCAGCGGAAAGAACAGTGACAAAAATTTAAAATAGCATGGATTCATTAAAAATAAAGACAAACCTGGAAAATAATAGCACAAATTTTTGAACAGTTCTATTCCAAACTATATAGTGATGAACAGGTACCACACAGATCAGAAAAAAACTTCATTTTTTACTAAATTTACACCTACCCAAACTATCAGTGGAAGAATGTGAAGGCCTAAACACCCCAATCACTAATATGGGGGTAATTATTTTACTAATTTCTATATCAGTGATTGGGGTATTTAGGCCTTCACATTCTTCCTCTGATAGTTTGGGTAGGTGTAAATTTAGTAAAAAATGAAGTTACCTAATAGAGGCATTACTTGTTTGTTGAATAACTTATAGAAATCTGAATTAAAACCATCCAGGCCTGGTGATTTGTTCGATGGGACCAGATGGTTTTAATTCAGATTTCTATAAGTTATTCAACAAACAAGTAATGCCTCTTTTAAGTAACTGTTCAGGTACTGTCAGAAGGAGGGGGTGATCCCAAAAACATGGGATGATGTACTCATCACAGTAATACCTAAACCAGGTAAAAATAAGGATCTTTGTGAATCTTAAAGACCTATCTCGTTTTTAAATCAGGATCTAAAAATATTTACAAAAATCCTGGCCACAACATTACAAGTTTTGATACAACGTCTAATACAACCTGACCAAACAGGATTTATTAATAGGAGATACTTAAAAGACAATGTGAGGAGGATGTTAAACATCTGAGAGGGAGGTAAATTATGCAAAGAGAGCCAGATTGCTTTACTAATAGATGCAGAAAAAGCATTTGATAAGTTGAATTGGAAATTCCTGTAAGCAACCATGCAATTCATGGGATTCCCAAAAAAACTTTTTAAAATCAATGGCAATGCTATATAAATCACCTCAGGCAAGAGTAAAGGTAAATGGGACAATGTCTAGAAACTTTGTCATCCAAAGAGGTACCCGACAGGACTGCCCACTATCACCACTCCTGTCTGCTGTAAGCATAAAGCACCTAAAAGAAGCGATCATAGTCTGTAATAAAATACAAGGGATAAGGGTGGGGATATAGAAAACAAAATATTGCTATATGCAGACAATACAGTCATCTACTTATGAGATCCACAAAATTATTTAAAACCACTTTCAGAAGTAATGAACCAATATGGAGAAATTTCTGGATTTAAAATGAATATAGCCAATACAGAAATAATACAAATAAGTGGTATGGTAACCAAGGAAATGAAGAAATTATTGCCTTGGGGGGGCAGTCCGATATCTTGGAATCAACATCCCCCAACATTTTAACCACTTGTTTCAAAAGAACTATGAAAAGCTAAAACAACAGACATTTACAGACTTAAAAAGATGGGCAGTGCTACCACTGACCTTTACAAACAGAGTGGAGACATACTGTACAAGATGAACATATGCCCCAGACTCCTATTCCTATTCCAGAATTTACCACTCCAAATTCCAAAGATAGACTGGAAAGACATTACAGATGTAATGAAAATGTTCATTTCGCATGGTAGGAAGCCAAGACTAAAATGGCAATTGTTAATGAGAAGTAAATCAAAGGGGGGATATGGGGTACTCAACCTCAAAGAGTATTATGTGGCAGCACAATTAGGGGATATGCTAGATCTCACAAATTCAAATATTGTTACAGTCTGGAAGTTGATGGAAGCTGAAACAAACATACAGCAATACCTAGACTGTTTTTTTTTTGTAGACTCTGTTTAAGTGCACCATACCTGGAACTCTCTCAATCTGCCCCTTGCTCGCCTCACCTCACTGCACTACCATCCACCTGATGCCCTGCCTCCTGCTGGCAGATCCCTAGCTCTGAGCCCCCTGAGGTTGGGCCGCCTCCACTCTGGCACTCTATCTATGAATGTAGTGTGCCAGCCAAGGTGATGGAAGGACAGAGGGGGTAGAGACAAGGGCCCAGTATTGTGCATGTGGTGATGTGGTCTGGAGGGGAGCCTTCACCTATCCAGGCATGGGATTTTTCCATAACGTTTCCCCCAGGAGCACGGGTGTGCAATGACATCATCACGGCTAAGCCATAGATGTCCACCGCGCTCCTCCCCTTAGCGGCTCCATGCTAGTTGTACCCCAGGTCTCCACCGGGGGTCCCTACTGCACCGGGGATGCCCCGGATCACTCCCCAGGAAGAGGAGAGCAGTCCATTGGACACTCAATCCTCTCTCTCTCTCCTGCCACCACATGGTGCTTGGGCTCGTTCCCGAACTTGGGTCACCAGCATGGCATGATGTGTGGCATCCAGCTTCTCAACCCTTAGTGCCACCAGGCCAGCACAACACACCTAGACTGTTTGGCATGGAATATACATTCAGTGAAAGATTTATCACTATTATCTAATAGAGGAACAAAACAGACTTACAAAACATGGTTGCTAACAAAATAAAAAAGATTAAACATTACAGAGATACAACCACAGTGGATTCCCCTTTAGAAAAATAACAAATTCACCCCAACAACAATGGATAGCACTTTCAAGAGCTGGGGCAATAGGGATTTAGGGGGAGTTACTATGAAACTCCAACAGGATGTTACCTGACATCAAAATTCTGATGCCACAATCCTGACACCCAGTTGCCCAACAGTGAAATTTCTTCCACGGCATAGTGTATTTCATATTTCATAGAATTTGAAGGCAGATAAGGACTGCTTGGCCCACCCAGTCTGCCCATTTCCCTACCTAATGGATAAGCTGCAGATCCTAGTTAACCAGCAGCCTACTTCTTTCTACCCCAACCCCCTAGAATTGCCTTATGGCTGTCCCATGCATGCTTGAATTCAATCACTGTTTTTGACTCCACAACCTCCTCCAGAAGGCCGTTCCATGCATCCACAACCCTCTCTGTGAAAACAATACTTCCTTATGCTACCTCTGAGCAGCCCTCTTCTATCTTCAAATTGTGTCCCCTTCGGGGGCTTTTCCCCCTGCACCCCCTTAATATAACAAACTCCACAGTGGGCAAAATTTCACTGTCAGGCAACTGGGTGTCAGGATTGTGGTGTCAAGATTTTGGGGGTCGGTCAACAGCGTTTCAGTTAAATGAAGGTATACCATTTAGGGAATATCACCCAACTGCTCCAAAGACAGATTATGAAATCTTTTCACCAGTTGCAGCTGGAATTCCAATTACTGAACTCAGATTTGTTGAGGTACTTACAGCTGAGGGCATATATCCAAAAACACAAGATCCACACACAGATGAGGGTGAGGCAATACCCGCTGGTACAGGAACTTTATGTAATGTCTCAGCAACACACTATGAGAAAAATGATCTCTAACCTCTATGTCCTCCTTAATTCAGAAAACAAGGAGTGTGGAAGTGGGGAGAAAGTGCAAGCCTAATGGGAGGAAGAGATGCACAATCTAATATCCTCTAAGGAATGGATACAAATTTGACAGTCCTTACATAAAATCACACTATCGAGAAGCTGGAGAGAATTCTCTAGGAAACTGGTAAGTCAATTTCTTCTCACCCCACACAGGACAAAGTATTTCACAATGGGGGCTTCAGATAGATGCTGCTGGGGGTGCAGGGAAAAATGGATACTCACATTTATTGGATCTGCAAGGTGTTTAAGAATTTCTGGCAGGAGACACAGGAATGGGTGAGTAAGATTTTAGAACTCCCCAATGAACCAGAGGGCTGGCAGCTAGTAGGAGGACTATACCACAGAAAATTAAATGGTAATGCAAAAAAATGGTTATTTAATATTCTAATAGAAGCAGCTACAAGATGCCATCACACAAAATGGATGACAAAGATACCCCCAACCAGAGATGACTAGGTAAAAAACTGCATAAAAATTAAAGAAATGGAAATAATCACAGACAGACTTAACATTAGAACAGAACAATTTAATTCAAGATGCCACCCCCCCCCTTCGCCCACATGGTAGTAGATCAGGAGGGAACACTTGTGTTGGAACAATTAATTTCTGATTAAACAAAAGTAAGAACATTATAGAATGAAAGCCTTGGAGTTAGACAAACAATAAATAATCATTTTCCTTGTTTCATGTTGTTGTTGTAATATAGTTATACCTAAAATGCTACAATGTGCAGAAAGATTGATAAGGAAAAGAATGGAAGTAGACCTAGAGGCTAAGATTGAAAAGACAGATAAGGTAACCTATTACAAAATGGAATTACAGAATGAGATAAGATATTAACTGCATATTACCAAGTTTACATTGTTTTACACGATATGTAAGAATGTCTAGAAATCTGATTGATATAGCACCAAGCATATATGTAAATGCACAGCACAGTATGTACGTTTACAGTCTCTGAAGTTTTAAAAAATATGCATACAGTTGGAGGTGATACCTCTAATTAGGGTTAGGCTCATAGTCCGACATTTCCTATAAATAGCCAGTATGACAGAAACATCATGTGGGGGTGGGGGTCGTGGGTGGTGATAAAGAAAGAGTACAAAGTCCAGAGGGCATGCAATGAAGCTGGAGAGAAGATGTTTAAGAGGGATAGGAGGAAGTACTGCTTGACCAAAAGAGTTGTAGGTGCTTGAAACAGACTGGCAGCAGAAATGATGGATGTGAAAATACTAGGTGGCTTTGAGTATGTGTGGGATAGACATAGGGGAATATTAAAAAATAGGCCAAAGGGGAGGGTCACCAGAGACCCGTTAGGGTCTGCAGAGACTGACTAGGCAGGGACCATCTGGGAAGATTGGTGGGTCAAGCGGTCGTTTTCAGCCAACAAATTCTATGTTTCCATGTTACTCTTACCCCTGTAATTGTTTCTTCTTTGTCCTTTGTGGTGGTTGATCCTCTTTTGCCTTTCAGCCTCTCCTCTATGGTGTATTCCAAGGCTCTGTTATTGGCTCCTTCCCTTAACCCATTTAGCGCTTCCCTCTTGGCTACCTTATATGCAACCCTTACCCCGGGCAAGAGCGGCATTTTGCAACCAAGACACCCCTTACTTGTACACAGACAAGGCAACAAACCACAAGTTGGCAAACAAAAAGGCATCACCCCTGGCACTGAGGCAAATACCTGGCTCAGCATCTAAGAGGTCGGGAGTGGGGGTTGGAGCACAAAATAACATCAATGTTTACACTGAGTTCTGGGAGAGAGGTGCTAGGGCTATGCTAGGTCTAACTTATGAGGGTGTCCATAAACAAGTTCACTCTAGGAAGCACAGATGGAATGTCCAAAACTAGAGATGGGAATGTACAGTATGCCTTTATTCTGATGCAGATGAAAAAACAGAATGGGGTGGTCCCCAGGTTTGAGACTGTACACTACAGGATCACACAAGTACTCTTCTCTTCCAGAACAACACATTTCTCGGGTTTTGCACATTCTTCTCTGTCACAGACTATGACCTGTCCCTCACTCTTTACTAGGGATCTACAAGGATATCCTTTTCCCAAAAGTGTCTGCTATGTGGGGATTGCCACACACTTGACCTTCAACATTTCTTTTCTCTCTCTAAGTGTCTATTACATGGAAGTTGCCGCACACTTTAAAACATTACATCCTCCTGACCTGATGGGCTTAGTTAATATCCGCAGGGTAAACTTGTGCCCTTCTAGTGACCAGTTAGCCCTGACTGGAATTTTAGGTGAGGGTCTGCTCACCCTAGCCCCAGCCAGCCTCTGCCATCCCTTTGGGTTATGCAAATCAGATCCTTTAATTTCACCGGATTGCCAAAGGCATCCACACATTTAAATTACATTCAGCACATATAGTGGAGAGGCTGGGGCCCTGATTGGTGTATTCTAGCCTTGTCTCTGGGCACATACACCACCAGACGACTCCCAAAAGAACTAGTCTCGGTTTCTGTACTCACGGTTTTATTTGTCCCTTGTTACAGACATCAGACTGGAGAAGAAAAACACACTTCTCCCTGATTCTTTTCCATAACTTTATCTCTGACCTGCGCAGCTGGAAAATCTTCTTGTTCCTCAGGGAATTGTCCCTTGGAAACACTGAATTTATCAGTCCCATTCTCTCTGTAACACTTGACCCACAATGGTCCTGCTGGCAACGGTCTCCACCACTTTCTGTGGTACTGTACTGCTGCTATTTTCACTCACTATGATGAGAAAAATGACCAGAGGTCATTTACCCAGCCTCAGGGCAGGCTGGCAGGCACCTCTACACTTTGAGCTCTGCTCACTCTGATCCCTGCTATAGAACTACTCAACTACACTGATTCCCACCCCAGCATTCTAAACTTTACCCAGGCAGCTGATTCCAAAGTGACTCAGGCTGCTGCGAGAGTTCTAAGTGACATACGGTAATCCATTCTCTCCTCATGCTAGCTGAGTAAACAATGATGTCATCTGTAGAGAGTTTCTAACAAACCCTCTACCAGCTGCCCACTATGTTCCTAGTCTAACACTAATGGGATTCTAGTAACCCCAGGGGACTATGTGGTTGCAGTCATTGCCACAGATGAAACTTGCTGTCCACAGCAAGTGCTTTTGACTGTAATACAGGCCATCCAACCTCTGGGCACCCTATGGGGTGAGGTGGCCAGGGTCACCCCTAATTATGCCAAAACATAGGCAGATTGCAGCAGAGATCAGAGGCCAGCTGAGGCATCTTCAGCTTCACCTAACAACTCTCTCAGGACTCTTTCAGTGGCTTCATTAAACTGCCTGAAGCACGCCCTAACAGGCAGCACTGGTGGTCCCTATCCGGATCAGGACCACCAACCTGTCTATCCTCCTAGCCCTCCAGGGAAAAGCCATCTAACCTATGCTACCTATGAGGTTACCTATCCCCACACACACTTTACAAACTGTATACTGCTTTAGAAACATACATATGACATTGCTACGCATTTCCCAAACCCCAGTACTACATACTCTAAACCTGAAAAGCAGAAAATCATTTCCTAGATAACACGTTTCTAAAACCCAAACACTCTGAAAGGAGGACTCGGATGAGTCCTAAACATGCTCTTCTTGTCTTCTTTTCTTCTCTTAGGAGCACCTGCAACAGAAAACATTCCAAAAGCACATCCTGCAAGAAAAATAGAGTACCCAAACCTCCCACCAGCAGATACTACACAATCCCTAAAGATTATAAAGGGGTTTCTACAAAAGGCAGTATGAAAGTATTAAACATATTACAAAATATTTGGGAAGGGGGTGCCTACAAAATCCTGACTCTAAGGAGAAAGAGTCCTGAGTGCACACGGCACTCACATTTAAGAATAGTCTTCTGGAACTCTTTTTGGACAGGCTCAAGGCCTGTTAAACTGTAGTCCAGATCCAGCTGTCCCTTGGACCAAACAGTTTAAAGGGCACCTTTTCTTCAAGTGGGTACAGTTAAAACATTAAAAGTAAGAGGAAGTAAGAGATTTACTAACTGCATCACCTCTCTGGATCTGATCTGGATCTTTACACCTCCAGCTGAAGACAAATCTTCAGATTAGGTTCTTCCATGCCATCTCTGGATCTGGTTTCTGCAGATGGAGTTCAAGCTGGATTCACCAGGACAGAAGCACCCATGTTGACCTCCCCCTCTTGGCACTTCACAGGAGACTTTCTCCATGGAAGCTGGATTCACCAGGGCAGAAGTACCCATGTTGATCTCCCCCTCTTGGCACTTGGCAGGAGACTTTTCCTTTCTTCGGCTGTATGCTTGCAGAGTTGAGTGGTGGGCCCACCGTGCTGTACCTCTTCTAGTGTGGCTATCTTTCAAGCTGACAAAATGCTGGAGCAGTGACACTCGGGGATAGTACCACTCAGGATCAGAACCATAAATTACTATCCCATCTGAATGAACAAGTAATTTGGTGTGGACAGTTTCTTTTCCAGTTTTGTCAATTAGTCGGACAGAATCTAGGTAAAAGGTGTGACCTAGCTTCCAGAACTTCAGTCTGTCATGACAGAGTTTGAGTCCCATAAACTTACACACATTGGGTTCAATGGTAGCTGTGGCTTCTTCCCACAATCACTCCCCTATGGTCCTCAATGGCTTTCCACATCCACCTCTTAAAAATTAATATTTGAGACCATACTCTGCCTCAGCCCTGTGTCTGACCAGATTTTCCTCTTTGCTGCTTTTGGACAGACTCAACCCAACAGCGTGACTTGGTGGGGGTGGCCAGACCTGGTCAAGTCAGCTTTGGATGGTCACAACACAGGAAAAAGCAGGCCACTCTTGTGCTTTCTACAACTTCTCTTGAGCCCTGTACAGTCTTGTGGCTCACAAGCAGTTAAGGCCACTGGCAGCCCATTCTCACTACCAGTTGCCTTACTAACTTGCTCCATTTTTGCCTGTTCTACATGCTGTGTTGTCAGGAGGTCTAAACCTCACTTTTAGGTTCTTGGCAATATTGGAAATGCAAATAATTACAGACATGTTGCATAAGAGTAATAAACTTTTTTATTACTACCTAAAGGATAAAATTACTGTTTCCCCCAGCAGTTCTTACCAATACGAACCGGGAGTCAGTGCTAATGTTCCCTGTACCTCGAGGTTTCTTAGTGTCTTTTGAGATCTCCGAGGTACAAGACTAGTGTATCACATTATATACCTATGATAATTACTATAGTTACTGTAAGATATAAACATTTCTAGTTACAGAGATGAGCCCTATTGGCTAAATTAGAGGTGGCTCCATGGTCCAAGATAACATTATACAATGTTGTAATAGTCATCAGTTTGTGAAACAAAAGAGTTCTTATACAGAGTCTTACATAACTCAAGATTGGGGGTGGTAAGGTATGTGGAACTTTTGTTGAACTCCAAGGAGTTCAAGGAATTTTTTCATCAACTCACCTGTAAAACTGGTTTCTTTGTTAGAGTCTACTTTGAGAGGTAGGCACCACCTGGAGAAAATCTGTTTTACCAGGATTTTGGCAGTGGTTTTAGCAGTGCATGTTTTAGTGGGGAAAGCTTCAACCCACTTCGAGAAGAGTTCAGTTACCACAAGAGCATACTTGTTTTTGTTGGTGTTGGTCAGGGGACCAATAAAATTAATCTGTATAGCATGCCAAGGATCAGAGTGTCATTGTGGTAAGAGTTTGGCATTTCGTTTGGTAGGGATGGGGTTGTTTTGCACACAAACAAGACAATTGTCTACGTACTGTTTAACATCTTTGGTGACACCAGGCCACCAGGCGGTGGTCTTAAGCCTTTGAAGGGTGTTTTTACTCTCTGGTGTCCACCAGTGGGCATGTCATGCACTTGGTGCAGGAAGTTAGACCTGAGGTGTCTGGGGACCACCCACAACTTGGTGGTGGAATCATCTGGTTGGTACCAGATGAGCTTGTCATGTGGTGACAAGTGTAACTTACCTTTATGCCTCTGATAGGGGTTGTGTGTGGGAAGTCTCTCTTTGGTACTCTTGTCAAGGAATCTGAACACTTTTTTGAGTTCAGTATCAACATGTTGGGCTGCTGAAAGGTCCAAGGGGGAAAAGGGTTCAGTTTTTTTCCTGATTTCTGCAATTTGTATGGCAACATTGGCCTCAGGATGGTTCATCATCCAGGTGTCCCCCCCTTGTGCCCCTTCCTTGGCAAGGGTGTCTGCTGTGTCATTGAAGGCATGATAGGGGTCATGGAGAGAATGAGCTTTGACTTTATGTACATAAAGTTTGTGTGCAAATTTTTGTGCCAGTGAATGTATGTATATTGCCAATTCCTTGTACTTCATTGGGCTGCCATCAGAGGAGAGGAATGAGTTCTTCTGCCAGAAAGGAAGACATTTTGTAAGAGAACAACAAACCTAGTTAGAGTCTGTAAAAATGATAGTATCCTCGGTCCCATGCTGGATGAACTCGAGGACACAGGCCACCGCTGTAATTTTTGCATGTTGTGATGATGCTACACTGCAGTGCTTAGATATTTTAACAGTATTTCTGTAAGGGTAAATCACTAGAATACCCATCCCTGCGATTTTCTTTCCCTGATAGTAGGATGCTGAACCATCAGTAAAGATGCGACACAAAGAGGTGTAATCAAGTATTTGTGGCATGGCAGGGAGGAAAGGACCTGGATCTGGAAGATCAGGTGATTATAGTGTACAGTCATGAGGTTCTTCTTGGAAAAGGAGTCCATGAGCCAGCATAGATGGAATTTTTGTTGGATGTACCTGTATGTCCCTATTCTGGAAAAGAAGTGACCAGTGTGTCAGTCTGGTGTTGGAGACTGACCCATCCTTTACTCTGTCTGAGAGCAGAAAGGTAGTTAGTGTATGATTGGTGTTGATGATTAGTGGAGAGTACCCAATGATATACAGGAAGTGCTTGACAGCCCAGTAGGTGGCCAGAAGGTTCCTTTCACAAAGGCTGTACTTTTGTTCCACTGGGGTCAAGAGCTGTGATGCATATGCAATGGGTCTCAGGGTGCCATGAACCTTCTGGGTCAACACTGATGACATGGCAGTGTCAGAGGTGGTACATTTTAGATGGAATGGTATAATGCTGGATTGGGGTTGACCAGAGCTGGGGTGGAGGCCAAGGCCTGCTTTGATGACATCACAGCCTGGGTGTGTATATGGGCCCAAGTCCATGGGATGTCCTTCTTGAGTAACTCATACAGAGGGGCAGCTTTTTGAGCAAAATCACAAATACAATTTCTCGAATAATTTACCATACTTAGAAACCTTTGAAGAGCTGCCACGCTGGTGAGCAATGGCAAGTTTTGCAATCCCTGTACCTTTTTCCAGATAGGGCTTTGACCTTGGTCAGTTATTTTCAGACCCAGAAAGAGTACTTCTTTCTGACATAGTTGTGCTTTTACTGGATTGCATTTCAAGCCTGCTCTCTGGATGAGTGTCAGCAGTTTGTCTAAGAGATCCAGATGTTGTTCCTGTGTGGCTGTTGCCAGTAACAGGTCATCCACATATTGCAAGAGACATTGGGGAGTAGAGAAACTCTCGAGGGCATCCATCATGTGCAGATGGCACAGGGATGGGCTATTATGGAATCCTTGTGGCAAGCAAGTCCACGTGTACTGTCTTCCTTCAAAGGTGAAGACAAACTTATATTGACTCTTAAGGGCCAATGGTAATGACCAAAAACCATTGCAAATGTCCAGAGCACTGAACCATTTCAGGTCAGGGGTCAAGAGTTGTAGCATGTCAAATGCTGATGCCATAGTTGGGGAACAACTGGGGGTGACCTGATTTAGTTTCCTGTAGTCAATAGTAAGTCTCCAGGTGCCTGTGGGTTTTTTTACAGGCCACACTGTGGAGTTAGCACTGGAAACGCAAGTTCTGATTACTCCTTGCTTGAGGAGTGACTTGATTGTTTCTCTAAGAGAAGACAAGGCCTCAGCTGGAAAAGGGTATTGCCTTTGCCTCTCATGTGTTGGGCCTGGCACTTTGATGACAGTGTGCATTCTGACACAGTCATGTTTTTTGATTGCAAACACTTCCAAATGTTGTTGTAAAATGGGGAGAAGCTTTGGGAAAAGTTCATGAGCTTTGAACAATTTATGATGTTATACTCCTTGTCATTGGCAGATATTGTTGCCACAACGTGTGAATCAGGTATCAAAATGGCATGGTATTGACCCTGAATCTGTATTAGTAACATGTTAGTTAGATCCACCACACAGCAGTGTGTCACAAGGAAGTCAATTCCTATAATACTAGGATGATTATGCCTTACCGTTAGTTGGAAAGTGTGTGAGGCTTTTAGATGGCCTAACTCTACCGATAGGGATAGAGAACGGTATGCAGGTAGCCTAGTACCATCAACTCCTGACATGTTGGTCCTCCATCCGGTGGACCAAGGAGATGTGTCTGGATGTTCGTTATGTAATACAGATACAGCTGCACCTGTATCTAGAAAAACTACTAGTAGGCTGCCCCCGACGTCGGCCTCGGTGCAGGGCTTTCCATTCGTATCCAAGACCAGCTTGTTTACAATTCGGACTGGGGCCTGTAATTGTCAATCTGTACTACTGGAAGCATGGAGAGGTTGGGCCTGACTCCTGTGAATCACTTTACCATGCTGCACCAGTGCTGTATAGGGAGGAGCTTTTGGGTTCAGGCCTGTATGAGCCTGAAGGCCTGCACTACCAGTATTCCCATGACCTGTTGGGGTCTGGGTTGCTGGTTGTATCACCACAAGGACCTGTGCAGGAACAGCGTCTGCTACAGAGCGCACTTGTCCCAGGAGCTCTCGGAATTTCTGATTTTCTTCGGCTATCTCCCTATATGAAGGGCCTGTTCTTTGTTGTTGTGGTTTACCGTTACCCTTATGCTTTTTATTCTTATGGCAATTCAGGTTTCCACTCCATTGTTGTTGCTGTTGCGGTTGTTGTTGATGTTGGGTCTGTTGGGGGTGTTGGTTATCAGCTGGAGGGGCCTGTTGATGTTGGGCTTGTTGGTGTTGGGCCTGCCCTTCCACAGTGTAGTGCGTTGTGGCCTCTGAAGCAGGCTCCACAGCGGCTACCTTCTTGGACGTGGAGCCCAGATCATGGATACAGAGTTGGTAAACTCTCTCAGTTTTCTGAAGGATGTCAGCAAACCTATCTGTATTGGGGTAGGTGGTTGGCTCTACCTTTTCTCGTACTGCAGGAATCATGTTCCTAAGGAGCAGGGTCTTATATTTAATAAGATCTACATCCACAGCTTCTTGTGCCAAGTGCTTTCTTGCTCAATAGGCCATCCAAAGTCTCTGGTGGTAAGTCGCTGGACTTTCCTTTGCATTCCGTTTTACAGGGTATGCAAGCAACACTGCTACTACACCTGGGCTGTGAGCAGAAATGAGCTCAGCTGCAACCTCATCAAAGGTGGCGTTCCCATCCTGAAGGATGGCATTGGGGAGTTTGGCCCACAAACTAGGATCGATGGACTGGCATAGTATTTGGACCTGGTATTCTGCAGCGAGGCTAAGCATCTCGCATTTAGAACACACATTTTCTAAGTGACAGCTGAGGTTGTTGGAAGGGTTCATCCGACCGATACTGTCAGCTATTTGATGAACAGAGTAGGCCATTTGTAGGGGATTACTGGGTCGATCAGGCAGAGGTAGATTGTCTCGGGTGCTGTTTAGGGCAGCCCGAGCTTCAGCCTCTGCCGCAGTATGAAAAATACCATCCTGAGTGCCAGTCTCCTGCAGAAGCTGCCTAATCCGGGTTTTAATAGCCCGTTTACTTCTCTCAGGAAGAGGTACATTGCCTATTGCAGTTTTAATAATTGTTTCTATCGTTTGCCTATCTTTCACATTAATAACGGCTATCGGTGGTGCTGTCGGGACCAGGCCTGGGCCTGCTTCCCCCCATCATGGGGGCCGCCATGTTGGTGTCTCCCATGATGGGTGTTACGACGGCAATGATGTATGACATGGTGAGGGTATAGTGGTGACCTGCCATGTTGTGGATGGCTGGGTGGGGTTTTGGGGCCATAATAGGGGTGTGACTGTGCATTGTATTGAGAGATGTTATCATTTGATACTTTTTTTTTAGATGACATGTGTAAGGCAGGTGCTACACCTCCCATTGCCTTAACATGTTAAGCCAGAACCTTTTACTGATGGTGCAGTTTTGCCATTTTGGTTTTATATTTAGCATGACTTACAGTTGCAACATTTATAGTAATCTTATTTTGCATTTGCTTTTGCAACACTTTATACCCGGTGCTCAGTTTGCGATTGTCCCTAGTAGTCCCTTTAAGTCATTACATACCTGGTTTATCTTGTCCTGTAGCTCTCCCATCTCCTTACTTAACTGAGCATTTGCAACACTTAGCAAATTATTTATATGCAATGCCTGTTTTTTTATTTTGTCTCAAACTTTTACACTCTTGCTTTAACATACAAAGTTCCTGTTTTTTAGCTTGAGCTGAATGATGCAAAAGTGAATTTTTTTTTATTTTGCCGAGTTTGGAGTTTAGACTCCAAGTTTTGCTGCAGTTTAACACATTTTGTGTTTTGTAAACCTATTTGTTGCTTAAGAGATGAAATTTGCAGATTGGGGTTTGAAACCTTGCTTTGGAGTCTTTTAGAGCAGCATAGAGAGCCGCGACTATTAACCCTTTAGCTTGACGCTTATTGGTTGATTGTTTTGTCTCTGTATACTGGGTTGAAATCTCCAGTATAGAGTTTTTGGATTGACTTGCGTTTTGCGCGAAGTCAGACCAATTTTTATGAGAGGTAAGGAAGTTTGAGACATTGAGTCTCAGTTTTGTGCAGATATTTGATACGGTGGCCATTGTGTGGGAGGGAACGAAAAATTAAACTGTGAAAAAGGCGCCGTGCTATGTATAGATTTACAGCAGGAGCACTTTATACACAGTCGGGCTACTGTAAAAGTTGTAGGCTTACAATTTAAAGCTGCAATGGCGTGAGTTGAGTTGGCATTGACCACACCCGAAAGGATGACAGCCAGACTTTGTAAGTGACTACAAACTGGTTTTAAAACGGGAGAGGTGATACAGGAATGTACACCTACTGTTTTTGTGGGAAAGGGGAAAAGTTATAGCAACAAGTGAAAACTTACAAACACCAAATATGTCCTTTCGCGGTTGCCAATTGTCAGGAGGTCTAAACCTCACTTTTAGGTTCTTGGCAATATTGGGAATGCAATTAATCACAGACACGTTGCATAAGAGTAATAAACTTGTTTATTGCTACCAAAAGGATAAAATTACAGTTGCCCTAAGCAGTTCTTACCAATACGAACTGGGAGCCAGTGTAAGCGTTCCCTATACCTCGAGGTTTCTTTGTGTCTCTTGGGATCTCCGAGGTACAAGACTAGTGTATCACATTATATACCTATAATAATTACTATGGCTACTGTAAGATAGAAACATTTCTAGTTACAGAGATGAGCCCTATTGGCTAAATTAGAGGTATCTCCACAGTCCAAGCTAACATTATACAATTTTGTAATAGTCATCAGTTTGTGAAACAAAAGAGTTCTTATACAGAGTCTTACATAACTCAGTGTAGTAGTACAAATCACGGAAAGGTGGCAATGCCGACTTACTTATCATAATTATTCCAAGGACACAGGTGCCTTGGCATCTTACCTGTAAGATATACACAGAAAATACATAGGAGAGTATATGTATTAGCAAGCAAAATGTATTGCAACAATATACATACATATCCTGACATCTACTCTTGTACGGTAGATGCCCTTAGCCCTATATGTTATTATAACATATGCCTAAGTACTAGCTGTCTACGGTGTACCTCTGAGGGTACGAATTAGGGTGCAGGGACCTTGTGTAACACTGCCCAGGAGCTGATAGCTGTTTCAGCCTCCAGCACAGTCCACTCCTCGCTACATTCTGAGGCAGTTGCCTCACAATTCAAGGTACCTTCTATTTCATCTTCAACAATTAAACTCGAACTTGGGCCTGCTGCCCACGGATCTACTGACTCAGCCTCTGGCAGGTTCCTTTCAACCTTTTTGAGGGTTGAAAAGACCATTTCTTCCTGCCACTGAAAGTTGCTCTGGGTCACACCCTCAAAAAACTCTTTTACTAGCTCCTCTGGATCTTCTTGCCTACATGAAGTTTCTCCCGGTAAGGCACAGATTGGGCCCTCACAGAAACCATGTTGGAGCCAGACGCATTGCTTTGGCCTTGGCTTGCACAATGCCAGCATCTGCACACATCCCAGACTGCTTCCTGCAATCTTTACAGTGTGGAATCATGAGGACATCCCTCCCAGTTCTCATGCAGATCACACAGACATGCACTGGAAAGTTTGGTAATGCTTCATTTGCTGGTGCACCTTCACAACTGTACACTCTTTCATACTGATCTAGTTCTATTTCTTGCTAGGCTATCCAGGCTCTGACGTGGAGTGGATACCCTGTCTTTTTTACTAGTCATTTTGCTCTGCAACAAAACAAGACACACGTCCCAGTTACTGATCTGCACTGTTAGCATTTAGCATACTGGTTCTGACTGTTTAAACTGTAAATGTCTTTCTTTCTGCACTTTGCTGGAACTGCTGCATGAATTTCACTTTGTTTCAAACTTTTGGTACAGTCTTTGGTTGTTTTGTACAATTAGACCCCGCCTCAACAATGGCGCTTTGTTGTTTCTTTACAGTTTGCTTTGAACTACGCCCCAACATGTCCACTGAACTTTTCTGCATTATACACATACTACTCAGGCTGCATTTGAGTTCTCTGCCAGAGCATTTCAGTTTTATCATGCACAAACTTGCAAAATGGACTTTGAGAAAAATCAGCACAATCTTTAAATCCTGCACACACTTTCCTTTGACTTTGCTTAGTACAGCCCAGTAAACAAATAGCTTGTTTGCTTGCTACCAGCCACAGTCACTATTGCTCAGTCCTTTTTACTCTCAAATTTACTTGTATTACTTAATCTTTTGCTGCCTCTCACACTAGAGCTTTACATTTCTCAGTGCTCAGTCTTTTTGCTTTTGCTGCCATTCTGTACTTACAGAGAGTAGCTGGTTCCCTCTGATGGTATTTGTGGCCTTCCTACTGAACTGAGGATTGTTGGGGTCATTTGGGCTATCCAGCCCACTGGCTTACACCATGCACACTCGTGGTCACTCACCACTGCAGTCGCTTAATGGGAGGAGTCCAATTTGCAAAGTTTGAAAGTCTTTTTTAGTAAATCTACAAAGTTCTCCTTCGCAATGGTTCAATCTGCTGATGCTGGCTCTAAACTGCTCGCACGCTCCTTGCTCTCTCCTCCTTGACCACTCCCTTAGCACAGAGACTCCAGGCAATGGGTGGCACTTGGTGGTGTGGACCAGTCACACCACGACATGCAAATGAGCTCTCTCTCTGTCTCTCTCTTGTTCGCTGTCCTTCACAATGATCGCTAAGCAGGCAATTTAAACTGCAAAACTGAACTTTTTTTTCATGGCTTGAAATTTCAACAGGCTGACACTCTCTCAGGTAATTGTGTCACAGTTTTTTGTGCACTTCCTTTAGCGACTCCCCAGTTTATATCACAAACACTTGAAACTTTCTGTACACTTAAGCACAAATGTTCTCTTGGTCCGCAACTACTTTTAACTTTGAAATATTTACTTTTAACAATCTTTTAAGCACATTGACTGACAGGGCACACATTCTTAAAGCAGCAGTTCTTGATATTACAGTTTCCTCAAGCAATACAGACAGCACATTTTTCCTCAGAAACACAGTCAGAAAATTTGGGATGGCACTTTGCTGGTCACAACTTTACTTTTCCTCTCAATGATTTCTGTTATGGAACACTGCCAACAGCCAGAATGACCTTAGACATACCCTCAGCAATTGCACTGGCAAGGCAACTTTTGTCCTGTCTTCCAAGATCTTTGGACAAGCCCCCAATTTTGCAACCCTTACCCTGGCCATGAGTGGCATCCTGCAACCAGGACCCCCCCCCTTACTTGTACATAGATAAGGCAACAAACCACAAGTTGGCAAACAATAGGCATCACCCCTGGTGCTGGGACAAATACCTGGCATGGCATCTAAGAGGTTGGGGGGAGTTAGAGCACAAAATATAGAGGATAATGGATGGGAAACACAATAACCACACTGTAATCACATCAAGCGGTTTCCATGACAACTAGGTAAACCTCGAGAATGCAGCTCAAGAGGTTTACAGTTGTCATGGAAACCACAGGATGCGATTTCAGCAAGGTTATTGTCTGTTGCCCATCCATTAGCTTTTATAGTGTATGGGGCAAAATACACTATAAAAGCTACTGGTTTTCAATAATTAAAAAAACATCAGTAATCATTTTATAAAAAAAATAAAAAAAGTGCCATGAGTGATGGCCAGAAGTTTCAAATCTCACACCCTCACCCTCTCGAACAAGCCACGATAAACGTCCCACACTTTGTATTTTTTAAAAAATGCAGAACAATCGACGATGAGCCTCTTTATGTACCTTGGTTCTTGCTCTAGGTCTGATACTCCACAGTGCAGCTCTCATGGTTATTCAGCAATGCCATGATACCATTACTTGGCAGAAGAAATTCAGGAAATCCAGAGGAGATGTACATGCGCAAACCCACTAAAGTTATTACGGTATCGATGTGACATAGTCAAGAGGGGTTAACAACCTCTTGATGTCACATCAGTACCATAACAAACAGTCTGAATTCAGACAGTAATAAGGGTTCCCCATACATTATAACATTTATATTTACACTGAGTTCTGGGAAAGAGGTGCTAGGGCTATGCTAGGTCTAACTTCTGAGGGGGCCCATAAACAAATTCACTCTAGGAAGCTCAGATGGAATGTCCAGAACTGGAGATGGGATTGTACAGCATGATTTTATTCTGACGCAGATGGAAAAAAACAGTATGGGGTGGTCCCTCAGGTTTGAAACTGTAAATTACTGTTTCACACAAGTACTTTTCTCTTCCAGAACAACACATTTCTTGGGTTTTGCACATTCTTCTCTGTCACAAACTATGACCAGTCCCTCTCCCTGTACTACAGATATACAAGGACATCCTTTTTCCAAAAGTGTCTGTTATGTGGGAGTTACCACACACTTCACATTCAACATTTCTTTTCTCTAAGTGTCTATTACATGGAGGTTGCAACACACTTTAAAACATGACATCTTCCTGACCTGATGGGCTTAGTTAACATCTGCAGGGTAAACTTGTACCCTTCTGATGACCAATTAGCCCTGACTGGAATTTTAGGTGAGGGTCTGCCCACCCTAACCCCAGCCAGCCTCTACCATCCTTTTGGGATTAGTCAAATCAGATCCTTTAATCTCACCAGATTGCTAAAGGCATCCACATATTTAAATTACATTCAGCACATATTAGTGGAGAGGCTGGGGCTCTGAGTAGTGTATTTTAGACTGGTCTCTGGGCACATGTCTCTTTTTTTTTTTTTCCCCTGTTTTCCATTAGCAGATTATAAAGATCTGCCACTAGAGGGACCTTAGTTCTTTCACTTGTGGTGCAACTGTGTCATAACAGTATAGTCTTCTCTTCCTCCTTACTTTTAGTAGTCTTCTCTTTCCCCTAACTTATAAGAGTTTCTCTCAATGGTGTTTCACCTGATACAATAAAGTTTAATTGTTTCTTATACTCTCCTGCTCATTCCACTACATATCTTTTCTCACCATGCCTCTAGACTCACTCAGACTACTTCTCCCTATCCTCTCTGTCCTCTTTCTCCCCCTTCTCACCCACACCCCTTCCCCCTCCCCATTAATACCAGTCCCAATCTGCCACACTACACTACGCTACACTATCCTGTAATCAGTTATGTTGTTACACTGTCTCCCTCGCTTCAGACCTGGGAACACTACCCCTTCTGCCCAAGTACCTCACTCTTAGCAATGCCTATTTACTGCACACTGCCACATATTCTATGCTTGCAGCCTCCTTCTCTCCACACACCCTTATCTCCAGTCTAGCCAGCTCTGTACCTTGGTATAAGAGTGTAAAGCTTCACTACATTATTATTGCACTCCTGCTCCTATTTTCTAGAGACATAACTCCTAACCCTGGATCTTGCCCTCTAAGTGCCTCAGTGCCCCGATCTACTGCTTCTTGCCCTCTAAGCACCTCGGCACTCCCATCTACTGCTCCAGGAACTTCCCCATCGAGCCTCACTGCCCTTCCCCATAGTCTCAAAATTCTTCACCTAAATATATGCAGGCTTCTCCCTAAAGTCGATCTACTACAGCCTCTGGTTGCTTTGCTTGGTCCTGATATTATCATCCTGTCTGAAACCTGGCTTAACAATAGAATAGGTGACCCTTCTCTCTCCATCCCGGGCTATACTATATCTCAATAAGATCAGTCAGGGAGGGGTGGAGGAGTGGCTATCTGTGTCTCCTCATCTGTCCAATTCACAACCATTCTTTCCACCTCTATCCCGAAAACATATGAGATGCTCATCTTACAGCTATCCCTCCCTTTCTCCATCCCTATATTTGTGGCAGGTGCCTATTGTCACCCAGGCCTCCACTCCTCTGTTGTTACAGACAGCTCCATAGTATCCCACACCTCCTCGGGTGAAGTTTATATTATGGGTGACTTTAACTTAAACTGGTTATCCCCCACAATGAACAAAGTATGAAATGAAATTGATGGCCATAACTTATCACAGCTTATCCTTGATTTAACTCTGATGAACTATAAAATGAGTAACCACTCCTTAATCGACTGGGGCCTCATCTCATACCAACATAGGGCCATTAAATCTGGTGTATTGTCAGATGCCCTAAGTGACCACCTTATGACCTTTCTGATACGTAAAATTCACAGAATCAAGGCTCCCTCTTAAAACCTTAATGACTCGCTCATATAAATCTCTGAACCTCGCTTCCCTCCTCCATGACCTAGTTCGCGCAAACTGGGTCCCTATAGCATCAGCGAACTCGATAGACTAAGCTGCAGAATATTTTAAAGGTAAATTTCTCAACATTTGGAATCAGTAAGCCCCACTTTGATGTATCAGAGTCCGTGGGAGCCACCTTCCATGGATCTCACCTGAACTCATATTGTCAATGAGTGCGGGATGAAGTTCGGAAGCTACATAAATCCTCAAAGCTCCCTAAAGACTATGACGCATATTGTTCTCTTAGCAGCAAGTGCTCAAAATCCATTTGTTTGGCTAAGGCAGACTACTTTAGCTCAACCTTTCAATCCAATATCAACAATCCCTCTAAATTCCGGAAAGTCATCCACTCACTCTGCCTCCACTCCTCCCTTCCTCTTCCTCAATATAAGCAACATCCTTATTACTGATCACCTCAGTGTTGCTACTGAATTTAATTCATAATTCACCTCTTGTGCCTCTGCTCTCCTATCCTCCTTATCATCTACTAGGCCAGGTGCCCCCTCCACCTCACCTCGCATGCTGCCCCAGTCTACTTGCTTCTCTTTCGCTAAAAGTGACCCTTCTGACACCTTGGATGCCTTGTATGCCTTAAACCCATCCAAAGGCAGTTTGTCTGATGGCTGGAACCCAAGCTGCTATATCTCTCAGCTATGGCTATTGCTGCCCCACTGTCTGACCTCTTCAACCTCTCATTTGAAATGGCAGCCATGCCATTGTTCTTCCCCTACCTAAGGGTGGTGATCCTTCCTCATCGGGGAACTACCATCCCATATCCCTCCTTCCCACCCTTGCCAAACTGCAAGAACAATTAGTTCTTGCCCAACTCTCTTCTTATCTCTCTAACTCCAACTTTTTCACTCCTTCCAATCTGGTTTTTGGAAAAAACACTCCACCACCACCACCTCCCTGATTAGGCTCACTGGCTCTATGCTCTCAGGGATAGACAGTGGTCAAATTACATCTGCCATTTTTGTCGACCTAGCCAAGGCTTTCAACACCGTTTCCCACTACCTACTACTAAACTCCCTTTCCTCAGCTGGTCTGACTGACTCTGCCACTAACTGGTTCAGAGCCTACCTTATAGGTCAGACCCAGTCAGTCAGAATCACTGACTCCACATCTCCCCGCCCCATCAACACTGGTGTCCCTCAAGGGTCCATGTTGGGCCCTATACTTTTCTCCATATTTCTTAATGACCTAGCATCTGTCTGTACATCAACCTCAATACACATGTACACAGATGACACAGTTCTCTACACCTCCGGACAGTCCCCCACTGATGTTGCAAACAGACTGCAGCAGGACTTCAACAATGTTCAGTACTGGTTTTGTTCTCATCAACTTTTTCTAAATGCCAAGAAGACAGTCTGCATGACCTTCAGCACTCGGCAGAGACTCTCTAGGCTCCCCATCCTGCCCTCCTTCCATACCCTTGATGGAACAGTCTTTGAGGACACCTCCTCATTCAGATATCTGGGTTTTTGGCTTGACCAACATCTCACCTTCTCTGATCATGTGGACACCATCCTGAAAAAGCTGCGCCCCAAGCTTGGCGCTCTATACAGGAACTAGAACTGCCTCCCTCTCCTGGCTAGGTGCAAACTTGTCCAGAAGATGATCCTTCCTATTTTTGACTACTACCGTGATGTAGTCTACAGTGCTGCTCCCAAGACCTCCTTAGCCAGATTGGATACCTTCTTCAACTCCTTCTGTCGCTTTGCTCTGGACTCCCTTCCTCTCAGCCACCACTGTCAACTCTACCACTCCCTGGCATTTCCCTCACTAGAAAATAGACGCCTCCATCATTGTGCTAAATTTGTCTATAAATTCTGGTTTGGATTGCTCCCATCCTAACTCACCTCCTCTCTATCAGTCCTCTCACTTAGATCTTATGATGCCCGTTCCTTGGTTGTCCCTCACCAGTCTACCACTGTAGGCCAGGCTGCTTTCTCATATCACTTCCCAAAACTGTGGAATTCACTTCCTCACTAGATTCACCACTCCTCCTCTCCCTCTTCCATAACTTCAGCCCTACATAATTTCCTCTCTGTGCATTTTACCTGCAATTAATTTACCTGGTATTCCTGACCTGCTCTCCAGTGTCTATCAATATATTATGTAACTATTCTGAACTACAGCTCCCTTCTAGCCCACTACGTTTTTCCCTACTGAGATCCCTACCTGGCCATTTCTTTGGGCTATCGATAACTACCAATATAGCTATGACTTTATGTTCCTATCAATCTACTACTATCATTATATCTATAACCTTGATTCCTGTTCATCTGCTTCCCTCTCAGCATTGCTACCTTTCCAACTCTGCTGTTACACCCTATCCACCCCTTTCTTTCAGGCTAAATGGTTACATCACCATGAATTTAAGGTGTTATCCTAATGTAATGCACTTGATCTGTCCATTGGGACAATTGAACTCTTTGCTGCACTTAATATGTTTTTTCTGTTATTTGCTATTTACCACTGCCAATAGTGTTGTAATAATGTTTACTGTTGTATGCACATATGTATTTCCACTACCCTTTCCCTCAGGATGCACTGTGAGACAAGCAACTTGTTGTTCCTGCCTTTCCTGGTGAAACGCTTCAGTAAATAAATAAATAAACATACACCACCAGACGACTCTCAAAAAACTAGTCTCTGTTTCTGTACTGACAGTTTTGTTTGTCTCTTGTTACAGACATCAGACTGGTGGAGAAAAACACACTTCTCCCTGTTGCTTTTCAATAGCTTTATCTCCGACCTGGGAAGCTGGAAAACCTTTTTGTTCCTCAGGGGATTGCCCCTTGGAAACACTGAATTTATCAGTCCCATTCTCTCTGTAAGACTTGACCCACAAGGGTACTACTGGCAGTGGTCTCCACCACGTTCTGTGGTACTGCTGCTATTTTCACTCACCGGGGTTTGAAAAATGACCAGAGGTCCTTCACCCATCCTCAGGGCAGGCTGGCAGGCTCCTGCACACTGAGCTCTGCTCACTCTGACTTCTGCTACAGAACAAAACAATTACTCACCTTAGTAATTATGTTTCTTCTAATGGAGTCTTGCTGTATTCTGACTTTTGCAGTTAGCCCCAGCACTCAAAATGCCCCGGAGAGTAGAGAGTTAATTTCTATGCAGTGCATAGAACGTAGAGCTCAAGTTCAGTTCAAACCTCTGTCTGCTGCACTTTGAAGTGCAACTGTCGGATTCTTATGAACTAATACTAACTAACTACTATGTGGAAATTGTAAAATTTTTACTAGCCAAATGGCAACCAAATATTTTGGATCCCCAAAAGACTCAAGTCAAGAAATCCAAAATCAAAAACCAGGTAGTGAACAACTTGGCCTGGCCCAATCTGGAGCAATCAGAATCACTTTGCAAGGTTATGACCTTACCTTGACCAGAACCTTGAACAGTAGAGGAAAGGAAGGGAAGGCATATAGAAATTTCCCTTCCCAGTTCAAAATCAGAGCAGCCAGAGGGACTGAGCCCAAGACTGGGGGTCTGCAACAAAACAGAGGAAGTTGGTGATTGTCTGGGGCTACAAAGAGATCTATCTCTGGAGTACCCCACCTTGAAAAAATCACTTTCAACACCAGAGGGTCCAGGGACCATTTGTGATGGCCCTGGGAGATCCTGCTCAATGCATCTGCTAGCACATTGTCCTTCCCTGGAAGGTGGACTGCTATCAGAGAGGTCTGCAGAGAATAAGCTAGGGACCACAATTTCATGGCTTCCATGCACAAGGCCGTAGACCAGATGCCTCCTTGCTTGTTGATGTCCCACATGGTAGTGGTGTTGTCTGTCCTGACCTGAACCACCTTGTTCTGCACTGACTGAGAGAAAGCTTGCAGGGCCAGAAAGACTGCCCTGAGTTCCAAGAGATTGATATTAAGAAAGGATTCCTGAGGGGACCACAGACCCTGGGCTGTGAGAGACCCCAGATGGGCTCCCAACCCCCCTAGAGAAGCATCCATGGTTAGGACCACAGAGTGAGACTGAGTGATGAATGGGACTCCTTGCCTGAGGTTGCCCTGATCCTGCCACCATTGGAGAGTCTGGATCAGAATCTGGGTCACTGGAACTAGTTTGGTTAGAGAATCTTTCGTCTGAGACCAAAAGGCCCTCAGGTGAAACTGAATGCCCCTCATCTGAAATCTGGCCCCTTGGACCACTGCTGTAGAAGCTGCCATGTGGCCCAGAAGTTGAAGTAAGTGCCTTGCTTGCCGAGAGACCAGAAGGTGGAATGAAGAGGCCAACTCTACAATAGCCCTTGCCTTTTCCAGGGGAAGAAAAGCTCTTGTTTTGACTGTATCCAGCTGTGCCCCTATGAAGGTGATGAGCTGTACAGGCTTGAGAACTGACTTGGGAAGACTGAGAAGGAATCCTAGGGAAGTGAGCACTTGCTGAGTCACTTGAAGATCTGACTTGACTTGGTCTGGGGACTGACCCACAATGAGCCAGTCATCTAGGTATGGAGATATTGAAATATTTTTCCTTCTTAAAAAGGCCACTACTACTGCTAGGCATTTTGTGAATACCCTTGGAGCTGATGTCAGGCCAAAGGGCATAGCTTTGAACTGATAATGACCTGAAGGCAATTCGAACCTGAGGTACTTTCTGTGGGAGCAACTGATGGGAATGTGAAAGTAGGCATCTTTTAAGTCCAGGGAGGCTAGCCAGTCCCCTGGCCTTAGAGAGGGAAGGATTATTCCCAGAGTCACCATTTTGAATTTTGGTTTTAAGAGATGTTTGTTCAGGTATATTAAGTCTAGGATGGGTCACCACTCCCCTGTCTTTTTTGGGGTAAGAAAGTACCTGGAGTACAGACTTTTGTCCCTGTGCAATGTAGGAACTCTCTCTATAGCCTTTAGAGCCAGTAGAGATGAAACCTCTACCTCTAAGGCAATGCTTTCGGAGATGCTTGCAGTTGGAAAAGATCTGGCCCTCAGCTTAGGAAATTTCTTGAAGCTGAGAACCAGCCCCAGGCTTACCACCTCCAGGACCCACTTGTCTGAGGTAACAGACATCCAGTCCTGGACAAAGTAAGCCAGCCGGCCTCCTACAGGAATGGGGGAGTCGACCCGGGCTGACACATCAGGGTGTCTGTTTGGCAGGAGCCTTAGGTTGAAGGATGGATGTAGCCCTGATCCCTCTTCTGCCTCTCCCTCTGAAGAACCCCATCTGAGGAAAGGGAGAAGAGGCCTATGCTTGGTAGAAAGGCCTATGAAAAGGCCTGCCCCTGGGGATCCGTCCTTATTCCCACAATAGAGAATACCGAATGACGAAATCCCGAAAAAAAAATATCGAATAAACAAAATACAGAAACAAAATAAGACCGACAATAGGAAGACAGAAAATCCAAATCCAGCATCTAATCAGCACTACTAAAGTATTGATTATTATCTATTCAGAATAAAAGTTTATCAAGCCCTAATGAAGCTTGATACTCAAAATATCTGAGTTTCTGAGTTAGAAGGTCTTATGGAGTCCTCGAGTACAGACAGCAGGTTTTGGAGAAATAATTTCAGAACAATTGTATTGCCATAGTCCATTAAACACGGCAAAGCCACATTTAAACATATATGATGGCTTCACCAGTAAAAGTTGGATTCGCCCAGATGAAAATAGAGCTCAAGTAGAATATTGTGTAGACTACTGAATACTGAATGCTAAAATACTAGGTAGTAGAGTGTTACTTACTTTCAAAGTTGTCTCTGTTAGGAGCCCAAGTGCCTATAATTCTAGAGACCTTCAATGGATCCCTTGGATTTACTTTTAGTATTGATCTGAGTCCGATTTTAAAAGATACCCAAAATGCAGCCAATGCAAGGGCGCATACGTTGAAACCCGTTTTGTGAAAGGCGCTAAAGAAAGAAAAATTGCATGAACTGCCAAATGGAGTGCTTTAAAGTGCTTCCATGTACTCGCAATCCTGTATTCTCATTTCTGCCAAAAACACATCCTGCTCAATTAAAATTAAAAGCAGGTCGGACTCCGGATTTCGAGCTCTAAATTCCTAAGTTGGTTTATTTTAGTAATTTATTTTAAAATTACCAGTGTGCTTCTCAATACGAAGTGCAACGCTCGCTTAGCATAAATGTAATAGAAGCTCCAGAAATCTCGGAATGCTTGGACTGCTTACTTCAGCTTCTGCATCGCTTAATGTCATAAAACACTGTGTATGCGCAGTGAAGACTTTGATTACAGCCTTGCATCAGTGCACCAGGTAATCAGGTAATCATCACACCTGATGACCTCATGACCTTTTATATTTCAGTATTTTGTACGTTGGGATTTCAAATGTATCGGGAAATTGGCCGTTCGGGATATTTTGCATGGTAATTTACAATTCAGTATTTTTTTAGACGGGATTTAGTACCTAACCCCTGCCCCTGCCCTTAGCCTGCTGCCTTTGAGGAGTTGCCTGCCTTTCCTTGGCCTGTGCACTCCTATAGGTGGTCCTATACTCATCCATCTTTTTCATGTAATTCTCTGTCTGCTCCCCAAACAGAGAATTACCCATTACAGGGAAATCCATGGCCTTAGCCTGGGTGTCCTGTGAGAGACTAGTACATCTAAGCTAAGCCATTCCTCCAACCTTGCCAAGTCCCTTCTCATTGTTTCCATGCCTCTTTGTGTGTCAACCTTGTTGCAGATCTTTGTATCATCTGCAAAGAGGCATACTTTTCCTTCCAGTCCCTCTGCAATGTCACTTATAAAGACATTAAAAAGGACTGGACCCAGTACTGAACCCTGCGGTACCCCACTAGTATCCCCTCTTTCTTCAGAGTGGACTCCTTTTACAATTACCTTCCCGTGTCATGTTGTCCAGTCAATGTTTTACTCAGGCTACCACCCTGGGACCCACTCCAAGGCTGGTTAATTTGATTATTAGTCTTCTTTGTGGGACTGTGTCAAATGCCTTGCTAAAGTCTAGGTAGGCCATGTCCACAGCCCCTCCTTGGTCTACTACTTTGGTCACCCAGTCAAATAAATCAATTAGATTAGTTTGACATGACCTTCCTGCTGTGAACCCAGCTGAAATGCTGCCTTGGGTCCTGTGCTTCACTTTACTCTAGGTACTTAACAATTCTTTCCTTCAGAAGTGATTCCATCATTTTCCCCTACCACAGAGGTCAAACTGACAGGTCTGCAGTTTCCTGCCTCTGTCGTGCTTCCACTTTTGTGAAGGGGAATCACATCTGCCTTCCTCCAGTCCTCAGGTACCACACCATCCTCCCATGATTTGTTAAAAAGGGTAGTCAGTGGTGTCACTAGTTCTCCCCTTAATTCTTTTAGAATTCTGGGGTGAATTCCATCAGGCCCCATTGCTTTGTCCACCTTCAGTTTTAGGAGTTCTTTCAGAACCCTTTCTTCTGTGAAAGGACTGGGATTGACCCCCCCTATCCAGAGTGCTTCTGTTAATTGGATTAGGCACCTCTCCCTCCTCCACTTTTGTGAATACTGAGCAGAAGTACTTGTTCAGTATCCCTGCTTTTTCACTGTCCCTCTCTGCACACCCACCGTCCTTTCTATTCAACCTCACTATCCCTCCCTTTGTCTTTCTACACTCCCTGATGTACCTATAAAAAGTTTTATCCCCCTTCTTAACCGAGTTGGCTATCTTTTCCTCAGTTTGGGCCTTTGCTATTCTGACTTCCCTACCTGCTTCCTTCTGCCTTAACTGGTACAGTTCTCTGCCCTGCTCCTTCTGTGTTTCCTTATACTTCCTAAATGCTATCGTTTTTTTCCCTAACCTTCCCCACCATCTCTTTTGAGAACCATAGGGGCTTTTTGTTTCATTTTGATTTGTTTATTTGCTTCACACAAAGGCTTGTTGCTACAGTGATGGCAGTTTTGATGTTTCCCCATTGTTGCTTCACCTCTCCTTCTAGTCTGTTTGCTAGTGCTTTTCTAAGGCACTCTCCCATCTAGCCAAAGTCAGCCCTCCTGAAGTCCAGTACCCTCTTTTTTGTATGGCTTGACTCTGTAGCTCAGTTTATTATGAACCACACTGTTCGGTGGTCACTTGTTCCCAGATGGCTACCCACTTCTAGATCTGAGATCCTCTCACTGTCCCCATTTGAGAGTATGAGGTCTAAGATTGCTCCCTCATGAGTGGGTTTCAAAACCCTGAGGCATGCCACCTGTAGGGCATTGAGAATGGCCCTGCTCTTGGATGTGGTTGCAGCAAAGGTGCTCCAGTTAACATCTGGCATATTCAGGTCCCTCATCAACAGTATCTCCCCTTTCTCTGCCATCCTAAGGATGCCTTCTATCATATCTTTGTCTATTCCCTCTCCCTGACATGGGGGTCTGTATACAACCCCTGTGTTGATTGTAGTACCATTTCCAGTCTCTAAGGTGATCCACAGTGACTCATCTCCTCCCTGTTTACTTTTTTGTTCCATTGCTTTTATCCCTTCCCTTACATAGAGAGCTACTCCTCTCCCTCTTCTGCCCTTTCTGTCTCTCCTGTAGGTTCTGTACCCTGGTATGTTAACATCCCAGTCATGGTTCTTTGTGTACCATGTTTCTGTGACTGCTACAATATCCAGGCATCCCTCTTCCATCAAGGCTACAAGTTCTGGGAGCTTGTTGCCCATTTTACGGGCATTGGTACTCATTACCCTCCATTTCTTGATGGCCTTACCCCCTTTTTGCCCCATTGCTGTCCTTATTGCCTTTGTCATTTTCTCCATTTACCCCTGCCCTTCTCCTTATCGACATCTCTATCTTGGTGTTTACCTCACTTACTACTCTGATTTTTTGGGGTGGGCTAAGATTTCCCTGCTCCTTTCCAGTGCCTCCCCCCCTTGGCTAGTTTAAATGCTTGCCAATGAAGCATTTAAACCTATCACCTAGGATCCTGGTTCCCCTCCTAGACAGATGCAGACCATCATGCCAGTATAGGCTTGCATCACTCCAGGTGGACCCCAGTCCCCAATGAAGTCAAATCCCTGAGCTCTGCACCAGTTTTTCAACCACTGGTTGAATCCCATGGTGTGGAGCACCCTAGCCTCATCCATGCCATCGACAGGCAGCACCTCCAAGAAGGCTACCGTGCATACTACTTGTCTAAGGCCCCTCCCCAACTCCACAAACTCTTCCTGCACTGCTCTGATCCCTTTCTCAGCCAGGTCATTTATCTCTAGGTGGACAATGACATCCAGCTACCTCCTTCGTGCAGCTGCTCCAGCGATCTTGAGGATTCGCTCCCTGTCCCTCCAAGCCATCGCGCCAGGCAGGCACCTTACCTCCCTTTCCCCTTCCTCCCCCAGTTCTACCCTCCTAATAATGGAGTCCCCCACCAGGAGCTGTTTACTTCCCCTGTGGGTCCAATGCCACCCTACTGTGGATCTCATTTTTTGGAGGTTCCCAGCATCCTCCTTGGTCTCCACTGTGGGTGCCTCCATAGAGGAACCAAACTTTGTCACAATGGCATATGAACTGTGGAGAGGTACAACTGGAGAGATGCACCTCTGTTCCACCACCCTCACCCTCCCTGAGCCCACTGTGGTTCAACCGCTCCTCTTTCTTTTCAACCTCTGAGGCAATGGCAGTGGCCCAGGTGGTCCTGGGTGGGAGAGAAGTCCCCCAAATGCTGGCCAACTCAACCTGGGGATGAGCAACCTCCTCCCTCAGCCCAGAAAGGTGTCTGCAGATGGGACAACACCACATCCTACAGAATGTCTCCCGGAAGACTGCTGCTCCACAGCCACTGCACTGCACTGCACCACTCCCATCATGTCTTGTTTCTGACCCCTTAACTGTTGTTTGGAATATTTACTCTTTCCTATGTTTCTTTTTCTCCCTACTTACTTATTGCATCTGTGCCCTTTAAGCTAGTGATCTTCCTGTTCTGAGACAAGAAGTTCCCATATTTCTCAGTAGTCTCCTTACTTGCTGAAAGTCCGACCTCCAGCAGCTGGGGGGAAGGAGAGGTGCTCATTTCCTTCTAGGATGATGAGTCTTTTGTGGTTCTGTGATCACTCACTTCCTGCTCCCAAACATGAAGTTCCTGTTGCCAATCAAATCCTGTGCCTATAAAAGTAGAACTGGCTGGGGGGGGGGGGCAGTATATTCCCAGAAGAGAAGTATAGTTATAACAGCAGCTCCTTCTTCTTGGTGTTCTCTGCCTGTTCTCTGGCAGAAGCTTTCTAGGGCAATGTTTAAATCAGGCTTTAACCTGCCTTCCTTCTAGCTATGCCACTCTCCCTACTTCACAGTTCTTTCTACACTTTGTAATTGCACAGATAACAATTCCCTTCAGCCAACTCTGACAAACACACTAACTTTTTTTTGTTTTGTTTTGTTTTTACCCTAAACTGAAGGTCCCAGTAATAGAGTTCTAGTTCTTAAGACCCAGTAGAGAAGTATAGCTATAACAGCAGCTCCTTCTTCTTGGTGTTCTCTGCACTTGATTCAACAAATATTTACACAGAATTGATGTTTTTCTATCTGAGTCTTTTTAGAGGAGTATATCACAAAGCAGACGTGTGAATATCTGAAGGTACCTAAACCAATGAGATACACTCTATACATGGTTCCAAAAGTTCATACAAATAAAACAGTTCCCACTGGGGGGATCTATTGTGTCAAGTGTGATGTCTCTTACTGAGCCCCTCACCTGATAGGTAGAGGCATGTATACAGAAGATAGTGAGTGGCTTTAGCTTTTATCTAAGAGATACAACTGAAGTTTTGAATCTTGTAGAAAACCTACACGTGGAAAACAGTTAGGATCTGGTGACACTTGATGTCACCAGTTTATATATCAACCTCCCACATAGTTTGATTGAAGCACTAGAAAACACTCTAGTGGAATCTGAGCCGTATAGTGGACATGAGGTAAATTTCTTAGTGCAGTTAACTTATATGGTTTTGCCAATGAATGCTTTCACCTTCCTAGGAACTATGTAATGTCAGGTCAAAGGAACCGTCATGAAGACATTGTTCATCCCCAGATGCTCTATCTATGGAAATGGGAAGATGAACGCATTAGATCTGTTGAAAATGACCTGTTCCTTTCCTGTATTAAGTTGCACCATCACTATGATGTGCCAATGATCTGTAAAGAAACACCAACATGTTGTCTGAATTTGTAGCATATTTAGGGAACACAAATACACATCTAAAATTCTCAGTAGTGATCTAAACAAAATGAACTTTCATTATTTGACTTTGATTAACGATGGTAGTGGTGGGATTCGAACTGACCTGTCTCATAAAAGTACAGATCATGGTTCAGTTCTCCACTGTATTAGCTGTCTCCCTGCCATATTTTGGATAACATACTGATGAGGCAATATTACTGGCTCAAATGTAATTCCAGCAGTGAAACAGATTTCATCTGCAGAAGGAACAAACAGATGAATTGCTTTTTACAAAGGGGTTACTCTGAAAGATGCCTACCAAAGAGCCTATATAAATCAGAAAGCCCGTGAGGAGTTATGTGGAAATAATAGACAAACTATATACACACATTGAAAGGAGGCTACATTTTGTGACTGCTTATAATATTCAGACCAAGAACATGGAAAATAATTAAAAGTTTATACAGATAATGTTAATGAGTTCATTAGAATTTTTCCTCTAAAGCCACTGCACAACACATTTTGGCTTCTTACATGTGTTAAAAGATTTTAACTGCACATACATATATCATTTTTAGCTCTGTAAGAAACAAATGTATTTACTGTTTGAAGTTGACAGCAGTTCAGCTTTTCTTTACACAGTTTAATCCAAGGTGTCTTTAGCTTCAGTTAGATTTTCTCACTTGTTCAAATGAATGAAGTTAAGTGAACTCCTTCAGTTGCCATGATTGTATTATTGCGCCAAGCAACTATTTATCTAGCTATGAATTGGCCATCACCACCCCAAGGAATTAATATTTATTATAATTGTAACACTTTGACATCCATAAGCTAAACAAAAAGGAAAAAAAGCTGCATTTATATACTGAAATTTAAAATGTCCCTGAAGTGTAACATAGCCAACACTTATCTGTGCTGTGATGTTACACTGTGTATATTAAGAGAAGCTGAGACATGTTCTAACCACACCCCCTAATGAAGAGCCGGTTCTAATTTTGTTCTTGTTGTCACATTTTGTGTTTTGTTATATTATCTTTTTTTTACAAGTGTTGCTAACATACAGCAATAAAAAATTAGATTGAGCTAAGCTGTGAGAACGCTTGCTACCTTTGTTCTTGGACTGCTCAGCTTTGTGAATCACCTGTCTCCCTCCTGGTGTGTGACTCCCTTTGTTGAAACCTGCGCTTCCTGTATAGTAATTGGAACACAGCCTCGTGGCTGTTGGGAGACAGCAGCTCTTCTTCTGTCATTGTACAGTAATGGGTGAGGGTAGCTTGCAATGTCACCAAGTTACAAAGCTATTTGAAACCTGAAGAAATGTCACAGCTGGGGACAAATGCAGGCTTTACCCTCTCAAGTACCTCTATAGCCACTAGATGCAGCATCATAGAAACAGATTGCTTTGCTGTAAATTCAGAACCAACAAGTTAAGAGCATGTAGTTCATCGGCATTTCCATAAGGTGGAAAAACGTATATTCAGGGAGGTAGAACAACATTATAATAAGAAGTTTCTCAAATAATACTTTGACAAGGAATGGGTCCAAAGAAGGCCTGCTGGTGGGGAAAAAAAATCCTTCTTGCGGTCTGTAAAATCTGCATCTGAGAGATAAGTGGAAACAAAACATCAAGGACTGCTCCAGATACTTTGTGGAAATACTCATTGAATAATATGAGTACAACCCCGCACACACACTGGTTGAAATTCAAACAATCAACAAGAGCTTGGAAGCATACCAACCTATATCACTTGTCAAGCAATTAGATTTGAAACTTGCAACAAAAATTGCCAAAAAGGAAGAGGAAGTGATTGAAAGAAAAAGAAACAACTTAGCAAGGGATGAACAGGACTACACCACCTGTATAATTGGCCTAAAGTGAAGAAGATCAAGGCCTGTATGTTGTGGTCACTCCCAAGGAAAATCAGAAAGAAGAGGAAGAAACTGTACATAGCACTTTTCTTTTCTTTTTTCTATATTTTTGTTGTTGGGCATCCCCTAGACCCACGAATGGGCTTGCCAGACTCTGGCAACCTGCTCCCCTCATATTCGGGGCTTGCCTCCCCTGAGTGGGGCTGCCAGCAACGGACTTAGGTGGACAGAGGGGAAGGTGCTGGAGCCAGCTCATTAGCTGGGGGCCCAGGAATTTTTTGGGTTCTGTGATTCCCTCGGGGCGGGGATGTGCAATGACGGCCAGCGCCTGTCTGCCCCCGTATGTGCTGGTGTTGATTGCTGTGGTACTCCTGGCCTCTGCTAGGGGTCCGCATTGCATTGGACACTCAACCCCACCTTCCGCCAGAGTAGGAGAGCAGTCCAACGGATGCTCTATCCTACTCCCCCCGGCCAGTGCTCTGATTCCCGGATCCATTCCCAAACCTGGGTTGTCAGTGTCGCAGATGGCAGCCATGCCTCTGTACCAACGGGTCAGCTGTACATAGCACTTTTCATATACATTGTATCCCAAAACACTCTACAAGCAATGCTAGACTGGTAGTGAAGTGATGGAATGTGAAGTGGCAGCCATTTCACACATCAACACCCACACACAGCCTTGGACAATTGCATGAACTGGTTTTATGGGAAGGAAAATACAGTCCAGGACACCAGGGAAAATCCCTGCACTCTTGCAAAAAATGCCTTGGGTTCTTTATTTCCATCTTGACACTTACCAGGATAGCATCAGAAATTAGTAGAAGGGACCTCGGTTTAATGTCTCATCTGAAGCATGGCACACTCTGACAATACAGCACCCCCCAGTACTGCACTTGGATGCCAGCATTTAAGGTATGAGCCCAAGCCCAGTGTGGGACTAGAACTCTCAACCTTCTGGCCCAGAGGCAGATGTGCTAATGACTGAGCCACACTGATACTCATCAAATGAAATCTAAGTAAAAAGAGGCCACTGGTACTAGCAGTGATGCATCTCCTTCCCCGAACACCACACAGTCAATTTTTTTTAGGCAACAGCCCCTCCCCCAGCCCAGCCAGCAAGAAGGTGTCCCACAAGACCTCACAACAAACAAAAAAATCCTTCAGGAAGAAAACATGCCATGAGAGGAGGGGCAGAAGGATACAAAAAAAATGCCCATTGACCCATAAGGCAGCCAACATGCAAGCCCAGTGATAATTATGTTCCAATGAACACTACCTGAAGCACAGATACAAGTCCTAGCATACAGACTCTCATTCATTCCACATATGTAGTTCATGAGCTCAATACTCACCGTGAAATCTTTAAATTATTAAGAAAAATCAATGTAAAGAAATTCTTTAGTAACGATTCCAACATGGTGAGGTGCACGGAAGCATCAGTTGCCACTGCATCTAATGGGCCTTCCATGATGGCAGCAGACCACATGACTGACCTACTAGACTTCCTAGATGACCATGTGCTTCTGTAGTTTTCTTATTTTGGGAGACACGATGGGTGCCAATGCCACACAAGGAAATCTTACCATATGTCACAATCAGAACATTGACAACTTGATGAGTGCTGAAACCAAAATTGAGACTTCTACAGTGAGAGCCACCATTATGCCCAAGTTATCATTCATACCGAACAACTGTGGTAGCCCCGCTATCATCTGCTTTCAAGAAGCAACAATAAAATGCATAAATAAAATAACTGAAAACAATGAACACACTACCCAAATCCCAGCCAAGATGAATCACAAGCACTCATGGAATTACAGCAACTGTTGGACATTGTAATCAAGCCCTCCGACAAGGGGGCAATGTGGTCATTTTAGATGCCAGTTATTATAAAGAAGAGGCCTGGTGTCAGTTGGGAGGCACCAACAGCTACTGCCTAGTACCCCAAGACCCAAGTGATTTTTTCCAAGCTTTGATTTCCTGGAGGAAGCAGCTGACCAACAGTGGATCACGAAAGAAGAAATGCTGGCATTAAGGTGCGAACATCTCACCATGCCAGCCTTTTACCATATCCCTAAAATACATAAAGATTCTCAGCACCCTCCAGGGAGGCCAAAACATTTGCAGAATTGAAGCCTGACAGAGAAACTCTCCAAGTTCAAGGATGGTTTCCTCCAACAGGTGGCAGAGACTGTCATCATACTTAATTGACACAACTTCTGTCTTAAAAAGCTAGTGTGCTGCCTAGAATTAATGGTAATTGTCAGATGCAGTCAGCCATCACTTTTTATATCTGAAGTATTTTTCTTTTCTGTTTGCAAATTAGATTTTCCACCTGGCAGTACTGGGCTGATGTATGAAGTAGCACTCTGTTTGGAGGCTAAAAAAAGTAAGTTCTGTTCCTCCCTATACTGCCAGAAATGTTACCAAACACATCAAAGCACAACAACCCTTGCAACCTGAGCAGTGACTTTCACAAGTTACCAATCAAAATGCAGGAAGATGTGACATCACTAGTAACCAAGAAGAGCCAGTCCCTGATGCTTCATGCAAAAAAGAATAATCTGGCAAGGAGAAATGGTTCTCCATGGTTAGTAGTGATGTCCCAGTCAGTGTAGTCTAGTCTCCATGTTGATGATGTAAAAGGAGGAACAGGACTGACTTTTTAGCCTCCGGGCAGAGTGCTGTTTCAAACATCATCCCTATACTGCCAGGTGGAAAATCATCTAATTAGCAAACAGAAAAGAAAAAATACTTCAGATATAAGAAGTGACAGCTGACTACATCTTAAAGTTACTATTAATTCCAGGCAGTACACTAGCTTTTTTAAGCTTTTTTGCAGGTTTTGAGTGGGAGTCTGTCTTCTACTGGTTAACCGTAGATGTTGTTTCCTTGTACACAAGCGAAGGCCACCATTTGGGGGTGGAAGCCACCAAATATGCACTAGACAAAAGTGGCAAGGATTTCCTAACTGAATGTGGGGCAGCTGATCGAATTTTAAGGACCAACTACTTTATGTTTGATGGGTCTTGTTTTCAACAAACACAAGGTACAGTCATGGGGATGTTGAAGGTGCCCACTGACACAAACCTTTTTATAGGTTGTTGGGAGAGCGCGCCATCCATGACCCTAATCAAAATCCTTTTCCCAGTCTCATACTGGTTTGCCTCCATTTAATCAATGACATTTTGTGTGTTTGGGGCGGGGGGATGCGCATCCAAGACCACAGATTTCATTTGTTAATCAACAATAATCATGTGGGATTTCAGTTCACCCACTCAGATCCCAGATGTGTCATCAGTTTTTTAGGATCTGACTTTAGAGGGTGCTCCAGGTGAGATAATCTGCACCTCTGGCTACAAAAAGCGAATGGTTGGCAACAGCCTTTTACATGCATGCAGTTCACATTCAAGACTTCAAACTGACAATGAACCATATGGTGAGTTAGTGCGATTCTGCATAAATTGTAGAAGTGATGGTGATTTTGCAAAGAGAGCACAGAATTACTTAACAGGTTTAGAGTCAGGCCCAGGGAATATTTGGAGCAAGTCCATACAAAGGCTCTGAACAGGGCCAAACAGCTGAACTGAAGCGGTTTGCTATGGTACAAACCCCCCAAACCCCAATCTGACCAAATCACCTTTGTGACCAAATGGGGCCCCTAGCCATAGACCTCAGAAGACTAGTGGCTGACAATTGGCACCTGTTACCATTACGCTCTGATTTGACTCAGGTTCAGCAGGAGCCCAAGGGTAACATTCCTCATGGGAAAGACAATTAGTGGTATCCATGGTAATATAACTCGATGGATTAGCTCTTGGCTTTCTGATAGAATGCAGAAAGTGACGATTAAGGGATGTAATTCGGGCTGGACAGGAGTGATGAGTGGAACCCTGCAGGGGTCTGTTTTAGGCCCTTGCCTCTTTAATATCTATATACATTCCATGACAGCTGGAGGGGACATTTGGGAGGCAAAGTTTGTCGATGATAGGAGGGTTGGGTCTATAGTAAATAGTAGTCTGTATACTGATAAATTGCAGGAAACCCTGATTAGATTACAGAACTGGGCACATGTTGCAAGATTAACCTTTAATGTGGACAAGTGCATGGTCATGCACTTTGGCAGAAACAATGTTAGGGTCACCTATAGGTTAAATGGTCAAATCTTAAAAGAGGTGAATAATGAAAGGGATCTGGGAGTGAGGATCTCAAATGATTTGAAGTTTAATCAACACTGTAGCCAGGTAGTAAAGAAGGCAGGGAACATACCGAGCTGCATAGGTAGACATATTAAGTCCAGGAGGAGCAAGGTTATTTTGCCTCTGTATGGGTCACTGGTGCAGCCTCATATGGACTACTGTGTGCAGTTTTGGTCCCCAGGCTACGAAAAGGAGATAATGGCTTTAGAGAGGGTCCAGAGAAGGGCCACATGGATGATTGACGGAGTCCAAGGGTGTGACTATCAAAAGCGTTGAGTAAACATACATTGTATATGTTGGAATATAGGAGGTTGTGGGGAGATGTATGTTTGGTTTATAAGGCCCTTACTGATATTAAATTAAGGGAACTGCTGGGGCTAAAACTAAGAGAACAGCTACATCAGACCAGAGCACATCCCCTTCAGCTAAAAATGGAAAAGCACAGGACTAAGCATAGGAAAAGTGCTGGCACTGACACCTTCGATCCATACTATCTAAAAATTGCCTACCATGTCTTGGCCATACCAATTATGCATCTATTTAATTTGTCCCTTTCTCAAGGGACCTTCCCCAAACTGTGGAAGACCACACATGTCATTCCGTTGTTCAAATCTGGAGACTCTTGTGATCTAAACAATTACAGGACTATCTCCCTTCTCCCAGTACTATCAAAACCTCCTGGAAAAAATTGTGAATTCACAGCTGAAATCATTCATAGATGATACCAACCTGCTAAACCCAATGCAATCTGGATTCAGAACTAAACACAGTGGCCCAGATATTCAAAAGGGTTGCGCATGGCTCAACAGTGTTGTGCCATGCGCAACTCACTGATGCGCCCTGGCGCGATATTCAAAAGGAAAAAGTGCGCGCCACAAATCTCGATGTGCCGGAGTGCATCAGTAATGTATGCAGGTGCAGGTGGGGGGGGGTGTTCCCATGCATACCCTGCACAGCCCGATATTCAGCCCGGGATGTGCAGAGCCATGCATGCGCAACCCCTACCTGCGCCAGCACAAAGTTGATCCAAAAAAAAAGCAACAACTGATGGCCACCCACAGGTGAGCTGCCGCATTGCAGGGCGCAACATGGCAGCTGTCACCTGTGGGTGGCCACCCGAGTTCCGGCTGCACCTGGTGGTGCCCCCCCATGCCCGATCATGGGCATTTGTAAAAAAAAAAGATTAATGTCCAATATCCCTGGTGGTCCAGTGGACCGCTGTCCACCCAATCGCAGGCGTTTATAATTAAAACCAGAAATAATACCAATATCCCTGGTGGCCCAGTGGACCACTGCCTGCCTGATTGTGGGCATTTGTAATAAAAAGAAATTCCATCCAATATCCCTGGTGGTCCAGTGGACTGCCGCCTGCCCGATCGCGGGCATTTGTAAAAAAAGAGAAATAAATGTCCAATATCCCTGGTGGTCCAGTGGACCACTATCTGCTCGATCGCGGGCATTTGTAAAAAAAAAGATATGTCCAATATCCCTGGTGGTCTAGTGGTCCCCCTCCCACCCGCCCACTGAGCCCCACCGCCCTGCTCCCCCTGTCAGCGGTGGGTGGCAGCACCCACCTGCCTGCCACCCCACCGCCTGCAGACTGGACACCATCGGTAGGGCTGTACGCCCATTGGTCCCCCAGCGTGAGCCAATGGGCGTGCAGCTCCGTACTACACATTCAGATATGTGAATTCACATATCTGGAATGTGCTAATATAGAATGGGCTGCGCTCTTTGGCTCACGCTGTGGACCAATGGGCATACAGTCCTACCGATGGTGTCAGTCGGCGGGGGCGGACGGCAGGTGGGTGGGGTGCAACCACCTGCCGGCTGACCGGGGAAGCAGGGCGGTGGGGCTCAGTGGGCGGTGGGGAGGGGATACCACTAGACCACCAGGATATTGGATATTTTTTTTTACAAATGCCCATGATCAGTCAGATAGCAGTCCACTGGACCACCAGGGATATTGGACATTTATTTCTGTTTTTTTACAAATGCCTGTGATCGGGCAGATAGCGGTCCACTGGACTCCAGGGATATTGGACAATTATTTCTGTTTTTTTTACAAATGCCCACGATTGGGCAGATAGTGGTCCACTGGACCACCAGGGATATTGGACAGCTTTCTTTAATACTAATGCCTGTGATCGGGCAGATAGCGGTCCACTGGACCACCAGGGATTTGTGTTTTCCTTTCTTTACTGCAGCCCGCGATCGGGCTGTGGAGCACATTGCCGGCTGCAGGGGGCGTCGGTCCCTGACGGCTGCTGCCTGGCAGGGTGCCAGGTGCAAGTGGTTGGGGATCGGTGCACCTGCATGCAAATGGGGACATAATGACATGCAAATGGCCCTGTTTGCACCTTGCATACATTATGGTCCCATTTGCATGTCAAGTTTTGAATATCGCGGTTGCTGTGCATAGCGCAATGGAACTTGTAGCAGCGCATCCCCATGCTCCACTCTGGCCACTTGTGCTGGCACAGTGCCACTGTGCCATGTACACTGTGGGTGGCCAGGGTGCGATATTCAATGCTGCTGAGCCATGGCGCAGCTCCATTGAATATTGCCCAGTCCACACCCCTACGCAGCTAAGTTGAGCTGCGCCCAAGCTTGCGCCACAGCCTGGTGCAGTTTGAATATCTGGGCCTGTATGATCAGGGCCCTGGCTGAAATGACAAATGACTGGCAGTGAGAACTAGAGAATAAAACATTTGTCTGCGCCATTTTTCTAGACCTAAGTAAGACCTTCGACACTGTCGACCACAGCCTCCTTCTTTCTTCATTAAAAGCTATTGGTCTAGACTCTACCACCTTGCGTTGGTTCCACAGCTACCTCTCTGATAGGCACCAACGGGTCAAGGCCGAAGGTGAACTTTCCCCCTCAAATCTATTAAAAAGAGGTGTCCCGCAGGGATCCATCCTGAGGCCACTGCTATTTGCCATCTATATCAACAACATAGACTCTGACATCAGTGAGGCAAAAATCCATCTGTTTGCAGATGATACAGTGATTTACCTAAGCCGTTCAACACCTGAAACTGCCTGTAGCGACCTGCAAGCCGACTTCAACATACTTCAATCCCAGCTCCTCAGTAAAAAATTGATACTTAATGCCAAAAATACAAAGGCAATGCTATTTTCACCTACTAACCATATAGCCTAGCCTGCTCTGCCCCCCATCACCACCCTCCTAAGAGAAACCTTGGAATTTGTGCTGAAATTCAAATACCTGGGGGTCTGGCTAGACTCCAAACTCTCTTTTGCAGATCACCTGGAGGATTTGATAAAAAAACTGAGGCAGAGCCTAGGTCTCTTCAGGTTAAACCACCTACTAACTGCAGAGGCCAAGAGACAGCTACTCCAGTCTACTTTCCTTTCACTAATTGATTATGCCGACTTCATATACAGCCAATGTGCTACTTCATACCTCAGTAAATTAGGCATACTTTACCACAGAGCTCTGCGCTTCATCACTGGTCTCCCCTTCTCCACCCATCACTGTTCTTTATATGCGGGCCGTAGATTGGACCTCCCTACACTACAGATGAAATAAAAATGCAGCTCTCTGGACATACAGAGCTATCACTGGCAAACTTCCGCAGTACATTGTTGATTGCCTGACTCTCAATATGGCTGGATCCTATGAGCTAAGAAGCTGTTCACTGATCTCTCTGAAAGTGCCCAAAGCCCTAACACGCTTTGGGAGAGCTGCTATAGGATTTGTACTACCATCACTCTGGAATGTATTACAGAAATCACTGAAGCTGAGTACTCCTGTTAGCCTTACTGTATTTAAGACCTTATATTCAAAATACAGTACAGAAGCCTGCAACTGCTTCCAACGATCCTAGCTCTGGAATGTGCTTTCAGAAATCACTGAAACTAAGGACTCCTGTTAGTCTTCTGTGTTTAAGACCCCACTTTCAAAATACCCTTCAGAAGCCTGCATCTACTCCCAATGATCCTAACTTACTTTCTGCACACCCTCCCTGCCTTTCCCATCCCCCATCCTTTTGTATCCATGCATAACTTTTCCCTGAGCCTCCTACTTATCTACCACCCTAAATCTCACCCTCCCTCACCCTTCTATTCCTCGTATACCCTCAGCATCTCATCCCTTCGCTCCTAGTTTTTCCCATCATCAGACCCCCCTTCCCACCACTGGCTGCCTACTTCTCCCAACACACGTCTTGCCCTTGATACGCCGAGGTCTTTAAAATGACTGTGTATGTCTCTTCCTTTGTAGCATCCACTACAACTAATCTCTACGCTGGACTATAATGCCTTTACTTTGCAGAAATATCTAACCATGTATATTGTTGTATCTGGCATAAATTGTTTTACTGACTTGCCACCCTATTGTTCTTTATACCCTTACAGACTGTCTTCTACCTGAACCCAAATGTATTTTTACTTATCCTGTCTATTGCAGGCCTACCTGCACTGTTGTACTTTTGCTCTTACTGTCTATCTGTCTGTATATAAATGTATTGCTACTTGACTTATGTAATGCAGGTCCACCTTGTAAATGAGCTTGCTCAATGGTGTTCGCCTGGATAAATAAAGCATTTGATTGATTGATTGACTACAAAGAGAAAGCTCTGGTTTAGTATCAGGGTTGTGCCTATCTAGAATAGATTGATCTTTGAAGTGGCATCTAGTAGAACTATGCAGGTCTCTAAAACAAATCGAGACAAATATCTGCTAGAAAATGATATTATGGGATACCTGTAATTCCTAGTGGCTAGCCGTATGAACTGTTAAGTCTTTTGAGCTCTGAAACAACCTATGAAACCTATGAAGTGCCCTTATGATACACAATAATTTCTAATCACAACCCACACAACCTACAGTACCCGACCACCCCTGAAACTGAAGGGGTTTTACAAATGTGTTTATTGCAGTTCATGCAAGTTTGACAACCAAGGTCATAGCTTTTTTTCATTCTAGCCAGTGGTATGCTTATGCAAGGTCAACTTCTCTAACTCGAACACTAGCACAGCGGCAGATTTTGCCTGTCTGTGGCGAGTTGCTGTGCTGGTGCAAGGCAGATACCAGAGGTGAAGCTCTCAGTGTTACACCCTTCCCCAGTCTAACTCTGACTCAGAGTTAGATATCTAGAGACTGGGGTGTGTGGCTGGGGGAGCCCCCCCACTTAGGGGTTCAGGGGTGCAGCCCCATTAGAAACACACGTGTCTAATCACGGCACAATGCCACACTCTGCATTGTGTCTGTCATTTTATGGATGTCGGTGTGAGCACCCGTCGTGAGGACTATAGTAAAACCCCAGCAAGCAGGGGTTAGGGAAATTGAAATCAGGCAGTTTATGTCTTGTGTCAACCCTTTTGTAATATTTGTATTGTGGCGCCCCTGTGTCAAAGAATATCTAGGTTGTACAGTGAGACCTTGGAAGCAATAGGTGCAGGATCACCATAGAGCCATAGGCAGTAATCAGAGTGACTGCCCATTAGCTCAGCATGTACATGAAACCCATAAAGGAAACATAAATTTAATCAAATTAATGGGTGTAGAGTCTGCACTGCAAAAAGCCAGAGGAGGTGGCATAGTGAATGACCTCCTCAAGGGAGAATCTATGTGGATTTTACAGTTAACAGCCCACAAACCAAATGGCTTTACACATGGATTGGACACCATATTTATAGCAGTCTTACATGGTTAAATGACTCATACTAACCCAGCGGCAGTGAAACACAGCAACAGCAATTCTATAGGTTTTCTGTTAGTGAATATATCTGTAGCTTATGGATTTATGATATAAGTCTCTACAAATAAGTAACTTATGTTTGTTCTGTTTAATGCATTCAGCTTGAAGAATGATGATATCAGCCTGACTTTTCCTATTCTGTACATGGCCCCATTGGCAGTATTTTTCCATCCCTACCAACTGAAAACGTGATATTCTACTATTGAATTTGTATAACTTCTGTGTGGATCTTGATTGGTCCCAGTGATGTTGCTCTCTGCTTTTTAAGTATCTCTAGTTATAGCTTTGTGATTTCACAGGTATGTCTTACTAAAAGTTTAAAAAATATGTTTACTTTAATTGTAACAATTCCCCACCATTGTACATAACATGCCTTTGCTAGCCAGAATTTGTTCCTCTTCCTCTCCTTTTTTCCATTTACTTGGCCTTCCAGCTTTCTACTGAAGATTTTCACCCAGCTTTCTATTGAAGACTTTCACTCTGTTCCAATCTGGTTTTCAGGAGAACCATTCTACTACCACCTTCCTCCTCAGGCTCACTGGCTCTATCCTTACAGGGATGGACAATGGCCTTATCGCCTCAGCCATCTTTGTTGACCTAGCCAAAGTGTTCAACACTGTTTCTCACACACTGCTTCTTAATTCCCTCTCTGCGGCAGGCCTGGCCTTGTCTGCCACAAACTGGTTTAAAATCCTGCCTTACTGGTAGGACTGAATTGACACAAATCTCTGATTCAACCTCACCTCCACTCCCCATCAACACTAGTGTCCCCCAGGGCTCAATGACCTCCCTTCAGCCTGCTCTACCTCCTCTATCCATATGAATGCTGACTATAATGTCTTGTACAGCTCCGGCAATAACCCTGCTGCTGTGGAATCCAGCTTACAGCATGAAATTAATCAGGTTCAGCTCTGGTTTGCCTCACACCAGCTCTCTCTTAACGCCAAGAAGAGAGTCTCAATGATCTTCGGCACAAGGCAGAGACTCATTAGGCTTACTCACCTGCCCTCCTTCCTCACCCTTGATGGGACAATCCTTGAGGACACATCCTCATTTAGATATCTTGGGGTTTGGTTGTACCAACACTTCACCTTCTCTGTACACATTGATGCCATCCTGAAGAAACTGTGCCCCAAGCTTGCTGCCCTGTACAGGAACTGTAGTTGCAACCCGCTAAGTGCGAGGCGTGAAGTTGTCCAAAAGATGATACTCCCAATTTTTGACTTCTGTAATGTAGTCTATGGTACTGTTCCCAAATCTTTCCTGACCAAATTGGATGCTCTCTTTAACTCCTTCTGCCACTTTACCCTTGACGTCCCCTCTCATACTAAGGATGAGTTTGGAGCAAAAAGGCGAATAGCCCATAGAAGCTCCTCAGACTACATATAGTAGGACATATTTTTATGTGAAAGCAAGAATCTATCCAATCTATTTTTAAACAAGATTTTGTTTTGACTGATAATAATTGATGTTGGCAGTCTATTCCATGGATTTGTTATTCTCTGAGAAAAATAAAATGCCCTTTTTCTATCTAAATTTATTTCTCTTTAGCTGAAGTGGATAACCTCTAGTGGAAATAGCTACTTGTTTAAAATCAAGCCCACATTCTGATGTTAGGAAGGGATCATTAATAATGTTCCAAGTAAATAGGGGGTCTCCCATTAACTGCCGTTGTTCCAAGGACATTCAATTGAATTTGGAAAGTTTTTTAACATATGACAAATTCTTTACTGGACAGACCAGTTTCGTAATTCTTCTTTGAAGTCTGTCAAGTCTATGTATGTCTTTCTGCATATAAGGACACCATAATTGTGAAACATAATCAAAATGAGGTCTGACATATGCACGATATAGGGGAAGCAGAATATTTGGATCTTTGGATGCTATGTTGTGTTTAATTGCCCACCAACTTTTATTAGCTTTACTAATGGTACCAGTTATATGAAGATCAAAATTTAGTTCTGAATCGTTAATGCCAAGACCTTGCTCACTGACCTTACTTGTTAGTGTTTCATTATATAAGAAATAAGAATTTCTAGGATTATGTTTTCCAAAGTGGAGAACACTGCACTTGGAAGTGTTAAATCACAGGCCCCACTGGATGGACCAAGCCCCTAGGGCATCAATATCATTCTGTAGTACCTTGTTTTCCTTAGGATTACTGCAAACATTAGTAATTTTACAGTCATCCACATATTTAATGATTTTACAGTTTAGGTTATAAGATAGAGAAGATATAAACTCGTACTCATCACTGTGACCTCTATCACACCTTAGCTTTTCCCCCACTGTCTAACTGATGATTCTTTCACTGTGCCAAACTGACTTCCAGATTCTTGCTTGGTGAACTCTTACCTTCTAGCTTCCGTTTCTATCCCTTCCCCACCCTCCCACTCCCTGCGATACAGCGACATGCGCACCTTGATGGTCCCATGCCGATCCACCCTCACCGGCCAGTCTGGCTTTTCCCACCACTTCCCTAAAATCTGGAATGCTCTCCCCCCACAAATATGCCACTCTTCCTCCATCTGTTCCCTTGGGACTACTCTTCACGATTTCTGCCCTTTCAGCTGCACCTGCTTTAATCTTCCCTAATTCCTCTCTTCCAGCTGTACCTGCTTTAATCCTCCCTAATTCATCTTCACTTTGTTCCTGCTCACTGGCACCCTGACCCCCTTGCAGGGTTCTCAGCATCCTGAAGGGGTAATACGTTTTGTCAGGCTGCTCTCAGCATCCTTACTCTTCCTTTGTACATTGCTGTTGCTTGCCATCTACTTGCCCCTCCCCCCACCTTACAGGGTTCTCAACATCCTGAAGGTCAGTTAGGTTTTGGTGGGCTTACCTCCCTCCCCCCACCTCCTCTTCCCACCACCTCCTACAGCTCTTCTTAGCTACAGCCCTCCCTACTCCATTCTAGGGTGATTGACTACTCCCTCCCTACTCCCTCATTAGCACTTGTTCACTGCCTATGTGACTAGCACTTGGAACATCATTGCACTAATGTTTGTATTGCCATTACTGACCTGCTTGTATTATTGCATTTTGATCTCTGACTACCCATTGGCTGTATTAATTCCTACATCCTTTAATCCCTGTACTGCTCACCTACTGTGATTTATTTTGACTATTTGCTTCAATTTAATTGTAACTGTTCATACCTAATAATATCTGTATTCTTCAGTTTTTTTTTTCTTATCCTCATTGTACCCCCCCACACCGGTCGCACTGGGAGGCAAGCAACTTGTTGTTCAGTGTGCCTTCCTGGTGAAACATTTCAAAAAATAAAAATAAAAATAACATTTTACTAAAATGTGTTTATTGCACACTCTCTTAGGCATTATTGGTTATTATTTTTTGTAATCTCACAGTTCTTCACCATTTTTCCTTTCATTCCCATTCACTCACACTTTCATCACATTTACTTCTTTTATTCTAATATTTTGTTTCCATAACCACAAGGCCATCTTTACTCATGGTCATGAGTTTCATAACATATTTATAGTTCTCTAAAGGCTAAGATGAATTTTGGCTCTTTAAGATACAGTTACTGGTGTTTCAGATTGATCTTACATTCAGTTTGGGAAACAATAAAGACCACAGTGCAGACATTGTTCTCCAAAGCTGGATCTTCATAAGTAAAGCACTTTCCATCTCGTACACAGACCACTACTGTTTCTTATTATTTGACCATACTTAGAAATTTATGTTGAAATTGTTAATGAAGTCATTAGAATTTGGCCTTTAAAGCCACTGCACAATACATTTCAGCTTCTTAGATGTGGTATAAGCATTGCGTTACACACACAAATACCATTTTAGTTCCATATGGAACAAAGGTGTTTACCTTTTGAAGCTGACAGCAGTGGAGATTTTGATTACACAGTTTCAGAATTAGGTGTTTAATCCAAGGTGTCTTTATCCCTTATTTGATTTTCTAGCTTTTTCAAATGAATGAAGTTAAGAAACTCCTACAATTGCCATGATCATATTATTGTGCCAAGCAACTATTTACCTACTGTAGCTATGAATTGGCCATCACTACTGCAGGGAATTATTATTTAATCATAATTGTGACACCTTGATAACCACAAGTTAAACAAAAAGGAAAAAAAAATTATATATTGAAATTAAGTTTTCCCTGAAATGTAGCACACCTGATGCTCACCTATGGCATCATACTGTGTATATTCATAAGAATCATAGAAGAGATATGAGTTGAAAGGGTTAGCCATGGTGACTCGCCATTTTTCAATGGAAATATGACTGTCTTCTGTGGCCCATATGGGAATCTAATGACATTTGAAAGGCTTCCATTGTAATGTGTGTTACTACATATTCAGGAAGATTGTTCCAAACGCTGACCACCTTCTGTTTATCCAAGCACCCCTTTTCCTTGTCTTGTACAGTTCACCCTTTAACTGATAATTATGAAATCTATTTATCCTAGTTGTCATTTTATGTTCCAGCTCTATACCATCCCCAAAGACCAGTGTCCCTAAAAGCTCTATATACTTGGCAGAGGTCCCATCTGAGATGCCTGTATTTCAATATAAATAGTTCTAACTCCTGTAGTCTATTACCATAAGTTTGTGAGGACATTGCTTTGATTCTTTTGGTTGCTGTCCTTTGTACTCTCTCCAGGAGTGCTATTTTACCCTTGGTGTGGGATGCCCAGAACTGTGCACAGTACTCCAATCGCAGCCTAACCAGTGCACATTCAGAGGCATTATGACATTTTTGTCTCTATTTTTATCTATCTATCTATCTATCTATCTATCTATCTATCTATCTATCTATTTATTCAATCACGGATTAAAAAGTACCTTTGACCACCAAGCAGCTCATCTACAAAGGTTCAGCCTCATGGGGGAGGGATTACAAATAGACATAGGAGGAACTATCAGATTTAATAACTAAAGTACAGTGCCATTAAACGTCATAGATAGACAGCAATATTAAAGGAGAGAAGGAGTTTAAATCAACATGAAGAGAGGAGGGTAGCATAATTTTAAGAACAAGGAAGAATGGTAGCAGTCAGAGGCTTTGTCAAAGTTATAATTGAGGTAGGCAGGAAATGAGGCATGGGGAGGTGAGGGGAGACGGATCAGGGCATGGGTGAAAAGGGTGCCAGCTATTGTCTAGACAATGTTAACATGAGGTGAGGTTGATGGGAGGGAGCACAGTAGGGGAGGGCGGAACAAGGACTGGGGTACCTACGAGTTAGGTGATGCAATCACAGGAGGTTTCAGTTATGAGATGCTGTCAGAGCATATGTTTGAACTGACTGAGTTTAGGTAGGTTAGCCAATTCACTGCACAGACCATTGAACCAAAATAGGGCTCTAAAAAAGAAAGGATCATTGGCATCGAGTAGTCTGGCACCTTGGGACAAGAAGGAGTTTGGTTGTTGAGGTGCGAGTGTATTGGAACTTGAGAGATTTGCTAAGTAGGCAACTCACCCAGTGGCAAAATCCCATGGAGCACCTTTTTAGTAAGAAGGCACGTTTGGTATTTGATCCTTCCACTTAGCTGAAGCCACCCAGACTGAGCATAGAGCTCATAAGTGGGGGGTGAAACAAGCAGCACTCATGATAAGTCTACAGACCTTGTTCAGAGCGACAGTTAGCCTCTTAAGTGACATAGTAGAAGCAGCTCCATATATGACTAGCCATAATCAATGATCGACAGAACCGAACCATGGACTGTGAAATTGAGAGCTTCCAGAGTAAAACTCCTTCTGTATCTATAGAGGAGCCCAGTCCTAATGTTAACGGCCCTGGCAACATTCTCGATGTGATGCACATAGGTAAGGTGACTATCCAATGTTACTCCTAGGTACTTAAAGTGCTGGATTTGTTCAAGGGGGGCTCCTTGGATATTCCAGATAGTAAGAACATGCACCTTGTGTTTACTGTGAGAGGATGAAAACAACAAAACTTTTGTTTTCTTGTAGTTTAGAACCATGGACTAAAACCAGTTTATGTGTACTAAAGCATTGCTCAGCTTCCATGAATCCAAGTTGCAGATTGCTTTCCAGCAGGTTTGGATCCGAGTGGCTTGAAAAGATGACAGCGTCATCCGCATAGAGGAGGGTCCATTGGTGACATGCAGACAGCAAATTGTTCAGGAAGATACTGAAAATGAGTGGACCTAGGATTGACCCTTGTGGTACTCCAGATTGGACTGCCGCTGTTCGGAGACAACATTAGATATCTTCACCTACTGAGATCTGTCTCCAAGATAGCTTCTGAACCATTGTTGCGAATCGAGTGAAAGACCAATTTTAATTAGTTGTCTGAGGAGAAGTGGGTGACTAACAGTGCTGAATGCCTTCGTTAAATCTATAAAGGCCACTCCTTCAAAATGTTTAATTTTTTTTCATTTTTCACTTTTTTATTTTTTATCCTTGTAAGCCAGATGACAAACTGCCCATTTTCACAGGTGACAAGCTAGAATACAAAAAACAGATAAAATACATAGCAAACAACAAGAAACGTGATACAATAACAATCACAATCACAAAAAAAATACGATACAAAATTAAAACAATATCTATTTACAAATACATTTCTGTAAATTTCTAAAGTGCATAATAAGCTTGTGCTTAAAGTTACAAATTGATTTTAGGAAAAGGAAATCACACGGAAGTTCATTGAAATTTTTGGGGGCCCCGAACAATAATGATCTATGACCGATAGTCCTATGGAAAAGTGGTAACTTAAATGTGTATCTATCCTGGGTTGGGTACCACATCCATTAATAGACCTTGGAAATAGACCAGAAACCGAAATTGGAAGATGACCTAAAATAATCTTAAACAAAAACATACAATGTTTAAACTGGATCCTATGGTCGAGTGATAGACAATTTGACAACTGAAAAAGAAGACAATGGTGAGTACGATACGAAACCTGCAACATAAACCTAAGAACTGAGTTACAGGTTACTCTAACATGTTCTAGTAAGTTATTACCAGCAGATGAATAGATAAGTAAACCATAATCTAATTTACTGAACTAAAAACTATGGACTAATAAAAATCTGGATTCTTTTGTAAGACAGGATTTGATACGATAAAAGCCCCCTAGTCGCTGATGGATGGTTTTCCTAATGTTAGTTTTATAATTCTCAAAAGATAGTTTAGAATCAAGGGTTAACCCTAAATATTTAAAATGATTAACAAATTCAGTATGAGTACCCTTTCAGTTCCAAAGGAGGAATGAGGTCCTCAACACTTTGCTTGTTTGAGAAGACCATACATTTAGTTTTATTAACATTCAATACCATGTGATTCTGATGAAGCCAAACTTGGAATAAATTAAAATCGATCTGGACCCGTGTTATGGCTTAATTTTGTTTAGAAGTTGATCCAAATAGTACAGCGTCACCAGCACACATAGTAATGGAGGTCTGTGAGCAAATACGAGGGGCAAAATTCATGCATAATGAAAACATCAAAGGTTCCAAAATTGAACCTTGGGGGACTCCACAGACAACTGGGTAAGATTGAGAGATAAAACCATCCAGAGAAGTAGCATGGACCAGATTACTTAAATAATTAGAAAACCACAAAACAACATCCAAAGAGAAGTGCAGACTTAGAAGAGTATCAGGTAACAAGCTATGTTCCACAGGGTCAAAGGCCTCAATGAGGTCCACAAATACTGCCGCAACAGAGTGCCCTTTATCAAGGGTGCTCGGTATGCAGCTAGTGAACTCCACTAAGGCCATCTCAGTGTTATGAGATTGTTTGAAGCCATGTTGAAAAGGTATTAACAGATTATATTTATAAAGAAAATCAAAAGTCTGGTCAAAAACAATCTTCTCGAGAATCTTAGATAAGGGAGGGAGGCGTGGCTTAGCCTTAGACTAAGATGGCAGCTTAAGTACTCAGCTCCCTGACTGTGGGACAGTATCCTTAAGCATCCGGCATTAGGGGGATTGTTTCTATCTCCTATCTCCACAGAAATCAGAAAAGGGACTCACCTGTTACACCTTGGAGTCCTTATTTTCTTCATCTCAGGTAGATACAGCTGAAAATCCAGAACCCACCTTAGCTATACGGTCTGCAGGATGGCATCCTTCATCCCAGCCATGACTGACTCTGCAAAAATGGAGCACATGTTTAATCAATTGCTGGCTCAGATGGCATAAATGACTGTAGCTATGAACAATAACACACAAACGCTGCAAGCAATCGAAACCAGCCTCTTCCACACTGAGTGACATCTCAAGGCCCAAGACTCTGCCCTCCAAGACCTCACTGCTACTACCAGGGAGCAGGCCCATTTAATTCATATGTTGCAGGATAAACTGGACAATTTGAAGAATTGTAGCCACCGTAACAATCTGCGACTTATCGGCTTCTGTGGCTTACCAGCTTCCCGGAGGGGGCTGAACAACAGGACACTGTTGCCTTTCTTCATGATGTACTGCCCAAGATCCTCAGCCTACCACCCTCCTCTATTCTGCACATCAATCAGGCTCACCGTACGCTCGCTCCCCCCCATCTAAACCTGGGGAGCGCTTACGTCCTATCGTGGCCTGCTTTCTGGACTTCATGCAAAAGGAGATGACCACTGCCACGGCCAGGGACAAGGACTCTCTTAACTAGAATGGCAAAAAAATCCAGATTTACCAGGACTACTCCTAGGAGCTGTTGGAGAAACAGAAAGCATACTCCAAATGCTGAAGGATCCTGCATGCGCACCATGTCCCGTTCTCCCTTCAATACCCGGCGACAATGCGGGTGATTGTAAATGGGTCTCCCACCCTCTTTTCTACCCCTGAAAGCTTAATGGATTACCTGTGCAGGGAGCTCCCTAAGGACTTCCAAGATCCGGGACTTTTTAGCACATCAAATGGCTCCCCAGACACTCCATACTCCATGGACGACTTGTCTAGCTCACCCACACAGTCTTTCAGACTGCAGGTTCATCATTTTGGAACCTCTCTCTCTCCCCAGAGTAGAAAGCGCCACATGCCGCACTGGCATAAGAAGTGCCAGCACCCAACTGACAGGCAGAATGAAGAGATGCACCCCGAGCAAGATGTGGATGGCCTAAATCAATTCCACTCTCCCAATAAATTCACTCCACTGCTAACCCTGATATATGGTGCCTCGCAGGATGGAGCTCAGTTGGCCCCTCACTCGCTGCAGAGCGAGCAGAAATCCTGGGCTGCGGTGGTAGTGGAAGAGGTACAACAAGTGCCCATAGAGAAGCAGCTCCTGGAGCCTCCCAGCTCCTCTTGGCAGCAGGCTCAAGGTCACGAGGCCCTGAAATGCCCTCCCACCTTGCAGGCAAAGGACACGCTGCCTTGAAGACAAAGATAAGTGGAGTGTTTGTGGTATTCCTCTCATCTAGATGGGCTAAATGTGGGGATATGGAATTAGTGACTGTTTGGCCCTCACCCTCATGATCGATGATCTGACTTCTACTCATGGGTGCTTTTCTTTTACTGTTTGTCTCAATTGGAGGCCTTTCCTGCTTAGTGTTTGTATTACAAGGCCCCTGGGAACAGACTATTGAATGCCACAAATGTACTATGCTGAGAACTTTGAAATGCGAATGTTCTGTCTTTGGCTTGCAGGCTAAATTACTGCGTACATTTGAGAGTTGGCAACAACTAAAGCCACAATTTACAGCATGGTATACTCCCTAAACTTTGGACTTTTGAACACTCACCCCTCTGGTACTTTTTTGCTTGTGTTTGCTCACTCTCCTCTGCATAGCAGCTTTGATTTTGCTCTGATGCCAAACGCTTGACATCCTGCCTTTTTAGCACCTTCTCTCTCCCCTACTGGGGCTCAGAGCACTTTCACTCACTACTTTACATCATTCCCATGGATAATGCCCCCCCAGGCACCAAACAGCACCCACAGTTTCCTACTCCCAGGCCCAAGGCCCTCTCTACTTGCCTGGGGCTGGGGACCTAGACGTTGGGGGATACTACCCCCTGTCTTGCTCCAAACTCCACACCATGGCCCACTGCTCTCTACCATATGTGGAGACCTACACATCACCCACTGGTAAGTAGGGGCCTACAAACCCGTCACCAAAGAGGCTGGAAGCAGCCATCCCATGTGGCAGCAGTTCTGTTGCAAGATATGTCTCTGTCTCTCTTCCACACCCTGCAATTCATGCTCTCACCGGGGAATGAGGTGAGGCAGGCTGCATACAGTAATAACCTGCTAATGTTTGGATTGCCTGCTTTCCCGTCACCCACCCCGCAAGAAGGATGTAGATGGCCTTGGCAGTTTGCCTGCCGGTCTAACTATCTCCTTCTGTATAAAGGATGTTTACTGATGTTTGATGTAAATGTAAATAGTTGAAAGTTGATCCGGCCCATTTGCCCGCTTAGGTTTAGACTTCAGTTTAGTGACCGGGTTTTGTACTGGTGCACTATCTCTCATGACTCTGCATGGTATATCTGCTCTAGCTTGCATGGAATTAGTGGGAGTCTCTTGCGTGGAAGGGCAGCCGCCTTCTCAGCCTTGGTCCAGTTTGTTGTCATAACATTCTCTGGCACCTTCTTCACCTCCCGAGATCATGAGTGATCTTCATGCTTACACCTGGAACGTGCAGGGCCTGAACACCCCTGTAAAATGTAAACAGGTGTTATCCCATCTGAAAAGGATGAGGGCTACGCTGGCCTTCCTACAAGAAATGAAACTAACAGAACAGGACCATGCTAAACTGGCTAGAGACTAAGTGGTACAAGTGTTCTCCTCTTTTCCCCAAGGAAAAAAGGGGTTGCTATAGTTCACCACAAGTCGCTCACCTGGTCCCCCACCCACATCTGGATGGACCCCCCCAGGAAGATGGGTGCTAGTCCTGATGAACACCCCGATGGTCCCCTGATCCTAGGCTGTATATATGCCCCAAATGAGGACGCCCCTACCTTTTTTCATGAAGTGGCCCAAGAACTGAGCTCCCTTACCCTCATTTTCATGCTGATTATTCTGGGGGGAGACTTCAACCTCGCCCTGGTACCGCAGCTAGACCGCAATGTCTCAACTGCTGGACAACACCCCAAAGCTCGCCTTGCTCTACACCAATTGATGGCTGAATTGGGATTGACCGACATTTGGAGAATCTTTCACTCAAGGGTGAGGGACTATTCCTTTACATCCCAGTACATAGATCGCACAGCCACCTGGACTTTTGGCCGGTATCAGCGGATACCTGTCAGAGAGCATTTGGCTCAGAGATCATGCCCAAGGTAATTTCTGACCATGCCCCTGTCCATCTGCACATCCTATGGGGATCTCACCCTCCTAAATCCACGTCTTGGAAGCTGGACCCTCTCCTTCTTAAGGACCCCGATTTTGTGCAATGGGTATCTTCTGAGACAGCCCTCTTCCTGGCAGAAAACCCCCTCCAGGATACCTCCCTGGGTACCACATGGGATGTGCTTAAAGCCACCCAATGAGGGGCAATAATTGGGTATGCCGCTAAGCGTTGGAAACAATGGGAGCACCTTCTGGAATTCCTTAGAGACACAGCTGAAGACCCTAGAATCTCAAGCTAAGCAGACTCCTAACTTGCAACCAAACTCTGCATTAAGCAATACAATGCTCAAGACTCATATGGAGATTAATGACTTGTTGTCTCGCAAAGCAGAGGTTGTCATACTGAGGCTGCACCATCAATACTGGGTGGGGGGAGCCAGCAAGCTACTGGCCTGTCATCTGCGCAAGCAGCAGGCTGAACACCATATCTCCAGTTTAAGGGACCAGTCTGGCATAACATGAACAGATCCTCAGCTAATTAATTCTATTACAAACAGTTCTATTCGGACCTCTACTCCTCCACCAGGAGGCAGGACGCAGGTACGGTTGAACCTTTCATCTCCTCCCTCCAACTTCCCCACTCTTCAGCCCTCCAAGGCCGTGGACCTGGACCTGCCTATTTCACCATCTGAGGTGGCAGCTGCCATCGGAGCCTTAAACTCCGGCAAGACTCTGGGGGGGGGGTGGCTTCCTGGTAGAGCTCTGACAACTCCTCACACCCAAATCGCCCCTCTTCTCTCCTCAGTCTGCAGTGAAGCTCTGAACAGTGGTATTTTTCCCCCTACCTTGTGAGAAGCGGTCATTACCATCTTCCCCAAAAAAGGTAAAGATCCTTCTCCCCCCTTGAGTTACCGACCAATATCGCTTATCAATACAGATAGCAACATTTTTGTTAAAGTCCTGGCCACCAGATTAAACCCACTCCTCCCCTCTCTTTTTCATCCTTCACAAGTGGGCATCATCCCTGGTCATCTCAGCCGAGACCATATTAGGTCTCTGATTAATATTATTCACCATGATCAGACTCTTCCCAACCCAGCAGCGGTAGTGGCCATAGACTTTGAAAAAGCCTTTGACTCCCTGGAATGGGATTACCAGGGGCAGGTGCTGCATCAGTTTGGATTTGGGGCCCAATTTCCAGGGTGGATACAAGTACTTTACCAGCAGCCTATAGCCAGAATTCGGACCAATGCAGTGACCTCTAGCCACTTTCAACTGGGTAGAGGTACTCGACAAGGCTACCCCTTGTCCCCTCTTCTTTTTTTCTTAGTGGTGTAGCCGTTAACAGCCACTATCAGGCAGCACCTCACCATCCGAGGAATTCCAATAGGGACACACGCATATGCCACTCTCATTTATGTGGACGACCTGTTGATTCCAATGGAAGATGTGACTGCATCCCTCCCAGAGCTCCACTCTCTTCTGGCAGACTTTGCGGACATGTTGGGCCTCAGGATGAACAAATCCAAAACCGAAGTGATCCGTCTCAACTTTAGGTGTACCGAGGACATTGTGACCCCCCCCCAGGACTTAAATGGACCTCAGGGTCACTGGTCTGTCTTGGTATTCATATCTCCCCTGATCTCTCTAAAATATGGACTCTCAATATGCAGCCGCTAGTTGCCGACCTCAGAACAGAACTGAATAGGTGGAAAATGCTTCATCTTACCTTAGCAGGCAAAATATCAGCCCTTAATATGATTTCGGCTCCCAAACTTCTGTATCCTCTTTCCCATATTCCCCTGGCCCCCCTACCAAGTGGCTCCACACCATTGACACGATAATAGGGAATTTCCTCTGGGAAAACAACAAAAACCCTGATATAGCAGAAATAAGTTACAATACCATTGGAAAACTGGAGGGTGGGGCTTACCACCACTAGGAGGATGTGCGTAGGCCTACTCCTTAGCACAGTCCCTAAAATGGTTTTCCTCACTATCCTCTGAGTCAGCACAGTGGCTACACATGGAAAAATCAATTGCCCAGGTTCACAGCCTCCCTCTCCTAATATACAGCCCCTTTCCCAAGGCCTTGCGGGGTCATCCTACGATTGCCTCGGCGGTTCAATTATGGAACAAGGTACATGCCAGGATTAAGGCCAGTCCAAGACCTCTTTCCCACACCCCCATATATGATGATAAACTCATTTTGGTTGACAATAAGCCCTTTCTCTGGCCTCAGTGGGAGCTCAAAGGTGTCAAGCTTCTGGCAGATGTCATGGATGAGACAGGGCAAAGGATTCAATCCTTTCAAGATCTTGCCAATGTGAAAGGGTTAGGGAAGAAGGACTTCTGGAGATATTTGCAACTGTGCAGCTCCCTGACTGAATATCTTAAACTTTACCCACCAGTACAGCCAGTTCTTAGAAACTATTTGGCTGGCTTAAGCTCTCCAAGGGCCAAGGCAGTAAGTTATACATTGACATATGAGAGAGCATCCCTTCACAGTCTGGAGAGTCAAAGCAGAAGTGGGAAAGAGCTCTGAGTCTGAAGCTAGAAGATGCCCACTGAACCTTATGCTGGAAATTGGCACATTTGAGTTACCCAGATATGAAAAGCAGACTTATTCAAACAAAATATTACACCACTGGTATAAAATGCCAGATGTGCTATATAAAGCCAAACTTCTGGGCAGCAATCTTTGCTGGAGATGCAATACCCAACTAGGGGACTTGTATCATATCCTTTGGCAGTGCCCCCTGCTGGCCCTGTTCTGGCAGAAGGTAAGCCAACTGGCCACCCAAATCCTAGGTTGCATGATTCAGTTAGACCCTCAGGTCTGGATTTTGGGCCTTTCTCCACAAGGAACCCATCTAAAAGCTCAACTACTCCACTGGCTAGGCCTTCTTGGCATATCAGCCAAGTGTCTTATCTTATGCCGCTGGAGATCCACTGAAATTCCCTCTATCTCAGAGCTCTACCATGCACTTATGCTGCTGGCCTCAGTTGATCGTATGTCACATGTTCTAACTAACAAACTTGCTATATACTTCGTCTGTTGGGCTCTCTTCCTTGCCTACCTAAAGTCATGGACAGGAATTGGGTGAGGTCTGAGTGTGGTCACTGTATGCTTTTCTTTTATACACTCTCGAAGTAGCTATCCTTGCAGCAGTCCAGTTTATCCATGCAATTTGCTAATAATCATATAACATTGCAGTGAACTTATCACTCATGTGTACACGGTCTTTGTTTTGCTGATAATATTGTTATGGAGCAGAGAGTTCACCCCCCAGCTCTCCTTTTTGGGCAGTGAGTAACAGACTTTAAGGTGTCCCATTTTATCTAGCCCACGCCTGTACTCACTCCGGGTGCTCCCCATTCACAAGCCATAGTATTTACTTCTAACATGTATATTGTTTCTACAGGTTGGTGGCTGTATCCTTATAATGATCCTTCTCTGCTATTATATGTATTATATGTATGACTGTTCTTGTATGTATGTTATGTGAAAAATCAATAAAAAATTACCAACTGTTAGATAAGGGAGGAAGAAGAGAGATGGGACGATAACTTGATGGTAGATTGGGATTCCCAGACTTAAAAATAGGCTTTATAATACAACTTTTCAATTGAATGGGAAAATATCCAGAACAGAGGGAGGCATTAAAGATAAGAGAAAGAGGAAGCGTGAAAGACTTAATGCCAAGTTTGACAATCCTATAGTCTATACCATCAGAGCAAGACAGAGACAGAGGATTTATTTTAGTGACAAAATCAACAATCAGTTCAGGAGAAACACTTTTGAAGTAAAATTTAGGGGAGCAATAATAACTGACTGAAACGCGATCATGTGTAAAGACCTAAAGGAGCTAAGGTAGCTGAAGTAATTGTTAAAGACCTCAGTAGTGACCACTGGATCACTTGTAAGGAGATTATTTTTTCAATAAAGAAATTGAAGCTTGTTTCTTTTGCCTGCCCAGAAATTGATTGAGCATGCCCTAGGTTTTCCTGGAATTCCCATGAGAGTTTTGCTGAGCATTGAGAAATAATTGAGATCTGGCCTTCCTGGTTGCAGCTTTACACTTATTGCGCAATATTTTGTAGGCCAACAATAAAAATGCATCCCTATGCTTCCTATAGGCTTGCCAGCTCCTATCCCTAGACCGCATTAACTGAATTATTTCAGGAGAAACCCAAGGTTGCATATTTGACTTAATCCTCATATGCTTCACAAGGACAATCTTTTTTTTACTACCCCCTGAATAGCATCAGAGAAATAAGTAAGCATTAAGGAAGGATCGGAAAGGGATTCTAAAGGGGACCAGTCAACTTCAGAAATGGCATAATCTACTGTACTTGTATGGGAGAAAGATGTTTACAGGCCCTAAATTCAATAATCCGAGGGGAGGACTTCATAGGCTTAGAGGAGGACCAGCCACAGTGGACGGGACAATGGTCACTCATACTATTTGGCAGGACCCCCCAAAAAGAGAATCCTGTCGAGATGAGAGACCAGTATCCAGTCCAACACCGTGCCTGTGTCTTATCTATAATTAGGCCTTGTAACTTCCTCTGTAATCTGATAAAGGCCCAAATCCAAAAGAGAATCCCCAATATTGAATGATTTATGATCGGTGCCCCAATCACAATTAAAATCTCCCATAATGATCAATTCTCAATTAAGGAATAGCCTAGATTTAAAGTCAGAAAGTAAGGCCAAACCAGATGAGATATTACCAATAATGGGAAGACTAGGTGGGCCAAGAGGTCCTTATCTGCCATCAAATTCTATGTTTCTATGTTACCAGAAGGAACATAGATAGAGCTCAAGATAAGATGTCTTTCCTGTCCCAAGACCAATTCAACTGAAATCATATCACATATAAAATTATAATTAGAGACAAAGTTTAAATTAGAGTGGCGCTCAGAGGAAACATAAATACCAACTCCGCCACCCCTTTTCCTGGTTCTTTCCTTTCTAAAAAATTATAATTGTGTAAAATGACTTCTGAGTCTAGAACTTGCTCAGTGAGCCAGGTCTCAGTCAGAGTTATAACGTCAAAGGAATACTGTTCAATGCACATGACAAACTCAGCCCACTTTGAAGTTAAACTGTGTATATTTAGATGGACCAGTTTAATGGCTGAGGAATCCATGGGAAAACTACCAATGGAAGCTGAATCATTGTGAGCCAAAATAGGTCCAGGTTCAGGATGAACAGATCCTGAATTGAGCAGAAGTATCAGGACAAGTTTCCTGGGACTTAGCCTATTATCATATAACTCTCTTTTAGAAAGGAAATGGGTGCACCGGCCCGGTGGTGTTGAGGGCTGAGGTGCTGGATGCCACACCTCACACCACGCCGGTGACCTGGGCTCAGGAATGAGCCTGGGCCCTGAGGCTCAGCAGAGGAGGGAAAGGATTGAGCATCCAATGGACTGCTGGGTGGGATCCAGGGCTCTCTCGGTGTAGTAGGGACCTCTTGTGGAGAACGGAGGTTGCTTGAGTGCTGAGCCACATAAAGAGGGGTAGAGTGACTGCAGACGGCAGCGACCAGGATCGTGCAGACGTCATTGCACGTCGCACTCTGGGGAGCAACTACAGAAGAAAATCCCCATCCTCGGGGATAGGCAATGGCACCTCTGCTGCCCGAGCCACACTCCTGACACTGGACGCTCTCTTCTCCTGGGCTGGGGCCAAGCCCAGCATACTAGATTTCAGATAGAATGCCCTGGGTGGATAGGGTGGCCCCACCTTGGGGGATTCAGAGCTGGGAGGTCCACCGGGCTGGTGCGAGGAACAAGAGGTGTCTCAGGTAGGATGTAGAGCTTGAGGTAAGTGGTGGCTGCTGGAGAGAGTTCCTTGGTGGATGGTGAATAAATAAAGTATACAAAAAAAAAAGAGAAAGAAAGGAAATGGGTGCTAAGAAAACTAAACAAACTGAAAAAAGTAAAAAACAGGGTGATTAAAACTGTTTGCATTTGGGTAAACATAGTCACTATTTATGAAGTAGGCATTATTGTAGTGTGATTTAGTAAAGTAACAAGTATAAAAACTTTTAGGCTCAGACTGGGTGAACTGGCAAACAATCTCTGGGTTAGGGTCAGAAGTGGGGAAAAGAAAAGTAGTTTGAGGATTCCTAACATTAAGAATTAAAAACGGATAACTAACTAAAACCAGCAAAACTGCATAAAAGAAAAATAAGCAAGCCAATTACTAAAAAGCAATAGTAGGCTAAATGGGAAGCAAGGGCTCAGCAAAAATGGTTCCTCAGTCTGACAAAACAAACAAAGGGGATAAAGCCTGCCATTAATAAAGGAACCATAGGAGTGAAAGACCCGGCAAATCTGAGCTCAATTTAAAACTAGGTATTTTCCAAACAGATTTTTCTCCAGGAGTGGTGAAGCCACTCATGCTCATGCCAGAGGGCTAGTGCCTCGGGCTGGCATGAAGCTTTTATGCCCTGGCCCTGCCTCTTCTTGCCTTCCAATTGGTTGTATGGCTCGCTGCCGAGCCCTCTCTGCTTAAAACAGCAGCAACCAAATGTGACATGGAGGTAAGATCTTCATAAAACCATTCACAGTTCTTAATGTAAGCAGTATCAGCAGTTCATTCAGCCACAGGCAAGGCTCCAACAGGCATCAGGGAGACAAATGATACAGGTGAAAGTAGGCTGCTGTCTTCGGGCTGGTACAAAGCTTTTATGCCCTGGTCCTGCCTCTTCTTGCCTTCTGATTGGTTGTATGGCTCACCACTGAGCCCCCTCTACTTATAACAGTGACAACCAAATGGGTCATGGAGGTAAGATCTTCACAAAACTGTTCACAGTTCTTAATGTAAGCAGTATCAGCAGTTCATTCAGCCACAGGCAAGGCTCCAACAGGCATCAGGGAGACAAATGATACAGGTGAAAGTAGGCTGCTGTCTTCAGGCCGGCACAAAGATTTTATGCCCTGGTCCCGCCTCTTCTTGCCTTCTGATTGGTTGTATGGCTCGCTGCTGTTCAGCTGCAGGCAAGGCTCCAACAAGCACCAGGGAGACAGATTGGTCAATACCAGCAGGAACATCTGCCAGAACTAGACACATGGTGGATTCCCTGCAGGTGGAGGGCCTCAAACAATTGGTACAACAACCCACAAGAGACAGGGCTATCCTAGATCTAGTACTGACTAACAGGGAAAGGATCACAGATCTCCAGGTAGAAGGTCACCTGGGGACCAGTGACCATCATGTGGTATGGTTCAATTTGGCCACTAGAACTAAATCATCCCATTCCAAGGCAAAAATATGGGACCTCAGAGGAGCTGACTTTGATAAGATGGCCAACAGAGTTAAGCTAGCCCTGGCAAAAAGAAATACAGGTGAAGGGGTACAGGCAAAGTGAGCAAGTATTAAGGATGCAATACTTGAAGCAACATCCCATTGTGTTAGAGAGAAAAAGAAGTGCAAAAGAAGAAGGAAACCACTTTGGTTCTCAAAAACAGTAGCAGAAAAGGTCAGAGTCAAAAGGCTAGTCTTCAGGAAATATAAGGGAATGCAGCAGGATGAAGATAGGGAGGCATACCAAACTTCCCTAAGGGAAGCAGGGAAGGCAGTAAGGCAGGAAAATGTCCAAACCGAGGAAATACTAGCACAAACAGTAAAGGAAGGGGACAAGACTTTCTATAGATACATTAGTGAAAGGAGAAAGTCCAGAGAGGGTATTGCTAAGATCAAAGGGGATGAGTGGGCATGTGAGGAGGAGGACAATGTAAAAGCATCTATCCTAAATAGATACTTCTGCTCAGTATTTACTGAGGAGAAGGTAGGGCAGGGTCCACAGCTCAGCACCAAGGACACAGGGGGGAGGAAGGTGTACACTAGTCCTTTCACAAAAGAAAGGGTCCTACAAGAGCTCGATAAGCTCAGGGTGGACAAGGCAATAGGACCTGATAGCATACATCCCAGGGTACTAAAGGGACTCAGGGTGGAACTAGCAGAGCCATTATCAGAACTGTTTAGTGAGTCTCTGACCACAGTAGAGGTCCCAGAAGACTGGAGAAGAGCTCATGTGATCCCACACCATAAGAGTGGCAGCAGGGAGGAGGCGGGGAACTACAGACCAGTCAGTGTTACCTCAGTAGTGGGCAAGATTATGGAGGCACTTCTTAAGGAAAGGATAGTGCAACAACTGGAATCCATAGAAGCACAGGATCCAAGACAGCTTGGGTTTACAAAAGGAAGGTCCTGTCAAACTAATCTCATAGATTTCTTTAACTGGGTAACCAGTGTGGTGGACCAAGGGGGAGCAGTTGATGTTGCCTACCTTGACTTCTGCAAAGCTTTCAATATTATTCCACATAGAAGATTGATTAATAAGTTGGGTAGGCTCGGGGTGGGTCAGAAGTTGGTCAACTGGGTGGCAAACTAGTTGATGGGCAGAAAACAGAGTGTGGTGGTAAACGGTATACAGTCAGAAGAGATGCAAGTCACAAGTGGGGTACCTCAGGGATCAGTCCTGGGGCCAGACCTCTTCAATATCTTCATCAGTGACATTGTAGATGGACTGGAGGGTAAGGTTTGTCTGTTTGCAGATGACACCAAGATCTGCAACAGAGTAGATGATCCAGATGGGGTGAGCAGAATGAGAAGAGATCTGGATAAACTAGCAAAATGGTTAGAAGAGTGGCAACTGGGGTTTAATGCAAAGAAGTGCAAGATCACCAGTGACTACTCTCTTTAAACAATCGTGGGAGGATGGAGTGGTACCTGAGGATTGGAAGAGGGCAAATGTGATTCCACTTCACAAAAGTGGGAGCAGGGCAGAGGCAGAAAACTACAGACCAGTTAGTTTGACTTCAGTGGTAGGAAAAATAATGGAATCACTTCTGAAGGAAAGAATTGTTGAGTACCTAGAGGCCAGTGGGGCACAGGACCCAAGGCAGCATGGTTTCACAGCAGGAAGGTTATGTCAGATGAACCTAATAGATTTCTTTGACTGGGTGACCAAAGTAGTAGACCAGGGAGGGGCTGTGGATATGGCCTACCTAGATTTTAGCAAGGCATTTGACACAGTCTCACATAAAAGATTAATACACAAATTAGCCAGCCTTGGAGTGGGTCTCAAGGTGGTAGCCTAGATAAAAAACTGGCTGGACAACAGGACGCAAAGGGTAATAGTAAACGGAGTCCACAGTGAAGAAAGAAGGGTAACTGCGGGGTAATGCAGGGTTCGGTACTAGAACTGGTCCTCTTTAATATCTTTATAAGTGACATTGGAGAGCACCTGGAAGGAAAGGTATGCCTCTTTGCAGATGACACAAAGATCTGTAACAGGGTTGATACACAAGGTGGGGTGGAAAGAATGAAAAGGGACTTGGCAAGGTTGGAGGAATGGTCAACTACGTGGCAGCTCAGATTCAATGCAAAGAAGTGCAAGGTAATGCATCTGGAAAACAAAAACCCAGGGGAAGAGTACACAATATATACTATATATATATATAATATAATATATATATTATATTACAGGAGGTTATTATTTATATTGTGTAATTTAAGTTGTATTGTATGTATCTGTGTATTTTATGAAAAATTAGTATTGTATGTGTTGTAATTTTTTCCTTTTTATTGTACATTAATGTATGGGACCGCGTTGAAAATGAGCTATGCTCAATCGAGTTTATCCTTTATTCATTTCTTTATGAATAAAAACATTTTACTACTACTACTACTACTACTGCAATGGGGGGTGAGTTAATAACAACAACAAAAATCAAAAGAGACTTAGGAGTAATTATATCAGATGACCTAAAGGTGGGGATGCAATGTGAGAAGGCAGTAAGGAAGGCTGGGGGGATACTGGGATGCATAGGGAGAGGCATCAACAGTAGAAAACAGGAAGTTGTTATCCCTCTCTACAGACAGTTAGTGAGACCCCATCTGGAGTACCATGTGCAATTCTGGAGACCCCCATCTCCGCAAAGACATAGACAGAGTGGAGGCTGTTCAGAGGAGGGCAACCAAAATAGTGCAAGGTCTGCATCAGAAGACATATGAGGAGAGACTAAAGCAGATTAAAATGTATACCCTTGAGGAAAGGAGGGGAGAGGGGGGACATGATAGAAACTTTCAAGTATCTCAAGGGAATTAACAAGGTACAAGAGGGTAGTATCTTTCAGAAGAAGAGATGTGCAAGAACAAGGGGGCACAATTTGAAGATAGAGGGGGGACGGCTCAGAGATAATGTTAGAAAGTATTTTTTCACAGAAAGAGTTGTGCATGCATGGAACAGCCTTCCTGAGGAGGTTGTGGAGTCAGGAACAGAGGGAGAATTCAAGAATGCATGGGACAGGCATAAGGCAATTCTAGTGGGGGGGCAGGAGGAAGTAAGCTGTTGATTAACTAGAATCTGCAGCTTATCCATCAGGTAGGGAAATGGGCAGACTGGGTGGGCCAAGCGGTTCTTATCTGCCATCAAATTCTATGTTTCTATAGGGAAGAGAAACCCTGAAGCCACCTATAGGCTGGGAGGAGAGTTGCTGGCAGTCACAAGGGAAGAAAGAGACTTTGGCATCATCATCATCACCGATGACCATAAATCATCCAAGCAGACCACTAATGCAGTAGGTAAGGCTAGAGAGATGTTGGGGTGTATTAGTAGGGGTATCACAAGTCAGAAGAAGGAGGTAATAATCCCTCTCTACATGACACTGGTTAGGCCCCATCTGGAGTACTGCATGCAGTACTGGAGGCCACACCTTCAAAAGGACATTAACCAAATTGAGGCAGTCCAGAGAAGGGCAACCACAATGGTGCAGGAACTGCATCAGAAAACATATGAGAACAGATTAATGGAGCTCAATATGTATACCCTAGAGCAAAGGAGGGCTAGAGGTGATATGATCGAAACATTGAAACACCTTAAGGGCATTAACAAGGTGAAAGAGTCTAACATGTTTCAATACAAGAAAAATAGCAGGACAAGAGGACACAGCATGAGATTAGAGGGAGGCCGATTAAGGGGTAATGTGAGGAAGTTCTTTTTCACAGAAAGGGTGTTGGATGCATGGAATGGCCTACCTCAGGAAGTGGTGGATATGAATACAGTGCAGGGCTTCAAACAGGTATGGGATAGGCATAAGGGAGCAATACAGATGAGTATGAATAGATAGGTCATTGACAGAGCTAAGGACGATGGCACATTCATAAGGTAGAAAAATAAATGGGCAGACTGGATGGGCCTTGTGGTCCTTATTTGCCATCAGCTTCTATGTTTCTATGTAAATGGCACATGTGAAAGTAGGCTCGGCCTTGGTCAAATGATTGCTGAATGAAGGTAATAAATTCTAGCAGTGCTGTGGTGGTGCTGTGCTCTTTTCTAAATCCATGTTGTTGCAGACATTGGATGGAGTATTTTTCAAGGTAATCCACAAGCTAGTTGGCAACAATTTGTTCCAGCACTTTGGATAGGGGAGGGAGGATAGATATTAGCCTACAGTTGTTATGCAGGGCCCGATCACCAGATTTAGGTACTGGTGTCACAAGGGCTGTTTTCGATACCTGCGGGAATTGTGACAGGGTTAGAGAGAGTTTAAGTATCTTAGTTATGGGTATGAGTACTTCCTCTAAGGTGAGCTCAAGAAGTTTGAGATCTAGAGAGTAACCACTATATCTAGATTTTCCCAACACCATATTCAGTAATGTTCTAACATGGGCCACTGAGACCTTCTTAAAATAGAAGGGAGGGTGCTCAGGGATCTTGCTCTCAAAGTGACAAGCTGTCTTTGCAGGGGTATCATCAAAGACGTCTTGTGGAAGGAGACCGCTCAGGTTAATGAAGGCATCATTAAAAGTATTTACAATTTTAAGAGGGTCAAGCATGGGGGTACCATCGAGGTTTAGCATTGCAGGTGACATCTTTGGGTCTTTACCAGTGATATATTTGATATTTGACCAACATTTTCTGCTGTCTCCCCACATATTGGACAACAGCTCCCTATGGTGTTTACTTTTCACCTGTTGAATAGCCCGTGTGCAGGCATTTCTTACGACTTTATAGGCTTGCAGATCCTGCTGTTTACCTGATGCTTTGGCACGGTGCCAGAGATGGTCCTGTTGTTTCATGCTATCTATTAGATCAGGAGTGATTCAGGGATGCACTGTGCCATGAACCTTCATCTTTTTAAAAGGGGCATGTATGTCCCAGGCAGCATTGAAGGCCTGAATGAAGTGCTCAAGTGCTGCATCAATGTTGTCAGTGGTGTCCAGTAGAGCCCTGTCCTGACAACGTAGTTGTTGTTTTAAGAGGGCCAGGTGGCCACATTTTAACACCCTGTTGAAGATAGTTTGGGGTGGGGGGTATGGAATTTATTGGACCAAATGCAGGTGATGGCTGAGTGGTCACTAAGGGAGTCAGGGTGTACAGTTACATTAGAGACATGATCTGGGTGATTGGAGATTATTCAGTCAAGTGTGGTACTTGTCCCAGTCTTATAGTTTATTCTGGTCAGGAGCTGATAAGTTGAGTGAGGTGTAGAGCCAATAATGCATCCTGTATAGGACCAGAGACTGGCAACAGCCAGTTTGTATTGAAATCACCCAGAATTATTGTCTCAGTGAGGTGATTTTGGGCTCAGAGATAGTCCAGAACTCTGTGGAGACCTGAGGTTGGGTCTTTAGGGGCTATGTACAGTAGACTGATAGTACTGTAAGTGTTTTGTAGTGGGTCCCCAGAAGCACTTTATTTGCCAGTACCTGGGTGGGGTATCCTAGATCAGTCACAGGCAAGGCCAGTCCCTTTAGTGAGTTTTTTAGATAGATGGCACAGCCACCGCCATGTTTGGATGACCTATCCAGTCTGAACATGGTATATCCAGGTGGGGCAACCACTATGTCAGGTATTTTGGGGGACAGCCAGGTTTCAATGTCAGATAATATGCCATGGTTGTGCTGTGAAAACCCAGACTTTGAGGGTGTCAGTTTTGCACAGCAGACTACAAATGTTGATCGTAGTCAAATTTATAGTACCTGCTTGTGGCGAACACCATTAGTAGTTTGGCCTGCCAGTCCTGGATTAGGGTGGATGTTGCCTGATAGCAGAAGCAACAAGAGGGTGATCCTAAGGAAGTGTTTTCTTAGCAGCCTTGATGTACGTTTAACAGTTCTTCTGATGCTGTGGTGCCTTTTCACTTTCTTGCTAAGAATGAGGAAGATGATGGAATCTGGGAGGGTACTGGTGTGAACAAGTGTGCTATAAGAAGCCCCGTTATTAAGGCAAGGATGGATCACAAAAGGAGACCATGGTCCATTTGTGATGCTGAAAAAATTCCCAGAGGTAGAGCCTTAATTGTAGTGAAGGTTATTTCCAAAATCCTTATTGAATGGTTGTTCTCTGCTATGGTTAGGGTTTTCAGAGTGACTGAGTAAAATATAGAGGATGAGAAGGTGGGGTAGGGTAGTCAGGGAAAACTTGTACATTGTGGCCAGTTAAAGCTTATTCAGTAATTTAGTCAGCAGGGGCCGACATAGCACTAGGAGTGAGGGCTGGCAGGATCAGAGGTTTAACAGCACAGTACAACATAGCACAAGAGTGAGGGTTGGCAGGATCAAAGATTTCACAGGGCCTTCATGTGACCATCAGTTGTTAACCCCTAGTTGAGCTAGCAGGTATGCAGCCAATTAGGATGGGAGAGGTGGGGAGGGCGGTGCTTAGGTGTATTTAATAGCGCCTGGGGTAGGAGGGTGGGAGAAAATACTAGGCAATATTAGGGAGGGAGCCAGGAGTCATTCGAGAAAACGTGCTCCTTGGCAAGAAGTAGATAAGAAGGGTTTCAGGAGACAGCCAATGGCAGGAAAGTAGGATGAGGCAGTGTCCTATTGCCATTCAGCCTGCAAGTTCAGGACCAATCAGGCAGCAGCTTGAGGAGTTGGAGGAATCTCCAGGAAACGTACTTTGCTGTGTCCTAGGCGCAGCTGCTGGAAGGCGGGATTCAAAGGTGTCGGCTGCTGGCTGGAAGAGCTAAGGCCATGTCCAATTCAGAGTCTGGGTCAAGAGCTAGAATCTGAAAGGGAGGAGGGAGGAGGGAGAGGATGTTAGGGCAAGTTTAAGCAGTACCTGCCCAAACAGTAAATCAGTGGGAGGGGTAGTGGACAAAGGCAGAGGGGAGAGGGTGAGAAAGCAGAGAGGGGGAAAAATAACAGACAAGAGACAGAGGTGGTGTTTGGCTGGCTTCAGGCCATGAGAGACTTTAAAATACACCAAAGTCAATTGAAACAGAAAATTGTGACCATACCTAGGAAATTGGTGGTGCCCGGCAAGAATAATGAAATAAAAAATCACAGTACCTGAATGCCGGTACCCACCACACTTGTGCAAAATTAGGGTAAAAATCAGAATAGGGTGCAAAATTGCTCAAAACGCTCACAGCCAAGAATTCCACAATCCAGGAAAGCTAAATGGCTGACGTTTCGTACGTGATCGTGCTTTCTCAAAGCCTGATTTTGCACAAGTGTGGAATAATAAAGAGGCTTTTTTTGCACTATAAGGATATCCACCATCTCAGATTCTTTCTGTGGAGTAAAGGAACAAGGGATTCAGTAAACTAAGGAACTCTAACTGGAAGACTCCAGACCTGTGGTGGGTGCCAACATTCAGGTACTGTGCTTTAAAATACACCCTAGCATGCTACTATTCCTCTTCATAACTTCTCTACAGTGTTCATTGAAGGAAAGGTTGTTTGTAACCACAACTCCCAGATAGTGTTCCCTATATGTTTTCTGGAGTTCGATGCTATTGAGTATATGGCTGGCCTTAATGTTGCTGTGGCTGAAATGCACAACTCTGTATTTATTAATATTAAATACCAGTTTGTGTTCAATAGACCAGTCTGCAATGCCCAGTAGGTCATTTTGTAGCCGTTTTATTGCTTGTGTGTTGTTAACTATCGTGCCAAGTTTTGTATCATGTATTTGCATATCCACAAATAGTGGGATGTTTTCATTGGTGAAATATATCCATTGAAACGTGATGAGTCCGGTACTGATCCCTGAGGGACACCAGTGGTGACTTGTCCCCATTCTGACTAGTGGCCCATGAAACATATCCTCTGTCTACATTCTTTTAACCACGACTGTATCCATCTTACTACATAGGGGTTTAACCCTAGCTCACTTAGCCTATTTATTAATTCTTTATGGGGGACCAAATCAAAAGCCTTTGAGAAATCCAGGTATATCACATCCACAAGGAGTCCATGATCCAAAGCTCTGCTTACAGATTTGAAGAACTGGAATAAGTTCATTTGGCATGATCTTCCTTTCCTAAAACCACATTGTGAAATGTCTGTCTGACCTTTAAATTTGATATGATTTTCCATTGTCTGTTTTATATGTTGTTCCAGTTATTTGCCTAGAAACGAAGTCAGACTAATGGCTCTGTAGTCTTTACAGTCTGATTTAGAACCAGTTTTGAATATTTGGGTAACACTGGCCTCCATGCATTCTACTAGTACTTGTCCCCTGGTCAAGGAGCACAAAAACAGCTCAGCAATGGGCCTTGCCAATTCTGCTGCTAGTTCCTTTAGGATTTTTGGATGTATACCATCCAACCTTACAGTTTTGCTGATGTTTAGTTTATCCAGTTGCCTCCTTACATCTACTTCCATTATCTCTATATTTGGGTCTTCAGTATCCCCAGATCCATATATATTAATGTCAATACTATCCTTAGCCTGGAAAACAATCAAAAAGTAATTGTTAAAAATGTCTGCCATTCTCTGTGCATGTGTGGTTTGGCTATCTCCTATTTTTAATGGTCCTTCCTTCTATTGTGTGCCCTTTAGATTATTTACATAGTTAAAATGTATTTATTGTCCTGTGTTTTGTAGCTATCTTCAATTCCTCCACTTTCTTTGCATTTTTCTTTGCTTTTTACATTCTTTTACCCTGGTCTTGTAAATAATCTATTTCTCTGGAGAAGGATTATTTTTCAATTTCTTATATGCGCTCTCTTTTCTCCTTACTAAATGCTTAATCTTGTTATTGAACCAACCAGAAATTTTAACTTTATTATTATATTTTGATTTTTCAGACACGTACTGTATCTATTCATGCAGTAATTGAGCTTGCTATTTATTTTCTTCCACATTTCCTCAAGTGGGAGTTCTTTTAATTCAGTTGTCCACTTCCATGCCTTTAGGGTAATGTCTCATTTCATCATTGTTTGCTTTGTGGTAATATTTCACCTTCGTTATGCCCTTCTTTGGTATCCAGCTGCCTTTGACTGATATTTGCACCATACTGTGGTCACTGTCCCCAAGCGGTTCTCTAACAATAGAGTCAACTATATCCTCTTCCAAATTACTGAGGACTAAATCAAGAAGGACAGACCCTCTAGTGTGTTGTGTAACATGTTTTTCAAGATTATTAATTAGTATTATATCTATTAGTATCTTGTCCAATGAGGATATTCATGTAAGGGTATTCCAAATGATATTAGGAAGGTTAAATTCCCTCAGTATAATTGATTATTTCCCAGTTCTATTGTTTCAATAACTTCAAAATAGTTTTGGTTTTCCTCATTGCTTAGGTTTGATGCCCTGTAGCAGACCCCTACTGTGATTTTACTATTCTACTTCTGCATCATATGGACCCATATTTGCTCCATCTTGCTTTGTTTATCTTTTGTATATCAATTTGTTTTTGCATATATCTTATCTGTCACATATAGTGCAACCCCAACCACACCTCTTCTGTGTGCAGTCAAAGTGAAACATGTTGTAACCTGGTATTTCCCTACCCCAGTCTCCAGCTTTCCACCATGTCTTGGTCATGGCACAAATATGTTTCTCCTCCCTATGTAGTAAAAGTTCATATTCATGTCTCTTGTTTGCTAAGCTCTTTGCATTAGCTTGTAGTACCTTTAAATTTACTATTTCATTCATAGTTCTGCCAATATTTGTATCATGGGGTACTTTTGGTAATATGCATGGTAGTCCTAGCTTCTCCCTCATATATATCTTCATTATCTAGATGTATGTCCTCTCTCCCCTTCTTTATTAGTTTAAATGTATTCCATGAATATTTTCATGAAATATGTTTCCCAAGAGTTCATTATCTTTTCTGCTTACCTGGAGTCCATCATAGTTGCAGGTCTTATTTCCCATAGCATAATTCCCATGTTCTTATACATTGTATTCCCTTCATTAGGCTTCATTGTCTTAGTCAGTTATTTAATTGAATTATGTTTCAAATTTTTCTGCCACTTGCCCTGGGAACTGGGAGAGCTTCTGAAACAATAACCTGGCAATTTTTTTCTTGGAGGGATGTAAACATAGCTTTGAAATAATTAAAAGTTTCTTCCTCTGTTTGTTTAACTATATTGTTTGTACCTGCATGCACAATAACAAGGGGTTTTGCTCCAGCTGGTTTGATTATTTTGGGTAGCATATTCCTAATATCATTTACAACTGCAACAGGGAAGCTTTTACTTGTAATACTGTTTTTATTGCTATTGGTACTCTGTCTGTACATCTGATCATTGAATCTCCAAGTATGTAAATTTGCCTAGGTACTGTACTTCCTAATTACTTTCCTGTTCCATTTCAATTTTAGGTATAGGCTTCTTGTTTTAGCTTTCAACTGTAGTTATCTCATTATGTCTAGGAGCTCCTGAGACTGGTCCTCAATATTTTGTATAAGGTTCAGTAATTGAGTAGAATTTGTTTTATGTTTCTGTCTCATAGCCTATAGCTCTCCTGCCTTTTTATGTTTGCTTGCACGCATGTGCAAGAAACATAGTGCCATCATCTGAGTTTTTGTAGGTGTGGCTCCCTGTCTTCCAATTCAGTCAGTGTGTTTGCAGGCGTGGCCACAGTTCACTAATGAATGCTGCAGCTGTCTATGACAGCAGTTGAAAATGCAGTGGTGTACAGTTGAAAGGGAGAGATCACTTCAGTAAGCAGCGATAAGATAGTGCTGATTAGCATATTGCATGCTCATGTGCTCCCCCCACACACACACATGCTGTATGGCCAACAGGGGTGCCCAGTCCCCTGTCGGCTCTGCTGTGCCCCCCCAACAGAGTTCCAGGTGCCACACTGGGAGCCCAGCGTGGCAATGGTCCATAAGGCTGACAGGGGTGCCCAATCCCCATTGGCTCCACTGTTTCCCCCACAACAGACTACTGGGTGCCACGCTGGGAGCCCACCCCAGCATGGCAACAGTCCGTTTGTCTGACGGGGGTGCCCAATCCCCTATCAACTCCACTGCCCCCCCAAACAGCCTTCCAGCTGCCACACTGAGAGCCCACCCCAGCGTGGCACAAGTCCCACATCGTCTATGAAAAAAAATTCCTGCAAGAAAAAAATGTTCTCTCACTGACTGCACTGATCCCCTCCCCCAACCCGTGCCCACCCTCTGTGCACCCTGCCTCCCTACACCCCCACCTCACCTCATACTTACCTCGGTAGTCTGGAGCGATGATTTTCGGTGGACTAGGAACATGTCTGCACTCTTCAAAACCGACCACGAAGTGAAGAAATGCCGGTAAGCTGTATAACGGAATAAATAGGGTGTTTTCAACTTTGATGCATATCTCAGGCATTTTTGGGAATTTTTCACCAAATTTTCAACATGGGGTTTTTGGGACCCCACCTCATGGATTCTGGTACTGTCATTTTGTTAATCGGCCCTGAAAGGTGATTTCGTGGTCACTGCGTGGAACCACCTTTCGGGACTGATTTATGAAATGACAGTTTCACAGTTCATGAGGTAGGCCCCCAAAAACCCTGTGTTGAAAATTTGGTGAAAAAATTCCCCAAAATGACTGTTTTACGAGCATGCGTCGTGCTGTTCCTACGCACGCTTGTCAGTTTTCAAATTTTCAATATTTTCACTCCAGATTTTCAACATTGCCATTTTACCACACCTCCTTATGAGCAATATAGCTGTCATTTTTCAAATCTCACCCAAAATGTGTTTCCGCGCATGTAGCCCACAATGGCGCAGTCGGTGTGTGAAATTAATGTTTGGGACAGATTAAGAAAATCACAGTGACACTATTCATGAGCAGAGGTGTTAAAATGGCTATGTTAAAACTCTGGTGAAGAAAGCCCATAAAATGACTGTGTTACGAGCGATCATTGCACAGTTTCCACGCACCCTCGTAAGTTCATGCATTTCTAGTATTTTCAGTCCAGATTTTCACCACTGGAATTTTTCCACACTTCCTTATGAACAGTACAGCTGTCATTTTTCACACCATGGCCAAAATGTGTTTTTGCACTTCCAACACAGAAATGCGTGGTCGCTGTGGGAAATCACTGTTTGGGACAGATTAAGAACATCACAGTGACACTGTTCATGAGCGGAGGTTCCAAAATGCCTGTGTTGAAAATCTGCTGTAAAAAATCCCCAAACTAATTGCACTATGGGTGTGCGTTGCACAGTTTCTATGCACGGTCGTGACTTCACCAGTTTTTTTAATATTTTCACTGCAGATTTTCAACATTGCCATTTTTAGCACCTCCCCATGAACAGTACAGCTGTCATTTTTCACATCCTGTTCGAAATGTGTTTTTGCACCTGTGGTACAAAATGACGTAGTTGCTGTGCAAAATCAGCTTTCGGTTAACAAACTGATATTGCCACTGTTCATAAGGTGGGGGTTACAAAAAAACCCATGTTGAAAATTTGGAGTGAAAATGCCAATGAACGCCTGAGGCATTAGGGTTTCCGACCATAATGCCTCACCCTGTAGAGGTTGACAGGCATCAGTGGTGTGACTTGGGATTCTCGCCTGTAATGCTCATACCATTCCACACCCTGCAGCCAGTGAAAGGCATTGAGGTGTGCCTTGGACTCTTTGGCCCCAAGGTTCACCCCATTCTCCTATACAGCACTCATCTCACCATATTTCCTGATGGAATGGGGTGAGCATAAGAGCCAAAGACCCCAAGGCACACAGTGACACTTGTTGGTGTCTGCAGTGTAGGGTGTGGTGAAATGGCATGGCCATTATGCCTGATGACCCAAAGGCACACCCCAATGCCTGTCAGTCTCTGCAGGGTGGTGGTGGGGTTGTCTTCAGTTCAATACTTCATTGCCATTCCTATTATGCAACTCTCTTACTCCTAAGACAAAGAACCTCTGGTGCACAAACACTGAGGCAAGGGTTACCCCAAAGGGCATTTGGCTGGGAAGCCAAGTTTCAAGAAAATTCAAAATCACACATGCCCCCACAATGCAAAGCATCATGGGCTACATATGCAAATCACCACAGAATGTTATGCTGGTCCAACTTTAAGCAGAATTGCATGGTGCCGAAAGGCCTCTCACACAGTTTGCAAAGGGTGCTAACAGAAGACATAGACACGTGTTTCATCCTACCAGGACTCATCAGTATGCCTGTGCGAGCGGGTCACTGGGAGTTGGCCAGGGAGGGAGAGGATTGAGCATCTGGAGGACAGCTCTCCTCTCCCGGGAAGGGGTGGGGACAGAGTCTGCTGCTTGACGGACCCCTAGCAGTGGCTGGGGGCTGATGCTATGGACCCATAGAAGGGGGGCAGACTTGAGCATGACACCCGGCATGCCACGTATGGAAACATGCGAGGCTCGGCCATTGGCGTCATTGCATGCCTTGGCTCTGCGCTTGGGGGTGGGGCAAAACTGGAGGAAAAACAAAGCTGACTGGTGGGATGAAGCCTGTCTGCCCACCACTCTGGGCCAGCTGGTGCCTCAAATTGGCAAGAGGCAATGGCTGGCATGTTGCCTGGTGGTGGTGATGGGGGTCGGTGGAAGGGGGCTGGTCAGCAGGTGCATACTTCTCAACTGTCCCTGATTTTCAGGGACATCCCTGATTTTGCCTCAAAATTTTGCTCTGTCCCTCCTAAAAATGGTGTTTCCATGACCGAACAGTGGGGATTGTAAGCACAAAATAAATGTCAAACATTAAAGCTAAAGACTTGTTCTTCCTTAAAAAATGCATTTTATACTAAACCCTTTATTCTACCAGCTTTCTGAGTGGATATAATCAATTGTGAAGATGTGTCCCTGATTTTGGTCCTTTGTTCCTGATTTTTTTAAGCCTTGTCCCTGATTTATGAGGCAGAAGGTTGAGAGGTATGAGCAGGTGACAACTAGAAGAAGAAAAAAAAGGCAAGTCTGTGAGACCACTCTACAAATAATTCATGCAGTTCTGTGTAAGAACAGATCAGGTTAACCAGACTAAACAGGTAAATCAGCAGGAGTCCTTCGGTCTCTCTCTGGCACTATCAGCCAACTTTCAGTTTGAAACCTGTTTCTTTGAGTTTCAGACTCCTCTTTAGCAGTGAGGCCTTTGCCTTACCCAGACCAAAGACAGATTGACTATCTTCAATTCCACATTATATACACCACCCCTCTGGGTCACATAATCTGCCTCACTTCCAATACACAGGTATAAAAGGCCTCATTATATGGCTGGCTGACTTCTAAGAAGCAGGTATCTGTTTAAGGTGAGGCTTCTACTTGATTTCATACAAAACAATGGGCATTCAGGGCAAGATATTAAATCTCACAAAAGGTATTTAAAGGAAAACGTCCACCTGTTATTGGTCATGCCTCAGTGTGAACCATGGCCCCATTAACATTTTTGCAAAGTGACTTAATTTCTTTGATTTACAGTTTGTGAGATACACAGAACATAATCTAATTGATCCTGTCTCCTTCCTGCCAGCATGTTCAACCACTCAGCATGCCCACAACCTCCCTTGGCTGTTCCAGGGTGATGTATGAGATGGGGAGCAGCCACAGGAGTGTACATAGACATCCTGTGTAAATGGAACAATTAGCAGCTCTGGTTTCCAAAATACATGTCCTGGTGCTAAACTGAGACAAGGTATGGACTGACAGTCAGCTGCCAGACTATACCTGGTCTCAGTATAGGACTGGGATATGTATGTAGGAAACCAGAGCTGTAAATAGCTCCACTTACACAGGGCATCTACTGGATGCTCCCGTGGCTGCTCCCTGTCTTATATGTCACCCTGTGATGGCCGCAGGAGGTTATAGGTACACTGAGCAGTTCAGCATGCTGGTGGGAGGAAGGCAGTATCAAACAGATAATGTTCTATCTATCTCAGAAACTGTAAGTCAAAGAAATTGTGAAAATTCTAATTGGCCGTGCCTCACAATGAGGCATGGCCTGATTGCAGGTGGACATTTCCCTTTAAACATATATTACAACCATTTCCTCCCTATTACCTAGCATGTGCTTATGCTTAAACTGTGACTTTAAGCAATTGTTTTTATTTACATTTGTCTGGCTTGGTCTTTCACATAGCAAGGCAGTCATGAGTTTTATGTGGTAGGGACACCTTCACTTTAGATAGGCAGTTCCTGACTATCTAAGGCTGGATAGATCTTCCATACTGGTCCCTTTTCAACCTCGCAGATCAGCAGTCCCTGTTGTTCTGAGGACATACCATTTTTTAAAAGTTTACAAAGTTCCTGCATTCAGTCTGCAGTGTTGACCCAGGAAGTGTTGAGTGCATGGCTCTAAATTGTTCAATCTCTCCCTGCATGCTGCAATGTTTAAAGTCTGCCGGGAGGGGATTTGAATTGTATTAAATAGCTCCTTTTTAAGTTAAATATTTGCTTTTAATCCTGCTCCTTTTTAGAGTGAAGGCTGGCTTATTGTCTCATGGCTCAGCATTTTCCTTGTTGGTCTAAAACTTATGCATAATTAGCTGACAGCTAGGAGTACTGGTTCCTTGCATGCATTCGTGCCTCTCCTCCCAACACTGTGCTTTTTTGAAGCTGGAGTGGGGAGAACATATATAAAATATATTGAAAGTGCTCTTACATTTAGAACTTCCAAGCTCCCCCAGTAAGCCCCTATTTAAATAGCAAGCTCCAAGGAGCTGAGCTGAACTGTCTCTCCAGTATTGCTTTTGCTAAAATAAAGGCAGACAGGGATACATACACACAATGTGAAAACAACCCTTTGTTTTCTGGGGTACCATTCTGAGATGTCTTACCATGAGGGAGACATTTTATTTACATTTGACCTCCCAGTAGGGAGGTCACTGTGCATTACAGTCCTCTTGCCAGACCCTCTTCCCTGGGGTCTGAGGGCTAAGACATTATGCTGCCCTGTGGTGGGGTTGGGGGGAGAAAAAGAAGAAAGAGAAGCAGATGAACTCACCACTGGATGGCCAGCCCAGGGTGAAGTCTAGGGAAGGAGAGGAAGTAGAGAAAAGGCAAAAAGAAGGTAAGTATATTTTTATCTATTATGTATTAACCATCAGTCTTTTATTTACAGTACATACACATTATGGCACCATGAAGGCCAGGCTTGCCATGGTGGTGCTGCTTTAAAATGAATCCCCTTTTTACAGCTGCAGTTCAGAGCTCTTCAAGCTGTCTTGCTATCACTCAGGAAAAAGGGGCACTTCAGACTCCCACTGAAGCACAGTTTTGAAGTTGGAGTACGATCTCTCCACTATCTGAAATCCATCTGCTGAGGAGGGGTAGATGAAGAGTTCCTTTCCTACATGTAGCATACTGTACTTATGCCAGCTCAAATTACAATCAATGAATACACTCAGTGTAAAACAGAACAGGCAACTTGTTAAAATAGGCATTAGTCACTGGATTCCTCTTTGCTGTCTTTTTTAATTTAGTCTTAAAGGACATCTAAACACTCTTTTTACACATTTGTATCTAAACAATGCCTTATTGGTCAAAACTGAGTTTGTAATGAGACTACATTGCTCCAGCAGAGATTCAAATTACACTTCCCTCTCCCCCTCTCTCTGTCTCCCCCTCCCAATTGTACGTGTGTGTGGCAGCATACAATGATTTACTGCTGTCCGTAGGGTTTTTTAACCCTTTCAGGACTGGACTAAGATTGAATGATAAACAGAGCTCCACCATTCCTCATTCCTCTCTCTCTCTGTCTCCTTCTCTCTCTCTCTCAACCAGACTTATACAGGGAAATACTGAAAAGTGAAGCTGACCAAATGCGATAACTTACTTGACTTTTTTGTTAACGTAAACGTTTAAATTATTTCTAGCCTTTTACAAATAAAGCTTACTATGTGTCCTGAATGGAGGTTGATGGCTTGGATAAAAAAAGCATATATTTCTGAAATCACTGACTGTAACCTACAGAATATGTATGTAATGTTCATCACTGCTGGGCTTGATGGAGTGCATAGTACTAGATGGCACAGGTATTTAATTTGTTTTGATTTCAGTTTCATTTGATCCTCAAGCCACATCTCTTCACCCCCCCAACAACCACCATACACATCTGTATCTAAACTTGCTCTATAAACCAAAAGCATGAGTGTAGAACTATAACAGCTCTGTGCCTTATCCATTTGAATGACATATTATGTCATACATTGAAATGTAGCCCCTTCCCCATGGATAGGGGTATAGATGGAATATGTCTGTGGGAAGGGGGCACCCACAGCAGAAGAAACACTTCCAGTGGCCATGTTACTCAGGCCCAGATGTCACACACAGGGTCCCATTTCCTCACTGGTGCTGGATGAAAACAACAGGTTAATGTATATTTAACAGTTCCTTTCAATAATGGAATGTCCACAAGGAACTTGAAGAAACAACAGGGATCCCAAATTCATTAAATATATTCACATATATTTCATATACATTTCAACAAAATAGCACTCTAAAAGAAATGAATAACTGGCTAAGAAAATGGTGCCTTAAATAAAATATTAATTGTATAACACACTGGGAGTTTATTGGAAATAATGAAGTGTACAGTACCGATGGGTTACACTTAAACAAAAAAGGGTCACAAATCCTTAGTCACCAGTTCAATAATTATATAAATACAGTTTTAAACTAATTCATGGGGGGAGGTGGTATTTATTTATTTATTTTGCTTTTGGTGACTGGGTAAGTGCACTAGGCAAAACAATGCCTATTTTCAGGCACGACCCAGGAGAAAACATTTTACAGAGAAACAAAACATGACGCAGCACATGGAGGCAATACAACACAGGATAACAACAGCGTGTAATAAGTACATTGACACTCTGAGTACTGAAAGTTAGGATACTGTGAATACAGGCAAAAGAGAGTGCAACATGGAAGGAAGGAAGTTACAATACTATAAGTGCCATGAAAAGTAGGGAGGGGGAGAGAGAAGGAAAAAGAGGATGAAAAAGCTAGAACGGTGTAGGTTGTGAGAGGAGGGAGAGCCCAAAGGAGGTAGATAGGATGGAGATAGGGATAGCGCAAGAAAGAGTATGGGTTCATGGAGAGTTAAAACAGGTGCAGAGATGTAAGGTGTGAAGGTGTTCCCAATGTAGTTTCTTAAAGACAGCGTGACTATTTGATTGATGGATAGAGAGGGGTATAGAGTTCCAATATTTTGGAGCTGTATAGGAAAACGCACGAGTACCCATATTAGTTCTACATCTAGGAACATGCAGAAGGGCTTTATCATTAGAACATAATTTATGAGTGGGAGGTTGTAGTTCCAATGCGGAGGAAAGGGATAGGGGGAGACCTGCTCTGGTAACTGAGTCAATTAGTGATTCAAAGGTCAGAAAATGATAGGCGGAGGGGCTAAGCCATTTTAAGTCTCGATAGAGGTGGCAGTGGTGCTTGAAACATGGTGAGGCAGCAGCATAGCGACAGATGCTATTATAAGTGGTGTCTCATTTATGAAGAGGTTTTAGATGCCGATAGGAAGATTGCCGAGCCATATGTTAATGTGATGAAGGAAACCTTGAGCCACAGCTAGTCTGGCTTGAGGGTAAGTGCATAACTGGTACGATAGGCACTTTCAGCTTAGCATTTACCACTTACAGATAGTAGAGATATGAAGGTCAAGGTCAAGAGATTCATCAAGGGTGGCACCAAGATATTTGAAGGATTTGGTAGAGGGTAAAAGAGAGCTGTCCGCACAGGAGATGATGAGGGGATTTGAATTAGCTTTGAATCTGGCTTGAGAGCCAAACAGCATAGAGTAAGATTTGCTAGAGTTAAGGACTGGTTTGTTATCAGTGAGCCAGGTTTGGATACTAGCAAAATCCAACGCGAGTGGATGGTGTAAGGAGGCTGCAGTTTTTGCACTGTGGTAGATAACCAGATCATCCATGTAGAGCAAAGAAGAGCAATTCGGTGCAGTTGTGGGGATGTCATCAATGAAGATTGTGAAGAGAAGAGGGCCAAGAATGGAGCCCTGGGGTACTCCAATTTGGATAGGTGCAGGATCTGAGGTGGCTGAGTTAAAGACCACAGCCTGTTGCCTGTCAGTTAGGTAGCTTCTAAACCAGGTAATGGAATCTGGGGAGAAATCAAAAGACTGAAGTTGTGACAAAAGGAGTGAGTGGTTTACCAGATCAAAAGCTTTGGTTAGGTCAATGAAAACTGCTCCTGTCAGGAGGCCTAAGTCCATAGAAGAATATATGTCATTAGTCAACTTAAGCAGGGCAGAGGTGGTACTATGACCTTTACAGAAGCCGTGTTGTGAGCTAGAAAGGAGCTTAAATTTTTGCAGGTATTCAATCGTTTGAGTGGCGACTAGTTTTTCCAAGATTTTGCTTAAGACAGAGAGTATAGCGATGGGACGGTAGTTCTTAATTTCCTTTAGGTCTCCTTTCTTTGGAATAGGAGTGATTTTAGCAATTTTTCATATAGTTGGGAATGTGCCATGGCATATGGACAGATTAAAGTTTTTGGTCAGCGGGGTGGGGGCTATGAAAGGGGCTGCTAATTTCAGGAGCCTAGGTTCAAGACCGTCAGACTCAGGACTGGTGTTTTCACGGATGGAGAGTAGCAGTTTTTCAACTTCTTTTATTCGAATGATACAGAACCTAAAGTGGGGATTGGGGGTAGTGGTTTAGTTTTACCAGGGGAATGAGCAGTGCTGGAGTTTTGGAAGGGGGACTGATAGCTTGATAAATCTGAGAAATAGTGATTAAAGGCGTTGGCTATAGTGAGTGGGTTATTGGAGTGTATACCATTAAGTAACATGCTATTTGTATGGGACTTATGATTAGAGCCCATGATAGATCTTATGGTAGTCCAGAATTTCTTGGCATCACCAGAGGCATTAATTAGCAGGTTCCTGCAGAAGGTACTTTTAGATAGTCGGATGTTTCTTTTGCAGGCATTCCTCAGAGAGCAATAATAGCAATAATCAAATTCCAACCTTGTGGATTTAAAACGATACCAGGCTTTATCTCTGGCCCTAATCTGGGTTAGTATGTCTTTTGTTAGCCATTTCATCTGAGTACCTCGAAAGCACCTAGTAATCCATGGAGCGTGGAAGTCTTGGAGCCTACCAAACTTTGTGAGGAAGCTATCAAGGGTGGATTGGACATCTGCTGCATTATGAATAGAAGACCAGTCAGTTGTTGAGGGGTCATTCATAAAGCAAGTGGGGTTAAAATTTGCAAGGTTACAAAATGTTACAAGTCTTGGGGGTGGAGAAGGTTTCTTATTTGAGCTCCATGTGCAGTAGATCGGGGAGTGATCACTAATTACATCTGGTAATGTACCCGAACAGCTAATGCGATCAGGGTGATTTGAAATGATCCAGTCAATAAGCGTACTAGACTGGAAGGGAGCCCTAACCCTAGTGGGGTCGGAGATCAACTGATGAAAATTGTGACTATGCACTTAGGTATGGAGGGCATGAGCCGCATTACTAGCCCAGTTTAGGTTCAGGTCACCCAGTATTAGTACTTGTTATGACCAACGGTATTCAATTAATGGAGAAGCTCTTCAAGGCCTTTTAACCCTCCCATAGAGGGGTTATAGGCACAAATTAAATGCAACTTCTTCGAGCCTAGTAGCAGCGTAGCATGTATCGTTTCACAGTGAGTTAGGGTAGGGAGAACATTTTGGGTAATTAGCAGATGTTGTTTAAAGTAGATAGCAACCCCACCCCCACGCTTAGAGGCAGCTCGATCTTGCCTAATAAGATTGTAGTTGGGTAATGCACACAGATGGTCAGCAATAGAGGGCTTTAACCAGGTTTCTGATAGACATAGAATGTCAGGGAGGTTCTGTGCAACCCATGCTTCAAGAGCCGAAAAATTGCGAAGGAGGCTCCTAATATTCATGTGCGCGGTCTGTATTCCCTTTGATTCTGACCAAGTCACATTATTTGGTGACTGGTTAGTTGTAATTGGTCCAGGATTTTGCTCGATGTCCCCTGATAGAAGTAGTACGAGGCAGAGGAAGTACCACAGCTTACGATGGGTGGAAAGAGTAGGAAGGGGAGTTTTGCAACCAAAGGTTTAGAAAGGGAGTAGGTTAAGTGGTAAATGAGTTTGTGGGGGAATAATAAGTGAGAAGGTTGCAACGAAGTAAGGAAAGGACGTTTGAAACAAAGGGGGCCTGGGATTGATAGCTAGAATACAGCCCAGAGAAGTTTTTTTAGGTCTAGAGGGGACTTGGATCAAACAGGAGTTAAAAAGGATAATAGTGAGTAGAAGAGTTACAAAGTACTTGATGGCCATGTTAATTATGTGGTTGAAAGCTTTAATTGTCAGAGAAGGCACTATGTCTTAGAGGTAAAGGGAGTTGGATGAGTAAAATCTAGCTTGATTTAGACAGGTTACTGATCTGTTTCAATACGCCCTCTAGTTGAATTAATCATATCTGTACCATGTTCATCAGTTAAAAGGTGCTCAAGTAACCTGAACAATAAGAATTATAGATCTCATACTATTCTAACTACAAAATTAAGGAAAAAGAATAAAAATAAAAAACACACAAATAGGCTTCCCAGCCACGGACCGAATAACCTCAATATCACCAATAACCATGAAAACAATAAACTACATAATCGTCAAGATAGTATAAACAATACAAAATTGTTATTACTGAATGCACACAGCTTAACAAATAAAATGGATGAGTTAAGTTATATTCTTATAAGTAAAACATTGACATCTGTTGCATCACAGAAACATGGTTTATAGACAAGGACTGGAATACAGACATTCCAGGCTTTTCAAAGTTATTAAAAAACAGACAAAATAACAAAGGTGGTGGTCTAGCACTATATGTATCTAATAAATATACATGCCACGAGATATCTTTTGAAGACACCTCAGTTGAAATATTAAGGGCTAGGATCATGCTTGGCCAAGAAACTCTAACAATTGGCTTATGTTATAGGTCCCCAAGTTTAAAGTATGAAGAGAATCTAACTTTTCTACATTATCTAGAAAATATATCAGTAGACAGCAATTTAATGTTATTGGGAGACTTTAATTTCCAAAATATTAATTGGGAAACACTTAATACCAATGGCCCCCTTAAGAAAAACTTACTAGAAACCACCTTCAAATTAGACCTAGATCAATTGGTAAATCACCCTACAAGGAATAATAATATACTGGACCTTATTTTTACTAATAATCCCAACCTATGTTCTTCCCCAGTTATACTACCACCTCTAGGAAACAATGATCACAATATGATATCATGTGACATTTCACAAATTGTTAAAAGCAATAAAGGAGTAAGTAAATTTAAAAATGACTATAAAGCTGTTTACACTAGTATAAAACAGTATTTATCTGCTTGGAATTGGCAAAATGATCTAATAGATCACGATACTGAATATATAAGGGAAAAAAATTAAAGAAAAAATATACTATTGCTTAGATACATGGGTTCCAGACAGAGTTAAATACAATGTAAGTACTAACCAAAGAATACCTCCTTGGTGGACCAACGACATGAAACGATTAACAAATAAGAAAAACAGGGCCTATAAAAAGTATTCCAATACCAAAAAAGATTCTGACTGGTCTAAGTTTAAGTTCATGGCAAAACTAACTAAACATAAAATAAGAACAGCAAAACAAAAACTGGAAATCAATTTAGCTACAAGTATTAAAGATAATAAAAAAAAGTTTTATAACTACATCGGGTCTCTTAAAAAAAATTCTGATTGGATTGGCCCATTAATATCGAATGATAAAACCATAATTAATGAACAGGAAATGGCATCTGAGATTAATCAATACTTTACAAGTATTTTTAGTCCCAAAGAATCCTTTAATCTTAATTTGCAACCTTCAGTTGATTTCATTTCTTATTTTTACAAACAAGATACTCTTGAGGCAATTAATTTAATAAAAAGTAATTCATCTCCAGGACCTGATGGCATACATTCAAAATTCTTAAAAGAACTTTTGAAAGAACTTACTGGTCCACTCACTTACTTATTCAATATATCTATGAATTATGGTACTGTATTACAAACTTGGCAGGTAGCTAACATAACACCAATTTATAAGGGTGGCAATAAACAGATGACATCAAACTACAGGCCTATCAGCCTAACATCTCTAATGAGCAAAATTATTGAACGTTTGATCCAAAATAAAATCTCTAACCATATTATTAATACAGACTGTATAGATATGTCACAACATGGTTTTACGCCAGGGAGGTCATGTTTAACAAACTTAATTAATTTCTTTGAACCAGTCAGTGATGCCCTGGATAATAGGATTCCAGTGGATATAATTTTTTTAGACTTCAAAAAGGCATTCAACACTGTCTCCCATGAGATTTTGATCAAACAACTACTTAAAATAAAAGTGGATAATAATATAATCAAATAGACTGAATCTTGGCTATCCAAAAGACAACAAAGGGTAGTTATTCATGGGCACGAGTCAGATTGGAGCCCAGTCACTAGTGGAGTACCAGAGGGATCTGTGCTGGGCCCTCTCTTATTTAACATATTGATTTCTAGTATGCATACCTCCAAGGAAGTCTGGATTAACAAGTATGCTGATGACTGTAAAATTGGATGTCTAGTTAATGATACAATATCTGCCAATACCCTACAAGAAAATCTAAATAAATTAGCCACCTGGGCTGTTGAAAACAAAATTAAATTTAATGTTAAGAAATGTATAGTAATGCACATGGGTAATAATCAAGGATTTAACTATTCAATACAAAATGTGAACTTAGTGAAAACAACAGAAGAAAAAGATCTGGGTGTTACAATATCCAATAATTTTAAATTTAATTCTCATACTAATATAACTGTCAAAAAATGCAACATGATTCATGGTAATATCTTGAGACACATTAAAAGTAGGAAGTCATCCATTATTCTACCCTTATATTCCTGTCCTGTTCACTCACATTTAGACTATTGTTCTTCTTTTGGTGCTCCGACCTCCGTAGGCTATCTAGAGATGGTAGAACGGGTCCAACATAGAGCCACTAAATTAATAGACAGTGTATCATATATGGAATATGGGTCCAGACTCAGAACACTACAGTTATACTCTTTGGAGTATAGAATACTGAGAGGAGACCTAATTTATGCTTTTAATGCCTATCAAAATGAATTTCTACTAAACACAATTGGATTAAGAAAAAATCTAAGATTGAATCAAACAAGATCACATAATTTTAAACTTAAAACATCAATATGTAAAACAAACGCTCCATGTTCTTCACTCAGAGAATCCCTCCGATCTGGAATTCACTTCCCAATGATATTGTCAATAGCAATAATCTTAAGCAATTCAAAAAAAGACTTGATACATATATGGGTGATAGAAAATTTTCTTTCCACCACTGAAAAGTGAAGGCGAGTTCACTTATGGGCATCTGCCATTTGAACTTGTAAACATCTATGAATCTACATACTGTAGCTCTGGGGAGCATCAGTTAATTCATGGGGAACACATTCAGCTTTCACGTGACCAGTATGACCACAATAGCAGCTTCTACCTGGTCTGAGGAAGTTGCACTGTCTTTAGGGCAGCATTAACTTGGGACTGCTATAGTCACAAACGCTTGAAGGCAGCCCAAGTCCCAAAACAGTTCACAGTGCCTAACAGCCCATTATTCTTCACAGGCACCCAAACTCTCAATGATCCCCATCTCTCTCTCTCTCTCTCTCTCTCTCTCTCTCTCTCTCTTTCTCTCTCACTCTCTCTCCCTGCACTGGCTCAGTGGGCCCCCCCTCAGAACATGAAATCCTTGGGGCTTGGGGATTTGCAGGTTCCCTCATGACTCCTGCAACCTTTCTCAGAACTGGCAGTGACTGTTCCTGAATTGAGAAGGGGGACACATCTGTCAGAGCTCCAAGACAACTCACCCGCCAGTCACTACACACCCAACAGCATTCTTGCCCACTGGCTCCCTACACAAATTTGCACAGGCTGCCAGGGCACTCTGTGACTTGCAGCTGATGGCTCCCCTCTCAACTTTAGCCACCCTCCAAGATACTCTGAGGCTTGTGGCTACTGACTCCCACTTCTTCCTCTTTCCCCCCCAAGTGCCACTGCCTAGGAACCAGAGTGGGCAATCTCCCCAGCCTGCTCCTGACTCACTCTCACTCCCTTGCTGCTCACTCCTCTGACTGGAACTCCCCCTACCACCTAAACTGCTAGGCTTTATCCCCTCACACACTCATGGTGACCTCCTGACCAGCAGGAGGCTCCACCCGAGTGCCAAGAAGAATTAACCCTTTTCCCTACTGGGCCAAATTAGGTCACAAAACCCAGGGAGGAGCCAATAGACAAATAATCTCCCAGAGGGAGGGGGGTTACATAAACATAGAAACTGATGGCAGGTAATAACTGCTGGGCCCATCTAGACTGCCCATTTTTAATTATGCTCACTTTTGCTGCAGACCCAGCTTAGAAACATAGAATTTGACAGCAGATAAGGACCGCTTGGCCCACCTAGTCTGCCCATTTTCCTACCTAACAGATAAGCTGCAGATCCTAGTTAACCAACAGCTTACTTCCTCCTACCCCACACTAGGACTGCCTTATGCCTGTCCCATGCATTCTTGAATTCCCCCACTGTTCTTGACTCCACGACCTCCTCAGGGAGGCTGTTCCATGCATCCACAACCCTCTCTGTGAAAAAATACTTCCTCACATTACCTCTGAGCTGTCCCCCCTCTATCTTCAAATTGTGCCCCCTTGTTCTTGCACATCTCTTTTTCTGAAAGATGCCACCCTCTTGGACTTTGTTGATTCCCTTGAGGTACTTGAAAGTTTCTATCATGTCCCCTCTCCCCCTTCTTTCCTCAAGGGTATACATATTAAGCTGCTTTAGTGTTTCTTCATATGTCTTCTGTTGCAGACCCTGCACCATTTTGGTTGCCCTCCTCTGGACAGCCTCCACTCTGTCTATGTCTTTACGGAGATGGGGTCTCCAGAACTGTACACAGTACTCCAGATGGGGTCTCACCAACTGTCTGTTCAGAGGGATAACTACTTTCTATTTTCTACTATTGATGTCTCTCCCTATGCATCCCAGTATCCCCCCATCCTTCCTTACTGCCTTCTCACATTGCTTGCCCACCTTTAGGTCATCTGATATAATTACCCCCAGGTCCCTTTCCATTTTTACTGTTGTCAGTATCTCATACTCATCAGTAACTTGATCTACAGCACTATCTCTTCAACCCCCTTCCTTCTTCCTAGGATTCCTTTGTGCCTATCCCAGACTTTTTTGAAACTCACTGCTGGTTTCACCCCCACTGCCTCTCATGGAAGGCTGTTCTAGGAATTCACAACCCTTTCTGTGAAGAAATACTTCCTCACATCCTGAATCTACCTCCTTTTAGCTTCATATCATGACCCCTTGTTCTACAGCACCTTTTTTTCTGAAACATATCTCACTCCTGCACCTTATTAACCCCCAAGAGGTATTTAAAGATCCCCACTCTCCCTCCACTCCTCCAGGGTGTACATATTACACTCTTTCAGTCTCTCCTGATAGGGCTTCTGATGCAGACCTTGCACCATTTTGACAGCCCTCACCTCTCTTCTTGCCACTTTCTCCTTATTCCAATTGTTTCCCCTTCCACAACTTTCTCCTTTGACTTCTCATTTTTCCCCCTTCTTCCTTGCTAACCCCCTGCTTCCTTGAATAACTTGTATCCTGGTGGGACTATTTCCCCTTGGATCTCCCTACTCTCTATCTCAGCTTGTGGTGGACCATTTCTGCCTCCTCTGTTTATTCTGTCCCCCCTCACCCCCAGCTACTTTAAATGCCCATCAAAGTAACATTTGAATTATCCACTGAGGACTGTAGTTCTCTCCTGGATGAAAGCAGGCCATCACCTCAGTATAGGTTCTTATCCTTCCAGGTTGGCCCACGGTCCCCAATGTTGTCATACCTCTCCTCTCTGACCCATTCCTTCTACTATTACTTGAAAGCCTAATACAGAGCTCCCTCTCCTTCCCCATATAGTACAACACACACTCACTGCTCACATTTTAAACACTTGGGAATCACAGGATCAACCAGATAAATTATCTACCTTTACCAAAAATAAAATTTATACACAGAGTTGACTATGGCTATTCATTCTTATGTTTAAGCCCATGGAACACCCTTATCAAGTTAATGCATTAGCAGCCATAGTGACGCTGATGAGAGTTTGTTTAATCAGAGACAGGTACCTAGACTAATTCACCCAGAACTATCTTGGCTCTGCTTGCCGGTACGCACATTCTGCACCCTGGAGGCAGAACAGGAGTGTGCTTTTATTGCAAGCCCAATTTTGTGGGCTCCTGACTTGGGGGGTGCTAAAAGAAATTACAAAGGTGAAATGATCTACGTTAGCCTGGGGTGTTGTCCAGGTAGCCTGTGTCATGACCTGCACATCCCTATAGGTCCTAGCTCGGTCGTTACCTGTGAATGGTCAACTACTGACTCTATCACATTATTATGTAGGAAAAATGGAACCAGTGTTTAAAACATGCATAGGTGAACACTTGAGCTGTATAAATCATAAAGCTATTTCAAATGCCTTAGCAGAACGTGATAACTAGCGAGGGGGAACACACGCTTGCATTCATGGGTCCTGAAAAGTCAAAATTGATCTGAAGGATGTGGATTTAAGCAGTAACATATTGCAACGAGAAGCTTTTTGGATACACAAGCTGAGAGCCACTAGGAGTAAAGGGTTAAATGACAGATTTGTTTGGGAATTCTTTTTGTAGTCTTGCTATTGGTGACATTTGCATGAAAATTGAATCCTTATAACATCAAATCTGTTATCATGCCCTACTCTCTTCTCCCTTTTCATCAACAAACTGCCGTCCATCATCAACCATGGGCATACCACCCTGTATGCGGATGACCTTGTCATCATGGCCGGTGCCGGAGACATTGCCACCATTAATTACCAATTAAATTCCGACTTCAAGCGGATCCAATCCTGGCTGGTGGAACACAGACTCACCACCAACCTCAAGAAAATGCAAGCCATGCTCTTTGGTTCCCTGAATAAAACTAAATCCTGCCCAGTGCCTCTACAAATCTATGGGTCTGATGGCTCCCCCCTGCAGACGGTGGCTGCTGTCAAGTATCTAGGAGTCACCCTGAATCCGCAGCTGGACCTCACCTTACACATCCCAAACATCTGCAAGGCTATGAATGGTAAACTAGGTCTCACCTACAGAGCCAAAAACTGCTTGACTCTGGCTGCTTGTATGGCCTCAGCCAGGGGGGTCCTCCTCCCCTCTCTCTGCTATGAGCTAGTAACCTTTGCCCCGTATGCCTAAATCCAGCCTATTGAAATGAGACTCAGCCTACAACAACATCTGCCACTTTGCGCTTTCTGCCCCTCCCCTAACACGCCGCTGTGACCTCTACACGCGCCTAGAGTGTCTTCGTCCTGAGAAGCACCGCACCTTTGTAGTTGGGAACTTCATCGACAACATCGTCCGATCGGCCACCCTGCTGCCCTCACCCTTTCCCTCAACTCTGACACCCCTTTCTACCAGTTTAGGTCGAGGGTGACACTTGATCGCCTAGTCCCTAGAACTCGCACCCTCGTGGGTGATCGGACCTTCACCACCTATGCCCCAAAATTATGGAACTCACTCCCTGCCCTAACATGGTCCTCCCCCTCCCATCCTGGCTTTAAAGTCTCCCTTTGGAACTACCTGAAAGGATCCACCACCCGTCCTTGTTCCTCGTAGCACACCAGGACTAGGTATGCTGTGGGGGGGGTCTCCGTGCCCTCAGCGTCCACTGCACTTACCCTCCTGTCAACTGGTTGAGTAATTATTAAATGCTCTTGCCTGCCCTCCTCCCCCAACAGTTCACACTTCCCTCTGTGCCCCTCCCCCCGATTGCTCCCTTCTCATTGTAACCCCCATTGTTCCCCACCCTATTTGCTGGCACTTACTTCTGCTTGTTTATAACTGAACTGGTCTTTTTATGAAATTTTGCTGTCTCTGCCGAAATCACTAAGTATGTACCCTACTGTATCTTGTGCTAATTGTCTTGAAGGCTGTAAACTATCTACTCAACCTATGTATAAGCTTGTCATTTCTCTGGTTGTCAAATTTTATTGTTTGCCTGTTCATCTAATTGAATGTAAAGTGTGCTTCTAGTTTGTAACCCTTCCTGGTCGCACCTGAAAATAGGCACTTGGCTGTCTAGTGTGCCTTACCCGGTTAACAAAAGCAAATAAATAAATAAATAAATACTTATTAATAGGGTTATTCATAGGCATTTCCTGCCTTCTTGCTCCTTACCAATCCTTAGTCTGATCCCTAGTATGATTATTCATATAAAGTTTGGACCTTGTTTAAATGATATTTTTTTTTTGTGTCTTTGCTTCTTTTTATGTTTTATTTAAAATAAGCAAGGTGTTCTTGGAACTGGGGAAGTCTGACATTACTGTTTGTGGCAACAATATAAAGCAAGCGTCTTGAAATAGAACAGGGACTGGTTCTCTGGAGACATTGTATTGAAGACAGAAATAAAATAATTATGTGTTCTCTCTTTCTAATAGCATACACATGTTTTATTGCACTGAAATAAGCTCATTTATGAGCAGTGATAAAAATGTTTTGACTCCAAATTTAAAATATGCTGCCTATGTTCTTGTAATCAGTCTGCCATTTATTCCTGACAAAAGTCACTGATTGTTTTTAACTAGTTCACTTAGAGGCACTTAATTAATTAGATACGTTTCATGTGTTATTTAAAGAGCTGACCCCCCACATATAATAAAGCTTACATGGCTTCAAGTAAACTGCAGTACAGATTTTTCATTTATTTCTACCAGTATTAAAAAATGTAAGGGATCGTATTTTCCTCTGTGGAGCTGAAAGCCAAACCGCTTCCACTTAGCAAATGGAGATCATGGGGGACTGCTCTATAGAGTGGAGTAGGGACTTTTTTAATGCTTTTTATTACATTTTAGTGTTCCAATTATAACAAATCAAGATCACTGCTCAACCAACAAGGTCCTTGTTAGTTGAGTAGTGGCCTTGATTCCTTATAATCAGAACTATAAATTACTATAAATTCATATTGGTGGTTGCTGTATGGTACCACAGCCCTTCATTAGTTCAGAGAAACAGAACTAAGCAGGTTTAAAGTACTCTATAATAGGATCATACGGTTCACTGCTGGTGCCATCCCTAGAGAGCATCACTGTGATGTTTTCTCCTCAGCAAATTGGCTCTCCTTTGAAGAAATTATAAATGTTTCTTTCCCTCCTAGTCTACAAGTCATTCTTGAGCCAAAGCCAGTGGGGAGATGCCTCTGCTCCTTATCTATTACTCTGCTAACTGTTCCTAGGACTACAACAAGATCAGATCAGCGTTTCTTTTCCACCATGGAAACATAAAAACATAGATTTTGTTTGCAAATGACCGCTTGGCCCACTTAGTCTGCCCATTTCCCTACTTATTGGATAAGCTGTAGATCCTAGTTAACCAACAGCCTACTTCTTCTTACCCCCCCCAGAATTGCCTTATGTCTGTCTCATGCATTCTTGAATTCCCCCACTGTTTGTGACCCCACAACCCCTTCTGTAAGGCTGTTCTTTGTGTTCATTACCCTCTCTGTGAAAAAATACTTTCTCATGTTGCCCTGAGCTCTCCCCTCTATCTTCAAATTGTGCCCCCTTGTTCTTGCACATCTCTTTCTCTGAAAGATGCTACCCTCTTGGACTTTGTTGATTTCCCTTGAGGTACTTGAACATTTCTATCATGTCCCCCCTCTCCCTTCTTTCCTCAAGGGTATACATATTAATCTCCTTCAGTCTCTGTTCATATGGCTTCTGGTGCAGACCCTGCACCATTTTAGTTGCCCTCCTCTGGACTGCCTCAATCCTGTCTATGTCCTTGCGGAGATGGGGTCTCCAGAACTGCATGCAATACTGCAGATGGGGTCTCACCAACTGTCTGTACAGAGGGAAAACAACTTCCTGTTTTCTATTGGTGATGCCTCTTCCTATGCATCCCAGTATCCCCCCAGCCCTCCTTACTGCCTTCTCACATTGTTTGCCTATCTTTAGGTCATCTGACATGACTACCCCCAGGTCCCTTTCCACCAGAGCCTCAAACTTCTGGAAGAAACTTCCTCTCAAAGCTCAGAGCTGTATCACTTCTGCTGCCTTTAAGAACAGTCTTAAGACATACCTTTTTGGCTATAGTCAGTGTAACTGTAATCACTGGGGATACTTCTTCTACAGTATAAGTGGTTGACTCCCTTTTCTGTATAATTATTCATGTTGTGATTCTTTACACTGTAATTATGCAATATCTTTGAGTATCTCACTGCTGGCTTTGTTAACATGTATTTGCATTTAGCACTTTTAATTATTGTCTCTGCTTATTCATATAAGTATGGTATACAGTATGTATATCAGATTGTCAGATGTTTATTTTTTTCTTGTAGGTAACTACGGGTCACCCTTGGAAAGGGACATTTTGTCTCAGTGGGCCTACCTGATTATCAAAATTCAATAAATAAATAGTAGAAAATTGAGTCCTCCATGCCAAGCAAATTTGGGGTACTGAAATTGCCCATTTTATTGCAGAATAGAGCCCTAAAAACTCAAATTTAAGCCCAGTAATTCTGGTGACTGTGAAATGTTCTACTATACAGCAGACCTAGGTTGAGTTCAGAGTTGACTCCCACATTAGGCCAGAGGAGTCCAGGTCATATCTTTTTAGGCAATGCAGTCTGATTCCTTGGAGAGAATTGCTCAGTCTTCTGTTTGTTTACCTTCTTTGGAGAGATTTGGAGAGCCATTGATGTCACAGCAGAAAATATGATCTCAGCCTTTTCCAGGTATAGCAGTAGCAACATCAAGTTAAGAAGGTGAGAGTGATCATAATGGGAAATACAGGGGAATTATAAACCAGCATGATACTCCCAGACAGATGCATCCCAATGGCCCACCAACTGCTTCCTGATTCCCTATGTAGAGTTTGATCCTGCATGACAAGGGAGACCACATGATGAGAAGGGGAGCTGCAGAAATAGGAATGTGTGCTTGCTGACAGGTGATCTCATCTGTCTCAGTAGTGCTGGTAGTGGAGTTGGACTATGGTCAGAGCTACAGTAAGCAGTTCTCTCTGGGGGTAATATGAGCTTAAAAAAATAGATTTAGGTTAAACGATGTCCAGGTGTTGAAGAAGTCCATTTTCTAGAACCTCCACAACATTAAGTAGTGTACACTATGTTTGAACAGAAGGATAACTGTAAAAAACAAGACATTTTATAATGTATTCAACTTACTTCCAACATTACTGTTCCTGTGGTAAAAAAAAACACTACTGTTGTTTGAAGAGCTTATTCTCTTGCCAACAAATTTTACATCTGGCATCAGCAAAACTCTGTTGAACAAAATTCTCCCCAAACTTGAATTTCATGACCTTTCTTTTTATTACTGAAGACAGTTTTTTTCTATTAAAATGTAATTTTACTCATTCGATTTAATCTGTTCACATATCTTTTAAGTGACATGAAGTCATAATCCTCTGCTTATAACATCACAACCAGTGGGTACAGAAAAATATTTGATTTCATAAGCAGAGGATTATTACTTCACAGCAGGAAAGCCGCAAATGCAGAAGGACCTGATAATGTATGCATGGCAAAGAACCCACTTCCATGCAAACATCTTAAACAATACAGAATGTGATGTTCTGAAGTTCAACATGTTTTGAATGTTATGAGATTTATATCTTACCCATACCAACTGTTGCAGTTGTGTAGGCAAATGGAAAATCACTTTAAGAAACTTTCAAATAGGACATTAATTGATATAACTAGCTTCTCCAATTACTACCTATTTTAGAAAGGCTTTTTATTGCCTGATTAAGTTGTCTGACAGGGAGATGTTAAAGACGTTTAGAATGGGCTGGCAAAAATCATTTTTGACCTGACTGAAGAGTCATTTCCCTGACTATTGCAGTTGATAAACTGAAAGAAAATTGTCAGGAGCTGAAACCACAATTAGGTCACAACACTGATGTAATATTCCCCCAAGAACACTGTTTATCAATCAAGTCTTTATTATTTGACCATTCAGGTCGTTACAGTTTTGACAAAAGAAATTAATTATTCAGTAATATATCAAAAAACAATACAAAACATGCTATAAAATATTAATAGCTAGAAGCAGCTAAATACACACTCCCTTTATGCATCTTAAAAAGTGTTTAAAATGTGTAAGTCCAGTCTCAGGTTAGTTTGTTACTCATCATTCAAGTTATAAATCATATTAATATACAATCCCCTAGTTGAATATTAACTTTATAGTATTTCCATATGAATCAGATAGTCTTAGGGCCAGATATTCAAAACTTAGCCCCAGGGCAAATTAGTACTGCATGGCATGCTAAATTAGCCCAGAACCATTTGCAAACTATATTCAAAGGAATAGCCCCTGGGCTAAAGCAGCTGAATACACCATGCAAATGAAGCCATGCAAACAGCTGGGAGTGCAGTACAAAAATAACCCATCAAATAAGACAACTCTGTATATAGCATCTAGGAAGTGCAAACCACAACAGCAACCCAGTGTACATAGATGTGGAGGAAGGTAAAGGTGAACTACATGGCCAATTTGTGTACTAGCAAAGGAAAAGATTCACTAAAGCTGCAAAGAACAATGCAAGCCAAATTCTGTAGACCTGTACTATGGTTCGGACCAGTTTGCGTGGCACAAACACATTTGGCAGCACTAAAATGTTTGCTTGGCTCGAAGACGTTTGCCAGGGGCAAACATTTGCTATATTTAAAAGTGATATGCAAATGAGCATACTTAGGCAGTCCGTGGGCAACACCCATATTAGCATCTCATTATGGCCTGATTTGCATTTAGATTGCCCAGCGCTATTGCAGGGTCCCACATCTCCACCTGTATGTCAGTCTGGAAGTACAGGGGCAGGCTGGGTCTGTTCACAGCTCCACTTGTATGTTAGTCTGGAAGTACAGGGGCAGGCTGGGTCTGCTCACAGCTTCACCTGTATGTCAGTCTGAAAGCACAGGGGTAGGCTGGGTCTGCTCACAGCTGTACCTGTATGCCAGTCTGGAAGTGTAGGGTCAGGCTGGGTCCGCTCACAGCCACACCTGTATGTCAGTCTGGAAGAGCATGGTGGTAGCTGCAGGCTATGTTTGTACAGACATACAGAGACCATTGTGCCCCAGGGAACTACGCAGCACAGGCACAGGTGGTGGTGCTGCATGCAACAGTCAAACTGTAGTCCCTGCTACAGTGCATAGCAGATGCTACAGTAACAAGGTGGCTGGTAGTGTGAGGGACATAGCAATGCCTATGGTGTGTCAGGCATCAATGACTGCTGCACTCCACACAGTGACATGCACAGCTGGCAGGTGTGTTCTGACAGTGGACACCACAGTCATACTGTACTATAACCCACATATGCTGTGCCAGTGGCATGGGATTCCCACACTAACATGCACATGGCTAGCTATGTGTGATGGGGAGCCTGAACAGGTGTGTGGTATATGCCCCGGGGGGCAGACACATACTATCATATAGGCATACTGATTTGAGGGGCATTCCTGTCATTAGCACATGTGCACTGTGTGGATGGCCCCAGCGATGTGGCAGCACCTACTGTGTGGTGCAACCTGGCCACCTGTACATCATCCCCTCAGTACCCTCCATTGCCCCAGTGCTGCATGTGTGTGCTGGATTGTGGTGGTGTACCCCTATTGGAGGACTGAATGTGTGTACAGCATGTCTCTTCCATGGCATATGGAGTTGCCCAGGGTGGCCATCTGCCCTCTCTGTCTCCTGATTGGCTGGAGTCTTCAGGTGCACCATGATGCTGTTGTTACTTATGGCCATGTTGCCTGTTGCTGCTGTGTCCATGCCTCCATCTGTGTTTTGCCCAGAGTTAAGACTATCTTTTTCTGGGTGGTAATTTGTACTATGCAAAGTGTCTCACAAAGTCACGCAAACATACTTTGTGCAGTGCTATATATATATATGAATATAGCATACCGCCTGTATTCATGTACAAGCCCGGCATGGGGTCATAATGTTGCATGACGTTATGCCGCATGGCAAAATTGTGCTGCCAATATAGTGCAATTTTGCCATGTGGCATATCTCTTGCTTGGGACTTTCTGCCCCCACACCCCCTGTTATGGGGTCTGTGTTCCCCAAACCCCTCAATATAGATTCTCAACTGGGGTCAAGCTGGGGAGCGCACAAAGTTAAAAAAAAAATTAAAGTTTCTGGGACCGAGAATCAAACCCTGTCCCAGAAGCACTGCCTGGGTTCTCTGCTGCTGTGGCTCAGTCCATTGAGCCACAGCAGCTGGCTGGTGGAAACCACTCCCCACACAGATCTTATCCTCTGCCTGGGAGAGTGAGGATGGTGCAATACAGCATACAGCAGTATATGCCATATTGTACCATTCGCTCACTGGTGCAGCACTGTACAGGGTTAGCCATAATGTCATATGCTATTAAGCGTGCAATATTATAACCCAGTATGTACAAGCCCTTTCCCTTTGCATGGTGCATACATTATAATTTTGCTCAGTGCTAATACAGTTTGCCAGCGCTATTTGGACTTCTGAATATAAGGGACCCACGCAAACCCAGCACAAACGGTTTGCACCCAGTGCAAAGTTTTGAATATCTGACCCCTAATGCCATGCATCCTATTATTTCCCCTGATAGCAGAAATTAACCAGGAGAGAATTCATGCAGTCAAGGTAGGACCTGTTATAGGATCTTTACCTGCTCAGCTCAGACTACAGCGGTTCACACCCCTTTATAGATCATACTTGTCCAATTGGAGAACAGTGCCCATTGGGCTGTATCTAAATGTACCTATCCCCTTTAAATTGTTTGGAGACCTATCTTAGTAGCAACATTTTCACCCTTAGCAATAATGCCACATTCTGGGTCCAGTTACTATCCATACAGGTACATTAGCACCAGTGAAGGCTTTCATTGAGCCACCATAGCATCTAATTACTAGAAACTTGTCTAGCAACCACCAATAATTCCTCTTCGCCAACCTACTGAGGGTGTACACCTAATTCTGTCCTTAAGCTGTATTGCCCCTTCTGGACTCCCTGACCAGCAATGGGCAATACTAAACAATGCCCTTCCAGGTCACAACTTGTCCAAGTAGGGCACAGTGCCCATTGGGCTATATCAAACTTTCCCTACCCCCCTTTGAGCTATCTGGAGACCTATCTTAGTGGCATCATGTCCACCCTTAGCAATAATGCTACATTCTGGGTCCAATTACTATCCATATTTATTTATTTATTATTTATTGAAAGTATTTCACCAGGAGAGGCACACTGAGCAAAACAATGCTCGTCTTACGGTGCAACCTGGGGGGGTGCATGGGAGGAGTATACATAATAAAAACAATGTGATGCAGTTAGAGTCAAGCAAGTTCAACACAGTGGTTACATGGGTTACATAGGAGGAGTATACATCAAACAGACAATGGGTTGAAATTTAGAGTCAAACAAATCAAAACGGTGGTTACATGGATGAGTGTAGCTAGGCTAGCTTAAGCAAGTGGAAGTACTACATATTTGTGCCATGTGGGTGGTGGCATACATGTTTAATTAACATAGAACTACCCATGTACTACATAAGTGCTGAAATATAGAGAATAAGAGAAAGAGAAAAAAATGCATTGGGCTGGCAATGCGAACTGGGAGCACGAGCCTGGGGAGATAAGAACAAGGAATGTTAGGACAACTTTATTGTAAGCCAGTCATTTGGGTGAGGCCCAGCCTCTGGTCAGGCACATAAGGAGGAGGGGCACAGGTGGGGAATGAGTCATCCGGAGGGTCAAGGGCATGAACAATTGGAAGCGAAGAAGTTAGAGAGGACAGAGGATAGAGAGTATTTGGAGGAAGAATGGCAGATTTGGGCTTGCAGGTCATTCCAGAGCTTAAGGAGGTGGTAAGAGAAGGCAGATTGGCCTGCAGAGGTTCTTTGATGAGGGATAGCTAATTGCCTGGAGTCAGTAGACCTGAGGCGTGCACTGGAGTTGGTGGGGAAGATAGGGAGGAAATGAGGTAGAGTGGGAAGGAACCAAGCCAGTAGTTAGAAACAAATTTAGCACAATGAAGTAGGTGCCGGTTGCTCAGGGATGGAAGGACCAGTGAATGGTAAAGCTTACAGTGATGGGTGCAGGTGGGGGGCATCAAGGGCGAAGCAGCAGAAGACATTGAAGAGAGGGTCTAGTCTAGAGAAGATGGACTTGGGGCAGTGCTGTAGATGATATTGCAGTAGTCGAAGGAAGGAAGAATCATTTTCTGGACTATTTTACATCTCACAGGAAGTGGTAGACTGGCACAGTTTCTATAGAGGGCACTGAGTTTGGGGCGCAGTTTTGATAGGATGGTGTCCACATGGGTGGAGAAGGAGAGGTGGTGATCAAGCCAGACCCCTAGGTACCTAAAGGAGGGCACGTCTTACAGGGTGGTGTTATTTAGGGTATGGAAGGTCAGGGGGGTTGTAAGTCGGGATACTCTCTGACTAGTGCTGAAAAACATAGCGACTGTCTTCTTGGCATTCAGGGAGAGCTGGTTGGAGTTGAACCAGTGTTGTACTTTGTTGAAATCGGTCTGGAGACTATAGGTGACTTCTTCATGGGAGTGGCCAGAAGTAAAGAGGACTGTGTCATCAGCGTACATGTGTATAGAGGTAGTGGAGCAAGCCATTGGCAGATCGTTTAGTAGGATGGAGAAGAGAATGGGGCCGAGGACTGAGCCCTGGGTGACACCGGTGGTAATGGGGAGCCGGGAGGAGAGGTGCAATCAGTTATTTTTGTAGATTGGGTTCTATTTTGTAGGTAGGCTCTGAACCAACTTATGGCTGAAGGTGATAGACCAGCACCAGCTAGGCAGGACAGTAGGAGGGAGTGGGATACCGTATCAAAAGCTTTGACTAGGTTGATGAAGATAGCAGCAGTGATATGTCCTGTGTCCATTCCAGAGAGGATGGAGTCCATGAGTCTTAGTAGAGAGGTGGTGGTGGAGTGGTTCTTCCTAAAACCGGACTGGAATGGAGTGAAGAAATTTGTTTCAGAGAGAAAGTGGGTAAGCTGTGGTAGTACTAGGTGTTTCTGGATTTTGGTGAGGGTGGGGAGGAGGGAGATGGGGTGGTAGTTAGCAGCGGAGGTAGGGTCACCTCCTTTGGGTAGAGGTAGGACAGTGGCATGTTTCCTTTCAGAGGGGAGAGACTCAGTGGTGAAAGAGAGGTTTAGCAGGCTAGTGAGGGGGGAAGCTATGTCCGGTGCAGATAGGAAGAGGAGTTTGTTATCGAGGCCATCTGGAGAGTTACCTTTGGAGGGGTTCAGGGAGCGAAGGGCATCTAAGGTTTCAGTGGAGGAGATGTGTCTGAAAAAGAAAGGGTTCTGGCCAGGTGGAAGGAGAGTAGCTGTCTGGGGAGTGGGTGTGGGTACTGGAGGAAGGGAGTCTAGGAAGGTCTCAGCACCAGTAGTGAAGTAGAGATTGAACTCAGAGGCTACTGTCAGAGGGTCGGAGAGTAGGGTCCCTTGTAAGAGGAGGAGAGGAGGGGGATTTGTTGTTGGGGGGAAGAAAAGGGAGTTGATGACTTTCCAGAACTTAGAAGGCCTTCCAAGATTTGAATTTCGGGTGTTGTTAAAGTATTCAGGCTTAGCTATGCCGATGGCCTTTGTGCATTTGTTTCGGAGCATGTGGTAGGTGATATTGTCACCTGGGAGAAGCGTGGATTTGTAGGTACGCCACGCCTTGTCTCAAGCTTGTTGGCAAGCTATCAGCTCGGGAGATATCCAGGGGAAGTGGGACCCTCGGACCCTAGCACAGCGCAGGGGGGCATGTTTGTCCCAGGCACTGAGGAAGGTGTTCCTGAAGTGCGTGAGGGCAGTATCCATGTTAGAGCAACTTAGGATAGGGTCCCAGTTGGAGTGAGTTAACTCTTCCAGAAGAGGGGAGAGGTTTAGGGATTTATATGACCATTGAAATATGAACTTGGGAGGGGATTTAACTTGGTGGATTTTACGGACGAAGTATGTTAGATGGTGATCGCTAATGGAGTCAGGGAGGAGGCCAGAGCTGATGACATGGTGAAGATGGGAGGTAAGCGTCCAATCAAGAAGGGAGTGGTTACCAGATTTATGGTTTGACTGTATAGTTCCTGAATGGTTTGGGTAAAGTTGAGTGCGGATATCTTGGTTCGTGTTTTGTTAAAGGTGGGATCAGACCAGTTGTGGTTAAAGTCGCCCAAGACGTATAGTTCACCTGAATGGGCTAGGGATGACAATTGGTTCAGGATGTTGGTTACTGTTGCAGCTGGGGTGCAGGGGCAGCAGTAAACTCCTGCCACAAAGATGGGGAGTGAGGAAGGAATGGACAGTTTCAGCATGAGCAGCTCATAGGTCTCAGGTTCAGCTTTTGAGAGAGTGACAGAAAAATGTAGAGCTGAGCTGGTGTAGATAGCCACCCCTCCACCTCTGGTGGGTCAGTCTTGCCTGAGTGACGGTGAACCCCGGAATAGCGATAGCAGGATCAGGGAGGTTTGGATTTAGCCAGGTCTCAGATATGATGATTAAGTCAGGGGCATGGTGGGCGGCTAGTACCTGGAGCTGATCGAGCTTGGAGGCTAGGCTACGAATGTTTAGGTGTAGAAGACGTAGTCCCCGGGGGAGGGAGCCAGAATGGCTGTTGGTGGTGACCTTGGCAGAGGGGTGAGGCAAGGTGTTACTATGACTAGGGGTTGTTGTTGGGTCAGGATTTGGGTGAATATCCCTTGCAGCCATCAGTAGTAGGGCAAGAATTAAGTGGTGACGAAGTAAGAGAAGGCACCTAGATTTGGGCAAACGCTGCCTAGGGAAAGCAGTAGGGTGGGTGGTATTGAAAAAATGAGGTGTGCATTGGTAGACGGAGACCAGGAGGCAGCCATAGGAGTAGAATGGGGTGGTGGGGCTCATGGGGAAATGAGACCATAAAACATCTGGGAGAGGTGCTCTGGACATATAGGGGGCAAATGTAGGATAAATCAAATCAGCAGTAGGGGGGGATGCAGCATAGCAACTTAGAGGGGGTGTTAGAAGGGGTAGAAAAAGTAGGATGGAGAAGAATGAGAGTAAATATCCTAATGCATGCACCATTGTAGCCAGGTGTATAGGAGGTGCAGATGGAGAGGGTTGGGAGGTAGGCAATACAGTGAGGCAGTGTAAGGAGAGGAAGAAGAGGAGTGGTCAGGAGGAGGCCCTGGAAGGTAGCTGGGGGGGAGAAAGGGAGGGATAGTAATTATATGGAAGGGGATTGGAGTAGATAGAAAGGGGCGGGACAAGTAGCGTATTTAGTAGATGGCCTGGGAGGGGGTGGTGGATGCGGGACAAAAATAGCTCACAGTCAACAGTCCCCAGGCTAGCGGCAGCTCTGGTGAACTGGCTGGAGGACTCCTCGGGCAGGGAAGCAGCTTGTCTGGCTTGATGAAAAAGGCGCACCAATCAGCTGCTGAGAGCTGAGTGCTGGTTCAATCCGGGGCCGTCAGAATGGTAAGCGCACCAATCGGGGAGGCACTAGAAGCTGGGCAGCTAGTGGAAGTAGCAGCAGTAGTTGCATGGTGTGGGCTCCGGGAATGAAGACCAGGAGGGCAGGTGGAGATCTTTGCGGAGGTCGGCATTGGTAGCGGTGGGTACCACTGAGGTCTGTAGGTGCCGCCCGGGGCGTGAGAGAAGCCTGGGGGGTGGGGAGACAAGGAAAACAGGAGTTTAAGTAGGCAGATAGTTTTGGGGGGAACAACTGAAGGCAGGAGACAGGCTGGCGCTAGAGGAGGGGTGGGGATGTGAACTAGGGACAAAGGACAGAATTTGCAATTCAGGTGAGCTGGAGAAATTAGATGGGGGAGGGCGGCTACAGACAGGGAGCTTAGTGCAGGAATTTAAAGGAGAGGAAAAAAAGTGAAGAAAGTATGGCACCAGAGAGCGTGAAAGCAGGCTTTATAGATTAGTCAGGAGGAAGGTTGTAGGCTTGTATAGAAGAAAATAGAAGGAGGCAAAACAGGATTTAGCACAACACAGAGCAATGCAGGTTAAGTACAATTACTTAGCTAGATAGCCCTGCAGTAGCAAGGGGTGCAGAGATTATAAATTCAACTAAAGGACTGTATCACCGCCCTTACGCTTTTCAGTATCACTGAACTTAACTCTATAACCAGCAAGATTTACATTACAGTACTTTTGTGCTGAATGTAGGGTACAACTGAATTAATTCCCAATACAAAAATAGCTCACAGTCAACAGTCCCAGGCTAGCAGCAGCTCCGGCGAACTGGCTTGAGGGCTCCTCGGGCAGGGAAGCAGCTTGTCAGGTGGAAAAGGTGCACCAAACAGCTGCTGAGAGCTGAGCACTGGTCCAATCAGGGGCTGGCAGAACAGTAAGCGCACCAATCGGGGAGGCGCTAGAAGTTGGGCAGCTAGTGGAAGTAGCAGTAGTAATTACCTGGTGTGGGCTCTGGGAGTGAGGACCAGGAGGGTGGGTGCAGATCTTTGTGGAGGTCGGCATTGGTGGCAGTGGGTGCCGCTGAGGTCCGTGGGTGCTGCTTGGGGTGCGAGAGAAGCCTGGTGTGGGCTCTGGGGTAAGGAACAGGAGGGGGGGCGGAGATCTTTGTTGAGGTCGGCGTTGGCGGTGGTGGGTGCTGCCGAGGTCCGTGGTTCCGCTCGGGGCACAAGAGAAGCCTTGTGTGGGCTCCGGGAGTGAGGACCAGGAGGGCAGGTGGAGATCTTTGTGGAGGTCGGTGTTGGCGGCGGTGGGTGGCGCTGTGGGTGCCACTCAGGGCGTGAGAGAAGCCAGACTCTCTGTACCATATGGGTACATCATGTCCAGTTTCAGCTTTCGTTGGGCCACCATAGCACCTAATTATCATAGTTTGGGTTAGCAACTGCCTGTGATTCCTCTCTCACCAACCTGCTGTGGATGTACATCTTATTCTGCCCTTAAGCACTTTTGCCACTTCTGGACTCCAAACCAGCAATGGGCAATACTAAGCAGTGCCTAGCCAGTTCCCATGAGGGTCTGAGGTATACTCCACCCCCAGGTTCAGTTCTGTCCCTTCCTAGTTGTACCTGATACTCTTATTTGATTAATCATATAAAGTGGCTCATTAGAGACTGCCATGGTAAATTGATTAAAGTATTATCAATTTACCTTATAATCAATTATATAAGCTTTTATAACTTTTTACTATCAGTAAATTAACAGCTCCAGTATAAATACTTCATACCTGTATAACAATTCCTAATTTTAAAACAAAAGCAAACATTTAAATAAACATTTAGCAAGTATATAACATATGACATATAAAATAACTTCAATACAGCTCCAAACAGACCCTCCAAGGAGCTAGTAAATATTTTTTGGGAAACAGCCTCTCCTGTTAATACGAGAGTTATCAGAGCAGTTACTAGGCTTATTTTAACGGGCAACATTCAGCTGCAACCCCTGGCAGGCTCCTTTATAAACTATTTCTTATATTGTTAAGTGTTCTTCCATGCTTCTCATCATCAATTTTTCCAATATAAGCCAATTTTTGAGATACAGTTCCAAAACTACTCTTAAAGACTTAAACGATTGCTAGTTCAGTGTTCGTATTTGAAGAAGGCAACGCTATTTATAAACCATAATGGCTATAAAACCAAACAGTATAGCACTTCTGTATAGTTTTCTGCAAAATAATAATAAAAAGCCCTATACAGGGTCCAAATACCATACATCCAGATGATGGAAGAAGTTAGTCCTGCAGGCCAGAGCATCTTTCTGACTCAGAACTTTTGAGCTTTGATAACTGCTTTCAGCCAACCTGCATTCCCCCTCTCCAGTTTTCCTTCACTTGAGGCACAGATCTACTCCAAATGCCTGCATTCCCTCCTTCTCAGTCTCCTTGGTTCACATCTATTCATCTTCTTTGAACACCTGTAGCATCTTTAAACTCACCAGGCACACTGAACTCTCCAACTTAGGTGCACTTGCAATTACAGAATAAAAAACACTCCTCTAAGAACAATAACATGGGTACAACATAGAATTAATCCTACTCCCCTGCCCTTGGCAACACATGGCATACCTATGTAAAAGTGGAAAAAGCCTTTCTACACTCAAAGTGCAACCTTCATTGCATCATCCTGCATCAGCTCTCACCAAACTTTTGAAATATTAGCACACAGCAAAGAAGCAGGGAAAAACTTGGTTTTCCACCTCCAGTCAAAGAATAAAAGGACTTGTCCAAGAAATGCTGTCCACAGTGCCCTCTCTCTGGGCTTTTCAGTGGGAATTCACAAAATTAACCACATTTTGAATCAGAACTCTCAGGCAGCCAAAAGCACTACTACCGCCAAACTCCAGCACATGTCCCCGGGGGGCATTCAGCCAATGTAACTCTTAAATCATGCACTGAAGTCACAAAAAACAGCAGAATAGCAGAATAGCAATATCAGAAACCTCACAAGAAATAACAAATTTGGCTTAACAAATCTAGCACCATGAGGAGCTGAGCAGAGTTGCAGCCGTCTTGCTGCTTTGCCCACCACCACAGAACTTTGACTGCTGCATCTCATGGCCCATTTGCAGTGTTCCTGGAGATGAGAGTGGTCATAATGGGAAACACAGGGAATTACACATCAGCATGACACTCCCAGACAGATGTATCCCAATGGCCCACCAACTGCTTCATCATTCCCTATGCAGAGTTTGATCCTGCATGAGAAGGGGAGACCCCACAATGGAAGGAAGCTGCAGAAATAGGAAAGTATGGCTGCAGACAGGTGATCCATCTGTCTCAGTGGTGCTGGTAGTGGAGTTGGACTATTGTCAGAGGTACAGTAAGCAGTTCTCTCTAGGGGTAATATGAGTTTGAAAAAAAAATTAGATTAAATTTTAAGCATAGAAACGTAGATGTTGATGGCAGATAAGGACCGCAAGGACCATCCAGTCTGCTCATTTTTTCTACCTTGTGAATGTGCCATAGGCCTGTACTCTGTCAATGGCCAGTCTATTCATACTCATCTGTATTGCTCCCTTATGCCTATCCCATGCCTGTTTGAAGTCCTGCACTGTATTCATATCCACCACTTCCTGAGGTAGGCCATTCCATTAATCCACCACCCTTTCTACGAAAAAGAACTTCCTCACATTACCTCTTAATCAGCCTCCCTCTAATCTCATGCTGTGTCCTCTTGTCCTGCTATTTTTCTTATATTGAAACATGTTAGACTCTTTCACCTTGTTAATGCCCTTAAGGTGTTTGAATGTTTTGATCATATCACCTCTCTCCTGCCTTTGCTGTAGAGTATACATATTGAGCTCCATTAATCTGTCCTCATACATTTTCTGATGCAGTCCCTGTACCATTTTGGTTGCCTTTCTCTGGACTGCCTCCATTTTGTTAATGTCTGTGTGCAGGTGCAGCTTCCAGTGCTGCACACAGTACTCCAGATGGGGCCTAACCACTGTCTTGTAAAGAGGGATTATTATCTCCCTCTTACGACTTGTGATACCCTACTAATACACCTCAAGATTCCTCTAGACTTACCTACTGCTTTAGTGGTCTGCTTGAATGATTTCAGGTCATCTGTGATGATGATGCCCAAGTCTCTTTCTTCCCTTGTGATTGCCAGCAACTCCCCTCCCAGCCTATAGGTAGCTTCAGGATTTCAATCAATCAAACAATCAATCAAGTCTTTATTTATCCAGGTGAACACCATTGAGCAGGCTCATTTACAAGGTGGACCTGCATTACACAAGGTCAAGAATAACACTTTTATGTACAGATAATAAATAGACATAATTATACAGAAATAGAAAAAGAAAATACACAGAGCAATAACAAGTATTTCAGGTATAGGGTTAACAAGGTTAGGGAGAATGGTATGAGAAGGGGAATTAAAACATTCTGAAACAGCCAGCATATTAAAACATTTTCAAACAGCACGGCATATCATTGGTCAGGACATATACAAACTTAAGGGGCAGATATGGATGGGAGGGGTACAGGACTGCAGCTGTTCTAGGAGGGGTGCTACGGTAGATGGGCTGGGGACATATATGTTAGGAGTCTGAGGGTAAGAAAGGTTTCTCTTCCATATGTGCATGATCTTGCACTTCTTTGCATTAAACCCCAGTTGCCACTCTTCAGACCATTTTGCCATTTTTTTTCCAGATCCCTTCTCATTCTGCCCACTCCATCTGGATCATCTACTCTGTTGCAGATCTTGGTGTCATTTGCAAATAGGCAAACCTTACCCTCCAGTCCATCTGCAATGTCACTGATGAAGATATTGAAAAGGACTGGCCCCAGAACTGATCCTGGAGGTACCTCACTGTTTTCTGCCCACCAACCAGTCTGCCATCCAGTTGACCATCCTCTGATCAGGGCCACTGGAAAATTGTGGAAAAAGTTACCCTAAATTGCGAAGCTTTTTGCAAAAAGTACAGAAAAATTGCAGGAGTTCTATTGCAGAGCCTGAGTGCTTCACAATAAATCTTTTACTGTTTTCTGCAGCATGTATTAGTCTGTTTAAACTGCTAAATGAATACACTGTCACTTAAATATGTTTTAAACATAAAGAAAAGCTTATGTTTGTAAAATGAATACAAAACTGATAAGCTATCATAAACGTTGCCTGTCTTCCAAACTTTAAAAAACATCTGCCTCATACAGCGCTAAATAGATACTATAAAGTGAGCCACAGCAAATCAATAATAAATAAATCCAAAATAAACACATTTTTCTGTTTCTGAATGTAGAATAATGAAGCCTGATCAACAGCTGTTTACTGTGCTCTGTCAGCTGTTCACCCACTTTGGAGCAAGAAATAGGCAGATAGAGTGGCAAATATTTCAGTTTTTGTAAAATGTTGTAAAGTGTTTAATGTTCATAATTTGCACTGTAGGTACTGTACACTGTTTTTGAAATCACATATTTAAACATTAAATCTGGTGATTATTGGGTCTGGCAGTATAGCCTAGAGGTTAGAGTGACAAACTACGAATGAGCTAGAGACATCTAGCATTGCTGGGTTCGATTACCACAACCTCCACTTGCATACTGTGTGACTCTAAGCAAGTCACTTAACCTCCTCAATGTTCCTGGGTTGTCCCTGAAAACAGGCACTTGTGCCTAGTGGGCCTTACCCAGTTACCTAAAAATATTAAAAACATACTAATATAGTTTTACTGCACCATACAGTAGACAGGTTGGGTGTGCCGACACAAGGCTGACACCACCACAGCGAACACCAACACAGTGACAGAAATCATCTGTCTTTTGCGAGTCACTGTGCTGGTGTGCAGAAAACACCGGCGGTGCGTTTCGGTGTAGTGCCCCGCCCCCAGTCCAACTCTGACTCGGAGTTAGAATCCTAGAGACAGGGGTGTGGGGGGTTTGGGGGCACAGCCCCCACCATTAGAAAGCACCGACATCCCGGAAGCTACAATGCCGACAGTCAGCATGGTAGCTGTTGCTGTGGGAGATGTCGGTGCTAGCTCTGTCGAAGCGCAATAGTAAAACTGTCAGGGTACCCTGTAATTTACCTTTATTTCACTCTTGCTGCAATTGTTTTGTTTAGTTAAAGATAAATGTTCAGATACATACATTTTATGTGTTTTATAAGCTAGTTTTCAGACTTTAGTCAGGTTTTTATTGTAGTCTTTGCATGTGAGCATCTAGGTTACAGACTGCTAAGCACTGGATCACTATTACCAACTAGCTTATTCAATTTTTATAATCAGCAGGGCCATCCAAAATCCTCAGCTCTTTGAATCCCAGCTAGTCTGAATGAAAGTATGCTCACAAGGAAAAAAACTGCCCAACCACTTATAAAAGGACTTCATAGTTAGCACCCCATTTAGGTGAATGGAATAGTTTGCACCTTTTCTCCCGTCTTCTGTTTCAGTCTCTGTGGCAACAAAAAATTTTCTGATAGAGTGCTTCTACACAAACCAAAGTGTACCGGACTTAAGCTTGGCCAGTGGATTTTGAAACCAAACAAGACAAGGATTCAAAAGAAAACAGTGTCACATAAAACCCTTCCTCTACCTTGTACTGCATTGATTCGGTCAAACTCAAGTCTGCATGCAAAATTGTCAATATATTTGTGAGTAATTTATTAAAAATGTTAATACTTTTTACACAGTTGGATGTAAAAACTTAAAAATTGCAAGAAATTGAGGAACATGTCAGTTTTTGTGGAGAATAGTGAAAACTGCAGATTCTGCAAAACAAATTGCTGGTGCAATTTTCTAGTGACCCTGGCTCTGACAACCTTGAGCCTACCCAGCTTATTAATTAATCATCTACATGGAACAGTATCGAAAGCTTTGCTGAAGTCAAGCTAGGTGACATCAACTGCACCCCCTTGGTCCACCACTCTGGTACCCAGTCAAAGAAATCTATGAGATTAGTTTGACATGACCTTCCTGTTATAAACCCATGCTGTCTTGGATCCTCTGCTCCCATAGATTCCATTTGTTGCACTGTCCTTTCCTTAAGGAGTGCCTCCATAATCTTGCCCACTACTGAGGTAAGACTGACTGGTCTGTAGTTCCCTGCCTCCCCCCTGCTGCCACTAAGCCCTTCTCCAGTATTCTGGGACCTCTTCTATGCTCAGATACTCACTAAATAATTCTGCTAATGGCTGTGCTAGTTCCACCCTTATCTCCTTTAGTACCCTGGAATGTATGTCATCAGGTCCTATTGCCTTGTCCACCCTGAGCTTATTGAGCTCTTGTAGGATCCTTTCTTTTGTGAAGGGACTTGTGCACACCTTCCTTCCCCCATGTCCATGGTGCTGAGCTGTGGGCCCTGCCCTACCTTCTCCTCAGTAAATACTGAGCAGAAGTATCTATTTAGGATAGATGCTTTTCCTTGGTCCTCCTCTACACACTCCCCCTTATCTTCTTTGATCTTAGCAGTACCCGCTCTGGACTTTCTCCTTTCACTAATGAGTCTATAGAAAGTCTTGTCCCCGTCTTTTACTGTTCGTGCTAGTGTTTCCTCCATTTGGGCCTTTGCCTGCCTTACTGCCTTCCCTGCTTCCCTTAGGGAAGCTTGGTATACCTCCCTATCTTTACCCCACTGCATTCCCTTATATTTCCTGAAGGCCAACCTTTTGGCTCTGATCTTTTCTGCTACTGTTTCTGAGAACCAAAGTGGTTTCCTCCTTCTTTTGCTTTTCTCCCTAACACAATAGGATGTTGCTTCAAGTATTGCATCCTTAATGCTTGCCCACTTTTCTGTACCCCCTCACCTGTATTTCAACTTGCCAGGGCTAGCTTAACTCTGTTGGCCGTTTATCAAAGTCAGCTCCTCTGAAGTCCCATATTGTTGCCTTGGAATGGGATGATTTAGTTCTATAGGCCACATCGAACCATACCATGTGATGGTCAGGTGACCTTCTACCTGGAGATCTGTGATCCTTTCCCCGTTAGTCAGTACTAGATCCAGGATAGCCCTGTCTCTTGTGGGTTTTTGTACCAATTGTTTGAGGCCCTCCCCCTGCAGGGAATCCACTATGTGTCTAGTTCTGGCTGATGTTCCTGCTGGTATTGACCAATCTGTATCTGGCATATTGAAGTCTCCCATTAGCAGAACCTCCCCTTCAACTGTCATGTATTGTATATCTTCCAACAGTAATGTGTCTATGTCCTCCCCCTGGTCTGAAAGCCTATAGACAACCCCAGTTTGTATGGTTGTCCCATTTCCTGTTTCCAGGGTGACCCACAGTTCGTCTGGCTCCTTATGTGTATTCTGAATTTCTGTAGCTTTGATATTTTCAGTGACATAAATGGCCACTCCCCCCTCTTTTTGCACCTCAGTCTCTTCTGAACAGTACATAACCGGGTACTGAATTCTCCCAAGTGTGGTTACTGATGAACCATCTCTCACTAATGGCTACTATGTCCAGTTTAGCCTCTGTCATTGTTGCCTCCAGGTCTGGGATCTTGTTTCCCAAACAGCGGGCATTTGTGCACATGATTTTCCATTGGCTATGTTCAAACTACTGTATGTCCAGGTGTTGAAGAGGCCCATTTTGCAAAACCTCCAGAACGTTAACTAGTGTATGTTTGAACCAAAGGATACCTGTGAAAAACAGGACAATGTATAATGTATTCAGCCTACTTCCAACATTAATGTTCCTGTGGCAAATAAACAAACAAAAAGCACTACTGCTGTTTGAAGAGCTTATTCTCTTTCCAATAAATTTTACAGCTGGCATCAGCAAAACTCTGTTGAACAAAATTCTCCCAGAACTTAAATTTCATGAGCTTCCTTTTTATTAGTGTAACCCCTCCCCCTGTTACTCGGGGTTACTAGAACCCTAGTTAGATCTAGTGGCAGGTAGGGACAGGCAGCTAGTGAAACTCCAGTAAATGGATTTCACTGTGTCTTGCTCTGTTGTCAGTCTCTACTGAGCTGGGGCTGTGACATCATTTAGAACTGTTGCAGCTGCATAAGCCACTTTGGAATGTTGCAGCAGGGAGTTAGACTAGAACGTTGTTTTTTTTTTAATCAGTCTGCAGTAGTCTTCAGTCTGAGTCAGTCTGTTGAAGTCTGAAGTAGGCTCAAGAGGGAGAAGGATGTAGATCCTGTAGTGTAGTGAGGGAGGGAGTGCCCAGCAGGGGCAGGCTCCCCTGCCCTCAACTCCGACACAGAACTTCCTTAGGGTGTGTGCTTCCACCATAAGAGAGGCACAAAGAACCAACTCCCAGGGGCAATCCCCTGGCCTGGGAAAAAGGAAGAGCTGCCTGATGGAGAGTGCTGAGGCACTACAATTTTGAGGAACAGAGATTCCTACAGAGTTTTGGATACCTACAATGTGGAGGGTGATGAAGCTTTGACAAAAGGCCAGTGCCATTCACCAAAACAGTGAGTAAATAAGTTTCTGGGGGCTGTGGGTCAGTCAGGATGCCAAGTCCAGAGTTTATGGAACAGTACGACAGTAATGACTGTTGTATGTGGGGGGATCTTCAGGGAAAGCCAGTTATTGCATTACAAAGCCATGCACAGTTTGCACTACAGTAGCCAGTGAAGTGTGTTTAGGCAAAGGAATGGCCGGGTATGGGTCTATGGAACAAGAGGTGGGAGACCCTCCCACCTGGCATAACAGGGGCTCACCTCTGCAGATTTGCTTTGAAACACCAGATACCCTTTTTTTCAGGTACCAGCCAGTGCCTGAAGAGGGTGCCCAGACATTTGGGATGGAGTAAAGGGTGGTAGTGTGCCACTAAATGAAGAATCCATGTCATATGGAAACTTAAGATCCAAGATTGGATATGTGTCTGTGTCATCACCTTATCTGCATTACCAGGAGTGTAGCCCCATGTGGGTCCATCTAAGCTTTTTGTTCAGAGTTGTTGAATAAAGTCACACTTTAGAATCCCATCTTCTGGTATTGCACATTATGTTATTGCTTCTAATCTCTGGATTACTTTGGGTGACCCTGTGCAGAGCAGTCAAGCCTAATCAACATGCTGAGTGACACCTTTCTCCCCAAATTTAGGTTACAAAAATGGAGGCACTGCATCATAGGACCTAGGCCCCTCAACCTGTTCAATAGCCACAAAGGTAGGGGTAGTAGCCCTCTCAGTTTAGTGCCGACCGGGGGTTTCATCTTGGAGGCACCACTGGGATTCAAACCCAGGATCTCCTGTTTACCAAAGCGCAGTAAAGCCTGAGTGGGTATGCCCTTGTCCCGTATCAAAAAAGTACAGTGTTTGCCAGCTTTTGAACTTTATTGTGGAAAAAAGAAGTGTGGAAAACGGTGGGTAACAAAAGGAGACTTGTGCCCTAAAAGTTTGAAGTACTTGCTTTATGAACTGGGGGAGTCACTAAGTAAAATGCCATGATAAATGGTTAAAAATGGGCTCCCACTGAGGAGTCATTGAAGAAAAAAAAAAGTGTGGTTTTGCAGTTTAAATTTTGCCTGCTCAACGATCGCCGTGAGGAGAAGAGCACGCAAAGGTTGAGGCTGATTTGCATCGCATCGAGTGATTGGTGAGACTGCAATCAGTCCCACCCCCAAGCCAGCTCTAGAGTGACTGCACAGCATTTGAAAGGGAGAGTGAATATAGTATGTAAACTGGCTTGCCAGGAGGAGCATCCCGGTGATTGAAAACACTGTTGAACTTTATAAAACTGACTTTTCTGTTCAAATTTGGGCTCAACCCACATCTCGATTGACTGGACCGTGAGTGTGGTGTTCAGAGGAACAATCATCAGGACTGCCAACCCGCTTCCTTCCAGAGGCCTCCAAGACTGTCTGCAGGCCATTTTTCCATCGCAACAAACAGCTACTGATAACAGTGAGTACCAACCAAAATGATTGCTCAAACTGGTGTGATTTACAATGAAAGCCAGCTGAATCTGTGTGTAGCAGTATAGTCACTTTGCAAAGGGCTGTGCAAGTTTGAAAGAAGCTAAAACAAGAATTCTGAGCAACAGACTGTGAGCATAATTATAGGTTCAGCGTCAGTATAATTTTCAAAGCCAAGTGAGAGACTGTTAGTTGTATGAGAGATGCAGCAAAAAATACAGGCAATCCTGTGCTTGAAATACTGAGGCTTTTAGGGACTGTAAGCTAGAGCAATGTCTTCAGTGAGTGAAAGGTACAATGTAAATCATATAAATATGCTAGGAAAGAGAACAGTGCAAGAATGTGCAGTTTGAGCAGAAGTTATCAGTAGTGTGTGTAAATCGGATGTGCAGTGGCTTGACCCATTTACAGAACATTGATGCACCAGGAGTGCTGCCGCCGCCACCATTACAGGGTGGGGCAGTAATGTAAACTCAGCAGCAAGGGAGCCATTTTGTAAAAAGTTTTCCAATTCAAGTTGGGACTTGTAATAACAGTGAGTGTTTGCTTTCTCTGCAGTAATGGCTTCAGGACCAGACCACTACCCAGATCATGCCCGGGCTATGATTGTAGGAGAAATTAGCAAGTTGAGAAATATTGAGAAGTACTACTATGGAGGATGACTGCCTCCATATGAGGCAATTCCTGGATATCCAATACTAGTATGTGTGATGTGCTTAAATGCTGGAAGGGACGTCTTCATGTTACCTCACTGTTCAGGGTGCCTAGAGAAATATGGTTTGTTTTTAAGTGCCCAAGATTTGTTTGGCTCCTACATGGACAAAATTACAAGAACCTGCAGTTGGCAGCACACAGCACCAGGGAGAGCCTGAAAAGGGAAGATCAGAGGAGTGTGGCACAAAGCTAGAGGGTGCAGATCAACAGACAACACAGATGACTGATATGTCTGAGTCTGAGTCACTGAGAGACAGTGCAGAGGGAGCATCAGCAGACCCATGGATAGAGGGGCCTAGTCTGAGTCTCATAGGCGAAGAAGAGACAGAAGAGGCAATTGAATGGAAGGTTTCGACCTCTGCACCTAGTGAGGAGTGGACAGTCTCAGGAGTGAGGATGATTGCTCACTCCTGGGCACAGATTCTCAGTGAAGATGATGAGGGGGAACCCATTTGGCCTGATGAAGAAGGCGTGGGTTCACAGCCTCCAGTTTCTGGCTTAGAGGAACGCTTGGAAGAGAGTGGTGATTCCACTGCCCTGGCTCAGCAAGAAGGAGCCAGGGATCTATTTTGTGGGTCATTATGAATGAGAAGCTGGCAGAACCAGGACTGGCCACCCCCAAGCCAGACCAGAGGTCACAGACTGATCAAATGCAGTAAGGAGGAAAGACTGGTTCATAGGAAAGCGAATGAAGTCTATGGAGAATTGTTTCCTACCTTTCCTTGAAGGATCTGGGAGGAGATAGAAAGATGCAGGAAATCCTGGATTATGGCCAAGGCCATGACACATGTGCACCCTCATGCTAGCAGATTTGTAAGGGACAGAATCATGCACGAAAAGTTCCAACAATGGAAAGTGGGCAGGACATTGTTTATAGACACTGTTCGGATCGTGAACAGCAAGGGACATGAATCCTTTCACAATGTGAATTATGAGCGCCCAGATGGGGTAATAATTCTTGCACCTGACCCATTGTGCTATTTCCCACAATGCCAAGAACATCTTACATATGTGCCCGTGCCTACCAAGTGGAGAGCAGAGCAGTGGTAGCCAATGCTGCCATTCCAGCAGTTGCCGTACCTATGTTGTTCCACCAGTCTGGATGTCCAGGATCCAGATGCCCCACCTTTGACACTTCTGCAGTATACTGGATTTCCATAATCCATCAACATAGCCCACCAGATGACTTCAAACCCAGAGAGAACACCAGCCCAGCTGTATCCTGATTCATTGCCTGGGTATCGGGTAACTTCAGACCAGCTGTTTTCCTTTTTGTTCCTGTTCCAAGGTTCCATCTCCTAGATTACATCATCCCAGCTGTTCCCAGATGTGCCATCCTGTTTATGTTCTGGAAGATGTCCACCTAGCTGTATTGACAGAATGCTGCTAGGGAGAGTCTTGGTGGGGGACACAGGTGTTGTATGTTTTCCATTCTTCAAGGGACTGGTGAGTCTAGACTTTTTCAATTTTTCTGACATTTGCAGTACACATCCTACACCAGCAGACATTCATTGTGACTGTCCTCAGAGACTCTCCCCTATGAGACATTTGCCTGCAGAACTTTGCTTCACCGGGCTCTGACCCAGGGGAGAGACTCTTTATTGGACTTGCCTTCGGGCCTGTATTTAGTCACTAGTTGGGACTTTGTAGGGTCTTCCATCCCCAATGAACTGCTAAATGTGTGTTGTAAATATTCTGTATATACTGTTGCTATTTTCTACCTTTTCTAAAAAAAAGGGGCTCTTTTGGGATTCTCCAGTGTTGGATGGGGCTTGTTGGTTTGTTTTTTTCTTAGTTAGACAGGATTGTAATTGCAGATTAGGGAGGATGTTTTTCTTTTTGTCTTGCAGGTATTCCTAGAGAAGCAATGAAGACAAGACAAAAAGTGGATTGGAACTCATCAGAGTTCAGTTTTGCTTTAGTTTGTAGTAATTAAAGTACTGTTGTAAGAAGTTAACTGTGTTTTAACTTGTTTCTTCCACAGGTGTGTGGTTGCAGGTGTCCAGAGTTGGGGCAGGTCCCCTTTAGTGTTTTTGTTTAGGTAAGAGGCAGATAGGATTTGCCTAGAGGGCTGTGGGGATAGGCAGGCTGTGGTCCTGATCAGCCGGAGGGGCTGCAGTTTGACCTATTAGGGCTATGCCCTGGACAGCTCTCCTAGGGCCACTGGATTTCCTTAGTAAGATCTTAGAGTAGATGCCAATGGCCTCTGAGCCCTTAGTGTTACCTGCCTGTGCCTGGCACATGGTAGGAGAGGGCCTGATCACCCCTCTGCATAGGTAGCACAGAGGGTAGGATGGCCCAAGCTGGGTGTTAATACTGGGGACAGTCATTTTCCTGACTCAGTGTGAGTGTAACCCCCCTGTTACCCGGGGTTACTAGAACCCTAGTAAGATCTAGTGGCAGGCAGGGACAGGCAGCTAGTGAAACTCCAGTAAATAGAGTTCACTGTGTCTTGCTCTGTTGTCAGTCTCTGCTGAGCTGGGGCTATGACATCATTTAGAACTGTCACAGTTGCATAAGCCACTTTGGAATGTTGCAGCAGGGAGTTAGGCTAGAACGTTGTTGTTTTTTTGAATCAGTCTGCAGTAGTCTTCAGTCTGAGTCAGTCTGTTGAAGTCTGAAGTAGGCTCAAGAGGGAGAAGGATGTAGATCCTGTAGTGTAGTGAGGGAGGGGTGTCCTGCAGGGTCAGGCCCCCCTGCCCTCAGATCTGACACAGAGATACCTTAGGGTATGTGCTTCCACCATAAGAGAGGCACAAAGAACCAACTCCCAGGGGCAATCCCCTGGCCTGGGAAAAAGGAAGAAGCTGCCTGATGGAGAGTGCTGAGGCACTACAGTTTTGAGGAATAGAGATTCCTACAGAGTTTTGGACACCTGCAATGTGGAGAGTGATGAAGCTTTGACAAAAGGCCAGTGTCATTCACCAAAACAGTGAGTAAATAAGTCTCTGGGGCTGTGGGTCAGTCAGGATGCCAAGTTCAGGGCTTATAGGACAGTGAGACAGTAATGACTGTTGTATGTGGTGGGTCTTCAGGGAAAGCCAGTTACTGCATTACAAAGCCTTGTACAGTCTGCACTACAGTAGCCAGTGAAGTGTGTTTAAGCAAAGGAATGACCAAGTATGGGTCTATGGAACAAGAGGTGGGAGACCCCCCCACCTGGTGAAACAGGGCTGACCTCTACGGATTCACTTTGAAACACCAGATACCCCTTTTTTCAGGTACTGGCCAGTGCTTGAAGAGGGTGCCCAGACATTTGGGATGGAGTAAAGGGTGGTAATGTGCCACTAAATGAAGAATCCATGTCATATGGAAACTTAGAATCCAAGATTGGATATGTGTCTGTGTCATCACCTTATCTGCATTACCAGGAGTGTAGCCCCATGGGGGTATGTCTATGCTTTTTGTTCAATAAAGTTACACTTTAGAATCCTATCTCCTGGTATTGGACATTATGTTATTGCTTCTAGTCTCTGGATTACTTTGGGTGCCCCTGTGCAGAGTAGTCAAACCTAATCACCATGCCGAGTGACTCCTTTTTCCCCAAATTTTAGGCTACAAAAATGGAGGCACTGCGTCATAGGACCTAGGCCCCTCAACCTGTTCACTAGCCACACAGGCAGGGGTAGTAGCCCTCTCAGTTTAGTGCCGACTGAGAGTTACATTACTGAAGACAGTTTTTTTCTATTAAAATGGGATCTCGATTAGATCTGTTCAATAGCTTTTAAGTGACGTGAAGTCATGATCCTCTGCTTATAACATCACAACCAGTGGTTACAGAAACGTTTTTGATTTAAAAGCAGAGGATTATGACTTCAGAGCAGGAAGGCAGCAAATGGAGAAGGACTAAGTAATCTCTGCATAGCAAAAAACCCATTTCCATGCAAACAGAATGGGATGTTCTGAAGTTCAACATGTTTTGAATGTTGTGAAATTTTATGTCCTGCCTGTACCAACTGTTTCAGTTTTCTAGAAAAATGGAAAATCACTTTAAGAAGCTTTCAAACAGAACAGTAATTGATGTAACTAGCTTCTCCAGTTACTACCTATTTTAGAAAGGCTTTTTATTGTCTAGTTAAGTTGTCTGGCAGGGAGATGCTAAAGACCTATAGAATAGGCTGGCATTTTTTTTTACCTGATTGAACATTCCTTTCCCTGGCTATTGCAGTACATAAACTGAATGGAACTTGTCAGGAGCTGAAACCATAATAAAGTCACAACACTGGTGTCATATCCCCCCCCCAAACATTAATAAAGATTCTTGACTTTCAGTTCCAAAGAACAAACCCTTTCAGTTTAACCAAAAGTCAACTATCAATTTCATTTCAACAAAAAATAACATTTGTTTTATTAACTACGTCTCAGCAAGAACTATTTCCCTAACCTTCTATCTCTGTGATTAGAAATAAAAGTCACTATTATGTGGCCAAACATGTACTGTATTTTCTGTTCAAAAGTATATAACATTAAGCTTCACTTCTTTCAGACTAAGCTGTAATAAATCCAGTGTCCAGGCAGCCAATAGCCGCTTAAAAATCATCTGTGGCCACAAAAAAAGGATGTTTTAATGGCCACATGGCCCCTAGATTTTGATGCTTTCTCATTATAAATTGCATGAAAAGGCTATTATTACAGGAGCTTTACTCACTCAAGTTTTGGTCTAGTGGCCACCAGACTGCCAAAGGCAGTATGAGGAAGATGTTTTTATACTGTGCTGCAAACAAATATGTTTTGGGGTTTTCTTTCTGCCAGTGACCTGTTTTATATATGAAGTAACAGTCTCCGGAGATGTGAATTACGATGGGTTAACAAACTTCCCCGGGGCGTTGAGACAACAGGCTGCTCTATGTGCCTCACTTGCAACAGGGGTGTGTTAATCCAGTATAATGCACACCCTGTCTTGTGTTATTTCTTGCTTAAGAAACTTTCAGCTTGATTCAGTTACCAGCAAATGCATTTTTTCTTATTCAGTCATTTGAGAACACGGCATTACGCAATCTAAAGCTGAAATCAGTGCAGTGTAACAGAGGTCTCTAGACTGAAGATAAGTAGAAAACATACAATAATTTCCAGTAGACACACATTCAACTTAACAGTTCGGTGATAGCCTCTAGCAGTGCAAGGGGAGGTCAACCTTTAATAATCTAGGAAGCGTACTGCATGTCATAGCTAATGAGGCACACAGGCCTTTACCTAATTCAGATCTGAGTTATTCATCTGCTCATATGTGTCATGTAAGCACTAAACCAAGCACTGTATGATCTGAGAGAATAGAATAAAGGAACACGGCATTAATTCTGAAATGATCCCTATAAAATGACTTGAATAAAATGAACAATATAATTTGATGATGAACATGCCAAGCAGTTTAAAAATATTACATACAAAATGCATGGGTTGGATCTCACTGAACTGGCACTGACTTGATACCTGTACATTAAGCTCACCCCTAAATGTGAAAATGAACAAAGTGAAACAAAATATTTTTAAAAGTGAGTGAGCTATGTCTCATCAATTATGATCTTTCTGGAAGCATTACACTCCACATCCTGCCCTGGACACAGGTTCTGATTGTACCCCCACTAACTTTTAAACTCTACTCCCTGCTTCGGAAATGTAAATCTTATCTTTCCAGAAGTATATACCATGAATTCTGATGTGTGTACTGCTAAATTTAAATTCACACATATAAACCTTGCTAAAATATTCTCTGCATGTCCTTTCTGAATTTTGTGCACCACAGCCCTCTAACAGTCATGCTTCCTGGCTTTCAAATTTTCTCTCTCACTCTTCTCAAAATTTACACCTCTTAACGTTCCTAAAAATGTGTGCCTCTCACTTATTTTCAGAGTGTACCCCTCACCTCTTTGAAAAGCATCCCTTGCCTCTGCTAAAATTTACTTACTTCAACCTTTCCCAAATTTGCACCTATTCCTAAATGTGTGTGCCTTGCCCCCTTATAATGTACTTTCTTCTCAAAATTTACACCTGTCACCACTCTTCAGAGTCTGACCTTTCAGAATTTGTGCCATTCACCCTGAAAAATGTTTTTTTTGCTATCCCCCCAAGCCAGTGTACCTTAAAGGGAAATTCTGACATGGCTGCTTAATACATTTAAGTTAATATTATTGCTGACAACCTCTCCTAACCTTTCTCCTTGCTCAGGTACTGCAGATGTATATAGTAATTAAGTTTTTAACAATCGTGTCTACCGTGTTGAAATCTGTGCCTTGTGCTCCATTTCCATGTTCTGTCAGAGCAGCTCCATTGACACATGATATAATTGACGGGCTCTGTGTATAGGAGCTGATTGTCAGAAAGTGGGAATTGTTGCCATGCCAGCTGCATGTGCTTGACGGGAGACCCTGCGAAGTGTCACCACTAACATTTTAACATAATCAGTAGGACAGTTGCATTTCTGACTATTTAACTACTGTAATATGCTATTAGTTCTGATCCATTCTGCAATGTTGTTTTACTCAGCAATTGGGTACATAAGCACCTCTCACAAATCTGAGTGCCGGTTCCTGTCATTTTTCAGATACCCCCAAAGCCCACATGTACTGTTACAGTGGGTCGCTGCAGTAAAGAGGCAAAATTTGCCTGATGTCTCTAGTTGAAATACAATCTTGTGTTTGCTGCACTTTGCACCCGATTCCTACAAAAGGAATCTGAAGGTATATTAGACATGCATTCGTGTCATTAATGTGAATGTATGTCATTCACTTTGATGCCCCTTTCCTAGTGTATCCCAGTCTGTGCATCATTTTTATTGTCAGCAATTGTTGTCTACACCTGTTTCAATTTCTTTAACATATTTTACACATTTTTTAACATTGCACTCATTTCTACAAATTATGTAATTGATTCCTGGTTAGTTTGTGAGTTGTAGGGTGGTTGGTGTGTCTCAGTTGTCTTCTTGTATCTGTTATATATTCATATTGATGTACAGGCACAGATGGAAATTGAGAAATAGAAGTATTGTGGTGCAAAGAAAGAAGTTACAGCAACAGAAACTACTGAATCAGTTGTTATGCTATTGGCAAAATACAGTCTATGTACATAAGTAAAGACAGGATGTAAACAATTTTGCCATTTGTCCTCTGTTATTGAGTTTACATATTTATAGAGTACTCACTGCCCAAGTAAAAAATGCTCATGTACATAACAACATAATACATTTTTTAATTTGTTTTAATTGCCATATGCAGTGTGCTTGTGTCTATGAACAATTGCAGACTGGCAACATAGAAACATAGACTCTGACGGCAGATAAGGACCGCCTGGCCCACCCAGTCTGCCCATTTCCCTATCTATTGAATAGCGTGCTTCCTCCTGCTCCTCACCAGAATTGCCTTATATATGTCCCATGCATTCTTGAATTCCCCCACTGTTTTTGACCCCACAACCTCCTCATGAAGGCTGTAGCATGCATCCACCACCCTCTTTGTGAAAAAATACTTCCTCACGTTGCCCCTGAGTGGTCCCTCCTCTGTCTTCAAATTGTGCCCTCTTGTTCTTGCACATCTCTTTTTCTGAAAGATGCTACCCTCTTGGACTTTGTTGATTCCACTGAGGTACTTGAAGGTCTCTATCATGTCCCCCCTCTCCCTCCTTTCTCCTAGGGTATACATATTAGGCTCCTTTAGTCTCTACTCGTATGGCTTATGGTGTATACCCTGAGCCATTTTAGTTGCCCTCCTCTGGACTGCCTCCATCCTGTCTATGTCCTTGCTGAGATGGGATCTCCAGAACTGAACACAGTACTCTAGATGGGATCTGACCAACTGTCTGAACAGAGGGACAACAACTTCCTGTTTTCTACTGGTGATGCCTCTCCCTGTGCATCCCAGTATCCCTCCAGCCCTCCTTACTGCCTTCTCACATTGCTTGCCTACTTTTAAGTCATATGATATGACTACCCCCAGGTCCCTTTCCATTTTAGTTGTTAGTACCACACCTAAAATGGAAATGGAAATATGTGGGTGCCTGTGAACGGTATTCTGTGGGGGGGGGCCACATATTTGAATTGTGCCATGCCAGATCCAGACTTGATTGGTATATAGGACAGTGTCCCAATAAAAAAATTTAATTGACATACAATCTTAAAATATCTGTATTTTTCCATGTGGCATCAGACAGTGGCTGAGATATTCAAAGGGAGTTTTCACCTAGCACCCCCAGAAATGTGCTGCAGGGCAATATTCAAAAGGGGGAATTGTGCAATTCCCAATATGCGGGGGCACAAAGATAATGTATGCGGTGCATTTCCAGAGGGCGTGTCTGTGCATATGTGGCACATCCCAATATTCAGCCCGGGATGTGCGGTGCATCTGGCAGCACATCCCAGAGATGTGCTGCATACTTGGGCACAAAGTTGATCCTGTAAAAAATGGCCCAACTGCTAGCCACCCACAGGCGTGCCACTGTATTGCAATGCGCAACACAGCAGCCACCAGCCGTGGGTGGCAACCCCCCCAGAACACCGTTCACAAGCACCCATATATTTCCCTGGTAGTCTAGTTGTTCCCCCTTCCCTGCCCATAACCCTGATCGCCATAATAATCTTCTTCTTCTGCATATAAATTTGACCATCTAATCCATGAGCACTCATCACTTCTATCAAGGCCAAGATACCAAACCATACAGCCATTCACATATAATGAAAGAAAAAAAGACATTATCTTAGTGGCCTATGACATTTTTCTGCTGTATGTTAGCAAGGCTGCATGGCAAGATCTTGAACTTGTGCCATTCAGGACCCAGATGAGAGACATACAGACTGCTTTTTTACCCACAAAAAAAGTTACAGCTACAGGAAATCTCCTACATGTTCTTCCTTTATTTGCAACTGTTAGTGCTGATGTGATCATGAGCAGTGCTAGGATGGCAACACCTTTGACATGTTCCATTGCATATTCAGTGGAACAAGGTACAGACTACTGAGGGACCAATAGACACTGTACAGGTACCGAACAATACCAAGAAAAGTACATTTACCAACTGGAGCCTCAGACTGTGAAACTCTGTACATGATGAATGGCCAGAGGTAAACACTTGACAGCAGTTATGAGTATTCACATAATGGGTGGAAGAATTTATATGTGAAAAGAAAATATTCAACTGTTTATTGTTTTGCCTTACTGGAGTGTGTGTGAGACACTTCCACTTGATATAGGGCCACTTGGCCTGCGGCCACATGCATTATTATGCACAAGTGGTCATGCATTCCAATGATGTACTGCACGCCATGGAGTTGCTAATTACTTACCTTCTCCTGCATATAAATTCAACCATCTAATCCATGGGCACTCATCAATTTTATCAAGGCCAAGATACCAAATCATACAGCCATTCGCATATAATGAAAGAAAAATCAACAACAACAACACATTATTTTAGTGTCCTATGACATTGTTCCACTGTATGTTAGCAAGGCCACATGGCATGATCTTGAACTTGTGCCATTCAGGACCCAGATGAGAGATGTACAGACTACTTTCATACCCATAAAAACAGTTACAGCTACAGGAAATCCCCTACATGTCCTTCTTTTATTTGCAACTGTCAGTGCTGATGTGATCATGAACAGTGCTAGTATGGCAACACCTTCGACATGTTACATTGCATATTGAGTGGAGCAAGGTACAGACTACTGAGGGACCAACAGACACTGTACAGGTACCGAAGAATACCAAGAAAAGTACATTCACCATCTGGTGCCTCAGACTGTGCAACTCTGTACATGATGACTGGCCGGAGGTAAACACTTGACAGCAGTTATGAGTGCTCACATAGTGGGTGGAAGAATTTATATGTGAAAAGAAAATATTCAGCTGCTCATTGGTTTGCATTACCGGATTTCGATGCACTTCCACCTGATGTAGGACCACTCGACCTGTGGCTGCATCCATTATTATGCGCAAGTGGCTGTGCATTCCAGTGATGAACCGCACACCATGGAGTGGCTTATTACTTAACTTCTGCATATTAATTCAACTGTCTAATCTATGAGCACTCATCACTTCTATCAAGGCCAAGATGCCAAATCATACAGCCATTCACATGTTAATGAAAGAAAACAAAAAACAATACATTATGTTAGTGGCCTATGACATTGTTCCACTGTATGTGTAGAAAAGTAAATTTCTATACAAATGTAATGCAATCTCTTGAAGTCAAAACTGGAGTTTAAAGCATTGTGTGGCATTTTTATTACAGTTGTAGTCAATGTATGTTGTTGCCGATTATATAAATGAAGCTATTTGACGCACGTGCAGTTTAGAGTAGGGACCCAGCTGATAGGTGGTCTACCTCAACGTTGGTTGCTGGGTAACTTCACAGCTTGGCCCTGCTGTGACTGTAATTTTCCAGTCCATGTTGCAAATATGTATTTATTTATACAGTTACCACTGGTAGGCTTGAGGGTGGCCAATCTGGGGACTGACTGACAGTGTTTACTAAGTTGTTCCTTTTTGGTCTCGATATGCCATATGTGCAGTATTTGCACTACTTATTTGCACTCCAATTCATTGTGTGAAAATGAGCAACGCTGAGTAGCTAATATTGTATTTTTTTTTAATGGGTGACATATGTCTTTATTATTGAGGTAGCGGCCCACCATTTGATTGCTCACCAGTTGCTTGAACTTGTCAAACATTGTTCACTGTGTGCAGGAACAATTGTTGAACATACTTCAAGATTACAGGGTACTATATTAACACTCGAAATGCACTGCTGTAATGGACATGATACAAAGTGGATTTCTCAAGCCTTTGTTAACCACATGGCTGCTGGAAACTTGAAGGTTTCAGCAGCAATTCTTTTCAGTGGGAACAACTTTACAAAGATACAACAGTTCTTTGACTTCCTGAAATTGAAATTTGTAAGTGTTCACACATTTCAACGCATACAAAAAAAAAACTGGTTCCCAATAATAGACAAAGAATAGCGGTCAATGCAGGAAAATATCATTAATGAGGTAAAGGTAAAGGACCGTGTTATGCTCTGTGGTGACAGGAGATGTGATTGTCCAGATTTCTCTGCAAAATATGGAGCCCATGTAGTCATGGATATGGATACAGAGAAAATAATATATTTTAACATCATACTGTACAAGTGACCGAAGTGGGTAGCTCCACAAACATGGAAAAAAAGAGAGGGGTTCATGAGAACAATTGACAGTCTGTTATCTAAAGGTGTGTGAATATCAACAATTGCAACAGATCGTCACATCCAGATTTGCACGGTAATGAAAAAGGAATACACCACAGAACATCAAATAAAACATTAGTTTGATGTATGGCACTTACGTAAGTGGATTAAGAAACAGCTGTTTGCTAAGGCAAAAAGCAAAGAATGTGAAGATCTAATGCAGTGGCTAACATCCATTTCAAACCACTTCTTGTGGTTAAGTAGTGAGTGTAAAGGTGACCCAACCATGCTGAGGGAGATGGTGGCATCTGTAGTGCACCACACTATGGACAAATATAGCTGGACCGGATCTAAGAAATTCCACAAATGTGGCCCACCCCAAACTACAACCGGAAGAACATCAAAATAAAATATGGCTACAGCTAAATTCTGAGGCACATGAATCATTACTGAAAATTATTTTCAATAAGCAGTTTGTTAAAGTTATTGAGAGAGTCACAGACTTCTGTGACACCAGAGGACTGGAAGTGTTCCATTCCTTGCTTCTGAAATATGCACCCAAAAGACAGCACTTTGGGTACGAATCCATGATTGCCAAGCATCAACTTGCCTCTGTTGATCACAATCAAAATGCGAGTAGATGTCAAGCTCGGACGAAGGCTGGAGACAAACGTTACAGGTTGGTGTAGCCAAAAATCAAAAAGGAATGGGTGGCAAAGCGTATTAAGGAAAAAAGCATATACCACACAGCATCACATGATGAAGAAAGTCATCTAAAGTTGGGCTGACAGGCATCCACCAACACCTATGAATCACAAGCGTCACACTGAAAACAGCACCAGTAAAGAAAGACCAGACAGAGCAAGTGTATTCGCCAGTCATGTGTCTCGCTTTGGTGCAAATAAAGACTTCAACACACCAGCATCAACATCAAAATAATGTTTTATTAAACTTCAACAGAAACAATTATAACAGAAAACAGTGACATAACACGTTGCTACTGAACACTGTATGATACATTATATTATTGCTTTCTATTGTGGGAAATATATATCTTCATCAGCGTCATGAAAGCCTTCATACCCCAGATTCCTCAGGAGATGCATTCCGGATTGCCCATACCGCACAGGCTGGTATAACACGACAAACTTTCTTACCAAGCTTCTGATGTATCCAGTGAGTGAACTGTGTGTAGGCCGCCCATCTGAATGACCTAAACAAATCCAAACATAAGTTATTTAGTCATGCAGCATGCATAAAGATGCATAAATATGTATAACTCGGTACATGTTTTTGTCTGATAATCTGCTCTGATGCTAAGTCGGCCTGGTGGCACTGAGAGTTGAGACGCTGGATGCCACAACTTGTGCCACGCTGGCTATCCTGGTTCAGGAATGAGCCTGGGTCACCAGGGGTCAGCAGGGGAGGAGCAGGATCGAGCATCTGGAGGACAGCTCTCCTCTCCTGGGTTGGGAGGGTTTCCCTTTCGCGCTGCAGTAGTGACATCTAGGAGGGGAAGGAGCAGTTGCAGTCAATGCAGGGGCGTAAAAGAGGATTGGGCAGCGGTGGGTGTCTTTCACCCAGGCATGGGAGCATGCCTGGCATGAATTGGACTCCATTGCACATCCATGCTCAAGTAATTCATATAAGAAAAAACCCCACACCTTGGATAGGCGACGGAGTCCTTCAGTGCCCTGTTGTCACACTCCCAACTCCGGGTCCACTTCACTGGCTGTCCTGGTCCCCCCCCCAGTTGCCTGGTAGGATGTAAGTTTGGGGCATCTGGCCAGGTAGGTGGAGGAGTGTCTGTCTCCGATTTCTCAGCGGGTGGACTTCAGGCGGGAGGTAGAAAGGCAGTGGCAAAAGAGGGTCTCCTGAGAGAGTTCCAGGAGTGCGGTGCAATAGAGTTGTAAAAAAAAAACTGTTCTGTTGCTGTAAACTGTTTAGTGATGACTATACATGGAAACATGATTATTTCCCATTTTGAAAAGAGAGTGTCACCTGATCATCCATTATTGTCCAGGTAGACCAACAGGTTCATTTTTGCAGTTAACTCACCTGTTTAATAGCTTCAATAACCAACTCCAGTCCATGGGTGTATTAAAGCAGTATACTATGGCAGTGTGTGTGTTGTGATAACATTTACCAGCACATTGTGTGTAGTCTGATCAGTTGTTTGCAGGCCTAGTATGAACCACACAACAGATGTGTGTAAATTCTACAATAAGACACACACTGGAGTGAGATAAAGCATCTGTTACAATTGCCCTTTTTTAGTGCATGCAAAACAAAATAAATAAAATTTAGATTTTTAGTTGTTCCACAGAACTGTCTGTGTACATATTCTCACGCAACAAGAAGTTGTCCCCCACTTACAGTCATATTATTGATAGGAACATAGACTTTGAAGGCGCATAAGGACCAATTGGCACACCTAGTCTGCCCATTTCCCTCTCCATTGGATAAGCTGCTGTTTAAAGTTAACCAACAGCCTACCTCATTCCACCCACCACTATAATTGCCTTATGTCTGTCCCATGCATTCTTGAATTCCCCCACTGTTTTTGCATGGAAGTCTGCCACAGCAAGATGATTCCATGCGTCCACCACTCTCTCCTGAAAAAATATTTCCTCACATTGCCCCTAAGTCGTCCACCCTCTATCTTCAAATTGTGCCCCCTTGTTCTTGCACTTCTCTTTTTCAGAAGGATGATCCCCTCTCACTTTGTTGATTCCCTTGAGGTACTTGAAAAGTTTCTATCACATCTCTCTCCTTTCCTCACGGGTACACATATTAAGCTCCTTTAGTCTCTCTCCATATGGATTCAATTGCAAACCTTGCACCATTTTAGTTGCCCTCCTCTGGACTGCTTCCATCCAGTCTATCTCTTTGCAGAGATGGGGTCTCCAGAACTGCACCCAGTACTCCAGATGGAGACTCATCAACTGTCTGTACAGAAGTTTAACAACTTCCTCTTTTCTACTGGTGATGCCTCTCCCTGTGCATCACAGTATCCCCAGCCCTCCTTACTGCCCTCTCACATTGCTTGCCTACCTTTAGGTCATCTGATATGACTACCCCCAGGTCCCTTACCATTTTTGTTGTTATTTCCTCTACCCCATTGTGTACTCTTCCCCTAGGTTTTTGTTTCCCAGGTGCATTACTTTGCACTTCTTTGCATTGAATCTCAGCTGCCATACTTTTGAACATTCCTTCAATCTTGCCAAGTCCCTTCTTATCCTTCCCACCCCACCTTGTGTATCAACCCTGTTGCAGCTCTTTGTGTCATCTTCAAAGAGGCACACTTTTCCTTCTAGCCACTCCACAATGTTTCCTATAAAGACATTTAAGAGGACTGGTCCCAGTACTGAACCCTGTGGTACCCCACTAGTAACCCCCCTTTCTTCAGAGTGTACTTCGTTTACTATTACCCTCAGCGCCCTGTTTTCCAGCATATTTGTTACCCAGGTTACCACCCTCGGACCCACTGCCAGACTGGCTAACTTGTTTATTAATCTTTTGTGTGGGACTGTGTCAAATGCCTTGCTAAAGTCCAGGTAGGCCACATCCACAGCCCCTCCCTGATCTACTACTTTGGTCACCCAGTCAAAGAAATCTATTAAATTCATCTGACATGACCGTCCCGCTGTGAATCTATGTTGCCTTGAGTCCTGTGCCCTGTTGACCTCTAGGTACTCAACAGTTACTTCTTTCAGAAGTGATTACATCATTTTTCCTACCACTGAGATCAAACTAAAAGGTCTGCAGTTTCCTGACACTGCATTGCTCCCAGTTTTGTGAAGGGGAATCACATCTGCCCCACTACAGTCCTCAGGTACCTTACCATCCTCCCATGATTTGTTAAAAAGAGTAGTCAGTGGTGTCACTAGGTCTTTCATTAGTTCTTTCAGAATTCTGGGGTGAATCCCATCAGGCTCCATTGCTTTGTCCACCTTGAGTTTTAAAAGTTCTTTCAGGACTCTTTCCTCTGTGAATGGACTTGTGTCGACCCCCCTGCCCAGAGTGCTTCTATTGTTTGATTTAGTTACCTCCCCCTCTTCATCTTCTGTGAATACTGAGCAACAGTATTCTTTCTGTATTTCTACCTTTTCACTGTCACCCTCTGCCCATGTCCCCTTCCCTTTTTTAAGCCTCACTAGCCTCGCTTGTTCTTCATTTGCTCCGTGATGATCCTATAAAAGGTTTTAAGCCCCTTGTTACCCCAGTTCTTTCCTCAGTTTGGGCCTTTGCTATTCTGGCTGCCTTCCTCGCTTCCTTCTGCTTTAACTGATACATTTCTCTGCCCTGCTCCATCTATGATTCTTCATACTTCCTGAATACAATATTTTTCTCCCTAACCTTCCCTGACACCTCGTTTGAGAACCATAGTTGTTTTTTACTTCTTTTCTTTTCCTTTATATGCTTCACGCAAAGGCTTGTTGACTGTATGATGTCAGTTTTCCTTTTTCCCCATTGTTCTTCCACTCCTCCTTCCTGCCCATATTGGCATATCCTGCCAAATACTGATGATATTTTTGTTATCCTCTCCGGACTGCAACCCCACACTGACCACCCACAACACACACACACATATACACACCCAAGTCAGAGAGATGGGCACATGAAACACGCCCGTGTGCTCGATGTAAGATTTATCTGCAGAGAGGTTAGGCAGCTGCACTTTAAAGTGCTTGAGATAACAGAGGAAACAGTAGTGAGATAAAAAACAATGTTGGTTGTTTTGTACTGTGTAGATATTTTTCCTCGGACTGACCTTTACTTGATCACCGAGGTCCATGTTTGAATTTATTAGGCAAGTGATGGGGATGTGCATGGTGCTGGTTTTTGCTTGGCTGGGTGTGAGGTGGGGGAGTGGGGATTGTGGGTGGTTTGATGGAATAAAAAAAGGGGGTCAGGATTGCTCTTTTACTTGTTTGTTTATCACAATAATAACAATGGGTAAATTGTGACAGAAAGCAAGTCAGACATCTTCACACATGGCCAACCCGCAGCTGTGTATTGTGTGATTAATAATTTGTACAATGCGTTCTTACCGACTTGTACATTTATTGAATGCTTATCTATTTTTAATTGTAAGTATTGAAATATGGGGGGGGGGGATATTCAAAGGGCTTGCACCTGGCACAACCGAGTTGCACCGGTGCAACCCCGCAATGCACCCCAGCACAATATTCAAAATGTGCCTTGTGCAGCGCAAGTCCCGATGCACCAGGGCACATTGATAATGTATGCGGCACATCTGCTGGGGGCGTGCCCATGCATATGTGGCACATCCCAATATTTAGCCCAGGATGTGTGGCACATCTGCTGGCACAAACCCCAGATGCACCTCATACTGTGGCACAAAGATGAGCCTGAAAATTTTGGCTCAAATGCTGGCCACCCACAGGCAGGTAACTGTATTGCAAGGTGCAACACAACAGCTGCCAGCTGTGGGCGGCTGCCCACCTGCCCAGAACACCGTCCAGAAGCACACATCTGTGCCCAGGTAGTTTAGTGGTCCCCCCCTCCCTCCCGTATACCTGGTTACCGGTATTTGTAAAAATAATACCTATCCCTGGTAGTCTAGTGGTCCCACCACCCCCCCATAACGCGATCGCTGGTATTTGTAATAACAATAACTATCCCTTGTAGTCTAGTGGTCTCCCCACTCCTCCCATAACCTAATTGCTGGTATTTGTAATACTAATAACTATCCCTGGTAGTCTAGTGGTCCCCCCACCCTTCCTGTAACCCGATCATACAAAAGCACATCTGTGAACTGCCCTGGTGGTCTAGTGTAACCCCATACCCCGGTCGTGGGTACAAATCCATAACAGTAATCCCTGGTGGTCCAGTGGCACCCCTACCCCTCCCACCTGCAGAGGACTCTTTCCCCCCTGCCCCCCCTTCATTGGTGGGTGGCTGCACTTCACCCGTATACCACCCAGCTGCCTGTCGAATGACAGCTTATAGTATGTGCTGCAAGCCTATTGGTCCACAGTATGGACCAGTAGGCTTCACGAGCCATACTACACTACACAGCACAAATAGCTGATGACCGCGGTCATTCACATGTTAGTGCCTTGGAATATATATGTACAAGCCCGTGGTCACACTGTCGAACCAACAGGCTTCACAGCACATGTAACTGTCGTTAATGAGTGGCTGGCGGGCAGTATGCGGGTGGTGCAGCCGCCTCGCAGGATGATGTGTGGGGAAGGGATGGGGGTGCCACTGACCACCAGGGCTTCACTGCTATGGATGTGTACCCATGATCCGGCTACGGGGGTGAAGGGACTACTAGACTACCAGGAATGGTTATTATTATTACAAATACTGGTGATCAGGTTACGGGAGGGTTGGGGGGACCACTAGACTACCAGGGATAGTTATTAGTAATACGAATACCAGTGATTGGGCATATGGGAGGGAGGGGGAACCGCTAGACTACCATGAAGTCAGTGTCAGTGGCTCAGTAGGTAGCACACTCGCCTCTGAGGCCGGGAGATCAGAGGGCTGTGGGTTCAGTTCCCACATCTGGCACTTGGGTTAATATCCCAGTACTGACACTGTAGTGCAGCATGAGAGGGGTGCTGCACTTCTGAGGTGCCGTCTTTCGGATGAGACGTTAAACCGAGGTCCCATCTGCCTGGATTGGTGGTAGTTCAGGTGGATGTTAAAGATCCCATGGCACGAATCGAAAAGAGTAGGGGATTTCCCCGGTGTCCTGGCCAAATTTCCCTCATTCAGTAAAAATACCACCAACAGCTTAATCTGGTTCAAGGTCAGTTGGCATTCATCTGTATCCCCCTCCCCCGGGTCGTGCCTGAAAATAGGCAGGATTTGTCTAGTGCACTTACCCGGTCAACAAAAGCTAAATAAATAAAATAAATAAAATGAAGTCACTGTATGTTGGCGGTGGCTAAGCAGGATGCCAGGCGCAATTCACCGGTGTTGCCCTGTGCACCGCATGCAAATGGGGCCATAATGACATGCAAATGGCCCCATTTGTGCCATGCATACATTATGACTCCATTTGCACACCCAAGTCTGAATATCACGAGTGATGCACCCAGCGCAACTACAGCTGCACTGGAGCATTCCTGCTCCTCCCTGTCTAGGGAATGCACCAGAACATTGTACTTGTGCCATGCGCATTCTGTGCTATATTCAAAGGTGCTGCACCATGGCACATCACCTTTGAGTATCTCCCTGTCTTGTCCCCAGCGCATCTCAGATGCACTGTGCCCCCTATTGCACCATTGCCTGGTGCAGTCTGAATATCTCCCCCATACAGTAAAATCTTGTTATTTCAGTAATCTAGTTATTACATATATTGTAGGTACTTCACAGTATAAAATATTATTATTTAATCCTTTGATTGTTGTTGATAACTTATTTCATTTTCACCTGGAAAGCCACATTTTAAAATGATATGCAACTGTGAATTTACAATAAAATATGTGTAAATTCATAATTATTGTTTGGATTGTGAATACAGTGAGGTCATTCTTAAATTACATTATGTATGCAAATTGTAATTAAAGTTTTGCTTACATATTATGTGCCTGCAAGTAACACATGACTGACTAAAGTGTATGACATGTGTGTGGGTGGGGAGACAGTAATGCAAGACAGGGGTATGTGGAACTTATTTATTTATTTATTTATTGAAGGTCTAGGAATTACAACCCTTTGAGTCAGAGACTCATTTGCAAAGGCTCCACGTCGAACATAAATGGGTTAGAACACAGTATACATGCATACACAATTTAGACACAAGTCAAGCAAATATTGACAGTAACTTTCAGAAAGAAATATAGCAATTTACACAGATAAGGAACATCAACTATTGTGAAACAAAGGTGCATTAATGTTATTCCAGGTTTCATTTGCAGTCACAGTGGGAGTTTGACATAATGTGATTAAGTAGCTCAAGTTTAAAAGGTCCAAGTCTGGGAATTGTTAAGATAGAGTCAGGGATTGAGTTCATCCAGAGTGGGGTTCTAAAGCAAAAGGACCTTTGTCCAGCAGTGGAATTAACAAAGGGGACACGGAATGTGGTGGTGTCTGAGTGTCTTGTGCAGTGGGCTGGGAGATTCTTTAGGAGGAGCTTTTGACAGCCTGGAGGAGCTAAGCCCAACTGAATTTTTTTGGCCATCAGGCAGGTCTGGTAAACAAGTTGCCCTTGGAAGTTAAGCCATGAAGAGCGTAGATAGAGGTCACAGGTGTGAGTGAGGCGATCACCATCTATCGCCAATCTGCAGGCTTTGTTAAGGGCATGTTTAATGCTGGACAGAGCTGAGTCGGAGGTGGCACCATAAAAGATTATGCCGTAGTCTACCAGTGAAAGAATGGAGCTGGAAATAGCTAAACACATAGCCTCTGGAGGTAGACATGGTCTAAGCCTGTAGAGGAGACCAATTCTTTTATTAATTTCAGTGCAGGTTGATGCAATATGTTCACGATAGGTGAGGGCAGAGTCAAGGGTAACTCCTAGATATTTAAAGTTGGGAACTTGTTCAAGTGTGGAGCCCATCACATTGTGTATAGTTAATTTTTCAGAGCTGTGCTTGTGTTGTCGGTGGGCGAATAACATGACTTTCATTTTTTTTGTGTTGAGAACAAGTTTGTGTGAGGAGAGCCAGGCTTCAATTTGAGCAAAGGAGCTCTGCAAGGCTTCCTGAAGTTGAGTGGGGTTTGGGTGCCGACTGAAGATCACTGCATCATCCGCATATAGAAGAAGACGCCCAGAGGGGGCCTGGGGTAGTGAGTTCAGGTAAAGTGAGAAAAGGAGCGGTCCAAGGATAGACCCTTGTGGTACACCAGATCTGACGGGTAGGTTAGGAGAGAGGATGTTACTTATCATCACCTGTTGAGTGCGGTCAGAGAGATAACTGGAGAACCAGCAAGCAGTTTCTTCTTCGACGCCAATGGAGAGGAAGGAGTTTATGAGCATGGTGTGATTGACAGTATCAAATGCCTTGGAGAGATCAATAAAGACTGTACCAGCCAGGTCACCATGGTCTAGAGCGTCATGAACAAAGGAGGTGAGTTCCAGTAGAGCAGTGGTGGTGCTGTGGGCTTTCCTAAAACCGTGTTGTTGAGTGCAGGTTAGTTGTCATGCATCTAGATAGTTAGTGAGTTGATCTGCCTACTTTCTCTAAGGCTTTTGTGAGAGTGAGGAGTGTGGAGATCGGCCAGTAAGATTACTAGTTGAAGATACGCACCATTTTTATGTACTGGATAATCTCGCTTTTTCCATAAGAGACGGAATTGTCCCAGGCATAGGGACTTGTTGAAAATTTTAGTGAGAGGAACCAGAACATCATCTAGGGTTATTGATAGCAATTTTACATCAAGTGAGTCGCCACTGTGTCTGGACTTTCCTAGGAACCTGAAGATATATGCACGGGCTTCCCTTGCAGAGATTGTTTTGAAACAAAATGGCGGTACACTAGGGGCTGTTGGGAAATATCCTGCATCAGTACTGAAAAAGTCAGAGGGGAGAATAGTGTTAAGGTCAGAGAAAGACATATTAAAAGCCTCCGCAATTTTGCTGGGTTCTTTGGTAGGGATACCATCAAGGATAAGCATATCAACTTGAGTGGAGGTTGACAGAATGAAGGAATCGGCTAGGCAGGAGTTAGTAGAGAAGGGGTAATAAGAAAATATACAGAGATCACAATCAGAATAATGAGAAACATACAGCAGAAGTGTTATTTATTGAGATGTGGAGGCAAGGGATCCATGATAGGGTGCATATGAATGGAATGCATGTCAGACCTTCTGGTTTGTATGATGGTGCAACCTCTTCTAGAGTGTTTGTGGATGGAATGTGAGAACCATTTCAATGTGGTACACCCTGTTACAAATTACACTGCTGCGATCAGGCACAGTTGAGATGATTCATGATAGGTTCAAGTACTTTTTCTGTACTATAAAAGAAAGACAGTCACTAACTCACTTGTGTTGTCATACTGCATGGTTCTCTCATTATCAGACTCCATCAGATACATAGAGCATCAGATAATGTAATTAGAGATATGATTGTGGAAATGCGTTCAGTATGACTAGCACCAGATGATGGATAGTAGCATGGGAATGTAGGGTATACTAATACAGTAAAGATATAGCATAAGACTAACAGCTGAAAAAGTACAGTTATAATGCTATTATAGTACCTGTTAGAAATGGGATCCTGAATAGGGTCATGTCGTATTCTTTGATGTCATTATGTGATGTTAGCGTTTTATCAGACACATTATCTCTCTGTGGTGTTTTCCCAGTTGGGAGTGAGGGGGCCCTAATATACTGTTGAAACTTTTGAAATTTCGTCAGCAAGTTTCTGTGGATCTGGCTGATTTTGTACAATGGAAATTCCCTGAATTCGCCTCTTCAAATAAGATCGTTTGGATGAGTGGATTGACTGTGTTTCCTACTTTGATCCCTATGGATTATGGCCCCCCCATAGCCCTTTGATATAATTGACTCCGTGCCCTGTGGTGCGAGGACTTCTTATTTTCCTCTTTTGATTTAAGTATTTTTTTTTTTATGGAAAACTAGGTGGTGAGAGGACCTCGTGTCCATTTATTTTCTTTTTTCTTATTTTACCTAAAACTCCCAGTCATGAGAGGATTGGGGGGGAGGGGATGCTTTAATTGTATGTTTTCTGTTTAAAATGTTATTTGTTATTTAATTTGTAGAATATATCTGTACTTTGGTAGTGAGAGTGCCAAAGTGATTCTTTTTCTTCCTCTGGTTGTGAGAGAGCTGGGGGGCAGGTGAATAATCTTCTTTTATTTTATTTATTTATTTAATTTTGTTTAATTTGGGTGGTGAGAGAACCCTTTTTATATTTATATTTACTTTTTCTTTTTTGTGGTATTTCTAAGTATAAGGAGGAACTTAGTTGTCCTCTAGCCCGGTCCAGATTCAATTTGCCCTATTGAGAGTGGGGTAGTGTTTTAATTATTTTTGTTTTGTTAAGTTTTAAAAAATTACTTTGGGTGATTTCTTGTAAGCAGGTTTATTGTTTGGTTTTGATTATTCAGTAGCGGCATGTGCTGGCCTTTAATCCCCATGGTGGTGCACAATTCATCCTCCTTTCTTCATGCCCTCTGCCCTTTCTATCTTCCTCCTCTCCAATTTGAGACATACCAGTGCTGTAGAGCACTGGGAATTATTTGTAGGAGTGGGAGGAGGGTGGGGAACTGTGAACAAGGGAGGATGGATGAGGGGGGCCACCGTATCAGGGTAGTTAGGTCCAGAAGATGCCCTGGGGCTAAATGGAATTCAGATCATGGTTCGCCATGTGTGGTGCCCATAGCCAAGGGCACTACTGAGTTTAATGGGCAGATGAGCCTGACAGCCTCCAAGGTTAGTCCAACTCAGGCGGTGTTGTGCAATGCCAGGTCCATCAGGAATAAGACTTCCATTATTGATGATCATGTTGGTTCAGTTTACTTGGCTTGCATCACTGAGGCCTGGCTGGATGAAAATCCAGGCCCCACTTTGGAGGTTATGATTCCGGTTGGGTGCTCGGTGATACACCGCCTGAGATTGGATCGCAGGGGTGGGGGGGGGTTGCAGTCTGTTTCAAGACTGAACTAGGCCTCACAAATGTAGTAGTTGGGGAGGTTGAGTCCTTTGAGTGTACTGTGGTAGCAGTGTAGGTGTTCAAATCATTCTCATCTACCGTCCACCTGGGGATGGGAAGCAATTCCTTCAGGAAGTGGTGGACTTCATCAATGACATGGAATTTGAGTCACTCAGATAGATGGTTCTGGGTGACTTTAATGCCTGGGTCAATGATGAACTCTCGCAATTTGGTAATCACTTCCTCCAGTTAATGACTTCTCTGGGCCTTACACATGTGGCCCACTGCTACCCATAAATCTGGACACTTTCTGGACTTAATCTTCCTACTACGGATGGAAACATCCGACATGGGGGTGGAACCAGTTGCTTGGTCAGATCACTACACTGTGAGGTTCAGTTTTTGTACCCCCCTGAGAAGGCCTACCCCTGTGGAGATGGTTAGGTACCACCCTTTATGGGATATTAATCCTCAAGGCCTTGCAGCAGTCCATGACCTCTAGTCTCCCATTTTGGCGAGCAGTAGTCCAGAGACCCTCGTGTTAGTTTATAAAGTGGCTATTACAGTGACTCTGGATTCCATTGCTCCTGTCTGTGTGCGCCCCCTATCCCTTCACCCCAAGTCCCCTTGGTTCAATAGGACATTGAGAGAGATGCGGAGACAGGGGCAGAGGTTAGAGTGGTGCTGGCACAGGTCTGCCCTTGAAGCCGACCACCTTAGATTGATGGACTATTATTCAGTCTATCAATCTGCAGTCACCTGTAAGAAGGCAGAATTCCTGTCCAGGGAGATTGCAGTTGCTCGGAACCCACCATCTCAGCTTTTTCGAATTGTAGACCGACTGTGCAACCCAGCCTGTCTGCAAGTTCGAAAGCCTTTTCGCAATTAGAGTGCGAGGAGCTTGCTCAATTTTTTGCAACTAAGGTGGCTGACATCAGGGCGGATCTGCAGCCGGCATTCTCTAGGGGAGATGCTGTTGAACAGTGTGCGAGTTCACAGTACCTCAATTTTCTTGGAGTTCCTTCAGTTGACCTGATTTTGCGGATGTCATGAGGATTATCCATAGTGTGCACCCTATGTGCTGTAGTTTGGACTCTGGACTGACTTCCCTAATTTTGGGTTGTAGTGATATCATTGGTCCAGTCCTTGTGCGAATAGTCTGATGCTCCTTGGAGTCGGGTGAGTTCCCTAGCTCCCTGAAAGAGGTGGTGGTGACACCACTCTTGAAGAAAGCTACCTTGGATCCAGACTGTTTCACAAACTACAGACCTATCTCCAACCTACCCTTTATTGGGAAGGTGATTGAGAAGGTAGTGGAAGCCCAATTGGAGGACCATTTAACCATCCATGACATCTGTGAACCCCTCCAGTCCGGTTTTCATAAAAGACATAGCACCGAGACAGTGCTGGTTCAGGTGCTCAATGATCTTCTGAAGGCGAGAGATCAGAAGAGATGTTCTATCTTGGTTCTCCTTGATCTCTCCTCAGCTTCTGACACCATGGATCACATGGTGTTGATAGCATGCCTGAGGCGTATTTGTGGAATATCAGGAACCATCTGTGGTTTTTTCCTTGGCCCAACGTCTTTGTTGTGTGGGGTGCCTCAGGGTTCAGTGCTGCATCCCATGTTATTCACGGTGTATATGCTGCCCCTTGGAGACATTGTAAGATGGTATGGGCTGAGCTTTCACTGCCATGCAGATGATACCCAGCTATACCTGTCTTTTGCACCCGACCAGGATGGAGCTCTCTCAGTGTTTAACAACTGTCTGAAAGAAATCCAGGAGTGTATGGATTCTAGTTGACTGAAATTGAATTCAGAAAAGACAGAGGTTTTGCTTGTGGACCTGGGTCGTCAGATAGAGGGGTCGGTTGTTGGTACGCCCTCAGGAATTTTTCTTGGTGGTGTCTCACTTCTGACTTCTGAATGGGTACGTAACCTGGGAGTTGTCCTGGATGACAGAGTGACACTGCAGCCACAGGTGTCAGCTGTTGTCAGGACTTCCTTTTACCATCTTAGGAATATCACCAGAGTTAGGCATCTGGTTCCATCTGACGACCTTCCAACGTATGTCCACGCCTTTGTGTCCTCGCGTCCGGACTACTACAACTCCCTTTACTTTGGGCTTTCAGGGGTTGAAATTTGTCACTTGCAGCTAGTGCAGAATGCAGTGATCTGGGTTTTGACAGGCTCTAGTAGGTCCTGTCATATTACCCCGGTCCTGTGTGAGCTGCACTGGTTGCCTATACGGTGATGGATCACCTTTAAAGACAGTTTACTGGCTTTTAAAGGCCTTTACGGTCAGGGTCTGGCTTATCTGAAAGAACTTCTGGTTCCTTACTGCCCTGGTCATACCTCTCAACCTCCTGCCTCATAAATCAGGGACAAGGCTTAAAAAATTCAGGGACACATTTTCAAAATTGGTGATATCCACTCAGGAAGCTGGTAGAATAAGGGGCTTAGTGTAAAATGCATTTTCTAAGGAAGAACAAGTCTGTAACTTTAGTGTTTGACATTATTTTGTACTTACAACCTCCACTGATTGGTCAAGGAAACACAACTTTTAGGAGGGCAGAGTCAAATTTTGAGGCAAAATCAGGGACGTCCCTGAAAATCAGGGACAGTTGAGAATTACTGTATGGCCCTGGTCGATCACTCTGCTCGGCCGATGAGGGGTTACTAGAGATTCCAAGAGTGAATCTCAAATCATCGGCTGCAGGGCATTCTCTTGTGCTGTGCCCACTGTGGAATTCTCTACTACGTCGGTTACGGGAGTGTGCCTCTGTGGAGGAATTTAAGAGGGGTATGAAAATCCATCTTTGGCAAATGGCTCTTACAGAAAATTGAATGTATTTGAATATGATGATTTTATCTATGTTTGATATCTGAATTTCGTACTGATTTTGTAGTGTTTTAAGTTGTACCGTGCTTTGGAAAATTGAAAAGCACTATATAAATAAAAATTATTATTATATATTATTATAAAAGAATAAGCATGCAGTGCAGAACCTCCTGGCTTAGACAGACATTTTCAAAATCTGGAACATGTGTCACACATGCAGAATTTGAAATGTTACTGTAGTTTTAGAAAAGGTTATCATAAGTTATGCAACATGACAACTGTATTATTATAGCAGTATTCATTTACACCATGTTGTACAGTCCTGAACAGCCTGATCACAACTGAACACAAATTCCTCATGACATTATACCATTATTGTATCTGTACAGTAGGAATGGTATAATGTTTCACAACTAAGAATATGTTCTGCAAAACTGCATATACAGAAAGTGTGTTTTATTAATATTTACTTTCTCGGTTATGAGGATGAGTATATGGATTGATGCATGTGGGCCTGCCATCATGCCTTTACCCACTTCTGGTGTTGTTTAATCAATTTGCCTCAGGCCATGGACCAATCCACTACAGGCTAGAGTAAATCATGGCATCAACAGACAGCCTGTTGTGTTATATAGATAAAATAAAATGACGCACACAGAAAAACAATATGTTTGCGGTGCTGGCAACATTGTAGGAGAAAGGGAGTTAGGTGTGATGGATCTCCGGGGGGGGTGTAGGGTGAAGCGGGATGTTTGCAAGGGTATAGGTGAGGGGGGCACAACTGGAATGATGGATGAAAGGAGAGAGGGGTAAATGGGTAAGGAGCACTGTGAGGGCAGAGAAAGGAAGAGACTTAGTGGAGGGTGAGAAAGAGACCAAGGTGGAGGGGAATGATATGGATGAGAGTGATGGAAAAATTAAGGGGAGCGGGATAAGACTTGGAGGGAGTGGGGTACAGATCCATTGTAGGGAAGGACAATGAAACAGCTGGGGTGGACTCTAGCAGCAGATACCAAGGTATAAGGGGAGTGGAGGCGGCGAAGAGTGGAGAGGAAGGGGTATTACTGCTGGGTAGATGGAAGACATGATCTAAACCTTCAGATACTTAAAGGGGATAAACAAGACTATTACAGAAGGGATTTTCAAGATTAGAAGGGAGAGGCTCACATAAGGGCAACAGCTGAGACTGGATGGGGAAGATTCATAAGGGAAGTCAGTAGACATTTTTTTCACAGAGAGGGTGATGGATAAATGGAATAATCTTATTTTTTTTTCAGATTATTTTTCCTTCCTGTCACCGTTGGCTGGGGCCCCATCAGTCGTCCTACCTGTTCCCCCCCTGCTGAGACCCTCCCAAGCCATTATCTCGATCTCCCCTCTCCACCCGTTACACACCTCTGGAGAACACCCTGGTCACTGCCACCCACGTGGGGCTGCCTTTAGCTCCCCAGCACTTACCTCATCTAGTGCCTCTCTGGTGGAGGTGGAGAGTGAGTCAAGATCCAGAGGACAGGGTCCAGTGTTGAAGGTAGGAGCAGGCAGCATCTTCCTCCCAGGCAACTGGTGGTTTCCTTGTGTTCATGTGTGAGTGTGAACCACCCCCCAGGAGTGCGGACATGCAATGACATCCAACGCAGGCTGAGCACACTCCCACAGACATTTGCCGATGCTCCCAACCGTCACCGACATGATCCCTTGGCTGCCACACCGCCAGCCTCCACCAGGAGTGGCTACTAATGGGGAGTCACTCACCCACCCTCCCCACGAGAGGAGACCTGACCCCTGGATGCTCAATCCTCTCCTCCCCCTGCTAACCCCAATGACCCAAGCTCATTCCTGAACTTGGGTCACTGGTGTGGTTCATGGTGTGGCATCCAGCGCCTCAACATTCAGTGCCACCAGGCCCACTTAAGTGGAAAAATCTGCATGGAGAGGTATCAGCATATGGCATGGTAGACAGAATTAAGTGGAGGTAGAAAAGAAATAGAGAGGGGTGTGTAATGATAACAATGGTAGTGGTGGGTGGGGCAGATGCAAAGTGAGGGGCTAGAGGCACAGTCGAGCAGACTTGATAGACCATGAGGCCAGTTTCTGCTGGCATTTTCGTATGTTTGTATGTTTTTACAATTTGTATTATAAAACGATCATTAATGAAAGGTGAAATGATGACTTACCATTGAACAGAAAGTGTCAGCTGACCAGTCATTAATGCCCAAGAATACCAACAGTTGGCATGACAATTGGAAAAAGTTTTTGATTTTTTTCTTTTTACAATTAGCTAGCCAGTTTTATAAATGCGTTAACCCACTCCAGCACATCTGTGTATCAGGGCATGAATGCACGACAAGGGTACATTGTGATGCATGAGGGCCTGCCATCATGCCTTACAACTCGCCCAGGCATGCTTTAATATCACACTGCATCCATGGTCTGATGTATGTTATGGTGTGCATATTGTGACAAATTGAGACTGTTTGGTTTCAGTCGAGGGCCGAGTCATCATGCTTTACCTCCTGCCTCCCCAGCGACCAGTGAGCACTGATCGATCGGGTTGTTGGTGGTATGACTGAGTGGTAGAGAATCCAAGGTACAAAGGACAGCTATTCTCTCCATTGAAGTGGATGGATATATAGAACAGAACTAATCTCACACCCAGCTGCGTACCATGAAGACATGTATGTAGTGCTGTAACTTGGCCAATGTTGATTTGGTGAACGTGTGCACTGCACGTCCTGTCAACAGTGACACATGCACAGTCAACCAATGGTGAGAGGTCACAGCATATAGAAAATAGAAGAGAGGTCTAAGAAAGTTGTGGGACAGTGCTGGTGGACAGCCATGAAGGAGTGTGGACAGGCCAAAGATTGTTCTAACAAATTGATAACTTACCAAGAAACTATTGTAAATAATTACCTTGGCATTATCATTGAGTAGTTCAAGTTCATGGCAGCATAAACACTCACAGTGAGTTGACATGAGCACCAATTAATGTTTCCCACATGTACCTCTGAGGATTCACGTACATCTTCATCTGATGGCCTTGTATCATTGTTAATTAAACATGGTGCTTGTCCAGGAGGGTATTCCGGTTCAAACTTATATGGGTGAATAGTTCTGCTACTTGCAGCAAAGTAGAACTCTTTATCATTACTGTAGTTTGAACCAGATGACATCCTGAAAATAATAAAAACTGGAATCTAGGTTAAGTCAATGATGCATGTTCCAGTTACCATAAAAAACAACAAATTATGTCATTCATAGTTGTACATTTGCTACATGAATATATAATACTATAATCATCATGCACAAATTATTGTAAAAAATGTGACTTACTGGTATTTACTACTGTATCCCGTGGATATAACTTTTAAAATCCACCCTTCATCCAATTATGACACTGTCAAATTCAACAGCTTGATGAAGAAGTGTGCAGCACTGTGATTGCTACAGTTGTGACAGAAGTGATGGTGACTGTTACTGTCGCAATATGTGTGTGTTGCATGTGTGGAGTAACAAAAACATATAGAAAGACAAAGTTAGAAGTACATACATAAAGACAGACAAATAAAAAGGAACAAAGTCACAATGTGTGTAAGCAAATGAACATATAAAGCAGACAGCAGAAACAGTCAACAGTGGCATGGATGATATGTAAGCAATTACCCACTCCAGGGTTCCTCGTGCCTCACAACACATCCAGGGTGTTGATTAATCCCCAGTAACACCACACCTTGGAGTCGGTTATTGCACTTATGACATGGGCTCGTACAAGTTTCAAAAATTGTATTAATTTTCTTTAAAATATAGAAAAGTCTCCTGTGGGAATGTAGTAGCCTTCCACTTACATTGTCACACAATAAAGTAGTCCCTGCTGTAATGTAACTAAAAATGTTATTTGGACACAGGTACATTTGTTAATTTTGTTGGTTTTCTAAGTACAAATGTTATTTCAACACACATACATTTATGATGTTCAATTGGGGAAGATTATCCCTGCTGACTGATGAGAATTATTCATGATCCATATGGGTAGGTGCTGGAAATGGTCCGGTTCTGTTGGTGCAGTCAATATGGATGCTCTTATCCAGCAACTCGCTGGTAGTCCTGCAGCCTGCCATTCTGTCAGCACAGGTGATATGGCCACTCTTCTGGGGCAAATCACCGGTAGTGCTGCAGCCCTTTCCACCACTCTGGCCACTCTACGCAGTGCTTCCCTGTGCCTGCTCCCCTGTTCCCTGGTCCTGTGCCCGATCCCCTGTTCTGTGATCCTCTTATGTCCACGAAGGTGATATGGCCACTCTTTTACAGCAGCTCTCCAGTACTCCTGCAGCCCTTGCTGTCACTAAGGATGCTCTCCTCACTGCTGCTCTGTGCCTGCCCACCTGTGCCTGGTCAGGGACATGCTACTAAAAGCTTTCCCTCCTGTCACTGACGCTCCTGTTCTGTGATTGCTCCCTACTCCACTATCCATCTTGGTGGTTGTATGGGTGGGACATGCTCCCTGGTCTCTGCAGTGACCGCGGCAGCATAGTGGAACCTACAGCAGGAGAGGCAGTAACCAGCAACTGTTTCAGGGATAAGAGTCACCAACTTGGTGACAGAGGACATGGTTCAGGATTTTACCAACATACCTCTCGTCAAAAAGTTCCAACTATATCATCCATATACCTTACAGCTAGACGTGAGTAGGGATTTTGGCTAACACCTACTCACTCTAGCTGTTGGTATAACAGAGATTAATGTATGGCCACACACAATCAGCCCACCAATAGCCTTGCATGTTTTAAGGTGCCCATGTTATAAATATCTATAAGCAGCAGTACTGACATTGACACGGCGGGGGCAGTCACAGAAGGATGACTGACATGGTACAAGGATTGCACAACAAGACATATTAGTACGGACCAAAGGACCACAGTATTTCCTACATGAGGGACCAGAGTGATCATGTGGACATGATAGAAACCTTCAAGTAGTTTAAGGATATAAACAAGTTGCAGGGAGTAGACATCTTCGAATATAAGAGATATAAAAACATACTTCGGATGTTTTTTTGGAAACAAATTACTTAAGTGCCCACTGGCAGACTACATTGGCCTGGTGGTCCTTATCTAAATGCAATTTCCATTTTTCTATGTAATAATAAATTGCATGTTGTTAGCATAACTCAGTAGCACACAAACACATATGCTGAAGGAACTAGGCCACCATGCTATATTTTGATACTGGGTCATGTATTGCCAGTAACAAGCAATGTCTTAGTGTCTTGCATAAAACACACTAATTGTACTGCAATATATAACACCTGCTGCTTGCTTGATTCAAACAACGTTACCAGTAAAATAATGGAAATCATGTGTAAAACATTGTTGAAGGCCCAGCCATTAATGTCAGCAACACCATTTGTCAAGGCAAACACACATTGCTCACACTTCAAACAATCATTCAAATATGTTAAATAAGTACCAGATCACCACAGTGTGAAGTTACTAACACTCGTAGAGATTCAAACTGCATTCTAGCATTAGTACTAGATGTTCCACAACCAAGTGTGTGATTTGTAATGTTCACACCATGTCACTGATAATCATCACACTCATGTTACTTCAAGCACACAGTCACATACATACTGTAACTAAGGTACAGCACACATTGATGGCTGTAATAAAATCATAAACATAACCACACAAAAATATCGTATACACTCACACGGTAAAAATGGTTCCAATGGTGCAAAGTAATGTGTAAGGTATAAATATATACAATGTTTGGGTGTAACCACCAAACATTTCATCGATATTAAGCTATCGTTTTCATCAAACAAGCAACATCATCAGAGCACTCATTACATGCAGGCGTGGATTACTTACAACAAAGACAAAGACATATTCGCACTGGGTAAGGATCACAAGGCCAGTGTAGAACAATAATGACACCATGTTTGAAGCAACTACTGATAACAAGCATGGCCAGTCTTAGACATGCAAGGTACAGAGTATGGGATTTCATAAAGATTGTCAGCTGTGTGTGTGTATTTCTGTTGTGGGATGGGCCAGTGGGGAGATACATGCATAACAGTTTGTGATTTCAGCAACATGGCGCAAAGAAATGGAAGATTGTATAAAATGAATAGGGACATAGGTACACCAAAGAAATGTTAAAAAATATGAAAGCTCATATCATGCATTCGAGGTGCATAAACGTAATGGATGATTGCAAGATTGGACTGGGCCGGGGGGAGAGAGACACTGATAGTTACAAAACGTGTAAGGGATTTATGTGTTATTCTATGAGATGACAACATTTTAGCCAAACAATCCGTCAATGCAGTTGGAAAATGGACATTGTGAAGCAGGGGTGAAAAGAGAGCAGTGTCAACTTAAAAAAGTGGAAGCAGGTGATGCCACCATATAGTTCATTACTGAGGCATGACTTGAAGCATGGCACACAGTTCTAAAGAATGCATCTCAGTATGGACTTAGAGAAGGTACAGGTATTTCACAGACAACACAAACACACACAGACAAACACACTATACCATCCCCCCAACACACACACATACATTTCACAATACTTATCCCCCCACCCACACACAGTATACCACACCTACACCACCCACACATACTCTAATTCATTTGCCCCCCCCCACATACACTACTAGGAACAGATGCACTGTGCTACATCACAACCATGCAGGGTAGTTAGTAGGGCTGTGTGAATACCTTTTTTCGAATATTCAGCTGAATATTTGGTATTCGCAGCCCATGCACCCGAATATTCGGCCGAATATTTGTATTTGGGCACTTTTGCCACTTTCCAGTAAAAAAAAGTTAACATCACCCCCAACCCTCCTCCCTTACCCAGATCTGGCAAGATAAGAAAGACCCCCATTCCTCCCACCCTCAGGTAGCACCTCTCCCCCCCCAACCAAGTCATAATAAAAAATTAAGAAAAGACTCCAATGGGCGACCAGCACAACCCCACCTGCCTCCATGGTCGGCCGCCCGCCAAGTTTTAATACTGTGTTCCCCCCAGCACACACACACACACCAACACCCACCCATCTCCACCCCAGTAACCGGTTTCCAGTAGTGGCACACACCCAGCAGCCTGCAGCTAAAGCAAAGTAAAGGGAAAAAAAGGCAGCCGAGCAGCCCGTCCTCCTCCTCGGTTGGCTGCCTTCTTGAGATAGAAATCGATTCACTTATTGTGTAGGTAGAACAGCTGATCATGTGATGATCAGCTGTTCTCGCATAAGCGCAAACAGATGATCAATTTCGTCACAGAAAACGGCAGTGAAGCGGCTAATGAATCTGCTACTTAGCACAGCTGCGGTCTTGAAGTGTGCCAACCCCCTGGCTGCTGGGGTGGGGATGTGTGTGTGTGAGAAGTTGACAAATATTAAAAACTTGGCTGGCGTCGGAGGTGGGTGGGGTTGTGCTAATCACCGATAGATTTTAATCTTTCTTTTTTTGATTACGACTTGGTTGAAGAAGACAGAGTGCTATCTGAGGGTGGGGGAAGGGGATCCTTTCTTCTTGCCAGATCGAAGGAGGGTGGGGAAACAATTCTTTCTTGGAAGTGTTCCCGAATGCCCGCCTGAATAGTGCACTGTTAGATTGACCGGGAATCCGAATAACGAATAGTTCATTATTCGTGGTATTCGGGAAATAATATTCATTATTCGCACAGCCCTAATAGTTAGTACAAGTATTTTGATATAATACAACATGATCCCATTGGAATGTTAGTAAATTAGTGGACTTACAAGTATGGAGCTGACTAAGCTGATCAGCACAACATGCAAAAAATAAGATGTACATTGATGAACGGCTATGGGAACTCAATACTGAGTAGTTTACAGGCAGGTAATTCATCCCAAACACTATGTTATTAGGGACACAGAGTTACTGTTTGGCTCATCAGCACATGAAAATGCAACAGCAAATGTCAAAGGTTAGAATTCCCATGTACCGTCGGCAGGACACATCTGTATACATTGCAAATCCAAATGCAGTGGAATCAGCTAATAATTATGTAAACAGCAAAACTAAATGTGCATTAAAAGCTGCAGTTATCGACTGAGGTCTAAATATAAACAGAATCAAACAGAGTAGAAAAGGTAGTACGCAATCACTGTTGAAAGGTGCAGTAAATAAAATTTTACTTTCGGAGATACTGCTTTGACTAACTGAGCCTTGTAGACATAGGCCCAGATATTCAAAAGGGTTGCGCCATGCGCAATAGGGTTGTGCCTGTGTAAGTCCGAACTTGCTCCATTCTGCGATATTCAGCAGGAGGCAGTTGCGTCACAGAAAACAGGCTGAGCAACAGCGCAATGCAAATGAATGCATGCTGAGCTGGAGGGGGAGGAACCATGCATAAACTGCACAGCCCGATATTCAGCCGGGCTGTGCAGTCTTTCTGAGCAACCCCAACCTGCGCCTGCACAACTTTGAGCCAAAAAAAGGCTTAAGTCTGAGGCCACCCACAGGTGAGCTGCTGCTACATTGCAGGTGCAACACAGCAGCTGCCACCTGTGGCCTTAACATCCCTGTGCCCCCCTGCAGCCCGATCACCGGCAGATGACTGTAAATCCCACCACCACCAGCCCGATCGCCGAGCAACGTAGCTCCCGAAACGTATCCCTGGTGGTCCAGTGGACCGTAAATCCGATCGCGGGCAGTAGTGGTTTAAACAACCCCCCTCCCAAACACATCCCTGGTGGTCCAGTGGACGAAAAGCCGATCACGGGCAGTAGTGGTTAACCCCTCCGAATTCATCCCTGGTGATCAGTGGCAATCCAGTTGCGGGATGTAAAAGTTGAACAAACCCCCCTCCGAACATAGCCTGGTGGTTGGTGTCCCTCCACCCATGAAGCCTCACCACCCGCTCCGCCCTGACAGTCGGCGGGCAGCAGCATTCCACCCGCCTGCCGCCCCTGCCGCCCATGGCTGACTGCTCGCGTGGTGCACGCTTAGTGCAGCAAGAGTCAGCATGCAGCCCATAATATAAGATAGTCCAGTTTTGTGAATGTGTGAATGCATTCATTCACAAATCTGGACTGTCATGTACCGTATGGCTGCATGCCCATTGGCTCTGCTCTGCACCAATGGCTGCAGCTCTTCCGGCAGTCAGTCGGCAGGTGGCAGCAGGCGCAGGCGGGTGGATGCTGCCACCCGCCAGCCGCCGTGGGGAGCAGGGTGGTGGGGCTTCGTGAGTGGGTGGGGTAGGGGGACACTAGCCACCAGGGCTATGTTCAGGGGGGGGGTTGTTCAACTTTTACATCCTGTGATCGGGATTTGCCACTGGACCACCAGGGATGAATTCGGGAGGAGGGGGGGTTTATTAAACCACTACTGCCCGCGATCATGCTTTTCGATCCACTGGACCACCAGGGATGTGTTTGGGAGGGGGGGTTTATTAAACCACTACTGCCCGCGATCGGGCTTTTCGGTCCACTGGACCACCAGGGATGTGTTCGGGAGGAGGAGGGGGTTGGTTAAACCACTACTGCCCGCTATCGAGCTTTTTCAACATCCACTGACCACCAGGGATAAGTTCGGGAGCACATTGCTGCCCGCGATTGGGCTGGTGGGGATTAAACTATGCCCACACTGGGCCAGTGGGGTGGTGGTGGGGATTCTACACTGCTTTGCCCGCGATCGGGCTGCAAGGCATCGGTCCCTGATGGCTGCTGCCTGGCAGGGCGCCAGGTCAAGTCCTTGGGGATCGGGCGCACCTGCATGCTAATGGCATGCAAATGGGGTCATAATCAGATGCAAATGGCCCCCCCCTGCACCTTGCATAAATTATGGCCCCATTTGCATGTCACTTTTGAATATGGGGATTTTGCGCATGGCGCAATGGTACTTGCGCCACCGCAAGTTGAATGCTCCACTCTGACAACTTGCAGTGGCGCAAGTTCCACTGCGCCATGCACAGTGGCTGTGGCTGGGGGGTGATATTCAAAGGAGTTGCTCAAAGGCGCAACTCCTTTGAATATCACTCTGGACACACTCCTGCTCAACCATTTTGTGCAGCACAAGGGCTTGCGCCACAAAATAGCGCAGTTTGAATATCCGGCCCATAGTGCTCATGCCTCCAGTTGGTTTAATTAACAGCACCATTCACTTCAATGCTTTCATCAGTGTTTTTTTAACACATTTTGAACTAGGTAGATTTACATTAAAACCGCTGAGACAGATGCAGTTCAGGAGGCATGACATGGATCATATGAGACTATTCACTAACCACTAAAAACACAATGCAATTCAATTCTTTCTCTGTATGAAGTGTCTATAACACTTGCTATAAAATAAATATGCATTCACATACTTAGGTCTGCATAAAATGAATCCTTTAAAATGCAACAGTGTATGATCAATATAAGGAAGTAAATGCTGCCATGAAAAATCATTGATATCCGTGATGCGAGTCTGTGGCACATCCCGTTGCGTACCTCACTTCCGGTCCACAGGTACTCAAGAAGCACTTAAAATGGAGGTGAACTGCACGGAGGATAATAAGGTCAGAAAAACTACATATAAGACTTTTACAGTATTAGGATTTAATACTGTGATCTGGTACTGATTTATTATAATTACAATGCCCCCTGGCCACCAGCTCCTGAAAGTTTACCTTTAACCTTTTACAATTTGTGCTCCTTCCCAACATGTTAACCCTTTTCCATCATTCAATTGCTGTCTCATGATTCTCCTCTCAAAATAATTCATTACAATTTTTTTTTTATGAAAACAGACCAAAAAGAGATACAGTATCTCATTTACAAAAGTGTTCTGGTAGGAGTACAGAAAGGCAAAGAATATCAATCAACAACTTCGCATTTGCACACTAAGATTTTCACACCTTGCTCCTCACAAAATGTGCTTGTCACCCTCCAGAAATATGGGTCCTCATCTATCCCATGATTTGCCTCCTTACCATTCTTGAAAAAATTCCCCTCACCACTTTTGAAATATTTGCTCTCTTCACATTTGTTCCCCTCACTCATTTCAAAATGTTCACCCCTTACCCCTCCAGAAATGTGTGCTCCTGGCCTCTCAGTTTTTTTTGTTATCCTTTTCCCTTAACTTATTTTCAAACTTAAGACCTTCCCACAATGTACACCTGAATTCCTTCCCCTGCTAAGACAGACAGTGTATATCTCCATAATTTTGCACTTTGCACCTCTTTCTGAATTCTAAACCAGCATCTGCTTCTGAAATTTACACCCACGCTCTTCACAAAAGTTTTACCCCTCAGTGCTTCCATAATGTACATCCCACTTGTTCTCTCAGACTATTACCCCTTATCCCACAATGTATGCACTCCACTCTAACCCACTGCAGAAATGTACAACCTCCAACACATTGCAAGTTCATTTTTCACTTGTTCTAAAATGTTTCTCTCCAGGCAGAGATTTGAAATGGGGATCAGCAAAAGTTTTAAACAAGTCAAATTTTGGAAGGGGTTGACTACGTAGGGGATCCAGTTTATAAGTGCAGTAACATAGCAGATTCAAGGATGTAGGACCCCATAGTAGTAGGATCTGTGCCTGCTTAATAGGGCTTTTGTCCTGTTAGGAGTCAAAACCCCGCAACACCATCTAATGCTGTATCTTGGTGTCATACTGGATACAAGTTATGAGCACTGTGAGATAGAATGCAACTGTGAAGCCATTTGTGAGTACATGGCTGTCGCACTGCTAGGGTGTGTTACGCTTGTACATAATGTTTTTGTACAGTCCACTCTCTTACAGATGTGTTACAGTGCTAGTAGCCGAAGATGTGAAAAGGGCATATCTTCTGCCTTTTGTACTCCCCACTAAACATCAGGGAGCCAGAGAAAGAAGCAGCAGTGAGTTTGAGGGGAGGGCATGATCTGTCACCATAGCTCTCAACTGTCCCTAGTTACGAAGGACATCCCACATTTTACCCCTCATAATTGCTCTGTCCCTCATTTGTCCCTCAATGAGAAGAAGCTGCCCACACAGAGAAGGTGCTGTAAATTCAGTCTTTAAAGCAGAACTTTATAATATTCTAAGATGCTAAGTCAAACAAAAAAATTGTACAATTAAATACAATGGTATACACAGTGTTTTGAGCTTGTATTTCCATGGTTGAGGATGTGTCACTCATTATAAGAGTCACTGTCCCTCATTATGAGACCTGTGTGTGTGTGGCAGCACAGAGGGGTTGAGAGTACTCCAAGTGGAGGGCTGAGGGCTCGGCTTTGCTTGGAAAGAAATGTGCTTGTGGGGAGATGTGATGGGGGTACAGGAAGTGAGTACATGAGGGGTGCTGTGTGCTCTGATCAGAGGAGCATGTTTTGCATCACTGCTAGTATTCAGAACCTTGCTTCAGATTCCCTCCTACATAACAAAATGGGACATGGCCTAACTAACCCTGTCACATATACCTTCCCCCCCTCAAGAGGGAACCTGTTTTTTTTTCTTTTTCTCTTTAAAATAGGTTTCCAAAACCTTCTCTCATTCTCATCACATACATATCCTACATATCACTATTTTCTTTCTTCTCTAACTTTTCTAATTTCTCAATTCCTGAACCATAGTGTGACAAAAAGTCTGCAGTGACATTCCATTTCCCAGGTCTGTGCAACACTTTGAATTTAAATGGCTGTTAATGCCAGGTACCATCTCGTGATCCTGGGATTTTTATCCTTCATTTGATTCAACCAACAGAGAGGATTATGATCACTTATAAGAACAAAGTCAGCTCCTAGCAAATAGAATTTAAGGGACTCCTTTGCCCGTTTGGCCACTAGGGCTTCCTTTTTCATGGTGGAGTACCTTTTCTCCTTGTCATGTGACTTCCTGCTGACATATAGAATGGGATGCTCCTTCCAATCTATATTCTGGCTAAGGACTGCACCTAGACCTACTTCTGAGGCATCTGTTTGTAACAGAAATTGCTGTTCAAAGTTTGGGCTTTTTAAAACAGGGGCTGAACATAATACAGCCTTGATGGCCCTAAAAGCTTCTTCACTCTCTAGGGTCCATTTTATATTATCCGGATATCTTTTCTTTGTAAGTTCAGTGAGGGAAGCAGCAATTTGGGCAAAGTTGGGGATGAATCTTTGGTAGTAACCAGCCAGCCCTAAAAATGTCCTGCCATGTTTTGTCATTTTAGGGACAGGGCTGTTAGCTACAGCTTCTATCTTAGAAATTTCTGGTTTTACCTCCCCATTTCCCAAAATATACCCAAAATATCTAGTTTCCTGCATGCCCAATGCACATTTGGCAGGATTAATGGTCACATCTGCATTTTTGACAGCTTGGATAACTGCTTGTAGGTGATTCAGCTAGCTTTTCCAGTCTGGACTGTACACTACGACATCAGCCGGTTAAGCCACACAATAACCTGAGTATGGGGCTAGGACTATGTCCACGTACTACTGGAATGTGGCGGGTGCACCATGTAACCCAAATGGCATAGTGGTAAACTGATTGAATCCAGTAGGTGTTGGAAATGCAGTTTTGTCCCTGGATTCTTTTGCTAGGGGAATCTGCCAGTAACCCTTGGTAAGATCGAGGGTACTGATGTACTTGGCATTTCTCAATCCATCCACCAAGTCATCTATCTTGGGTTTAGGATAGCTGTCAAATTCAGACAGTTAAGTTCCCTAAAATCAAGGCAAATTCTTACCCCCCCCTTATATACAATCACCATTGGTGATGCCCAAGCACTTCTTGACTCTTCTATGATACCCAGTTCTTTCATTTTCTCTACTTCCTTAACCATCTCTGCTCTTTTTTTTCAAAATATTTTATTGGTTATTGGTAAAACCATGGTACAGGCAGATTAAAAGCATTACATTTGGAATATAAGCAAGTCTATTTACATTACTTGGTACCTCAAGACATCAAGGAATACAGTTTCAATCAATACTACAGGTATGGATTCAGTGTAAGTTCAATAAACAGTAGGGGTAATGACTCTGAAACCCAAGGAATTGCAGGAATAGTTACAGTCACAACCCCACACATTAACCAGCCAATAGTGTGGGCCATAGTACTAACCCTTCTACATTCTTCTTGGTCACCAGTAATGGTCAAAACAGATCAGCCCCTTTTGCCATCAGAAAGTTAAATATATGCATTTAAGTAGGGAATCGACCATCCTCAATAGCCAATTGAATCGGATCCCACACTAAATTGAATCTATCCCCCATACCCATAGCATTCTATTGCACCCTTTCCAGCTTCATGCAGAGGCATAAATTGTTACTCCACTGCTGTACAGTGGGAGGGGAAGTGATGAGCCAGCATTGGGCAACTGTTTTCCAAGCATTAATCAATGCCAATGACCTAAGCATCTCTGCCGGTCCGCCCCTAGGGTGGTGAGGGTCAGACCCTAGCAGGAACTCCAAAGGGGTGCATCGGAGAGCATGATTCAGCACTTTCTCCATGATTCGGTATATTTCAAAAAAGAATGGGGTGATCTTTGGGCAGGTCAGAGCTGTATGTATAAAATCACCTGAATGAACCATGCATTTGGGGCAAGTATCTGGTTTAGTCGGATCCATAGCATGGAGTCGAGTTGGGGGTCAAATACATTCAATACATAAAATTAAATTGGATTTGTCTTAGCTTGTTGCTTCTGGAGCATGTGTTAAAATGTCGGATGGCGCTCATCCTGATTCCCCACCCCCCGTCATTCAAATTTAAATTAGTCTGCCAATCCATCCATGTCTTTTCTGCATTATCCTCATTGTTTCCCAATAGGATTTTGTAGAGTATGGTTAAAGGTTTGGCCAGTGGTTAGGGGAAGAAGATCTCCTTCTCGATTGGCAATGGTGTACCCCACTCATATTCAGGACCTAGTGTGTTGCCCAGAGTGCTTCCAACCTTAACATACACAAACAAATCAGCTGCAGTGATGCCCCACTGGTTACATATGTACGGGAAAGTTAAGAGCGATCCCCCCATGTAGAGCTGTCTCACCAACCACAACCCTTTCTTACACCATACCAGAAGTCTCTGAATCAGGGAAGCCGAGCATGGGCCTTTGAGCCACATTGCAGTGACTAAATCTATATTTAGGGAGGGGGCAAACTTATGCCCACAAAGTTCATGGGCTTTGTTCCAGCACCGAAGAGTAGTTGCTGTAAATAGGTTAGCTGTTTGCACCTTATTGGAACCTGGCCACAAGGTCCCCACCAATTGGCCTTCATGTAGAGGGGCCTGAAGTAGGTCCTCCTCGAAGCACAGCCATAGAGGAGGGTCTGAGCCATCATTACCAACAATGTAGGTCAGCTGAGCAGCTATATAGTTCCAATAAAAATTTGGAAGACCCAGACCCCCACGGGCAAGCGGCATAACCAAGATAGATCTTTTGATACACAGAGGCTTGCCCCTCCTCAAAAATATATGAATGATTGCATTAAGTTGTTTAAACTGTGAGAGGGGGAGGGAGATAGGGAGAACCTGATACATGTACAGAAACCTGGGGAGGAGGATCATTTTCACCACTCCCACTCTACCAATTAATGAAAGGGGAAACCGACCCCATCTGTCACAATCCCCCAATATATTATGCATGAGGGGTTTTAAATTTAGAGTATAGAGCGTGTGAGTGTGCACAGAAAGAATAACTCCCAAGTATCTCAATTTCACCACCATTTGCAGGCCTCCAAGATTGGCAATTAAACTGGTCTTATCTCCAGCCCCTATGGGAAGTAGTTCACTTTTGGTCCAGATAACTTTGTGGCTGGACAGGTCTCCATATTCACTCATGACCTTGAACACTTCAGGTAAATCATTGGCGGAGATTGCAGATAGAGCAGCAGATCGTCAGCATACAATGCCAGTTTGTGGTGAACCCTCCCCCCCCGGAATCCACGTATGTTATTATTCGCCGGATTCTAGCAGCCAGGGGTTCCAGCGATAACACATAAAGGAGGAGTGAGAGGGGGCAACCTTGCATCGTATCATGCCCCAATTCAAAACTCGGGGGAAATGGCCCCATTGACTGCGATCTGAGCAGTAGGGTGTTGGTACAATATGCGCATCCCTGAACAGAAGCCAGGGCCAAGCCCAAACCTCTGAAGAGTGTCAAAAAGATACCCCCACTCCACGTGGTCAAAGGCCTTTTCAGCGTCAATGGAAAGGATCGTGGCACCATGGGAGCCGGCCCTAGTTCTCCATCGATGTATAACACTCAGGGTACGTCTGATGTTATGTTTCCCCTGCCAACCCTTGATGAAACCAGCCTGATCCTTGTGGATGAGATGAGGAAGCAAAATCTCCAACCTCGTTGCCATGGTCTTGGCAAGAATTTTATAATCTGCTGTAAGCAGAGATATTGGCCTATACAAGGCACAATAGGAGGGGTCCTTGCCAGGCTTGGGGAGAACTGTGATGGTAGCTGACTGTGTGGAGGGGGGCAACACTCCTTTCATCAGGCATTCCACTAACATATTGTGCAAGGGTTCGAGGAGAAGGTTCTGAAAGGATTTAAAAAAATCAATAGGGATCCCGTCCAGTCCAGGAGCCCGACCCCCCCCGAAGTCCTCCAATCGCACCTGAAATTTCACCCACTAGTAGAGGTCCATCCAACTCATTCACCTGGGCATCAGATATTTTAGGTAATGGGGCTTGAGCAAAGAACCTGTCAAGGGCCTCTTGGTTTGGATGACCCTGTGATGTGTATAGCGATTTGTAGAATGCCCCAAATGCCTGGCCGATCCCAGGGGTATCTCTCCTAACCACACACCCCTCATCCCGAATGAATTCCACCAACCTGTCTCCCTCCTGTCGGTGAAGCTGCCATGCTAGGTGCTTACCACCCCATCACCATCAAAATAGGCACCAGCATGGGATAGCAGAATAGCTCTCTTCAAGTTGGCACAGCTCAGGGTATTGTACTGCCACTTTAATTTTTGCAAGACACCATACACAGTAGCAGTGGGTCTATTTTTATGCGCCGTCTCACAGGCCTCAATTTTGGTCCTAAGTGTTTGTAGGTCACGATGTGAGCTCCTTGCTTTATGGATCACATACGCAATGGAATAACCCCTGATGGACGCTTTCAATGCTTCCCACCTTACTTCATGTGTTGTATCCCCACTTTTGTTAAAGATTAGAAATTCTCTAATCATATCGTATACACCAGACCGGTAACCATTATCTTTGAGCAATAGGGGATCTAATTTCCATTGCCGAACCACAGGGATTGACTCTCCCATGGCCAGATCCACTGTGAGGGGTGCATGATCAGATAAAAGCATTGGGGAGTAGACTACTGATTTTGAGGCCAGGATCAAAGAGTGGGACAGCAAAATTCTATCCAGCTGGGCATACGATTTGTGAGCATATGAGAAGAAACTGTAATCTCTTCCAGTTGGGTAAATATGCCACCAAATGTCTACCAGGCCCAAGTCCTTCTCCAATGCTGCCAATGCAAGGGCATTTTTAGAAGGGGCACAAGGGGTCATGCTAGATTTATCCATTACCCCATCAAGGACACAATTGAAGTCCCCACCTAAGATCCACGGCTCCGGCCATTTTGACATCTCCAAGGCCAATTGTTGGAAGAATTCAGGTTGTTCAACATTTGGAGCATAAATAGACCCCATGGATATCACACCGACTGAAGGGAGGGACACTCGGGCTAGGGCAAATCTCCCATAATGGTCAGTGATCTGCTCAGTTACATTAACCCTCATCCCCCTGGGGAACCAGAGTGCTGCCCCTCTGGATTTAGTTGAAAATGTCGAGGATACCCACATCCCACCAAGAGCCCCAGCGGTTTTCACTGCCTCCCCCGAAGACATATGGGTCTCCTGGAGCATCATCACTTGCCATTTAGATCTGTTGACTTCTGTCTGCAATCTCCTCCTTTTTATCACCAATTTCAGACCATTGATGTTTAAAGAGGTAATTCTAATAGCATCAGCCATATTCCCACATAGAACTGAAAAATGACCCACTTCGCCTACAAAGGCATATACTAAGTTGCAGCCTGACCATGGTACCCAACCATTTTTTATAATGCAACTGATAACAAACCCCTGACCTGTAGAGGTGAGGAAGAAGCTGGACTCCAGGACAACATAAGTTTAGAGCCCAGTGAAACTCTACCATCCGCCCCAAATAAACCAACCCCCTAAACCTTACCCCCAGAACGCCCTTCCAAGGATAATGAACCACCCAGAAAACAACATTAGACCAGTGGAAGCTAAGGGCGGGTCTGACTCCTATAGAGGGAAAAAATGGAGCCCGACCAGGATCCTCAGTCCCCACCCCATCCAGTAAACCCAGAACCAGAAGTGCAAACCCCACCACTCCCACCCAGATGGAAGTAAAATCCATCTTAGAATCCCTTACAAACAATTAGAGAACTTTAAAACTAAAGTACAATAGATGTTCATACTTAAAGGCATGCACACACAAATCAAGTAACATGAAACCCCCATAGTAAGTCATAAAAGCCAGATTAACAGCAATCCCAATTTCAGTTCTCCAGAAGGGATAATTAAGAAAGGAGTGAGCTAAATCACACTGGAACTCCCTCCCCCCAAGTCGATTATTAATCAAACTGATTTGTTCCTTCTATATTCCAACAGCAACCAATTATAGCAAGGGAAACCATAAGGAACATTAGGATTAAAAGAGAGGTGGGGGAGAGGAAAATGGGAACAATTTCACAATTTATACAGAGTCATTAGGACAGTGAACAGAATGTCCCCATCAATCCAAATACACGATTAGATTAGTTCCACAAGCGAGCTTCATTCAAGCTTCATTCAGCAAAACAAAACCTCCGAACCCCCGCCAATACTCTGGTCCCTAGACCAGGTTGGGACATTTAAGAAACAAGGATCCTGGTAAGCTTAGGTGGGCTCATATCGCTACCTCTGCAGAAATACAAATAATAACAGAGAAGAAATAACAATATCCAGTACCTTGCAGCGTAGCTGTGCCGATGTATGGAGACAGACCATCAGCATTTTAGATCCCAAGTCTAGGCTGCCCATTCCCGGCAACATGTTGAAGCACTTCGAAAAAACAAAATCAGGGCCTCATTTATCTGAGCCGGCCACTTCAGCTGGAGCCTCTCTCTTACGCCTCTTCAACTCATCCTCCACCCATCGTGCAGCCTCCTTAGGACATGAAAACACTCTAGGGGCGCTCTCAAGATGGTTGATGCGAAGCTTTGCTGGATACAGAAAGGTAAATTTCCACCCCAGTTGAAACAGTTTAGATTTAATCTCAGCAAAGCATTGTCTCTTAAATTGAAGCTCCCTGCTGTAATCTTGAAAAATCATGACCGTGCCATTCTGCACTTCAATCGGGCCCTGTACTCTGGCTTACTTAAGTATTGCCTCTTTCTCCGTGAACCTTAAATACTTTATCAGGCAGTGCCTGGGCCTGTCACCCACTTTTGGAGGAGGCCCCACTCTGTGTGCCCGCTCGATTTCACATTGTGCCAGATTAGAGGATAAATCTAAGTGCTCCACCAACCATTTATGGAAGAATGATTCTGGCTCACCCCCCTCAAGACCCTCAGGCAGTCCCACAATCCTTATATTCGACCTCCTCAAGCGATTCTCCTGGTCGTCTACTTGGGCCATGAGCTCTCGCACAGTATTTTGCAGGGAGGTCTTATTTCTAGCAGACACAGTGAGAGAGTCTTTCAGGGCGCCCACTCATTGTTCCAGTTGGGCAATTTGATCGGCATGAGCGATAGTTGTTTCCGACAGTCCGGTGACTACGGACTGCAAGTGAGTAATCTGAGCAGCAATATTAGCAAAACCTGCCTACATGTCATGTTGAATCTGTATCAGAGTGTCAGGGACAGCTGCAAGGGATCTTTGTAGATCAGACATATCTCCTCTGTCGTTAGTAGACCCCAACCTCATGTCTTCTGGACCAGGCCTCTATCCTGAGAGATTCGGCTTTTCCCTGTTCCAAATTTAAGTTGCGATTGTTTATCTTTCTTTCTCGTGGACGCCATCCATTTTACTAATATTACATGCCAAATTTAATGGTCAAACTGGCAGCGGGGGTCACTCAAACACCAACAAAACTGTAGTGCCTTAGGGAGCTCAGCTAATCTGCCTCTGCCATGTTACAGAGCTGGCCACGTCCCCCAACTATCCCTGCTCTTAACCTCTCTGGTATCCTATATGCCTTTAGTCTAATAGGGTGAGCACAACCTGTCCTTATTACATGCTCCATCCCTTTTTCCTGGGCAGGTACCATAGTAAAGGTACTATTAAATGCCTTTACCAAGTTACGCATTTCTGCACTTTGCTCTGGGGCTGAGGAAACATTTATATTTAATGCATCCAAAGTTACAATTTGTTCTAGCCTGTGATGAGCTATGTCCATATCTCCCTTTTCAATTTCTGGCAATACTAACAAAGCAGTCCATGATGTTTTTTCAACCCATTTTTTAGGAGATTAGATGGTGTATCTTAATAGGGTTTCTTCAGTCAGGGGTCTCAACCTCATAATTAACTGTGCCAGTACACCTAAGCACTTTATACGGTCCTTGCCACTTCATTAACGGTTTGTTTTCTGAAGTAGGTAACAATAGCAATACCTTTACACCTGGATCAAACTTTTTTCTATTACTCCATGATCCTCGACAGCACCTTGTCTTACTTTGAACACATTGAGAGCATTGCCAAGATCGTGAACACCCGCATAGGACTTCTCTTTAGACATAGGACCTGCCTCACCAATGAAGCCCTAAGCATTGCCATTCAGAGCTCTGTTATATCAATAATTGACTATGGACTCGTGATCTACAGCTCTGCCACTGACACTGCACTTTGACGAATAGCCATTGCCCTTAACAAGGCATGTCGTCTACTGACCTCTGCTCCATGTCTCTCACATACCCGTGACATCTATAAGCAAGCAAACTGGCTCCAACTCCCCAGCAGACTCAAGTACCAGACATGTATGCTAGCAAAAAAAATTATCTTAAATCTCCTACCCTCAAGGGTTGAGTCCTTACTGGCCCCAGCTGCAGCCCCTGCCTAACTAGGAGCTCTGAATATCTTACTTTTTCTGTTCCATACTGCCGCACTATCAAAGGACAATTCTCCTTTACATACAGAGCCTCATCCTGGTACAACTCGCTTCCACCTGCTGTTACCAATGACACTATCCTGGGTACTTTCAAGTGCTACCTGCATCAGCACCTTGTCACAATGGTCTCCTGTGAATATTTCTCCTAACTAAACTTACTCTCCTTCCCTCTAATTTCCCCCCCTAAGTCCCTCCCACCTTTACCCTCCTGCTATCTCCTATCTCCTCCCTTTTTATTTCCCCACTATTATCTACATTCTCTCCCCATAGCTTCCTCTACATGTATCTACCATCTCTCCTAGCATTTTCTAGTTTATTCTAGGGAACCACATTACAACTGTGTTTTTTTATTGTACGTATGTTCTTGAATAATGTACACAAATTACTGCAACTTAACATAGATACTGTGAATCATTGCACATATTACAGTAATTTCACATGAAAGCTTTGATGTACCTGACAAAGCCTATGGCTGCTTGAAACTACTGTACTTGTTATTGTCCTCACTATGTTCTGTATTGTTCCCTGACGTGGAACCTTTGTAAAAGAGCTAAGGCTCAAAGGTGTCTTCCAAAATAATAATAAACATAAACATACAGTGATACACCGTCTGTTGGTTTTGGGCCTCTTCCTGGTTGCTATGTACAATTTCAACATAATTGGCTAACTTCTTTCTCAGTGCACACACATATATGATGTAGCAGATTTTTTTAGAGGGATTATCTTCCTGTGATTCCTTTGTAACATCTAGGGACCCCCTAGGTTATATATCAAACAGCATTTCAAATGGTGAAAAACCTGTTGGTGCCTGTGGCACTTCTCAATAAGTGAAAAGCAAGTATGGTAGATACTGGACCCAATCTCTTCCTTCACCTCTCACAAACTTTTTTAGCATGCATTTTAGGGTTTGTTTAAAAGTGCTCAACAAAACTATCTGTTTGGGGGTGAAAAGGAGAGGTTCTTATGGTGGTTACACCAAATGATTGGTACAGCTCCTTTAGCAAGACAGCACTAAAATTGCTACCTTAATCAGTAATAATTTGTTTAGGTATGCCCACCCTGCTGACATTTTTTGCAAGCTCTGCAGCCACTTTCAGGGCTATTACAGTGCATATAGGCACCACCTCTGGGTATCTAGTAGAATAATCACATACTACCAAAATGAAATGGTTACCCCATTTACTTCTATCTAAGGGGCCTATCACATCCATTGTAATCCTCTCAAATGGTACATCTACCAAAGGCAGGGGCTGCAGGGGCACCTTGTCTTTCTTACACACTGGGGCTACTTTCTGACATTCAGGACAAGGCCTGCAATAAGTAACTACATCATCATGGATCCCAGGCCAGTAAAACCTGTACAGCACTCTGGCAAGGGTGCGATCTCTCCCTGAGTGGCCAGCCATAGGACTATCATGTGCTATCTGTAACAACTCATTTCTATACCTCTTTGGGATGACCAATTGTTCAACCTGTTCCTTTGTCTGAGAATTAGTACAAACTTGGTACAATAGTCCAATACACTTTTTAAAAACAGGTTCCCCCTTTTTGTATTTCACCCCCACCTGCCTAAAGTAACCTCAGAGAGAAACATCATTAGTTTGTTCAGAAGCAAAATCACAATTAGTTATCAGTCTGGTTTCAGGATTTTCATAAATTAATCCCTTATGTCCATCAATCTTTTGTTGCCACTGCATTTTCAGGCATCTTCTTTCCTGTTGAGGTTTCCAGATCTTGGAGCTGGGTCACAATGTTGCACCTAGCAACAAACAAGTACAAAGCCTTTCTTGTTTGGGGAGATTGACTTGAACAGAGACAGGACATATTGCTTTATGTCCTGGTGTGAAGATTGACCTGAAGAGAAACAGGACATGCTCTTTCCATGCCCTAAATTGTTTTTTCCTGACCTGAGGAAGGAGAAAAGATGCAGAAATGTTTTCCAATTTGTTTATTTTTTTCTTGTGATTTAGAATAATAAATCACCACTTGTGGTTTTCTACAAATTCTCCTGGACTGCTTATGTTTCCTGACCTAGGCCTCCATTACAGTTAGTGTCAGAGGTATCTGGATTAGCTACATTTGGTGTTATTTGGTGTCAGAACCCACACCACATCCAGAAGTCTCTCCACAGGTAATTGGATGCATGATATAGTATCTTGCAACCACTAAACCAGTCCAGTTTGCTGATGCTAGCTTTTTACTAGAGAAAAGTATATTTGAAGTGTCCTTGGAATATCCAGAAGATCACCTATTGTTATTAGGTGACCTTAATGCCAGAGTAGGAAAGTTTGATGGTTTAGTTGACAGTACAATAATGGAATGGATATACCTAGAAGTTGAGGGTCTTAGAAGAAAAACAAAAGATGAGAAAGTTACTATTAATGGTAAAAAAAAATTTACAAAGTTCTAAAAAAAATGGAATTTATTTACTAAATGGAAGAATAAAAGAGGACCAGGAAGGAGGAATAATTGTTGTCTCAAATAAAGGGAACATAGTACCCAACTCAATGTGATGGAGAGAACCTACTGATTGGTGGAAATGTTTGAATGCCCTGATAAAATCTGAGAGTGACCATCTCCTGGTTCTTGTTTATACTGACCAAATAGAGGAGTACCCGGAGGTGGTGAAAGTTAACATAAAGCCAAAACAAATAGAAATTAGATACAAAAAAGACTTAGGTGGACAGCTATGGTGGAAACTCAAATTATAAAACAATTAGAGGCATTTCTTGAGCAGATTAAGTTAACAATGGGTAAGTTGGATACCATAGTGTTCTATGATACCCTAAAAATCTTCTTTAATAAAATACATCCACAACTTTATAAAGAGGGGGGTTTTAAATCCAGGAAAAAAATCAAGGGATGGTTTGATAAAGACTGCAAATTAAGTAAAAAACAGCTCATGAAAGGCATAAGAGCCTATAGGCAAGATGGCACCAAAGAAATTTATGAAAACTTCAAAGTACTAAGAAAGGAATTTAGAAACATTTTGGTAAAAAAAGAAGAAACACTGTGCAGAACGATAGAAACAAATGATAGAAACAATAGAGCCCAAGGATAGTAAAAAATGTTAGTCCCTGGTAGCACATGGTTGTATGTTCAGATTCATGTTTATTGCTTAACAGAATTAAAATTTGTCATTACAATGTAGGAAACATTCTTTGCCATAAATTAATACAGCTCACACATAAATTAAAACATACATTATACAAGTTTAAATAATTTTTATATAAATATAAATATTTATTCTATATTCCATCTGCTTAAAAAATCAGACTTAAATCCTGTAGCAGAAAGCCATATAATAAATCTATTAGATGTTTATATCATGTTTTTGCTTTCTTTCTAATATCCTAGTTAATCTAGTGATTTTATCTAACCAAGCAACATTTTTTGTTTTCATCAAACAATTATACTGATATCTCGGTTCCATATCTAACTCTTTCAATACATTAGATAAAATCATCTCTCTTTCATATCTATACAGTGGGCATAAAATAAGATGGTGAAATGAAGTGTCAACACCGAGTCCACAAGCACATAATTTTGTTTTTGACATTTTATAATTCATCTTTAGAGTTTGACTGTTTATATATCCAAATCTGAGTTTGGTAATTGCTTTTCTATCTTTGGGATTTTGTATTTCAAAAAGTTAATATTCTAATCCCATTGACCTCTTTGTATTTTCCCCCAGCCAATTGCTAAGTTTGCAGTACCTTACCAGATCCATTTCTTGATTAAAGTGAATGTCTCTAATACACAGATGACCTGATACTGTTATCTTTTACTGCCATGGGTCTCCAAGAAAAATTAAACCTCTTGGACTCATCTGCAGATTAAATGAGTCTAAAAATAAATATGTCAAAATCAAGCATAATGTTATTTGGTGGCAAAAAATATTTTAGAAAATGGCATGTAAAATCACATGTTTTACAAATCATAAATGATTATACATATTTAGGTATTGTTTTTTCCAAAAATATATGTTGGAAGACCCATTAAGCAATGACTTATAGTAAGGTAACAAATGCATCATTAGCACTGAAAAGATTTAATATAACATTTGGGGAGTATTCTGTAAGACTGTTGTTAACTGCAATTGAAGCAAAATATAATTCCCAAATACTATACAGTGAAGAAATATGGGACCATAAGTATTTAATAAATTTGGAAAAACAAATTATACAGCTATTAAGGTCTACGGTGGGTTTTCCCCACAACAGCCCCTGCTTCTTATGTACAGGCAGGAACAGGCTTAACTAACTTGAAATCCCTGGCGGAATCACATATAATCAATTTTTGGATCAGACTGAATAATTTAGAGGACAACAGAATTGCTAGAAACTGTTTAGAAGAAAAAAATGATGGGTGATGAAAGGTTTTTGGCAATCATCTTGGTTACTTAAAGTCAGGCGGATATTGAGATCAATATGTCTAGAACATCTGCTTGACTTAACATTTAACAGTGTTAGAATCTCTGCCCAATGTAAGACTTATATCAAAAAACTACTTATTAAAAAATGCAATAAAGAGGACTTGGAAAAAATTAAAAATTTCGTTACTCATTGTGGTATAGTAATACCATCTTGACCCACAAATATAAATACTATTTGGATGTGTTGGAGGATGTGAAATTAAGGAAAACGTATGCTAGATGTAGGGTGGAATTTCAAGAATCAAATTTACTCACAGCAAGATTTAAGAGGTCAGAGAACCCTGTTTATTCATATTGTTTTTGTGGTGCACAAGAAATACAGAACCTCTCACATATGATACTGAAATGTATTTGGTATGAAAAGTCAGAAATAAATGGCTGGGAGATGTGTTACTCTATCTCAATTGCTGTGATGATGATGTAAAAATAAATATTTTGTTAACTCTGATGCTAGCTCTGGGAGGAAGGGAGGGGCAAGTTCTCATTTGCAGCCCCTCAAAAATGGAACAGCCTCCCATATGGCTTACTCTTTTGTACATTTTTTCATCAGTTTAAAAGACTTTTCAAAGAAACATTCTTTCCCCTGCTCATCTGTAACTGCAAATAACATCTTTTACCGTCTCTAGTCTTCTCTCTCCACTTACCCTTCACCCCATCTTCCTGACCTAATAGATATCAGCCCTTGATTTTTTGTAAAGCTTCTCCTCTTATGACTTCATGTCACATGACAGTCTGTATATATGTATATACATCTTTACCTTTAGTTATATAATCAACCCTCTGTATGATGCATTACATGATGTTATACATGCTTGTGGAAACCAATATTACCACTGTACCAACTAATTCCTGAAAAAGTTTTTATGTACCATTATCCTATCAATACATTATTACTGCCCAATAACAAATACCGCAAACATGTATGCTATACTCCTCTGTTTTGTAACCTATGTTCTTACCTGATTTGATATCTATATATGTAAGCTCTTTTTCTGTACACAGGAATTTTAACTGTGAGTACCTCTGTAATGCAATGTAATATGTATGGATTGTTTATGTTCCCCAGGTCACCCCTGAAAAGGGACAACTTTTTCTCAGTGAGCCTACCTGCTCATTAAAATTCAAATAAATTAACTAAATAACTAACTAACTAACTAAGTCATTGTGATTCAGGCTTCCAATCTGGTCGGAACCTGCTACAAACTAGTGGGTGCAAGCCAGCAAAGTGATAGACACCCATTTTGGCAGCTATATTAAATTTAAATGATGTAATCTTAAAGAAACAAAACAATTATTGGCAAGACAGCTGTACTCTGTGTTAAAATTCCATAATGAGTTCACAGCTTGAGTGCCTTTTTATGACTGAAGGTCAGAGCTCTGCAAGTTGTCTTGGTATCACTTGGGGAAAAGGGCATGTCAGACTCCGAATGAAGCATACATTTTGGAGTTGAAGCACAATCACTCAGCTATGTGAAGCACTTTGCTTCACTAAAGAAAACCCACACTGAGTGCTCCTGTATGTGTTGTGATGTACAAGCATGCTCATGGCTGCAGTGCCAGATGGCTTGTGGATGGGTCTTCAGACTCTAGTTTAGCTAAAGGTTGTTTTTGGTACTTTAAACACAGCTGAATGTGGGCAAGTGGCTCTTTCTGCAAACTGAGGGCTAAAAATTGCAGAAAACATGGTCTCAGTGTCAAACTGTGACACTGGGCATGTGCATGCATGCACAGTTACGTATGCATATGCATACGCACATGCCCAGTGCCATGGCACAACCCTGAGACTGTGTTTTATGCAATTTTAAGCCCATAGTTTGCAAAACAGCAGCACGAGCACTAGGAGTAAGGGTACAGTAGTGAGTGTGTTTGACAAGCAGAAAATTCAAGCAGGAGGTAAAAAATATATTTGTTTCACTTTAGCTTGAGTGATAAAATAAAAAAAGCATAATTAAACTTGTAGTCAAAACACAGCTCCAACATAAAGATTTTTAACAATAATGGGGATATAAGGATGGCTTTATAACACTCTACATATTGAGTTACTGTTCAAACAACACAAACAATTTCTGTTTTAAAGATCACAAGGGCCATGAGATAAAATGACAGGAGTAAGGGGTATCTGGCTTCCATCGGAGTAACTCTGAAATGTAAACTCACAATGCTGTTAGCTACAGCTTAAGAGCAATAGGAAAGCAAGGTCTCCTTAAAGCCATGCATACTAAGGATTTTATATTACTGTATTTTATATCTTGTGAAAAAATTCAACTCAAGAGAAAAGGTTAAGTCTTACTTTATCTTTTGCTTGAAAAAGTACAAGATAAGTGAATGTATTAGAATGCACATTACAATGCCAGTACCATTTGTAAGCCCATGTTTTTTGACTCTAAAACACCATCAATTTACACACACACACACACACACAGAACGCTAGGGAGTAAGCAGTAACAAATGCGTCTGGGAATATTGCAGTTGCAGCCATTGTAGCTGTGACCAGATTTTGTTTAAAAATACTGCCTCTCAGAATGGCATGCTAATGCATGCCAAATTTCACTTGTCAGTTTGTTGAGGGTGAAGGTCTTATAACCACCCTGAATGCCTACTGGAAAGATATCATACCATGTGTGGTAAGAAAGAAGGTTTTTTTTCATAATTTCTATTTGGACTGCAAACTAGTTTTCCACCAGTAGGTAAACACAGTGCAGTGCAGTGTTCATGTTTCTGGAATGTTTCTTGAGTGATCCTACACATTGTCTTCATATTCAGTTGACGTACACAAGTTGTTTATAATTTTTTAGTACAAGTCAGCCTATTTTGCCATTGGGTGCATGCCAAGACGGGGTCCCCTGTTTCCTATCTGCATTTGTGTTTCTTTATCTATAAAAGGGTGAGGATTTATTGTCTTCAAATACTGATACCACTATGTACTGTATACAGAGAATCCAAACATGAATATTAACTGGCCAACCTTCCAGTGCAGTGGTAGTGCTGCTACTTGTGATGCTGATGACCTGGGTTCAGGAATGAGCCCGGAACATCAGAGGACCTACCAGGGTGGAGGTTGGATAAGCATCCCATGGACAGCTTTTCACCTCTGGGGTAGAGGATCAGTGGTGTCCAGCACTGACCACACATTAGGGGTGAGGCAGCAGCAGATATCTACAGGTTGTACATAGGAACATGTATGCCTGTGCACTGACATCACTGCATGCCTCTGGGGCACGGAAAAGGACAAACCCATCTTGGCTGTGCAGAATGACACTGAGCCTCAGGGAAGCCTCACCAGCTAAACCACACCTTGCATGCTCACTGGGGACCCAAAGTTGATCTCAGTCCCTCCCTCCCTTTGCTCCCATGGGGGAGCCCTGCCATGAGGGTTAAATCATGAGCCTCCCTGTGCAGGGAGGGACTGGGCTGAAATATGGCAAATGAGATACATCCCCAGAGCCAGACCAAGAAGTGCAGAAATAAAAAAAAAAAAAATTATATTAACTGGAAGGATACAATATCTTTCAGCTTTTGCTGGAGATGTGGTAAAGAAGATCATGCAAGAATGCCATCAGTACCAAGAAAACTGATGGAAACAATTATTGTTTATCGTCTAAAGAAACAGAGTATAAGGTAGAGTCCCTATCCAAATATGGATTCAGGAAGGGAAGCCATGCAAAAAATAAATAAATAATAAAAAAAATAGTTGCATTCTTTTTGTGAACTTACCTGCAATACTTGATGCAAGGAGGCCTGAAGCTATTGTATGTTTGATTTGGTGTCCCATACCAGAATAAGTCATAACATTAAATTACAGCATATAACAAGACGTGTGATACGGTGCAGTGGGTTAATAGTTGTTGTGCAGCAGAAGTCTGGGGTAGTAATAAATGCTATACTTTCTGAATGGCATCAGATAACAAGTGGGGTGCCAAATGGTTCACTGTTGGGACCCAGGTGTTTTAATATATTCATAAGTGTCCTAAAGGTAGGGTGACTAGATGGGCTTCTAAATTTGATGATGCTCTTAAAACTGGTAGAGTGATAAGTTTACATGAGGAGTCATTAATTAGCTTCAGAATAACCTAAGGAAATTAGGCAAGGGGAAAAAAGCAAATGAGTTTTAATGCTAGAAAATGTAAAATTATGGATTTTGTTTGTTCTTTTTTCTCTGCAATCTCTGCCCTCTGTTCCACCTGCCTCCTACTCAGTCACAATGTCAGCACCCTTTCCGTAGTTTGGAGGACCCACACCTACACCTTCTTCCCTCCTGGATTCAAGGACTTCACCTCCAGGGCAAAACTATTCTTTCTATGTGGGGCAATGATATGAAATAAGTTACTGGCCAACAGCAGGAGAAGGCAAGACAAGGCCAATGTATTTGTTAAGCGGCCATCCCAATGGCTCTGGGCACCATACAGAGATAACAACAAGAAATTTACAAGAAAGTCAGGAAAATAAATATAAATCATATCAAGAAAACAACCTATCAGCTGGTTGACTGACTACTGAGATGGGCCCAAAAGCTAAACCAAAAAGATGAGATTTGAGCATTGTCTTTTAAGGGGAACAGTCAGCCAAGCCTCATACCCAAGTATGGGGCTGGTTCCAATTTGCACTTTGTGTGCAAAACTTTTTTTTATTTACTGTTTACTGTAGCATAGTAGAATGTGTCAGGCTGATTTTGTTGACTTCCAAGCTGACATTTGCTTTAACAAGAACTCCCAGAATCTCCTGCTGCTCACATTAGAGGATGGTTGCAGCAATAGAAGATTTAATAGCATACAGTGCATGTTAGAAATTTTATAAGATCAGATTAGATGCTTGCCAGTCCTGCTATTCTCCTGGGGCTAAGTACCTTCCTCTGGGACTGTACTTGGCCCTGGGAGTACAGTGAGGCATGCAAACAAAAGGTCAGAGCTTATAAAAACTCTAACATGCACTGCATGCTATTGAATATCCAAGTGTTGTGACCCTCCTCTGATGCCAGCAGAAGAGAATTCTGGGATTTCTGGTTAAAGCAAATGTCGGCTTAGAAGTCAACAAAATCAGCTGATACTTTTTACTGCAGTATAGTAGATTGTAAGTGGAAAAGAAATGTTTTTGCACACAAAGTACAAATTGGGACCAGCTGCACACTTGGGTGTTGGGCTCTTAGTGTTGACTATTTTCCCTTAAAACATTACCTGATGGGGCTCAATGAATACCAGGAAGAAGAGAGTTCCGCACAAATGGGGCAGCAACCCCAAAGGCCCTGTCCACTAAGGATTTTAATTGTGAGCATGTAACAATAAGGAGACCTACATTAGGACAGTGAAAGGGCAGATGAAGGTCTTTCAGGTAGCCAAGGCCCAGATCATAGCTTTGTATATCAACAAACATAACTTGAAGTTGATACATCACCATATTGACAACCAGTGTAGTCAATGCAGGAATGGGGTAATACACTTGGACCAAGAGGTCTCAGCAACTAACAAAGTTGTCATGTTCTGCAGTAGCTTCAAGCAATGTGTCAATCCTGCAGATACCCCTAGGTAAACAGTATTGCAGTATTCCAATTGTGAGGTAACATTTATTTATTCTTTGTTTACTAGGTAAGTGCACTAGATAATCAAATGTCTATTTTCAGACAGGTTTTAATCTGGGTGATATTACGCAGGTGATAAAAGTCACAGCAGACCACTGATGGCAACTGATGTTTAGACCACATACCTGATCCCTCTTATTATTCCATACAGAAGTAGTTTTATGAGTGAGCTGCATTCTCCCAACCATGCTGTAAAGATCAAGGATTAGGCTGAAAAGTGATTTTAAAATTACCCATCTCAATTTGCTGCTGGTAATAACTATTTGCTCTGTGTAGTTTCACATCGTATATTTTTTTGTTCTCTTGTTACTTTAACTAACGACTGTATAAAGGCATGTAATTTTAATATGTACACCAATATTTGTAGATACTGTATTATGTAAAGGTAAGGGACAAAACATAGGTATTATACCACAGTAACATGCCAACTGGTGAGTTTAGTGCCTGAGATGTAGGCGAGCGCTGCAAACCATCACAAGTCATGTTGTGAGGTATAATACCGTACCTACTTTGTCATGTTGTATTCCACGTATCAGTGGGTATTGATGGTACAGGACTCATACGCCAGGATATTGGGAGCCAAACAGTAATTGCTAAACATGTTAGTAATTTGCTAACACCCATTAATGTTCACAAAGCAGGGTAATAGCAGAAAGTGCCATATTGGATGGCATAGTTAGCGAGCAGCCCTAACATATGCCAGTGCACCTAAGCAAAGCAGCAGACTGTGCCTTGTATGTTGGCAGTGGCATATTGGAAGATTTGGAGAAACAGTAAGTAGCTGTTAGTGCCTTGCTAATTACCACCTTCCTAAACCAGGTCTTATGTCCAGCACCCCCGGCAGTCAGAAAAATACCTGCACTTGAAAACAACCAATGCACCAACTTTTTTCAGTTTAAAATACTTTATTGCAAAAGTATAACAGATAAAGGTGCACAGATGTATTTGGTGGCAACTAGTTACCCTAAAACTTTGGGTAAGAAACCTTTCATCAGGGGATGGGATTAGCAGGAAAGAAGTGATGTCAATTTATACAAACACCTCATGAATAAACATGACATTAATTAGAAAATAAATGTGCATATGTACATAAATACAAAAATAATAAACATGAAAAAATACAAAGATCTTATGCCAGTCAAAATATCATCCAGACAATATAATCATATAGTGTCCAAGATAATTACAACAAAAAAAAATCAATGATCAAGAAATACATTTTTGTTTTCTTATTGCAGCCTGAAACTGGAGACATGCTGGCAGTTAATAGATGGAAAAGGGAAAAAAGGCTGTTGCAATCTGACAAGGTAAGTGCAAGTAACAAATGCTAATCTCCATGATGTACAAGATCAGATAAAAAATAATCATCTGTAGGAGAACAGATACAAAGAACTTAGACTAACAGTTCCACACTATACACTCGATGATATCTATACATAGAAAAAATCAGCATAAAACAAAAAGGAGTGACAATAAACCAGAACAAGGGAAACCATCAATCTACCATTAATTTTCATAGCAGTAGTAAAGTTTTATTTATTTGTAAAAAAGTATCTTTTAAATATCCTATTTATGCATTGTCACAATCTGCTCAAGGGGGTGTCATCCTAATATCTAAACCTCTGTTTCAAGGTCCAAAATAATATATAAATAAATAAAAAGGAAAAAAAAAGGTAATGTTAATCTAAATGAAATCCAGGGTGACCACAAAGATGCTTTTACATATTGCAGGGCTGTACATGTCAACTGTGACTTGTTAATCCAGTAAATAAGGTTTAAAGTCCCATTGATCATTCAGATCGGATGGTTTCACACTTGTGAGCATAAATATCCAACAACTTTCTATTTTTAATAACAAGTTTATCCTATTCCCACCTTTTTTGAGTGTGGGAACATTGCTCAGTGCCTATAGACCTTAAATGTTCTGCTTTTGAATTGAGATGAGAAAAGAAATGCACTCCAGGTTCTAGAAGAGATAAGGAAGATAGCCACCAGGCTGGGCTGCAGTCTGGCTGTGCTCTAGTCTGAGCACAGCCAATATTTTATTCTCCTGATTTTACTAGGATTTTTAGAGGAGCTGAAGAAACATTTGGAGAATCCTCATAAAAACTGGTGTTCTGGATCAGGACTTGTTATTCTGTCCAGAAAACACAGAGGCCCAGATATTCAAAAGGGTTGTGCATGGCGCAACAGTGTTGCACCATGCACAACCACTAGTGCGCTGGTATAGATATTAAAAGGGAAAAGTCGTGACACAAATCCCGATGCACCGGAGCGCATCAGTAATGTGCGCAGGTACAGGTGGGCGGCGCGTCTGATGCATAATCTGCACAGCCCAAGATTCAGCCCGATGTGCAGAGCCATGCATGAGCAACCCTACCGTGCCAGCACAAAGTTAAGCCAAAAAAAAAAAGGAACAACTGATGGCCACCCACAGGTGAGCTGCCACATTGCAGGGCACAACACGGCAGCTGCCACCTGTGGGTGGCCACCCGAGTTCCGGCTGCACCTGGCGGCGCCCCCCATGCCCGATCACGGGCATCTGTATTAATAAAAAGCTCCTATATCCCTGGTGTTCCAGTGGACCACTTTCTACCTGATCGCGAGCGTCTGTATTAATAAAAAGGTCCTATATCCCTGGTGGTCCAGTGGACCACTATCTGCACGATCGCGAGCATCTGTGTAAAAAGAGAAAACCTTCCTATATCCCTGGTGGTCCAGTGGACTGCTATGTGCCCAATTGTGGGCATTTGTAAAGCAAAATATTCCAATATCCCTGGTGGTCAAGTGGTACCTCCCCACCCGCCCACTGAGCCCCACCGCCCTGCTCTCCCCTGGTCAGCCGGCGGGCAGCAGCACCCAACCCGCCTGCCACCCCACCACCCGCTGACTGACACCTCGGTAGGGCTGCATGCCCATTGGTTCACAGCATGAGCCAATGGGCCTGCAGCCACTACCGTACTACACATTCCAGATATGTGAATGATTCATTCACATATCTGGAATGTGTAGTACAGTAGGGGCTGGGGTACCACTTGACCACCAGGGATAATGGAATATTTTGCTTTACACATGCCCGCGATCAGGCACATAGCGATCCACTGGACCACCAGGAATATAGGAAGGTTTTCTCTTTTTACACAGATGCCCATGATTGGGCACATAGCAGTCCACTGGACCACCAGAGATATAGGAAGGTTTTCTCTTTTTACACAGATGCCCGTGATTGGGCTGCGCGGGGTGTCGGTCCCCGACGGCTGCTGCCTGACAGGGCGCCAGGTGCAAGTCATCAGGGATCGGCGTACCTGCATGCAAATGGGGCCATAATGACATGCAAATGGCCCCATGTGCACCTTGCATACATTATGGCCCCATTTGCATGTTTAGTTTTGAATATTGCGGTTGCTGTGCATGGCGCAATGGTACTTGCGCTAGCGCATCTCCATGCTCCACTCTGGCCACGTGTGCTGGCGCAGTGCCACTGTGCCATGCACACTGGGGGTGGCCAGGGTGCGATATTCAAAGCTGCTGAGCCATGGCGCAGCTCCTTTTGAATATCGCTTAGTCCACACTCCTGCGCGTGAGTTGAGCTAACGCCCGTAGCATGCACAGCCTGGCGTAGTTTGAATATCTGAGCCAGAGAGTGCTGTTTTTAGTTTAATATTAATTTATTTAGTTTTTGTTAAATGGGTAGGTGCACTAGCCATGAAATGACTATTGTCAGGCATGACCTGGGAGAGTACAATAATCAAACATAGGTACATAGTATGAGTGCAGTGAAATTACAATAGTATAGGTCAAAACAGAACCGTCAGTAGTAATGAATACATGCAGCCAGGACAATAACAATCAATGAAATTCACATAGAATTTTGAGCATAAAACCCCACACAGTCAAGGAGGAAATAACACAACATAGCAGCAAAGAAATATTGGTCAAATTAGTCACAACAATGAAGGTTCAAATAGGCAGCGAAACAAGGCATGGGCAAATTCCCTGACTGGGCAGTATGCATTATCACTGCCTCTGTGACAAGATTCAGGTGTGCGGGAGGGGGGTAGATTAGACCTCAAGGAGATACTAACGGTCACAAGTACTATGAGGTAGGGAGGTGAAAGGTAGGCATGGAAGCATCTCCAGTTGAGTGGATTAAGGAGGATTAAAACAAGTGCAGAGATCAACAAGAGATAGATAAAGGCACAGCTCCTTTTTGAAGCTGTCATGGGATCCTAATATTCGAAGTGCTCGAGGGAGGGAGTTCCAGAGCTTAGGTGCAGAGTGATTGAAGGCAACAGAGCCTTTTGATGTTTTACATCTAGGTACAATAGAGTAAGTGGTTGTCGAGGTGCAGGGTAATTCAGTGTAGTCAGGGTCAAGTAAAGTGAGAAAGATTTAGGAGGTAGTTGTTTTTATTTTTCAGGTAAATTCAAAGAATGTACCACAGAGGAATAAATAAAAAATTGATTTTACAGTACAAACTGGTGCTGTTTGGTCTTACCTTCAGAACCAGTGTGATGAGAACACTCATTGTAGCCCACTTATTGATCGAAGGAGACGGGCAGGATAAACTGATACCATCATCCGATATTTTCATCCACAGAAGCTTCAGAGAGTCTTGAAGCAGGAGTAAAATGTAATTAGATCCATCTTGGGAGTCGGAGCCATCAGAATGGAATGCTAGGTGCAAGCCAGCATTGGACTAGCAGGGTGTCAGCTTCTTGGGTGGCAGAGGACTGGACGTGGCCCGGATGCCAGGGATTGGGCATCCATTGACCAGAAATGGTTTGAAGCTGCCTGGGGATGCTGAAATCCTAGATGTTGGTTGGAAGGACTGGGCCTGAATACAGTGTGAAACAGTTGTGGTGATAGCACCATTTGGGGTTATTTAATTCTCCAGACTTTGGGATCTGCAAGTAACTACTCAACAGTAGTGGAAGCACTGTGCTACAGGCTAAACAACTGTTGGGCTTCGCTCTAAAAGCTTACAGCATCAATTACAAACATTATTATACAGTAAAAATGTTCCTGTGCTGCAGTTTGCTGTGGATTCTTCTTTTTAAATACTTAAGCTATTTAAGTTAGTATTTTGGATTGCTAGAAACATAGAAACATAGAAACATGCTAAGGTTGGGAGAGGGGTTTGTAGGTAGATAGTGTGTGAATGGTTAATTGTTATTGTAAGTGTGTGTGATTGTGATTGATTGTGTATAGAAAATTAAGTAGTTTATTGGTGAGGGGGTGGGTGTTTTAGTGGTCTTAGAGTGAGAGAAACATAGAAACTTAGAAATTTATGGCAGATAAGGACCGCAAGGCCCATCCAGTCTGCCCATTTCTTTTTCTACCTTATGAATGTGCCATCGGCCTATGCTCTCAATGGCCTATCTATTCATACTCATCTGTATTGCTCCCTTATGCCTATCCCATGCCTGTTTGAAGCCCTGCACTGTATTCATATCCACCACTTCCTGAGGTAGGGCCGCTCCATGCATCCACTACCCTTTCTGTGAAAAAGAACTTCTTCACATTACCCTTAATCAGCCTCCTCTAATCTCATGCTGTGTCCTCTTGTCCTGCTATTTTTCTTATATTGAAACATGTTAGACTCTTTCACCTTGTTAATGCCCTTAAGGTGTTTGAATGTTTCGATCATATCACCTCTCTCCTTCCTTCGCTCAAGGGTATACATATTAAGCTCCAATAATCTGTCCTCATATGTTTTCTGATGCAGTCCTTGCTCCATTTTGGTTGCCCTTCTCTGGCCTGCCTCCATTTGGTTAATGTCCTTGTGAAGGTGTGGCCTCCAGTGCTTCATACAGTACTCCAGATGGGGCCTAACCAGTGGCTTGTAAAGAGGGATTATTACCTCCCTCTTCTGACTTGTGATACCCCTACTAATACACCCCAACATCCCCCTAGCCTTACCTACTGCTTTAGTGATCTGCTTGGATGATTCAGATCATCTGTGATGATGAAGCCCAAGTCTCTTTCTTCCCTTGAGACTGCCAGCAACTCCCCTCCCAGCCTATAGGTGGCTTCAGGGTTTGTCTTCCCTGTGTGCATGATCTTGCACTTCTTTGCGTTAAACCCTAGTTGCTACTCTTCCGACCATTTTGCCAGTTTATCCAGCTCTCCTCTCATTCTGCCCATCCCATCTGGATCATCTCCTCTGTTGCAGATCTTGGTGTCATCAGAGAGAGAGTTAGAGAAAGAAACAGAATGTATTGGGGTATGAGTAATGGCTGTATCATCTATTCGTCATCACTGATGCATGACCTCTGCCCCTTTAAAGACCTTGCTGTGCCAGCAACAGCAGTGAGATGCTGTAGGGAGGTGAGAATTGCAAGGGGAGGGGGGCGGGCAAGTGGCAGTTTGTTGATAATATGGTCAAGGTGAGAAGCATTGGAGTGGTCAGGTCCAGGAGTTGCCCTGGGGTAAAATGGGACCATGAGAGAGGTCAGACATGTTTGGTTACCATTCCTAGGGTTCTCACTGGACCGAGTGGGCAGGTAACTGATGGACTGGCAGCCTCTACTAGTCCCCTTTGAGTAGTGCTATGCAATGTGAGGTCAATGAGAAACAAGACTGCTATTATGGTGGAGGTGATCACAGAGACCTGGTTGGGGGATGATGCAGGTCAAGTTCTGGAGTCATCTATCCAACCTGGGTACTCTCTAGTGCACAGCCCAAGGTGGGAACACAGGGGTGGGGTTGTGGTCATCTGTTTTAGATCTGACCTGAACTTCGTGCACCAAGTGGGATCTACTTTGTTGTTTGAATACATGGCAGTGCGTGGGGATCTAGGTGCAGGTTGCAGGATCCTCCTCATTTATCATCCTCCTGGACACAAGAGGGATTTCTTGCAGCAGGTCATGGACTTTATCATCAATAGGGTATTGGAGTCACCCAGATGGTTAATTTTGGAGGACTTCAATGCCTGGGTCAACAACGAACTCTCACATTTTAGAAAGGACTTCCTCCAGTCGATGGCATCTCTGGACCTTGCCCAAGTGGTTGCTTCTTTGATCCATCACCACAGCCATGCCTTGGACTTAGTATTCTCACTGGGGCTTGAAATTATGAATCTCAAGATTGATCCAATCTCTTGGTCAGATCATTGCAAGGTAGAGTTCTCATTCAGGGCCCCCACTGTTAGTCCCTCCCCTGTTGAGATGGTTCGCTACCGCTCTTTAAGGGAATTGCCCCCAGAGGGATTGCTAGCTGCAGCCAACTTTTCTGGTGTGAGTGCTGCATGTGTGGTGGGGTTGGACGAGGTGGTGACAGCGTATAACAATGCTGTCACCAAAGCACTCAACAATGGCACACCAATCTGTATATGACCTGGATCTTCTCACTTGAAATCCCCATGGCTTGATGGGGCTCTCAAAGAGATGAAGACCAAGGGTCGGAAGTTGGAGCATTGCTGGAGAAGGTCTGGGTCCTTGGAGGACAAACTGGCTTTGAGAACTCACTATGGTGAGTACCAAAGGGCAATCAACTGTAAAAAGGCAGAGTTCCTGTCCAGGGAGATTGCTACAGGAAGGAACATATCGGCCTTGCTCTTTCAGACTGTTGACAGGCTACTACATCCAGTCTGTCTGCAGCCAAAAAAAGCAGTTTCAGTTGCTCTGTGCAAAGACTTCGCTCAAGTTCTTTTCTAACAGGGTGTCCTCCATTAGAACCAGGATCTCTACACTGGGACAGGATCAATCCCACAGTATAGAGTCTGGTAAGTGCATGGGCAGTCCGTTTGCTTGGGAAGAGTTTCAGCTGGTGGGAGTACCTGAAGTCATCGAGGTAATCTCGAAGCTGCAACCCACGTTTTGTGAACTGGACCTGGGCCTGACGCATCTTCTAGTGGGATGTGTTGAGTCCATTGGTTGAGTATTCACCGAGATTGTCCAGTGTTTGCTTTCAGAGTGGCTGTTCCCTGATGTCTTGAAGGAGGCATTGGTGAGGCCCCTTCTGAAGAAACCATCTCTCAACCCTGACATCTTAGCGAATTACCTACCCATCTCCAATCTTTCATTCTTGGGGAAGGTTGTGGAGAAAGTGGTGGCTTTGCAGCTCAAAGCCCACCTGATGACCTTCAACATCTATGGGCCACTTCAGTCTGGATTTAGGAGAAAGCATAGCACTGAAACAGCATTAGTTAGGGTGCAGAATGATCTCCTCGGGGGGGGGGAGAGATAGGGGAGAACAGTCAATTCTCATTCTCCTGGATCTCTCTTCAGCTTTTGTCAACGTAGACCACATGGTGCTTCTTGATCACCTTAGAGGGCTTTGTGGACTCACTGGCAAAGTCATCAGCTGGTTTGAGTCCTAACTGACAGGCAGGAAGCAATGGTTAGTGATGGGGAATTTCTCCTCCGGCTCGAAGCTCCTGACCTGCAGAGTCCCTCAGGGTCTGTTCTTGTCGCCCATGCTGTTTGCAGTGTACATGCTGCCCCGGGTGATATCATTAGGCATTACAGTCTGGGTTTTCACTGCTATACAGATGATACCCAGCTATATATGTCCTTTGCCCCGGAACATTGGATGCTGTGGACATGCTAAGTAAATGCCTATCTGAGAACCAGGACTGGACATCTTCTAACTGGCTTAAGCTCAACCTGGACAAGATGGAGGTACTGGTGATTGCGCTGGGTCATCAGTGGGATATGGTCACCACTGGAGCAGGAACAGGGTTGTTCTTGGGTGCCACCTCACTGGAGGTGGCCAATAAGGTGAAAAATCTGGGCATCATCTTTGATGATGAATTAACACCTGAGGCTCAGGTGTCTTCTGTCATCCGAAGTGCTTTTTACTATTTGAGAAATGTCACCCTGATTAAACCCTTAATCCTGCCAGATGGTCCACCCTCACTGGTGCATGCTTTTGTAACATCCAGACTTGACTACTGTAACGTTCTTTACTTTGGGGTCAGTGGGGGTAACCTCTGCCGGCTGCAGCTGCTGCAGAATGCTGCAGCCAGATTGTTACTGGGCCTTTCTAGGTACAGACATATAACTCCAGTTTTGTGTGAACTGCACTGGCTGCTGGTCAGGTGGAGGATTACCTTCAAGGTGGTCTTGCTCACCTACAAGGCCCTATATGGTTCAGGTCCGGGTTATTTGTCGGAACTTCTGACACCTGCCCACCCAGTGCGCTCACTTGGAGGGCTTCCTAACAGTTCTGAGGCTACAGCTTAAGACCTCCAGAGACCGCACTTTTGAGTTCGCTGGGCCCGTCCTATGGAACTCGTCACGATCCCTAAGGGAAGCTCCCTCTGTGGAAAGCATTAAATGTGGACTCAAAGCGCATCTGTTTAAGCAAGTTTTTAAACTTTAATTAGTGTTTTAACTGGGGATTTAGAGTTGTTATGTATTATTTATTAGGCATTATTTTTAACTGACTCTGACTTAAATAATTGTAATTATTGAATTTTTTTTTGAATGTGACACCACTATGTAAAGCACCTAGAGCCTCCAGGATTGGGCGCTAAACAAATAAAGTTTACTTACTTACTCCAACCGGGGTATCCTGCCCACCATTTGCTATGGATCTTACATGCTCCTGCACCCTCTGTTTCAGTGGTCTGAGGATGCACCCAAAATAGAGTAGATTGCAGGAGTATCACAGTGCATATACTGTGAAGGGTGTATCACGCATTATGCACTCTTTTATTTTAATTTTAACATTTTCCTCTGAAGGGTGTTGAAACTGGTTACTAGGGAGAGCAGATATGCAGATATTGCAGCGATGACACTTGTAAAAGCCCTTCCCTCTTTTCAGGAGCCACATTCTGCTGCTTTCTGTAATTGGTTCCCTATGCAACCTGTTGTGCACCACCTTATCTTTGATATTCAGTGCCCTGCTGAATGACACCCTTGGTTTGATTCCTACAGCTCTATTTACAGTAGTGTCTCTAGTTAGAACAGGCCAGTTTTTACGTATAATATTACCCACCCTACTAGCTAAGCCACTGAATTCTGTGACAAAGGTTACAGGGTTGACCTCATTCCTGGAGTTGTCTCTAGTGCCTTTACATTGTAGCAGTTGACTTCTATCTTGGTCCGGTGTTTTCAACTTAGCTGTTTCCAACAGTTCCCTATCATACTTTCTTGCCAAAAACCATGTTTCTATCTCAACTGCTTGTTGTAAATAAACTTCATCCTGGCTGCAGTTCCTTCGCAGTCACAGCATTTGACTGTATGAGATGGAATTTTTGAGTTTGGGGGGTGGGTTGGTGGGCACTGTTCTCCCTTAGCAAAGAATTAGTGGCTGTATTTTTCCAAAAGCATTGGGTAGTAACAATCTCACCTGGTGTGCTGGAAAACTTAAGATCTAAAAAATCAAATTTAACCGTACTGGCAGTAAATCTTAAATTAAAATCATTCTCATTCATCCAACTCATAAATTCAGGAATTTTAGTTCCATCCCTCTCCCAAATGCAAACACAATCATCGATATAACATAGAAACATAACATAGAATGTGTCAGCAGAAAAGGACCTCCAGGACCACCCAGTTTGCCCATTAACCATAACCATAACCAGTACCCATAACGATGCCAAAATTTAATATACTTATGGAAGAGGCTGATCTGTGCATTGTAAATTTGTAACATACCCTCCCCATAGAACGGATGACCCTCTCACTCCATCCTGTCCACTCAGGCACCTCCACCATAACCCCTGCCCCCCCACTCACTGTAGTAGCCAGATGCCTCCTTGTGATAGTGGCTGGCACAACACCGCCGCTCACCGGCCACCATCTGAATGACAGGGAACAAGAGCGGCCCTACTATAGAAACAGCTATTTTTGGAATATTAATAGTTCTATATTGAAGGAAATCAGGGCGTGAGAGTACACTAGGGACTATTAATAGTTATCTCAGGAGGGAAATTGGGGGCATACTAGACCAGCAGGGTCTATTAGTAATTCTATCAGGAGGGTGAGTGGGGGGGCACCCTAGACCACCAAGGACAATTAACAGTTCTAACAGCAATGCAGTGGGAGTGATGGGACAGTAGATCACCAGGGACTAATAATATTTCTATAGAGAGAGCAATCAGAGACAGTGGGAGGACACTAGACTATCAAGAACAATTTACAGGCAGCCTTGACAGATGCTCTGTGTGTGTGTGTGTGTGTGTGTGTGTGTGTGTGTGCAAACTCCACTTCTTTCATTTATTTTGATATTGGGTAGGCACACTGGAATATACATTCCTTTTCAGGTATGACCTGCGGTCAGTATAAATACATACAAAATACTATAAATTTCAAGGAATATTCTCATTGTTGAATACATAGACACAGAATACAATATTAATGTTATTAATTAAAACAAGTACAAACATCAAGCTTTCTTAAATATTGAGATACAGCTGAGGAAAAAGAGTTGTATGTAGCAAACATTGTGTACGAGTTGGAAATGCATTCCAAATAAAAGAAGCACAATAAGCAAATGTCTGTTGTACAGCTACAGTATAAACAAATGTGATAATGATAGCATTTGCTCAGGGCCTGTAATGAAGCCCTAATGGGATTCAAATGACCCCATAGCATCTTGTTAGTACTATAGGGCCATTTACATAGGGCTGTATGAATATGTCAGATTGCTACACAGGAACAATTACCATTAGTAGGTCCTACCAGGCCATTTGCTCCCACAAGCCGCATAGCTCCTTACCGGCCACATACCTCATGTGACAAGTAGGGGGTTGTGGTTTGTGGACCAAACTGGTATAGTGCCTGTCTGGTATATTGGAACATGACATTAGTGCTCGCTATGTGCTTCGGGTATGTTCCAGTATACAAGTAATTTGCTGCAGGCACTACTTTACTCCTGGAGCAAACTTTTTGGGAGCACAGTCTAGGATCTTTGAATATCCTGGCCACAGTGTTTTAATGAAAGCTTCTTGAATACAGAAGTCTTGCATCTTGGTACTGTGGCTTTAATAACTTTTCAGAGTCATTGCGTTTAAAGAAAGGTTACTAAGGGTCAGGTCAGGGCGGATTAAGGGGACAAATGGGGAGCTGCCCCAGGCCCCCATATAGATTAGCCCCAGTAGTCGGAGGCGAGAGACACTTTTAGTAGGTGGACTGGTGGTTTGTAAATCATGCCACCTCTGGCCAAGAAGCTGAAAGTTAAGCTGAGTCAACTCCTCCCCATAGGCCCCCTCGCAGCTTGCTCTAAAAACGCTATGAAAGCAGCGTGACTGAAGAAGCACATTTATTAAATAAAATAAAAACACCCAAGCCCCTGCCACAGATAGGCCCTGCAAGCCTACATTGCAGATTTCTCTCGTCTCCTTCCCTCAGGTGGTACAGTACTGGTAAGGATTTATTAATTCATGCCCCCCGCATGAGTAAAGTGTGAATCAACTCCTCGGGAGCTTGCTCCACAAAGCAAAACAAACAAAAAAATGACTTTGGGAAAGGCTTTTTAATTAAAAGAAAACAAAAACACAAGCCCTCGGACCTCCTGCTACAGATAGGCCCCGCAAGCCAACATTGCAGAAGATTTCTCTCGTCCCCCCAACCTTCCTCCTCCGTTATTTGCAGCCTGCAGCTAGAGTCGGGTGACTTGCTAGAAAAACAAACTGGCACCGTGTGGCACAAGAAGTGAAGAAGGCTAACTATGCAAGCACCGTGATCTATCTCCTTAGGATACTGACAGGTTTTCCATTTTGTTGAGTCTGGGACTGGACCTGGACCGGTGCAAGTTGCGACCAGACCTGGCTGCCGCTGCATAATACAAGGAGGGGCGCTAGGGCCAGGAGCTTTGCATACAATCCATCTGGGCAGCATTTTTTAAACCACTCTTTCTTGGTGGTTTTTGAGGCTCAGCATGCACTTTGCCAGCGGCAGCACTCTGCACTGCCATTCATACGCCATCGCCACTCTATCGCTAGTAGCATGATTAATCGATGCACTGTTCTAAACTGCCTGCTGCTGCTAAACTAAGGAGTTTCAAACAGAGCGCCAAGCAACAGCAGACAGCTTGAGTTCAGTAAGTGGCTTAGAAAGTTGATATCTGTATTTTATTTTTATGCTGAGATAATTGATCTGACCTTGTTCAAAGAAGAGATAAAGGGACGTGCGTGTGTGTGTGTACATGCATGGATCCTCTAACTCTGAAATAAATGGAATTAATCATTCCTTTGATATCCCATGAGCAGATAAAGGTATGACATCAGTCTGTTTATTTGGAGTCATACCATTTGTACATTGAACTGCACGCTTCTGTACAATGGGTACATACAGTAACTTACTGTTGTTTGAGTAGGATGCATACCTCTTAGTAAAGCACTGTTTAATTTTGTTTAATTTATTTCCTTAAAATAAACTTGTGATTAAAGAGGTTACTTAAAGATTACTTTGCTTTTCTGAACAGGGTCTAGAGGAGAGCGACTTCAATAAAAGCCCAAAACTCACCACAGAGCATCTAGACCCCCAGAGCATCTGAGCTCATGGCCTTCATGTCTTGTACAGTACAATAAATATAACATTACAGACTATGACAACATGACAGGGTGTTGTGCTTCAAGTTACTTGTTTCTCCTGTGAATAATGGGGTAGTCTCCCATACAGTTGTTATGGTTAATAAACAATGTGCTCAGTAAATGTTGCGCAAAATTAAACATTTTGGTATGAAAAGTTGGGCGTTTTACATGGCCACCCAAGTTGTGAGTGTCCCAGGCCCCCCAAGGCTTGATCTGCCCCTGGGTCAGGTGCATCAATTGACATCTTCTTTTAAACTAGAGTTTAGAAAGGTATGTTAAAGTCACTTTGCTGTATGTTTTGCTTCTAAAACCTTAATTTGTGAGATTTTCAGTTGTTTGCATTGTAGTCCATGCAGGTTTTTTTGTCTGTGTGCTGAGGCATAGTGTTACAGAAGTGTGTGAGGTAGGAAGAAAATGTTTTGGGGATGTTTTTGGTAGCTTTCTGTGTATTGTTTCTGGTCTGCGCTCAGAGACTGTTTCATGGTACTGTGCGAGGTAGGAGGACAAAGTTTTGGAGAATACTGTTTTAGTGATTGCTTGTTTGCTTTCTATTGTTTAGGGTTTTTAGTTCTTTCTCCTTGTTAGCAATTTGTAATGTGGCATTTTTATTTTCTTTGTTATTTTGTTGTACTCCTTACTTTGGTGTGTTGGTTCTCAATTTGTTCCTGTGGTTGACTTTTGTTTTTAGGGGTGTGTGTAAAGGGGATGGGGTCTGTGATGTGACTGGATACTGTGGTTGTCATTTTCATACTGATCTTTGATCTCTACATGTTATTTCCCAGGTAACAAGTCTTCAGGGTATGATATATATAACCATATTTCAATTAATGAAGTGGCGAATTGCTAAGAACACTTTGATAAATATAAAGATTAATCTTTGTATTTTGTGCTTTTACATACCAAATGAGAAGGTTTAATATCAGGTCTCAATATGAGTGGTCAGTCAGTGTGGTTAGTCACCTCCAGTGTTGTTTCTGCTGCACCTTGTAGCCACATCCTGTCAGCTTGAGAATGTTATTTTCTGCCCACTCACTGTCCTCGTACTAGTCTCAGTTCAAACATAGCAGTTAGTGCTTCTGAAAAATAAAAAAAGAAACCATTCAGAAATTCAGAGCTTCTGTGCATCAGCCATCTTGAGGAAACAAGTCCACAGAGATTTTTCTCCATGGTCCTGTCCATCCGGGACATGCCCTGTTCCCAGGGATATACCCTGCTCTGGCCCATTAAGACCAGTTCTCCCCTAGATCCCTACTCACCCAACATCCCCACAGTTCTCCTCTCTATGGCAGGGGCTCCAGGGGGAGGGCAATCCACTCCCCTGAGACAGCTTACTGGTGGACTATGATAAAATGTCAGTGTGCGCAAGGACCCATGGGAGGACTTTTGAAACCCCAGTCAGCATATACATGGTTAAAGGTTTTTTCCCAGTTTTGTCCGTGGGTTCTCCCTCCTCTCCTGATGTGAGCATAGCCCACTGAGCAGCCTTGGCTGCACACAGCAATGTCCTGTGGAGGGAGGAGGCTCTTTGGTCCACCGCAGGAGCTGCTGTGGTCCAACACCATCCTTCTTCAACTACAGTGCACTGCCAAGTGGCAGCCGCTGGGGTCTGGGCTGCCTCCTGATTCAGCATCCTGAGTTCACTCCTCAGCTCAGGTTGCCTGCACAGCAGCAAAGTGTGCTACCGCTGGGCCATCGGAAAATCTGAAACAATTGTAATCAAGCCTCCGAACTGCTCTTTCTCAGTCATTACATCCAGCTCCTCATGCTCGTCGACTCACTCATCGTGATTGAGAATACCATGTGGCCACCACAGTGGTAGCATCCACTCAGAAAACAGTTCCCACAACACTGACCATTGAAATGCAGAGACTGCCACATCTTCAAAAAGCCGAAACAATCTTCACAAAAATTAAAAATAAATAAGAAACAAACACTGTTTACTTTTACATTTTTTAAAACATTTACAAAAATCTTCATTCCTCTTCACAGTCAGGCATGTAAGTAACTGGTTCAATTGTTGATAAGACAACTGATTTGTACTGCAAGTAACATCTCAGGTTGATTTCCTTTCTCATTACTCAATTTTCTTTTTCCAGAGTTTCTCCACATAGCAGTATTGGAATGCTATCCTAAACCACTGGCAAAGTAGGACAACCCATGGGCCTCCCAGGAATCAGATTTTTATACACTATTCTATGTTGCCAACAGTGCAGCACAGCACTCATTGCTTCATCACTTATTGTTAGGCAGCACTGTTGGTAACATTTCATAGTGAATAAAAAGCTTACTCCTGAACAGCTCATGGGATATGCCCTCTATGTATACTAAATTGTACTGTTATAGTTATGTAACCGATGCTTGTGTGCACAGGAGACCATTGAAAATGAGTTTCAGCTCAGCTGTGTTTTACCTATTCTTTGAAAATAAACTTATAGAGTATGGTGGAATGCTGTTGACAATGGAAATCCATTACTGGAATTTCATAGGTGTGCTGCAGTAGCTATGTCTTCACGCTGTTGTGCTGTCCTAGTGATGAAACTACTGCAGCACAATGACATAGTGTTTGGCTAACTCACTAAACTGCAACTCCGATTGCTGAATCTGAAACTGACAAAAACAGTGTCAGCGAATGTGACTGATGCATATTTTTCTTTTACAAAATCTAAAATTGGGCTACCTTCTCCTCATCCACCATCCAGATGCCTTCAGTTCTCAACTTGGTAGCACCTGAATGAATGAAACACTATAGCCAGTGAAGTTGTTAACACGTAGACTGTTCTGCGGGCAAAAGCAAAATTTTCCCCTTAGTTATATGCTGAAACTCCACCTACTCTCAATAGTATATGCACATGGAAAACCATACACTATGAAAAATGGTGTATGACTTTCCATACACAAGCAAGGCTGAATCTGAATCTTGAGGTTGCTGTGGCAACTGGGGGACCTCTTGAGCTACTCTCTCGATTCAAACACAGCCTGGTTGTGTATGGAGAATCATATACAGTCCTTTATACTACTACTACAATATTAGTGCCACTGGTTGGGTCTGTCAGTATAGCCTAGAGTTTTTTTTTTTTTTTTTAAGTTTTATTTATAGGGTGCCTAGCAAAATACATCAAAGAAAAGACAACAGATAAAACACAATAACATTTTCAGAATGAATAAAATTCAGAATTATTCAGAATTACAGCTTTAAGATAGACTTTAAATAATTAGGCTAGATTGGGCTGGAAGATCAATCCATAAAGGCCAGGCTAAAGAGGTGGGCCTTCAGCCTTAGCTTGAAAACACCAATTGTGGGGGCCTCCTGGACTGCAGGTGGAAGCTAGTTCCACAGGGTTGGCCCAGAGACACTAAAGGCATGGTCACCCGATGTCTTGAGCCGAACCCTGGGAATGTCCAGGAGACCCCGCGAAGAGTAGCAGAGGGAGCGAGCAGAGGTTTCAGGATCTCTGACAAGTAGCCAGGACCCAGTCTATATAAGGCCTTCTAGGTGAGCAAACCCACCTTGAAAAGGACCCTCCGCCTGACAGGCAGCCAGTGTAGAGCACGCAGGACCGGGGTTACATGACTGGACCAAGACAGTCCCATCAGCAGCCAGGCTGCCGAGTTCTGCACCAGCTGCAGTCTGTGGAGGATCCCTCCTGTGACCCTGAAATATAGAGAGTTGTAGTAGTCAAGCCTAGAGGTGACAAAGGCATGTACTAAAGTCGGCAAGTCCTCAGGCAGAACGAGGGGCTTGAGGCTGGTGATGTTCCGCAAGTTGTAAAAAACACTTTTAACTACAGACAATACCTGATCTTCAAAAGTCAGCCTACTGTTCAGGATCACACCCAGATTATGCATCCTCGGTGAAGCCACCAATGAAGCAGACACCAGGAAAAGACCTGTGCTAGCTCCAGGTGGTAACCCATCATGCCCATGACCTGTCTCAACCACTAGCACCTCCGTCTTATCTGGATTTAGTCTCAGCCAGCTGGAAGCCATCCAGTCATTGATTTTAGCCAGACATCTGTTAAGCATGTCGACAGCACTGGATGTTCTGGGTGCAAATGACAACTACGGCTGAGTGTCATCTGCATAGCAGTGAAACACCACGCTGTATTGCCGAATAATCTCGCCCAGGGGCAGCATATACACTGCGAACAGCATCGGCGGCAAGATCGAGTCCTGTGGTACTCCACATGACAGTGGCATTGGGGAGGAGGAGAAATTTCTCATCACCACCCACTGCACCCTATCAGATAGATAGGACTTAAACCATCTGATGACAGCACCGGCGAGTCCACAAAACTCACAGAGCCGATTGAGATGCATGACGTGGTCCACAGTGTCAAATGCTGAAGACAGAGAGATTGAGGAGCACAAGAACTGACTTGTCTCCTCTGTCTCTAGCCCTGAGCAGATCATTATGCACCCTAACTAGAGTTGTTTCCATGCTATGTCTGGCCCTAAAACCCAACTGGAATGGCTCATAGATATCAAAGGACATGAGGTGATCCTCAAGTTGTTGTGCCAAAAGTTTCTCAACAATTTTGCTCAAAAAAGGCAGGTTGGATGGTAATTTTCCAGGACATCTGGGTCAAGGGAAGATTTCTTAAGGAGGGGTCTTGCCAGTGCTTCTTTCAAAGCTGCTGGGATCACCCCCTCCACCATCGAGCACCTGGCAATCCCGGTGAACACTGGGCCAACAGCCTTGGCACATCCCATTAAGAAACGCATTGGGGCTGGGACCAGTTAGAGTAATGTTTGAGTAAGGTTAGTGTAATAAGCTGTGAATGAGCTTGGTACATCAAGTAGAGCAGGGATTAATTCCCACAACCACTGCTTGCATTCTGTGTGACTCTGAACAGGTCCCTTAACCACCCCAGTGCTTCTGGGTCACCCCTAAAAACAGACACTTCTGCTTAGTGGGCCTTACCCATTTACCAAAGAATAAACAAACAAACAAGCAAGCATTGGTGCATTAGTACCTGTCTTTCGGCAGACCACTGTGTGGCATTGCTGAGCTTGTACCCTACCTCAGTCTCTTAGGAGGTAGTGAGACGTGCCACCACTGGTTTAGCCTAAGATTACACATCTTGTTGAAAAAAATATTCAATTAAATTTCTATTTAAATGGTATAGCAATTACTACTACAGTAGTGACCAAGAAAATGGACTGGCTGTCACTGTAAACAACAAAGTTAGATGGGAGCCACAGTGAAGAGTCACAGCAGATTAATCAAATAAAATCCTTGCCTGGAAGATTTGCCAATCCTGTGTGGTAGGTCTTTTGATGTAAAAAGTTTCTTTCCGGTCTGATGTATGGATTCTAAGATTTGGATAGTGCTAAAACCTTAAAAGTCACTTTTTTTTTGCATTGTATTCCTCATTGCCTTGGATCCACACAGTGTGGAACTTTGGTATGATTTCTTTATGGTACAACCAGCTTGGGTAACAGCACTGCCATGCTTAGTTTGATGACAAAATATTAGTCTGTTGTAAAGTTATTACATTTTTAGGTTCCCATTGTTTTAATGGGGATTCCCCTGTCCAAATTAGAGGGATAAAGTTTGACCAGGAAATAACCTTGTGAAAAGGATTCTTTCTCGCAAGATCTGTTCCTTCTTCATCAGGTAAAAATCCTGTTTCATGAGGGAAAAATCATTTTTCACCAACCACCATCTTTTTTCCCCCCACAAACTAAAAAATGTGGAAAATCCATAGAAATGTAATTTTACAAATCACACACTTGAACCTAGCTAAACAGGACCTGTTTAGCTAGATTCTGGTGTTTGCTTTTCACAGTTCGGGCCAGAAATACTTTTTCTGGGCAGCTGAATCCCGGGTGCCCAGCTTAGTGAGAGGAGCCTTCTGCCATGTTCTCTGTATGAGAACCACAGATATGGTTTAGTTCTGCAGTTTTGCAGCTGAACTCTTGCTGCCAGCTGCAGTGTGCATTCTGAGCCCCATTTTCCCTGGTGTCTAGTGGCACCCCTCACTCCCCGATCACTGTCCCATATATTTCACGGTGTCTAGTGATACCCCACACCCTCCGATTGCTGTCCCCTACTGCCTTGAATGTGTATTCCCTTCTTTCCCCAACCAACATTGAAATATGCTACAACACCAATCTCAAAAATGGGCATAGGGTAGGAAAAAAGGCCAGATATAGGGGATGCTACTTTCTAGGCAGTGCTACATAATCTGTACATGATAGCCCCTCCCCCCTCCCCCAGCCCACCGAGTCTCAGACAAGCGATATCGCTGATGTTAGGACACTTTTTGAGGAACTGAGTTTATAGCAGGACCTAATAAAAAGTTTTTTCATGAATTGTTAACCTTCACTTTTTGTTCATAGTTTAGAGTGGTGGTTCAACAAAATAACAGCATAGGATTATGCAATATGTATGGTATGCATTAAATGAAGGAAACCTCACCATCCCTTTATAGTCTAGGTTTATTAATTTCAGCCTATGTTTTATAGAAGTTCAACCTAACCTACAAAGTTGGCTCCCTCGTCACAGCTCAAGTTTACCAATGAATGTACTGTAATTTTACCAAGGTCAGTCAACATTGCAGTGAAAGTGTGAGACAAGAGTTCTAAAATGCTGCTGTTTTTCCCATCTGTTGTCTTCCTGCCTGCGTTAGTGTGCATTGTTGTAACATCTTGTGCCAGAGCTCCCCCTCTAAATCTCCAGCCTTACCAGCATGTTTCCCAGTTACTGGAGCTGACTAATGAACTGCCGATACATGGTGGAGGAAGACTGCAACATCATCACCAGAGGAGGAGAGGCAGTTGACTTTAAAAGCACCACACTGCCCACAGTGCGAGTGCTGTGGTGCGAGCATGATAGCGAGTGCCACTCGGCAGAAAGAAAACACCATTATCAGTTTGTAGTAATTGTAAAACACCGTAACTGTTTTTGAAGTATTGTGCATTTATTTTAAAGTAGTATATTTAGACAGGCTATGTACTAGTTGCTACAGTATAACCAGTCTAGAATCTAAAGGAGTAGTTAAGTATCTTATAGGTAAATGTACCACACTCATTTAAAAAAAAAAAGTCTTTACTATTGTACTTGAGGTATTCGCAACTACTTGGGGTATTTTTCCCTGCACAGGAAAGGGTGATAGATATTGTAATCTTATATTTATTTCTTTTCTGCTTGTTCCATGCATCTTAACATGAAGCATTATTGGTTAGTGGTGTTGCTTTTATGCCTATATGGCCATTTGGACTACCAGACAGGTAAAATGGTAGACACCACAAGCTGGGATAGGTTTGATAAATTAATCCCTCAAAGTACAGGTCTCTTGGAGTATTATAAATTTCTATCCAGTTTTGGAGTTTTTCAGGGAGATTTGACACCTTACTTTTTGTTTAGAGATATGGTGAAATATCTATCCTTTAGGAGAGGATCTTGGACTGTAAGGTATTTACAATCTAGTTACCTTACTCAACATAAACCCCAATTAGGTGTAAAAAAAGAATCTGTTGGGTTCTTAGGTTTATTTTTATTATGACACTTTTGGAAAGCGGAGACATTCACCCAAACCCTGGCCCTTTAAATTCCACCATTCTTGTTGAACCAAATGCAGACTTATTGAGAACAAATGCCTTAAGTATTGTTCATTTTAATGCTTATAGTATCTGTAACAAATTAGATTTAATTAAAGACTGGATAAGGACTTACAATCCAGATATTATTATTATTTCAGAAACTTGGCTCAACAAAGTAGTTTCGGATGTAAGTTTGCAAATAGATGGATATCAGTTCTTCAGAAAGGATAGAAATAAAAAAGGGGGAGGCCATTTGATGTATGTAAATCTGTCTTTTGATGCTAGGGAAATTAACTGTGATTCACTGAACAAGGGCCTGGAGGCAGTATTTGTTGAAATACAAATTCCATTCATTAAACCTTTATTGGTCTCTGGAGTCTATTAACCTCCTAAATTTGAGAATACTGCTTTCTTAAGCCTTCAAATGTTTTTGGAGAATTTCAGGTACACCCATCAGTTATTTGTCACCGGTGATTTTAATGCAAACTGGTTCCAGGTGGAACCTACTAACAGCTTAATTGAGTTTCAAGAACATCTTCAGGTATCTTGATTACTGTCTGACCCTACTAGGGTTAACTGTAAGAATGTACAAAATTCCTCTTTGTTAGATCTTGTGTTTCCAAACTGGCCATCTGAATATTCTTATAGCGGTGTCTTGCCTGATAACTTTTCTGACCATCAGGTAATATTTGCTTTATGTAAACACCTAAAGTTGATTCAGCAGGCTCAGACAGTGCAGTGGAGAAATTTTAAGAATTTCAATTATGTACACTTTATGGTGGATGTTGAAATGATTTATTGGGACAAATTAGAACTGAGACCAACAGCTTCAGATGCATAAAAATATTTCCAGGAGGAAGTCACACAGATTTGTAATACACATGCTCCCTTGCAAAGAAGAAAGATAAAGGCAAATAATTGTAAGTGGTATAATGCTACCCTACATAAACTAAAAAAAGAGAGAGATGCCTGCTGGCACAAGGCCAAAATCTCTGGTACAAATACCGATTGGGCTTTTTATAGACAAATCAGAAACAAATATCTTAAGGAAAACTAAGTAACTCTTTTTTTGATCCTTTCCTGAAACAAAATCAAAATCAAAATTCCAGACTCTTTTGGAGTACAATAACTAAATTAATGGGTAAAACAGGTAAGGGAACAATTGGTAAAGCAGACATAAAGGGTGATTTGGTCCCATTGGGTAATTTAGTGGTAAATGAATTCAACAAATTTTTTTCTGAAGCTGGTCCAAAGGTTTCAGATAACAACTTAGCTCATAGTGATTTAGAAACTGCCCAGCTAAAAAAGGTAGGTATAGAGACTTTAGACAACAATTTAGTTTATAGTGAATTGGTGACTGATCAGTATAAAAAGAAAAACCACCCAAATAAGATAATGGGGCAAATTTTTAAATTAAGACATATTGAAGAACTTGAAATAAGGAAAGCGCTTTTAAAACTGGATATTAAAAAGGCCATAGGTTTGGACAATATAGATACTAGATTATTGAAGTATGCTGCCCTCTTTATTGCACATCCTTTGACTTATCTATTTAATTTTTCACTAATTATAGGAGAATTTCCTAAAGATTGGAAGATTGCAAAAATATCACCCATTTATATGGGTGGATCCCGGAACGAGATTAACTACTATCGCCCCATTTCCTTATTGCCCATTGTTTCCAAATTATTTGAAAGCCTAGTGGCTACTCAGTTAACATGTTTTTGGGAGGAAAGCAGACTAATGAATTCATATCAATCAGGATATAGATCCTCTTATAGCACGCAGACGGCCCTGGCAAAGGTGGTGGGTGATTTGCAGAGTAGTCTGGACAGGAGAATGTCCGTGGGTGCATTATTTGTAGATTTATCTAAGGCATTTGACACCCTGCACCACGGCATTCTCTCGTCCAGACTGCATGATATTGGGGTATGAGGGAAAGAGCTGACTTGGTTTGCTTCCTATTTGTTGAATAGGGAACAGCTGGTTGAAATAGGTTCCTTTAAATCAGAACAAATTAAAATGAGAAAGGGAGTTCCTCAAGGGTCTATATTAGGGCCCCTTCTTTTCAATCTTTATATTAACGTAGAGTTTAGTGATCAAGAAATAGATTACCATGTATATGCAGATGACACAGTTGTATATATTGAAGGGAAGGATCCTAAAAGTATTCAAACAAAATTCCAAACAGCTTTTGACAATCTATAGGTTTTTTTTTTCAGGAACACTGTTTGTGTCTAAATGTAAAAAAGACCAATTGGATTCTATTCTCTCGATTTAATGATTCAGATAATTTTGAAATTAAATCTATGCATGGCATTATTATTCAGTGGGTAGATAGTTATAAATATTTAAGATTAACTCTGGATGCTAAGTAAGCATTAATCACCGACAGACGAGGGCTCTACCAGTGGATTAATGCTCAGGTGGGGGGGTGGTGCATGAGGCCACATGCCAAGTGCTTCCAACCACACACTGGGCATTAATCCACAGGTAGAGCCCAACGCTGGAGGTGATTAATGCACTTGTAACATGGGAGCCACATAATAGCTTTCCTGTTCTGTGTGTCGCGTTGATATATCACAGTGGTAAACATCGACGGTGACATTCAGTAAGGTACGGTAAAGGCACTCTGGTTCATTAACCAACATTTGTTTATGTTATGATTTGTTTTCCTCGACAAAGACAAAGTTCGACACTGTTAACGTTTACAGCATCATTAGTCTCCCAGTATGAGAGCAGATGAAATTGAAGTGTACTATTCCTAAAAATTTGCTTTCCAGACTGAATACCTGCACAATTCTACTACAGGTCTCATGTCACTCACCTTGTTACTGATCGTCCACCCATCCTACTATTTGCTTCACTGCACAGAACCGGGATGTACCTATGCACTTCTCGCTGTCTCGGGGTCCTGGACACATCGGCAGAATGCACACTGTGAGACTGTGATTTACTACTGATTTGTTTATGTGTGTGCCACGGATCCACAGCCATTCTGCTTGGCGCTAATGTTTAGTTGGATATCCAAACTCCTCATTCCCGTTGCAGTACTACACTGTGTGGCTACTTCTGGTAGGGTGCCAGCAGGCTCTACTGGTGGGTTAATCACTGCTCGTTTTGCATCACCTGACACATTTTGACCAATCTTTTCTCTCCATTTGACTCATTTCTTTCAGCCCATGTTACAAGTTAAATCGGAGACCTCATATTGAAATTCTGATAAAGAACTTAGGCAAAAAACTGGGAGCACTATATAAAATAAGGCAGTATTTGTCACCAGAGATTAGATTAAGGGCGGTAAACAGTATGTTACTCCCTGTTTTAGATTATGGGGATGTTTTTTATGTAGGGCCATCAGGGTGAGTACTTGCTGGTTTAGACATCCTATACAACAGGATGGCACATTTTATACTCTAGGGGCGGGATATTCAGAAGGGTTGCACATGGCGCAACACAGTTGTACCATGCACGAACCCACTGATGTGCCCCAGCATGATATTCAAAGGGGAATTGAGCCTGACACAAATCCCAATGCCCTGTAGCGCATCAGTAATGTATGCAGCGCAGGTGGAGGGGGTGTGCCCATGCATACTCTGCACATACCGATATTCAGCCCAGGATGTGTTGAGCCCATGCATGCACAACTCCTACCTGCGTTGCACACAGGTGAGCCAAAAAAAAAGGAGCAACAGCTGGCCACCCACAGGTGAGCTGCCGTGACAGGGTGCAATGTGGCAGCTGCCACCTGTGGGTGGCCACCCAAGCTCCAGTGGCACCTTCATGGTGGTGCCCCATGCCCATCATGGGCACATGTAGAAAATAATAGTCCGACATCCTGGTGGTCCAGTGGACCTGCCTGCAGTGATCATGGGCAGTAGTATATGTACATTCATAATACACCATCCTGGTGGTCCAGTGGACCACTACAGTGAATCGTGGGCATATGTGAAAACACAACAGTCCTATATCCTGGTAGTCCAGTGGACCGTTCAAATTGATCCTGTGTCAGTAATATCTTTGACAGACTAATCCAACCCTGGTGGTCCCAGTGGTACCCTCCCACCTGCCCAGTGAGCCCCACTGCCCCACCCCTGGTCAGTGGCAGGTGTGCTCCCCACCCGCTTGCCACCCCTGCCACCCACCAACTGACTCTGCATGGTGGGCTGTACATCTACTGGTCCACAGTGTGACACAATGGGCATGCAGCCTATACAGATACATAGTCCAGATATGTGAATGGATCCATTCACATTTCTGGACTGTGTAGTATGATAGGGCTGCACGCCCATTGGCTCATGCTGTGACCAATGGGCGACAGTCCCACTGTATGGAGTCAGTCGGCGGGCGCGGGCAGCAAGTGGGTGGGGAGCTGCAGCCTGCCGCTGACTGGGGAGCGGGCGGTGGGGCCCAGTGGCGGTGGGGAGGGGTACCCTGGACCACCAGGGTTGGGCTTGGTCTGTCAATCGATATTACTGACACCCGCGATCGGGCTGCGAGGTGTCCACTGGATCACCAGGGATATAGGACTGTTATATTTTCCACATATGCCTGCAATTGGGCTGCGAGCGGTCCACTGGACCACCAGGGATAGTGTAATATGAATGTACATATACTACTGCCCGTGATCGGGCTGCAAGCGGTCCACTGGACCACCAGGGATATTGGACATGTTCTTACATTTACACATGCCTGCGATCGGACATTGGGGCACTTTGCCATGATGTGCAGGGGGCGTCGGTCCCCGACAGCTGCAGCCTGGCAGGGCGCCAGGCACAAGTCACCAGGGATGGGCGCACCTGCATGCAAATGTGGCCATAATGACATACACATTGCCCCATTTGTGCCTTGCATACATTATGGCCCCATTTGCATGTGCACTTTTGAATATCGTGGTGATTGTGCCTATCACAATGGCACTAGCACTAGCACATCCCCCTGCTCCACTCTGGCCACTTGTGCTGGCACAGTGCCACTGCGCCATGCACACTGCAGGCGGCCAAGGAGTGATATTCAATGATGCTGTGCCATGGCATAGCTCTGTTGAATATCACCCTGTCAACGCCCTGCACATCTAAGTTGTGCTGCGCCCAGGCTTGTACCACAGCCTGGTGCAGTCTGAATATCCTGCCCTAGGTACCTAGAGAGACTCACCACTGCAACTTATATAGATCTCTGCAGTTGTTAAAACTAAAAGACAGGAGAGATTGTCACCTTCTTATTCTTATATATATGGTATACAAACTTAACTTACCACAGTATCTATTAGACCTATTTTCTATTAGGGAAACTAAACTTAACTTGAGGTCTGCCTCCGGCTTAGAATTTGATGTTCCTAGATGCAAATCTAATGCAGGGAGATCTGTTATTTGGATTAAATGGCCCCTAGTATGGAACTCTTTACCCATTTCTTTATGTCAAAACAATAAGGTAATTAATTTGGATAGTATAAAACAGTGGTATAAAACTAGGTCAGATGTCTTATTAACTTGCTGTACAGGTGTATTTACCAAATAGAGAATTTGTTACATATTGTTTAATGATTATTGTCTGATCTCTGGTTGTATAGTTTGTACACTTGGTAGATTCTCCCTCTATCATGGTGATACCTGCCATGTAAAATTGCTTTTCTTTGTACCAATTTCACGATGTGTATATGCATATTGTGTCTAATTTTAGATAATGTTGTATGTGTAACTATTTATGATTCTGCATATTGTGTCTAATTTTAGACAGTGTTGTATGTGTAACTATTTATGATTTTTCTTTCTTTTTTTCGATAAAATGGACCTCCTTTGAAATTAGCTTTGTTTAACGGAGTAAGTAACAGCTATCTTAATTCATGAAATTTGAATAAAATTTTAAACAACAACAACATAAAAGGTGGGATACAAGGTGAGAATAATAATGACTTCCATATGAAACGAACATCTCTATTTGCAGACTATTTAGCCATACCTTTATGTCCTCCATTTTGTTGTATGCTACAGTATGTGCATAATCACATGTATGTTGTTAATTCAAACAATAAAATGTTTAACTTCAAATTGATATAATCTGACATTGGGATGCCCACCACCGGTGTCAAATGCCCCCCCTGCAGCCCGTTGTTTTTTTTGCTCAGCTGACATCTGTGGGCCCAATCTCCATGTCAGCATTTAGACCCCCCCCCCAGCAGTGTGGAACACTGGGAGCCCACCCCCAGTGTCCTGAAATATTTTTTATTAAATCCTGCAAAAAAGAAAATGGTCCACCAACATCTTTTTTTTACATGAAAAAAAGAAAATGGTCCCTTGTCATCTCTGCCATACCCATCCCCCCCATTCCAACCCTCCCACTGAGCACCCACCACTCCACACACGCCCCTTACCCTAAACTTACCAGAGGAGGTTGAACACTGTCATCTTCTGTGGACCAAGACATGTCTGCATTCTTCAAAGCCGAACCATGAACTGAGGAATAAAGGTAAGTGCCATATAATGCATTTCAATGGTGTTTTGAACTTATGTTCATAACTAGGAATGTGCGGATATCGGATCCAATAAATAAATCTGGTCGGATTTTGCACTTTCTGACCCGATCCGATCCAAACAGATATTGCTTTGAATATCGGGTCAGATACTCAATTTCATATATTACATATTCAGAGGGAGAGGGGAGTTGGATATTTTTATTTGTACCGAAACTAGTACCTACCACCCTCCAGTGTCACTCATGTAGCCCAGCTTTCACAGAAATGCACTGCCTGCCAATACAAAAAAGAAACTGCAGAAACTGCAAAAGGTATATTTTTTCTTTTGCCTCCCCTTCCCATGCAAACCCACTGCCCCGTTTGCTTCACTCATGAAAAGCAGCCTGTCAGACTTTCACAGATTCAGTTATAAAAACAATGTAACTCCCTGTCATTTTCCCATTGTATTTAAAAATTGAAATGGCATGGGAAAACAATTGCCTTCATACTCCAGCGAATCGCCTTTTTTAAAACAGACCTGATGCCACTTACCAATATCAGGCTTCCATGATCGACTTCAGTCCCTGATAGGCAGTGTTGACTGGCAGAGTATTTCAGCCTTTCTAGATCCCACAGCAGCAGCACAGCTGTTTTACTCTAGTCTTGGTGCTGGTTTTGATGGGGTGGGTTGCAATTAGGCAGACATGGGGTGAGGAATGTTATAATTAAAGAGCACTTGTACCTCTGCTATCTGACCTGATAAATACCTGACCCGGTCGGATAGCGCCTTGTGATTATCTGGATCTGATATCTGGCAATTTTTTGCTATCCGCCCACCCCTAGTCATAACTTTGCCATTTTTTTGAAAATTTTCACCAAATTTTCAGCATGGCCTTTTTGGGACCCCACCTCATGAACACTGCAACTGTCATTTCAATAATCAGGCCTAGAAGGTGATTTTGTGGTCACTGAATGAAATAACCTTTCAGGATGGAATAATGAAATTTCACCACTAGTGTTCACTAGGTGGTGAAAAAATTCCTAAGAATGGCTGAGTTATGTGTGTTCATTGAAATTTTTCTACACACGTGCATAACTTTGGTAGTTTTTAATATTTTGACTCCAAATTTTCAGCATAGCCATTTTTTCATACCATCTCATGAACAGTACAACTGACATTTTTCACAACCTGTCTGAAATGTGTTTTCATACCTGTGGCGCCGAATGGCATTTTGGCACAGATTTGAAAATTTTCACCTACAGGGTTTATGAGGTGGGGTCATAAGAAGACTGTGTTGAAAATTTGTGGTCAAAATATGAAAAAATGCCAAAGTAATCACCATTCATTACAATTTCTCTATGCCTGCTCATAACTTCAGAAATGTTAAATATTTTTGCCCCAGATTTTCAACATAGCCTTCTTATTACCCCATATCATGTCCTATATGTCACATCTGTCATTTTTCAAATCCTGGCCGAAATGTATTTTCACATCTGTGGCATGGCATGGTGTTGCAGTTGTGAAGAATTAAGTTTTGGCATGGATTCAAAAAATGTTCTGTACTGGATACATGAAGTGGGGTAATAAGATGGCTATGCAAACAATTTGGTCACTGTTGCCCTATAAATCTAAGTGCAGAGCCCGGAGGGCCCTGTGCTTCCACAGCTACATACATATATGCATTTACAGAGGGATAGGAGCACAAGGTCCAAAGGACCCTGTGCTCCCATAGTAAAATAAGGATACTGTTATACCATCTCAAAAAGTAAGGAAATACATTGCAAAAAAATGTCATGCTCCAGTTAGGGTCAAAGTGACAAAAGTTGGGAAATGAGACATTCAGATTTCCCAAACATCCCACCCTCACAAACCATGCAGTAGAGCAGGTGAGGGGTGTGCATTGGGCTTCTCAAGGCTAACACTCACCCAATTCTCATAAAGTGTACACTTCTGACCTTATTAACAGATGGAATGCGGTTAGTGTTAGTCTTGAGAAGCACAAGGCACACCCCACATCTGCTCTCCTGCCTGATCTGGGAGGGTGGGGTGTTAGGGAAACCCTAATTACTCATATCCCAACTTTTGTCACTTTGACCCTAATTGGAGCATTAACAAAGTTTTTTGTAACATATGTATATGTATCTATCTATCTATACAGTGTATATACACATATATATATATATATATATATATATATATATATATGTAATATATATATGCATGAATATGTGTGTAGGCATTTTGCACATAATGCATGTGGAAATTCTAAAATACTACAATGTTATGAGTTGGCATCCTAACATAAATAAAAAGAAGCTGATTGCATACACATACAGATATACACAAGCTGGCAGTCTCATCTGAAGGCTGTTGCTTCTAATTTAAATTCTCATTTCTTGTTCTATTTTAAGAAACCCTCAGGGATTTCAGGAATGTTGAGACGTGCTGGTTATGCAGACCTAAAGTACAGGGTGGTCATGCATGGCTGGAGCAAGTTTGCTCGTATTTTGCATAAAAGCCCAAGAATAAAAGCATAGAGGGGACAGGGAGAAACAGGCATGTTTACTCTCTAAATGTAACTGTTCTAGATGATTCTATTTCTGATCTTGCATGTCTCTGCCAAGTAATAGGTTTAAACATAACTGAGCAGTGTTAAATGCTAAGTAGGTCAGTATTTGTAAACCAGGTTAAATGTGAGAAACTGTCAACATTAACACTTCTTGAATTGGGAGCGATAATTGCAGCACTGTTGGGCCATTACAGCAAGAATGCATCTAGAGATTAAATGATGCAATACAGGATAAAATGCTAACTGGTGCAGATTTCTAGTAGTGTATCAAAAATTTAGTTCCGTTGTATTTAAAAACAGAGTCACTGACTGCAATCAATTTAGAATGCTTGGAAATAATGTTTTATGAGTTTTGAATTCAATGTGTAAACCCACACTGAGTTTAATTTCAAGACTTCCTTGCTGCTTGCCGATCAAAAGTACATATCCACCACCGGCAATGGAGCCGATGTTGCCATAGCTTAGTCTGGTTCAATTTTAGTTGGTTACCATCTGTATCCCCCTTCCCCTCCCCTGGGATGAGGCTGAAAATAGGCAGCATTGTCATGCCCTCCTTTACCATTCAACAAAAACTAAAATAAAATAAATAAATACAAAAATTTAAAATAAATGCTGCCAACAGGACTGAGAAGTGCCTGATCATTACACTGGCTGAACAAGATGTGAGCTTGTACATATGCAGGACTGGTTTAGGGTGTGGATTTATCCTTAAATAGAGAAGATTGTGCAAACAAGGACCTTTGTGGAAAACTGCCCTTGGACTACAACTTGACAGTCATTTTTTTCACTTCTGACCCATTTTGCCATGGTGACAGGGTCAGAGGTTGACTGGCCAACCCATCAGAACAGGCTGCCTAAGGAGGGAGTCCCATGGGCTCTTGTACTTGTGACAGACCTAATTAATTCAGGCTCCTTTCCAGCTGCCAGTCCCCTGGTGAGTGACAATCCTCCAGGACTGCCTACTATGAGTGACAGCTCAATCAGTCAATCAGAGATGCTAATTCTCCAGTGAACAGTAGGGTCTGCATCAGACCCTCTTTAGTATGACTCTGTGAGTGATTGCTAAACAGAATGGGAGCTGAGTGATGTTGGTAGCTTGTGCTCCAAAGACAGACTACATGTCTGCTTGCCAAGATGAACAGAGAAGTGAGAAACAGATTCCCTGCTTGAACAGTGGTAATCATGTGCTGAGCACTGCATGAGTTGAAGTTGACAGCTGCAGCTTTAACAGAGACTTTTTGCTGGCCTGCAGCTTGTAACTGCAACTGAGTCTGCCCATCCAGCATCGCTGCCAGGTGCTGATCATTACCATCCCTGTGGGACTGGATGCCATGACATACACATGGTGGAATAGGACCCTGTCCCAGTTGTTATGGAAAGAGTTTGAATGCAAGGATATGTTCTTTCCTTTTCCTGTCTCTTGTCTGTCTGGTTGCACAACCAAAATTTCCTGTGAGATCTAGACTTTGATAACCTGACAGTCTTGCAATTCTTTGCCTCTCGCTATCTCTCAGTCTTCCCTTGCTTGTCTGTTTTTTTTCTCCCTTGCATATCTTCTGATATAAAAATATATGCAAATCATTATATGGAAGTGTAACTGATATTGGGATCCCTTTGTTTAGAAATTATATAGGGTTACTGTTGAAATGTATATAACTATAGTTTGAGATGATTGCAAAAAGCTGTTGAAAGCTCAATAGGTTACCTGAGTGCAGTTTTTAAGCCTTTTGCAAGAGCTGTGGAAAAGGGGGCCTCTGTTCTGGGACACTGTGTTCTAGCAGCACCTGCCTGATAATGACAAAAACACTTTGGAAGATGCTTGTTAAGAATGGAAGGGGGGTTGGAAGGACTTATAAGACAGAGCTGCAATTGCTCGCAAGTTGGACTGAAGGAAAACTCTGATGGATCTCCTCTATTTTATTTTGCCTTTGTAAATAGTTACACTGAACATTTCTTTTAATATTACTTCTAGTACAAATAAATATTTTTGGTGAATTCTACAACTGCTCCTGGTTTTTCTATGCTTCCTGACCTGTGCCTCGATGACAGATGGTGTCAGATTAAGTGGGATTTACACCATGCATACTCTAAGCCAGAAATTTTGTAAATGGGTACTGGAACTAGTACCAGAAAAGCATAGAGAAAGGTATGGTTTCTGCAGCAGCAAGTCCAGGAGTAGTTACCAGGGGAATGGCAGCCAAACTAGCAGAAACAAAAGTCCAAACTGAGATTGTGCAGCCAGTAGAAGTTATGGAAAAAGAATAGGCAGTGACAGAACCTGAAAGCCTGATAAACTTTTTCAAATGGTGGGCTATATAACAAAAAGAGATGGCAAAGCTGAGAGGAAAAGAGATTCAACGTTTAGAAGCACAGAGGAGAGAAGCAATGCAGCAACAGGAGCAGCAGAGGAGAGAAGAGATGCAGTGACAGGAGCAGCAGATGAGAGAAGAGATGCAGTGACAGGAGCAGCGATGGCTGGATGCCTTGCTAGCTATCAAAGGCAGAGGATGAAGCACAGACCCGGATAAGCAGCAAAACACATGCAACTTAAAAGCCATTAAACTTATGAAGTTGTGTCCATCGGATGATATTGAGGCATACCTGACAACTTTTGAAAGAGTTGCCACAGCCTGCCAGTGACCAAAGCAGCAATGGACAATCAGTCTGGTACTCTACCTGATAGGAAAAGCCCAACTCACCTATAGCAATATGGACACTGCACAGTCAGAAAACTATGACCTGGTAAAAAGTGAAATCCTGAAAAAGTATGACATCTCAGGAGAAACCTACAGGCAGAGATTTCAATCTCTGAAGTACAACTCAGTAGATAATCCTCGAGAAGCCTTCACCCGACCGACTCAGATAACTCCTGATAAAATGGCTCCAACCAGAGGGCAAAACAGTCCTACAGATCATTGACACATTTGCAATGGAGCAATTCATCAACTTCCTGCCTACAGATGTGCAGCTTTGGGTAAAGGAACATCTACCAAAAAATGGTGAAAAAGTTGTTTCTTTGTCCGAGGACTACCAAATGGCCAGACAGATGCCACAGCAAGGTAACAGCCAAGCACCGGTAAGACACTCTTTTTCCCATTTAAACTCCAAGCCTGATAAGAACTCTGGTGGGGGTAACAAATCTGTGCTCAAAGATGTTATTTGCTACAAGACTTGGTTTGCTGGCCAAGGCACCTAGCTTCACCTGAGCTCTTTCCTTCTAAGACTGCTTGAAAGGCAGAGTGGAGAAACTTACCAGAGCAAGGGAGAAGGATTAAGACTTAGTTTGGCTAAGCAGATTTACTGTGTGGTGGTGTTTTAATTTTTTACTCACAGGGATTGCTACTGTTTGTTGCTAACATTTCATTGCTTTTTTTTCTCTGATTCAAATTGTTGTTGCTGGTATACCTTCTTCTGCATTATTACAAGGTGTGCCTACAGGTGTGTGCTAACAGATTACTGCTGTAATCTTCTGATTCAAATTGTCTTTGCAAGGTATATCTTCTGTTACTGCTTTATTTTTCTCTGGAGCAAAGTGTTTCTTACAGGGTATATCTTCTGAAATTACTGTATTACAGGTGGAGCTTACATTTTGTGACTTTTTATCATTGGGCTAAGCAAAATTACTGTTTGACACTGTGTTTTATTTTATTCTTGTTTGTTGAAAAGGTTTGTTGTCTCAGAGGTGTTTCAGTCTCCTTCTCACATTGAAGGAGCTAATTGCTTTTCCTCCCACAGCTCTTCCAAAGGATTAGGTGTGTATGTGGGGTGGAGCTGGCACACTGTCAGTAATTTCCAACAGAAAGAAGGGTTAAAAAGTCAGGTTAGTTGATATCTTGGAGGTAGAAGACTTGGTTTGCTGGCCAAGGCACCTAGCTTCACCTGAGCTCTTTCCTTCTAAGGCTGCTTGAAAGGCAGAGTAGAGAAACTTACCAGAGCAAGGAGAAGGATTAAGACTTAGTTTGGCTAAGCAGATTTACTGTGTGGTGGTGTTTTATTTTTACTCACAGGGATTGCTACTGTTTGTTGCTAACATTTCATTGCTTTATTTTTTCTCTGATTCAAATTGTTGTTGCTGGTATACCTTCTTCTGCATTATTACAAGGTGTGCCTCACAGGTGTGTGCTAACAGATTACTGCTGTAATCTTCTGATTCAAATTGTCTTTTGCAAGGTATATCTTCTGTTACTGCTTTATTTTTCTCTGAGCAAAGTGTTTCTTACAGGGTATATCTTCTCTGAAATTATTACAGGTGGTGCTTTACAGGTTTTACAGTTTTATCTAACATTAGGATAAGCTTTCAGGGTTACTACATTTGTTGTTGACTGATTGTTTCTGCTCTTACCTCCTTGTTCTTGACGTGGTTCTTCTTTTAGGCAGAAGGGCCCAGCCACCCACCCATCCCCAACCACCCCACGCTCACACTTTTTATAGGGTACCACAGTTGTGACACTTCCTGTGGCAGAGCAGGAAGGGCGGATCAGTGGGGCCTCCACAAGGTGATCTCTATTTACAGGGCACTAGTAATTTAACTTGTTATAACAAGTTAAACAAAGCACAATTAAACCATTACTTGCATTTTATTTTCCTTCTAATTACTCTGACTAGGTTACAAACCCAGCAACTTATTTGGAATGGATTTCATTAACTGCAGGTACTGTGGAACGATTTTCAGAAGGACAGTCTTACAGGATTTAGGACACTGTCCTACATGCTCGGCCTTTGGCGATCTTAGGTCTCAGCTCCGGGCAGCATGGGCAGAGATTGCACGCCTCAAATTTCATATTGAAGAGAAAATACATTATAAGAACCACCCGCCATTTCCCCAGCACCCAACAGAAAAACCTCGACCGCAGAGGGTAGTTGGTCCAGGAGGTTGGCAGGTGGTTAGAGGAGAAAATCAGGTGCCCCATCACCTCTGCTCTCCAACACATTACCTCCTAAAACCATATAAACACTACAACAGGTATCTGCCTCTATCTCTGAAATCAAATAAAGAGGCAGAAGACACTGCAGAGCAGGACACTGCAGCACAGGAGCTAGCACAACAATACTCACCCAAATCAGGAACCAAACTAAACAAGCACAAAGGAAATCCAAAAACTACTGATCATAGGAGACTCCATGATTCGGGAGTTGATACCATCTCCAGCCAGGGGTGATGGTCAGATGTCTCCCAGGTACATCAGCATGGAGAGACACTGACCGCATTGCTAAAATTGTTCACAAAGCAGGAGAAAACATTGATGTCCTAGTACACATAGGGACTAATGATCTCGCCAGCCGTCATGCTGAGACCAGGAACACCTGGACTAGGCTGGGTGACAAACTATCATCTATTTCGTCTCGCATCTCCTTTCTGAGATCCTGCCAGTCTGGGAGAAGGGAGCAGATGGACGGAAGGTCAGAGAAGGGGAGATAGGGAGCTAAACACGTGGCTCAAGGACTGGTGCCAGGAAAAAGGACACGGATTTGTAGGGAACTGGCAACAGTTCTGGGAGCTAAAGTTCTTTAATTTGATGGACTGCATCTGACTAAAGAGAGTCAGTGCATTGGGGCAGAAGTTTGACGTCTTTGCAGAATATTTAAACTAGCAAATGGGGAGAGGGTGCACTTACACGTCGAATGGGAAGAACACCCTCCCCTCAGCTAGTGGTCAAACAGAATTCAGCGTGTTTGCCGCTCACATCACCAGGTAAGAAAAAGGTTTGTCTCCCCATACGATGCACAGGGTAATGCCAAACTTCACCCAACAACTAACACACCAAAAATCTGGCCAATGGAAAATCATGTACACAAATGCTCACAGCCTGGGAAATAAGATCCCAGACCTGCAGGTAATAATGTCAGAGGCTAAACTGGACATAGTAGCCATTAGTGAGACGTGGTTTACCAGTAACCACACTTGGGAGACTTCAGTACCTGGCTATGTATTGTTCAGAAGAGACCGAGGTGCAAAGGGGAGGAGGGCCCTGTATGTTAATGAAAATATCAAAGCTACAGAAATTCAGAATACACATAAGGAGCCAGAAGAACTGTGGGCCACCCTGGAAACAGGAAATGGGACAGCCATAAGAACTGGGTTGTCTACAGGCCCCAGACCAGAGGAGGACATAGACACATTACTGTTAGAAGATATACAAACATGACAGCTAAAGGGAGGTTCTGATAATGGGAGACTTCAACATGCCAGATACAGATTGGTCAATACCAGCAGGAACATCTGCAGAACTAGACTCATAGTGGATTCCCTGCAGGGGAGGGCCTCAAACAACTGGTACAGCAACCCACAAGAGACAGGGCTATCCTAGATCTAGTACTGACTAACAAAGAAGGATCACAGATCTCCAGGTAGAAGGTCACCTGGGGCCAGTGACCATCACATGGTATGGTTCAATTTGGCTACTACATCTAAATCATCCCATTCCAAGGCAAAAATATGGGACTTCAGAGGAGCTGACTTTGATAAGATGGCCAACAGAGTTAAGCTAGCCCTGGCAAAAAGAAACACAGGTGAGGAGGTACAGGCAAAGTGGGCAAGCATTAAGGTTACAATACTTGAAGCAACATCCCATTGTGTTAGACAGAAAAGGAAGTGCAAAAGAAGAAGGAAACCACTTTGGTTCTCAAATACAGTAGCAGAAAAGGTCAGAGCCAAAAGGCTGGCCTTCAGAAAATATAAGGAACACAGCGGATGAAGATAGGAGGCATACCAATCTGCCCTAAGGGAAGCAGGTCAGTGAAGGGCAGGCAAAGTCCCAAACTGAGGAAACACTAGCACAAACAGTAAAGAAGGTGACAAGACTTTCTATAGATACATTAGTGAAAGGAGAAAGTCCAGAGGAGGTATTTAAGCAATGGAGAAAGGGAGCATGTGAGGAGGAGGACCCTGTAAAGGCATCTGTCCTAAATAGATACTTTTGCTCAGTATTTACTGAAGAGAAGGTAGGGCAGGGCCCACAGCTCAGCATCATGGACACAGGGGGAGGAGGTGAGCACTACTCCTTCACAAAGAAAGGGTCCTACAAGAGCTGCTAGGCTCAGGTGGATAAGACAATGGGACCTGATGGCATACATCCCAGGGTACTTAAGGAGCTAAAGGAGGAACTAGCAGAGCCATTAGCAGAATTGTTTAGTGAGTCTCTGAGCACAGGAGAGGTCCCAGAAGACTGGAGAAGGGCTCATGTGATCCCACTCCACAAGAGTGGTAGCAGGGAGGAGGCGGGGAACTACAGACCGGTCAGTCTTACCTCAGTAGTGGGCAAGATTATGGAGGCACTCCTTAAGGAAAGGATAGTGCAACACCTGGAATCCATAGGGGCACAGGATCCAAGACAGCATGGGTTTACAAAAGGAAGGTCCTGTCAAACTAATCTCATAGATTCTTTGACTGGGTAACCAGAGTGGTGGACCAAGGGGGAGCAGTTGATGTCGCCTACCTTGACTTCAAGCAAAGCTTTACACTGTTCCACATAGAAGATTGATAAATAAGCTAGGTAGGCTCGGGTGGGTGAAGTTGGTCAACTGGGTGGCAAACTGGTTGACTGGCAGAAACAGAGAGTAGTGGTAAATGGTATACAGTCAGAAGAGATGCAAGTCACAAGTGGGGTACCTCAGGATCAGTCCTGGGCCAGTCCTATTCAACATCTTCATTAGTGACCTTGCAGATGGACTAGAGGTAAGGCTTGTCTGTTTGCAGATGACACCAAGATCTGCAACAGAGTAGATGATCCAGATGGGGTGGGCAGAATGAGAAGAGATCTGGATAAACTAGCAGAATGGTCAGAAGAGTGGCAACTGGGATTTAATGCAAAGAAGTGCAAAATCATGCACATAGGGAAGAGAAACCCTGAAGCCACTTATAGGCTGGGAGGGTTGCTAGCAGTCACAAAGGAAGAAAGAGACTTGGGCATCATCATCACTGATGACCTAAAATCATCAAGCAGACCTCTAAAGCAGTAGGTAAGGCTAGAGGTGTTAGGGTGTATTAGTAGGAGTATCACAAGTCGTAAGAGGGAGGTAATAATCCTCTGTACAAGACATTGGTTAGGCCCCATCTGAGTACTGCGTGTGCAGTATTGGAGGCCACACCTTCACAAGGACATTAACTAAATTGAGGCAGTCCAGAGAAGGCAACCAAATGGTGCAGGGACTGCATCAGAAGACATATGAGGACAGATTAACGGAGCTCAATATGTATACCCTTGAGCAAAGGAGGAGAGAGGTGATATGATCGAGACATTTAAACACCTTAAGGGCATAAACAAGGTGAAAGAGTCAACATGTTTAAATATAAGAAAAATAGCAGGACAAGAGGACACAGCATGAGATTAGAGGGAGGCCGATTAAGGAGAATGTGAGGAAATCTTTTTCACAGAAAGGGTGGTAGATGCATGGAATGGCTTACCACAAGAAGTGGTGGCTATGAATACAGTGCAGGGCTTCAAACAGGCATGGGATAGGCATAAGGGAGCAATACAAATGACTATGAATAGATAGGTCACTGACAGAGCAAAGGCCGATGGCACATTTATAAGGTAGAAAAAGAAATGGGCAGACTGGATGGGCCTTGCGGTCCTTATCTGCCGTCAACTTCTATGTTTCTATGTAACTGTAATAAGCCAGGCCATATGGCAAGAAACTGCTGTAGTAAGGAGAGTGGCACTGGAGCAGATTTGTCCTTGGCAAATTGGGACAACTACTTAACAGATGTGAAGGTGGGGGATAAGACTGTAAAGGAACTCATTGATTTGGGAAGCAGACAGACCCTAGCACATGTTGAACTGCTGGGAAAACACTGTGCCAAAGAACCAGGTACTGGTGTCATCTGCATCCACAGGGACACTCAATACTATCCCACCACCCAAATGACTCTGACTATTAAGGGTGTGTCACACCAAATGAAAGTGGGGGTAGTACCTAAGTTACCTGTACCTGTGATTATTGGAAATGACTTTCCAGGATTTTATGAGTTAATCAAAGAAGGAGTAAATCCTGATGTTTCAGCAGCAGTGGTGACAAGAGCTCAGGCAAAGAAAATTTCAGATGGTGGGGACACTTTTCCTTTCAGTGATTTTGATTCAGACTTGTTTGAGCACAGCTCCAAGATCCAGAAATCCAGGAAAGAAAGACGATGCCTGAAGAAACTATAGCAGCAAATGACTGATGGACATGAAGGGTTAAAATATGAAAATGTTGAAACTAAGCTGATTGCTGATTGTGATTTTCTTTCACAGCAAACTAACAATGTTTCTCGCCAGGGTTATTTTAAGCAGCTGGGGGTGAAACCAAAACAGGGTGGACCAATGTTTAAAAAATGTAATGGGTTACTGTACAGAGCTTGGGTTAAACCTCTGTCACAGGAACAGACAGAACAGCTGGTTATACCACAGAAGTATAGAACAGAGTTGTTACAGATAGCACATGATAGTACTATGGCTGGTCACTCAGGGAGGGATCACACCCTTGCCAGATTGCTGTACAGATTTTACTGGTCTGGAATTCATGAAGATGTTGCTACCTATTGTAATTCTTGTGCTGAGTGTCAGAAAGTAGCCCCAGTCACTAGAAAAGACAAGGTGCCTCTGGTGCCCCTACCCTTGATAGAAGTGCCTTTTGAGAGAATTGCAATGGATATGGCTGGTCTTTCAGACAAAAGTAAAAAGGGTAATAGATTTATCCTGGTAGTATGCAACTATGCTATTCGATACCCAGAAGCAGTTGAAATGCATACTGTCAACTTCAAAAGTTGCAGCAGAGCTTGCAAAAATTATCAGCAGAGTGGGCATACCTGAAGAAATTATTACTGATCAGGGTAGTAATTTTGGTGCTGCATTACTTAAGAAGCTGTACAGGCTACTAGGTATCACTGCCATAAGAACCTACCCCATCACCCTCAGACAGACAGTCTTGTTGAGCATTTTAACCAAATCCTAAAACGCATGTTAAAAAGGTTTGTAAAAGGGGAATGGAAAGATTGGGACCAATACTTGCCTTACCTATTTTTTGCTTATAGAGAAGTGCCACAGGCATCTGCAGGGTTTTCACCATTTGAAATACTGTATGGTAGGCAGCCAAGTAGGCCACTGAATGTGATAAAAGAAACTTGGGCTGATAACCCCACTCAGAAACAATCTATAATGTCTTATATGTGTGCCCTAAGAAAGAAGCTGGCAAAATATGTTGAAATTGCCCATAGTAATCAAGAAGAGGCCCCAAACCAGTAGAAGGTATATTACGACTATGGGGTAAAAGAAAACGTTTTTGAGCCAGGTGAAAAGGTTTTGCTACTGTTATCCACAACAGAAAATAAACTGTTATTAAAGTGGCAAGGGCCTTATAAAATGCTTAGACATACTGGCACCGTTAATTATGAGATTGAGACCCCCGACAGGAAAAATCCTACTAAGATATACCATGCTAACCTCCTCAAGAAATGGGTTGAAAAAATGCCAAAAGCTGCTTTGCTATTTTTACCAGAAACTGATAAAGAAGATATTGATGTAGTTTATGATAGGCTGGAACAAACTATAAATGCTAAAGGTGAATGTTTCCTTAACCTCAGAACAAACTGCAGACATTCATAATGTGTTAAAGACATTTAACAGTTCTTTTACCAGAGTACCAGGCCAAGCAAAAAGGGTTGAGCATGTTATAGGGACAAGGAATGCTCGCCCTATTAGGCAAAAGACATACAGGTTACCAGAGTGGTTAAGAGCTGATGTGGTTAAGGAAATACAAAAAATGAAAGAATAGGGTATCATAGAGGAGTCAAGGAGTGCCTGGTAATCTCCAACGGTAATTGTAAACAAAAAAGAAGGGGGTGTTAGAATCTGCCTTGATTTTAGGAAACTTAATCAAGTGTCAGAATTTGACAGTTATCCCATGCCCAGAATTGATGATTTGGTGGACAGACTTGGGAGTGGAAAGTATATCAGTACCCTCAGTCTCACCAAGGTTTACTGGCAAATACCTTTAGCTAAAGAATCCAGAGACAAAACTGCATTTGCCACTCCTGTTGGATTCTATCAGTTCATCACCATGCCATTTGGTTTACATGGTACACCAGCTACATTCCAGTGATATGATTAAGTTGCAGAGAGCCTTAAGAGGTAAAGCCTCCTTCCCTCCAGCCTGCTTATGGAGAGGTTTTACCCCAGCTGTGCAAACTGCCTTGCCCACCCAGGGGCATCACTCCATTTATTGCTGCTTACCGGTCACATGAAACATCATGTGACCTACCCCAACTTTTTTTTGTCCACTTTCCCCTTTGCAGCTTATACACTCTGACACTAGGAATTGCTGCACTCCTGCTTCTCTCCTAATCTTTTCTCTTCTCCTCTAATCTCTACACTCTCTTTTCTTATTGGGTCACCATTAGTTCCCTTGCAAGTCTCAAACCCTGTATCCCTGACTCCAAAAGCTGTAGCCCATCCACTAAGCCAATGAATCAGGCCAATATCTATCTCTATTTTTTAGCTTTTAACCCTTCCTTCTCCTACCTAGAAAGAAAAATATTTGTCCTCTGTCTCACTGCAGGTTTCAAACCCAGTACCTTTGTTATCAGCATCTGCAGCTCTACCACTTAGCCACCATACCTTGCGATTTTATCCTTTCTTTCTAAGGCTTTCATAGTCTCTGACCCCCATAGTCTGCTAAAAATATTTCTTTTTTCTCTCGGTACCACTACAGACCTCAAACCCTGCACTCTTGCAACCAGAGTCAGCAGCTCTACCACTCAGCCATCGTATCAGACAATTATCAGCTAAACTCTAAGACTCTCAAAGCCTCTAACCCCCATAGTCTGTTAAAATAATATCCTTGCTGTCACTGCAGGCTTCAAACCATGCACCCTTGCTACTAGGCTCAATAGCTCTGCCACTCAGCCACCATATCTGGCTAGCATTTCATGCTACTGTATCATGGCATATCTCAAAGCTCCTACAGCTTTTCTGGCTCCTCCCACAACCTCTTTGTTCTTCCCCCAAAGCTATCTAGGCACCATGTCTGCTCAATTCCACCTTATGTGCCTCATCGTCATAACCACTCTGGGGTTCACCTCCCACCAGCCAAACCTCACCCTATGCCCCTTGTGGACTGCACCGTTGCATCTCTCCATATCTAGCCATCCCCCCACCTTGTCATTACACACTAGACCACTGCATCCACCTCCCACCGCAGCCCCAACCCCAGCACCCACCCAGGCCCCTGGCTCCACCCCTCTGCATCCACCAATCCTCCAAACCCTGCCCATCCCCGCCCACTACATCCTCTCTCCCCCCCAAAACATTCTCCCAAAATGTTAACAACCTGCTGCCCTATGTTTAGAGCCTTAGTCATCCTACTACTCCTCTCTGGTAATATCCACCCTAATCCAGGCCCTGCCCCCACCACTCCACCTACCAGACCCTCTGGACTCTGCATTGCCTCTCTGAATATATGCAGCCTGCCAAAGAAATCTGCAGTGCTTCAATGTTGGGCAACCCTTCACCAACCAGGCATCATTGCCCTAGTGGAGGCCTGGCTCTCCAAATCTACTCCCGACGCCTTTGTCTCACTCCCCGGATACACCCTATATCGGGAAGACAGGGTAGGAAAGCGTGAGAGTGGCTGTGCATTCTACATCAATAACAACATTATTGGTCACATGTTCCCACCCCTCCAAACTCACAAACAGAGCACAAGCCCTCACCCTAAAAATCACCCCAACCCCTCCAGGGGCCCACTGTACCTCACCATCGCCTACATACCCCCTAAGAACCAAAAGACTGCCGTCGCATCCCTCACCAAATACCTCTCTACCCTACTACACAATGCAGAGCAGACACTAGTAGGGGACCTCAATATCAACTGGCTTGGCCCCTTAGCCACGCCAACAAAGGACTCATTCTCAGCCCTTGACATGGTCCAATTAGTTACCCAACCCACTACACTTCACCCATCTACTGGTACCCACTTCCTCCTGGATATCATTATATCTAACCGCCCCTACAAAATCCAGGATATCCAAGTACTTCCCGACTCCCTAAGTGACCACTCACTCATCCTATTCCAATGGACTGCTTCCACACCCAAACCCATAGCCCAAACAACCTTCCAAAGGCGTCTCCACCCAGGAGGGTTAATAAAACTTAAACAGCTACTCACCCAGATAGATTGGTCCCCCATTAATTTAGCCCCCAGCATTGAAATTGCACTCAACCTGTTTACACAGGCCTTCAACAAGGCCTGTGACCTCTATGCCCCACTCACCAAACTCCGCACCAATAGGCAACATGCTCCTTGGATAACCCCCTCCCTACTCCAAATGTTGAGAGACAGGGATAATCGCTGGCACAAAGCCACAGAATCGGGCAGGTTGGCAGACAGACAATCCCACAATGCTGCTCGCAATAGATGCACTCGAGCCATCTGTAAGGCCAAAGCAGATCACTATCAATCCACTCTCACAACCACGTGTTGGTCTGCGAGGATCTTCTGGAATAACATCAAAGAACTCAATGGGAAATCTTGCTCCCCACCTCCCTCCCAGCTCACCATAAATGGCACTGCCTCCACAGACACATTCACCATAGCAAACTGTCTAAACACCACCTTCTCAGATCTCAGCACTGTTCTCCCTAGTTGTTTCTTTGACCCTGTGCCCCAATCCCCACCCCAATCCTGCAGCATCCTTGTTTCCTCCTGCACAAAATATTCACCCATGAAGCTCGTCCTTACCTACAAAAAGCACTAAACAGCACAACCCCATAAATGACCCCTAGATGCCAGGCCTCTTCACTCAGTCGTCACGGCGAGGTCCCTAGTCCCCCAACAGACCTACTCAACAAATCCTTTGCGCCTAGGGCAATTCCATAGTGTCTGGAAAACAGCTGTCATTACCCCCATCCATAAAAGTGGTAACAAAGCCTCCCCAAATAACTATCAACCCATCTCCATTCTTCCCCCCTCTCTAAAGCGTTAGAAAAAGTGGTTGCCATACAACTTACTGAATACCTAACCAAGTATAACATCCTATGCCCAGAGCAACATGGCTTCCAGTCGGGCCATAGCACCACCACAGCCCTCCTTGAATTCACCAACTTCCTGCACTCCTCCCTAGATGCCAGTAACATTGCAGGAGCTGTGTTCATAGACCTATCAAAGGCCTTCAACACAGTCTGCCACCCTGTCCTTCTCAACTCACTCCACCAACTTGGTTTCTCCACAGGCCCCCTGGACTGGTGCTCCAGTTACCTTTCCACCTGGTCCCAATGTGTCAAAATTAACAGAACCCTATCCGACACACTACCCGTCTGCTCTGGAGTGCCCCAGGGCTCTATCCTGGGGCCACTTCTTTTCTCCCTCTACCTAAACTCCTTACCAAAGGCCTGCTCTACAAAAATCTTACTATATGCAGATGATGCAGTGCTCTTTACTTCGCATCAAAAACCCACACCCCTTCAGGACTCCCTCCAACATGCCTTCTCCCAGGCCGAAACATGGTTTAAAGACTGTAGACTGGTCATAAACTTAAAAAAGACAAAGTCAATGATTTTCTCTCACTGCCAAAACAAAGCACAAAATGCACCTCTCCACATCCTCCCCTGCACCCAGCACCCCCTTGAATAGGTATCCAACTACAAATATCTTGGACTTACCCATGACTCGGCCCTTACCTTCCATGACCACATAAATGCCCTTGCTGATGCAACAAACACCTGGATTGGACTCCTTTACCAACACAGGGACTGCCTCTCCCCCACACCCTTAGGCTTGCCATCACCTCATCAATACTGTCCCTAGTGGACTATGGGCTTCCTGTATACTGGGCAGCAGATAAGTCTGCACTCCAGAAAATCCAGGCCTCCCTAAACAAGGCCTGCAGACTCCTAACTGGCACACCTAGGCTCACTCACACCTGCTCCTTTATACCTCTGCCAATCTTCTCAACTTTGATGAAAGGCTCCACTACCAGACCTGCTTACTGTCCAAGAAATACTGCTCGGACTCTCCCCCCCGGGGTCACCGCCTCTCTTTATCCTGCAACCCCCACTATCCTCACCCGCAACTCAGAGAAAGCACCTCTGGTTGTGCCCAGGTTAAAAACCTCCCTTGCCCAGAGATCTTTCCACCTCAGGGCCCCCGCATGGTTTAATGTACTCCCAAGCACCATCACTAGTGCACCCAAGATCACCCCCTTAAAAACCACTCTTCGCAACCACCTCTTCAATATCCGCTCCTGTAACTGCTACTAATATCTCACTCTCTCACCCACTCTGATCCAAATTCTCTGACAAAGTACAATACTGGATTGCAATCTCTGTCAATAAAACCAAACCCATGAATAGGACTGACTACTATGTTTAGATGCTTTCTCAAGCTTATAATGTCTGCTGCTGTTTTGTTGTAAATATCGTCATTCAAATATTGTAAATAATGTCTGAAAATATCTACATCCAAATACTGTAAATAATGCCTGTGACAAATGTCTGTAACACATGCTTAATGTAATTGTTGTTATACTGTGTTTCTGTATTACCATCTGTCTTACATGTGATGAGGTACCTTTGTAAATGAGCCTCTGGCTCAAAGGTTGTAAACCGATATATCAAATAAATAAATAAATAAAAACATGGATGGAATTTTATCCCCTCACACTGGTTATTGTGCTGCTTACCTGGATGATGTTGTGGTGTACGGTCCAGACTGAATAAGCCACCTGGAACACCTATGAGCAGTTGTCCAAGCTATCAAAAATGCAGGTCTGACTATTAATCCTACCAAATGTGCATTGGGCATGCAGGAAACCAGATATTTGGGCTATGTGTTGGGAAATGAAGAAGTTAAGCCAGAAATTTCTAAAATAGAAGCTGTAGCTAACAGCCCTGTCCCTAAAACAAAAAAAAACATGTCAGGTCATTCTTAGGGCTGGCTGGTTATTATCGAAGATTTGTTCCCAACTTTGCTGAGTTAGCTACTCCTCTCACTGAAGTCATGAAAAAAGTTACCCAAATAATGTGAAATGGACCCCAGAGTGTGATGAAGCTTTTCAAGCTATTAAGGCTGCATTATGTTCTGTTTTATGGAACCCAGACTTTGAGAAACCATTTTTGTTACACACAGATGCATCAGAGGTAGGTCTAGGTACAGTCCTGAATCAAAATATAGATGGGATGGAATATCCTATTCTGTAAATAAGTAGAAGTTGCATGACAGAGAGAAAAGGTACTCCACCATTGAAAAGGAATGTTTAGCAGCAAAGTGGGCCACGCAGTCCCTTAAGTTTTATTTGCTAGGAACTGACTTTGTACTTATAACAGATCACAATCCTCTCTGTTGGTTTAACCAAATGAAAGATAAACATTCCAGAATCACAAGGTGGTACCTGGCGCTATAGCCATTTAAATTCATGGAGATATACAAATCTGGTAAAGAGGATAGCAATGCTGATTTTCTCTCAAGATATGGATCAGGAATTGAGGGTTCTGAAGGTTGAAAAACAAATGTATGGGTTTGAACTTTACTGTTTGCTATACTGTTATAGAAAAGGATAATGCACATGTGCTTAATTTTTGAAAGTTAGAAGCTAATATTAGTAGAGAATTAATAGAAAGTTTTGGAAACCTGTTTGATAAAACAGGTTCCCTCTTAAGGAGGGGGGTATATGTGACAGGGTGGACTAGGACCCTGTCCCAGTTGGTATGGAAAGAGTTTGAATGCAAGGATCTGTTCTTTCCTTTTCCTGTCTCTTGTCTGTCTGGTTGCACAATCAAAATTCCCTGTGAGACCTAGGATTTGATCACCCTGACAGTCTTGCAATTCTTTGCCTCTAGCTATCTCTCAGTCTTCCCTTGCTTGTCTGTCTTTTTCTCCCTTGCATATCTGCTGATATAAAAATATATGCAAATCATTATGTGGAAATGTAACTGATATTGGGATCCTTTTGTTTAGAAATTATACAGTGTTACTGTTGAAATGTATATAACTATAGTTTGAGATGATTGCAAAAAGCTATTGAACGCTCAAGAGGTTGCCTGAGTTCATTTTTTAAGCCTTTTGCAAGAGCTGTGGAAAAGGGGGCCTCTGTTCTGGGACATGATGTTCTAGCAGCACCTGCCTGATACTGACAAAAACACTTTGGAAGATGCTTGTTAAGAATGGGGGGGTTGGAAGGACTTATAAGACAGAGCTGCAATTGCTCGCAAGTTGGACTGAAGGAAAACTCTGATGGATCTCCTCTATTTTATTTTGCCTTTGTAAATAGTTACACTGAACATTTCTTTTAATATTACTGCTAGTACAAATAAATATTTTTGGTGAATTCTACAGCTTCTCCTGGTTTTCCTATGCTTCCTGATCTGTGCCTTGATGACAACACAGTAAGGTGGATTTCTGAAGACTGACACAGGAGAATCTCCCCTGTGAGCTGCTGATTGCCGAAGCCAGGTGAGGCCTACCTGTATCAGAGGACAGATGAGGCCATTTGATTCCAACGCCATCCCAGAAAGGTGTGAGAGTGAGGGAAATGAGCTAGAGAGCAACCAGACACCAGCCAGGGAGGGAATGATGCAAACTGCACCATCAAAGCACTGCATAGCAAGGGAGCTCCCTAGTTCAGGAGCCATGAGTAAACCCAGGACATGCCCCTGCAACTTGCCACCTGTTAATCAGGTGGGACAGTATTTAATGGATTTGGCCATTTGTCATAGCATTGCAAATACTCTAGTTGGAGGTTTTCATTTGAGTGGCCTTTGCGTTTGAGGATTTCTGTTTCACAAAGCATTGTTAATATTGACTTTAATCGCCGGCAGTTACATGCAGTGACATTGAGCCTACACCATATCCATGGTTGCTGAGTACACAGTGAAGAACTTGGAGCTCCCTACTTAGATCTAAGGCATGAAACACATTGGTACCAATGAGGAGAGGATAGCGCCCCAGCACAGGATGGCTGATGCAAACGACTGTACTGCAAGGTGTGGTATGGGGGTGGGTACAGTTAGAATGCTGCGTGTGGAAGAGCACAGAATTAAAGCCTGGGAGAAAGTATGGATTTGGCTGCACCTTGGCGGCACTGAAGAGTTGCCAGGGCTAATGTGGATTGATCTTAGATGGGCAGAGGAGACCAATCACAGAGGATTATACTGAACTACTTCATTTCTGCTAACCCTCTTCTCCAATCTAGGGCCCTGGTCCCTAAATAAAGTTACTGCTTCTTATGTCTGAAATCCATTGTCTGAGTTCTATTAAAGTTACAGTATAAAGTGCATGCTTTGTGGGGACTGTCACTATAGTGTGTTGGTTCATGGGTTGGGTGACTAGTGGGTTGGTGGGAATATACTTCATTTTAGGGGGTTGTACCACACTTACACCAGGCCCATTTAAACATTTCTCTGGGTGGAGTTGCCATGCTATTTTCTAACTTACTCTTGGATACAAACTCCCCAACAACAAAGGAGCTAAAAGGACCAAAGCCCATCAATCTTGTGCTTCTCCACAAGTTGAGGGTAGTAACCATAACATCAAAGGTGACCCAGTTACAAATGTATAAAATTGTATCTGGAAATCCAGTCATGTGATACAGTAGTTCAATATCCATGTAAATACCCCCTGCATTCACATGGATTTTCTTTGAAGACATCTCCCTTCATAGACCCCCACATCTTTGGAACAGTAATGCATCAGCATCAGGATCACTCGGAACCTTTTGCCTAGCTGGGGCTGCTCACGTTGCTTTATGTCAGGACTGCCTATGTAATGTGGGTCTCCCCATATCTCCTCAGTTTTTATTTCTATTGACTCTGACTTCACATTGGACTGTAGAAACACCTTCACTGAATTCCATCGCTGGAGTATGTCCTTCTTTTATTAAGACACTTTTACTTTAATATAAGCTTGCTTTTGCCTCTGTTGTCTATGCCGCGATCACTGAGTGCTGATTTTCTACACAGCTCTGCATGAGGAAAATTGGCAAAAATAGTAATTACAGAAAACCAATCTGTTTCTCAAAAGGGGTAAGGCAGGCAGTGAGGGACAAAAGAAAGGCCTAAAAGGTACAAGGAAAAGCAGGGTGAAGAAGCATGCAAAGACTATCAAAAGAAAGTTGAAGGATGCAAGGGGATAGGTGTGAAAGGCTAAAGTGGAGGCAGAGTTACTGATGGTGGAAAGGGTGAAGGAAGGGGACAGAGAATGTTTTAGATACATCAGGGAAAAGAGGAATGCAAAGAAGGGATAATTAGGTTAAGGAGGAAAGGTTGGTAAAGGAAGATGGGCAGAGGTCTGAGGTTAAAAATAACTTTTTTTTTAACTTTCTGCTTGTTCAAAATTGCACGTGATACAGAAATTAAGCATAAGCATACTAGAGATAAAAAATTATACAAGTCTAACAATCACCACATCTGGAGTCATAGTATCACAGTTGCCTGTATAGCAGGGAAGGGCAGAGTCGAGGTCAGGGGTACCAGTGGCTCAGACATGGGAAAATACTGAGTAAAGAACGGAAAGAAGAGGTTATCATTCTTGCAGTACCAAACAGACTACTGAGGGGTGTAACCAGCCTCTCTCCTCAGCCAGCTCAGGGCAGGTTACCAGAGAGCACTCAAAGGGTTAAGCCAACCCTGAGAGCCGTTCTCTGTGGGGGAAATTTTCTAAAGACAGGATGTTTGGATGCTGATATTGTGAGTGGCCTGACTTAGCTAATAGGGGGAAACTAGAGCATGAATATGCAGTTCTGCCCTTTCCTGATACCTTACATAAAGGGAAGTCATCAGGGCAGTTTGGGCCTGGCTTGCTAGAGGCTAGGGAAAGAAAGAGGAGCAGTCCAGACTCTCTGGCTGTGACTGGACCTTGGGGGCCCTGCTGTCCCAGGGATGGTGGCAGGGTACATGGGACCAGGTAGCCCTGATATCCTTGTGCCTGGTCTCCATAGAACAACAACACAAGGAGCAGCTGGAGGGATGGAGGCCCCAAGGATTCACCTTGAGAGAAGTGGAGACCAGCAGCCCTGAAAGGCACATGTGGGAGAGTGGTGTGCCACCACTTAAAGGAGGTCACCAGAACTCTTGTGAGTTTACTCCCAAAAGCAGTAGCGAGGCATGGGAGAAGTCTGTATCTGGAGCAAAACTGTAAGTTAACCTTGGTAAAGTAATGATCATTGTGTAATGTCCTAGCCAGTTCATAAAAACCCTGGTTGGTAGGTAGCTAAATTAATGGGCATCAGGTAGAAGAGGGCCTGACAAGGGTTGGGGTCAGTAAAACCCAATGTGTGGGATCAGACATGGTAGTCTGCTTTTATGGCCTTACTAGGGATTTCAGTGTAGTGTTGAAGTGAGGTCCACATGGCCAGACTAGCCATGCTTTCTGCACTTAGTAGTTACTGTATATAATATGCTGATACAGTTTCCATATTGTTGTCCTACTGGGCACATTGATATGCGTGATTGCACAGCTTGCCACCCAGGTAAGTTCTTGCCCTGCTTGCAGAGTGCCAGTGCACAGATGGTCTTGGGAGTGCCAGGAAGTTTGGGACTAGAAGGACTGAAAAAGATTCAATACTTAATTTCAACATGTAATTGTTCCCCTTTAGTTCAGGGGGTGAACCTGGAGAATATTTTAGCCATAGGGTGAGCAATAGACCCCACAAGCAACTGGGTACCATCAGTCCAACATATAGCTACAGCAGTAAAATTGGATGCACACCAGAGGTGTGGGAGATCTGTGACAGCCCCAGGAATAAGAGGAGTAAAGTATGTGTAGTGAATGGCCCAGGAAAGAAGTTGTAATATAATGTGTGCAAGTACCATTGTGAAGAGTCAGTGCCAGGGAAATGCTTGGCAAGCTGTGTACCTCCTAGACAACTATTAAATAGACCTCACCATGCTTAATCCCGGCTCCTTTTAGTTTGTGTGTGGTTTCATGTTTTTGGTGCCTGGGGTATGGTTTTAAGGTGCCCCTGATACCCATTGTCCCACTGCCGTGATGGGAAGGTGACAGCTGTTGATGCAAAACTAGTATTTCATGGCATAAAGTGGGTGCTGTCCTGGGCATGATGTGATCCAATATCCTAGACACAAGGGTGCTTTGCTCTTACACATGGGGGCTCACCTATCAGGATTTAAGGGATGGTGGAATTAGGGTACACCATTGTATGGGTACCCTGAGACCTCCTGAATATTTTGCAGTTTGTTTGTTGCAAGTCATTCAGAAACTAGAGGACCTGAATGTTTTGATACCTGGAAAAAATTGTCATTCTCTGTAGTTTATTTTCCTAGATGATTGGATTGCATGTGTTTTGTGGGAAGAAAAGCATGCTAGAACATGTATCCTGAATTAGAATGGCATCATGTGATTGGAGCTTGAAGCCCACCTTGCTATGCAAATGAGCAGTGCTGGAAGAATGGTAGCATGCCAGAGGAGCAACTCGCACAACGGAGACGTAGCACAATGTTTTTGCCAGAGACACAGAGATCAAGGAGGAAGACCCCAGCAGATCAATGAAAGCAGCAAGACAGAGCAGCAAGATGACTGAGCAGTAGTATACCTGCCAAGCCTTCTGACTAACCCCTGATGATGGAAGGACCCAGCATCAGCTGTGGCTGCATTAACAGTGCCCCAGGTAACAGCAACTACCCAGATTGCCTCTTACTTTCACTGCTGCTTGCCCAGAAGATGGAAGCCCACCCAAGAACCCCTGCTCCCCTTTGCTGTGTAGCTGTGACAAAAGACTCCTGCTTTAAATCCACCCTCCAGGAATTTGAAAAAGGTGCCTTTTAAAGTTATAAAGGGAAACAGAGCAGATACATGGGCTGAAAAACAATAAAAGTGACTTTGCAAGTAATTGAGTTGAGCCTCTGGTGTGCATGTGATATGAACTGTGTATACTGAACTTTATTGTGCTTTAGTAAAACAGAATCAGTATCTCAAAGGGAGAAAAGCAAAGTATAGAGCTGTGAGGCCTTGACAGTAACATGGTCGAGGGATTGCACCATCAACATAAAAGGGCCCTACACTTGCAAAGGAAGGAGAAGGCCCTGGAATGTTTCTCAGAAGAACAGACCACATGCCTTGGGGAGTTGCTTGCCAATGTATCATCCTCAGAGTACTGTGATCCTGTTTTGGTCACGCATGCAAGGTATGGATAGTAAATGTTATGAGGTTTGCCATACTAGGAGCAGATGTCATCACTGTGCCTTGTCCCCTAGGAAGAATGCCTAAACTATGGACACTTGAGAAACATGATGAGTAATGCAACTACTCCAGTCCCATATCTACAGAGCTGACACTAGATAAAATTTCAGCTTGAGCTGAGGGCCTTACAGAAGCAGAGAAAGCCTTTGCTGAAGGCCAGCACCTAGAATGAGGTGCACACCTAGCTAGATCACCTAGGGTGATGGAGGCAACCATTGGGATGCAGGGTGTGAAACTTGAACAGTCTATTGGAGATTGGGTGCAGTTCTGGAGGTGATTTGGCATGTCTGCCTTGGCTGATTCTGCACTGGAAGTGGAATATAGTGAGTTCACCAGTGTGAGTGGATCATGGTCAGAATTGGGTCTTGCTGGCAATCTGGAGTGGCATAGCTGCACACCAGACTTAATGATGCCCTCTTATTTCATGGCCTTGCCATGGGTGCAGCTGCAATTTCTGCAACTGGTAAAGAGGTCAGTCCCCTGTCTGCCCTGCCAGAGCTCAAGAAGAAGATGAACAACAGCCAGGCTGTCACCAAAGAGCCAGATGTGGTTGGGGAAACTGAGTAACCAGAAGATCAGGACTACAAAGCAAAGCTTTTATACACAAATCCTCCAATAAGGGCACCTATGTCCTCCCCTGAACCATGTTTAAGTAATGCCACACATGAGGTCCCCAAACCAGTGCCTGTGACTGTACCAACAAATGTGTCCAAGAACCCCAGATAGAACAAAAGATTGAGGAGAGAATGGCCATCAAGGATGAAATGACAAAGTGGAACGAGGGACCATGGTTGCCACCAGGACAAGAAGATATCTGCAAGTTTGGAAAAATGATATCAAGCTGACAACACCATCAAAAGATGGGTAGAAATAACGTATGGGTTCTGTTTTCCATACGTGTCTGCCTGGCTCTGGGAGATTGTGGAAGCTCACCATAAAAAAATTCTGCTAGCAATTGCATAGAAATACATTAATTAAGTGAATCACATTTGCTATTTAGCCCACAAAGATCAAGTTGACTGACTTGTCAAAGCTAGAGTTTCTACATGGGACACTGGAATGAGCATCTGCAGACATGAGGTCATCTATACCGATATGAATGAACAACAGCCTGGTTACTTTGCTAGGTAGTCAGACCCAATGGAGAACAAATTCAGAAGCCTCATCTGTACCACAATGTGTGAGTAGAATGTTGGACTTTTGTGAATAAAAGTCACAGTAAATCAACAAATCAGCCAAAGTCAGAGGGCTACTGACTTCAACTCAAGGAGCACCAAGTTGTAATGTTGCAAGTTTCATTGTTGTGCCTTCTTTCCAACAAGAAAAAAAAAGGGGGAAAGAACTTTGGTACTCCACAGTGGGAATAATGTATGGCCTTTTGTTCCAGGTGGCTATGGTTTGCCTGGCACACCCAAGTAAAATACAATGCAGTAGAAGATGACTTTGAACTACCTCTTGTTACATTTGTTTAAAGAGGGAGTCCAGCAAAAATTTCGGGTATCACTAAATTCAGAATTTGGATCAGCGTATCCCCAATTAGCCTTGTGCCAAAAATGAGATCTCTAAGTTACTTTATTCAAAAGTTACAAGTCATTTTGTAACCCTAAATTCACTGCCTTTTCAAAAAACTCAGTTTTAATGAACAGCTACTGATGATATCACAATCCAGACTTGCAGCCTAGTCCTCCCTACAAGCTGCCTTATATGACTTATTCCTCCCTTGTTACATAAAATGCAGTTGTAGTAGACAACTGAAAAAAGGAAAGCTGCCACTGGGTGGGTCATAGCATGCATTTTTGTACAGATGTAATGTACAGTACTTAAAAATGTGAAGGGGGTGTTGGAATGCAGTGGGAAATATGGCCTTAGAATGACAAAGTTGTGTGCAATTTTTAGAATACTGGAGGCATGAGGTTTCAAAATGCCACCAGGCTGCAGTTGTGGAATGCAGTAATGACACATTATCAGAAAGTAGCAGGGATGCACAATTTTGGAATGTGGCAGTGACACACAGTTTCAGAATGTGGTGGTGTATACAGTTTCGGAATGTGGCAGTAGCACACAGTTTTGGAATGTGGTGGTGACAACAATTTCTGAATGTGGCAGCATTGCGCAGTTTCAGAATATGGCAGTGACGCACAATTTCAGAATGGGGCGGTAGAACACAATTTCAGAATGTGGCAGTGAAGAACAATTTTGGAATGTGGCAGTAGTGCTCAGTTTCAGAATGTGGCAGTGATGCACAATTTCAAAATGTGGCACACAATTTCAGAATGTGACAGTGGTGAACAATTTTGGAATATGGCGATGGTGCACAATTTTGGAATGTGGTGTTGGTACACAGTTTTGGAATGTGGCATTGTGAACAATTTTGGACTGTGGTGGTGGTGCAAAGTTTTGGAATTGTGCAGTTGTGCATAATTTCAGAATGTGGTAGTTGTGCATAATTTTGGAATGTGGCTGTGGCTCACAATTTTGGAATGTGGCAATGGTGCACAGTTTTGGAATGTGGCAGTGACACACAGCTTCAGAATGTGGCAGTGGTGCACAGTTTCAGAATGTGGCAGTGATGCACAGTTTCAAAGTGTGGCTGTGGCAGTAGTATGCAATTTCAGAATGTGGCAGTGGCGCACAATTTCAGAACGTGGCAGTGATGCACAGTTTCTGAATGTGGTGATGATGCACAGTTTCAGACTGTGGTAGTGATGCAGAGTTTCAGAATGTGGCAGTAATGCACAGTTTCAGAATGTGGAAGTGAGGCACAATTTCAGAATGTGGCGCTGATGAACAATTTCAGAATGTGGTGGTGATGCACAGTTTTCAGAATGTGGCAGTAGCACACAATTTCAGAATGTGGCAGTGACATATGATTTTAGAATGTGGTGATGGTGCACGATTTTGGAATGTGGCAGTAATGCACAGTTTCAGAATATAGTGGTGATGCACAGTTTTGGAATGTGTCAGTAGTGCACAATTTTGGAATGTGGCAATGACGAACAATTTTGTGATGTGGTGGTGACACACAATTTTGGAATGTGGCAGTGGTGCACAGTTTTGGAATACAGCAGTGGCACACAATTTCAGAATGTGGCGGTGGCACACAATTTCTGAATGTGGCAGTGGTGCACAGTTTCAGAATGTGGTAATGGTGCATAATTTCGGAATGTGGCAGTGATGCAAAGTTTTGGAATGAGACAGTGGCACACAGGTTTGGAATGTGGCAGTGGTGCACAATTTCAGAATGTGGCGGTGGTACACAGTATCGAAATGTGGCAGTAGCACACAATTTTGGAATATAGCAGTGACAAATATTTTTGGAATGTGGCAGTGATGCACAGTTTCTGAATAAGGGTGGTTGCACACAATTTTGGAATGTGGCATTGGTGAACAATTTCAGAATGCGGTGGTTTCACACAGTTTCCAAATGTGGCAGTGGCACACAGGTTTGGAATGTAGCAGTTGTGCACAGTTTTGGAATGTGGCAGTGGCACACAAGTTCGGAATGTGGCAGTGGCACACAGGTTCAGAATGTGGCAGTGGTGCACAGGTTTGGAATGTGGTGGTGACTCACACATTCAGAATGTGGTGGTGACGCACATATTCAGAATGTGGCCATGATGCACACGTTCAGAATGTGGCATTGAAACACAACTTCGGAACGTGGCTGGGATGCACAATGTCAGAATGTGGTGGGGATGTGATGCACAATTTTCAGATGTGGTGGATGCATACAATTCTGGAATGTGGCAGGGGCAAGCAATTTCAGAATAAAATGGTGTGTTTTGTCACATTGCGACAGCATGCATCCCCATTATATCCCAATATTGCCAGTCCTCACCAAATTCCTTGATGTGTGTCCCTGTTGCATTCTGAGATTGAGTGTTCCACCACATTATGAGATGGTGCATCCCTGACACATTCCGAGATTGCATGTCTCTCCCCCTCAACATTCTAAAATTGTGCACCACCTTCAAATTCTATACTGTGGTGCAGCGTTGCATTCCAATTCCACCTTCTGACACATTCCAAGTTGTAATACCATGCGTCTGAACATTCTGGAAATGCAAACACTGCAGCCAGCCCCTATGCCAGTGTTTTTTTTTTAATAATTGCTACTGCAACAGTTTCTTAAATTTTGGAGAAATAGGTCCTATAATGTTGCTGACAGGGTGGACTAGTCTATGAGTTCTGGTTATGACATCATCAGTGGCTCTTAACTGAAACTGGCTTTTTTGAACAGGGAGTGAGATCAGGGTTACAAAATAGCTCATAACTTTAAAACAAAGTAACGCAGAAACCTCATTTTTGGTATGTGATTTATTGGGGGTATGCTGATACTAATTCTGCAATGTAATACTTTGGCCAGACTCACTCTTTAAAGAACTTACTGACATCTCAAGGGAGATCTGCTTGAGGCGAGTTGCTGCTTTCACAAATACTGTTTTCAGTAATGGACTTCCTCATTTACTTAGTTTAAACCTAAAGTTCTATATTTTGACAAAATTTTAAGAAAAGTATTTTGGGGATTTTGCTGTGTGTATGTTTTTCTTCTGCTTTCTTGCAGGTGACGCTGGGACTCAACATTATTTCCGCAGGAAAGAGCAGGAGAAATGGAGGAGAATGGGCAAAAGAGAAGAGGGGTTGAAGACATCATGAGAGTGAAGATTACTGCAGGGCACCTGGATATATTCTATCCTTTAAGCTCTTAACCGCTGATTGTAATCATGCTACTGTTTAGACCAAGTAAAGTAATGTGGTGTTAGGGAGTGTGTGGTTAGTATGTGCCCCACTTTTCCTATAAAATAAGATTTGTGCTAAGTAGGCATGCATGGTTCACTTGTAAGGCATCTTGAGTGTTCTGGCCTGTGCAGGCCACAGGTAGAGGGAGACTTAACTGTAACTTCTATCGCCAGAGTGCCAGAAGGGAAGAACCACCCACAAAAATGAGATGGAACCAGTTCCAGGAGAGTCCTTGCAGGAACACAAGGATTTCTATGCGGGGAGATGATAACCAGTCTCATTCCTCAGCAAACTCGAAACAGGTTACTAGAGAGCATGTGAAGGATTAAGACAACCCTGAGAGCTGTTCTGTAGGGGGGAAGTTACCTGATGACAGAATGTTCATGATGTGAGTGATCTTACTTAACTAAAAGCTGGAAACTAGAGCATAAATATGCACAGTTTTGCCATTCCCCCCGATGCCTTATTTAAGGGGAAGGCAACAAAGCAGTTTGGGCATGGCAAATTTGTGCTAGTGAGAGAGAGAGAGAGAGAGAGAGAGAGAGAGAGAGAGAGAGAGAGAGAGAAGCAGTCCAGCCTCTCTAGCTGTGGCTGGGCCTTGAGGGCCTGTAGTCCCAGGGAGGGTGGCAGAGTTCCTGGGATCAAGTGGCACTGGTCCCCTTGTGTCTGGTCTCCAAAGAGAACATCGGGAGCAGTTCAAGGGATGGAGACCCCAAGGAGTCAAGTCGAGAGGAGTGGAGACTGTCAGCCCTGAAAGGCACAGGTGGAAAAGTGTTGGGCTACCCCTTAAGGGACATCACTGGAACCCTTGTGGGTTCCCTTCTGGTAACAGTAGAGTGGTATGGGAGAAGTTTGTGTTTAGAGCAAAACTGTAAGTAAACCTTGCTAAAGTAATGCTGATTGTGCAAAGTCCTAGGCAGGGCATAATTAACCCCCTGACAGGTAGCGAAATGGATGGGTGTCCAGTAGGAGGGGGCCTGGCAAGAGTTGGGGTGAGTAAGTCCCTGTATGAGGGGACAGACATGGGAGTCTTCATTTTGGGCCACTAGGGCTATCAGTGTCGTGTTGAAGGGAGGCACACACAGCTGGACCAACCATGCTTTTTTTTTATTTCATTTAATTCCATTGTTTTTTAGGGTTCTAACCATTGAGCAGATTTCATTCGCAATGGTGACCCATACAAAACATAAATATTCACTTAATAGTGATATTTTATGTTGGTACACTTTCTATATTGTTGTCCTACTTCGCACATTGAGGCATGTGCAGACACAGTTTGTCCCCCCCAGGTAAGTGCATGCTCTGCCTAGGGAGCGTGCCACTGCACAGATGGTCTTGGGAGTGTCAGGGTTCCCGGGACCCCACAAGGGAGGTTAGGGACTAGTAGGGTTGAAAAGATTCCAATACTTAACTGCAACATGTAATTGTTTTCCTTTAGTTTAGATGGTGAACCTGGAAAATATTGTAGCCATGGGCTGGGCAATAGGCCCCATAAGCTGCTGGGTGCCATGAGTCCAGTGTATAGCAGCAGCAGTAGAATTGTATGCACATTGCAGGTGATGGAGGTATGTGAAAGCTCTAGGAATTAGGGAAGTAATGTATGTATAGGGCATGGCCCAGTAAGACATTGTAAGATAGTATGTGCAAGTACCGTCGTGAAGAGTCATGGCCAGTGAAATGCCTGGAGAGCTGTGTACCATCTAGGCAGCTACTACAGTAAATAAACACAACAATGCTTGATCCCAGCTTTGGTATGGACTCTACAGTGTGTGTGTGGTCTCATGTTTTTGGTGTCCCAGAATATGGTTTCATGGTACCCTGATCCCCATTACCCCTGAACCCTGATGACAAGGTGACTGGTGTTAGTGCAGAACTGGTATTTCATGGCATAAGGTGGGTGCTCTACTGGATGAGATGCCATCCAATACCCCTAGACACAGTGGGTGTCCAGCCCTTATGGGGCAGATTGGAATACACAAATCTTTAGATATCAGCAGGTAATCCATCCACTAGGGTACAAAGGAAGGACCATGTGTCGTGATGTAAAGCACACACTTCATCCAATGGGATGTTTTATGGTTCTATTGTTCATTTAAGTTGTACATACACATTTCTTGTTTGCATGTATGGGTTATTTAGTTATTTATTTATGTCTTTGATAACCAGGTGAGCAAAATGATTCAGAGGACCGTTTTCAGTTGCAACCCGGGCCACCAGGGTGGCAAACACAACAAACATCAATACAATACAGAGATACAATTAGAACAAAACTGGACTGCTGAATACACTTGGTATGAAGTCACATTACATACTACAAATATTTCAGAGAAATCAGTACATACTGGTGTAGTGACATACATTAAGTGGCTATGCAATATAGAGGATTGTGTATGCGCAAGCATACACAACAAGGCAGTTGCGATCGAGAGGTTTCCGTGGTATCCTGAGACCTCGACAGCGTAGCTCGAGAGGTCCCTTACCATGGAAACCTCAAGATCGCACAACTGCCTTGTTTGTGTATGGTTGCTCATACACAATCTTTTATAGTGTATGGGCAACCATAAATAGCACTCGTGAACACTCGGTAAAAAAAAAAAAGGCTTACTTCTGTGTCTGCCACCAAAGGCTTCCTTCTGTGTTGCCGTGCGCGCCGCTCTATTGCGCATGCGCGAATGTGTTCAATCTTGTTGTGCTGCACCGGTGACGCACTGGGTGCAGCACAACAAAATCGTGACGCACCGAGTGAAGGACAACAACGCTGTTCCAGGCATGGATTTCCATGTGGAACAGCGTTCCACCATACACTATATAAAAGGCTTAACATGGGGATTATGGTAAATTATTACATGCAATGTACATAGAGTCACCGGGGAGCCAAGGAAATAAATACAGTTAAAATGAAGGTTCCATCTATCACCAGGAGTGGTATAGGCACAAGTCATAGGCAGAAATGCAACTTAAGTTAAGTTGCAGAACCTGCTAACAGTTCAGAATAAAACAGGTAGTCATATCCAGATTGAACAGAGGAGCAGAACAGTGCAAGACATTCCCCACGGGTACTGGAGTAATAGAAACAGACTGGGAGTCAAGTGGAATGACTGTTGCAAGATATCTCCAATCTCTTTTTCTAGCACTGTTATATACAAGGTGCTAGATTCGGGAACCTCTACATAGCGTGGGTGTGGCCTGCTCTTACCTCCCCACAGTTCCTCCAACAATGTGCCATATGGTACTTGCAAAAGTTCTGTAATAAGTAGGGTCCTAAAATACCTGATAAGATGTTACGACATATATTATTTCCTTAACATTTTGGTACAGCCAGGAGTCCATTCTGCTTTTAAAATTTCCTCCCATTATTTCTTTCACCCATGCCAGTCTACATGGGGTTGTGGTAGTCAGGAGTGAATTTTATGATGTGCGATATGACAAGGAAACTAAATGGAGTGTCCCCTGTTTGCAAAATTGAATAACAGTGTGGGTTAAAGGGGAAAGGTACAAAACAACTCACACCACTAGAGGTAGGGAGGCTATGAAATGGGGAAGTTGCAAATATCTGTAGAAATCAGTGCAAGGTAGGACAAAATGTTAGTGTAATTCCACAAATGATATGATTGTTGCACCATTCAATAGTCAGTAAAAATACTGGAGTGAGTAAAGACTTCATCTTTGGTGCCCCAGGTCCTGCCTCTCTGGGTAAACGTTTTCTGCCCAAACAAGGGGAATAAGTTAGATAAGAAAGGTATGAAACATAGAAACATAGAAGTTGATGGCAGATAAGGACCGCAAGGCCCATCCAGTCTGCCCATTTCTTTTTCTACCTTATAAATGTGCCATCGGCCTTTGCTCTGTCAGTGGCCTATCTATTCATAGTCATTTGTATTGCTCCCTTATGCCTATCCCATGCCTGTTTGAAGCCCTGCACTGTATTCATAGCCACCACTTCTTGTGGTAAGCCATTCCATGCATCCACCACCCTTTCTGTGAAAAATAATTTCTCACATTCCCCCATTAATCGCCCCTCTAATCTCATACTGTGTCCTCTTGTCCTGCTATTTTTCTTATATTTAAACATGTTAGACTCTTTCACCTTGTTAATGCCCTTAAGGTGTTTGAATGCCTCGATCATATCACCTCTCTCCTCCTTTGCTCAAGGGTGTACATATTGAGCTCTGTTAATCTGTCCTCATATGTCTTCTGATGCAGTCCCTGCACCATTTTGGTTGCCCTTCTCTGGACTGCCTCAATTTGTTAATGTCCTTGTGAAGGTGTGGCTCCAATACTGCACGCAGTACTCCAGATGGGGCCTAACCAGTGTCTTGTAAAGAGGATTATTACCCCTCTTACGACTTGTGATACCCTCTACTAATACACCCTAACACCCCTAGCCTTACCTACTGCTTTAGAGGTCTGCTTGATGATTTCAGGTCATCAGTGATGATGATGCCCAAGTCTCTTTCTTCCTTTGTGACTGCTAGCAACTCCCCTCCCAGCCTATAGGTGGCTTCAGGATTTCTCTTCCCTATATGCATGATTTTGCACTTCTTTACATTAAATCCCAGTTGCCACTCTTCTGACCATTTTGCTAGTTTATCCAGATCTCTTCTCATTCTACCCACCCCATCTGGATCATCTACTCTGTTGCAGATCTTGGTGTCATCTGCAAACAGACAAGCCTTACCCTCTAGTCCATCTGCAAGGTCACTAATGAAGATGTTGAAGAGGACTGGCCCCAGGACTGATCCCTGAGGTACCCCACTTGTGACTTGCATCTCTTCTGACTGTACACCATTTACCACCACTCTCTGTTTTCTGCCCATCAACCAGTTTGCCACCCAGTTGACCAACTTCTGACCCACCCCGAGCCTACCCAGCTTATTTATCAATCTTCTATGTGGAACAGTGTCAAAAGCTTTGCTGAAGTCAAGGTAGGCGACATCAACTGCTCCCCCCTTGGTCCACCACTCTGGTTACCCAGTCAAAGAAATCTATGAGATTAGTTTGACAGGACCTTCTTTTTGTAAACCCATGCGGTCTTGGATTCTGTGCCCCTATGGATTCCAGGTGTTGCACTATCCTTTCCTTAAGGAGTGCCTCCATAAGCTTGCCCACTACTGAGGTAAGACTGACTGGTCTGTAGTTCCCCACCTCCTCCCCTGCTACCACTCTTGTGGAGCGGGATCACATGAGCCCTTCTGCAATCTTCTGGGACCTCTCCTGTGCTCAGAGACTCACTAAACAGTTCTGCTAATGGCTCTGCTAGTTCCACCTTTAGCTCCTTAAGTACCCTGGGATGTATGCCATCAGGTCCCATTGCCTTATCCACCCTGAGCTTAGCAAGCTCTTGTAGGACCCTTTCTTTTGTGAAGGGAGTAGTGCTCATCTCCTTCCCCTCTGTGTCCATGATGCTGAGCTGAGGGCCCTGCCCTACCTTCTCTTCAGTAAATACTGAGCAAAAGTATCTATTTAGGATAGATGCCTTTACAGGGTCCTCCTCCTCACATGCTTCCTTTTCTCCATTAAGCTTAGCAGTACCCCCTCTGGACTTTCTCCTTTCACTAATGTATCTATAGAAAGTCTTGTCACTTTCTTTTATTGTTCGTGCTAGTGTTTCCTCAGTTTGGGACTTTGCCTGCCTTACTGCCTTCCCTGCTTCCCTTAGGGCAGTTTGGTATGCCTCCCTATCTTCATCCCGCTGTGTTCCCTTATATTTCCTGAAGACCAGCCTTTTGGCTCTGACATTTTCTGCTACTGTATTTGAGAACCAAAGAGGTTTCCTTCTTCTTTTGCACTTCCTTTTCTGTCTAACACAATGGGTTGTTGCTTCAGGTATTGCATCCTTAATGCTTGCCCATTTTGCCTGTACCCCCTCACCTGTGTTTCTTTTTGCCAGGGCTAGCTTAACTCTGTTGGCCATCTTATCAAAGTCAGCTCCTCTGAAGTCCCATATTTTTGCCTTGGAATGGGATGATTTAGATGTAGTAGCCAAATTGAACCATACCATGTGATGGTCACTGGCCCCCAGATCACCTTCTACCTGGAGATCTGTGATCCCTTCCTTGTTAGTCAGTACTAGATCTAGGATAGCCCTGTCTCTTGTAGGTTGCTGTATCAGTTGTTTGAGGCCCTCCCCCTGCAGGGAATCCACTATGTGTCTACTTCTGGCAGATGTTCCTGCTGGTATTGACCAATCTGTATCCGGCATGTTGAAGTCTCCCATTATCAGAACCTCCCTTTAGCTGTCATGTTTTGTATGTCTTCTAACAGTAATGTGTCTATGTCCTCCCTGGTCTGGGGCCTGTAGACAACCCCAGTTCTTATGGCTGTCCCATTTCCTGTTTCCAGGGTGACCCACAGTTCTTCTGGCTCCTTATGTGTATTCTGAATTTCTGTAGCTTTGATATTTTCATTGACATACAGGGCCACTCCTCCCCTTTTGCACCTCGGTCTCTTCTGAAAAATACATAGCCAGGTACTGAAGTCTCCCAAGTGTGGTTACTGGTAAACCACATCTCATTAATTGCTACTATGTCCAGTTTAGCCTCTGACATTATTGCCTGCAGGTCTGGGATCTTATTTCCCAGGCTGTGAGCATTTGTGTACATGATTTTCCATTGGCCAGATTTTGGTGTGTTAGTTGTTGGGTGAGGTTTGGCATTACCCCTGTGTTGTATGGGGAGACAAATCTTTTTTCTTACCTGGTGATGCAAATGAACTGCAAACATGCTGAATCCCTGTTTGACCACTAGCTGAGGGGGGACAGGTGTTCTTCCCATTCGACGTATAGGGTGCTGCACCCCTCTCCCCATTTGCTAGTTTAAATATTCTGCAAAGATGTCAAACTTCTGCCCCAATGCACTGACTCCTCCTTAGTCAGATGCAGTCCATCAAATTTAAAGAACTTTCGCTCCCAGAACTGTCTGCCAGTTTCCTACATATCTGTGTCCTTTTCCTGGCACCAGCCCTTGAGCCACGTGTTTAGCTCCCTATCTCCCTCTCTGACCTTCCGTCCATCTGCTCCCTCTCCCAGACTGGCAGGATCTCAGAGAAGGAGATGCTGGATGAAATAGATGATAGTTTGTCACCCAGTCTGGTCAGGTGTTCCTTGGTCTCCACAACTGACCGGCTGGTGAGATCATTAGTCCCTATGTGTACTAGGACATCAATGTTTTCTCCTGCTTTGTGAACAATTTTAGCAATGCAGTCAGTGTCTCTCCATGCTGATGTACCTGGGAGACATCTGACCATCATCCCTGGCTGGAGATGGGTATCAACTCCCCGAATCATGGAGTCTCCTATGATCAGAAGTTTTTTGGATTTCCTTTTTGATTTTTTTGTTTTGGTTCCTGATTTGGGTGAGTTTTTTTGTGTTAGCTCCTGTGCTGCAGTGTCCTGCTCTGCAGTGTCTTCTGTATGAGGTGAAACTACCTCTAATTATGTTGCCAACCATAGATTACCAACTGAATTAAGGGGGGGAAGTGCCTGCATATGGTTATCTGTCCCTAGTAGATGAAACATAACTTGGCACATGTCATTAAACAGATGTATCTCCTGTTTCACATGCCACAGCCAGATCTCCTGAAGTACCCTTGTTCTGTAATAAAGCTGTAAATCTGGAATGGGCACCCCCTCCATCTTTGGCCAGCATTAGTATTGGAAATCTAACTTGAGGTCTAGCTCCAGTCGAAACATTGATGTGAAGCAAGCTTTCACCATTGATTCCAAGTTCCAACAGGGATATGTTGAGGAAGGTTTTGAAACAAGGAAAGGAACCAAAGGAGGGTGATCATATGCATCAAGTTTATCCTGTGTAACATTCCACAAGAGTCACACAGTATTCTAAATCTTGGTTAAACTGAGCCATCAGTGGGGCATAATTAGCCCAGAACAAGTCATCCAGTCATTTTGTTAAATGGACTCCAAGGTAATTAATTACTTTAAGATCCCACTTCACGGGATACTGAACTTTCATCTCAGCAGTTGACACAAAATTAAAGGTGAGCATCTCTGTTTTGGAGGTATTAACTTATAGCTAGAAACATCATAGAATATTTGCAGAATGTTAAATGCCAGAGGAACAGACAGCAGTGGCATAGATAAATAAAAAAGAATGTCATCTGCATACAGTGTTATGATGTGCTCTTGGCCCCCCTCACTTCTACTCCCTGAATGAATGGGTGGGTTCAGAATGCCTGTGTTAAGGGCTCATTGTAGACTGCAAACAATAAAAGGGAGAGAAATCAACCCTGTTGGATTCCTCTATACAGTGGGAAAGGGTGTGAAACATGGCCATTGGGTTTTGCATATGCCATGGGTGCTTAAGTATCATCTGGAGCAAATTAATAAATGGGAGTGGGAACTGCAATTCCATCAAGACCTCATAAAGGAAAGGTTAGAAGACCCAATCAAAGGACTTTTCGGCATCTAAGCTGAAGACCACTGCCTCTACACCACTAGTGTGGATTTGATGTAGCACATGAAGTGTCCTACGGTTGTTATCCACATTTGTTTGCTATGTACAAAGCCAGTCTGCTCCCACCCTGTAACATAAGGGAGAAGGTTACTGAGGCGTTGAACCATAACAGCCATAAATAATTATGTTACTTCTTTTGCTCAGTGTTCATGGAGGAGGAAGTGGGACAATTACAAGAAAAAAGAGTAAAGGCTTTCATCAGAGGGATAGAAAGAATGGAATGGGCCTTAGGGTTGACAAGCACAGGGTTCCAGTGGTCTGTATCTATGGGTGCTGAATGAGCAGGGATCAGAATTAGCAAAACCTCTGACAGATCAGTTTAGGTGCTGCCTGGAGTTGGGGAATGTCCCCAAGGACTGGAGGTCTGTGGTCCTTTAGAACAAGGTTGGGGACAAGGGAAGGGGGAAAGGGAACATTGTTTAACCAGGAGTAGCACACTAAGCCAAAGCTTGTTTCCAGATACAACCTGGGAGCACAAGGAAGTTAAGTGACTTGCTCAGGATCACACAGTATACACCTAGGTGGCTGTGGGATTCAAACTCAGGTATCCAGATCTGCAGATCAGAGCCTTAACCCACTGCCCTATACTGCAGGGAAGACCAAGGAAACTACAGGCCATTCCGTCTCACTTCACTTGTTGGTAAGTTCCTGGAGACAATGGTGAAAGAGAATGTGGTGGAGTACCTGGAGACCAGCGGGTTGCAAGACAGTAAACAACATTGATTTGTGGCAGGAAGATTGTGGCAGACCATTCTGCAGGTATTCTTTCACTGGGTAATTAAAGCAGTCATTAAGAGGCTAATGGCTGATTTGCTCTAGACTTCAGCAAGACCTTTGATTATCTGAACAGGAGGCTACTAGAAAAGCTGGAGAATTTAGGGGTAGAGGAAGGGCTGATCAGGTGGATAGGGAGCTGGATGGGGAGAAGGAAGTATGGGTGTGTATTAAATGATCAAATCTATAGATCAGGAAGTTACAAGTGGGAGGGCCACAAGGGTTGGTTCTGGTTTCCGTTGTAGTCAATATGTTCATTAATGATGTCAGGGAGGCTATCCGGGATGCAATGTATTTCTTTGCAGATGACAATCAAACTCTGCAGTAAGGTGGATAATGAGGAAGGGGTCAAAGAACTGAAGAAAGACTTGGAGACACTGGAAATATGGTCCATGGTCTGGCAGTTGAGGTTTAATGACAAAAAGGGCGAGATGACACACATTGACAAGAAAAATCCAGGCACTGACTGCTGGATGGGTCCAGATAGCCACAATGACTGCAGAAAGAGAACTAGGGGTTATCATTAGGAACAGTCTTAAAACCTTAAGTCAGACCAGCACAGCATACAGTAAGGCAATGAGGATTCTGGGGTGTAAAGGGAAGGGGTTCAACAGCTGAAAGAGGAACGTGATAGTACCTTTGTTTAGGTCCTTGGTTAGGCCCCACCTGGAGTATTGTGCTGAGTTCTGGAGTCTGCATCTGAGGAAGGACAGGAAAAGGCTTGAGGTGGTGCAACACCAGGTCAGCAAAATGAGTCAGGGATAGTAGGACAGATCTTATGATGAGAGTATGGTAGACATGAACATGTACACTCCGGAGCTAGCCGGGAGAGCGGGGATATGACTGAGATCTACAAATTCCTGACTGAGATAAACAAGGTGGATAGTGGGGACCTAGTCACCAGGAATGATAACACAGTGACAAGAGGTCACAGGTGGAGGCTGGTTGAGGAGAGATTCAAAATGGATGTTGGGAAGTTCTTCTTAACTGAGTGGTTGATGGAACACTGGAACAGGTTGCCGAAGGAGGTGGTGGAGGCAGGGTCTATAACATGGTTCAAGGAAGGCTGGTACAGATTCAGGCAGCTGGTAGTCCCAAAAGGGGTGGGTGGCAGGGAGTGGGAGGAGGTGAAAGTGAGGTGGTGTTGGAAGGGGGGATTGTAACACTGGGTAACTTTCCTATCTGGTAATAGATCAATAAGAAATAGGTAAGGTTTTCCTTCGACAGACAAGATGGACCTTCGGTGTTTTCTGCTGTCATTTTTTCTGTTTCTGTGTCTTTGTAAAAACTCATGAGGACTGCTTCTGGGCCCACTTATGTGATGAGCTCCTGTGCTGTTCTTTGGATCCAGCTTCTCCGCTCATTAGTCTCCCTCTTTGGGGCTTGCACTGATACTTGATGGTTGTGCCATTCTTCTCAGGCCCTGCTGTCATCCATGCAGCTCTCTGCTGTTGGTGCCATTCTCCCTCCAAGTTCTAGTGATACACCATTGTAGGTAAGTTCTGCCTGAATCCTTGGCTTTTGTTGCCACTCTGACCATCTTTGTGATCCCAAGGTCAGTTGCTAGTGCTGGGCTTGGGTCCTTATACTGGCCTGTAACTCTCTACTTGTTTTTTGTCACCTGGTTCTGCATCAATGCTCCTGTTGCATTTTTGTCTCTGTTTTGTTTTACTCCAGTGACTGTTGCCTCTTTTGCTTTTGATGTGCTCATCAACAGCTCCAGCTGTTCCAGCAGTCATTATGAGACCTCAGTTGGTTGCTGGCTCTGTGCTTGGGTTCTTGTGCTGGTATGTGGTTCTCTGCTTGCTGGTTATTGCCTTGCTTTGCCTCACCATTGTTCCTACAGCTGTTTAGGTAACTGTTTTCTGTTTTACTCTGGAGGCTGTTGCCATCCATACTGTTAATAGTCTCACTGTTGACTTTGTTTATAGTGCTCCATCCATCTCGATGATACCTCAGTTGGTTGCAAACTCTGAATTAGATTCTTCTACTCCACAGCTTTTTTGCTCATAAGGTGTTGTTTGGCTTCACTTAGCAGCTGTCCCCGCTTCTTTTATGGCTCTTTTCTGTGTTACTTCAAGGACTGTTGCTGGCTTTGCAGTTGACATTCTTGTAATTGCACACGTCATCACGTGCCTTCTCCTTGTCATTGCTATTTCTGCTGTTGTGGTATAGGTCAGCCTTGGGTTTCATGCATGGTGACCTGCTCTGGTGGTCCTTGAGACATCTATCTGCCAACCTGGTCATCATATGCTGTTGTTTTGTGGTCCCATTTCCTGGGTTGCTTTTGAGCCTACTTCCACTCTTGCTGTCATAGGCTTTGCTGTTAGCACTTCCCCGTTGTCAATGATGTTGATGTACTGGGGGGCTTCCTGGACCTTCAGTCCCTTTATAGTTCTCATGCTGGCAATACAGTAAGCAACACTCTCAGTTGGCTAACCATTGCTTGCCTGACAATCACTGGATTCTGTTCAGGTATGATTACAGGCCTGTTACCAATTATTTGGCTTGTTGTCAATGCTAACATCATTGATGCTGTCTTTTCAACCAGAACTTCTAATGCCATTATCACAGCTCTCCATACTGCAGCTTGGTGTTAGGGGTTTGCATCCCTTCCTCCTTCTGCTCTTCTAGATGTGGCAGGCTGGACATTGTGGCCAGACTCTTCTATTACTCTTGGGTCTAACTTTAGTCCCACTATTTTCGGAGGACTGAAACTTCTGTGGTTTCATACACACCATTCTATTCTAGCAGATGCCTCTGCGAAGAGTTTGCTAGAGTTGCTTGGCACCACCTTAGTTCTTGCCAGAGGGTCCAGGGACAATGGATTTGTTATATCTTGCCTTGTTCACCACCATCATGCCTGAAACTACCTTAGTGGCTCTAGTGGCTGCTCTTAATAAGTCTGTAGTGCCTCCTTTTTTTGTGCACTGTTCCTTCTGTCAAGGCCTCTGGTGTTTTGTTGCCATAGGGGTCCTGCATTTTCACTTCTACTACCATAGGCCTACATATGGGCATTTATTTTTGACTTATGTTTCAATCATTCCCAGTCAACTGGGGTGACTACTGTCTCATGTTCCTGTTGTAGCTGGATTGCCTGATGGCCCTTCCATGCCTGTTGTCTGTCTTGCACATGTCATTTTGGCACCCATGGCTTAGATAATGACTTATATTTCCTAATCCACTGCTCTGTGCCATATTGGACTATTTTTACTCACTCCATGGTTTCCAGGTTCTGCTCTCTTATGTTCCTGGTTCTCCATCCCTGATTTTGCTGCCATGGTTAGGCTTTCGGTGTTGTCTTGCCCTTTCTGGCCTTGTACAGTAGAACCCCATTCTAACGAACCTCTATCTACCAAACTGCCCTATCTAATGAGCTTATTGTTTGTCCCCCGTGTTTTTGCGCCTTTTTTTGTGCTGCATTGTGGTCAGCTGTTTGTACCAGCTGATCTCAACTGCAGCTGTGCAAATCAGCTGTTCCAATCAGCTGAAAACATTAAATGTGTCATTGTGACCAGCTCATTTAGAATCCACTTGGTGTTTCACTGTTTGTCTGCTTGTCTGAGTTGTCTGAGTTGATAATTGGCACAAAAAGGAAGCGAAATGTTTTGGCCCTTGCTGACAAGCTCCTTATTCTGGAGCGTCTCGAGAATGGGGAGAAAGCTGTGCAACTAGCACAGGAATATGGTGTTAGCAAATCAACCATATCAGAAATTAAAGAGGCAAAAGAAAAGTTGTGTCAGTTCTCAATGACAATGGAGGGTACATATGACACAGAGAATCACTGCAACATGTGGATGTGTGCCGATGAGGAGTTTGATGCTGCGGTATACATGTGGGCCCAGATGTTCAAACTGCACCACAAAAGTGCGCAATAGCAGGAGCAAGTCCACTGCACCCATGCACAATACACGTGATATTCAAATACTGCGCAGGTCAAGATACGCCTGCGGCACATGACTGAATATCGTGCCAACTGCACCATAGCGCAACCAGGGAGGTGCAGTGGTGCAGGTCAGATGCACAATAGCAAACCCTGGGTTGCTCTTTGGAGCAGGGCAGCAGTGCAACAACACAACCAGGGATGTGCAGGGACAGGATGCAGGGGTCCACCACCCATGGTAGGGATGGGCAGAGGAGCACTCAGCAGAACAGACATCGCCCCCCACACCCCATGCACCGCACAACTGGAGGAGAGCTGGAAGAACCAATGGCCCAGGGACACCAGCAAGAAACCCATCACCGTGGCACGATGCCCCAGCACACCCCCTTGCAAGCTGTGACTGGCACACAAGGATGTCCAGCCACCCCATGCCACACCAACCCACCAATGCAGAACACACCCTGCACCGCGATCCCCATACACCCTGCCCAGGAGTAGCGCCCAACAGTGCAGGACACCCCATGCATGCCACCATCCCCACTGTGACAATGCAACCCTGTGCACCATGGAGTCATGCAAGGCAGCCTCACCACAAGCACCCTGCAGCGGGTGCTAGCAGACACTGATGCAACAACTGCATACACAGTGCTGCCCTGCACTTCCCCCCCGAGGAACAGCTGAGAGACCGACCATGCGTCAGCACATGAGGCACACCACCACCAGCAGTACAGCACCCTGCTCACCCTCCCAAGGACACACCCCATCCCAGCACTGGCCACAACAGCCAGCACAGAGACCCAAAGTGGTGCATGGAAGTATGCACCACACAGGATGCAACACAGTGCATGGACAAACACCCACCCATACCCAAGGGAACACCAACACAGGGACACAGTAGCAGGTCAACAAAGCCACTGGCATGTGGCCATGGTAGCTGTGTACACACAGCCAGCACCCTACATGGCACAGGTGTACCAGCCACCCTGCACATGTACCATGAAGCTGTATGCCACCAGCATGCGGCCGGAGCACAAGTGACAGACAGTGGAGCACATCCACTGCAACAGACACAAGCGACAGCATGGAGGGGGAAACAACAGCGGAGGCCACAGTGCCACCCAAGGCAGACGTGCACCATACCGGTGACAGGAGGCAACCCGGCATTGTGCCGGGTACAATGGTTGTCCAGCATGGATAGCCACCACTGACATGCCAGCAGACCATGCAGATCACAGACATGCAAGTGTGTCAGCTGCACAGGCCATGGATGGTCTGACAGGGGCACCATGGACACAGTGCATGCACCGTGGACCACTGCACACAGGCATCCAGTGCACAGGGAACAATACACAAACCACAGACAGTAACTGATTCCCGCGCCTACACCATAGGTGGTTCCCCTCCGGACACACACACACGCCCATGCCTGCACACCCCTGATGCCATGCATACCACTGCAGCTGAGCACCATTAGCCTACTGCAAATCAGAAACCACCACAATAGGCATAACAAAACAAATGTATTATTGAAAGGTAAACAAACTATTTACAATTATGTACATAATGGTGGGAAAGGGCCACATACCGGGGGGGGTAAGGGGCAGGGGTGAACAAATGGGAGAGGGAAGAAAGGGAGCATGAGGGTGGGTCATAAACATAGAAACATAGAAGTTGACGGCAGATAAGGACCGGTAAGGCCCATCCAGTCTGCCCATTTTTTTTTCTACCTTATAAATGTGCCATCGGCTTTGCTCTGTCAGTGACCCATCTATTCATAGTCATTTGTATTGCTCCCTTATGCCTATCCCATGCCTGTTTGAAGCCCTGCACTGTATTCATAGCCACCACTTCTTGTGGTAAGCTATTCCATGCCATCTACCACCCTTTCTGTGAAAAAGAATTTCACATTCCCCTTAATCGGCCTCCCTCTAATCTCATGCTGTGTCCTCTTGTCCTGCAATTTTCTTATATTTAAACATGTTGACTCTTTCACCTTGTTTATGCCCTTAAGGTGTTTAAATGTCTCGATCATATCACCTCTCCCTCCTTTGCTCAAGGGTATACATATTGAGCTCCGCTAATCTGTCCTCACATGTCTTCTGGATGCAGTCCCTGCACCATTTTGGTTGCCCTTCTGACTGCCTCAATTTGGTTAATGTCCTTGAAGGTGTGGCCTCCAATACTGCACGCAGTACTCCAGATGGGGCCTCAACTAATGTCTTGTACAGAGGGATTATTACCTCCCTCTTACGACTTGTGATACCCCTACTAATACACCCTAACACCCCCCTAGCCTTACCTACTGCTTTAGATCCAGGGGCGTAGGGTGATTCTGGGGGCATGGAGGGCCTAGAGTCTGCCCCGCTCTCCACCCCGTGGTGCCTCCTCGACCTCCGCCTCTGTACTCCATGCTGCTCCATGCCCTGGAGTATTTCCAAGGATGCTCGTGTGATTTGCAGGAGCTTCTGCATGGCCCTCTTGAGCTGCATCATCCACCGTCCACCTAGGACAAGGGAGCAGAGTCACTATGTGTGAATGTCCATCCCCCTGCAGCCCACCCATTGTGCATGGCATACAGCCATGGGCCACGCCCCTGTGATGGTGTGCGACCACCCACAGTGATTGTGTCCACAAGACCTGCCTACCCAGGTGCACACAGCCATGCGGACTGCTGCACACACCCACCGCCCAAGTCCCGCACAGCATCACCGTGGCTGTACAGTGACATGGCTATGCGGTGCAAAAGCAGTGGCACAGCCATGTACCCGGTGCATGCATGGACCACCAGTGATGCACACCCACACATGCAGTGCCACAGGACAGTGCTGAGTGTACTGTGTGGCATGCACATCAGTGGTGTAAATGGATGGTGGCCACGCCCCTCCACCTACCCCGCAACAACAGCATGCACAGAATATCCTTGAAGAAAGGCACTCAACTGCAGTGGCTGGATCTGGGCTCTGATGCTGGATGGGCCCAGCAGCCCATGCATGTCATCCTGCAGCCATTGCCTCTTGGCGTTCCCGTGCCTCTCTTGCTCGTCTCCACTCCTCAGGGCCTAGGGTGCAAACATGGAGAGGGGAGCATCAGTACAAACCAGTAGCAAAGGCCCCCCTGGGTGTGTGAGATCCTGCACTGCCCAGCCATGCTGCAACCCCACCTCCACTACCACCCACCCTGGATGGCCCCCCCATGTGGAGGACACATGCCCACCATTATACGAATATGGACGCTACCAGTGTATGGATGGAGAACCTACCTGGACGTGGTACTGCACCTCGCCTGGTGCATGCCTGTAGATGGGCAAGCCTGTCTGGGTCCCTCCATCAGAGGTCCCCGTAGTGGTGGTGACACTGTTCGGCTGTTCGGCCAATCCCTGTGGCCTCCTCAAGTGCCACTGCCACCTCCTCCCAAACTGCACTCCTTGCCCTGTCCAGGGGGTCATCCCCTAACAGGGCCCCAGAATGGGGCTCCACAATGGCCATCAAATTGGCCAGCTCCAGTGGGCTCCATAAAGCATCTGTCCTCCTTGCCATCACTGCTTCAGGTAGGATAACAAAATGGCACTCTGTAGCACACGTCCGCCATGTGCAGATGTTGCGTGGTACAGCGCTGCCATTCCCCATTGCGCTGTCACTGAACAGCGCTGAGAGGTACACCCATGTGGACACATGGTGCCTAGGGCAAGGTCAACCACAGGTCAAGGGTCTGTTGCGCACGGGATCCGGCGAGCAGTGATTGGGACTCCCCGCGCGTAAAGTGTTGGGTGCCTGTGAGATACTTTGTGCCTACTGCGCCATGGGCACCATGGTGCTTATGGCACTCTAGGCATGCGCGCATACATGTGAACAACACACCAGCACCACTGGCACAGTGGTGGCCGAGCCCTGCACTGCCTCCGTGCAAGCATCGCCAGCAGCACGGCAGGCGCTAGGTTCGCACTGGTGATGCGCAGTGCCGTGCCTACTGCACATCGCCACCCAGCTGCGCCATTGCCTGAGCACGCCAACACAACGTCTGTGCAAGGTGCACAGGCGATATTCAGCCAGCATGTGCAAATCAGCTCATCAGCAATTCCATGGTGCAGCTACTGCATTAGCATCCACTTAAAGTTGTGCCTCACCTCATTTGCATGCGTTGTGCTATATAAATGCAACTTGGGGCTGCAGAAGCCATAGTCTGGTATTGCAGTCTATTGTGGTGGGTTGCATGCTGTTTGCCAGTGTGGACTGTTGTGTGTGGGAGATGCATGGGACTGCACAATCAGAGGTAACACCTGTCATTCCCACAGGATCAATAATGACCGAACGTGAGGAGGAGGAAGTGGAACAGAAACGTGGGAAATGGAGAAGGCCCAACTTTATCAAGGCAGAATCAGATGCCCTGTTTGAGGCCTACCTTGACCAGGAACTGCTGCTCAGTGGACAATGGGGAACACCACAGGACCGTGCTGTGGCATGGGGTGAGCTGGCACGTGCTGTCAACCAGCATGGCAGCCACCAGTGGTCCATGCAGGAGTGCAAGAAGAAGATGGGCACAGACAGAAGGAGGATTAAAGATAAGGTGGCTGCCATCAAGGCAGCACGGGCTGTGACTGATGGGGGACAGCCGGCCATGCCATGCCTGACGCCACAGGAAGAGCGGGTTGCTGGCAGCATGTGGCGTTGTGCCCTTGAGGGTGTTCCAGGTGGTGGCTTCCAGATGGGTGGTAGCCCATCACTGCATGGTAGGTCCTGATCTGTCACTGTGGGGGGGGGTGGGGGGTGTGCCACAGGGTAGGGCAGATATATTAATGCTAATGTGTTCCCTTACAGCTCCTGAGCATCTGCATGGGTCAGTGGTGGTGGTCTCGTCCATTGAGGGTCATACCCTGGACACAGAGGAGGGCCCATCCACCTCCACAGGTGTCCAAGGGTCAGGACGACAGTGGGCCCACCTGGCTGTCTGGACTGAGGTTGGTGGAGCTGGTGTGGAGGAGGCCCTGCTCATGTCCCAGCATGACAGTGTCCATGGATGCCAGCATGCTGAGACTCGGACTGGTTCCAGATCCATCACTGATGATGATGGAGCTCACATCATGGACAATGATATGTTTGGGACACAGGATGGCCACACAGCAGGTAACAGCACGGGCATAGCCATGGGTGGTGCCACCGTGGAGGCCTGCGTGACATCACAGTCCCAGCCTGTGCCTGTCTGCACCAGTGGGGCAGCACTGGTGTGCATCCAGGACAGTGGGGCTGTTACTGCTGCTGCGGCAGCACCGTTGAGCCCTGGAGAGCGGCGGCCGGAGGGGCAGTGTCAGCAATTGGCCAGTGGTGATGGGGGGACAGTGCTGGGGGCAGTGTCAGTGCACCACCCGTGGACATGCCCAGGCATGGCCCTGGTGTGCAGCGCCCAACCTCAAGGGGTGCTGCTCAGCATGGCCACAAACACCATGAGGGACAGCATGCCGATCAGGTAGATGACCTCTTAGATGAGCACACCCCCATACTCCATGAATCAGTGGATCAGCAGTTGCAGCTTGTGATGGTGGTGGATGCACTCAGTGTGGTCCTGCACCAGGCAGAGAAGCAGTGCAGCAGGGACACTGGTCTGCTCCTGGCAGGGATGGACCAGCTGCGGGAGGATGTGACTGCTGCCATTAACAGGCAGACACAGGTATTCACAGCTGTCATGGCCACAATGGGCACACAGTTATTTGCCCATGCACCGCAGACACTGCACAGTGCCATGTCCACCCCCATTCCTGGGGTCATGTGACACCCTCCTTGTTGACACTGCGTTCAGCTGTGGGCATCCCGAGCACCCCTGGCGCAGGCATGTTCGGTGAACTGCAGACCCCTGCTTGAGAACGGCCGCGTTCCCACAGAGGCACCCTTGGGGGACTGTTGGTGCCACCCAATGAGGCCAATGGTCAGCCTGTCACAGCTGGTGGGTCTCAGCGGGGCCGCCCACACATCCATGGCAGCCGTGGCACTGTGCCGCATGACTGACCAGTCTCCCACTATGGCTACTGTCTAACGCTGCCCTGTGTGCAGTGTGTTGTTCAATGTGCAATGCATGGGTGGGGTACCCGGCCCTGTACACACACACATGTTCCATGTGCACACCCTCCTGGCTGCTGGCTGTTGTGGTGTGTGCATGGTGATGCCTGTGCTGCATTGTCCACCACTGTGCAATGGTGCCCAGCATCTGAGACATGCACAATGACAGGCACTGGGCGTGGTGGTCTGTGGACGTGTGTGTGGCTAGGAGTGGCGGTTGGAGTCGGTGTGCCTCCTACCCTTTGTGCATGTCTTGTGGTGTGTGTGTGTGTGTGTGTGTGCGTGACCACGTGCTGTGTTAGGCCTTGCCCATCCCTGATGGTGTGTGCGGTTCCAAGCTCAGCCAATTCCCTTTATGACATGCGCCCCTAGGGTTTGTCCATGCGTGTTTGTGGGTTGTGCCCTTGCCAGTGGTGGTTGCATATGGCCTCATGACTTACCTGGATTGGTTGAAGTGCTCCTCTGTGATGGTGTCCTGGTGCAGCTGTGACATTCAGATCAGTAAAGGGTCCCTTCAACCAAGGGGGGCTGCCCATCACCATCTGCACCAGCGTCCTCATCGTCCCCATCGCTGTCCCCTCTTCGTCCTCTACAGCTATCCCACAGTCATTGCCCATGTTGTGCAGGATACAACATGCCAGGAATAGCCCACAGGCCTTCAAGGGGCTGTACTGTAGGGCATCGCCAGACGTGTCCAGGCAACAGAAATGTGCCTTTAGCATCCCGAACACCCGCTCTATGACATTGCATGTGGTGGCATGTGCCTCATTCTACCATTGCTGCGATGGGGTTGTGGGCTGCCGGTATGGTGTGAGCAGGCAGGGACGGAGTGGATATCAACTGTCACCTGTGTGTAGAGGGTGAACATTAGTTTGGTGATCAGCGTCGCCTGCCATGGGCCATCTAGGCCAGTACCCATGTCACCTCTGACTATGCCCCTCCCAAGATCCATGTCTTTCTGTGTGATTTGCATACTCACCCACTAGGTGGCCAGTGGGAATGTCCCCACTCTCAAACCTGTGGCACAATGCAGACTGGTGCCAGATGAAGGCATCATGTGTTCCCCCAGGGTGCGTGGCACAGACATTGGTTATGCGCCCGCTAGCATTGCACACTACCTGGCAGTTGATGCTGGCATAGCCTTTCTGATTAATGTACGCAGCACCTTCCGTGCCAGGTGGTGTGTGGATGGCCACATGGGTGCAGTCAATGGCCCCGAGCATGCCAGGCATACGTGCTACCCTGTGGAACTCTTGTATGTGTGCTGTGTGCTCCGCCGGTGTGCTGGGGAAATGGATGTACTCCGCAGCATGTGGCAGCAGTGTGCTGAGGAATTGTGTGAGTAAGCGTGACACGGCTGACTGGGTTATGCCTGTTGTGTCCCCTGTTGATCTCTGGAAGGTGCCCATGGTGAGCAGGCACATGACAGCTGTTACCTTTGTCTCCACTGACAGAGCATGTCTCCATCGTGGGTGCCTGCATCTCATCACTGCACAGCTCACAGAGCCACCTCAGGATCGCCCGGTTCAGGCAGTACCAGCCCACGATCTCGGTGTCACTGTAGTGCTCAAAGCTGGTGTGGGCTCAGTACCGCCTGTTGGGGGCATACCACCGATGGACCCTTCCATGGCCATGCCTCCCTGCTGCCTGCCTTCTCACACCCCTCATTACTGCCTCCATCTGAATGGTAGCACTGGCCATGTCCCTGGTTTGTGTTCCCCTCTCGGCAGCTGTAATCCCATTCCCCCTGCTGTCCTTTGTGCTACTCCCCCTAAACCAGGAACACGTCCAAGATTTGACTGTCCTGCCCACTGCCACTGCCCTCAGTCCACTGTGGCACAGGCTCCCCACTCCAATCCTGTTGTCCTATGTTCCCAGGTGTGTCCTGTCCTGCTCTTTTCCAGTCCCACTCACTGCTTCCCTGTCTTCTGTGGCTGTCACTTTTCTCCCACCTCTGGCTTCCCTGTAGCATTCTTGCACCTCTCTCTTGTTCCTTTTTATTTTGGATCATTTCCGCTATCATGCAACTTCCGCTTGCTCCCCTATTGCGCATGGTGCATGCTGTTGAATATTGCACTGCACCATTTATTCATGGTTCCTCCCCCTTCAGTTGCACATGCATTCATTACCATTGTGCTCTTGCACATTGCGATTTGGGGAGGCAGCTGCCTCCTGCTGAATATCACACAATGGCGCATTTCCGGACTTGCGCTGGCACATCTCTGTTGCGCATGGCACAACCCTTTTGAATATACGGGCTGTGGTTTAAGCAAGAGCGAGAGAAGGGAGCCCTGTTCTCCGGCCCCATTCTGAAGGAAAAGGCACTGCAGTTTCATCTCAAGCTGGGCAGTGAGGGAGAATTCCATGTGAGTTATGGCTGACTGCATCACTTTAAAAAGTGGCATGGCATTTGACAACTGTGACAATGTGGGGAAAAATTAAGCACTGCATCGGAAACAGTGGAGTCTTTTATTGACCAAATAAATTTAGTCATACAAGCTGAACATTTTTCTCATAACCAGATTTTCAATGCTGGTGAGACCAGCCTTTATTGGTGCTGTCTTCCAGACAAGATCCTTGCTCATGGGTCTGAGACTGAAGTGCCAGGCTTTAAGAAAGCTAAAGATCGAGTGACACTGTTGGGCTGTGTCAATGCCACAGGTTCTTATCAGCAAGTCATGGGATCCCCGGTGCTTTAAGCATGTCAACATGGGCAACCTCTCAGCTCTGTATGATAGCCAGCGAAGTGCCTGGATGGATGGTGCCATTTTCAAAAAATGGTACACAAATGACTTTGTTGCAAGCATGAAGCACTTTCTGAAAGCAAATAAGCTGCCAATGAAGGCACTTTTACTGGTGGATAATGGCCCCACCGGCCTCTCACCGGGGGGGTGAGTTGCCAACAGAACCCAAGAGGGTGGGGCTAGGTGGGCTGTCCACCATCATGGAAGAGGTGGCCTCCCCGAGCAAGTGTCCCTATCCGAGGAGCTCCACGGAGAGGGCTGGCCCTAATGGCCCCTGCAGGGAGGGGCATGGCAGGGCCTTTTAAGGAGTGGTCCCAGGAGATCTCGCCCTCCTGGAACAGCTCCTTACCACAAAGTTTTTGGCCATTTAGGTTCTCATCATTCTTGCCTTCAGCACCTCACTTTCTCCAGTTAGTGGTCACCCGCGGCTTTATTTTCCTGCTTAATGCTTCCTGCTGGCTGGGCTTCATCTCATCAGGTTTCTGTTCGGCCAGGTAAATGTTTTTTGCCTTTTAATCCTCCCCCCCTTTCTCCTCTCATCTATATGCCTGCCATAAGTGTGCATCTTTGGCCCTGAAAATCAGCCAGTTTAGGGGATATGTGCCGTTGGAAGAAGCCTTCAGGTGGCATGATGATTGTAGGCAGACTCTGCCTTTTAATTACGGCCCAATGGCCCCTCCGACCTTGCATGTTCCCGGGTCACGGACCCCCCTCCTCCTGTCCTGGCCAGGGCCACGTACGTCCCCGTTGGTCACCTATTCCCCTTTTTACCTTCGCCTGGCTCTGCTCTTTTCTCCCTCCCCTTTGTCTCCCAGCCTGCCTGGCCAGCTTCCTCAATTTACAGGCTGCAATTTTAAATTCCATCCCTTGGCGCCCCTCCAGGTGGCTTTGTTTCCAGCCCCCCCAAGCTCTTTCCCTATTTTAAGTCATTTTTCCTTCCTTTCCCATTTGTGGCCCACGGGTCCACGTGCCCAACTGGCCACATGGTGCCACGGCAGAGCTTGGTTCAGTGCTCTAGCCGCGGCTCTGGTGGAAAGGGTTGTGAGTTTTTGGTTCTCACTGGGGCCATTTTTGGCATAACTTTGTTTGGCTTTTTCGGCTTTTATTGTGTGTTTGCAGTCTTGATGCAATTTGGGAGATTGCCTCCCATTTATTATTGAACATTTTGGGTGTCGTTGCTGCTGTGTGTGTGTGCATCTGGTGTTGTTTTGTTCAGTCTTTCTGTTCCTTTTTCCTGTTGCCTCCCCAGTCTTCAGCAGCGTCCTTTCACCTGGGGGGGTTCCCCGCTGGTGGGCCCCCCTCGTATGTGCCCCCAGGGCATCTGCACTCAGGGGAGTAGTCTGTTGGCCCCAGTGGTTGTGTTCTCATTTGGCTCCCACCCCTGCCGTTCTCCTCACTGGGCAGCACATTGTCTGCCACCTCCTCCTTGTGTGCCACCCCTCTGTGCCCCCTCAGGCCTCGTGGTCCTATATTTTTCAATTTAACCCCACAACAGCAATTATTGCCCAGCTTTTGCTGTTTCTCCCCTGTTTTCCCCTTTCTCTTCCTGGTCCTTTTATTAGCCCCTTTCTATTTTAGCCTTTAGTTTCTGGCATCAATAATTATTGCATGCAATTTAGCCACTGGGTAGGACCTAATCATGTACTATGGTAATAAGAAAAGTTGTAGTAGATCCTTTGCCTGCTGTTCAGTTTCCTTCCTGTGTGGTGGTGTGGTGTGTGTGTGTGTGTGTGTGTTTTTTTGTGGTGTGTGGGGTGTGTGGGCCAATTATATCTTTCAGATGTTTTTTGTTCTCTCTATGGAATTTTAGAGGCATTATGGGATGCCGCCGCCATATTATTTAGGGGTTGGGTAGGTATAGGGGATTTCAGCATTAAGCAGGGTGGAGAACATAAAAGGGAGGGAGTCGGTGATTTTGCATCTTAAGGGCTAATATTGGGGAGGGAGAATGGGTATTTTAGGCTTGTAACTAATTTTCCAATTAGCCTTTGTTGGTGTCTCTAGTATTTTAGGGTGGTATTCTGAGTCCAAGTTAGTGAGTATGTTTCAATACTAGGTATTTAGGAGCCCTTCCCCCATACATTCCCTACATGAAAATATAAAAGATTCCCCCCAGTTAGGCCCCACCCCACAGAATGTTTCCCTTGAAAACTGTCCTAGTCCAAGTAAGGGGGTTCCCTGGCTATGCAATTTCCTCTTGGCTTTGCTTGGTCAGTTCCTAGTGATGCTGCCTCCTTTGGCCTGCTGCCTGGGGACACAATCCCTAATTTGGCCAGGCGTGGGCATGCCAAATTTGGGGCAATTTTTCACTCCCCACCCCCCCATCAAGGTAGTGACTGTATGTTAGGGAGCAGTATATTCAAGAATGGCCTGGGTACAGTCAGTTAGAGTGCTAATTGGTAGAGGGCATTTAAAACATAGGCAGGAATAATGAATATGTTTTGTCTCAAATAAGCATCGCATCGCTTAGCACCGCTTTGCCCCTTACAATCAATACCTGTACAATGGCCGAATCTCAGACTAATCAGGTTCTGGACAGTCAGGCCCCCCAAAATTTTACACCAGCACAGGGTTCCAGTCAAGACCTTTCAGGTCCAGGAAGCCAGACACAATTTGTGGAACTGTCTACCCCAGCACAAGGGCAGGACCAAGCTTTACGCAAGGCCCTGCAATGCTTAAAAGACATTGGCAGGTCGGATTGGCTGGCGGCCATATCCAGGCTGGAACCAGAATTGCGGGTTGCCTGTCCAGATGAGCAACAGCTGCCAGAGGTAGACCCTCCCACCATAGCAGAACACATACCTCAGGGATTGGCTGAGGAGGAGCACGGGCGTCAACCCAGGCGTAGCCAGCCATCGACCTGATTATTGGAATCCGTGGCTCAGAAAAAAGCTGTTAATAGAAAGGGTCAAGGTGGGCAGAAGAAGTGTAAGGCTCAAATGGTGACAGAAATGAGCAGAAAGCATATGGAGAAAAAACGGAGCAGAGTCGAGGAGAGCAAGTCCATGGTCCATCCCAGGGCACCGAATGAAGAAATGGAAAACCACCTGGTGGCAACAATGGTCCAGCCAAAAATCGGTGAGTATGAGGGAGATCAAGACAGTGATGCGTCAGTGGAATTGGTGTGATCTGATTCTGATAGCGAGGATGAGCAATCCAGTGAGAGCTGGAAACAGCTACCACTGGAATCAGTAATAGAAGAGGCAAGGTATAAAAAATGGAGAAAAAACCTGGAAGATATGGCTAAGGCTACAAAGGTAAGGGAATGGAAGAGGGCCAGGCACTTGGAAGACAGGATGGGGGGCCGCCGTCAGCAGTTAGATTTTGGTAAAACACAGGGAGATCAAGGGGGAGAAATGGTAGGCAGCCAGATAGGGCAGCACGGGCCTTCAGAGGACAATTTGGTGCCGGCAATGCCATGGCACCAAATATGGCAGCACAACCCCTTCATGTGGCCATTGATATATGGGGGGGCCAGGTAATTTGTCCACCCCTTGGGCAACAATGAATCCATGAGGCCCCTTCGTTCCTAGTCTCCCAACAACAACCCAGCATGGGGGCATGACCGCTCCCAACACAGGGTCTTGGGCATCTTCGGCCAATGAACCAGGTGATGGTTCCTCCCAGAGACTAGCGGGGGGGGGAGAAGTGCAAGCACCAATAGATAGCTTTGGTTTTAGGACACACCAGTGGGCAGAGCCCACTGCGGTAGGATACCAGGTCCCAATAGACAGACAAGGGGGGATGACACAAAGGGCTATAGAGCCCGCATGGGTAGGGGTGGAAAAGGCCCCCTCAAGTCATCTAGGGGGTGGACAGCGGATCACCCCAGGGGTCGAGCCATTGCTGGTTCAGCCTCCCCAGTCAATTGATTCCCAGGGGGTAGTGGCAGGAGGAGGTAACGCTCAAGGAGCAGCAGTTCAGGTATGGACAGGTGCTGTGCCCTCTACAATACAACATCCTCCAGCCAACAAAGAAAGTTTGACGGTAGGCTTACAAGCGCAGGAAATGGTTGCCTCTCAAACCGGATCTGCTCCCAATACTTCGGTAGGTGACACTTTAACCAGCTCAAAAACAACAGCACCAGAGCACTGGGCATATGCCGGGGTGGAAGACCCATTGGGGGACCACTTATCTGACACTGTCAGGGAAAAAATCTGGAAAGAGGAATTTATAGACATGTTCTCGTTATTGCACAGGGAGATCCCAGAAGTGAACGATGAGAAAAAGAATAAACAAGAGAGGCCACAGCGGCCAAAGGTGCCTTTCACATTTGAGAATTGGGTGGCAGCATTTGACATATTTATGTCAGTTTATGGGATGAAACACCCTGATAAGCTAATTGCTGTACTAAAATACAAGGACACCATAAAATTCACACATCTGTCCTTTGATGGATATGCGTGGCTAAAATACGATGAGCAGTTTCATCTAAAACTATCTCGGCAACCCAATCTCAAATGGGAAAACATGCACATAGACCTGTGGGTCCGCTATATGACTCGTGGCTGGCCCAGTGTGGTAACTTACACTGATAGTGGTCATGTTATTGCCAGACAAACAGGGGGAGAGTACAGGAAAGAACAGAGGAAGAGGGCAGGGAGGAAGGCATGTTACGACTACAATAAAGGAAAATGTTTTCGTTCCTTTTGTAATTACGGGCATATCTGCAAGCTGTGCAGAGCAGAACATAAGGTCTCAGAATGCACACGACAATCCTCCAAGAAACCAAACAACGAAGGAACAAGCAGTGAACAAGGAAAGGGATCTGGGAAGTTTAGCTAATTCACCAGTACGGTTAGACCAAATAGACCCCTGGCTCGACTACAACCCAGAAAAAACAATAGCAAAATATATACATAATGGTTTCAAGTATGGTTTTAGGATACCATACAAGGGGCCTAGGGTAGAAACCACAGCTCACAACCTCAAGTCTGCAAATTTACTTCCCAATATCCTGGAGAAGAAAATTGCCAAGGAAGTAGAGGCAGACAGGGTGGTGGGACCATTCGACTACCCCCCAGTTCACAACCTCAGTGTATCCCCATTGGGGCTGGTCCCCAAGAAGGAAGTAGGGGAATACAGGCTGATTCATCATCTGTCCTACCCAAAAGGTAGTTCAGTGAATGACTTCATCAACCCAGAGGATTGCACAGTGCAATACACAACTTTTGATGTGGCACTGCGCCACATACAAAAGCTGGGTCATGGGGCAATGATGGCAAAAAGTGACATTAAATCAGCTTTCCACCTGTTACCAGTACATCTGAGTGATCAGGATCTACTGGGTTTTAAAGCTGGAGGTCAATGGTATATGTACAAGGCTATGCCCATGGGATGCTCCGTAAGCTGCTCAGCCTTCGAAGCATTCTTAACCTTCTTGGAGTGGGCCACCAGAAAACACACACAGAACACACACATAGTTCATTATCTCGATGATTTCCTATTTGGGGGCCCCAGGGGAGGAACCACATGTGCAGAGACATTGCAGGGTTTCACCTCATTAATGAGGTATTTTGGTGTCCTGCTAGCGCAGGAAAAAACAGAGGGCCCTGCTACCTGCCTCTCATACCTGGGCATAGAAATAGACTCCGAGGCCATGGTTTCCTGGCTACCACAAGACAAGGTGGCACTTTTGAGCAAACTGTTAGATGAGATGGGAAGGGCAAAGAAGGTGACTCTACAACAGCTGCAATCTGTTATAGGCCACTTGAATTTTTCATGCCGGGCAATTTGCCCAGGCAGGCCATTCCTCAGATGGATGGCATTAACCACTGGGGGGGCTCTAAAACCATATCACGACCTCAGACTAATGCAGGACACAAAAGCAGACTTACAAGTTTGGGAACTCTTCCTACAAGATTTCAATGGTATCACCATCTGGTAGACACCAGCAGACCAACTGTTTGATCTGCACATGGTGACCGATGCTTCGGATGGCATTGGCTTTGGGGCATTCTGGCAAAGGGCATGGTTTGCAGGATGCTGGCCCACAGGATTGGATATTGAAGGGGCTCACAAAAACATCACCCTTCTTGAATTGTTCCCTATCATGATAACCGTAAGGGTGTGGGGGCAAAAAATTCAGAATAAAAAAGTGCTGTTTCACACTGACAAAAAAGGGCTGTAGCAAACATATTGAACTCACAGACATCTCGTTCTGAAGAGGTGATGAAGGTTCTGCGGGTCTTTGTGTTATGCTGCCTATGGTACAACATCTCTTTTAAGGCACGTCATTTGCCAGGAAAAGAAAATGCTGTAGCTGATGCCCTGTCTCGATTTCAGCTCGAGCACTTCAGGTGGCTAGCCCCATGGGTGGACCTGTTCCCCACACAGATACCGGAAGCAGTCTGGAGACTTGGGAACCAAGATTGCAGCAACTGGTACAGCTCGCTGTGGCCCCCTCGACATGGAGGAAGTATGTAGGTAGCTATGGGTCTTTCCAACAATTCTGTGGTCACGAGGTAAGCATGGAACTGCACAATACCCAAAGACAAGTTCAAAGCTACATCCTCCACTTAGAAAGCCTGGGAAAATCTCCGGGCAGCTGTATGCCTTCAACTGGTGGACATTGCTTTTCTTCACAAGTCTGAGGGTTTCCCTGACCCAACCAACAGTTTTATTACAAAGAAAATGATACAAGGCATGTCTGGACTTGCAGGAAAAAAAGGCAGACACAAGGAGGCCCATAGGACTAGCTGAACTGTCCAGCCTCCTGAAAGCACTGGCAGTTACTTGCAGCTCAGACTATGAAACCAAGCTTTCCAGGGCCTTACACATATATGCATTTTTCTGGGTCTTCTGGGTGTCGGAGTTGGTACCACAGTCTAACTCATTGAGTCAGAACACCAAACTCCAGTTCAGTGATTTCGTCATCTGGCAAGGCAGACTGTGTCTTCAGCTGCGAAAATCAAAAATGAACCAGTGTGGCCCCCCCACCATTATAACACTGTTTATGGCTCCCCCATGGAACATTTGCCCATGGTTTTCAATGAAGGAGTATGTGGCGGATTGTCCAACAGGACCGGGGCATTTGTTCGTGCATGGGGACGGGAAAGCGGTCACAAGGTGGCAGTTCATGGCTGTCCTACGAAAGGGTTTATGGATGGCAGGTGTAAACCCGACTTCATACAACACCTGTTCATTCAGAATTGTAGAAACCACCGAGGCAGCCAGGTGTGGGTTAAAGGAAGAACAGATAAAAGGGGTCGGCAGATGGGCATCAAAAGCATACACGGGGTACATTAGGCCTCAGCACAACACATCAGGAAGTGACGCTGGGGAACCCAGCACAAGTTGTAACTGAAGCTCAAAGTGAGAGAATACTCACATGTTTCTGTTTTGTCTTACAGGCATGGCTACAACATCCCCTCGGATATGAATTGTGGGTCATTCACATGTGAGCGAGGCATACGCGAGGGCGAAAAAATGGCCTTACACAAGACAGCTGGGCATTCCAAGAAGTCGAGCTGTGATTCAATGGGCAGGAAAAGGGGGGATGAAGTGGGGGCATTATGTGAAACAATTTTTAGATTGGGCCTACATCGCCAACCACTGGTCGCGCTGGTTATTCACCTGGGAGAGAATGACTTGGTCACACTGGGGGCACCCAGATTAATTGAGGATATTAAGAGGGGTTTGGCCCACTTAAAACAAATGTTGCCTCACACCATTCTGGCATGGACAAGAATCATACCACACCAACAGTGGCGTGGTGAACGAAAGCCAGGAGCCATGGACAAAGCACGTAGGTCTGTGAATAGGGAGGTGTCCCATCTCACGGCCTCGCTGGGCGTGGAGGTTATAAGGCATTTCTTGATCACCAAGATGGATAAGGGCCTGTATAGCCAGGATGGGGTTCATCTGTCAGACATTGGAAATGACATTTTTAACAATACCCTCAATGATTTTTGTGAGACAGTACTGTTTGGTAAAAGTAAGATCCCATGGGCTTTAGTGGGAGATACATGTTGGCACTGTAATGTAAGTGGCTGTAATTCATGGCTGACCCTGGGTAAGAGAGGCTCCAGACATAAGAAGAAGAGCTGTGATTGGGTGTCACTGGGGAGAGGCATGACCCTAGGATGGGTATGCCTCGGAGATAAGGGGGAGGAAGGCACCCAGGCGGGGGCGTGCACTGAAACGCTGGGAGCCAAGATTCCAAGATGGGGAGTAAGGCCCCGGATGGGCATGCTCCTTGTCAAGGTTCTAGGAGGCCCTAAATTCAGGGAAGATGGGGAGGGGGACTGTCTTGAGGGAAGACATGGCCCTCAATGGGTCTGTTGGACTAAAGGGCCAGAGTTCCCCTCAAATAAGTGGATGAAGGAGCTGGGGTTTCAGCAATACATGAATTGTGGCTGCCCAAGTGGTCTTACAGGATGGGGTATTTAATGTACATATGTTGAAACGATGTGGTTATGTATAGTGATGTATGTATATAGATATATATTGTAATGTGCATATCTGTCGAATGTGATATACATATTATGCTTTATAAATGTTAAGTGTTCCATGTAATGTAAACAATTTTTAATTAAGTAAAAAGAGCTGTGGCCCTTTTTTATACCAAAAACAGTGTGATGTGTTATTTGAATTGGGGGTCCACTTTGGGCAACTCTCCAGCTCATCCGGAGATGTCTGTAGTGAAAACCAGAGATGGCACAATATGGTGCATGTTCCTCCCCCGAACACCACTTTGAAATTGCAGCCCTATGACCAGGGAATTCTTGAGATTCTGAAGTGCAACTATCGCCATAAACTCCTGCAGACAGTGCTTGATGAAAAAAATTAACAGAGCACTCTGCAGGAGACTGTTAAATCGCTGACACTTGAGGATGTCATTTACATGGTGGCAGAGGTGTGGGATGCTGTTCGGCCAGAGACTATACAGAGATCATGGGGAAAATCTGGGATCAGACATCCATGTCCTGCCATGCCTGCCACTGTTGCTACTGACCCCAGTGTTGAACAAAGCACATCTGTCCCCTCTGACACCACTGACATGCAGGCAGTAACTGCTGAAATCACAGACCCCACAGACCTAGCTGAACTAACAGATCTTACCAAAAATCTTGCAATGCTAACCTCAGAGCAGGATCTGAAAGCTTGGGTCTCGTGATGCAGCTGAAGATGGACAAGAACATTTGGATGAGGATGCCATCATTGCTGCAATTCACAACCTAAAATCGATGAGGACGCAGAGAAGACTAGTGATGATGAACTGCAATTAAAACCTGTCCCAAGCCATTCTGAGGCAGAGAAAGCCTTTGACAACTGCATCACTTGGCGGAGAACCAACTGGACTGTAATCCCCTAAACTTGCTACTGCTCCACAACCTAAAGGCCACCTCAACAAGGAAGAAGGCTGCTTCGTTGCAGCAGAAAATGATCAATGATTTTTTTCAAAGAAGCTGTAGTCACTCTAAGCTGTCCCTTGATTCCCACTGTGTCCAGCCACTGACCCCACAATTGTCTCCCCATTGTGTTGTGCATAAGCACTGCATATACAAAAATGAAAAAAAGTGTACCACACATTCGCACTGTCACCGTAGTAGCACTCCAATACAGCACTGTACTAAGTTCTTCACAAAACCCCCTGCTGAAATCACACATAGTACAGCATACTGAGCTGAGAGAGATGTCAGAACAAAAAAAAAAAAAGACTGCGGTGATGCCAAGCCATCTGCTCCATTTATCCGATCGCTCATTTATCTGAACTAATCGGATGTCCCCCAAGCAGTCCAGATAAACATGGCTCTACTGTACTATTTGACCTTGGGTCAGTTTTCCCTCAGAAAGTGGCTTGCCTATGCCCTCCTTGCCCACCCTTATTTCATCATGCTACCCTACAGGCAGGCATGTTTGTATTTTGTTTTGTTTATAATTTAAGTTTTTATTGTTTTTTTTTTTTAACATACAAAGCTGGAACTTAAACAACAGCTGACACTAACCTGGGAAGGGAACAAGCTGGCTATTACCATCCAGTAAGCCTCATGTTGGTAGTAGGGAAGTTAATGGAGACACTACTGAGAGAATCATGACATATCTGGAATCCATTGGGCAGCAGGATCTAAAACGGTTCACGGCAGGTAGGTCTTGCCAAACTAACCTGGACAACTTCTTCGACTGGGTTACAAGGACAGTAGATCAGTAGATGTCGACTATCTGAACTCAACTCTGTTCCACACAGAAGGCTGGTAAGGAAGCTGGACTACATGGGGATGGGCAGGTTGAGTGGGTAAGTAGCTGGCTGAGCGGGTTCAGGTAAAGGGCATTTTTAGCTGAGAGGGAGGTGACCAGTGGGGTACCAAAGGGTTCATTACTGGGTACCCTACTCTTCAATGTGTTCATAGCAGACGTTACAAATGGGCTGGAAGGTAAAGTGTGTCTATTTGCTGATGACACCAAGATTTGCAACAGAGTGGACTCCCCTGAGGGTGTGAGGAATATGACTTCAGACTTGAAGAATCTGGAGGAGTGGTCAAAAACATGGCACCTGACAATCAACGCCAAAAAGTGCAAAGTCATGCACTTAGGCAGAAACATTCCCTAAGAGGATTACTACCTGGGAGGAGAGAAGCTAGCCTCCACCAGCCAGGAGAGGGACCAAGAGGTCATTATATCGGAAGGTGAAAGCGAAAAGATGGCACTAAAGGCAAGTGGCATGCTGGGCTACATCAGGAGGGGAATCATGAGTCGCAGCAGGGAGGTGATGTTACCACTCTACAGAGTGCTGTTTCACCCCCACTTGGAGTACTGTGTACAGTACTGGAGACCACACCTCAAAAGGGACATAGAATCAAGATGGTGCAGAGGAGGGCCATGAAAATGATTCAGGGACTGCACCATATGGCATACCAGGACAGGCTGAGGGAACTCGACATGTACTCCCTGGAACAGAATAGGGAGAAGGGCGACATGAATGAGACTTAAATATATGAGAGGTATAAATAAGATTAACATTCAGGAGCTTTTCTAATTGAAAGAGAACGGGAGAATGAGAGGGTATGACATATGGCTGAAAGGAGGGAGGTTCAGGAGTAATACAAGAAAGTTCTTCTTTACAGAGAGGGTTGTGGACCCATGGAATAGCCTACCCAAGGAGGTAGTGGGGGCCAAAATAATAAACGAGTTCAAGAATGCATGGGACAGACATAAAAGTAACATACAGAAAGAGAAAGGCGGGGAAATAACACCAGGTAGATTCTTGGGCAGACTAGATGGACCTTGTGGTCCCCTTCTGCCGTCTCTTTCTATGTCTCTATGTTTTTATGTTTAATGATGTCCAACCTCCATGTTAGTATCCTGACCCCCTGATTAGCTGATTCACATGAAATCTGACTCCACAGTGTGTTTCTATACTTTATATTTTATAACAAAAAAACCATGTCCTGACTGTGCTTCGGTAGAGCATTTCAGTGCAGTAGGAGGCAGGCGTCGGTGCGTTATGACGTCAAGTAGGGAAGGGACCAGCCCTGGGGGAGATCTAGTTTTGGATGATCATAATAGGCTCAATGAATAACTCAGCACAATGTAGGAAGGTTTCTGCAAAGGCCAACAGGATGCTGGGTTGTGTTGCCAGGGGTATATCCTCCAGGAGGGGGGAGGTGATCCTGCCGCTTTATAGATCACTGGTTAGGACACACCTGGAGTACTGCATGCAGTTCTGGCACCTGAAACTGAAGAAGGACATAAGGTTACTGGAGGGGGTGCAACACACGGTAACAAAAATGATCCAGAGGCTAGGGGACATACCCTCCGAGAGCAGGCTGAGGGAGCTGAACATGTACTCCTTGGAGGAGAGGAGAGATAGGGGAGATATGATTGAAACCTTTAAATACATGAAAGGAATAAACAAGACAGGCATGGAGGGCCTTTCCAAGTTAAGGAGGGGGAGGGACACTAGAGGACATGACCTGAGACTGGTGGGGGGCAAGGTTCAGAAGGGAAATGAGAAAGTACTTTTTTACAGAGAGGGTGGTGTTTGAGTGGAACAGATTGCCTGTGTAAGTGGTATCCTGTAAAACAGTGGGCTGCTTCAAAAGGGGATGGACAGGGCAAGGGGGAGGGTCACAGGAGGGGGGAGGAGAGGGAGGGGCAGCTGCAGTATAAGGGGAGCTAACTGCACAATCGAGCAGACTTGATAGACCATAAGGCCTTTATCTACTGACAGTTTCATAGTAGAGACTTGTGTGTAAGCATTTTTTCCATGACACCTGTGGCTAAGCACTCTTTCCATCCCCATACCCACCCATGAATCTGTGCCTATACCTGTACCCATGCCCTTAACCTTTAGTGTTAGCCACCCGTGGGCATCTGCTCAGAGATCTCCAGCCCACTGAATACCACCTCAGCCAGATGAGTTACTTGTTCTTTCCTGCTCTAGTCTTCCTCCCATTGTTTCCACTACTGCTGAGTGATCACTCAGTGCCTTAGAATTACAGGACCGGGAAGTGCTTACAGTTTTTATGTTCAGCACCTAATTTGCCATGATGTCACTTGCTCAGTGCACACCAAGCCATTTTGTGCAAAATAATTCGACCGCCATTTCCAGAGCTCAGGCATCACACCTCCTCATGCTTCCTGTCTGTTGCAAGACTCGCAATGTAACCAGTGCTGCAAGTTCTTCGCCGTACAAGAATCAGAACTCTCAATTTTTGAAAACAATGATTGTTGACTCCAACGGTAGTCCGTTAATGTGCCCACAGAATATTGCCATCGGAATGTTGTCAGGGCAATACTGTTGCACGCATCTCGTGCAACTTGTGTTTTTTGCTGTTGAGCACTGTTGCTGATCTCCTGGTCACCCTTATGACCACCATGGTGTGACCTGGAGCTTGTTATATAAATATACGGGTGTGTGGCGGGTGTAGCCCCCAGCAATCGCTGGTGCTCAGACTGCCAGATGGCAGATTGACGGAGCACTCTGTCGGGTGTCAACCAGATGCTGGTGACATAATTCATGCCGGCAACTTGGTTGTCGCTACAGCATGACTGAACCAACTCTAGCAGGGGGAGCATCTTTCAACTTCTGGACACTGCCATTCCATTTTAGCCTTGATATCAAGGGATACAGAAATGATCATGATTATGCTGGCAGTGTGTTTCAGCTGTTTCCTACATTAAATGAACTACTGAACCCAGACTAAGTATCGTTTCAATATCTACACTGTACATTCATTAATATGGTGTCTAATTCAGTAATGTGAGAGTGTAGGATGGGGAGGGGGTTGAGCTTCTTCCTGGGGATCCAGCTGCTTTCATATCTCCCTACCAGGTGCCATAAAGTTGTCACTCTCTGGGAATCCCTGTATGTGTCTTTCTATGTGCCTGTAAGCTTAGCTGACTGCTAGTTGCAGTTCCTATGGCTGAAATCATTAGGCTACATGGCCTAGTTACCCTTGCCCTTGTAATTAAAGACCCAACTGTTTTCAGACCCCTCTAAATTAATGCAAAGGCTACACCCCTGCAGCCCCACAGATGTATGTGTAGGACTTAGAGGCAGAGCCTCCATTTGCTGGTTGACAGTACATTGGTTCCTACTGAACCACCTCAACTAATGCCCGACAGAAGGCTTGAGAGCTCTCTTGGTGAGGACTGTTATGGATCAAATGGAATGTAGCACAGTCCAGAGACTAGGTGAGATGCCTACCCCTGTGGGTAAGATCATTCTTGTACTATCAAATACCTTTCATGGAACATGAAACGGGCATGCTCTAAGGTAATAATGTACCAAATTATCAAGCATGTTAAGCAGCTAGAAGCTAACATTTTATTTACATGGGAGTCTTATTTGCTTACATCAGAGAAAAGCAATGTACAAAGCACAATGCAAATAATAAAGTGCTGGCAAGTTACATTTATTTGTAGAAAGTTCAATGCAGGTTACAGTGCGGTCAACATGGTTTCAGCAGAACCAATCCAAAGTGATATATGTGGTGGCTATGGATTTGGATCCCAAGATGAGTTGTTTGGTCATCTTGGCATTCTAGTCTGTAGCCACTGCGTAGATCTTGATGTTGAGTGCACTGTAACCTGCACTGAATTTTCAACAAACAAATATAAGTTGTCAGCACTTAATTACCTGCATCATATCATGGTTTTGTGGCCAGCCTGCTGGCACAGCCTCAACGTGTCCACTTGTGATGCCGACATCTCAGGTTCAGAAATGGACCTGGGAGTCAGAGGGATGGCCAGGCAGAGAAGGATTGAGCATCCGAGTGACAGCTCTCCTTTTCTGGGGAAGGGGAGAGTGTTTGGTGTATTAGTGGACCATGGCAGAGGCTGGGGATCCACAATGACTGGTGCCAAGTGACATGGGAGGTGATACAGATGTTGGGTATGCCCTGTGGACATCATTGCATGTTCTGCCTCCAGGGGATTGCAGCATTGGAAACATCTGATCCCCAGGCATGATGCCCTGCTCTGCCACCATTCTGCTGCTCTCAGTGTTCACCAGGGGGGTCCCGCTCCAGTGGTCCCACCCTGGAGGTAAACCAGGGCTTTGTTCCAATGTGGCCATTTGGGGGAGGTCTGCCCATTGGCCCTGCCTAGGGGGGGTAAACCTGGGCATGGTAGACAATGGCAAGGGCAGGACCTAAGCTCCCTGTAGGGGGGACTTGGGGGCTGGGCTAAAAACAAATAAAAAAATATCATGGTTTTGTAATTTCTTTGCTTCAGGTGCTCCTTCCATTATGCCCATCTCCTACAGACATCAGACCCACTGATCTTTGTTTACCTGGGCTGTCCCAAGCGCCAACCATCAGAAAAGGCAGCAAGACCTCGGTTGCCACCAGTACTCCTGCTTGCAAGTGCCTTTCCCCTACATGACATCAAGGCGCTATGCAGGTGGAAGCACTGTAGGCAGTGGCCACAAGAACGCACATTAAACACAGAACCATTTTAAATGCTTTATTTTTATTGTCAGCTTTGGAACAAAATGAAAAAGAATACACACAGGGCGACCAGTGAACTACTGAAGCTGTGTAGGTAGGTTGGTATCAGTTGCTTTTTAAATGTGGACAGATAACAACAGTCATACAATCCACATATGGTTCAAGTATCAGCATAGGATGAGAAACAGCTCATATCCTGGCCAGGGTAAAGCCCCTTGGAGGTACACCACTAACTTTCACTCTTTTAAAATAGTACAGCATTAATGATACAGTCATCTGAAGTCACTGTAGCCCTACTCAGATTTTGCAGTAGTCCTTTCGGTTCACCCCCCCACCCTCCCCTAACCTTGAGTTATCCCGTACAATGTGTCTGGAGGGGGGGAGGCATATCATGATGTTTAAAGTGTCTGAATTCTGTTGTCTAGTCTGGAAAGAGCATGACCTTACCCCCCAAGTCCTTCTGTGTGGTTGTGGTCAGAATGTTTTTTCAGGCCACTCCAGGACCACTGATATCTGGGTTTGCAGCTATTCTGGTAGAAGGAATCCCACAGGGATCCTGCAGTAATCAGAGGTTAGTTACATACTCCCCACCTGCCCAAATTCTGGAAGCTTACTCCTACTGGTGCTCTGGTCCCTCTCACAGCTAGCCATCCTGCCCATTTCCATCAGCCATTCCTGGAGCTGGTGGGATCATGTTTTCACCAGTATCAGAGTATCACTCTTTTTGCTGTAACTAGTGCTGCCTCTAGCCATTTGTTTCTTCCTCCCTGTGGATAAGTGCCAGCAGATCCTTGTGGATCTAAATAGAGACCGAGCATGATTACCATAGGAGAGAAGGCATGATTAAATGCAGTGATCTCACTGCATATGTGCTGGATCTCATCTCAGAACCAATTAAGTTTAGGGCAAGACCATAGGAAATGGGTGAGGGTGTTGTGGAGCTCCTACACCTCCAGCGTAAGTCATTGTCCATCAAGCCCCATTTGTGTAGTTTCTCTTGCATTCTATGTCACTTGAGGAGAATCTTCTGCTGTGTGAAACTATGTCTTGAATCTTTGATTACAGAGGTCAGCTGTTTCCAGCTTTGCTGCCATTCCTCAGGTGGCATGTTTGTCTGGATCGCCCTTTCCAGTTGTTCTCTAGTATGGGTAAGGGGGCCCTGTTGCAATGAGCTGCCTGTAGAGATGGCTTGCCCTGCTAGGCCATTTTGGATCTGGGAGGAGGGCGTTGTCTAAGGGGCCTGGGGTGGGGAACTAGAACCTTGGTCTCTGCAACGGTGTTAGTGCATGTGTCAGCTTGAGGTACCATCAGTGGTGTTGTCTTGCTGAATGATTTTGTGTGCAGAGTTGGTGAAAGGACATTAAGACCCCTAAGCTGTCATCAGTGAGGTGACTAAAGGAGTTTATGCCCTTCTCTTGCCAATCTTTCCAATACACACTAACCCCTCCAATTTGAATCCTGAGGTTCTTCCAAAGAGGGAGACACAATGATTTCTCAGGAAACCACTTAGTTTGGCTGCATGGCACCATGCTTTGTGTTTGTGGCTTAAGATGGGATGAGTACACAGGACTCTAGTGCACTTTTCAAACCAAATGGCCATGGCAAGCAGTTTCCCCAGGATGCTCTCTTCATTGGTAACCCACTTGCAATATCAGGGTCCCTGTGGTTTATACCCCGCACAGGAGAGCTGATTCACTGCCTGAGCAATTCTTTTGGGTCTGAAATGAGGGAGATAACACCCTTCCCCCCTTTTGTAGATGCCTGCATTAGTTTCTTATGGCTAAGTCTCTTGAGGTTTGACGCCCAAAAGAAATGCAATATGTCCTTATTTAGTTTGGTGATGAGCTTCAGGTCCACAGTGATGGGTATGTTTTCCAGGGCATATTGAATCCTGGGGACTATGATAACTTCATAAGCATATGCTCAGCCCTAGTAGGACAGATGGAGGTAGTTCCCTCTGGCTATCTCTTTCTCCAGAGATGTCCATAGGGGTTCAAGGCTGGCCATCCCAAGCTGGGTGATCAGCCATGAGAAGCTGATACCCAGAAATTTTATCTGGTCAGGTGCGACTATTATGTTTCAAGGGTACCCCATAGCTGTGCCACCTCCTTTTGGGAGGGCAGGAGGAGGGTCTTGGTAACATTGACTTTGTACCCTGACAGCCAGCTGTGGGATTCAATCAAGCCCAAAAGATGTGGGATAGAAGTCTGGGGCTCAGTCCAGGTGAGTTCAGTTCAGTTACTTTATTTTTATTAATAAATATGTATAGATATTACACAGCTGAACATACAAATTATAACAATTTCATTTTACAAGGAAGGGAAATTCCATAAAAGTAAACCTCTTAAGACCTATACATTAAAATCTATTCAATATTCAGTATTATTGGACATGCACAATGACAAAATTCGCATCTAATCTGTAATACTTTAGCTTTTTGCACAAAATTTGCAATTGCATACAGAGTTGAAATCTTTGATGTGTTTATTTAATAAAGTTTTCACCAGATCCTCTTTTCACCAACAATATTTTTCACATAAAGTTATTTAACCACTTTTCTCACTATTCCTTTAACTTTCAGGGAGAGCATGATGTTGTCTGTGAAGGCCATAACTTTATGTTCTTCAATATGTACCCCATCTATATGGTATGTTGTCATATGGCCTGCAGAAGGAACTCTAAAGAGATGATAAAGAGCAGTGGGGAAAAGGGGCATCCCTGTTTGGTTCCCTGTGCAAGGGGGAAAGTTAAGGGACAGGTAACCATTAGTAGTCATTGATGGAGCTGCCCCCTAGTATAGCACAGAGATTCAGTTAATAATGTTGGGGCCAAAGTCAAACTGGCATAGTGCATGGAACAGAAAGGCCCATTCCATCTGATCAAATGCCTTCTCTGCATCAAACGATAGTAAAACCATTGGTGGATAGGGATGGGATGCTTTCCACTTAAGACTGATAAGGTGTCTTGTGTTATCCAGACTTTGTCTGACTGAAACAAAGTCCACTTAGTCAGTGTTACTCAGATCAGATACCACTTCTTTAACTGGTACTGCAATCATCTTTGCAAATATTTTGCAGTTACCCGAACTGTGATGAGGCATGTTGGTTTTTATACATTGACATGCATCCTCTGCTGGAATTCCAGCCCTCCTACTGCTCCCTCCATCAGTATGGCCTGGGTGGTTGTGATCTGGGTATTTCTTGATCCTGCTACAGCTGGGTAGTCCTCGAGCTGTCCCAGCCTTTTGTGGTTTTGTATGTAGCTGCTGCGTTCCACCAGTTTTTGTGTTCACTCCTTTCCTTGTTGTCACAGGGTATCACTTGTGCACCCTTGCTCTGGAAGGTATTTTGCATTCCCCCACCGACACTGACTTTGTTCCATATATTTTTCACTAGGCTGAAGATGCCCCTGATATGAGGTTCTTCCATTCTAAGGACTACCTATACACTCGGTGTCTGCCATTGTCATTCCCAGCAGTTTTCCCTGCAGTATTTTTCTGGCTCCTGTTCCAGTGGCTCTGTGCCTTGGGTCCCATCCATATCAATCCAGATTTAGGCCTTTTATGACTTGTTCATCAGCTTAGTGTTTTCTGTGCTCAAGGATGTATTGTCCTTCTCCTGGTTGGGTTCTTCATTCTCTGCTCCTAAAGGGTTCACTGCTGCCCTGAGTGGCACCATTCACCTTGATTCTGGTGGCCCCCTTCTGATCCCATCTCTTCTGGTTGCCCCTGCCATGGTCCCTTTCAGTCAGACCTCCTTCTCCTCCTTATGGTTGGGGCTTTTTTCCCCTGCCACAGGATACCTGTTGCATATGGATCTTCCATCCCTGCAACATCATTCCACTATGATTCTGTCCTGCTTGAGGGTTTCCCCTGCTGTCTCAGACATTCTCTTAGCAGCTTGGCCACTATATCCTTGGCACCCATGTTCATTGAAATGGCCAGATTTCAGTATTTGTTGTGTCTCACTCTCTGAACCCTTGTACTGCCCAGTCAGGTGTGCTTTGGTCTACCTCTTGTCCCTCTTGGACTCTGGTCTTTTGTAATTTGCAGTACAGATACCATCTTTGGCCCCTTCTACCTTTCATGTCCTTTCAATGGACAGGGTGTGAGCTCAGTTGGTGGTGTCTTGCAGGTTCCTTACAATGTTCATGCCTTAGTATCCCCTGTCAATATACTAGTTATGGAATAGGACCTTGATTTGGGTAAGGAGTCCTTAATACTGACTCCATTGGAACATGCTGTTGCTTATCATATGTGTTTTCTTGCCTGAATTGCACTTTGTCTAGTTGCAGTCCCTTGGCTCATCAAGGATGCATGCCTGCAGGCACTGGTTGTAGATATCCTAATTTTTAATGCTTTCTCAGATAAGGTTTTTACTCTATACCCATTTATGGTTCCTTCACAAGGCACTGCCTGCCTTTGTTCCGTGTCAGTAGGCTCTCCACCTTCTTGCATTTTCTTTGCTTCCTCTCTTAATGTGAGCATAGAGTAGCTATCCTATGGGTCCTAGAAAAAGTGTGAGATTTCATAAAAAACATTGGATGTGGGTGGGTTTTTGAGTACTGCTGCATTGTTGCATTTTTTAACTGGTTTTGAAATGAAAAGTGTTTTTTGCTAACAAGGATTGCATTGTGCCGCTGCTTTAAGATTGGTGAGCTGGTGCCAAACTTGTGAGTACTGTTTCTATTGTGATTTTCCCTCTGTGCATAGTGTGTCTTGGAAGTTGCCTCCTTCTGTGCATGTGAGGTTATCCTGCAATCTTTGAATGCCAATGAAACCTTATGCTTCTATTTGGCTTGCATGATGGGCTTCATGCAGTCCTCATGGCTTTTTGTTATGTTCACCCCCTGGATGGTGGATGTCCCTGTTTCTGGGCTTTAAACATGACTGACATCTTGCATTTCATTTTGCACAATGAAATGCAACATGATTGGCATCCTGCATTTCATTTTGTTCCCTGGAGCCCAGTATGGTGCTTTCCAATCCTGTCCTAGGATATGCCACCCATAACATGGCCTCTTCTGTGGCTTGTTTTCTTTCCATTTTGGCAGCTGATACAGTATATGCTCTGTCATAATGAGGACTGAGAGCACTTATTTTCCTAAATACTGCATGTGCCCCATAGATGGACTGGATCCTGCCTCACTATTCCCTAAGAACCTCTCTCTTCTGGGACTTATATCCCTCTTCTCTGGCCTTCCTCCCATTCTGCTGCCTGATTGTGCTTGGGAATTATTTTGAAGGTGTGACTCTATGGAGGGAGATGTCCTTGAAGAAGATACATTATTTATTTGTTTTTTTAGATTCTTTTTCCCTGGTCACTGACTTCTAGGACCTCCCTCAGTCATCACCCTCAACTGTTCCTGCCCTGCGGTGACCTCCCTACCTGTGGACCCTGGCCTCTGACCCACACTTGACACACCTGCAGGACACCTGCTGACTTGCACCCCCCATGGTTGGGGCAGCCTTGTGCTCCTTGGTGCTTCTGAAATCCAATATTCTGCAGGTGCAGGTGAAGAGCGGAGGTGGTCTGTGTCAAAAACGCACTCCACAGGTCAGGTGCTCTGCTCCCACAGTGCCAACCTCAGAGCGCAATAGTGTGAACAGGTAACAGACAGGGTAGCCCTCCTGTCTGCTTTTGGGTCTGAATCACCTTTACTCTCAAGTTCTGGCGGGATTCACACTGTGAACCTTATGCTAGCATACCCAAATGTACAGGCTCAGATAATATTCTCTTCAGGGGATGCAATATATCTTTCACCTAAGGGCACCTAACCAGGTATCCAGAATGAACCCTAAAAACTCTATAAGAGACCATAGGTATATTCTTACCTTTTACCAAGCTTAGTAACCACCATCAAGCTGTTGAACAGTTTGGCCTGACTTAATCACCTATACATCACATGCAAAAAAAACTGACAGGCACCCAGGCAGTCTTTCAAAGAAAATATTCTTTACTAAAATATGATATATATATATATATATATATATATATATAAAAATGTAAACACAGAACAATATATCAAAGAGCTCACAATCACATAAACAAACAAGGGAAAATTACAAAGCAAAACTCCTACCACAATACATTTAGAGCTTTGCTATCTAAGGTATTACCTCTGGAAGACTGCGTTTTAAAGTGAGATCAGAGAGCTATGTGTCTCTCTAGAGTCCCAAGATGATACAAGCTTCATTTCAGACACAAGTATCAGTTTAAACTCTGTCTCCACACCCCTTCTGTGAGTCATCTAGCGCCTCCTTTTAGAATCAAAAAAGTATAAACATAATTTCCTATGAGGAGGTATCTTAAATAAGGTGCCATCGGAAGAAAAAAGACATTTCCTATATATAACTCCTTAATTACATGTTTCCTTTGAACTTAGCAATCCCACACTGGCACCAATATGTTAAAAAACCCATCAGAAATCAGCCTAATGATGTCCTGTTTCTGAAGTCATAAAGTCACATTTGATTTCCAGTTCAAAAGGCCTAGGCATGTCATAAAAAGGTAATAAAATGTCCTTCTAAAAGAAGTCAGTGAATTACATTGTTCCTGGTCAGTTTACATATCCTGTAGCTTCACAGAAACCTGAAGGGGAGGGCACCCATGGAAGCACAGGCTGTCTTATGTGAGACAATCACATACTATATTTTTATTTTACAAATATCATACAATAATCATAACCAGCTGGCCAAGCATCACACTCCTCCCCTCCTAGACTGAATTTGGGGGCTCTATCCACTGCATGGGATGAGCTCCACAAGTCAGTTCACTCCTCATATAGACGTGACAAGCCATCTGCATTCTGATTGGTTGCTCCAACCCTAAGTAAGATCATCATGTCATATCCTTGCAAGGCAAGACTCCATCTTAATAGTCTACCATTAGTTTTTCCCATTTGTGTCAGCTAAACCAGGGGGTTGTGGTCAGTTTTTACTTCAAACTGCTGCCCATATAAGTATGGCTCTAACTTCTTTAGGGACCACACTATGGCAAGCCACTCCTTTTTCACAGTAGAGTAAGCCTGCTCCCTGGGAAGTAACTTTTTACTTAGGTACACTATGGGGTGATCTTTCCCTTGGTTGGATGTCTGACTCAGTACTGCCCCAATACCCACGTATGAGGCGTCAGTCTGGAATATAAAGGGTCTGCTATCGTCAGGACTTATCAATACAGGAACACTGTACAGTGCCTCCTTCAGTCTGGTAAAGGCTTTTTCACAGGCTGGTTCCCAGGTAATTTTCTGAGGCATCTTTTTCTTTACCTGGTCAGATAGGGGAGCAGCCAGGGCACTGTAATTGGGTACAAATTTCCTATAGTACCCTGCTGTCCCTAGAAAACTCCTGACCTGCTTCTTTGTTTCTGGTCTGGGCCATGCCTTGAGCACCTCTATTTTTACTTGGTTAGGACGGAGCTGTCCCCGGCCTACAACATGCTCGAGGTATGCCACTTCAGCCATGGCCACCTGGCACTTCTCAACTTTGACAGTGAGCCTGGCCTGCGGTATCCTGCCAAGCACTTCCCTAAGGTGGGACAGGTGTTCGTCCCAGCTGTCACTAAAGATGTCAATGTCATCCAGGTATGCCACGGCATACTCCTCAGCACCATTTAACACCTGGTTCACCAACCTTTGGAAAGTGGCCGGGGCATTCTTCATTCCAAAAGGCATTACTTTAAATTTAAATAAGTTTATTGGAGTGATGAAGGCTGACCTCTCCCTAGCTCTGTCAGTAAACTCTACCTGCCAGTATCCCTTTGTCAGGTCAATAGTCTTAAGGTAGGTCACCCCTCCCAACTTGTCCAGAAACTCGTCCGTCTGGGGTATAGGGTGGGTGTCTGAATTTGTGAGTGCATTCAGTCCATGATAGACCACACAGAAATGAGTAGAGCCATCTGGCTTGGGCACAAGGACTATGGGTGAGGCCCAGGGGTGGTGCGATTTCTGGATTATCCCTAAATCTAGAATTTCCTTCACCTCCCTCCTAATGTCCTTCTGGACAGTCTCTGACACCCAATATGCTGTCTGCCATATGGGTGTCTGTGTCCCTGTCTCTACATCATGCGTCGCTAAGGGGTTAGTCCAGGCTTGGTGCTAAACAGTGTGGTAAACTCTGCTAAAACCTCCCTTACTTCCTGGATCTTGTCCGGGGCCAGCTGGGGTGATAATTTAACTGCCTTCACAGAGGACTCCTGCTTGCTTTCTTCCAGCAAATCCTGAAGGGTGTCTCATTCATCCATCCCCTCCCTAGGACTACAACACGATGTAAACCTTATTAGCATATGGCTTCATCATGTTGACATGGCACATTCTTTCTGTATGTCTTTTGTCAGGTAACTGTATGATATAGTTCATGTCATTTACCTTTCTATGTACTTTGTATGATCCTGCCCACTCAGCCTGGAGCTTGTATTTCTGGACTGGAATAAGGACCATGACTAGCTGACCCACCATGTATGAGCGAGCTCTGGCTCTGCAGTCATATTACACTTTTTGTTTCTGTTGGGCAGTTTCCAGGTTGCTCTGGGCTGTTCCCATAAGCTCCTTCAGCCTTTCCCTAAACCTAAGGATGCAATCCACTATGGGAGTGCCATGGGTGGCGTGCTTGCCTTCCCAGTCCTTCCGGATCAAGTCTAGGGGCCCATGTACCCAGCGTCCATATAAAAGCTCGAAGGGGGAAAATCCTGTTGACTCTTGGGGCACCTCCCTGTATGCAAACAACAGGTGGGGAAGGTATTTCTCCCAGTCCCTCCCATGCTGTTCAGCAAATGCTTGGAGCATTGACTTCAGGGTACCATTAAATCTTTTCACAAGCCCATTGGCTTGCGGGTGATAAGGTGTCATGTGCCTCTGCACCACCCCACACTTCTTCTACAAACATTTCATCAGGTCTGACATGAAGGAACCCCCTCGATCGGTGATAACCTCCTGTGGAAACCCAATATGGGAGAAAATCTCAAGTAAGGCATCTGCCACTTTGTCTGTCCTCAGTGAGGACAGGGTGACTGCCTCTGGATATTGGGTGGCATAATCCACCACAGTCAGGATGAACCTCTTCCCGGAGGAGCTGGGGTATTTAAATGCCCCACAATATCCATTCTCACCCTCTGGAATGGCTCCTTCACTATGGACAATGGAATTAGGGGGGCTTGGGTTTTCTTACCTGCCTTCCTTATTTCTTGGCACCGGTGACAAGACCTGCAATACTCCTTCACCTGCTTGGTGAAATTGGGCCAATGAAAATTCTGGGCCAACTGCTGCATAGTGCACGCAATTCGCTGATGACCAGACACGGGAATATCATGTGCAGTCTTGAGCCACTGCTCACGGTACCCCTGGGAATGACAAGCTGCCTGCCTATCACCCATCCCTCTGTCTTAGCATCCTGAGTATACATCAGTCCATTTTCCCAATAAACTTTATGCTTTCCATCACCTCCTTATGCTCCGTCAGAGTCTGCCCAAACTCTCAGCTTCTCTAGGCTAGGGTAACTTTTCTGAGCAGCTGCAAACTCCTTACACATTCCCAAGGTATGGGACAGGTCCCCTTCAGTCTCTAAACTAGGGTCCCTAGCACTAGCATCAGAGCACTCTGGATCACTGTCATCCCTAACCCTCTGACAATGGGTCACCCCTCCTTCCTCGGAGTAACCCTCCGTAGTTGTGTGGTTAACTACTACTGGGGAAATTTCTACCCCCCTTTCATTAGTCTCTATATCAGGGGACACAGGCTGGGGAACCAGCCTCCCAGTGGTTTTCACAATGGCTTTTATGGGGTCCGGGGAACTACAGTTTCTCCTTACCACTTGGCTATGGGTAACTGCACACACCATCCCCTGTTTGAGATTGTTGCCAAGGATGATGTCAACTGCTAATGTTTTGGCTACAGCCACCTGCTGCACAGTTCCCCCTGTTTCACCACAGTCTAGAAGAACACTAGCGAGTGGCAAGGTTGTCTCTTCCCCAGGGAACCCTTGTACAGTTACAAATCTATTGGGTATAAGCTGACCAGACTCTACCAGATCCTCTTTTACCAATGTCAAGGATGCTCCTGTGTCTCTTAACCCTTGTGTCTGTACACCATTCACAGTGACTGGGTGCATGTGTTCCCTCATGTTCACAGGCATGCTTCCAGGGACACACAAACAACCCACTTCTTTCCTAGCTCCATTTTGCGTATTGCTCATCCTTTTGGGACACTGTCTGGCAATATGCCCAGTTTCTTTTCAAACCCAACATGCATTTCTTTTCTCAGAAAAATCTTTTCTTTGAAACATGGGACTAACTGGTTTTGGTGGAGGCAGTGAGGGTTTTAGCTGCCCTGAAGGCACGCTTTTCCCTTTCTGCTACACCACGCCTGCCCCATTTGCTCTCAGAGGCCATTTGCTCTTGGCATAGCGGTCCGAGAATTCAGTAGCCTCTTGCACTGTTTCAGGATCATGGTCCTCCAGCCAGGTTTTCAGCTCTGCTGGGCATGCCCAAAAAAACTATTCTAACAATATAGCATTTTAAATTTTATCTACAGAGTTTGCTTCAATTCCTTCCCACCAATGTTTTAAACACTGACGTTGTTTCATAGCTAGCTTCTCATAGCTCATGTCAGGGCTTCTCCTGAGCTTACGGAATTTAGCTCTGTATCCTTCTGCAGTTAAATCAAACTTTTTTAAAAGTGCAGCTTTAAGTTTGCTGTAATCATTACTGTTCTCATTGTCCATTTGACCCAATGCATCCCAAGCTTTCCCAGTAAGTAGTGGGGATAGCTGGAAGCTCCAGGACCCTCTAGGAATCTTTGCCTGAATACAACCTTTTTCAAAGGAATTTAAAAAGGCATCCATATCCTCCCCCTTTTTAAATTCAGCAATCAATTTGGAATTCAATTTGTAACCCAGTCCTATAGTTCTAGTTAAACCCAAGCCACTTACCTGCTCTGGTGCTGGTGGTTGGAGTCATAGCTTCTCCAGTTCATGTCCCCGTTGGTGCTAACACTCTTCCTGGTCAGCTTCTCACTGTTCTTGCTCCCTCTTCTCCTCTGTGGCTCTCTGTTCTCACTCTCTCTTCTCCTCTGTAACTCGCTGCTCTCGCTTCTCTTCTCTCTAGAACTCCAGCTCCATCCTGCACAACTCAATCTGCAGCCTGATTGCTTCTGGCTCCAGAATGCTGGTGACCTTCCCCTGCTGCTGTGGCCTTGGGCTTGCACTGGCTCTGCTGTCCTCCTCACCGATCTGGATAGTACACTGGCCCCTCCATGCCTAAGGTTTGGTCCTTTACAGTCACAGTATGTGACTTGACACTCTGGGCATCAGCAGCCATCAGAGCATCCACGAGGTTCTGCTTGTTGGCTCTCCCCTTGTACAACTGCTTCAGGCCATCTGCAGTGTGCTCACTGTACAGTAGTTGGAAGCCATCTTCTTCCCTAACTACAGCTACTCTAACTTGCACTTTAGAAAAAAAATAAAACAGGTAGGAACTTTGACTGTAAGCAAAATGATATAGTTCTGTTTCTTTTTTAAAAAAAATCACTGCCTTCTTTTGCAAGTGAGCTGTACAGTATTAAGCTGACACACTGAACAGTTAAAGCTTGTGTTACCAATTTTTTCGCACTGCTGCCAACCAAATCTATTACAAATGCACTCCGCAGGTCAGGCCCTCTGCTCCCACAGTGCCAACCTCAGAGTGCAATAGTGTGAACAGGTAACAAACAGGGTAAACCTCATGTCTGCTTTTGGGTCCGAATCACCTTTAGTCTCAAGTTCTGGGGGGATTCAAACTGTGAACCTTTTGCTAGTATACCCAAATGTACAGGCTCAGATAATATTCTCTTTGGGGGGATGTAATATATCTTTCGCCTAAGGGCACCTAACCAGGTATCCAAAAAGAACCCTTGAAACTCTGTAAGAGACCTTAGGTATGTTCTTACCTTTTATCAAGCTTAGCAACACCATCAAGCTGTTGAACAGTTTGGTCAGACTTAATCACCTATACGTCACATGCAAAAAGAACTGACTGACAACCAGGCAGTCTTTCAAAGAAAAGATTCTTTGCTAAAAGATGATAAAAATATGAAAAATGTAAACACAGAACAAAATGTCAAAGAGCTCACAATCACATAAAAGAACAAGGGAAAATTACAAAGCGAAACGCCTATCACAATGCATTTAGATCTTTGCTATCTAAGGTATTACCTCTGGAAGTACGTTTTAAAGTTGCATCATAGAGCTGTGTCTCTCTAGAGTCCCAAGATGATATAATCTTCATTTCAGACACAAGTATCAGTTTAAACTGTCTCCACACCCCTTCTATGAGTCATCTAGCTCCTTCTTTTAGAATCAAAAAAGTACAAACATGATTTCCTATCAGGAGGTATTTTAAATAAGGTGCCATCAGAAGAAAAAAGACATTTCCTATATAACTCCTTAATTACATGTTTTCTTTGAACTTAGCAATCCCACACTGGCAACAATGTGTTAAAAAACCAACAGGAATCAGCCTAATGGTGTCCTGTTTCTGAAGTCATAAAGTCACATTTGATTTCCAGTTCAAAAAGCCTAGGCATGTCATAAAAAGATAATAAAATGCCCTTCTGAAGGAAGTCAGTTAATTAAATGGTTCCTTTTCAGTTTACATATCTTGTAGCTTCACTGAAACCTTGGTTGGGGGGCACCCATGGAAGCACAGGGTGTCTTATATGAGACAATCACATTCTATATTTTAATTTTACAAATATCATACAATAATCATAACCAGCTGGCCAAGCATCACAGTCAGGACCCAAGAGAGCAGGATCCAGTGGTGGGCATGGGGCTGCAGTACAACCTCATCCTCCTAGACTTCGGTGCTTTTCCTGTGTTCTGGTGCTTGTTCCCCCCGATGGTGGGCGCAGACATGCAGTGACATCCAGGAGGCACTTACGCTCATGTGCATTACACTGATGTCTCCACATCCCACCACCTGCTTAAACTGAGGGCTGTTAGTGCAATACCCCCTGACCACTGCCAGGAAGTATACGGTTGCCAGAGCCCTCCACCCTCCCTCCCCTGAGAAGGTAAGCTGTCTCGGATGCTCAAGCCCCCTCCCGGCTAACTCCCAACACCTTGGGCGTGCTCCTGAACCCGGGTCGTCAGTGTGACATGAGGTGTAATTTCCAGTGCCTCAAAGCTCAGCGCCACCGGGCCAGCTGAAGATAGGTTATTTACTTACAGTACCTACCTACCAACCTATAACAGTAGCTCTACATGAGCAGTCCTTCATAGAACCAAAGCTTACTCTTTCAGGCCCCCCATTTGGTATTTTCAAATTATATACTCTGTAAGATGAGCATATAACTGCATGCTTGGTCTTCTCCTTTCTTCTGCCCTTCAAATCAGCTTTTCTTTCTGGAACCTCCACCTCTCCAATCAGCCTGAACTAGGTTCTGGTCTCCTGTTTCTTGTTGGTATGGTGCATCTCCAAGTTTGTCTCTGGCAGGAAAACTGAGGTAGTATAGGGCTGTTCAAATGATATAGGCAATGCTGACTTGCATCAATGTGGGCAGCCCCAGTGAAGCAGAAGTTTCTGAGCAGTCCAGATAATGATGGTTGATAGTTCCAAAGGTGTGGCTCCATGAAGCAGATTTTCTTAAAGATTTACTGGTAAGTAACGAACATTTCAAATGATCGTTGCCATCATGTGATGCAGGGACACAGGCTGGGGGCCTGTTGGTAACTGTTTTAGTTTTAAACTTAAAACAAAAAGCTGAAACAACTTAGCACATTTCATCATAGTGATAAGGCACACTTTGGGGATAGGGGTTACCAATCTGTAATCCCTCCCCCACAGTGAACAGAATGAACCAATGGTGCACAAGGGACAGAATTACCTGATAATACCCCGTTATACCTTACCACCCAAATTAACTAAACACTGCTGTGGAGTGTCCTGGAGTTGTAGGTCATTGTACAGAAAGAGGTGACATGAAGGTTGCTCTCTAATGCTGAAACAAAAGAAGTAGAGAACAGAAATGGAACCAAAATGAAGGAATTTCCCTTTAGAAAGAAAGCAAAAAGCAGTTATCTATCAGATACCAAACAGAAACTGGTGGTAAGAGGACTATTGCATAATAAAAAGGTGGATATAACAGACATTTGTTCCTTTTCTAATGTTAAATCTAATGCAGGAAATGAGTCTGTTCTTTGTATATTGGTAATAGTTAACAAATGCTGCAAACCTTGATGACGTAACCCCTGAAACTCTCTTGACATCTCATTTTACAAATGAAAAGTTTTATTCCCTAATTTTCTGGCCACAATCATGACAGCCTTCTCAGAAAATGCAGGAGGTTTACAGTGCTACATATCAGCTGTCTTAGTCATGGACACTTAGTAACTTCAGGGGAATTTTAACAAGTACTGTACATCATCTGTGCTTCATAGGGCACCTATTACTGTCTTTGTCAGTGATGTCAAGTGATTCAAATATTAACCTCTTGTTTCAGACATGATGGACTACAGCAACAGGGTTCTGTTTTTATAGATGTTTATACTAGCTTCTGGTACAAGTGGGTTTTGTAGCACACATTCTATAGAAAATGCTGACTCCACTGTGGCTGCTGCACCTGCTTGCTAAAACTTTGATGGTGGGGTTTCTGTAAGCACAAATAGCAGACTTTTTGCAAATGCTGTCTGTGGTGACCTTTCATAACACTCCCCCTTGAACAGCCAGAGTAACTGTTTGGATGAGAGACAGTGGGGATGGTAGGTATAGCTCCATCTAAGCAAACCTCTAAATGTTTTGCCAGGGAGTCAGGATTTCACCAGTTTCTTCAGCTTTAAGCTCCTTTTGTTTTTCTTAAATTAACAGATAAACCATTCAGTGATCTCCATTAGACATCTTCAGTATCTGTTATAGACTTTGCAAGGCAATTCCTTGCAGCTGACTTAGGGTTGTGAAGGATTACCTTGCAAATGTGCAGAATTGATCATTCAAGCCATAACCACTATGGGGTGGCCTACAGAGGGCACTTTTCCCTATAAAGTTCCTTTTAATACACAGCCATATTTCCTACCAATAATGGTCTGATTAATGTGGGGGCATGCTCTAAGAGGGGTATCCTATAGGTCGTTGCTGGATCCCTTGCTCTTTAATGTACTTATTTAATGACCTGGAGGAAGGATAGGCTGTAGAGGTTTGTGGATGATGCTAAATGGACAGGAAGAGTGGACACAGTTGGAGGGGGTGCACTACAGGGGGATCAGCACACCTCTGGGGACACTGGCTGAACAATGGGAACTTCAATTTAATGTGGGGAAGAGCAAATCACTACAGAATACCTAGGGGTGAGGAATCTGGATTTGGCATGCTCCCCATATGCTGTAATGGTGGACAGCACAGCCACGAAAAAGTATCTAGGAGTAACTGGAGAGTAAGCAGAAGCCAAATAAGCAGTGTGTTACTGCAGTCAAGAAAGAATACACAATGCTGGGATGTAAGGTAAGGCAAATTTTACTTAAAAGCTGTACATAAAAACCAACAAAGGAAACACATCAGTAAATAACAATGATCATAAAAACTACAGTAATAATTAAATAAGAATTCAGTAAATAAATAAAGAAATAGAAAAGTCAAGGACAATCAATCTAACAAGTCAGAACAAGGCGATATTTACAAAACAGGGTAAGGAAAAGCCTGCGCAAACAGGAAAGCCTCAAGGCGTGCCTTGAATACCTCAACCGACGGGGCCTCCCTTATAGATGGAAGGAGAGAATTCCACAGGACAGGGCCAGCGACACTAAAGGCTCTGTCTACAGCAGTTTTTAGACTCATCCTGGGAATCGCGAGGAGAAACGGAGGGAGTGGACTGAGGTAGCAGGTGTGAGTAGGTCCGCCAGCTAACCAGGGCCCAGGCCATGTAGGGCCTTAAAGGTGAGCAAGCCCACCTTGAAGAGGACCCTCCACCTGATTGGCAGCCAGTGCAGTTCAAGCAGTACTGGGGTGATGTGGCAATACTTAGACTGCCCCGTCAACAACCTGGTGGCTGTGTTCTGCACTAGCTGAAGCTGGCAGAGGTTAGCTCCCGAGACCCTGAGGTAGAGCGCATTATAGTAATCAAGCCTCGACGTCACAAAGGCATGCACTAAGATAGGTTGGCCCAGGGGCGGCACTAGGGGCTTAATCCTGGCGATATTCCTCAGATGATAAAAACTGGTATGGACCACAGTCAATACTTGAGTCTCAAGTGTCAGACCACTGTCCAGAATAACACCCAGGATACACACCCTACAGGAGGCCTTCAAAGGCACAGAACCCAGGATGAGTCCTGTCTCTGTGCCTGAGGCCATCCTATCACGCCCTCTGTTTGACTCCACTACTTGTACCGCCATCTTATCCAGGTTCAGTCACAACCAGCTGGAGGCCATCCTGTCATTGATTTCAGCAAGGCAGTTGTTAAGCACATCCACTGCGTTGGATGTCCCAGGTGCAAAGAAAAGACACAGCTGGGTATCATCATCAGCATAGCAATGAAAATCATGAGCCTTCCCAAGGGCAGCATGTACCCGGCGAACAACACTGGTGACAAGACTGAACCCTGAGGTACTCCACAAGACAGGAGACTAGGGAAGGAGGAAAAATTCCCCATCTCTTTCCTTTGCCTCCTGTTTGTGAGAAAAGACTCAAACCAGCAGATGACTGTGCCAGTGAGTCCACAAAATTCTCTCAGGTGGTCAAGTAACACACAATTGTCCACTGTATCAAAGGCTGAGGAGAGAACAAGGAGAACGAGAATTGTCCCCTCTCCTTGATCTCTCACCCTGAGAAGGTCATTGTGCACCCGAACTAATGCAGTTTATGTGCTGTGTCTCACCCAAAACCCAGACTGGAGAGGCTCATGTAGTTCAAAGGCCATGAAGTGCTCCTCAAGCTGAAGCGTCACAATCTTCTCAACAACCTTACCCAAGAATGGAAGGTTGGCGTTAGAACAGTAATTTGCCTTCACATTGGGGTCCAAAAATGGTTTCTTCAGAAGGGGCCTCACCAGCACTTCCTTCAAGGCATCATGGAAGATCCCCTCAGACAGAGAGCACCGGACAATCAAGTCAAACACTGGGCCGACAGAGTCGACACATACCATCAACAAATGTGTCAGCACCGGGTCCAGTTCTCAATATGTGTGTCTCAGCTTGAAATCAACCCCAATGACCTCAGCCACCTCTACTGGTCTAAACTCACCCCAACCTGATGGAGTGCTCTCTGGGTGTGCAAGGTGATCGCTGCTGGCCAAAGACTGGCTCACTGGCAGAATTCCCCACCTGATGGTGGACACTCTGTCCAAGAAGAACTGAGTGAACTCTTCACATAAAGCGTTAGAAAAGGCTTTTTCCAGCTGCAGATAGGCTGGATTTAGCAGACTGTCTACAGTCCAAAAGAGCACAGTTGGTCAATTCTTCCTGGCAGCAATCTCCCTGAACAGGAACTCTGCCTTCTTACGGTTGATTGCCCCCTGGTACTCCCCATAGTGAGCATGCAGGGCCAGCTTGTCAACCTTCAGGCCAGTCCTCTGCCAACAGTACTCTAACCTCCAATCCAAAATCTTCATCATATTGAGCTCCCCATCAAACCACGGGGACTTCAACTGAGAAGATTTGGGTCATACAGAGACTCAGTGCCTCAGACATCACCTTATTATAGGTGACAACTGCAGCGCACGTACCCCCCCTTGCATGCAATGCCCACACAAGATAGGTTGGCCACTGTCAGAAGACCCTCGGGGTGAAATCCCTCAAAGGCCGGTAGCTTACTATCTCAACAGGGGGAGGGCTCTTGGGGGGGGGTGCACCAAATGTGAACTCCACCATTCAATGATTGGACCAAGCGACCCGATCAGTCTTGAGATTGTTAATTTCAAGCCCCAGTGAGAAGACCAGGTCCAACATGTGACCGCCCTGATGGATCATGGAGGAAACTTCCTGTGACAGGCCCAGAGGTGACATAGTCTACAGGAACTTGTAACCAAGAATAGATGATTCATTGTCGGCCCAAACATTGAAGCCCCCAGAATTAAGCATCTGGGGGCCTCCAGTGTTTTGCCACCGCCGAAATCGGCTACCTCCTGCAGAAATTCTCCTGCCACCCAGGGGGACAGTAAATCAGGAGAATTCTGCAGCCTGTGCCTGGACCCTGTGAATGGCCACACATTCAAAGGAACCTGATATTTTCACTGGTTGCATGGTGAATCCCAGCTCAAATCTAAAATGATGGCAACTTCCCCACCCCTGTGTTTCACTCTGGGGCAGTGCACAACAGAGTACCCGGGGGGGAACGGCAGCCTCAAAGACCGGACCAGCATCATCACCTACCCAGGTCTTCATGATGCAAGCCACATTGATTGATGAAACCAAGTCTGCTATAAATGTGGTCTTGTTTCCAATCGATCTGGCATTGCAAAGCACTGCCCGCAGGGGATTGGTGGACAGTGCAGCCCCTCTGGCCACCTGCCCTCTTGGTCTGGTGTGAATCCTGGGGATGGGCACCAAACACATCTGGCCTTTCACTTGGGCCTGATGAACCCCAAGTGCGCCTTCTGCATTTCACCACCCCTATCCTGCCCCCTACCAACGTGCACAAGGCACCCCACCACAATCAATTAGTGCGGTTCCGCTTAATTCCGACCTCTTGACAGCAATATGCTGTAGTGGTGGTAACTGGGAGGTCAGAAAAGGGCCACAGATCATGCAGCTGGGATGCCCCATACATGATCCTATCATGCCCCAGGCCCTCATCCTTCCCCAAGCACATCCTGTCCGACTATAATGTACTAGGAGGTAGTAATTTGTAGGACAAAGAAGGTGATCCTCCACCTGTTCAAAGCCTTGATTAGATTCATCTGGAGTACAGTGTTCATGTCTATTCACATGTCTATTCACTTCTGTACAGAAAGGCCATTAATGAGACTCAATTCAATTCAGTTTTGTTTTTATACTGGAAAGTATGTGAGCTAAAATGCCCATTTTCACAAATGTCCAGGGGCACAGAAATTCGATGATACAAAGAAAGGGGTAAAAACAATATTTGCTAAATTTTACTTTATTTACAGTAGGAACAGTATATGTGACAGGATCATCTAGATTAGAAAAAAAATACAGAGCACACAGCAATAGAGCCTATATACAGATACATATAAACTCTAAGGTAACTCAAGGGATTGGTGGACATTCAGGGTGTTGCCTATCGGGGCAGGCACAGGTGGTGGACTGGAGGAGGTGATCCTTGAGGGAGGAAGTGAATGAGCTAATTGAACTACAGGCCTAAAGTTCAGAAGGTAGTTTACTGTAAAACTTGGGGCCCTTGTACGTGATGGAATTCTGTGAATGCTTGATGTGGTAAAAAGGAGTTTTGAAGATGTGACAGGCAGTCTCTCTTGTACCGTGCTTGGGAACTGATAAGGGAAAAAGGGAGTTAACACTGATTGGCAGCAGGTTACATTGCACTTTGTGTAGAAAAGAGAACATTTTAAGTTGGAACCTGCTTTCAAGGATTGAGGGAGGCATAGAGGGTACAGTGATGGGTCATCTAGGAGAGGCCAGTCATGAAGCGTGCAATATTATTGTATGTACTCCTGAGTTTGGAGAAAAGGGGGGGGATGTGTTGGGGGGGAGTAGACAATAGAGCCATAATCAAGGAGGGGCAGGAGAAAGGAGCTGGTGAGGTGTAGTCTGGAGATGGGGATAAGGAACTTTTTGATTCGGTATAAAAGACCTAGCCTCATATGGATTTTCTTGATGAGGTTAGTAATATGGATATTGTAGGTCAGGTGAGGGTCTAAGTACAGTCCAAGGTATTTGAATTCATCGACTTTTTCTATGATGTTACCAAGATTGTCTGAGAGGGATCAGCTTGTGAATGGGGTGTTTCTTGGGCCAGAGAAGATCATACACTTGGTCTTCTTGGAGTTGAAAACCATGCCTTTGGCAGAGAAGCAAGTGTGTAGCTTGCTGAAGTCAGCCTGCAAGTTACTGAACATTGTGTCCAGGTTAGTGTCGCTGCAGTAGAGGGCTGCATCATCAGCATAAAGGACTAGTTGGGTGGTTTGGCAGATGGAAGGGTGGTTATTGATGAAGAGCGAGAACAGGAGCAGGCCCAGGATGGAGCCCTGGGATATCCCATATTTAATCAGACATTCAGCAGAAAAATGACAGTTGATATTAGTTTTCTACAATCTGCCGGAGAGGTAGCTTCTGACCATTTGACAACATTTTCAGATATGTGCAAGCCCTTGAGTGTGTCCAGGAGAAGGCAGTGGTCAACCAGGTCGAGCGCCTTGGTCAGGTCCTTGAAGACAGAGCCTGTGTACTGGCCCTTATCGCTTGCTGAAAGAGTCCAACACAGGGCTACCAAGCTGATTATCTTTGGGTGAAAAAAACTACAAGGAGGAATTGGGCATACTCATATTATTCAGACTAGAATAGAGAAAGCTGTGGGTACCTGCACTGCTTAGTGAAGGTCTAGGCAACTGACTTGTGTGGGATTGTTTGCCAGATTAGTCCCTTTGGCCGCAGACTCCAATCAGATGCCAGTTCTGGTTCAGGGGCAGAGCCAACTCTGTTTATTCAGTTGTCCGTAGTGGTTCTGTTGCTTAAGAACCGTAGCTAAAGGGCATCATGGAATCTGCTTGCAGTTCGGAGTGAGTCTGCTATCGGCTGACCACACTGTTCCCGTGGGTTTCTATACCGAACCCAGCCTTTGGACTCATGACTTATTTATTGCTGAACTATAAGTGTGACCTGTACTGTAAGGATTCCCCTTTCTCCTTTAGATTTTTAACTGAGCTCTTGTGAGCCCTCATACCTGTGACTGATTTACTTCAGTTGCATTTATCCTGTTACTCTACTAGTTTAGTTCTAGCTTTGCCAATGTGCCTCTTTTTCTGGTTATCCTAGCACATTCTACTTGAGAATTACCTGATCTTTGCTAATCTGTTTGTTTTTCTGCTGTGATCTCTGACTCTCAGTTGGTTTACCAGGGTTGCCTATTGTACAATAAGATTTCATTTGCATTTTTGAACTGCCTGGTTCATTTTCGATATCCTATTAGGATTATTGTGTTATACAGTACTTATTAACAACTTATAATTGCTTATACTTATGTTGATTATACTTATTGGGATTACCAGGTTATACAGTACTTTTTCCCCATTTCCCTTTTTGTTTTATTTGTTTTCTCCTCACAGGTTTAAGTTAATTTACTTCCCTACTGGATTACATTATTTATTTCAGGCCTCCTTGAAGTATGTTAAATTGTAGTCTCCCACATCTGGTAGACAGCACTCACCTTACTCAGCTTTCCCCCCTTGAAGTGAAATTTGTCCCTCTGTACTTACACTGTAGAGTGTGTTTTTGACTTATTTACAAAACATTTCCACTTAGCTGCTTCTGTCACTTTCTCTCTTCCCCTTTCTGTGTTCCCTCACCTCCCTCCCCCTTCCATCTTTCCTGACCTTCTTCTGTCTGCTACCCTTCCTTCCTTCCTCACCCTCTCCCACTCTCCCATCCTCTTGTTTCATGCATTACCTCATTCTCCCTGGCATCCTGGTTGCAGACTCCTTTCATCTTCCTGGCTTCTTCTTGAAACCCTCAGGTCTCTCCTGCCCTCCTACCTCGCTAACTCTTAATCTTCCTGCTCTTCCCCTTCTTCCTATTCCCATAAGCATCTCATAGGTTCTCTTAAGCTCCTTGTCTCCTTGTTGCTTTTTGTTGCAGGATATATTGAGCTCAACTCTAGCCCTTCCTTATCTTCTTCTCACCCCAAAGGTTTGAAAGTGGCCCATGTCAACATCCGCAACCTTCTCCCTAAGATCGACCTATTGCAACCACTTATGGTTAATCTTAAACCTGATGCGTTGGTGATCTTGGAATCTAGGCTCCCTTTCATGATTCCTGATTCCTCTATTGCCATCCTCTGTTTCACCATCATTAGCCAGGATTGAGCAAAGAGTGGTGGTGGTGTAGTCATCTACCTGTCATCAAACATTCACTTTAAGCCTGTGCTCTCCATCTCTATTCCATCTGCCTATGAGATGCTTCATCTCAAACTCTCCCTCCCTTTCTTTGCACCCTTATTTATTATTGGTGTCTGCTGCTGTCCTGGCATGTCCCCACCTTCAGTAACTGAGTTACTCACCTCCATCTCCTCCCAGGCTTCTCTAGTGAGTTATTCATACTAGGTGATAACAGTTTAAATTGGATGTCCCCCTTTCTTCCCTTTCTTCATACATTCTGCCTTAGTATAATGTCCCTTCTTTTAACTCAGCTGATTTCTGTCCCTACACACTTTAATTTCAAATCTCTAAATCACTCCCTCTTGAATTGAGTCCTCTTCTCCCATCCCCATTGAATTGTGGATGCTAGCACCCTCTGTGATTACTCAGTGACCATCCTATGGTCTACTGTGTATGAAAGATTAATAGTCCCAAAGCTGCCCCCAAATTTATTCAGATCCAGACATTTCATTCGCTGGACTTGTCCCACCTCATGCTGACCTGGTAGCCATTGATTGGTCCCCTATTTCTACAGTTGGAAACTTGAACAATGCACTCAAATTCTTCATCCCTAAATTTATATCTGACTGGGATCATCATGCCCCTCTAAAAAGAACCAGAGTCCTAGGTTCACACCTCCCATGGATCTCAGTTGAGTTGCTAACTTGTCACCACGCACATGACCGTGCCTGAAGAATGTACAGAAGTAATCCTCTGGTTCTACTTCTGACCTTATTAATTACCAGTCCCTCCATAATACATATACTAAAGCTACTAGCCTTGCGAAGTCTGATCACTTGACATCCACGCTCCAGAACAAACTTAATCATACCCGTAAGTTCTGGAACGTAATTCATTCACTTTTCTCCCCTTCAACCCAGTCCCCTCTCCCTGTTCTCAAGATGGGTGATACTCCTATCTCTGACCCTGCTGTAGTCATCTCTTCTTTCAATTCTTTTTTCACCTCCTGCACCCATTCACTCCCTCCTTCCTTCCTCTTCTTCCTCTTTCTCTTTCTTGTCTTCTCTTCCCTCTCACTCTTCTGCTCCTGTCCTATTGCCCCTCCTCCCTTTTCACATTACTACTTCTGGTGGTCTTGAGGCCCTCTTGGCTATAAATCTTCACAAGGGTGGGAGCTCTAATGCTCTTAACCCTAGATTCCTATTTCTCTCTGTTCAAGCCATTGTCCTTCCATTACCTATCTCCTTAACCTCTCTGTCTCCTTATCCTGTGTTGGGTACTGTCATTGCCCTACCTAAAGAGGGTGTTCTCTCTTTGCCTAGGAACTTTTGAACTGTCTCTCTTCTTCTCACTCTGTCTAAACACCAGGAACACCTTGTTCTCTCCCAACTCTCTCCTTTTCTTAACTCAACCTCCTTCATGCCTCTCCAGTCTGACTTTAGAAAGTCACACTCCACTTCCACCTCTCTCGTCCGGCTCACTGATACTATCTCCTCTGACATGACTCAGGGCCTTGTAACCACTTCCATTTTTGTCAACTTAGCCAAAGCTTTTGACACTGTAGCTTATCCCATTTTTCCTGGAAAAGCTTAAGGCTGCTGCACATTCTGCTTCCTTGGTTGAGTGGTTCTGCTCTTACCTTGAGGGCAGGTCGCAAGCTTTTGTATTGGAGATTCCCTCTCTCCCCCACTCCCTATTGACTCAGGCATCCCCTAGGGGTCTGTCCCTGGCCCAATTCTAGTCTCCATTTTTCTTAATGACCTCACCGATGTAGGTAAAGGAAGGTAAAAGGTTTATTTTTATACAGGTAGAAATGTTTTACATCATTGGGTCATAGACCTGTTTTCAAGATGGACCTGTTACATTTAGATTTAAAAATTAACAAATATTTAAATGAACAATTTAGTGTTACATCATACATTAAAAACATACATTAAACAACTAATAAGTTAATCCACATTCTAATATATATTTACAATGCAATAAACATTTAGGTTCAAGACTTTAAGTTATAACTATATTCCTAGTACTTTAGGAAGAACCTCTACAAACTTACTTCTTCAGGCTGACATATTCATCCAAAAATTAATATATCAGCCATTGCACATGCATTCCATTTTCAAATCATAACCAATCAATCTCATAAAATGTTTAGTTTTTTGAATTTGCTTCTTTTCTACATCAATTGGGGCCCAAAGTTTAATAACCTTCATTCCAAAAGTCATGTCACCATATTTATTATATATTTTAGGCATGACATATTTTTTTCCCCCCTTACCTCTTAGGCTATAATTATGAATGTGCGCTGAATATGGAATTTTATCAACAAGGTAATTCGGACTTTGATTGTGTGCCACCCCATGAATTTGTTCTAACCATTTTGGTCAATTTTTTGCTCTAAGTGGACCCATTTTAATGTCATGAACATTTCACAGTGGTGAGTATGATAATCACAATTTAATATGAATCTAGCCAAGCTGTTATAAAGAGCTTGGATGGCTCTTAAGTTTGACTTGCTAGCCATGCCAGAAATATGGATTCCATATTCAATACATGGGCTGATCAACTGATTCATTATATTTTTTCTCATTTTCTGATTTTTCTGAATGTCTGCTCCTGTGTCTATTCATATGTATGCAGATGATATAGTACTCTTTTCCTCTCACTCTTCTGCCCTTGCATCATGAACCAGCTCCAACTGGACTTTTGCAACATCCACCTCTGGTTCTGAGAAAATCAGTTATCCCTCAATGCTAGGAATACAGTCTTTATGGCTTTTGGCACCCAGGCAGAGGCTTGCTAGAATCCTCCCCCCTTCTCTCCTTTCATACCCATGATGGTGCAACTATTGAAGATGTCTCCTCCTTCAAGTACCTCAGGGTCTGGTTGGACTACCACCTTGAATTTTTTGGTTTATGTGGATGTTATCCATGAGAAACTTCATCCCAGTCTTGGGGCACAGAAATAAGAGAAACATTCTGCTTCCTGTGTGCAATGAAACATTAAGATGACTCTCCCCATCTTCAGCTACGGAGACATTTTTATAGTGCAGCTCCACAGTCCACTTTAACCGGACTGGACCCCCTCTTTCACTGTTTCTATCACTTTGTCCTTGACAAACCCATGTGTACTCACCATTGTACTCTGTGTTCTTTCCTCTTCCTCCTCTCTTTTGATACCAGGTGCCTTACCCACTGTGCTTCCTTTATCTTCAAATTTTGGTTTGGCTATCTCCCATCATATTTTGTTTATCTTCTCTCTTCCCCCCTTCTTCCTCTTATTTCCTTCACAATTCTCGTTCTTGCTGTCTTGCTCTCCCTGAAATGAAATCTACTGCTGGCCAAGCTGCCTTCTCATTCCACTTCCTTAAACTACAAGGCTTTCTTCTACTTTCCATTCACTCTGTTCCTTTCTTTCCAGTTCTGACATTTCTCCTCTGTGAATTCTCTATTTGCTCCTGCAGTTGCTTCTTCTTATATTGGGGTGGACTCCTATTTACCTGCAATATACCCAACACTGACACCAGCACTGCCCCACTCCCCTAGTATCAGTCATTTCTCCCTGTTTCTTATTTTGTTGTGTTGCTTACTGTTTAATGTACTTTTGCCCATTCCACAATTTACAGTATGGTCATTTTTCTGTTTGACAATGTATTCTTCAGCATTCTTGAATTATAGATTTTTGATATGCTTACTTCCATATTATTATATACTGTATATTGTACTTAGTATCTATTCTCTCCCCCCCCATGACACATCTGGAAATAAGCTGATACCAGTTCAGTATGTCTTTCCTGGTAAAACTTTTGAACTAAGTAAGTAAGTAACTAACTAACCATGGTCACAATGTTCCAACTACTAAAAGGATAGACATCATGAAGTATATAAAGATGTTTGACTGGTGAGTACAAGCAGAACTAGAGGACGTGCACTCAGATGGGGGGAGGGAGGACAATAAGGGGAAACAGTAGAAAGCATCACTTCACACAGAAGGAGATTAACATGTGGAATAGATTACCTGGTCAGATTATGGAAGCTAGCACTGTTCAGGCTTTCAACACAAGACCACATAGATTTCTGAGGGAGAATGGGTTTGAGGGTTATACAGCATGAGTGGAGGTAGTCTTGTGGCTAGTAAGTTTGGGGGTGTATTCATAATCAGGTTTGGTATAGTCACTGTCATGTGGCAGGAGGGTGAACATGATGGACCTTTGGCTATTTTTATTAATCTTATCTTCAGTGTTAACATCATTTACTTAGCTTTAACTAACCTGATTCAGCAGTCTCCCACATTGTTCAAAGGCACATTGCTGACTTGGTTTAGTAAAGGTAAAAGTAACAACCTGGTTTTTCAGGACTCTCCTTGGCTGTCTCTAGGGGCCCTCAGTCCTCACTGGAGATACCTCGAGGGGATGGCCTAGGCTTTTGTAGTACCCAAGGAGGAGGAGGGGGAGAGGTCTCAATTGAGAGGGTTAGGGGGGAAGACACAGGGGCAAATGGTAAAAGTACCATCTTGAGTGGCCCCGGGAATGAGAACCTGGGTGGGTTGGTGGCGTTGGGCACAAGGAAAGAGGAGGGTGGTGTACTGGTGTAAGGGGACTCCACATTCAAGGGGATCAGATGGGGCAGCAAGGGGGAAGGCATAATCAGACATGGGTGGAGTCCATACTGGTATTAAAGGCAGACAAGGCAGGACAGGCAATCCTAAGGTGCACAAAGAGGGGTAGGAGGAAACTGCACATTGTGGTACATGTGGGGACAAATGACCTAGCAGAGGAAATGGCGGAAGTAACAAGGGAGAGGTTTGAGGAAGTGGGAAGGTTGTGTGAGGAGACTGGAGAGTCTGTGGCCTTCTAGGAGGTACTCCCAGTACCCTGTTCAAGCACAGTGAGAAAGGAGAGGATCAGGGAGTTGAACACATGGTTGGTTGAATGGTGTCGAACTAAGGGGTATGGAGTTGTGGGCGGCTGGGGCAGTACCTGGGATAATAACAATCTGTTTGCAAGGGATAGGCTGCACCATATTGGGGAGGGGAAGGAGGTATTAAAGCAAAGACTGGAATGGTATGTTGTGACAAAGGTGGATTTAAACTAGATAGGGGGTGGCAATTGGACAGCAGGTAGGTAAGGATGCGATAGAGTGGAGTCACAGCCTACCCCCCCCCAGGCTATTAGGGAAGGACTCTGAGCAGCTGAAAAGGGAGGGAGTAGAAGGGAGGAGATGGAGGGTGATGATGGGAAGGGGGCAGAATGGAGGGTGGTCTCACTGAATGCGAGAAGCTTAGGCAACAAATCAGCTGAGCTACATGCACTCTTGGCAGTGTGGAGGGCGGATATTGCAACTGTCACAGAAATGTGGGCAACTGAACACCTGGACTGGGATCTGGCAATCCCAGAGTGCAAATTATATAGGAAGGACCGTAAAGAGAGGGGGGGGGTGGGATGACAATCTATGTGAGGGATGGGATCAAATGCACAAGAGACAAGGGGGAAGAAAGAAGAACAGAGGCAATCTGGCCACTGCTCTCAGACTCAAGGGGTAGGAAACTGAGGATTGTGGTGGTATACAGGCCACAGTCCCAGTCTGAGCAGCTTGACAGGGAATTAGCAGGACAAATCAGAAAGGTATGTAGAAAAGGGAAGGTGGTCATCGTGGGGGATTTCAACTTGCCAAAGGTTGACTGGAGCATTCTGGTCACCTCCAGTGCTGGGGAGCAAGTGCTCCTGGATGCGATCCAGGAGGGTCTCCTGACACAGTTGGTCAGTGTACCTACTAGGCTAAAGAACACTTTAGATCTGGTATTGTTGAATGGAGAGGCAGTAAGGGAAATAAGGGTGGAGGACCCACTAGCTGACAGCGATCATCAAACAGTGTGGTTTAATATCACCATGTGCAGGGAGCCAGAGAAATCATTAACCTGGGTGGTAAACATCAGGGGGGTGGACTTTGGGAGGATGCAGGAAGTACTGAAAGGGAAACTGGAGGGCAGAAAATGGACCTGGAGCAGAAATTGGATATTATTTGATGTGGGATTACAGAGTCAATGGAAGCCTGAACTAAAACACAGAGTAAGAGGAGCAGAGCAAGGAAACCATGCTCGTTGAACAGCGAAGTAGTGGAGGTGGTGAGGGCAAACCGAGAGGTGCACCCAGAGGTTCAGTTAATTTATTTTTAGTAGAAGTCAAATACTTCCATGAATCAAAATCTGGAAGTCATTCCAATTTTTTGGAACTTAATATACTTCCCAGATCCTACAATTTGAAAGATAATATTCTAAGAATGATCAATTTATTGATGTCAATACAACTATTAGTGGTACAATACAATTTCTTTGAGAAAAAATCCATCATTTCCTAGCTTCTGTGTCTTCAGTTTTGGATTTCATCCAATTTAGATTTTTACATTTGCAAGTCAATGACTTCCTCCCCATTTATTTTGGAAGTTTTTGTCTTATTTTTGGAAGTCAAATACTCCCAAAATGGAGTTAACTGAAGCCCTGGGTGCACCAGAGGTATAGGAGAACAGAAAAAGAAGAGGACAGGTAGGAGTATGCAAGATGGTCCAGGGAGGTGACCAGAAAAGTGAGAGAAGCCAAGGCTCAGAGGGAGCTGAGATCAGTGCAGGGAATTAATGGTGGGTGGGGGAGAAAGACTTTTTTCAGATACATCAGGGAGAAAAGAAAGGGCAAGGAGACAATAGTGAGGATAAAAACGGGTGGGAAGTGGACAGAAAAGGGGAAGAACAGGAAGAAGCACTGAATGAATGCTTTTGCTTAGTGTTCACGGAAGAAAAGGGGACTGCTACCACCATGGGCTGGGAGGGTGGGGACGGGGAGAGGAGATGACAGATGGAAGAATTGAGGGAGGTAGAGTCCTAGAAGGACTGATGACACTGAGGATAGACAAGGCTCCAGGGCCAGATGGTATCCATCCCAGGGTGCTGAGGGAGATGGTGGAGGTGTTCTCGGAGCCACTGGCGGATCTGAACAGCACCTCACTGGAGTCAGTATGTGTACCATTGGAGTGGAGGATGGCACATGTAGTGCCATTACACAAGAGTGGACCATGGATGAACAGGGTAATTATCGCCCAGTAAATCTCACCTCAATAGTGTGCAAACTTATGGAAACAAAACTAAAGGAAAGACTGGTGTCATACCTGGAGGACAATGGCCTCCAGGATGTGAGGCAGCACAGGTTCATTTCAGGGAAGTCTTGTCAAATTAACATGATTCAATATTATGACTGGGTGACAGGTGAGCTGGATAAGGGTCATGCGGTGGATGTTCTTTACTTGGACTTCAGCAAGGCCTTTGATTTGGTGCCTCATGGGTGACTTGGGGGAAGCTAACTGATGTAGGGGTAGGGGAGAAAATGATGAACTGGATTACAAGCTGGCTGAGTGGGAGACTACAATGGGTGGTAGTGGGAGTGGAACTCTCAACTCCAAGGCAGGTGATAAGTGGGGTACCACAGCACTCTGTGCTAGAACCAGTATTATTTGGGCTCTTTATATCAGACATTGTGCACAGGGTGGTGAGCAAGGTAAATCTGTTCACAGATGACACCAAAATGGGAGCAGTGGTTGATGGAGTGAAGGGATGTAAACAGCTGCAGGGGGACCTAAGCAAGCTAGAGGAGTGGTCAGAGAGGTGGCAGCTGGGGTTCAATGCAAAGAAGTGTAAGGTTATGCACTTTGGGGTGAAGAATCCAAGAAGAGATTACTGGCTGGGAGGGGTTAAGCTTGGGATCACTGAGGAGGAGAAGGACATTGTTGTAATGGTAACAGGGACCATGAATAACACTGCCCAGTGCAGGAGAGTGGCTGCAAAAGTGAACAAAATGCTGGGGTGCATAGCGAGGGGTTTTTCATCCAGGTGAAGAGAGGTGATCTTGCCCCTCTACAGGTCGCTAGTAAGGCCACACTTGGAGCATTGTGTGCAGTTTTGGAGGCCATACCTGAAGCATGATATCAGGCTACTGGAGGGGGTGCAGAGAAGTGCAATGGAGATGATATGTGGAATGGAGGGGAGAGACTATGAGATCAGGCTGGGAGACCTGAATATGTACACCCTGGAGGACAGAAGGGGCAGGGGGGACATGGTAGAGACATTCAAGTGTCTGAGGGGAATCAATAAGAATAGGGCCAATGGGGTTGTTAAACTAAGGAGGGGGAGGGAGACCAGTGGGCATGGGCTAAGAATAGAGGGGGGAAGATTTAGGAGGGAAATGAGGAGACACTATTTCACAGAGAGGGTGGTAGCAAAATGGAATGCACTACCAGAATGGGTGATATCATGTGTAACCCCCCTGCAAATGGGGGTTCCCAAAAGACTTCCAGGAGCTTGCTTGAATGCTCCAAGCCTGAATGGTGTTTGGCGTTTAAGCCATTTATCAGTGAGTGTTTTTAGAACCTCTGGTACTGTCTCTTTAAGAGCTGTCTGCTTGCAGACATAATTAGTTGTATGGGGGACTGTGTGCTTCTCTGTTTGAGTACCACTCGAGCTGCTGCCAATTCACTCCATTTTGCAGTCACTAGGAGTGCAAAGGGAACCTATCTGAAAGATGTAACTGTTTGCCAGAAATCATTTACAGTAATAATGAAATTACAGTTTGTCTAACCTGCTTTCTTTGCAGTCAGAACTGTGTCTGTCTAGTTCCCATTCTGGTTTTGAACTGCTGAACTGGACCAATCAGTGTGGGGTAAGCTAGCTCTAAAATGGTGCCTTGGACGAATCAGAACTTGGACTCATAATCTGAGCCAGCCACAAGAGGATTTATGGGCAGTGACTCTGGGAGATGTAGTTTAGACTTCAGTGCCTTTTGGACCAACAGCAGCAGTCTATTGTGAGTGACAGCCAATCCAGTCAAGAACTGGGAGGAACTCAAAGAAGTGCCTGTTTTGTCGGTTGGAGTTTCAGTTGAGCTTTGGCAGTGAAGAAGGAAGGAGCCCTGTGCTTTTTCAGTGTGCAGTTTTAGTCAAAAAACGTGTGTAAGGCCCAGAGTTCCGGTCTGCAGCTTGTGTAACAGCTTGTTAGGACTGAATCCGTCCTGTGAAAAGAATCAAAGGATCTCTGAAGAGTAGAAACCAGGCTCACCCTGTAGAAGACAGGAGGAATTGCTGAAAATTGCACTCGGTCTGTCAGGAACTGAATCTGCTGTGTGTTCTCCCGGGTATTGTGCAGTAATTGCGATCGGGATACAGATGCAGCCTGCCTGGTATAGTGCTTTCTTTTATGGATGTGTGAAGAGGTTTGTGTACCTCAAGTGAGCCCTGCTGACATTGAAGGACCCTATCTTATTTGGAGGTCGTGAGTACTAATTCAGGGTCTCCTGTTGAATTGCCACATTAAATCCAAATGGAATTACTGTACTGCTGACTGTTTAATTCTCCTTTTCTCTGTGTGAAAGGGCCCCTACCAGCTGCCACGGTTTGGACTAGCCACTAGGGCTTGGGTACCCAGGGACAGTAACTGATAGGGATAGGCCTGTGCACAGAGCCATAAATAGATTATTAGAGTGATAAGCAAATTAACCTGATTTCCCCTGTCCTTGTTATATCCCCTAAATAAATCAGAGCTGCTTGTTTCAGCAAAGTTATACTGCCTGAGGTATTTGTCTATGTTAAAGTACTGTACTGTGATTGTTGCACTGTATCTCATTTCACAGGAGGTCCCAGTGCGGAACCAGACCTGGGGGTAAGTGTATACTGTGAAGTTAATTCTGATATATTGTGTGGGCCACTAGTGGGAAGAAAGGGGTTGCAGTGTCCCAGAGGGCTGTGACCAAGTTAGTTTAACTATTGCAAACCCTGACCTCTGGGTGGAGGCACCGCCATTGGATCCAGGCCCCTCAACCTGTTAGTGGCAAATCAGGAAGGGTAGTAGCCCCTGGGATAGCGCCATCTAGGGTTACATGTAAATCTGTGAACAGCTTCAAAGGGCATGGGACAGGGAACAGGGAGAGTGAGGGTGAGGATGTGGGGGCGGCATTGGGATGACAAAGGGAAGGGGGGTGGGGCAACTTCAAACTAGGGGTCCTAGCTGCACACTCGAGCAGTCTTAGATAGATCGGGTGGTCTGTTTCTTCTGGCACACTCGTGTGTTCGTATGTTCATAAGGTACTGGAACTGTAAATATGTTTGGTACCTCCACCTGGTGCAGTGCTTGGGGATACCTGAAAATAGATTGCAGATTAACACCCCCCAGGAAAATACGTAGCTGCCTCCACTGTACCTTCCCCAACACAACAACAATTTCTACATTTTGCAATAAGTCACTGTACCATCATGTAACTGTAGCCCAGATGCCTTGTGCCAGTGGGCTACTACCCCTGCCTGTTGGCCCTCTAACAGGTTAAGGGGCATGCTATGGTGGTGTCCGGGGGTCCTATCCCAAAGATAATGAAAATAGCTTGGTGTCTCCACCCAGACAGAATTAAAAGTGGGTCAGGTGACTGGCTGTCACAGCCCCTTGGGATGCTGCACCTACCCACCTCCCCTATAACAACCAACCCACACACTGGATACCCAACAATTCAGTACCACCATAAACCATTGAAAAGTAATACTTTGACAGACTCAGAGAGTTCCTGCACACCAATTGCAAATGGTAAATCACAGCTTTATTTGGGGTAAGCACCAGGGAAGAGGTAATGGAACAAAGGATGCTGTGGAGAAAAATGGGTTAGTGAAAATAAGCAGCACCAATAAAAGTTCAGGCCCGCAGGCCAAAACCACCTCCACTTGTACCAGTGTCCCTGGATGTTCTTATGGGTACCCACTAGGTGCAGGCCTGGTATAGTGCTGTGGATTGGCCAGTTGTTGGGGCCCTGAAAGTATTGGGAAGAACTTGATTTTGAGAATAAACAACACAACTTCTTTTTGTTATTCTATCCAGGAACCAGGTCCTGGGTACTCACGATTAGATGACCTCAAACCCTGAAGGATAGAGCTCTTGGTCCAGTGCAGAATGGGGCAGAACAATGGCTGGCCTTGGTCCCTCAGGCAGGATGGGGTTGCTCGAGGATCTTGCAGCTGGTCACCTTTATGGTAGTTCTGGCCACTTGTCAACTTCAGCCGCTTCTGGCCAGTTGCAGAGCACAGTGGCAGGACAGCATCAGCCCCAGAAGGCCCAGATCTGGGAGTAGCTCTACAGCCCAGCTCTCAACAACAGTTTGCAGGTGTCCTAGCACCCCAGCAAGTACTGGTGACCTCCTGAGACAGTGAGTCCCACTTGGAAGGGGTTAGAGAGTTCCCTCCCTGACTCTGGATGAGGACTCCCTAAGGGTGGGGGTCCTCCTGCAGTCCCTGTACTGAGTTCTCAACAAGAAAGATTTTTAGGCAGTCGCTCCAATAAAGTCCAGTGCCAAACTGAGTGGGTGCTAGCCTATATCTTGATAAGTGCAAGTGCAATTCAGCAGAGAGGAAACTCAGCAACAACCCCCTGCACACCAGTCCTCACATTACCCCTTAATCGGCCTCCCTCTAATCTCATTCTGTGTCCTCTTTTCCTGCTTTTTTTCTTATATTGAAACATGTTAGACTCTTTCACCTTGTTAATGCCCTTAAGGTGTTTGAATGTTTCGATCATATCACCTCTATTCCTCCTTTGCTCTAGGGTATGCATATTGAGCTCCGTTAATCTGTCCTCACATGTTTTCTGATGCAGACCCTGCACCATTTTGGTTGCCCTTCTCTGGACTGCCTCAATTTGGTTAATGTCCTTGTGAAGGTGTGGCCTCTAGTACTGCATGCAGTACTCCAGATGGGGACTAACCAGTGTCTTGTAAAGAGGGATTATTACCTCCCACTTCTGACTTGTGATACCCCTACTAATGCACCCCAACATCCCCCTAGCCTTACCTACTGCTTTAGTGGTCTGCTTGGATGATTTCTGGTCATCGGTGATGATGATGCCCAAGTCTCTTTCTTCCCTTATGATTGCCAGCAACTCCCCTCCCAGCCTATAGGTGGCTTCAGGGTTTCTCTTCCCTATGTGCATGATTTGTCAGTGTCAGTGGCTCAGTAGGTAGCACACTCGCCTCTGAGGCCGGGAGATCAGAGGGCTGTGGGTTCAGTTCCCACATCTGGCACTTGGGTTAATATCCCAGTACTGACACTGTAATGCAGCATGAGAGGGGTGCTGCATTTCTGAGGTGCCGTCTTTCGGATGAGACGTTAAACTGAGGTCCCATCTGCCTGGATTGGTGGTAGTTCAGGTGGATGTTAAAGATCCCATGGCACTTATCGAAAAGAGTAGGGGAATTTCCCCTGGCCAATTCCCTCATTCACTGAAAAAAATACCACCAACAGCTTAATCTGGTTCAAGGTCAGTTGGCATTCATCTGTATCCCCCTCCCCCGGGTCGTGCCTGAAAATAGGCAGGATTTGTCTAGTGCACTTACCCGGTCAACAAAAGCTAAAATAAAAAAAAAATAAAAAAAAATAAATAAAATGATCTTGTACTTCTTTGTGTTAAACCCCAGCTGCCACTCTTCCAACCATTTTGCTAGTTTATCCAGATCTCTTCTCATTCTGCCCACCCCGTCTGGATCATCTACTCTGTTGCAGATCTTGGTATCATTTGCAAACAGACAAACCTTACCCTCCAGTCCATCTGCAATGTCACTGATGAAGATATTGAAGAGGACTGGCCCCAGGACTGATCCCTGAGGTACCCCACTTGTGACTTGCATCTCTTCTGACTGTATAGCGTTTACCGTCACTCTCTGTTTTCTGCCCGTCAACCAGTTTGCCACCCAGTTGACCAACTTCTGACCCACCCCAAGCCTACCCAGCTTATTAATCAATCTTCTATGTGGAACAGTATTGAAAGCTTTGCTGATGTCAAGGCAGGCGACATCAACTGCTCCACCTTGTTTCACCATTCTGGTTACCAGTCAAAGAAATCTATGAGATTAGTTTGACAGGGCCTTCCTTTTGTAAACCCATGCTGTCTTGGATGCTGTGTTCCTATGGATTCTAGGTGTTGCACAATCCTTTCCTTAAGGAGTGCCTCCTTAATCTTGCCCACTACTGAGGTAAGACTGACTGGTCTGTAGTTTTCTGCCTCCTCCCTGCTACCACTCTTGTGGAGAGGGATCACATGAGCCCTTCTCCAGTCTTCTGGGACCTCTCCTATGCTCAGAGACTCACTAAACAGTTCTGATAATGGCTCTGCTGGTTCCACCCTTAGCTCCTTTTGTACCCTGGGATGTATGCCATCAAGTGCCTTTGCCTTGTCCACCCTGAGCTTATTGAGCTCTTGTAGGACCCTTTCTTTTGTGAAGGGACTAGTGCACACCTCCCTCCCCCCTGTGTCCATGGTGCTGAGCTGTGACCCCTGCCCTACCTTCTCTTCAGTAGATACTGAGCAGAAGTATCTATTTAGGATAGATGCTTTTACATGGTCCTCCTCCTCACATGCCCCCTTATCCCCTTTGATCTTAGCAATACCCCCTCTGGACTTTCTCCTTTCACTAATGTATCTATAGAAAGTCTTGTCACCATCTTTTACTGTTTGTGTTAGTGTTTCCTCAGTTTGGGCCTTTGCCTACCTTACTGCCTTCCATGCTTCCCTTAGGGAAGTTTGGTATGCCTCCCTATCTTCATCCTGCTGTGTTCCCTTATATTTCCTGAAGGCCAGCCTTCTGGCTCTGACCTTTTCTGCTACTGTTTTTGAGAACCAAAGTGGTTTCCTTCTTCTTTTGCACTTCCTTTTCTCTCTAACACAATGGGATGTTGCTTCAAGTATTGCATCCTTAATGCTTGTCCACTTTGCCTCTACCCCATCACCTGTATTTCTTTTTGCCAGGGCTAGCTTAACTCTGTTGGCCATCTTATCAAAGCCAGCTCCTCTGAAGTCCCATATTTTTGCCTTGGAATGGAATGATTTAGTTCTAGTGGCCAAATTGAACCATGCCATGTGATATGTCACTGGCCCCCAGGTGACCTTCTACCTGGAGATCTGTGATCATTTCCCTGTTAGTCAGTACTAGATCTAGAATAGCCCTGTCTCTTGTGGGTTGTTGTACCAGTTACTTGAGGCCCTCCCCCTGCACGGAATCCACCATGTGTCTAGTTCTGGCAGATGTTCCTGCTGGTATTGACCAGTCTGTATCTGGTATGTTGAAGTCTTCCATTATCAGAACCTCCCCTTTAGCTGTCATGTTTTGTATATCTTCTAACAGTAATGTGTCTATGTCCTCCCCCTGGTCTGGAGGCCTGTACTCAACCCCAGTTCATATGGCTGTCCCATTTTCTGTTTCCAGGGTGACCCACAGTACTTCCGGCTCCTTATATGTATTCTGAATTTCTGTAGCTTTGATATTTTCATTGACATAAAGGGCCACTTCACACCCCTTTTTGCACCTCGGTCTCTTCTGAACAGTACATAGCCAGGTACTGAAGTCTCCCAAGTGTGGTTACTGCTAAACCATGTCTCGCTAATGGCTACTATGTCCAGTTTAGCCTCTGTCATTATTGCCTGCAGGTCTGGGATCTTGTTTCCCAGACTGCGAGCATTTGTGTGCATGATTTTCCATTGGCCAGATTTTAGTGTTAGTTGTTGGGTGAGGTCTGCCATTTCCCCTGTGCATCATATGGGGAGCCGGACCTTTTTCCTTACCTGGTGATGCAAACGAACTGCAAACATGCTGAACTCCTGTTTGACCACTAGCTGAGGGGGGAGGGGTGTTTTTCCCATTCGATGCATGGGGTGCTGCACCCCTCTCCCCATTTGCTAGTTTAAATATTCTGCAAAGACATCAAACTTCTGCCCCAATGCACTGACTCCCTCCTTAGTCAGATGCAGTCCATCAAATTTTAAGAACTTTCACTCCCAAAACTGTTGCCAGTTCCCTACACATTTGTGACCTTTTTCCTGGCACGAGCCACATGTTTAGCTCCCCTATCTCCCCTTCTCTGATCTTCCGTCCATCTGCCCCCCCTCCCAGACTGGCAGGATCTCAGAGCAGGTGCACTGGTACTGATATTAACTAGCGGGGCAGCCTTTTGGGAAGTGCTTTTCTCTGGATACACCACTGACAATTCTTGCAATAATATTCTACATATTCTCCCATCTTGGACCAATAGAATCTGCTCTTTACCAATTCCAAGGTGCGTTTGCTGCCCAAATGGCCCATATCATTGTGTAGGGCTTTCATCACCAGGCCTTGAAAACAATCAGGCAATACCATCTGCTCACGGGGTGTCCCCTGCTGGTCCTGAGTCACTCGGTACATCAAGCCTTCCTTTAGCTGCAACTTCCACCATTCTCGGAGCAATAACCGGGCATGCGGATCACTAACTTTTACTTGAACTGGGTGTCCTTTTCTCTGAAGCACTTGAATTACCTCCCCATAACAGAACTGTCCTGATGCTCTTTTTGAAGTCCTGAGTACTCAGCTGTGGCAAGGACCTCACGTCCAATGTGGTCAGGTAGCAGTAAGCTATAGGAAGGCAACTCCCAGATGCTTCTAAACAGTCCACCAAATGAGGGGCATCTTTAAGAGGAGGGGACTTGTCACCATCAAATTTCTTACACAAAGCTTTTACCACTTGCTCAGGTATCTTGACCCAGCTGGAATGCTCAGCCCTCTGGGTTAAAGGGTGCCGGGACAAAGCATCGGCATCTATGTTATTCTGCCCAGGATGGTACTCCACACTGTAGTCATAGGTAGACAGAGCCAACAACCACCAATGACCGGCTGCATCTAGCTTGGCTGTAGTCTGTACATAAGTAAATAGGTTGTTGTTGGTCTTCACAGTAATCTTTGCCACGTACAGGTAATCATGAAATTGGTCCACAATAGCACACTTCAACACCAAAAATTCCAGCTTGTGGATGAGATACCTCCTTTTTGAGGGGTTGAGACACCAACTCGCATATGCCACTGGACACAGACTCTCTGGATATTCTTGATACAATACTGCACCTCGGCCACTGAAATTCGCAAGATGATCTGTATGTAGGATATAGGGCTTCTGTGGGTTGGCATAGGCAAGCACCGGTGCATAGGTCAGGCAGTATATAAAATGTGCTCAAAATCTCTATCACACTCCTCAGTCCACTGGGGGCAAAAGGCTCAGCTGGTTAAAAATATTTAGGTTGTTCAGCTGGGCCTCCTGGAAGAGGGGTCTTTTTGCTCTTATTTGTTGGAGGATAACCCTGTAGTAAGTTTAAAAGAGGCCTGACTACTCTGGTGAAGTGTCTCATGAACCTCCAGTAATACCCACAAAAAACATGTAATCATTGTAGTTCTTTCAGGTTCCTGGGTCTTGGCCAAGTGGTGAGTGCCTCCACTTTACTGGGGTTGGTCTGAATGCCCTTGGCAGAGATGATGTGTCCAACATATTTGACCGAGGCCTGAAAGACTTGGCACTTATCAACAGAGAGCTTCAGGCCAAATTCCTCCAGCCAGTCTAACACTGTGAGTAGCCGGGACTCATACTCTTCCAGTGCCTTTCCAAATACGGTAATGTTGTCTATGTAAACCAAGCACTCCAGCAAGTTCATGTCCCCCACAGCCCTTTTCATAAGTCCCTGAAACATTGCAGGGTTGCCCAAAATGCCCTGAGACATTCTCAAATCCAATTGTGGAAATGAAAGGAAAAGTGTGACTCTCACTGGGACTTCCAAAAATTCTCAAAAATTTGCAAAATCCTAGGGGGCATATAAAAGCAGTCTTCTCCCTATCCTGTGGGCCATGGGGATTTGATAATACCCACTTCTTAAGTCCAAAACTGAAAACCACTGGCTCCCATTCAAGCAATCTAGAGCATCTTGTATTTGTGGCATTGCATATTGATCTGGGGGAACACGACAACTTGCTTCTGATATTTTGCCCCTAGATTACTCTTGCCTGACAATATGCTCCGGTGACCACTTGCTCCTGCCATAGTACGCTACAGCGACTATTAGCACCTGCTCCCATTCGCTGTGTGCAGAAAATACATCAAAAGACTGTTCCCAGAACATTTAAAACTTGCAACCAAGTGAAGAAATGTGTGAGATCCCTAGTTCTTTTATTATTCATTTCAACAGTTTGAGAGGGTGTACACTGACCTGTAATGATTGAAGTGTTTGGGTACTTGGGGTCCCATCCTTCCTTGTGCCCCAAGAGATGCGTTCAGTGGCAGGGAAAGCTTACAGGTCAGTACAGACTGAGGGGCTCCTTGCCCATCCCAGAACATTAAGGAAACACAATACTATTGTACTACAGTACTGAGGCTGAAGACGTTTGATAGGTATTGTCTGTTTCTGTTATAGAAGGATTATGCAGTAAGTCTTTCTAGAGCTGAACTGGTTTGTGCCTTCTGTGTTGTGAATGCATGTAATGCTGGGGCTTCCTTGTTCACCAAGAGATGTGTTCTGCGGCAGGAAAAGCTTACCCGTGACCAGCAAGGCACAAAGTCAGCCGAGGGAGCTGAATGTCCAGGCAGTGGCCCGGAAAAATGCCCAAAGGAGCCATGTGGAAGTCAGGAGTGAAGCAGCACACAAGGTACAGGGAAGGGGGAGAGAAACTGCAGGGGAACGGTTACTTCAGATGGACCACATGTAAAGTGGCTGATGCACCACATGGCCACAGCCATGCCTCAGGATTTTTGTTGGAGGGCAGGAATGTAAGGCATCTAAACATTTTACTGCATTTTACCTGCTGCTACTTGGTGTGGGGAGGAAGGAAGGGAACAGAGAAACTCAAAGAAACAGAGACAGCAAAGGCAGAAATTAAGAAAAAACAGTGCAAGACCAACTTTTTCTATACTGTGCAAGTTCACAGGATGGAAAAAAAAATCCTGAATTCATTTTGCTCCTTGACAACTGGCTTAATTTTAATAACTCTGCTTGGGAGCGAATTGTCGGGGAATGGGTTATCATGGGAGCCAGTTATCACCAGAGCGAGTTGTAGGGAGCCAGTTATCGCAGAGTGACATGTCGGGAGCGAATTGTCATGTACCCTTGATCTGGCGCAGTGCACTTGTTCAAGATGCGGTAGTTCACGCACATCCTAATAGCCCCACTCTTTTTTCTCACCACCACTATAGGCAATGTATATGGACTTCTGGACTCCTGGATGATGCCTGCAGCCAGCATCTATTGAACGTGCCTCCTTACATCATCTATGTCAGCGGGGATGAGATGGATGGATCTCTACCTGAAAGTCCGCTCATCTCTGAGCCATATACGATGCAGCTCCCCTGTAATGCTGCCACCATCCCACTCATGCAAGGAAAACACTTTTGTCCTTGTAGCCAACTTCCTCTGGACATGCTCCTTCTACTCCTCCAGGATGAGGGAGTTACTCAAATCAAACAAGGCAGGGTCAATACCACCGTAACCACTTCTTCCTCGAGCAGCGGGATGCACTACTGTGTTGGCACAGTAAACCCTGGTTAACGTCCAGCCCCTTCTGACAACCACTTCTCTGTCAGTTGTGTTCCTCACTCGCACTGTCACTCTTCAAACATAGGCATGCGCCCGTGCCGGTAAGACACTGGGTTTCAGTAATAATCCAGCCAGCAATCCGTGTTCTTTAGGGGCATCTAGGATTAAAATTTTGTTTTTTACCTCCTGTTTTAGCCACACTATTTTGTTGATATTACACTCTGCATTGTGGGGCAGCACAATTTCCTCAGTGTCCCTACTCCAAACTATGCCCATGGATTCATCTATATCTTCAGGGGGTTTACCCTTAACTCTTCTATGCCTCCTGGATCACTGGATGAATTGGTAATTTCTTCACTCGCTGTTCTGCTTCTCTGGCTTGGCAAAGCTGAGCGAGCCTCCCGAACATGTGGGCATTTGTGCCCACCTGCACTGGTATCCCATCATACACACCCGTCTCAGGACATATTAAAGCCAGGGTCTCAACTACGTCTTCCACTCCAGCCTTGTTAGTGGGGAATGCCATCCATACTTTGACATATCCGAGGTAGGGGTAAGACTTCTCACTCAGCCCCCACACATGTAGCCCTTCCAAAGGTTGCAACTCCAGGTGGGATAAGTATCAGTCATACCAGGTCTTGAAGATGATAGTGACTTGAGAGCCACTATCCAGGATGGCATGAGTGGGTACTCCCTCTGTGGTGACAATGGTTTTATTTGATGGCCCCACTAGCCTGTGTATATCAAGGGGTGTATCTGAGGTGGCTTTCGCTGAAAAGACTTTTACATTAGCTACGGAACTGGACCTGCATGGGTCCTCCTTTACCGGACCCCACTGAAGTTTCCCTGTGGCTTTCCTTCCTTGCCCAACAGTTTGTTAGCCACTCGAAGGGGATCTTCTGGTGCCTGGCACCATCTCCAGTACTGCCCATTCCTTTCACAACAATAACAGATTATCCCTTCATGCTCAGGTTGTCTGGGGTAATAGGCCTCAGGAGGCAGTTGGGGTGGTGGATAGCTTGTGGCCACTAGGTACACTAAGGGAACAGATGGGGGAAACTGGGGCAACTGCAAAGAGAGCAGGAGGGGATAATGGGGCTATTGCTTGGGCCATAGTGACTGATTTGGAAGCCCTGGCCCTTACCATCCCCTGGGTCTTTAGCTCACTAACAACCTGACTCAGTTCCTGCAATCGGGCTTCAATCTGAGGTACTATAGGGGGCAGGGTAGGTGACACCCCCCAGCCCATCCTGAGAAGGGTGGCAGAGGCTGCCTGAGTAGACTGTTCAGCAGAAGCTTCAAAGGTCCTAATAGGACCATCACCAACTTTATCCAACATTTCCCTGCATTCTTGCAGTAACTTTTTTACCTCAGAAGCCTCAGTCGGGGAAGTGTCTTCCTGGACCTGGGCAGTAGCTGCTATAGTGCTCCGGTTCCCCCATTTGGTATCTCTTTCCTCCACCTCTCTCACCTCCCTAAGCAGCACTTGGAGTGGGGGTGGATTACTAATTTTGTCTTTCAGGCCCAACATTAGTAACAACAACTCTGAGTATGGGGCACCCCTCAGTACTTGTTTTAATCTAGTCTTATTTAAGTCAGAGGCCTGGATCCCACCTTTGCTATAAACCTTCTGCAGATCCTTCTCCAGCCTCAGCACGTATTCAGACAAGGGACCCCCCTTCTTCTGGCAGGTTGCTCTGAACCCCCACCATAAGTCTTCACATGTCTCTGTGCTACCAAAAGCACTGTCCAAAGCAACTATATAGTCTTCTACCTTGGCCTCAGGGTCAGTGGTCCAGAGGGACCAAATGGCATCGAGAACAGGGCCCCACAAGCTCTCCATTAACCTTTTCTATTTTTCCCCTTCACTGCACTGCCAGTCTTGGAGCAGTTGTAACAGATAGCTTTTCCATGACTTATAATCTTCCTCCCCCATGGGAGTAGGCTTTACCCTTCAAAGCATCCTCAACTTCCAATAAGATTCCATAGGGGCGGGCACCTTCCCAGGCCTAAGCCTCACATCTGGTACAGGGGCCGATAAAGGGTCAGGCTCTCCTCCCCTTGGGGGAACCACACTGAACATTGTCACTATAGCCCAGGCCTCTGCCTTGCCCTCTACCTCTATGGCCTCCAGCACCCAGGCAGCCCCTATAGCATTTATACATTCCATCAACACAGTTAACTTCCCTGTACCTGAATCAAGCATCTGTCCCTGCACTTTCACTTTACTCAATTTCATTATGATGGACAGGTGCTTTTCTGTTTCACCTTTGTCCGTTTCGGTTGGGGGTACTCCTAACAACCACAAGGATCTCTTGGAGTTCATCCTCATACCCCTGCTCCATTCCACCAACCTCACTTTATCCAGTTCTTGAGGCCTACATATCGATGGGGGGGGGTTCCATTTGGGTCCTCCATGGTGGGCATGGCTGGTGAACAGGAGATCCCAGCGGTGCCTCCAAAGATGTAGCCCAGATGGCATGTGCCAGTGGGCTGCTACCCTTGTCTAGAGGCCCTCTAACAGGTTAAGGGGCGTAGCTCCTGCTACAGTAGTGTTCAGGGGTCCTGTCCCAAAGATAATGAAAACAGCACGGTGCCTCCACCCAGAGAGAATTAAAAGTGGGTCAGGGGACTGGCTGGAACAGCCCCCTGGGATGCTGCAGTTCCCCTCCTCCCCTAACAACCACCCCACACACTGGATACCCAACAATTCAATACCACCATAAACCATTGAGCAGTAATGCTTTGACAGACTCAGAGAATTCCTGCACACCAGTTTCAAATGGTAAATCACAGCTTTTTTGGGGGTAAGGACCAAGGAAGGGGAACCGGGACAAAGGATGTTGTGGAGAAAAATAGGTTAATGAAAGTAAGCAGCACCAATAAACATTCAGGCCCGCAGGCCAAAACCACCCCCATTTGTACCAGCGTCCCTGGATGTTCTCATGGGTACCCACTAGGTGCAGGCCTGGTACAGTGTCACGGGTTGACTGGCTGTTGGGGCCCCGAAAATATTGGAAAGAACTTGATTTTGAGAATAAACAACACAACTTCTTTTTTTTTTTTTGTCCAGGAACCAGGTCCTGGGTATTCATGATTAGATGACCTCAAACCCTGAAGGATGGAGCTCCTGATCCAATGCAGAACGGGGCAGAAGAAAGGCCGGCCTTGGTCCCTCAGGCAGGATGGGCTTGTTTGAGGATCTTGCAGCTAGTCACCTTGACTGTAGTTCTGGCTGCTTGTCATCTTCAGCCACTTCTGGCCCATTACAGAGCATAGCTGCAAGACAGCACTAACCCCAGAAGGCCCAGATCTGGGAGTGGCTCCGCAGCCCGGTTCCCAACAACAGGTCACAGGTGCACTAGCATTCCAGCAAGTGCTGGTGACCTCCTGAGACAGTGAGTTCCCCTTGGAAGGGGTTAGAAAGTTCCCTCCCTGGCTCTGGTTGAGGACTCCCTAAGGGTGGGGGTTCTTCAGCAGTCTCTGCACTGAGTTATCAACAAGAAAGATTTTCAGGCAATCACTCCAGTAAAGTCCAGTGCCAAACTGAGCAGGCACTAGCCTCTATCTCAATATGTGCAAGTGCAATTCAGCAGAGAGGAAACTCAGCGACAACAACCCCCTGCACAACAGTGCACACTTTCCAGTTCAGCAGTGTCCACAACCTTTTCTTTGGCTGCAGCTAGACGTTAGCCCTCAGACACTTTAACCAGTTCACAGAGGACACACACAGCTTCAGCTAGCACCCGGAAGGCCAGAGATGCTCTGCCTCTTGAGAAGTTGAATTGCAATCCCAACAGACAAATGGCTTATCAGTCCTGACTGTAGCCCTCTGACAATTCACACAGCCTCCTCAGCCAGTTCAACTTTCCGGTGCAGGATTTCTGCTGCATTCAGTCTCTTTCATCAACAATAAATCAGCTTTTCAATACCTGGGAAATCAGCTTCACCGTTCAGTCTCTTTCTCTCTTTTTCCTTCTCACTCTGTTTCTGCAACACAACAATCTTCAATTCCAACAATATCTAATTCTTTCAATACCTGGGGAATCAGCTTCACAGTTTAGTCTTTCTCTCATTCCCCTTCTCACTCTGTTTCTGCAAGACAGCAATCTCCAGTTCCAGCAATATCGATTTCTGCAGCACAGCAGTCTCCACATAGGGCCTGGGTAAGCCCCTGACATCCAAAGTCCATTTTCACAGGGTACTCCTGTCTTGTACAGAGCCCGGTAACAGACAAGAAATCCCAGAAAGTCCACTCTGTTTTGGCCGAAAACCCAGTGTCCTGATTGGCTGATGGAGCCTATTAATAATGGATATCCATAGAGATCAATATTTCCTGCTCATTTATTTGGGCATGGTTTAGATGCCTGAATTAGTCCCCTCCTTTTCTCAGGAGTCCCTTTTTCACAGTTTTAGGTGATTAGCTCACTGATTGGCTGCTACTTTGGGGTTAAGGTGTCACAAACATGTCAGACCCCAGTTTGTTTAATGCAGTGCAATAGAGTTCCAGCTTTCTTGCATCTGGTGCAGCCAAAGCAACTACTTTTTTTTAAAACAACCCCACTGCATGGTAGCCCCAACTGTCCTCTGCTAGGCGACCACCCCAAAATGTCCAAACAGCCCCCAGAAAGCCTGTCACTACAGCCAAAACTCTGTTCCCCCCAGGCGTCCAGCAGCGACCTAATTAATATTCATGAAGGCTCATGAATGATTTTTGAGCCCTCATTCATGCCCCGATTCAGACTTCTTTATTTAAAAAACCCAGGGGCTTCTCACCAATCCCCTTGAGGTCACTGGTCCCCGTTTAGCTCAAGAGGGGCACTGGGACTGCTGAAGAACTCCCCAAAATGACTGCAAAATGGTGGTCGGCAGGATTAAAGTGCTTTCTAATGCATGCATGAGCGCTGGTAGGACCAGGGACATGCCGGTGGCTCTCAAAACAGGATTTAAGCCCAATAGGGTGAAACAAATACAGTGCTTGCTTTGGGGACTTGGGGAGTAACAGAGGACTGTAGGAGCATCAAAGGAACTTGTGCTGTGGTGGACAAACAGTGGAACTGCCAGCAGCAGTCCGGAGAAATGTGGGGCAATTCTGGTAAACCCCCAAAGGGGGGTTACATAACATTATCATATCAATTAACTGTTTTATTTTGGGGAAGAGGAAAACAGGAGAAATATAGCATGACAAATTTAACAACTGTCGATAACTTTTCCCCCACACAATCTTCGCCTCCCACCCATGGGTGCACCCGGCTTTCCAGAGAGACGCTGCCCAAAAGTCTCTTAATCCCCTAGGGTGGGTACCACACTGATAAAACATGTGATGAAGGGGATCTTTTGTCGGGGCCAAATAACTTAGACAGATGCAAACCTTGGTTACTTTGGCCTTGGCACACTTTTGACCTTGCCACAGTCCTGCCTAGGAATTAACCCCCTTTGTATTTTGACTAGCTGGAATAATTGATGAGGACTTCCCCAAAGCCACATCCCAGGGTACTTAGAGTTCTGCAGATTCTTAAGGGGTTTTGCAGATACTTGAAGTCACAATACCATGCTGGAATTAGGAGTTGTTGAAACAAAGCCACTGGCTGAAGCAAAGATGAAAGCCGATCTTCACCTGCCAAACCTTTCCAATCTTCACCCTTAGGGGCTGTTGTGGCGGTTTTCACCTGGCAGGCCTCTCCACTTCTTCCTCTCAAAAATTCTCTCCTTGCCCAGGTACAAATTTCTCTCTCCTCTCTCTCTCTCTCTCTCTCTCTCTCTCTCTCTCTCTCTCTCTCTCTCTCTCTCTCTCTCTCTCTCTCTCTCTCTCTCTCTCTCTCTCTCTCTCTCTCTCTCTCTCTCTCTCTCTCTCTCTCTCTCTCTCTCTCTCTCCTCTCTCTCTCTCTCTCTCTCTCTCTCTCTCTCTCTCTCTCTTCTCTCTCTCTCTCTCTCTCTCTCTCTCTCTCTCTCTCTCTCTCTCTCTCTCTCTCTCTCTCTCTCTCTCTCTCTCTCTCTCCTCTCTCTCTCTCCAACTAGAAAATGCTCTGAAACTCACATTTTAGAAGTCAACAGAGCACTCGTATGTTAGTTAACAACGGTATAGTCTCTGAAGTCCAACTGTATCTTTTTCATGACACTTTCTGCACTGCAGAATAGTCCCATTCCTTTAGGACACTCTCAGAAATCTCACACTTCCACATGCGGGGTCTTCCTTCTCTAGTCACAGGTTCAAATTTCACAAGCTCCATCTCTCAAGCAAAATTCTCTTCATGTGCTGGCTCTCTCTCTGGAGCAAAACTCACTTCATAGAAACGGAAAAGGAACATTGTTTAACCAGGAGTAGCACACTAAGCCAAAACTTGTTTCCAGATGCGACCTGGGAGCACAAGGAAGTTAAGTGACTTGCTCAGGATCACACAGTTTGCACCTAGGCAGCTGTGGGATTCAAACCCAGGTCTCCAGATCTGCAGCTCAGAGTCTTAACCCACTGCGCTATACTGCCTCCTCCTACAAGACACTGGCTCCCTCCATGGAGCAAAATTCTCTTCACTTCAGCAACATTAGTAGGCCACAGGTTCAATTCTCGCTGATTCTTTTACTACAGCAAATTTCCTTTTCTCAAAGCCGAAGGTTCGATTTTAAGTAGCAGCTCCCAATGGCTGTTCATCAACTCCACTAAGGCTCTATGATGCTTGTCCTATGTTGTGGCCAACAAGACTGAGAAGCAAACCCACAGACCTTCAGGACTAGCTAGCCCCAAGCATTCTCTCTCTTTTGAATCCTGGCTGGGCTCTCACCACCCACCATATACCTCTTTTGGCAGACAACAGTCTCTTTTGATAGTCCCTAGAACCTCTGTTCCTTGAAAGTCACAAGATTCTTCCACTTTAGAAACCTTAAACCCTTCGAAGTTACAGTCCCCCATAGTGCTCTCACCACTGTGGTTTTAGTCACTTGCAGCTCTCACACAGCTGGATGGAAGTGGGCTCCGTAGCTGTCTCACAACTGAAGGTTTCTCAAGCTTCTCTGAACCCTGGGGGACAGATAACTGGCAACCCCCAGGAAGGCCCTTTTCTCCTTGAAGACACATCTTTCTCTCATAAGAGCTGGAGTCCTCCTCCTTCTGGAGGGGGTCCTGATGGACTGACCCCCAGCACCAAAAGTCTCAAAGTTTTGGGAGCTCTCTGAAGCTCCTGATTAGTTGAAACACTTGGCATTCTGAAAAATTTATATTCATTAACCTCCTTCAATGCCCTATTGGTCCCATGAAATGAATCCAAAAAAAAGTCCCTGTTTTTATTCCCACAAGTCTTTTGGCAGTCTCGGAAGCCCTTAGGCATAATCCAGTCTGTTGATTGGCTGAAACATGGGTTGGAAGTGAACATCATTGCTGCTGAATCTATAGTCCCAACGCAGTCCCACATTTAAAGTCCTTTTGCAGCCACATATATTTTTTTTGTTAATATGATTTTTATTAATGTTTTCCATAGGATACAGGGTATCAGCAGTCATAAGTTCGTCTCAATACACATAGTTAAACATGTACAGGTCAAGAAATCAGCAAGTTATAGGCATACAGAGTTCATAAGATTCAATATTTCATCATCTTAGGCCTGGAAGATTCTTAGCTAATGGAGGCCTTTCAGATTTTATTCATGTATTCAGAGTAAACCCCCCCAGCCCCATCAGTGCGGTCCACTCCCCTACTCCATCCTTCCTAATGTAATGCCCCCTATGGTGCTAGCAGAGTCTGTGATTTTGTGATTTTAAAGCAGAAAACTAGGGTCTCTTGCCATAATATACATGATCCATTTAGTCCACTTTAGTGTGCCTAGCTCGGAGCAATCATTCAAGTAGAATTAAATTCTTTCTGTCCTATAAATATGAGTCACTATTTCTCTCCATTCAGGTATTGGAGGGGTCTGAGGTGAGAGCCAGTGTCTAGTTAAAGCCTTTTTCGCCGCCATGAGGACTATCCCCAGAAGGTAGCGTGCAAGGGAATCCCTAAACTCTCATAGAGTAATTTGCAGAATGAAAAGTTCTGCTGTTAGGGTGATTGGATGCCCTAGTAGTTCAGCTAACTCTGACTGCAGGGAAGTCAAGAAGGTTTGTATAATGGGACATAGCCAAAACACATGAGTGTGGTGTGCCAGTGGTTCCCCACACTGGCACCATTTGGTTGTTCTTGTAATTGAGTAATGGGCTGTGATTGCTGGGGTTCAGAAGTATCTAATTTTTAGTTGCCAGGAAAAGAGTTGCTAGCTATGTGAGTATGTAAATTTAGATGCTAAGAGACGGCCTCTATCCCATTGTTGTGAGGTGATATCCAATCCCTATTCTATGTTCCATTTCTCAAGCGTCCCCAGCATGTTTGCCCCAGGGTTTTTATTAAGAGCCTTGTAGAGGTTAGAAATAACATGGGGAATCTCGGTGGCAACAATAGTAGTCTGCAAAAAGGTTATTAGTGGGGGAAGGTCCTCAAGCTTTTGTAGCCCAGGTGGGAGGGAATAAAAAATGTCTCAGGTGTAGGAATCTAAAAATATCCTCCTGCCTCAGACCATGGGTCTGTTTTAGCTCTTGGAAGGATTTAAACTCATTCCCATTTAACAGTTGCGATATGAGGGCGGTGGAGACGGTCACACTGACTAAATGTGTGGTCCAACCGGGCTGGGAGAAAGTGCTCCAGTAGGGCTAGCGGGCTTGGATAAATCAGGTAGGGGGATAGGGCAAGCTGTCTACGGATTATACTCCAGGTTTTGGTCTGGTGTACAATCCATGGGCTGGGGTTCAATTGGGAGAAAGCATGCTGTGACTGATACAAGGTTGCCCTGACCAGGTCATTAAATGGCAGTAGGCCTTCTTCAGTCTTCTTCCAAATAGCAGGGCTGATCCACCTGAAGCGAGTAACAACAAAGGAGAGATTCGAAGCCCAGTTGTATAGTTTAAAATTTGGAAGGGCCAGCCCCCCTGCCCGCCTGGAGAGAGAAAGGACCGAGGACCTTATTCTAGGACACTTGCCAGCCCATATAAATCCCATTATGGTTTTATTCCAAGCTTGAAATATCTTGGTTGGGATGTATATTGGTACATTTTGAAAGAGGTAAACAGCCTGGGGTAGGATCATCATCCTGACAACCTCCACCCTCTGGAGCAGGTTAAGCGGAAGGACACTCCACCTAGCCAGATCTGCCTGAAGCTGGGTATAGAATGGGACATAATTGTTTCACTCAACCTTCCCAGCATTGTGCGACAGGTAAATGCCCAGGTACTTCAATTTTTCAATATCCCACTGGAAAGCGTAGGTCTGCCTGAATAATGGTGGTGGGATGAAATGGAATGTTAATGCATCCATTTTGGAGGTATTTAATTTGTACCCTGAACATAGCCTGAAATCTTCCAGTGTTTTAAACACAGCTGGAACTGACTGTGTGGGGTCGGTGAGGAAAAGCAAAACATTGTCTGCATATAAAGCAATGCAGTGTTCCTTCCCCTCCAGCTGGGACCCGGTGATTTGTGGGGAGCGCCTGATGGCTTGGGCCAGTGGTTCAATAAAAATGGCAAAGAGCCCTGGAGACAGGGGGAACCTTGTCGGGTGCCCCTGTTCAGGGGGAAATAAGCAGAATGATGACCAGAAATTTTGACACAGACCCTGGGGGAGGAATAGAGTGCCCTAATCATGGAAACAAGGGGGGCAGGGAATCCCATCCTGAACACAGAGGCAAACAGGAAGGGCCAAGAGACCCTATCGAAAGCGTTCTCAGCATCTAGGCTGAGAAGGACTGAGGGGGCTCTTCGGGAGTGCATATCCTGGACCAGATGCAGGGCCCTCCTAGTATTAGCTGTTGTGGATCTAGAGCTTACAAAGCCTGTCTGATCCAGGCCAATCAAGGAGGGGAGGACCTTGCCAATTGCTTGGCCATAATGGACATGAGAATTTTATAATCTACATTTCGTACTGAAATGGGGCAGTAGGAAGTACATAATTGGGGATCTTTATCAGGTTTGGGGATGGCTGAAATTACAGCGTATGACCAGCATGGAGGGGGGGTCACTAAGGCCCTGGAGCACCCCGTTACAGACCTGCACCAGAAGTGGGCTGATAAAATGCTCTGTACACTTATAAAACTATGTACCGTAGCTGTCAGGGCCAGGAGCCTTCATTGCTTTTAACTGGGAAATGGCTGCTCGTAGTTCCATCTGGGTTATGGGAGAGGTCAGACCCATCTGCTGGTCTCTGTTAAGTTTAGGAAGGTCCAGGGAGGAGAGGAAGGTATCAATATTATTGGAATCTGATGGATGGTCAGGACTGTACAGTTTCTTGTAGTAGTCGCAGAATGCTTGTGTGATACCTTTCATCCTCGTGTGCAGTATGTTAGTCTTAGGGTCCTTAATGGTGGCTACAGTAGAAAGCCATTTCTGTTTGTGGAGATGGAAGGCTAGTAAACAAGAGGCTCTGGGGCCTATCTCCCCATACCGCTGCCTCAAGAATGCTAGTGCTATTTCTGTATGCTGTAAGCACAGCTCATCCAGTTCCTGTTTGGTCTGTTCAAGCTGTGCTGCCACCAACAGGTCTCCTTGCTGGTAAGCCTCTTGGAGTAAACTAAGAGTTTGTTCCAGATGTGATTGTCTTGCCTTACATTGCCTTGTAAGAAAGGCAGTATGTTGTATTAAGTTGTTTCTAGAGGACTGCCTTCAGCGTGTCTCACTGGATCGCTGGGGGAGTCTCTGGGTCAGAGTTATCCTCTAGGATTTCCTGTATCTTATCTCCTAGGAACTCCTGGAATGGTTCACAATTAAGGTGGGTTAGGTTAAGTCTCCATAGAGTGTCACGCCTCTCGAGACCCAGCTCCCAAGTCGTAATCACAAGGGCGTGATCAGAGTGGGCGATGTCCCCCATGGTGGCGTCTTTAAGAACCCCCAAGCTTTCCTTTTGTGTATAACTATGGTCTGTCCTGGTATATGTACCATGTACAACTGAATAAAACAAATATCTTCTATCTCTAGGGTGGAAGGTATGCCATACATCCAGCCAGCCCACCTCCTAGGTAAACCACTTAAAAAACTTATGTGAGGCAGGTTGTCTGCCCCTAGCAGTACCTGTAGAATCCAAGTTAGGGCTTGGGGAAATATTAAAGTCTCCTGCTAAAATCAGAGTCCCCTTTAGTCATCTCCAACACCTTCCTTAATAGGTATCGAATTGTCGGTGTTTTTGACCCCAGGGGAAAGTAGGCATTAGCCAGGGTTACCTCATTGTCCTGCAACAGCCCTTGAACAAACACCAAGTGACCCTCCACATCTGCCCACTCCTGAGTGGCCTGAAATGGTGTGTGGCTTGAAACCAGTATGGTGACCCCCCTTCTTCTACCTCCTGCATAATAGGATGAGAAAACCTGAGCAAATCCCTTACTGGCCAGCTTTTTATGCTCATTGACATTCATATACGTTTCTTGTATACAGACTATCCCCACTTGACTTTTTTTTTGAACAGACTAATCATTTTTGAGCGTTTAACTAGGCTGCCCAGCCCATTCACATTTAGTGAGAAAATCTGTAGTGGTTTGTCGGCCATTTACCTGTAGGTCCCTTTACACATGGAGAGGTTCAACAAGGTCAGACTGCTGAACCTTGATCCTATGACTCTGTTGTATCTAAAACCTGCCATGTGAGTAAATGACTGCTTATGGGGAGGAAATAAACCACCCTCAAGCTTCAAACTCTCAAAATACAAAAGTAAGTTAATAACCTGGTAAAACATCAAAAATCAGGAACCCACCAACTGGACGAGTCCTGCTGAACTAAGAACGGCTTCCATAGGGACTGAGAGCTAAGAAGCGCCCAGACCCCCAAGTGTGCCAAGTTTTTCTTGGTCCTACCCTACAGTGGACCAGATGTAAACATCTCGGGTGGGGGTTATGGTCATGCCTAACCTCCCCCACGGCTATGAGTAAAAGTTATGTAATTGCAATTACTTTTCAACTGACTACAGTGTTTCCTGAGCATTTCGGGGCTGACCTAGGGTGCATCATGGAGGCCATACAGTTTGGTTATACCACTAGGACCTGAGCCTATCCAGCCCACAGGTGAGGGAGGGGGTCAGAGGGCCAAATCGGGGGGATTCGTCCCCCCACCCCCAGCTCCTCCATACAGCAGTGGAGAGCACATGAGAGGAAGGGCCGACCCGAACCCCCACTAGTGACCCATCCCTCTGGTAATGGGGAAATCCCCAAGAGCTCCCCCAGCCTATCAGGTAAACCAGAATGAAAAGGGTGAGAGGAAAACGATGCCCCCTCAATATTACAGCTTGACTCAATGAATCCATGATCCTACCCATCCCCCATGAGAGAAAACAAGCCCTGACCCCTCTGAGGTCTCCCCGAGCAAACAGCTCAGCAATTAGCCCTTGGCAGTAAGAGAGAATAAACTTAAGTATCTGTCTGGACTGAAAGTGCAACGATTAGGTGTCACCGACCTGGCTCGTATCATCGAGTCTTCGTTTTTGTCAAGGCCATGAGGAGGCCAGAGGATTAGCCAGCCCTTACTGTCCCACCCCTGTGACCAACCTGTTCTCCCCCACGACCCTTTTTCTTCCACCCTGAGTTTGGGCTCACCCCTAGGAGAATGTCCACCAGGAGGTTCCTCAGGCGCATACTCAGTGGGCCTCTGGAGGGGAGCCATGTAGTTCTAGGTTCCTCCATGTGGTGATGGCCCCCATGGGTGTCTCCTTAATGTGGGTACAAGAAGGGGAGATACTTAGGGAAGGGGTGTAGGGTACAGGAGTCGCTAGGGGACTCAAAGTAATAGGAAGAGAACATGGCCAGCCTTCTTGCAGATGAGTAAAGTAGGAACGATCCATCAGTTCTAGTGTCCCTTCATTTTACAGTCTGGCTGAGGGGTTCATTCTCTGGCTAGGCCACCGCTTGTCTCCTTAGACTGGCAACGATTTGCTGGATCACTGACTCTCCTTCTCTGTGGTGCTGATCCCTTGATGACACTCTGCTCCATGCTTTCTGCCCTAATTTAGCTGCCAGTGAGGGGTTGGAGTTTTTTTGGCCCATTGTAACCTCAATTCCCAATTTGGTGAGCTCCTGAGCCATTTCTTCTGCACTTTCGAAGCTTTTGGGGCTTTCAGCGAGGTGTACCACAAGTTTCACAGGGTATGGTGTTCTAAACTTTATCCCAGTCTCCTTCAGCTTCCTCAGGATGGGGGCATAGGCTCTTCATCTCATCGCAATGGCAGTGGGGTAATCATTGTCGACATAGATTCTGTGTTCCTGGTAGGCTAAGTTTCCCTTCTGCCAAGATTTATGCAGTTTCCTTCTCCTGGTACCTCAGAAAGTGCACCAGATTTGAGTGCGGGCAGTTGGGTGTTTGGGGCCCCAGTGTTCGGTGGACATGGTCCATCTCCAGAGAGCAACCCTCCGGTAGGTTGAGCTTAGTTTAAAAAAATTGCTGCATAAAGTGGATAGGGTTGTTTCCCTCTGCTACTTCGGGGAAAGCTGAGATTTTTAAATTGTTCCTCCTGCTCCGTGTCTCCACATCGTCTGCCCGCTCTTGTAGGCCTTTCACCGTCTGGTGTAATGGAAGGATTGTACACTCGGTGTGGTCTACGCGGGAGTCGATAGCTGTGGCCTGCTCCTCAAGGTCATTGAGCCTTTTCTCAATTTTGCCCACATCTGTTCTTAAGGCTGCATAGGTAGATTCTGTCTCTTTCTGAAAGTCACTAAGTTCTCTCAGGACTATATCCATTTGTCTGGTGATGCTGTGAGTGCCAGTGAGGTCAGCCGCCGAGGGATTGCCATGGCCTGAGATCTGCAAACTATCACTGTCTGTCTGTAATCCATCTGGATCGAAAGGATCTGGTGGCGATTTTTGATTATCCGGTTTTCGTCAGGGCATCCTTGCAGAGTCTTATGTCAGTTTAGCCCAGCATTTTTCCCTTTGGTCAGATGGAAATCGGTGATTTTAAGCCCTGGAGGACTCGGAACTGAGTGTTCAAGCTGCAGCTGCGGGCATGACATCACCGGAAGTCCCACATATAATATGTTTTTTTTTTTGTGTGTAATCTTTTTTCCCCTCCGTCATGCACTGGGATCTGCTCCTCCTTCAAGGCACCTAGTACCACCAGCGACCCCTTCCTGCAATTCCCCCAGAGCTGTCTACCTCATATTTGCAGCCTTCCTTCAGGTTAGCCCAGCATATCCCTTTTGCTGGGAGGGTCCCCCTCCTTCGAGAAGGAAGGCACTGCCTGGGAGACTCCAGCTCACAATTTTCTTTCTTGCTTGGGTGCTGCTGAGGCGGACGTTACTGTGCCGGGATTGCTTGAGGGCATCATCGGAGACGGCTGCCATCATCCAGCTGATCCCAGTGCAGTTTCCGCTCTTCTGTGGTGTTCCCCTTAGTGCGATCCCTCTGCTGTGCTCCCGGTCTCCACCGGGGGCTGCTGCAGAGCGACCATGCATCCCCAACCCACCCCAGGGGAGGAGAGCAGTCCCACGGATGCTCAATCCTACCCCTTCCCCTGCTGACCCCCGGCGCACGAGTACGTTCCCGAACCCAGGTCGCCGGCGTGGTTCGAGGTGTGGCGTCCAGCGCCTCAGCCCTCTGTGCCACCGGGCTAAACCATATAATATTTTTAAAGTGTATTTCATCCACAGGTCAGTAGCACTCCCTCAGCCCTTTCACATAAATGCATAGATTTAGATTTTCACCCATCTGGCAGCCTGTGACAGCTGCTGAAACACTGTCCCCCTGGTGCTGCCACCGGCTCATTAATATTCATGAGCCCTAATGAATTATTCATACTGCAGCCCCGATTGTAGTGCTATTGGTTCTCTTAAACTAAATTCTTTTGGGGATTTTCTTCGGCCTTCTCCAGGTGTCTGGACCCCTTCTGGATGAATACAGGGGTTGGAAACACCAGAGAGGCCCCTTGATCACCGCAGCAGTGGCCAGAAAAACAGATGTGCGAACCGGGTATGTGCAGACTGTCGCCTTGCAAGCAAGCAGGACTCAGGACAGTGGCACCACTGAGGAATGGGACCACACACTATAAACCCAACAAAGTTGAGGGAGCATACACAAAATAAAGTGGTATTACCAGTGGAAGTAATGTTCCTCAATATAGGTCTTAGTCTCTTCTGTCATCACAATGCCAAAGTCACTGCAGAATGTTACTAATGTATTTGTGAAAAATAGTCTGTAAGCAGCACCATCAAGGCCCCTATAATTCTATGTTTCCATGGATGTAGAATTTTCCACAGAATTTCCATTGTTCTTCTGAATATACTGGGCTGGATATTCAAACTGCGCCATTCTGAGGCGCAAGCCCTTGCGCTGCGCAAAATAGTTGCACAGGGGTGTGGCCGGGATGATATTCAAAGGAGTTGCGCTATTGAGCAACTCCTTTGAATATCACCCCCCAGCCACAGCCACTGTGCATGGCGCATCGGAACTTGCACCACTGGGTGCTCAGGTGGGCATTCAACTTGCGGTGGCGCAAGTACCCTTGCGCCATGCGCAGAATCACGATATTCAAAAGGTGACATGCAAATGGGGCCATAATTCATGCAAGGTGCAGGGGGGTCCATTTGCATCTGATTATGGCCCCATATGCATGCCATTAGCATGTAGGTGCGCCGATCCCCGAGGACTTGCGCCTGGCGCCCTGCCAGGCAGCAGCCGTCGGGGACCAACACACCTTGCAGCCCGATCGCCGGCAGAAATGTGGCTCCCCCACCTCCTCCCGTACATATCCCTGGTGGTCCAGTGGACCGAAATGCCCAATCGCCCAGGCGGTATGTTTATAACTCCCCCCTCCCGTTCATATCCCTGGTGGTCAGTGGAGCGAAATGCCCGATCGCGGGCGAAAGTAAACAGACCCCCGAACTATCTCCCTTGTGCCCGATCACGGGCAGAAAATAGCGGAACCCCGAACATCTCCCTTGTGCCCGATCGCGGGCAGAAAGTAAATTGAAACCCCGAGACATCTCCCTTTTGCCTGATCGTGGGCAGAAAGTAAATTGAACCCACCCCGAACATCTCCCTGGTGGTCCAGTGGACTGAAATGCCCGATCGTGGGCAGTAAGTAAATTGAACCCCCAAAAAACATCTCCCTGGTGGCTAGTGTTCCCCACCCACCCAACCGAAGCCCCGCCCCCGCTCCCCGGCGTAGCGGGCGGCAGCATCCACCGCCTGCCGCCCGCGCCTTCCGCCGACTGACTGCCGGTAGAGACTGCACCACCGATGGTGCAGAGCAAGAGCCAATGGGCGTGCAAAGCCTTCCGTATAACAGTCAGATTTGTGAATGATTCATTCACAAATCTGGACTATCATCTCTCAGTATGGGCTGCGCCCACTAGCTCTTGCTCCTCAGCCAGGGCAATCTGAGGCGAGGCGTGGCGGTCGGATGCCGCCGCCTCGCCGCTGCCGGGAGCGGGTGATGGGGCTTCGCGGGTGGGTGGATGGGGGGACACTAGCCACCAGGGAGATGTTTTGGGGGTTCAATTTACTTTATCGCATCGTATTTCGGGTCCATTTCTGGCCACCAGGAGATGTCTGAGTGGGGGTTTCATTTACTTACTGCCCGCGATCGGCATTCGATCCACTGGACCACCAAGGAGATGTTCGGGGTGAGGGTTCTGTTTTTTCTGCCAGCGATAGGCACAAGAGAGATATTCGAGATCGTTACTTTCTACCATGATCGGGCACAAGGAGATGTTGGGGAGTTCCATTTCTTTCTGCCTGCAATCGGGCACAGGGAGATGTTGGGGGTGTTCCGCTTACTTTCTGTCCGCGATCGGGCACAAGGGAGATGTTGGGGTTCCATTTACTTTCTGCCCGCGATCGGGCATTTCGTCCACTGGACCACCAGGGATGTGAGCGGAGGGGGACTTATTAAACATACCGCCCACGATCGGGCATTTCAGTCCACTGGACCACCAGGGATGTGAACGGGAGGGGGGGGAGCCACATTGATGCCCGCGATCGGGCTGGTGGGGGGGAGTACACTATGCCCACGATCGGGCTGCGGTGGGGCACAGGAACTGAGTTGGGGGCCAGCCACAGGTGGCAGCTGCTGTGTTGCGCCCCGCAATACAGCAGCTCACCTGTGGGTGGCCCTCGACTTAAGCCTTTTTTTTGGGGCTGAAAGTCCTGCAGGCGCAGGTTGGGGGTTGCGCCTGCACAACTCTGCACAGCCCGACTGAATATCGGGCTGTGCAGTTTATGCATGGTTCCTCCCCCTCCAGTTGAGCATGCATTCATTTGCATTGCGCTGTTGCTCAGCCTGTTTTCAGTGGCGCAACTGCCTCCTGCTGAATATCGCAGAATGGCGCAATTTAGGACTTGAGCATGCGCAACCCTGTTGCGCATGGCGCAACCCTTTTAAATATCTGGCCCACTGTATTTAATGCCATGGAATTCATTCCTTTTGGTGATTTTCATTAAAAACATGCAGATCTCAAGGTTAGAATTACTGGTTCCCTTGCCCTCCTTGTTTTTACTGAATCCCCTCCTCCACGGTCAGTATGTGATGCTATTGATGACATCTGATCATATTTTAGTCAATGGCAGGGTTGCATTCTGCCACAGAAACAGATAATGGATGCCGTAGGAATGCACAAATGATACTTCAGTAGCCTAGGAGCACTGCCACAGATATCAGGACCAAAGTGCTATGGAAACACTGCAATATGAGAGTCCTCAAGTTATGAAAAATTTAAATCAGCAACCTCGATTTCTGAGAGAGTCAAGTAATGAGAAAATTAAAAAGTACCATCTGGCAATCCAGCTATGGGTCTCAGGGTCTTTAATTTTATTCCCAGCAAGGGCTGCCAGTTAGATGGTGTCACATACTGTACCACTGCCATTTCTTTCTTATAGTACATAGATGTAGAATACAGAACACATGAGATGAAATCAGGCAAAGCAGTCCATATAAGTCCTCCTTTGTTGTTATGGCACTCACAACCATTCTGTGTGTACAGCCAGTTATATGGAGAATACTGGCTGGATAACCATGCACAACCAGCCTGTGCTGCCACAGAGGGGTTCTAATTACATCAAACCTTGAAAGCAAAGCCCAGGGTGGGAGCACAGGCTGGTTGGGCATGTGGTTGCCCAGCCAGTAATTTTGATGGTGTATAGTTTAATTTTTTTTAGAATTATGGGAGCCCCACATGAGCTACAAAAGTGAAAACAGAGCTGTCCAGAGACTCGCACTAAAATGACTATTTAACAGTCATGTTGTTTAACCAGCAAGTTAAAAAAAGGAATACAAAAGTTAACACAGGACTTATATTTGTATTTCAGAGTTTGTTTTGTGGTGAGTTTGGGTCTGGTTTTCTTCTCCAGCACCTGACAGCTTGGCAGCTTCACATAAAAAACAAGATCTAGCCGGAGGTGTGTCGAGCTTGCAAAGCCCTGAAGGGCGAGTGCCACCGAGTGCCATGTCCAAGATGGCGTCGGCGATGCAACTGCGAATGTGCAACATTCGTGCATGTGTAGTTGCAGTGAATGGCATTATTTATTTATTAAAATGTTTCACCAGGAAGTCACACTGAGCCACAAGTCGCTCGTCTCCTGGTGTGACCTGGGGGGAAGGGGTACAATTGGAATGAAACACTAAACATTCAAGTTACAAGATCAACATTAACATACAGTTATAAGGCAGGTGTTACAAACAGTGTTGCAACAGTGCTGCGCATAACATGTAGAAAGAGTGGACAATAATAAGTGCCAGGTTAATAAGTAAACCAGCGGAACTGCGCATGCGCATGAGATGCGCATGCGCAGTTCTTGTCCCGGAGCAGAGGAAGCACAGATTTTTCTTTTAGTCTCTAAAAAAGTGGTCACCATACTCACTGTAGAGCATCATGTTTTCTTTTCAGCTTTTCGGAATCAAAATGGAGTGAAGACAAAATCCTCAGTTATTATGGTTCCACTGTTAAACATGTAAGGGCTGGGTACCCCCCTGTGTCTAGAGTATACATTAGTATTTCACATCCAGAGGAGCACCCGCCCTTAGCCACAAACACTGTCTCTGTTCGTCTTTACCTTTCCACCATGGGTCAGGGAGAATGGGGACCAAGGGCAACCAATGCACATAAACACAGAAATGTAGAAACATAGAAGTTGACAGCAGATAAGGTCCGTGTGGCCCACCCAGTCTGCCCATTTGCCTACCTATTTCAAACTACAGATCCTAGATGAACTGCAGCTCACTCTTTCTTTCCTGTCTCTAGGGTTCCCTTATGTCTATCTCATGCATTCTTGAAGTCCCTGTTTTTGCCCTCACCACCTCCTTTGGGAGGCCATTCCAAGCATCCACCACTCTTTCAAAGAAAAAGTTCTTTCTCATATTGCCCCTGAACCTGCCCCCCTCCAACTTCATTTCATGCCCCCTAGTTCTTGCACATCTTCTTTTTTGAAAGATGCTACCCTGTTGTACCTTGTTTATACCCGAGGTACTTCAATGTTTCTATCACGTCCTCTCTCTCTCTCTCTCTCTCTCTCTCCTTTAGGGAATACAGATTGAGTTCCCCTAGCTTCTCCTCAAAGGGCTTTTCATGCAGACCATGTACCATCTTTGTAGCCTTCCTCTGCACTGCCTCCAGTCTGTCTATGTCCTTCCGGAGATGAAGTCTCCAGAACTGGACACAATACTTCAGCTGAGGTCTCACCAATGATTTGTACAGTAGCATAATCACCTCACTCTTTCTGCTGGTGATACCTTTCCCTATGCACCCCAGCCTTCCACTTGCTTTCCTCTGTGCCTGCACACACTGTTTGGTCGCCTTTAGGTCACTCGATATGAGTACCTCAAGGTCCTGTTCCTGCTTGGTGACTGCCAGCAACCCCCCATCTTGTACACCTCCCCTGAATTTCTGCTGCCCAAGTGCATAACTTTGCACTTTTTTGCACTGAATCTTAGCTGCCACAATTCTGACCACTCCTCCAATCTGCTTAAGTCTTTTCTCATTTTTTCCCCTCTGGAGTGCCACCCCTGTTGCAGACCTTAACGTCATCTGCAAAAAGACATACTTTCCCCTCCAGCCCCTCCGCAGTGTCACTTATGAAGACATTGAAGAGGACTGCACCCAGGACTGATCTCTGTGGTACCCTGCTGGTCACCTCCCTCTCCTCAGAATGAACCCCATTTACCCCCCCCAACCAATTTCTGACCCAGTTCACCACCTTAGGGCCAACCCCCAAGCTACCTAACTTGTTTGTCAACCTTCTATGTGAGACAGTATCAAAGGCCTTGCTGAAATCTAAGTAGGCCACATCTACTGCACTTTCCTGGTCTACCTCCCTGGTCAATCAGTCAAAGAAATCTATTAGATTTGTTTGACATGACCTTCCCACTGTGAACCCTTGATGCCTTGGATTCTGTGCTCCACTAGATTCAAGGAATGACACAATCCTCTCCTTTAACAGTGCCTCCATTAATTTCCCCACTTCCGAGGTCAAGCTGACTGGTTTGTAACTGCCTGCTTCTTCTCGGCTCCCACTTTTATGGAGAGGAACCACATTTGCCCTCCTCCAGGCTTCTGGGACTTCCCCTGTCTCCAGTGATCTGTTGAATAGGGTGGTCAGCAGGGCTGCCAGCACCTCTCTGAGCTCTTTCAATATTCTGGTCTGTATCCCATCTGTCCCCAATGCCTTATCTATTTTAATTTTCACGAGTTCCTCTAGGACTCTCTCTACTGTAAATGGTTTGGTGTCTACCTCCCTTCCCTGGTTTCCTTGTTTGCTGAGTTGTGGACCTTTGCCTTCCCCTTCATTCATGAAAACTGAACAAAAGTATCTGTTCAGTATTTCTGCTTCTTCTATGTCCTCCTCTGCACACCATCCTTCCTCCTTCTTTATCCTGACAATCCCTATCCTTGCTTTTTTCCTCTCGCTGATATGTCTGAACAAGGTCTTGTGCCCTTTCTTTACAGCCTGTGCTATATTTTCTGCTGTTTGTGCCTTTGCTCTCCTGACTGCCTTTCCTGCCTCCCTCTGCTTCTCTAGATACTGCTCTCTGCCCTCTTCCCTTTGTTTTTCCTTTGTGTCTCCTGGAGGCCCTACTCTTATCTCTCACTTTCCTGGCCACTTCCCTTGAGAACCAGAGTGGTCACATTTTTTCTGTTACTCTTGCTTTGCTGTTTAACACAGAGGGTTGTTGCCTCTGTTGTGGCCTCCTTGAGAATAGACCACTGCTTCTCCACTTCTCTCTCTTTGTCTTCCCTTTCCAGGGATCCCCTGAGACATTCTGCCATTTTGTCAAAGTCAGCCCTTCTGAAATCCAGGACCTTTCCTTTTGTGTGGTTTGCCTCTTCCACTGTGGTTATATTGAACCATACCGCCCTGTGGTCATTGGTTCCTATGTGGCTGCCTACCTTAACATATGTGACCCTGTCCTCATTTGTGAGCACCAGGTCTAGTATAGTCCCCTCGCAGGTGGGTTCAGCCACAAGCTGTCTTAGGCATGCCCCCTCTGGACTTACAGAGCAATCACTAAGAAGCTGCCTCAATACATATCAGACTGCCTTCCCCTAAGTATGGTAGGCAAGTATGCCCTGAGAAGTTCCTCCTTTATCTCTGCAACCATAACGAAGATCGAATCACACTTTGGGAGGTCATCCATAAGCTATGCGCTACCTCAACTCTGCAACAAATTGCAAAAAACTTTGAAATTGGTTCACCCTATCAGTCTGTCTGCATTCAAAACGCTTTATGCACGTTCTCTCAAAGAGTCTTGTAACTGCTTCCCCTTGTTGTTGCCTTATGTCTTCAGCATTCTGAGGGTCTTGCACGGTGTCCCCCAGCACCTTCTAACACTTCATATATTTTACCCCCTCCTCCTCTATCTGTACTCAAAATGCCCTCTGTAGGTTTTGTCAAGGAGTCCTGTAATTGCTCTCCCTGATTGTTGCCACTTGTCCTCAGCTAGCAGAGGCTCTTCACTTTGGTGTCCTCCAGCTCTTTAAACTCTTGAATCCTCTTCATGCCCCCCCCCACTGTGAGTGCCCCAAGCTTAACTGGTTTATTAACCTTCTCCTTACTTGCTTTTGTCAAGGTCCTTTCACTTACGACTACCCGCATGATCCATGTATATATTGTACATATTGAATGTATCTGCTATTTGTATCCTTGCCTGTATATTGTATATTGTTTCAATTTCTAATTGTATCTTGTTTCAATTGTACATTTCTGTTGGATGTAACCTTACTCTGTGTATGGATCATGTACGTTGCCCAGGTCCATCTAGAAAATGAGTTTTTCTCAAAGGTGTTTCACCTGGCTAAGTAAAGATTTTGATTGACTGATTGATTGCAGTGCAGTCAGAATGTTCCTGCTTTGGGCTGTACTCGCAGTCTGGGTGCTCCAATCTACATCTGGCAGATTGAAGTTCTCTAGTAGTAGTAGTTTACCTTTGGTTGCCATTTTGTGATTGGCTTCCATTAGTGTTTCATCTGCACCTTCCCCATGCGCTGGAGGTCTGTGGATCACCCCTGTTCTAATACTAGTTCCATTTCCTGTCTATAGGGTGACCCATAGCACCTCAGCTCCCTCCTGCAGCCCCTGAACCTCAGTTGCTTTGATTCTCTCCCTCACGTACATGGCCACCAACCCCTCCTCCCTTTCTTCTTTCCATGTATTTCCTGAAAAGTGAGTATCCTGGTATGGCTATAATCCATTTATGGTTTTCTGTGTACCATGTTTCTGAAACAGCCACTATGTCCAGGTCTGCTTCCCCCATCAGTGCCTCTAGGTCTGGGATTTTATTTCACAGGCTGCGGGCATTTGTATATATTGCTCTCCATGTTTGGTCACCTCATCCCTTACCCCTCAGCCTTCCCCCTGTCCCCTTTTTGCATTTTTTCCTGATATTTGTTTTCTCCTCTGCATTACAAATATAAGTTTTCTGTCTTTTTGGTGATCTTTTGGTGCTAGTTTCCGGTGTTATGACTGACTCGTTTGGTGTGTGTGTGTTGGGGGGCAATATGATGTTCCCTGCCAGCTTTACCTTGTTTAAATGGTTGCAGAGGAAACATTCAAACTTTTCACCAAGGATCTTAGTACCCCCACTGCATGGATGCTAGCTGTCCAACTTGTACAGACCTTCATCCACCCAGGTGGGGCCCCATTCCCCAATGAAGCTGAAACTCTCCTGCCTGCACCAGTCTTCCAGCCATTCATTGAATTTCCTGTTGCAGATGTTCCTACCTTCCCCCTTGCCATAGACAGGCAGTACCTCCGAAAAAGCTACGGAATTTGTTACCTGGATAAGCCCCTTTCCAAGTCCCTAAAGTCCTCCTTCTCTGCTCCTATGTTCACCACTTTTCCTGCTAGGTCATTTGTCCTGATGTGGATAATGATATCTGGTTCCTCTCTCTTTGCTACTGCCCTGGCATTCCTTAGGATCTGCCCCCCCTCCCACTGAGCTGTGCCTCCAGGTAGGCACTTTACCTCCAATTCTCCCCCACTGCCTATCTTCAACTCTATTCCTCTCTCAATGGAGTCCCCCAATAGGATTTGTTTTCTTCTCCTTCTCTGTGGTCTCCTGCTGCACATTCTTGGGGCTCCATCATGAAGGACCCGCTCATCCTCCCTGGTAACTACGTGGGAGGCTCTGTTGGACCTTTCCACTCTGCCAGAATGGCATATGAGTTTTGGAGTTCCACAGGTTGGGGGATGTGCCTGTGTTGCCTCTCCCACATCATCTCTGAGCCCACTGTAGTCCATCCTCCATCCTTGTGAGGCAACTGTTGAGAAAGTGGAATCTGATGAGGTGGCCTCTGGGTGAGTGCATAGACTCTCCCCGTAACCTAGCCAGCTTGACATGGAGACTGTTGCCCTCCACCCTTAGCACAGAGAGGTGCCAACATCCAGAAGGTTCTTCTGAACACAGCCACTCCGCTTTCACTGCACAGCACTGCACCAGTCCCATAATTGTCCCCCTTTTCACTATTGATGTTCCCCTTTCTTGGCTTGCCCCTCTGCAGTTGGTTATCCCTTTTACCCTAAATTTGCTATGGTCCTTTTATTTTTCTTCTTCCCTCTTCTCTGATTTCCTACTCTACTCCGACTCTCCTTCTCTTTTTTTTGCCTCCTTTAAAAGCACTAGCTTTATGCCAGGGCTCCCTTTAAATTTCTTCCTGGATAATCAATCTAGAGAGTCTGCTTTGAACTAACTGTGATTAAGGTGTTTCTTGTGTAGTGGCAGGAAGATTCAGTTTACTAGAATCCCATAAATGTGGATGAGCCTGGAGTGGGTGTGAATGGGGGAGGGTGAGAGGGTGGGAGGGATGTACCTACCTGTGTCCCTTGTGGTGCGAAAAAACAATCAGCCCACTCTTACCCTCCCAGTACACAGCTAGGCTCACTACAGCAGCACCACTAGTTTACTGTTCTTTGCTCTGTTTATCCCTGTCAGGCAAACACTTCACCTGGGATGCCTAAAGCCATTTTTGTAAAACGAAAAATGCACTCAGCCCTGTTAGACAAAAATAAACGAAGCCCTGTTAGCTAAACAATATCTCAAACCCTGGTTAGACTACTGCTTCTTGTTTGAAAAGGAAATTTGCACTCAGACCTCCAATCTCCCTTCGGCTTTCCTGCTGTTCCCTGGTCCGCTCCGATGCTCCTTCTTCACTCCCTCTGAACCGTCGACTGGTCTCCAGTCCTTGGTCCATTCCATTGTCCCCTTCTCACTTTCTTTGGATCACTGGCTGGTCTCCGGTCCCTTGTCCTGACAGCAAATTTCTTCTTTTGTGGTCCCACTGCTCAGGACAGGGATTTTTAAATTGCTTGTCCTTTGTCTGTCTTGGTACCCTTTTCTTTCACCCTGATTGGTTTAACAACCACCTTTAGTCACTGTGACATCCCCATTTGTTTCCTTCTACTACCACTGTGTCCCTTGTGGTGTGAAAAAACAATTAGCCCACTCTTACCCTCCCAGTATACAGCAAGACTCACTGTAGCAGCACTACTATTTTACTGCTGTTTGCTCCGTTTACCCCCCTCAGGCAAACAACTCACCTGAGTTGCCGCAAGCCTTTTTTTGTAAAATAAAAAATACACTGAGCCCTGTTAGACAAAGATATACTTAGCCCTGTTAGCCAAGCAATACCTCAAACCCCAGGTAGACTACTGCTTTTTGTTTAATAAGGGAAGATGCACTCAGACCTCCGATCTCCCTCCAGCTTTCCTGCTGTTCCCTGGTGTGCTCCGATGCTCCCTCTTCACTCCCTCTGAACTGCAGGCTGGTCTCTGTCCCTCAGACTGTTCTGTTGTCCCCTTCTCACTCCCTTTGGATCACCGGCTGGTCTCCAGGTCCCTTGTCCTGTCAGAGGATTTGTTCTTTTACGGTCTTGCTGCTCAGGACAGGGCTTTTTAAATTGCTTGTCCTTTGTCTGTCTTCGTGATGCCCTTAATTTTCACCCTGATTGGCCAACAAACTCCTTTTGTCACTGTGATGTCCCTGTTTGTTCCCTTCTATTACCACTGTGCTCCTTGCAGTGTGAAAAAAAACAATTAGCCCACTCTTACACTCCCAGTGTACAACAAAGCTCACTACAGCAGCACCACTGTTTTATCGCTGTTTACTCCGTTTACCCCCGTCAGGCAAACATCTCACCTGGGATGCCTCAAGCTTTTTTGTAAAATTAAAAATACACTCAGCCCTGTTAGACAAAAATGCACTCAGCTCTGTTAGCTAAGCAATACCTCAAACCCTAGGTAGACTACTGCTTTTCGTTTAAAAGGAAAAATGCACTTAGACCTCCGATCTCCCTCTGGCTCTCCTGCTGTTCCCCGTTCCACTCCAATCCCTCTGAACCGCCAAATGGTCTCCAGCCCTCAGTCCATTCCAATGTCCCCTGCTCACTCCCTTTGGATCACCGGATGGTCTCCAGTCCCTTGTCCTGTTGGCAAATTTCTTCTTTTGTTGTCTTATTGATCAGGACAGGGCTTTTTATATTGCTTGTCCTTTGTCTGTCTTGGTGCCCTTTTCTTTCACCCTTATTGATCCTTCAAGCTCCTTTTGTCACTGTGACATCCCTGTGTGTTCCCTTCTACTACCGCTGTGTCCCTTGCAGTGTGAAAAAACAATTAGCTCATTCTTACCATCCCAGTGTACAGCAAGGCGCACTACAGCAGCACCACTATTTTACCGCTGTTTGCTTCGTTTACCCCATCAGTCAAACAAGTCACTTGGGATGCTGCAAGCCTTTTTTGTAAAATGAAAAATACACTCAGCCCTGTTAGACAAAAATACACTCAGCCCTGTTAGCTAAGCAATGCCACAAACCCCAGTTAGACTACTGCATTTTGTTTGAAAAGAAAAAATGCACTCAGACCTCTGATCTCCCTCTGGCTCTCCTGCTGTTCCCTGGTTCGCTCTGATGCTCCCTCTTCACTCCCTGTGAACCGCTGACTGGTCTCTGGTCCTTGGTCCATTCTGTTGTCCTCTCCTCATTTGGATCACTGGCTGGTCTCCAGTCTCTTGTCCTGTTGGAGAATTTCTTCTTTTGTGTTACCACAAACAGGAGACCACTCACAAAGGAATTTCAACACTAGGAACTGGGATCAAGCAGGATGTATATTTATTTAGCTTCCCACTTCTGGATGAGTCAGAAACCCTCACCTTCTTCTGTTCATCTCTTTTTCATTGTCACCATTAATCATGTTCCATCATCATCATTCCCACTATACTACACTGCACATTACTTAATTTCCATGATGCCTTCCCTATGTGTTAAAGGGGCTTTGCCACTGCTGTTACATAAATTATCATAAACCCTATCTCCTGTTTTGTAGGGTCTCTGGAGCCCTGGCCCATTTGCCCCCGGCACCCTCCCAGGCAGCATGAGCACTACCCTAGGGGCAAACTGTACCTGCATGTTTCTTCAAGTGTCAGCAAATGACAACAAAATGAATTTATTTAGTAAACCAGTATCATGATCTATTTCTAAATATATTACAGTTGGTCCGGTCATGTGTATCTCCCTCCAGCTCCACACAGATATCCCTAGTGGCTCACAGAATTGACTCCCATGCCCAGCCCTATTCCAGAAACATACCAGCCTCAACTCTTTTCTGGTCCCCTTCTGATGACCGCTCTTTCAGGTCTCCTACCCAGGGAGTTACACACTACATTAAGGAACAATTCCCTTTTCTCCTATGGAGTATCTTAATGGGAATTACTCACATGTTTGCTCTCTCCCTTGTACACTTTTGGTGGGAGTGGATCCACAAGGAATCCAGTGACCTCCCTTAAGGGGTGGATCACCAAAACCCCCAGGTGCCCAGTAAGTCTTGATCTTCCCATTTTTTGAGGATGGACATTCAGATAGAGTCCACTTCCTCCTAGCTGGTCTCCTGTGGTGTTCTCCTCCAGGACCTCGACTGTGTCCCGAACCTCCGGAGACCTCACCAGAGGGGACCAGAGCCACTCGGATGCTTCCACCATCCCTGTGGCCTCAGACCCCATCAGCTCGGTCACAGTCAGAGATGCAAGACTGTCCTTTGCTGTTCTTCCTTTTCTTCTTTCTGCCTCTGAACTCTCATCTTGCCTTCCACTCTTATAGTGCAAAGGGTGAAGGGAAGGCCCATGGATATTAATTCCTGAGCTTCCCACTTCTGGATGAGTCAGGAAGCTCTAAGCACAAACTCCCAATAGCCTGTCTCCAAGATGGGGTTGAATTTGAACTGCCAGATCAGATTATGGACCAGCTCTCTAACCTTTGCAGGTCCCTCTGCATCTCCCTTACCCCTTCTCACTGTGTACCCTGCTACAGAGCTTAGTGTCATCTGTGAAGAGACACATCCTGCCCTGTGTTCCTTCTCCTATGTCACTAATTAACATATTGAAAAATACTGGTCCAGGACTGACCCTAATGGCATCCCATTTGTGATCACCCTCTCTCCTTACTTGACCCTTTTTACTGCTACCTTCTGCTATCTCCCCCTTAACCAGTTTCCCACCCATCTTATTAGATCCTTCACTGCACTTAGGTCCTCTAATTTCTTTAGCAAAACGTCTATGTTGCATTGAGTCAAATGTCTTGCAGAAGTCAAAGTATAGTAAATCCACTGATTATACAAAGGGCTCTCAAAATTTCACAATCAGATTGGCTAACTGGCACCTCTTAGCCATGGTAAATTTTGACATTACCCATGGAAGAGATGCCAGCCAACTGTGCCCCCTTTTCATATCAATCGGACAACCCCAACATCAAAGTAGGAAAGCCAGTATATTAACTCTCCGCTAAGCTGCCACTAAACCACGACACTACAGAATTTCAAAATACTCACCAGTTCGCCATCTGATCATGCTCCGGTCCCAGGACTGACAAAAACAGAGACAGATAGGGCAGCCAAAGCAACACACTGTCCCAAAAGCATCATAAGTATTGAAATTGCTTCAGGAACCACTAGCTGTACCAGCATCGATGACTGATTCCTCACTTACAAAGAGACATTATGACACACTTAATTTCCACAGTTTGAGGAATCCTGAACATGGCAAATGCATTCCTAATTAAAAACAGGTGCTAAAACATGCAGAAATGTCTGCGAAAAAGACAGCCGTGTTACTAGGCATGCACTTATACAGTACATATGCATATCCCAGTGCTCATGCATATTCATAAGCGTATGCCCAGTATCAGGACTTTGCTTTTCAGCTAGGATTTCTATAACAATTAGCACTCTTTTTTGTGAATAAATACTTTTCCCAGTTCAACAATCATCAAAGTGATAAAATATTTGTTTAGCTGAATGGGAATTTTGGCAGGCAAGCACACAAGGGTCCCGAATTCAGCACTGTGAAGGCCAGCATGGTGTCAGTCTGTCAGTGGAACAACATTAAATAAAAAAGAAACTGAAGCTAGCAGAAACAAGATCTATAATATGGAGTGACTATGACCCGCTCACTGACTTAGTTGCAGGGAAGGTGGGGAGGGGGGAGTGATTAAAAAAAGAAAATTAACCCTCACATGCTTTTCTCTTTTGCTGAGCTATAGATGGGTGATTACTCAAACTAGCAATAGGGAACAATTTTTTTGTGGCACAAGAATAAATACTATAAAACATTAAAATGGCAAAAAAAAAAAACGCTGTAATTTTCTTTTATGCTATGTTACAAAAACATCAAAGGGGGCATTGTATAATTGCAATAAACCAGTCCAGGGTGTGGGTTATGCTGGGATTTACCCACTTCTGATGTGGATTTGGTCACTCGGCCTGCGGCCTTAGGACCGAACCCCTCCAGGCGTGGGTAAATCTCAGCATGACCCACACCCTGTCATGGTTTATTGCTTAATTGTCCCTTATCTACTGCTCTAGTTGCTGCATCAAAGGAATACTATAATTTATAAAATGGGCTAAGAAATCCCAACTCACTGATTGGCTACATCATCATCTGAGCCGTGTCCTTATCAGATGATATTGTAGCCAACCGGCACTACCACCCAGCAACATGCCGCATAACGAGAAAAAATCAGTGAGCTCTGCCAACTGAAAACAATAGCAGCTGACTGGCGAGCTCACTGATGCCACAGCGGAAGCGTATTCTCACACCGACTTGCTGAATCGGAATATCGCAGTGCGAAACAGCATCTTTACCAACAAAGAGATGTACAGAAAAACTAAAAACACTACACAATCAAAAAAATACTAAAAACAAAACCTGTCACTGACGGCAAACGACGATACAGAAAGAAACCCCGGAAGTGCCATCCTGCTGAAAACCGAACGAAAGAAATCCTCACATCACCATTCGAATCACAGCTTCCACCAATCCACCTATGTTCCACATAAATTTAAAAAAAAATACTTATCATTTGAAAAGAATATCACACTCCCGAAGTCACAGCGCCATACAGGAAGCATCCACCTCAACGACTGGCACAGGTGCACATTCCGTCACCCCCGCAGCACAGACCTGTCTCACGATTCAAAACGAAATGATAGGTTTTGTTTTCAGACAATTTTCAACGATTTTCAAGTATTTTCAAGTGCTCTGCAACATTTCTTCGTTCCATTTTAAACAGCATCTCTTTCGTTCGCTTATGGTCACAGGTTTTCAAGTGCAGCAAGAACTCTTTGTTCGGTTTAAACAGCCTGACACTTCCAATGTATATTTAAATACCATCCTTTGCCGTCAGTGACAGGTTTTCTGTTAATACTATTTTTTAATGATTTTAAAATATTTTCTTTATTTCTTTACCTCTACAATGCAATCACAAATAATATATTAAAAATCTTCAACTACTCATTTTAAACAAGTAAGCATATTACTACCCTAATGGCAATACTAGCATGGGAAAAAAGGGACTATTTTTTTCCCTACAATCTCTTCTTCTATTATTTATTAAAATATCAATAGAAAAAAACTTTCAAAACTACAAATGTTGATTCACTTTACAGTTGCCCATTTTATAAGCGCAATAACACACTCCGAGGTGTGGGTTACGTGCTGATAAGAGCATGCCTAGGGGATAAGGAACTCAGCGCAAGCGCCTCGTGCCTTAGTACACCCCTAGGCGTGCTCTTATCAGCACAAAACTCACACCTCATCATGTGTTATTGCTTACATATTGGTCTGACAAGACCTCTCCAGCATGCACCCATGCTGCTTAGTATTCTGGAGACCATTTCTTTCCAGATAGTCCACTAGGTCTTCCTTGACAAGTGCTTTCATCAGTTTACCAACACTTGAGTTAAGACTGTCGGGCATATAGTTACCTGGTTGCTCTGTGTCACCTCCCTTGTGAAGCAGAACTAGGTCTACTACCCTCCAAACATTTGTAATTACCCCTGACTGTAATGAATTACTGAATAGCCCTGCCAGGGGTTTAGCCAGTTCTGATACAAGTTCCATGAGCATTTTCAAGTACAGTCCATCTATTCATTGGGCCTTATCTACTTTCAGAGCTGTAAGCCTTTTATTCACCCTTTTCTCCCTCTTTCCTCTGTAATTACCACTTTCCCTCTTTTTGGGATCACTCTCACAGCAGCCTTTATGCCACTTTCTGGCACGGGCCTGCAGGGGCTATCATCCAAAGTAAATTAAAACAGCAGCGCATGATAGCAGTAAAATGTTGATCTATATAATTTTTTATTCTATTTTAGATTGCCCCTTATCTCCTGACTTGTATGATACCCTTTTTTCCCATTTTGAGTTTGTTCTGGCACTTTTTTTCACATTTCTAATATTGTTCAAACTAGGTTTTCATCAGTATTCGCAGCTGGTTTTGTACATTTGTTGCCCCATAAGGTCGGGGGCAGTGTCTGTTGCACCCGAGTTCATTATAGTCACAAGAAAGTGATGTTATACAATGGGTGTTTAAAAACAACAGAAAATACTGATAAAAACCTGATCCAAGCAAGCAATAACACACAGTGAGGTGTGGGTTATATCCTGATAAGAGCACACCCAGGTAAGTTATAAGTGCTGAGTGTCTTATGCAATTGGGCGTGCGCTTATCAGGACATAACCCACACCTTAGAGTATGTTATTGTGCTTATAAAATGGGTCCCCCAAGTAACTATTTATGACAAACAAAAGAATAAAAAACAGGGCAAAACACTTTAACATTCTGAGGTTTTAATACCTGATATAGTAAAATAGACCCTCTATTTAGGTACTTTTTGTACTGTGTGATGTCCACTGCATGCCCCTCACACATACAAATACTGGTCCAGTTGTCCTCCCCCTCTCCACACACTGTTAACACTCCACTGTCCTCCCCCTCTCCACATACTGTTAATCCTGCACTGCCACAGTGAGCGGCTACATTGATTAAGAGCGAGTAGAGGGCATTGGTTTTTATTTGTCTCTCCTCCCAAGTGTGTCTCTTCCCGAACACACAATCACTTTATTTTTTTTATTTACTTTATTTTACTTTTAGTTAGGCTTTGGTTTAAAATTGCTGCCAGTGGCTTGGTTGACTCAAAATGAACAAGTCCTGCACCGGCCACCGTATAGAGCTGTTTTCCTGGTTCACATTTTTTTGAAACCATTACTTTTACTGTGTGGTGCCATTGCAGATTGGGATTTTTACTTTTCTTGCCATTTTGAGGAGTTGCTGTTTTGGTCAAGGTCAGTGAAGGTCGGAATTCAGAGGAACAGGGAACAGAGCTGTATGAGCAAGTCCATGGGAGAGCTGTGGGTCAGCAACTTGCAACATGAAGTTGTCAACTGGAGTAGTGTGAGGTTATTTTTAAAATGTAATTTTTATGAAACTGAAGTGGGTCCCAGAATGCAGCTTTGCACTTGGCTATGTGTCTGTGTGTTGGGGAAGGGGATGTGTTCTGCAGGTCGGTGATGGCAATGCAAGATGCCTTGTTCTGTAGATCAGCGATGGCAAGCAAGGTCCATTGGCACAATGCTGTCTGTTGTTCTGCATCCTGACTGGCTGAAAAGGTGCCAGTTGGCACATTATGCTGTGATAAGGACATGGCCAGAGATACCTCTCAGCCAGTTAGGGCACAGAAAACTTGAAACCCATTTTATAAGCCTTATTAAAAGGAGTGATCTTTTTAATATTTCAGCTGTAAAAAAGAAAAGTGGTAAACCAGATTCAAAATGTGGATAAGGGTAACCTACAAGTCAGAAAATAGGTGGCAATGTAAAATAATATAAAAAATATAGGGTCAACATTTTTACTGCTATCATGCACTGCTGCTTTAGAAGCCATGTATGGCTTTTGTTTGTTACTGTACCTCCACAGTAACTGCAGAGCAGAAGTAGTTATCAAGAATGTATACCTTTGTTTGCCTCTAGCATTACTGTGCCCCCTTCTGTCAGCCATAGAATCCCCCCTCATCTTCCTTTTTCCAAAATTCTCAGCTACTGCCTTCCAGTCCCATCTCTTCAGATTTGACTAGAGCCCTATCCTGCATCTCCCAACAATTGACAATGCTCTGGAATATTTCCAGAACTGCTTCATGTCCACCACCAACAAGAATGCTCCATTAAAAAAGCTTAGGGTCAAGGGGCAATGCTACAAATGGATTTCTCCTGAGCTTAGGACTCTCATGAAGAAGCGGGATAATGCCTGGGAGACACAAGAAGTCTGGTGCACTCACAGTTTGGGCTGCCTACAGGGAGTTGAGAAACAAAAGCAAAAAATGCACCAGCTCCCCCAAATGCAAATATGTCAAAAACCTACAGCAGGCCAACCTAACTAACCCCAGATATTTTTGGCAGCAGATCAATAGTTTGATGAAAGGTAGCAGCAAACCTCCCCAGGGACCAATTGTCTTCAAGGGCCAAACCACTGGAGATAACCATGAAGCATCTAATGCCTTCAACAGTTTTTACACTGACCTAGATGCATACAAGGCAAACTTTTCTCCCAAAGCCTCTGACAAACCTCGTACCCCTAGAACTGAACCACAGTATCAGGACTTCCAATTAAAAAGGGTAAGGAGAGCAGATGTGCTCCACCTACTTAAGAAAATAAAGATGAGAGGCTCTGCAGGACCTGATGGGCTGCTCCCCAGATGAATAAAAGATGCTGCCCCTGCCATAGCCACCCCACTCAACTGGCTAATCAATAAATCCTTACTAGAAGGAGTTGTTCCAGCCAAATGGAAAGAGGATCATGTGGTTCCTTTACAAAAAGGAGGTCCTAAGAAACCAATTGAAAACTATAGACCAATCTCGCTTCTATGTATCCTGTTCAAGATACTAGAGCGACATGTATACAACCAACTCCGTGACTGCCTGGAGACACACTAACTGCCAGCACTCAATCAGCATGGGTTCCGAAAGAACCACGGAACTGACACAGCGCTTATCAAATTCACTAGTGACACCCTGAAGGCCCTCGATGATGGTACCACCACTGGTGCCATATTCACAGACTTTACCAAGGCCTTTGATTTGGTTGACCACAACCTCCTGATAGACAAGATAAAACTTACCTGCCTTGACCACCACTCCCTGATCTGGTTCAAAAGCTACCTATCCCAATGGACCTAGCAGGTTAAGTGGAAGGTAACCATATCAGATTGACTTAGCATCATGGAGGGAGTACCCCATGGTTCCATCTTGGGGACCCTCCTGTTCATCCTGTTTGTAAATGACCTCAGCAATAACTGTGGTGGCAGTTCAGTAATTCAGCATGCTAACGATGCTGTGTTGTACAGATCCACGGACAGCATATCGACCCTTGGGCTTCAGTTACAGGAGGACTTCGCAACCTTAGAAAGGTGGCTGTTGGATAACAGGTTACTGTTAACCGATAAGAAAATGAAAGCTATGTTGTATGGACCTAGAACCTTAGGCTTGGACAGAACCCATTTGCTCCCACTAGTTTCCGTAGCAGGCACGCCCATAGAAGTCATGAACTCCTTTCGATACTTGAGCCTTGTATTGGACCAAGGTCTCACCTTCAAGTGCCATGCGGACCATGTTTTTATTTATTTATTTAAACATTTGTTGACCGAGATAGGCACACTGATCCTAGGGTCATTTCCAGGTGCGACCCGGGGGTGGGGATATAGGAGTACATACAGTAACAACAAGACAGGATATTTACAAATTATTTACAAAGCTTCAGTATTGACAAGTTTGTAGTTCAAAATACAAATAGTTACAGTATTTACAAGTTAATGATACAAATATAAACAGAAACAGCAGAAGTTTCCACATTTCAGATCAATAGAGTCACAGGACATCAGCATATACAGTAGTTCATTATACAAAAGCTTTAGCAAAGAAAGGCACTACTAGAACATTTAGATTGCATGAGACAAGAAGTAGTTGTGATCAGTGCGAAAGGAGGTCTAGTAAGAGCTGGGAGTGGTGACAGAATCATAGGAGGCAGGGCAGTCACCTGGGACAGAGGCAAGAGGGAAGTGGTAGGAGGTGTAGTTGTTTCTTGCATGTGAGGTAAAAGGAGGAGTTTCTAATGGAGAGGGTTAGTTTATTCCACAAAGAGTCGGTAGGAGAAAACAGTTTTGCCAGAAGATGAGGATGGGTGAAGTATACTGAAAGATCTTTCATTTCTGTGTTTTAGTAAGTAGGGGGTGTCGGAAGCCAGTGAGAGACTATCCACCTGGTGGGGGGGGGGAGTAGCAGGTCAAACCAGAGTTTAGATAACAGATAACAGATTGAGCAAGTGAATGAAATGTATGTGGGACAGCAGGACAGTTCCAAGGAGGGAGTACAGATCACAGTGATGTGTTCTAAGGGGTGAGTTGGTAGCAAAGCGGCAAAAAGAATTCAGGAGGATGTCAAGCTTTGATAGAGTGGTAACTGAGGCAGGGTAGTAGACCACATCCGTGTAATCAAAAATGGGGAGTATCATTTTAGTTATGATTTGACGTCTGGCAGGTAGTGGGTTGGAGTCTCTGTGCTGGTATAGCATACCATGTTTGGGGCATAATTTTAAGATGGTTGCATCTATGTGAGGGTGAAAGATAAGAGGGGGTTTTGCTAACCTGGTCAAGAGGGATACCTTCCTGGGAAGCGATTGGCAGAGGGGGAGGGTACCTGCTAAGTTTCTGCACTGTGCCAAATATCATGGACACAGTTTTGGAGGTATTAAATTTTAGTTGGTTTTGTAGGAACCACTTTTGAATGTTGTTGAAATCGCATTGGAGGGCAGTTTGCACTTCTTGTGTTGATGGGCCTGAGGTAAAAAGGATAGTGTCATCTGCATACATATATATGCTGGATTTTGTGCAGGTGGAGGGAAGGTCGTTTATGAAGAGGGAGAAGAGGATGGGGCTAAGGACAGATCCTTGCAGAATGCCTGCTAGGATGGGGGGGCACGTTGGTGATTCTGACAGATTGTGACCTGTTGAAGAGGTAGGAGCTGAACCACTGCAAGGTCATGGGAGCAAGGCCTGCTCTTTCTAATTTTAGCAGGAGGAGGAGGGGATGGGAAACAGAATCAAAAGCCTTGGCCAGGTCGATGAAGATGTGGCAGTAAGGAGGCCTTGGTCAGAGACAGTGTGGCTGTGATTTGTGACATGTAGGAGAGAAGAGACAGTGGAATGCTGTTTCCTGAAGCTAGACTGGTGGGGAAATAGGAGGTTGTTTGTGGTGAGATATTTCACCAGTCTGGAGTGTGCCAAGGATTTCTGAAGCTTTGCAAGAGCAGGGCGGAGGGAGATGGGCCTGTAATTTCCGAGCATAGAAGGGTCCCCTCCTTTGTGAAGGGAAATGACTGAGGCAGATTTCTAGGCCTGAGGGACCATGCCCGTGGAAAAGGAGAGGTTGAGTAAATGAGTAAGAGCTCTTGTTATTGCGGGAGTAGACATCTGCAGGTGTTTGGAGTGAATCCCATCTGGGCTGGATTTGGGGGTATTTAATGAGTGGAGGGCAGTGAGGGCTTCTTGTTCAGTAACTGGTGAGAAGTTGTGACAGAGAGGTGGACATGAGGCAGTGGATTTAAGTAGGGGGCCATGAGGTGCAGCTCAAGTAGTGAAAAATTTGTTGATGGTATCAGCAATGCTAGTAGGATCTGTTCCGGGCTGACCATGTTGCTTGAAGGCAAAGGAACTGGGTTGCGATGGAGGGTCAAGGAGTGAGTGTATCACATTCCAGAATTTGGAGGGGTGAGCATGCAACAGTTGTGATTTGAAGAAATCCATTTTTGCATGTCTTATGGCCTTTGTACGTGCATTGCACAGGGTGTTGTAGGCCTGTCTACTTTTGGGGCTAGGAAGGGATTTGAAAGCAGCCCAGGCTATGTCCCTGGCCTTGCATAGGGCAAGGATGAGAGGCGTGATCCATTTATGGTGGTACTTTTTCACCCTGAGCTTTTTCAGGGGGGTGTGGGAGTCCAAGATGTTTGTGAAGGTACACAGGAAGCTGGAAAGGGCAACATCAAAGTTGGGGCAGACTACACATGGTGCCAGTCAGCATGACTTAGACTGGTTAGCAGGGATTCAGTGCCCAATGAGTTTAGGGAGTGGGTGTTAATGTATTTTTGTGCAGATTTGGGCAGGTGGGATTTTCTGATGCAGTAGATAATGCAGTGATCACTTAGCGCATTTGCAAGGATGCCAGATGAGATTACCCTGTGAGGATGTGAGGTGAGGATACAGTCAATTAAAGAGTGGTTTTGGGAGTGGGGATTGTAGTGGGTGGGTTCATGTAACAGTTTGGTCAGGTTGAGGGACTCTATTCTGGAGATGTGGGATTTTGAGGAGGGGGTGAGCCAGTTCAGATTGAAATCACATAGTAGAACCAGTTCCCCTTTGGAGGTCAGGTCGGAAAGGGTAGTTTGGGTGGTTACCAGAGATTCATGTGCAAGACGGGGTAAGGCATAAAGCACCCCAATCACTAGAGTGATACATCAAAAGCTAGGTATACAGTATAGAATGAATTCCCAACTCCTCCCTGAAACCAGGGAAGCAATCGCAAATTGCATCCTCCTCCCCACACTGACCTATGCTGCTCCAGTTATACAGTCCCTCTCTGGAAGGGAACTGGGAAGGGTGCAAATACTATACAACAAGATAGCTTGATTTGCAACCAAATCCCACCCAAGGAGTCATCACTATGAGGTGCTTGACTCCCTAAATTGGCCATCTCTTTCCCAACAGCTTCAATACCCCCTCCTGCGCAACACCTATAAACTAATAAATGGACCCCACCTGGCAGGCCTAGTTGGGCTGATAGCAGGGAGGCTGCTCTGAACCTCTTCCCAAAAGCTTCTAGAGGTTTCCAGGGTGAGGATAACAGAAGGAAACAAGTCCTACTCCCACACTGCCCCGACCCCATGGAACAGTCTTCCTGACCAGCTGCATAACGCCAGTACCCTGGTCTCCTTTAGAAAAAAGGATCAAAGCACACCTAATGGAGAGCAACTCATGTTCATGCCAGAGGTGACCCTCACAATTTCAGAGTCCATAGGAAAATAAGAAAAAAAAAAGGACACAAAATATACTTCTACTTGAACGGAATAATATGAAAAGGGCTGTTGTAGCCTGTTTTCCTGTGCCTGTATCCACAGTAACTTGTAATACCATTATTGTAAAAGTTTGTAGCCTCCCACTGTTTAAACTTATGTGACTACAGTTACCTATGTATACTCTACTAGAGGGAAAGGTACAGTGAATTTCTGAATTGTCTTACAGTTATTGGCTTATAGTTATTGTTCTAAAACTATTTATGTCATCAGTGTGTATCATTGATATATTCTGTATCCTACAGGTTTCTGTGTAACTAAATCTGGGTTGCCAAAAAAGGGACTATTTGGGCCCACTGGGCCTACCCGGTTAACAAAATGAAATAAATAAATACATAAATAATCCTGCCTTACCCCTAAATTAAACCCCTTAGCTCAGTGTCTGCATTTGCACCCCTGTCTTCACGATTTCCCACATGGTTGGTAATCACTCCATTCTTTATCACTCCTGTTTCTCTTTGTATCTGTCAAAGGCACTTTTTGGGGGCCCTCACTGCATTGCTGACTTTTATAGAGAACCAGATTGGTCTCTTGTGCCTGTTAGTCTTTGTAACTGTTCTTAAGCATGACTTAACCCTTAGGCTGCCAACAGAATTAGAATGTATAGGAATTCTGGACTCCTATATCAGCCTGCAGCACAGCAAAGGTTAATAGGCTTGAGAATTGCACCTTTAATTACTCCCACCTCTCCACCACAACCCTGATTTTTTTATTTAGTTTTGTTGACTGACAAAGATGGGATAGACAGTACTATTTATTTTCAGCCCCATCCTGAGGGAAGGAGATACAGATGCTATCCCACTGAACCAGATTACTCTGTTGGTGGTATAGTATTTATAATGAATGAGTGAGGTTTAGCCAGAACACTGGGGAAATTTCCCTACCCTCCTGTAGGGGAACCTTTGTCATCCTGGTCCTTGGCCAAGTTGGCGAACCCATGGATCCTGGTGGAGGTGGATGTGAGATAGCCGCAGGAGCAGAGGAGCTTGCCTCCTCCTCTATTCCAGTTTTACTAGAGGTGTTTTCTGTGTCTGAAAAGGTGGCTTTGGAAGTCACACACCAAGGCTCTGTCTTTGAGAACCCAGAAACCGGTGTTCGGGTTGATACTGAAGAGTGAGGCTTTACTGAACAACAAGCCTTTGATGGTCTAAATGTGTTACCTGCAATGTCAGCGCAAGTCGCACTGAGCGAGGACTTCCTGAGACATCAGCGGTTTACATCCAGGAGTGACTACTTGCAGGCACTATTGACAGAAGAGGAGCACTGCGAGTGTCAAGAAAGAGATCAGGACTTCACGAGCAATTTGCCTGATATGGAGTTTCAGCTGCCCGATGACAAGTCCTCTGCAGTCCCGAGTCCTGAGGTTGGTGCTGCAAGGGAAAGTATTTCTGGGTGCAGAGGAGTGTCTACTCACCTTGACAGAAGTTTGCCTTCTGGTGATGCGCTGATGAACCCTCAGTCACCTCAAAAGGGAAGTAGTTTTACTTTTTCTGATATCTGTTGAGCACCTCTGTCTTAAACCTTTGGTGGAAGAGGAAGGGGACATTAGTATGGAATTAACTTCTGGAGGTTCAGGCTCCCAGATCTTGCCCGATCAGAAGCTTTGCACTGTGAATCTTGCTCAGATTGGACAGTGCTGTGACTTTGTGTAAGGGGTCCGACTTATGATGACAGCATCTTAGTTACTGGGAGGACTGTGGCTGAGGCTCTACAAGCTGCTTGGTGGGTGAAGCATGCCCCAAATCAACCATGGATATCTCCGGCATGGCTAGTTGCAGACCAGACTGACCCTTTAGATCTTCCCTCCTCCCTAGAACTGTCTGACTTTCTTGTTTTATTCCCTGTGGCACATGCTGCTCCCTTCATTTCTTCACATGCTAAATTTACTGATGGACATGGAACCCCCCCAGCTGACAAACCACTGGTGTCTGCACCTATCATTTCTGAGCCTGAGATGAATCATTCTGCCCCCCCCGGACCACAACCTCTGGACAATAACAGCTCTGGGGCTTCTGACAATAAAGGTCAGGCCTCTTCCCATAGAAAATATGCTGGTCTTTTCCATGCACCCCCAGAACCCACAAAACGTAGAAATGCAGTTTGCATTAAATATAAGGGTGGCCTAGATACTTATCCAGACCGTTTATATGTGGGTCGCACTCTTTTGAAAGAAAGTTTGGGGTTTTTAGCACAGGAGATTTATACCTTGATCCATACGTCTGGAGACCCTAACTTTGATACCAGTTTCAAGACAGCGGCTGGGTTGGAGCTATTTTAGGAGCGATACCAAGCAGTTAGAAGAACACCAGAGTGGAAAGCATTTATTATGATCCCATTAACAAAGCTTGCTTACCGAATGATAACTGTATTATTTAAAAATGTAGGGGTGGCAATTTCTGACATTCTGTTTTGGTTACAGACAAAATGTTCTATACTTGGCCTTCCAGACCCCATCATTGATTCTGAAGACATTTGGGGGGTGGGGTGGCAAATTCGGGTGAGGCTTCCTCAGGAGGAAGGTATTATTCAACATTTGCCAAGCTGTTTCTATCTTGGGAGGGACCATTTCTTAATTTTTATGCAGGTCAGCCAAGGTCTTGCTTTAGGTGTGGGGCCCACACACACTTAAACAGCGTCTGTGACAAGATGAAGTGTTCTCTCTTTGGAGGGATTGTCCACATGGCTTTTACATACCAGACCCCTGTGGTTTGTAATCTTTGTGATGAGACCAGCCATACTTTCAAATATTGCCCTTGGGCTTCCCATAATGCAGGGGAGAAGGATCCGATGATGAGGAGGAGACTACTCCACAGCAGCCTGAGGATGTGCCATATATGGAATTTTCACAACAGTCTTCCACCCGACACCCCCCATCGTCTGTTGATGCTGCACCTTCTTTGATTTCCCCTAGGGGGCAGAATGCCTCTCATTCCTCTGTCACAGAGAGGCGCCCTTTAGCAGGGGTTGTATCTTCAGAAGGGGACACCTTGGTGGATGTCGATGGACCACATTTTTCACAGGATTCTGTGGGTGACAGTGAAGCTATTGGTTCAGTTACACTACTAGGACCTTCTACACTGCAGGTGCCTACTATGCCACCACCACAGACGAATGAATGGGAACGTCAGAAATCTAGAAGGATGATGTGTAGTGCTTCGCAAAAATTGGGAAAGGGTACTGCTGAGTTGATTGACACTGGTATTGGCATGAAGAATAGATTCCTTCCACTTGCAAACAGGAAACAATGGGAGGAGGAGGATGACTTAGATTCTTCTTCCATGATTTCTTCCCAACCGGAGAATGTGACTGACTCTGAAATTTCTCTTCAAGAAAATATTCTCGTTAAAAAATTAAAACAAATCTAAATGAACTGCTACAAAGGCCCCAAGAGCAGTGGTAGTTGAAATTGATGTTGTTTCTAACACCCGACCATGGAGTTGCACCTGACTTTGGGCTCACTAAATGTCAAGAGTCTCAAGAACCATAAAAGAAGGCTTACTACCTTTTCCATTATTGCAGGTCATCAGCTTGACATTTGCCTGGTGCAGGACACTCATTTGCACACTATCAGGGAAACCCAATGGGCATCAAAGGACTGGTTTCTGGGTTCTTCTTTTTGGTCTCTGGGGGAGGAGCTGTGCTCGGGGGTCAGGTTCTTAATTTTAAATCCTGACCTCTGAGTCTCCCACCTTGTTGATTTAGTGCCTGGGAGGGTGTGCATTTTGGATGCAAGACTTGAGGCCCGTGATTTGAGGTTCATTAATGTGTATAATTATCAAACAAAATGTCAAATGGTTGACTTAATGAAACAAGTGCAACCATATCTATATACAACTAGATCTGTGTTTTTTGGGGGGATTTTAATTGTATTTTATCATTGTCTGACAAAACAGGTAGAATGCAGAAGTTATTCACTGATTCCAATTTTTTGAACAAGATGTATAAGCAAGTACGGCTAAAGGACTGTGTGGCTGAATTTAATCAATTGCCAGATCATACCTTTTCTAGAGGGCATTTATTGACTCAAATTGACTTCTTGTTTGTCTCCCATTGGGTCCCAGTGTTGACCTTTTCAGTTTCTTCTGTGGAAAACTCTGACCATAGACTGATTTTTTTTTTGAAATTTAGCATCTTTATTGAGTTATATAAAACCACCAATACATGAAATAGAGACTGTGTAACATACTATGCTTGGATAAAATAATAAACAGCTGGTGAGATAACAGTCCCCTAAAGGGTGAAAAGTAACAATGAACTCACATATTAAGAAAATCCATATCAAACCAACTCTAACTCCCCCCACCCACCCTCCTCCCACCCAGGAGAGTGCCATAACAAAATTCAGAGAAAGAGAAGGGTATTGAAAAGAAAACCCCAAGTAACAGATTTATTCCAAGAGAGGCAAATTAGGCTGTGGTTGTCAGAGGCCATCATTGTATGGGGATTACTTCAGGTATAAGGCATATAATTTACCCCATTTCTGATTGAAAGAGGCCATATGATTTCGGGAGCTGGCTATTAACTTCTCAGTATTAAAACAGAGGGACATTTCTTTGAGCCATTCCGAATATGTGATGGAATTTTGATCCATCCAATGCCTAAGGACCAGTTTTATGACTACTATAGAGATTAAAGCCATATGGTACTTATGTTCCCTCACCTCAACGTTAGAATATATCCCTAGTATACATATTTCTTTGGTGAAGAGGTCTTTTAACCCCAGAAGCGGGTCTAGGTTACTTCGTATTGTGTTCCATAGAGATGCCACCCTATCACAATACCAAAAGATATGCAACAGGTTCCCTTCAGTTACTCCACACCGAGTACAGTTGGATGATTTAAGTTTACCAAATTTAGCCAATTTAATTGGCGTGTAATAGAGATTGTTCAGAATATGGTACTGGGTTAGTCTGTGATTGTCCTGGGATAGGTGCCTGTATGTGTCCTTCCAGATCAGATTCCAGGGTAGAGGAGAATCCGGTATGAGAGGTGCCCAGATTTTAGAGCCCTCCAGGGTAATGGGAAACATGACGTCCAGCAGGTAGGCATAGATTCTGGCAATACCGTGGGATTTAACTGCAGATTCTTGGATCCTTTCCAGGAAGGGCCTTGTTTTGGATGGTATAGATACAGACCCAAATAACTTAACTATTAGGTGTCTCAGTTGGAAAACCTTAGAAATGTGTTTCTGGGAAATGTTATAGGAGGTTACAATATCTGCGGAGGATAAGAGTGAGCCCTGATAATACAGGGACTCCACTGAAGAGTCCCGAATTTGTGGGAGCCACTCAGAGGTCAGCAGGATGCCTCTATTTTGATGTTGGGATTTAATATGAGGGGCTGCGCCAGATCCTTGGTATATGGTATGTTGAAGAAACTCCAACATTGAGATAGAATTTTGATAGAGAGACCTATAACAGAATTTTGTATGGCTACGGGTAATGTGGAGAAGGAGTAGCAGAAGATATGGGGAGGTCGAAGATTAAATTGATCCAGAAGTTTAAGCTCCAATTGTAACCATGTTGGCTGGGGTAAGTTGAATTGGGGAGTTGACCATTTCCCTATTTTGTATAATTGGCTAGCCCAATAGTACAATAAGAAGTTAGGGAGGCGGAGGCCCCCTTTATCCCTAGGTACATTGAGTTTGAGAAAGGCCTGTCTAGGTTGTTTTCCTTTCCAGATAAAACTGGATAAAGCAGAATGTATCTGTTTAAAATACGATCTGGGGAGCCATGTGTTTAATAAGTTTAGGGGATAGAAGATCCGGGGTAGTACATTCATTTTAACAATGTTGATGCGCCCCCATAGGGATATTGGCAAGCTTTCCCATCTACTAAGGTCTCTCTGGACCTTTATCAGCAAGTCATCCAAATTGAGCTTCCTGACCACTACAGCCTCACGGGCCAGATGTTTGCCCAAATACTTAAGCGAAACAGGGGATCACTTCATACCAAACTGGGTGAAGCTAGCATGAAAGGTGAGAGAGTTTAACAGGAAAATAACTGATTTAGATAAGTTTAGTCTATAATTGGACACCTGGCCAAATCATTCAATAATTTGTAAGGCCTGTGCTAAAGATGATTCTGGGTTGGTAAGGTGTAGTAAAATATCGTCTGCAAAGACCGACTAAGTCAATGGGATTTGAGAGATAACGCAACCTGTAACCCATGTTGAGGCCTTAATGCTAATTATCAAGGGTTCTAAATACAAATTAAATAAGTAGGGGGACAAAGGGCACCCTTGTCGTGTACCAGAACATAAGGGGAATCGAGAAGAGAAGACCCCATTGCAGTAAACTTTGGCTGAGGGTGATTTGTAAATCATTTTAATCCACTGGATAAAGGTATCAGGAAAGCCCATTCTCTTCAGAGTGGCCCACAAGAAGTCCCAGTTCACCCTATCGAAAGCATTTTCTGCGTCTAGCACAACTAATGCCATAGGGGACTGAGAGTCTTGAGCAGTTTGAAAGATGTGGGAAAGGGTTCTCAAATGATCTGCTGCAGATCTGCCTTGAACAAAACCAACCTGTTCAGGGCTCAGCAGGTGTTGCCAGATCTTAATTCTAAGAGAGAGAATCTTGGATAGGATTTTGATTTCATAATTTAATAGTGAGATTGGGCGGTAGCTGGCTGGGTCTAGCAAAGGTTTGTCTGGCTTCGGAATTAAAATTATCGTGGCCTCTAACAGAGAGGGATCAAGGCAGTCTGAGGAAAACATATAGTCATATAATTTCAAAAGTAGAGGGGATAACTCTTTAAAAAAGGCTTTATAGAAATTTGGAGGGAAGCCGTCGAGACCTGGACCCTTGTCTGGAGGCAGCCCTTTAATTGCATCCTCTACCTCAGTTGAGGTGATGGGGGAGGATAATATGTCGCAGTGGTGTACTTGAAGGGAAGGGAGCTTAACCCCATCCAAGAACTGCTCTACCATGGGGAGAGGTAATTGAGAAGTACCTTTGCCATAAATCTCCCTATAAAAGGATTCAAAAATAAGGGCTATATCTCTAGGCAAAGTTTTAATGGAGCCGTCATGGGAATTTTGTGCCGGTATTAACCTTGAACTCTCTGTTTCCCTCAATCTAAGGGCTAGCAATCTTCCCGGTTTTTCCCCTTGGTCCAGATATCGAGTCTTAGTTTTGAGCATAGCATACTCTGTTTTTTCTCTTAATAAATCATTATATTCACTCCTGAGTTTAAGTAGAGTTTCCCAATCTTTTTGAGAATTGGAGAGAAGGAGGTCATTTTCGGCTATCCTGATTTGATTTGACAGTAAAATAACTTTAGCCTCTCTTGTCTTTTTCCTTCTGGAAGCTAACTTTATGAGCTCACCCCTAATAAAGCATTTAAGAGAGCCAAAGTATGTCGTCCCTGGGAACAGAGCCTTGGTTAAATTCTAAAAAGGATAAGATCTTAGATTTAATATGGGAGACTGTTCGATCCTCTTTTAAAAGTTGCTTAATGAATTTCCAAGAGGTATCCCTCTGCCCCTGTGGTCCGGGGGAAACCGTGATCCATACCAGGGAGTGGTCCGAAATAACTATTGGTTCTATGTCTACTTGATGAGTATTACTCAGAAGGGTGGAACTGATTAGGATGTAATCAATTCTTGACCACGTTTGGTGGACCTGGGAATAAAAGGAAAAGATGCAGCCCTTAGGGTTGAGCAGATGCCAAGGGTCACATAGCCCTAGCAAATGCATGAAATCTTTGAGAGCCTGTTGAGATGGGGACAAAGGTTTTAAAGGCCTATAGGTTTTATCCATCTCCTGGGATGGGGCTATGTTACAATCACCCCCTAGAATAAATAGGGAGGGCAGGAATCCACTCAGTCTATCCGCTAGGGACATAAGGAAATGGGGATCACCCCCAACTGGACCATATATTGCACCTAGTACCACATTGCTATTATTGAGCTGACCCTTGACCAAAACAAATCTACCATCCAGGTCTATTATGCTATCCCCCACTACAAACATAATATGTTGTTTAATTAATATAGCCACCCCCGCCGCTAGCGTGTAATCCACTGGCTGTAAAAATCTGAGAAAATCCCAGCCGACGTAGCCCCTTAGCTTCTGAGGCTGACAAGTGTGTCTCCTGCATGAAAAGTATGTCCACATTTAGTAAAGAACAGTTTTGGAGAACCTGATGTCTTTTGGTAGGGTCTTTGACACCTCTGACATTCCAGCTAGCAAACTTAATCGGCCTCATAGCCACATGGGTTGGTAACATGTGTGAAAACATCAGAAAACAATAGCACCTCTAGTATGATCAGAAACATTTGGCACTCTCCAAACATCCCTCCCCCGTCCCCACAAGAAATAACAGTTAACATACAAACATTCCACAGAATCTAGAGCATTGGGTTGCAGGTAATCAACACTGAGCACAAAAAAACAACACCCTGCAACTAGTTAACCCGGACGATTAAATATCCTGCCACCCCCCCACCCCCCGTTAATCCCAACCTTACATTCATTTATACTCCCCCATAAACTATATACAAATGGTCCCCTTGGACCTAACAGAGCATAACCTGACCGAACAAGTATATTGAACAAGGACCGTCCCCCAAGGCTTGCAGACCCAAGCTTTGTTGAAATGGTTGTTTGACTAAAAAGAAATTGAACCATTATAAATAAGGTAAGAACAACAGCCTGAAACAGACAAAGATAACTTGGTCTCCAGGGTACTGCAGCCCACCCCCTACACCACAGGTTGCGAGGCAGGTCGCCCAGAGCTAGCTCAATCCTTGAGCCCCCCCAACCCAGCCAAAACCTTAAGGCATTTTAACTTTGTGGCCCTTGGAGGAAGTCACTACAAATGGATTGGAAGGGATATCTATTGAAAAGGCCCTACCAGCACCCTCCAAACACGGAAAAACCTCAATGCAGTGGAGCTCCGTCTCACCTGAACTAGACTTGTAGCTGCATCGTCCAGGATTTCGCTGATGAGCTAGCGGGGATCCTCACTATAGACTTGAACAAACAGTAAGTGTGACTCCTGCTGTGATATACGCTACTTCCGGGAAACAGGAAGAGACAGGGGCATAATATCTCAAGGACCAATTGATCCACCAGAAATAGGAACCGGTAGAAATCATTAGCAGGGACTTGGTTCCTACCCCCCCCTTCCTCTCCAGAGCCGGACAGCAGACCCATGGTTGCCAGTCTAGGCCTTTAGGCCACATCCAGACTCCGATCGACACCCCCAACAACAAAAAACAGAAGGAAGTGCAACAGCTAAAAACCACCAGGTAGGAAAACAGCTCAACATCGATACTTGTACAAGAAAACTCATTTACGTAGCTCTCTGGGATCACAGTTCAACCAGCTTTAAACAGGTTAGGCAGCTTCAGGGTCAGATCAGCCACGACCTGGTCCGGCTTTTCGTATGCATGCCACACACCATCCAGCACCACCTGCAATTTCAGCTGGGTAGCCCATCTGAAAACGTATACCCGTGGCTATCAGCTTGCTCACTATCGGATGAAAGGCTTTTCTTTTCTGTTGCGTTTCATACGGTAAGTCCTGGGTGACTCTCAATTTGGTACTGTCCCAGTAAATTGTTTGCAGTTCCTTGACTTTGGCCAGAATGTGTTGCTTCTCGAGAAAGCTGAGTAGCCTAATAATTATGGGCCTCGGAGGAGCTCCAGGCGGAGGCATTGATTTTAGGGAGCGATGTGCCCTTTCGATGTGGTATTGTGGGTTAAAGGATGAGGGACCCACTATCTTGTTCAGCAGCTTTTGAACGAAGGCCATGATATCCACACCCTCTTCGGATTCTGGTAGGCCTAGGATTAGGATGTTGTTCCTCCTGCTTCGGCCTTCAAGGTCTTCCATTTTTAATTGGAGTTTGGTTATTTGCTGCTTAAGATAAGTGATTTCTGGGTCAGTTTTCATTTTCCAGCTTTCCAATGAGCAGGTTCTAGCTTCGGAGTCTCCAGCTCTTATGGTGAGTGAGGCGAGATCACTTCGTATGGTTTTTAATTCCATGGATATGTCTTGTAGTGTTTCCCAGAATGGGATTAATTCTTGTAAAAAGCGGTCCTCCATGAGAGGGTTGGAAGAGGAACCAGAGGGACTGACTTTAGCACGATGCCCCATTCTGGGTTTTCGATTTTTTAGGAGCCTTCTCTGGGGTAGTCGGCGGTGTGTGTTTGGCTCCAGCAGGCTTCATCTCGGCCTCCATGGTCTCTGCGAGATCAAAGTGATCCAATTTAAGATCCGAGTACAAATCAGGTACAGTTGCGTTACTGATAGGTAAAGCAGGCTGGTAGATGACTCAAATTGGTAAAATGGCCACAAAATCGGCAAAAAAACCCCGGAATTTAGCTGGTCAGTAGGTGAGAGCTATCGATTATGCTGCCACTAGGTGCACTGCATCACATGACCCCGCCAACCACAGGCTGATTAAAACTTCAGTGGGGACACCATTAAATAAACTGGGCCCCAATCCAGTTTGGAGAATGAATTTGGCTACCTTGGAAGATGTAGAAACCTGGTCCGTCATTCAGGAGGAGTTAGAGGCCAGGTTTTCTGTTTTTGAGTTGTATGACAAATCTCTCTTTTGGCGGCAAGACACCAAATGGGACCTAAAGACTTTATGTAGTTCCTTGGCAGAAAAGGCTGCAAATAATAAAAATCTCACTTATTTACGCTTAAGAGATAGACTTCAGATGTGGTTGTCCATGTCACTTGAAACTGGAGAAGCTCTCACTGAGGACATACAGGCTGTTAAGGTTGAAATGTGTAAATATCAATATGAGAGCCTACTCGTTGTTACTAGAACAAAAGTTTGGTACTCAAGGGAAAGCTCAAAATGTCAGTCCATATGATTGTTGTGCAAGAAGGGTTGATTCTAAATATATGGCTGCTCTGAGAACTGATTCTGGAATAGTGGTGGATACTGGGGATGTGATAGGGGCTATTGTCCAGGATTTTGTGGAGGCTTCCTTTAGTGATAACACTCCACTTCTTACTGGGATTGCTGATTTTCTTAGCCAGTTGGAGATATCTGAGTTGTTAGAGGTTGATAAAACATTGTTGACTTCTCCTATCTCCCAAAAGGAGGTGGAAGAAGTGATTGGCAGTTTGCAGAATGAGTCTTTTCCTGGTCCAGAAGGCATACCAGGAGAGTTCTATAAAAATCTATGGGGATGTTATGTAAGTTTTTGGTGACTATTTATAATGCTGTATTATCTGGTTTGGTCCCTTTTCCGACAGCTTTGGTGGATAGCCTTTTATTTTTTTTATATAAGAAAGGTGCTAGAGTGAACCTTCGGAATTGGAGGCCTATCAGTCTTATTAACATGGACTGGAAGATTCCGTGCAAAATGTTATGCAAATGTCTCTCATGGGTGGCCCAGGAGGTAATTTCTTCTAATCAAACTTGTGCCATTCCCCAATGTAGTATGGGAGACATGGTAAAAATAGTAAGAGAAGCTTTTGATGGTTCAGGGGTTTCTGGGTATTTGATTTCACTGGACCAGGCCAAGGCCTTTGATGAGGTTCCTCATACCTTTTTGCTCCAGGTGTTGGAACATTATGGCATTCCTGATGTTTTTATCAAGTGGCTCAGAATTATTTATAAAGAAGCTTCTTCTAGACCCTTGGTGAATGGCAGACTAAGGAAATATGTGAAGATCCAGTTGGGGCTTCGGCAGGGTGGTCTTTGAGCCCTCTTTTATATGTTTTTTCCTTGGACCCTTTATTGAGGACATTGAATGGTGGGGCACAGGATTTCACCCATTCAGGGGATAGGGGGTGATTCTTTTCCAGTAGCCTTGGCCTATGCTGATGATACTAATATACTGGTGGCAGACTGGGTATCTGGGGAACAGGCCATGGCAGTGGTGGACTCCGTTTCAGTTATCTCAGGCTCTAAAATTAACAAACAAGAAAGTAAGGCTGTGGGTATACATATTCCAGGTACAACCCAGCAGGAAATTGGGGGTATACCCATAACTGAACCTCCAATTAAGATTGTGGGACTTTGGTTTGGAGCCCTGGATTCTGCTAGTTTGAACTGGGAAATGGCTTTATTCTAAGCTGCTGAGAAAGTGGGTAGGTGGAAGGGCTACCCTATGACAAAAAAAAGGTGTACATGTTTAAGACTTTCATTGTACCTCTTTTTTTAAATGTTAGCCAACTTTATCCTTTGCCAGTTAAGTTGGAGGTGAAGATGTATAGTGTGGCTTTCCAATTGCTTTGGGGGAGCTGGCTGAACCCTATAAAATGAAATAGTACTTATTGGCCAGTTGGTAAAGGTGGCCTTAATATGTTGAATCTGGTTATATTCTTTTTTTCTATGTTTCTCTATACCAATGTTGTGCCTATTTTGATGAGGAAACAACTAGATTGGTTCCCTCTGTTAAAAGACAGATGCCTTTGCTTTTGGCAGAGATGGGAAACCCAGTAATGGGGGAAATTCCAAAGAATCCCACAAGGTATATCTCCTTATTTAATGGAATTATGTAGAAAGTTGAAAGCTTGGCATGTTATGATTCTAGAACTTTTACATAACTCCAGAAAAATGGAGTACCAAAAAATCCTGCATTCATTGTGCTTTGTGGAATCTTGTCTTGTTACACTACAGTCAGTAGTGCTTTCCAAGGTTCTTGGACAATTGACAGAGCCAAGGGTCCCTCCTAAGGTGTGGGACTCTGTGTGGCTCTGTTGTCTTTCTAGATTAAATGTTCAGGGGAATCATTTTCATAAGAGTACTTTTGAGAGATCATGTTTAAGGGAGGGTTGGGGTAGATACTGAAACAATGACGCATCTTTTCTTTTAGTGTAGGTATATCAGGGATTTGTGGAAGTTATTGGCATCTTCTTGGGGTATCCCACAGTTGCAGGGTATGAATTATGAGACTTTAATATATGGATAGTATGGTCAGGATGAATGGAGGGGTTATCATAAAGGGACGACTCGAGTGGTGATGGCTATAATAAAATGGGTAATTTGGGCAGACAAGATGTCAATTTGTGTTGCAGCAGAAACAGTTCCCTTTATTAGGCATGAAGCTCAAAATACAGCAGGAAATTCATATGGTGTATAATAAAGAAAGAATTGCTTTATCAAGACCTCTGATGCAAAACTGATGGAGGGTTTGGGGGTCAGTTCCTTTTTTACAGATTCCTGACTAATTTTTATGTGGCTACTGGGTATTGCTGATATACTGCAGGGTGAATATTTCTTATAGGAAGTAATTAAGGAAGGGGGCAGTTGTGGGGTAAGGTTTATTCTCTGTTTCAAGCTGCATCTATCTACCAACAGTGACTGTGACAGGGTATTATGTGGGTCACAGTTGGTTGATTTGGGTAGAACCTAGAATTTCTGTTATATGGATCTGTATCATTCATATGGTTGATGGTGGGTGTCTGCAGTGTTTTAGCGACATTTTATTTTATTTGGGTGGATGGGGTATGTTTTTGGGCTATTAAATTTTTCACATGATGTCTTGTATGTATTTCTGTAGGTGTTTGTACTTTATCTTATGTTGCACTTCTTTCTGGATTGTCTTGTAGTTTTGTCCAGTAAAAAATTCCCCTACTCTGTGGTAGGGGGCGATGTCCCGAAGGTGAGAGCAATGGCAGAACTCAGTACTGAGACCGAGATGGAGGAGAGAAGTTGCATGGCAGAGACCTCAGCAGGTGCAGTCGACACTGAAAGGGAGGCTCAGCAAACCAATACTACATTGACACAATCAACAGAAAATGCTATGAAACTAGAAGAGGAGGAGGAATGACTTCTACAGCAAACACTAGAAAACCAAAAACCCTATTGACGGAGCAAATGCAGAAAGCGGAGCAAGACTTCTCAGAAGCCAAGGCTGAATTATTAGAGGAAAAGAAACACAAATGACTGGAAGGGAACTCACCCATATCAGAGCAATCTCTCCCCAAGATTCTTGTTTTTGGATCAAGAGCGGGGAGCACTATGACTGAAACACAAGAAGAGGAAGTTGTCCGACCACCTCAACAGCAGCACCAAACATACCAGGAGATGGATCCTGGACACCAGAAACTGCTCTACTACAATCAGGGTGGAAATAAGATGCAGGAGGAACATGGGTGGTGGATCAAGAATTTTATTCACACAGCTTTCAAGAAAAAACTCATACTGAACAGGCTGAGAAAGCACTGGCAGGAGATTTCCAGCAGAATGTGGATCCTCAGGACACAGGCTACAAACACAGATACAATTTCTTATTCCCCAAGGGGTTCACAGGATATATTTTTTGATTCACAACCAGAGACTTCTGAGAATGCTTCAGGCAATAATATCGAGGTGTTGGGGGGGTGTAGATCCAGAGAAAGAAGGGTCTTATGAACAAATATATAGACAGCAACAGCAAAAGTGCTCATATGCTGGGCTATTTTCTAAGCCAGTAGAACAAGCAAAAAGGCATAATGCTATCCGCCTCCAGTATTTGGGAGGCATGGATGAACTACCAGATCGTTTTTATGTTGGCAGAATATTGTTAAAACAATCATTGGGCTTCACGCCTGCTGAAGTTTATACGCTGATACATGCTCCAGGCGAGCATACATTTGACATTAGTTTCAAACACCTGATCCTCTGGAGAGATTTTGGACCAAATATACTTTGTTGAAAACAAACCCCTTATGGTCTCATTTTCAAGTCATCCCCCTCACTAAACAATCCTTTTGAACAGTAACAGTACTGTTTTGAAATGAGGGGGTGAACATCACAGATATTCTATACTGGATGGAGAAATGCTGTGATGTGCAAGGGTCTCCTGAACCCATTTTGGACAGTGAAGGTTTTTGGAATGGTGGTTGGAGGATAAAAATAAAGCTTTTTCAAAACAATAAGGATTACCAACATCTGCCCTATTGTTTCTACATAGGGAGAGACAAAGGTTTTATATTCTACCCTGGTCAGCCAAAAAAATGTCACACATATGGCTCCTAACGTTACATAAGTTCCAGTTGCAACAAAATACAATGTTTTCAATGTGGAGAGTTAGGCCACTCTGGTTTTAAATGTGAAAATGCCCCAAACTGTAATTTTTGTGATGAAGCAGGTCATACTTTCACAGACTGCCCCAGGGTAGCACACAATACTGAAGACTCAGACTTTGCTATGCAGGACTTTCATATCCTAACAGCGGCAAGGGCTGCAAGTGATTCCTCTGGTCCAAGGCCCAGTAGGGGCTCACATCCTCCAAGAAGGGCAGAAACAGTCCCAGGGTACAAGTACTGGGGAATGACCACTACCCCTGAGACCACCAAAACCTACCACTACTACCTCCATGAATCACACAGCTGGCCCTTCTACAGATGCTACCCCTAAAGCTACAGAGATTCAAAACAGTACTGATTCTGTAGTAATGCCACCCCCCCCCGATGCTAGTGATAGCTGATATGGAATTCCAAGTTGTGAAGGGAACAGGGATACTCCTCTCACATCAGATGGAGTAGTTCTCTCTAATAGATATGAAGCCTTACAAAATGACATACTGTAGAAGAGGATGACAGAGACTCTGACACAGCATCCAGGACTTCTTCCCAGAAAGATCCAGCTTCTGAGACAGACACAGCGAACACTTCTGAAAAACAGAAAAAATAAAAAATGCATGGGGCCAAGGACAGGCATTAGGAAGAGTGCAAGGCAAAAACCAGCACCAACTTGACTCTACTCATCTTCCGTCAACAGCACTGTATGACCTTAGAATAGCTAGCTTAAATGTCAATAGCATAAGGTCTGAAAGAAAAAGATTAGCCACTTTTGATGTCTTTACAGGAATGAAACATGATTTTGTTTTCTTTCAGGATACACACAGATCATACAGCACCCGATTCATTTTTTAAGGAAACAGGAAGTCTAGAATTGACTACTGGTTTATATTTCCCACATTACAACATAGAAACCCTGTAGAAACCCCAGTTGCCACATCTGACCCCTGCCTCTTGGGTTTCACCATATCAAGCTATATGGACACATCCAAAGGGCCGAGATACTGGAAATTAAATGTATCTTTATTAGACTATCCAGGAGTGGCAGAAGGTTTTCAACATCTAATGGAAGCAAGAAAATCTATATTTTTCCTCTATGAATCTCAACAGGACTGGTGGGAAGATAGTAAGACAGACTTTAAAGATTATTTCCAACAAATAGGCAAAATATTAGGAAAACATAAAAGAGACACATATCAAGATCTAAGAGTTAGATTACTCTCTTTATATTTCTGGCAAAATAAAGGAGAGGAGGAAGACCCACAGGAGGTCTCGGACATAAAGACAACATTAGCTCAGTCACAATATGATAGAGGAAAAACCTTCGAAACTGAACAGAGGTTTGAAATGCAGGGAAGCAAGACATCACAAACCCTTTTGAGAGCTGCACTAAACAGCACAAAAAGAAAGAAATCAGGAGTTTGATTTCCACCACTGGAGATGTAATAACAACATAGAAAGAGATCCTGAATGAAATTGACAAATACAAAACAAATATATTTCGGGCAGACCCCTTACTAACAGAGCATCATATAGATTCTTGGTTAGAATCTTGTACATTACCTAAAGTCCCTGAGCATTTTTTTCTAACATTATTGACACCTATTAATAATTCAGAATTTTAGAATGTGACAAAAAATCTACAACACAGTAAAGCCTCAGGGAGAAATGGACTTCCCGATGAGCTATACCACAGTATAAGCACGATATTAGGTCAAGAAATCGTACAAATGTTTAACACCAGTTTAGAACAAGGAAAATTGCCTGACAGTTTAAATATGAGTTTACTGATTTACTTTTTAAAACTGGAGATAGGGAAGATTTAAGAAACTGGAGGCTGATTACGCTATTGAACACAGATAGCAAAATTCTAACAAAAATTGTAAGTAATAGAATTAGTGCTATGCTGGATCATATAACCCATCCAACACAATTTTGTTCAGTACCAGGTAAAAAGATCACTGATGCTCTTATTTTACTTAGCGAGATACTGGATAGGGGCAGGGCAGATGAAATCACTGGTTTCTTGTTAAGCCTGGATCAGACCAAAGCAATCTACAAGGTGTCCCACTTACATACCTGAAAATGTCTTGAGAAATTTGGCTTTCCAGACCCCTTTATTAGATGGTTACAATTGTACTATAGACAAGGTATGATGGCTTCTTGAATAAATAGATAGATAGGCAAGACCAGGAATATAACCAGAGAAGTGAGACAAGGGTGTCTCCTAAGTCCAGTTCTTTATATTTTAATACTACAACCATTACTTTCAAAAGTCAATCAATCTGACAATATAATAGGTCTATCTAATAGTAGTGAAGATACTGAAATCAAAACAATTGCCTACATGGATGATGTCTGTATTTTATTAGCAGATCTTCCCTCCAGTGAGGCTATGGAAGCAGTGACAGTAGCATTCATGGAAGGTACAGGTGCTCACTTCAACTTCCAGAAAAGTAAGCGTCTCTGCATTGGTACAGATGATTGTGAACATGCCACTATTATGGGAATCCCCATTTCAAACACTATGTGCAAAATATTGGGAGTATATTTTGGAAAAGATGAGGTAGAGTTTTACAATTGGGATACTCTAATTAAAGAAGCCAGGAATAGAATTGTGGTCTGGAATAAATGGAAGATGTCCAAAAAAAGAGGACATACATGATAAAACATTTTTAATAGGAATATTTCTGCACCTAGTGGCTTTTTTTCTAGTACCTAAAACACCAGAAACCACATTGTTAAGCATTTTTTTCCAGGCCATTTGGGGCAGCCACCTAAACCCCATACAAAGAGGTATTCTTTATTTAGATATAGATCAAGGAGGCCTGGGTATGATAAACCCTATTACCTCTTTTTTTGTATATTTTTGCACATAAATATTCAGCCAATGATACAAGATAGACAAACCATTAGGAGTTCATAGGTATTGGATCACATACTCCAATGGTTACTGGATTGGAAGTGGGATATGGCCATACCAAAACAGAAACCCATCTCAGGGTTGCCAGGGTATTTCCAATCCTGTTTCAGTAAATTAAAACTATGGAATGTTCTGAAGGCCATGGTGATTCAGAAAAATAGAAAAGAAATGTACAATTACTTACAACAAAAATACTTTCTCAAATCTCCAGACTTTGGGAAAAGGCCAACACAGGAGTTACAACAGATTCAGGCAAGACTGACACAACCCCATACACAACCATTTATGTGGAATGTCATTTGATTAGGAGCACATGACAAGCTTAATGTGAAAGGAAATCTCAAGCATAAAGGGATGGAGGAGAGGGTTTGTCCTCGAACAAATTGTTGTACAGCCTCCATAGAATCCATGGAACATTTATATTTCCAGTGTCCCTTATCATGCAGTTTTGGTCCTTGGTATTCACTAGACGGGCTACCTCACCATTAACATTAATTACCAAAGGCATACTACTGTTAGAAATCTTACTTAGGTCATGGGATAAATATGACTAGGGCACCTTGTACATTAAATTAGGTTGTATAAAATATCAGATCTGGCAAGTAAGGTGTAGATGGTCACTACAGCAACAATACATTATACTTGATCAACTGTTTTGGATGGTACATGACTCTATTAAGTCAATACGAAACAGGGATATAGAAGAGTTTCCTCTGTCCTTTTACAAAAAGAGATGGAAGCATATGACATGGCTAGACACTGGGTAATACTCCGGGTTAAGACTAAGTGCTCTCCTTTTAGAAAAAATATGTCTTTTATATCTGTATATGTGTGGTTTAACATAAATAGTAACTATTTTTTTGATTTACGGTATTAAGAAAAGAAAAGAAATTCCCTTGCTCTTTTGTGTGTGTGGGGGGTAAATAATGTAGTTTCAACATTTTATTGTGTTGCATATGGATTTTGAAAATTATGTGATAAAAAATATGATTGAAATACTTATTTATCTTATTAACTCAAGAATAGAGACAAGTATGATGTAATAAGTTACTTAACATTTAGCTGTTCTTTCTTTTACATACTTTGTACATTTTATTTAGTTTTGAATAGTATGATTGCAATACTCTTTTGATTTTTGTTATTTATATAATATTGGATGTGAATTAACATTGTTATTATTTGCTTTAAACAGGAAAAAATGTCCCCTTACTCCTTCGGGGAGGAGGTACAGATAGCATGCATTAACTATTTGAAGATTAGTTTTATTTCCAAATCTTTTTCCTAAGTTTTAGGGTAGCAGACTATAAAGCAATTATGGGAGTGGACAAATATGATTTAATATGTTATTTTGCATTTAGTTTTTTTTTCTTTTTTTCTTTCTGAACAGTTGTGCAATCCTTTTGAATAGTACGACTGAAATACTTCTTTGATTTTCTTTTATTTTTGTATTCTTTGATATGAATCAATATTGTTTGTTATTATAGCATTTGAAGTTGCAATAAAAACAATTCCCCTATGCTATATGTCCAATATGCTGGACAATTGGGTGGAGTGTATGGAGACTGGTGTACCTGCAGGGCAGATGATCTCCCTGTAATAGTCATTTACAACTTTGTGAATGAAGTCATTCATTCACAATGTTGTGAATGACTATTACAGTATGCACTACACGCCCATTGGTCCCCAGTGTGGACCAATGGGCTTTCAGCAGCTACTGTAAGCTGTCATTTGGCAGGCAGCTGCAGAGGTATATGGGTGGGTTTGCTGCCCGCCGATGACTGGGGAGGAGCTGAGTGGGCTGGGGATCCTATGTAGGTGGGGGGACCACTAGACTGCCAGGGAAATGTGTTTTACATTTATACAGTGATGGGGGTTACGGGCAGGGAGAGGGGAACCACTGGACCACCAGGGATGTAAAATGGCCATATTTACAGTGATCGGGGTTACAGGTGGGGAGGGGGGATCCACTGGACCACTAGGGATGTAAAATGGCTGTTTTTATGGCAATTGGGGTTACGGCTGGGGAGCGGGGAACCACTGGACAACCAGGAATTATAGTGGGTGCTTGTGTATGGTGTTCTGGGAGGGAACCACCCACAGCTGGTGGCTGCTGTGATGCACCTTGTATTATGGCAGCTTACCTGTGGGTGGCTTTCACTTGAGCATAATTGTTCCATGCTCAACTTTGTGCCCAAGTATGTGGCACATCTCTGGGATGTGCCGGCACATGCACCACATATCTTGGCTGAATATCGAGATGCACCACATATGCATGGGCACACCCTCTGGAGATGTGCTGCATACATAATCTTTGCACCATGGTGCATTGGGAATTGTGCTATGCAATTCTCCCTTTTCAATATTGCACTGGGCACATTTCTGGGGTTGTGCTGTCGTAACTCAGTTGTGCCAGGTGCAACTCCTTTGAATATCTAACCTGTGTATTTTTATAGGATCATACACCAACAGGGGGATCACACATTTCATAAGGGATACCTTTTCACACACATTGATTATTTTCCTCAAAACATAATAAAATCCAGATGGACAAAGTCAGCCCTATTGAAACTTATGATCATTAATAAGGAGGAAAAAGGAGGAAAAACCAGCACCGTAACCAAGGCTATGCAAGAAGTCTCTCTCAAAATGCTACAGTCCTTATAAAAAACTCGCCAACTCTGGGATCACTGTACTGCAAAACTGCAATATACTTTAATTTTCCAGTGAAATAAAGCAAGTAAAATCCAACAGAGGCAACATGAAGATCAGCACACAACAATACACTTCCTAGTTCCTGGGTCAGTGTCTCATCACCTGACATGTTTTGCCCAATCAGAGGCTTTCTCAAAGGTTTAGAGACAATACCATACCAGGACCTTAAATCTGAAAACATTTCAAGACACACTAACACCATACCAATAATACAACATTTTCAATGGCTAAATTAACTATAATCAGATCAAAAATATGATGTACAGGTACAGGGTCACTTCTGGAATTTAGATAAAATTCCATGGCTTCTAATCCTTCCCTATGGGGTATGCTGGTATACAGTGCTGTAACATCTAGAGTCACCAAATACCATTCATCTTGAATGGCTATGTTGTCTAGTATTTCCAAAATAGCACTAGTATCTTTAATATAAGATGGTACCTCTTTAACCAAGTCTACAATTAAAGAATCCACATACTTGGCCAGTGGTTCTGTCAATGAATTGTTCCCAGAAACAATAGGTTGTCCCAGGAGATTACACAAATTTTTATGTATTTTGGGGAGACAGTAAAAGGTCGGGCGTACCGGAAACTCTACCTTAAGAAAGTCAATCACAGACTCTGGTAACCATAGATTTTCTCTAACAACATCTAGAAACCCATCTATGATCTTTTTAAATTCTAAAGTAGGATCATATCTCAACTTGGTATAGAAATCAACATCCCCGAGTTGTCTCATAACTTCAGCTTCATATTGAGTAGTATCCATAATAACTATAGCTCCTCCCTTGTCAGCTTCCTTGATAGTAATGCTCAAATTTGTACCCAGTCCTTCCAATGCTTTACTCTCACTTAAACTCATATTATGAAAGTATTTTTTATCCAAATTATTAGAGAGATATTCAATATCTCTTTCATAGCTTTTTAGAAAGACTTGTAATGCTGCTGACGTGGTGGGGGGCCAAAAATCAGACTTTGGTTTAAAACAACTGTATGTTGTATTATTCGTTATATCACCTGAATTTTGGATAATACCTCCACAATTCAATGCTTTCCTTGAAAAGAAAGATTTAACACTTAGATTATGTCCTAGTTTATATAGATCAATTATGGTCCCAAATGTATCAAATCTCTTGGTAGGTGTAAAAGAAAGTCCCTTATTTAAGGCACTAATCTCAACATCATTTAGTTCATATCTTGAAACATTTATGATGTTCATTGGTAAAGTCTGCCCCTTCCACATCTTGTTCTCCATTGTCTTCCCTGTCTTCCATTTGAACCTCCTCTTCTGTTTGATTCCCCCTCTTCTTGTGCGTTTTTTGCACCTGGATTCCAGCGTGTAGATCTCTGACTGCACCATGGGCCTGACGGGCCTGATGGTGTCTGTGGAAGCATGGGGGTAGCACATTTTTCAGCCGTTTCTTCCCTTAAAAAAATTTCTTCTTCCTCTAGGTCTTCTGAATTTGTAGCAGTTAAGTTATTTGTAAAAGTTTATTGTTCAGTGGTAAATCCCTCACCATGTAATTTTGGATTAGTCCATTCAAAAATCCTCCCCTCTTTATAATCACGCTCGTCCCTTTCAAACTTTTGTCTTTTGCTTAACTTGATTATTTCTTCATATTTTTTTATATTTTCAGCAAAGCTTTCCAATAACTGATCATAGAGTGGAGTATGGGCAAAAGTTCTTAATACTTCTTTTTTGTTAATATCAGCTTCCACCTCTTTTTTGAATCACTGAATTCTCTTGAAGTATGAGCTCAATATACTCTTTACTAGCTTTTTGGCTAATAGTCTGCCATTTATCCAAAAAGCCCAGTTGATTGTTACCACAGTGGGGTTTCTTGGTCACCCTCAAGCCTTGAGGCGCTCTTTCCACTTCCGAATACGCCTTCAAACTAATTTCCTCCCATTGCAGTTATTTCAATTTTTGTGCTGTTCATTCAAATTGCACAAATGCTTGTTTAGCACTGAATGGTACTATGTTTTCAATGCTGGTATCATTTAGTATGCTGGTATAACTTGTGCCAATAGTAGAGGTTTTAAAGATTAAATCCTTCAAAGTGCGACTAGCAGTATCGCGCTGTACCTGCCATGATTCAGACATGAAAGAACCACGTTGTAGCAGGAGCGCTATTGATACAGCAGAAGTTTGTTGTGTGCTCGAAAGCGTGTTTCAAACGCTAAGGATATGCCTTTTGTTTTTTAACCTGTGCGTACACAATATAATATGAATCAACAGTGCACAGAGATCGTGACGCAACTAGGCAGGTTGTGCTCTTGGTTTAAATAATGACAATGAATAAGGAGGAAAAACCAGCACCGAAACCAAGGCTATGCAGAGAAGTCTCTTTCAAAATGCTAGCGTCCTTATAAAAAACTCACCGACTCAGGGATCACTGTACTGCAAAACTACAATATACTTTAATTTTCCAGTGAAATAAAGCAAGTAAAATCCAACAGAGGCAATGTGAAATATACGAACCCCCCCCCACCCAAATGTGGAATGTACAGTGGTTAAGCTGTTATGGTAGACTTAGGGTAAAAGCTAATGCAAAACATAAAAGTCTAGCTGAGAGATGCTGCCCCAGGTTAACTTGCATGGCTCAGGAAGAAACCATGGAGCATTTGTTCATCACCTGCCCCCCTGCCCCTATGCACAAGTTTTTTGGTCCTTATTAGCAACAAGATGGAATAACTCAGGGTGGAAATGTTTAACCTATGAGGAAATAATTGGAGGTTTTTCAGTTTCCTTGTCTATAATTCATGAAGGTACAATGAGATTGATTCTGACATGTATCAAATTTATTTTGTGGCAGATTAGGTGTAAATATGTCTAACGACAAATAGATAGTACACCTTTAGTAATAATCTTGAGTATTGAACATGAACTGAACACAATGTATGCATATGATAGAACTCATTTTTAAGCACACGTTTGGAAGTCAAGGTGAAAAATTGTTCCAAGCATACAGTGTTAACCACAAACAAATCTAGTAACTTGAGAATAAATTTAAAAAAGAGAAAATATTGCGTTACTTTATTTTGAGTATATTATTGTTAAGATTATGTGCCTATTTCAAGATGATGTATATTGTGCATGAACAGTATTTGTTTTTATTACTAAATAAAAATTCCCCTACTCTAAGCATAAGAAACTTACAACAAAACAGTTTTTCACTTTGTAGGACCCATGCCATTGGATGTATGATCCAGAGGGATAGCACGTGGTCATGTGGCATAAAGTTATAATCTTTTGTGCTATAAACAGAATTAATTGTGCTAAGTTGTTTCCTTTTTTAAATACAGTACTAAGTCTGAATTTGTTATGCTTGTGAATATTTCTTGTTGAATGTTTGAATATGTAACAAGAATGGGGTTTGGGTTATAAGGGAAAACTTTCTATGTTTCTCAGCCTTATTTTCATCGTATATAATTTTATCACTTTGTTGGCACTGTATATCATTGAGTTGTTTTGTTTGATTCTTTTATTTAAATAAAAATACCTCTGTCCTTTGAGAAGTGCCATGAAATCTGTAATGTCCACCTTCACCAACCACCTGAAAAGGCAGATAGTTCCTTGGCTTAACATATCAGCAGAAGGTCATGACACCCTCACATTATAGCATCCCCTTAAAACTGCACTTGGGGTCAGTAGTTATGATATGAGCCTAATCCTTGTGTGACAAGAACCCCCAACTTTCTGGCCCACAGACAGATATATGCTACCAACTGAGCCATGCTGACACCTTCAACTCCTGATATGCTCTAGTACAACCTACCAATTTTGGGTTGATTTCCTCATTTGGTCAATGTCTGCTTGTCTGAAATCCAGAACCTCAACCTTTGATGAGGGAATGCTGGCACTGAGTTCCAGTTTAAACCATATGCTGTTATGGTCAGTGTTCTCCAGAGGATGCACAACCTGCACTCTACCTACAGCACTATGAAACCTGGAATAATGAAAACTACGACTGGGAAATAATGATCCTAGGTTTTAGCCTCTTTTGGAGGGTCAGGGAAGGTAGAAATGGAGGGGAGGCAATGTATGAGAGGGAGGAAATAAATGCTACAATGATCCAAAATGCTCAGACTGATTCTGAAGCACTGTAGGTGGCACTTGAGGCTGAAAATGGTGCAGTGACTTGGGTAGGAGTAAGCTACAGACCTCTGGTGTAGGGTTTGGAGGGAGACAAGGAGATCATCGAGACTAAGCACAGGATGACTGACAAGGGGAGGTGATAGTGGTGGGTGACATCTATTTGCCTGACATAAATTGGAGTACCTACACAGCAGCAGCATCAGGGAGCAAAGACTTCCTTGAAGCGCTGTGGGGATCAGGACTAAGGCAGCTTGTGAAGGGCCCAACAAGGAGGGGAAGCTGTCCTTGACCTGTTACTCACCAATGGGGAAAACATCTCAGCAGTAGAAGTTGAGAGCCACCTGGGGTCCAGTGACCACTGCATGCTGTGGTTCCAGGTAAATATGGTAGGGAAACTTGACACCCAAAAACTAAAGTACTGGACTTTAGAAGAGCATATTTTGCCAAAATGAAGGAGCGTCTAGAAAATAACCTAGTAAGTAAATCGGGAAGGGGGCTGCTGAAGAGTACTAGGCATATCTAAAGAGTGCTATAACAGAAGCCTTAGATCAATGTCTAAGACAGGTGAGGAAAGCAAAGAGGAAGAGAAAACCACTCTGGTTCTCTAGGGAGGTTTCCACCAGGGTTAGGGAAGAAAGAATTGTTTTCAGGAGATACAAGGAAACTGGATGTGATGAAGACAGACACACATACAAGGACAAACGGGGGAAGTAAGCAAAACAATTAGGGCAGCAAAGCGTCTACAGAAGAAAAGTTAGCCGGGGAAGTCAGAAGGGGGGACAAGACCTTATTTAGATATTTCAGAGACAGAAAAGGAAGGTGAGGGGTGGTATAGTCAGAAATGCAAGGGATGAAGGGGAGGCATGCAGAGGACAAAGACAAAGTGGAGATCCTCAACAGGTACTTCTGCTCTGTTTTTACCAAGGAAGAAGACAGTTGCAGACCCACCCTGAGTGGAAGTTGTATCATAAATTGTGAAGTCAATTCAAGACCATTCACAAATGAAAAAGTCCTTGAAGGTCTGGGGGAAACTCAGCATGGACAAGGCCATGGGCCCAGATGAAATTCACCCTAGGGTTCTTAGGGAGCTAAGAGAGGAACGAAAGCTTATTAGGAAATATGGCTTGGGGTTTCATTGCTATGCTGATGATACCCAACTGTATCTTTCCTTTGCCCCTGGAACATCCAGTGCGGTAGAAGTACTTAACAACTGCCACATAGTGATCAGCAATTGGATGACCTCCAGCTGGTTGCAACTGAACCCCGCTAAGATGGAGGTACTGGTGGTGGAGTCAAACAAAGGATAGAACAGGTTGGCCTCTGGTCCTGAAACTGGTTTATTCCTGGGATGTGTACCACTGAAGACCTCATCTAGGGTGCAAAACCTTGGCATGACCTTTGACAGTGGATTGATGCTTGAATTTCTGGTGTCATCCATTGTCCAGACCAGCTTTTACCATCTTAGCAATATCACCAGGGTTAAACCCCTAGTTCCATCCATGGACCTCCCCACCTTAGTAAATGCCTTTGTGATGTCCCGACCTGATTACTGTAATGCGTTCCTCCTCAGGGTCTCGGGGGAGTAACCTCCACCAGCTGCAGCTGGTGCAGAACGCAGCTGCCAGGTTGTTAACTGGGCAGTCAAAATTCTGCCACATAAACCCTTGCTGCGTGCACTGCTTTGGCTGCCGGTACAGTGGAGGATTCTCTTCAAGGTGGGCTTGCTCACCTATAAGACCCTACATGGGTTGGGCCCAGGCTATCTGTCAGACCTCCTTACACCTGCTGTCTCAGTCTGCTCCCACCAATCCTCCTCTAGGGGCCTCCTGGCGATTCCCAGGACAAGGTTGAAAACTGCCAGCCCCATTCTGTGGAATTCACTCCCCTCATCTGTTCGGGAGGCCCCTTCAGTTAAGGTTTTTCAGACCCACCTTAAGGCCTTTCTGTTTAATCAAGCCTTCCCAGACCAGACATACTAGTTATTTCAAGTGTCCCGCCTTTAGTTCTCACTTGTTGACTATTTATTTTAGAGAGCTTTGTGTCCCAAATAATATATTTATTGAATGTTGTTGTAAATGTTTTTTTCTTTATTGATATTATTATAATTTGTTTGATATTAAATTTTATTGATAGAATGCTTTTATTGTATGGCATCCAGAGCCTCTGGGATTGGACGCCTGGAAAGATAAAATTTGCCTTGCCTTGCCTAAACTATTTAACCTATCACTTGAACTAAGGGAGGTCCCAAGGGATTGGAGAAGGCAAATATTGTCCCTCTTCATAAGAACGGGAGTAGGGATATAGCAGACAACTAACATCCAGTCAGCCTCACCTTGAATGTGGGCAAAGTAATGGAAGCCCTAATCAAGGAAAGAATTCTAACCTACTTAGAGGAGAGTGGTAACTTGGATCCAAAACAGCATGGTTTTACCACAGGACAATCATGCCAGACAAATCTGATAGATTTCTTTAACTGACTAACATAGAAACATAGAATTTAACAGCAGATAAGGACCGCTTGGCCCACCTAGTCTGCCCATTTTCCTACCTGATGGATAAGCTGCAGATCCTAGTTAACCAACAGCCTACTTCCAAAACTGTGGATCAAAGAGGTGCAAGGAAGTGGTATACTTGGACTTCAACAAAGCCTTCGACTCTGTTTCACACAGAAGGTTGCTAAACAAGCTCGCCAACATGGGAGTGGGATGGAAAGTTGTGAACTGGGTAGGGAGGTGGCTGAGTGGAAGAACCCAGAGGGTACTGGTACAATGCACCTTATCAGAAGAAAGACAGGTGACCAGTGGCATGTCACAAGGGTCGGTATTGGGACCCATCATCTTTAATATCTTCATTAGAGACATATCTAAAGGCTTGGAGGGCAGGGTGAGCCTGTTCACTAATGATACGAAGATATGCAACAGGGTCGACATCCCAGGTGGAACAGAAAGTGATCTGGGGGGTAATTATAATGGATGACCTCAAAAAGACCAGGTAGTGCGAGAAGGTGGCATTTAAGGCAAATAGTATGCTGGGATGCATAGGAAGGGGAATCACCAGTAGAAAGAGGAAAGTTGTGGTGCCACTGTATAGATCACTGGTAAGACCCCACCTTGAATACTGTGTACAGTTCTGGTGCTCACATCTTAGAAAGGATGTGGATAAATTAGAGGTGGTGCAAAGGAAATCTACAAAGATGGTACAGTGACTGCATCTGAAACCATATGAGGAATGGTTGAAGGATCTCAACATGTATTCCTTGGAACAAAGGGAGACATGATTGAAACCTTCAAGTACAGTACATGAAGAAAATAAATAGGGTACAGGTTCAAGATCTGTTTCAGGTCAAGAGTTATACAAGAAGAAGAGGTCATGATATAAAACTTGGAGGGGGCAAGTTCAGGAGCAACACACATAAGTTATTTTTCACAGAGAGGGAGCTCGATGCATGGAATAGCCTTCCACAGGGAATGGTGGAGGTGAAAACAGGGCTTTTAAGAATGCTTGGGATTTAAGAATGCTTGGGATAATGGCAAAGGCATCATAACACTGAGTAGCAGTTAAGGGAGAGGGTAGGGACATGGGCAGACTAGATGGATCTTATGGTACCCTTCTGCCATCCCTTTCTATGCATCAATATATCTATGTTCCAAGTTGGTGAGCACCATGTTGAGAATTGTAGTCTACATTGTGGGTTCCCTGACCAACTGTACTAGCGGGCAGTTCAGCAACTTATCTAGCAGGGCCTAGCTTCTAACACACTTAGCTGCTGGAGTGTTCCAATCTATGTCTGGTAGATTGAGTCCCCCCACCACCACTACCTCACCCTTTGCTATCTCCTCCTCAATTTCTGCCCCCTGTTTGTCTGTCATGCTCTTCTCCCCTGCCCTGGTGGTCTGTAAACAACCTTCATGCTCGGCTTCTTACCTGATGCTGTCGCAAGCTGTATCCACAGTAATTCTGACACCACACTTCCTCCTCTAATGGTTCCATCCTTTACTGCCTCTATGCCTTCCTTGACTTAAAGGGCTAATCCATCTTCGTTTCCCTTATCCTTAACTTGCCTGTACGTGGTGTACTCTGGTACCACTAGGTGCCAGCCATTACTCCCAGTGGCTCATGTTTCTATAATGGCATAATTTGCAACTACATATTGTATAATAGAATTTTTTTTGTAGTTGGCTCACAAATTGCTGGACTTTTAAAGAAGATCTGTTCTTTAATTGAGATAAGCATTTTCTCTTGAATTTTTGATAGAAAAAGCAGTTTAAAAAATAGCGCTACAGTATGTCAACTTCTAGTGAGTAAGGGCATAGGCACATATTATATGGATTTTCCTTTCTCTGTGTATCTACAGACATCTGCATTAATCAAAATCTCAAGTTTACAAAAGCAATTCACAATTTCCTATTTTTTATTTTCATGAATTACAACTCTTCCTTATGAATGTGTTTTATGAATTGTAAATCAGGATAGTTTATTACTACTGAGATACTAGCCACATTTTCTTGCATGGCAACAATTTTTCCTTGACACTTGCCACAAAAATGACATGGGCATGTTTTAACCAAGGGAGTATAAATATCTTAAGCTTGCTGATTTCAAAGTAAATTAATTCTATCAAAAAAAAACTCTGTACCGACGTATCCTTTTTTGTTTCCTCCAAACACCAAAACTGGCAGTGAGTTTCTGGCATATCTGCCATCATGCAAACATATCAACTTGCCTTGAGCTTTACCAGAAACAAATGAACAGGTGTAGCACAATCCACCAGGAGCTAGGTGTAAAGGACTGAAGTACAGGATCCTGAAATCAAGAAACACTTTTGTTGAGTATCTAATTAAAGAGAAGTTGGTTATAATCTGTCTGCGTTGTAGACCGTTGGACCAGCAAGAGAACCAAGACAATAAACTGGAGAATGCAATCTAGAAAGCAACTGCCAGGAAGCAGTATAGCATAGTGGTTAAGAGCACTGAGCTGCAAATCCGGAGAACTTATTTGAATCCCACAGTCACCACCTGCATACTGTGATCGTGAGCAAGTCACTTAGCTTCTCTATGCTCTCAGGACGCACCTTAAAAAGAGCATCTGCTTATAACATCTTTCCTGGCCAAAACTGTAAAATTAAAAAAAAAGTGAAGCATGCTTATAATGGGAGATCTCACCTACCTAATGTGTATATTTCCTGCTAGGCTGGAACAGCAAAGTCCAAGCACAGCAAGTGATTTCTGGGTCTTGTTGAGGTTGGATACCCAAAACAGTGTATCAAAGAGATCACTAGGGAACAAGTGATACTGGAGATAATCCTTTGCAAGAAGAATTAGATGTTAGAGAAGTGTGAATTCAATTGGAATAAAATCAATACGTGTAAAAGTGTCTAGTATATCTGAGCTTTCCACCTGGAATTATATAATGGGCAACCGTATGCTGACTGCACGGTAAAGCTCCAATGGCAAAATCCCTCGACACCAATGTCTGACAAGCGAAATTTTGCCTGTCGATATTGGGAAACTCACTATGCCAAACCTCAACAATGGTATTGTTGATTCAGCATAGGTAAACCATGGACAACCACAAAGAAATCGATGCAGACTTGCCTTCAGAAAGGCACTGCATTTATATCCTACCAGACCTTGCAGTGCCCCCACACCTAACTACTCATAGCAGGTCTGCAAGTGGTCACCCCTCTCTTCTTATCTATATCCTGACCGCCTCCACACTCCAGCTCAATTTACTTTCTAACTGGCTTGATTACTACCATGTGGACAATTGATGTACAACACTTGCATGAGACATTCAACTGGATACCCAGCATATTACTCTATCAAAAATCTCCTCACCATTTCTAACCAGCCTAGGAGTATGTACTTATGTACTGTATATATGAGATCCCCTGCTTTGGTCACATTATATGACTGACTACCTTTTATTTGCTTCTTCTCTGTGTTGTAATTGAAATGTAACTGCTCTGCTGCTGTTGTTGGTCCTTCAGAACCTGCATCAAAAATGGGTGTTCTGGCTAAATGTGGCTATCCTGGCCTGCAAAACATGAATGAATGAATGAATAAATGAATGAATGAAATAATTTATCAATCATTCAATCAATATATTGCTATACTGGAGTTATACTAGGCAACAGTGACCATAACATTGTCAGATATACAATTACAAGGAATGAAGAAAAAAGTAAGGGAATGAATCACACCATTCTCCTGCATAAAGTGTATTTTGACAAAGGTGAGGGTGCTCATAGCACAGTTATCTTGACAAATTATGCTCATGGGAATCAGTGTGCAGCAATACTAGAACACCCTTAAAAACATAAGATGCGTAAAGCAGGGCTGTATCCCACAGAGCTGAATGCACAACTGTAAGAGATGCAGAACTATGTTGATTGCAGCTGAGGTATTTGAATCAGCTACAGGGAAAACAGAAACATACAGTACAGGAAGCGTACATTGCAAGAAACCAGGGAAACTGTACTGAATCAAAAAGGAAAACAAGTGACAGAGTACGAGAGAGCACTCCAGGCCAAATCCAGTAGTAAAACAACTTTTCAGATATGTAAATGGAAAGCAAGAAACATACACAAGATTTGATTGGTGCCAGAAAGGCTGGGCTTGCTTGTTTTATGTTGTTATCTTTGTTAATCTTTGTAGCTATTCTATTATTTTAGGGTTGTACAGTATATTATGTCTGCCGCTTTGTCCTCTCACCCCCTTATCTCACTCACCACTGCACACTCTACAACTCCCCAGGGTGGTTACCCCCCCTCGGCTTCCCAATCCCTTGCACTAGGTTGCTTTATATAACAGCAATTACAGTCCCCCTCTCCTGATATAACCATCCCGCTGTCTCCTAGCATCAATGCTGCCTACTCCCTCAGATCCAGATCTCACGATCTCACCCAACTTGCCACACCCAGGTGTGCTACCAAAATGGGGGAACAGGCCTTTTCATCTTTTGAACCTAGACTCTGGAATTCTCTTCCTCAAACAATACGCAGCTCCACATCTACCCTGTCCTTCAAGTCAGCCCTAAAACCAATCTCTTCGAATCCACTACCTGCACATGCTTCCAACATCCTTGACTGCCCCATCTCCAAAACCAGCCCTCCTGCCAATTGTGCTCACTTCTGTCTCTCATCTCACCCCCTCCTGACCTGTTGGTACCTCAGCCCACCACATTACGTACTGGTACTCCACAGATCAGCACTTTGCCATGAATTGGTCTAAACTGTACAATTGTGATAACTCAAGCCACAACACTTATCTATGTTCAATCATGGTAATAAGTCTACTACATGCAGTGTAAAACCTTAATGCTCTAGGTTGCTCTCTCTGTATTAACTCAGTATAAACCATGTTTCTAATCCTCTCTGTACAGCTGTTATACAATTATTCGCATAATCAGAGCTGCCTGTATATGCTACTGTTCCATCTGTTTATAATGTTCTGCCATCGCAGATGCTGTGTGTTCAAGTATGGTAACCTGGTATAATGAAAATATTAATGTCAATTGTTATTTGTTCTTGTGTACTGTACTCTTCCGGGTCGCACCTGAAAATAGGCACACTGTTGTCTAGTGTTCTTACCCAGTTACCAAAAACCAGGTAAATAAATAAATTATATCACTTTTACAGTTTTAAAGACCACATCCATCCTCACCTTTACAGTTGCGCTTTGTACAGTACTGTACTAGAGTTCTGATTGTACACACTTTGACTATATCTTTACACAGGATTATTCTGAAGAGATGCAACATTTCATTTTCAGTGGGATCATGCTTTGACACATTTTTTACCCAGGATAGCACTGCTCAGATGTGATTATCTTGTTCTCAGTGGGGTACTGCTTTTACTCATTTTAAAACTGTATTTACCAAGGATAGCACTGTGGAGATGCAATATTTCATTTCTGATTGGGCTCTGCTTTTACTCATTTTTATAATGTATCTACGCAGGACTAGAGGTGGGTGAAGTTGCCAAAATCCGCTATGCAGACCAATTCGCATATTAAGGCAGAATCTGTGGAGTAATCCGCAATGCGAAGCGGAGTACTTCACCTTCTAATTATGAACATGAAGTCCATTGATACGATTGACTTCATATTACTCCGCCTTTCCCCAACCACTTCTACACCAATTTTAATGCGAAGGACATTAATTTCAATGTACTTCACATTACTTCGTCTTGTTGGTGGGCTGTAAGGTGAATTTTGCAGTGATTCATGGATTGCAGGTCACATGGGCTCTAGATTGTTCTGCACAGCCTCAGTTCTGTGTAGTGTGTGTAGTGGCAGCTGGAGACAGTTTGCTTTCAGAGCTCTGAGATTCAAACCCTCTATAAAGCATTCAAAAAGCCTTTTTGAGCCATTTCTTTTGCTCAAAATTTAGTACATCGATTGTTGGAAACCTTCCTGTGCTCATATCATCGAGTGTTTATTGTTTTTGTGTGGATTTTGAATGTTAATTTAGAACATTCAGTCTGTGTACTGACAGACACTGTTGAAGTGTGCTTGGGGGAGGGATGTATCTGTGGCGGAGGTAGATTAACTGGGAGAAGGGAAGTCTTTCTAACTGTTTTGGTTATATTTTTGTTGTATAACTCTGTTCATGCACACACAGTAATATTTTCAGTAATTTCTGACTTTTTTTTGCTGATTGTTGTGGTGCAGTGCATAATTTCATTTTGTTTAAAAAATTTGGTTATATTACTGAAGTTTTCAATTTGCTGTGCATTACCTGTAGTGTGTGTGTGTGTGTGTGTGTGTGTGTGTGTGTGTGTGTGAGTGTGTGTGTGATGCGTGCCATCAAGTCAGACACATTTTATTGTGCCACACAGTAACTGCAGCACTGTGAACCTGTTATCCATCTGTGTTATTTTGTACTGCTTTTTGGTATCTTGGTAGTGGACTGTTACTACAGTGCACTGCCCCCCTCCCCCAACCGGCAAAAGGTATTCTTTTCCAGTTTTGGATTTGTGAGCACTGGCTAAGGTGTTGTTATGACTTTGCATCTGCATCTCTTGAGTGTGCAGTGCAATCTTACTGTGTCTGTGTGTTTGCATCTGTTTAGTGCCCAAGTCTCCATCTGCAAGCCACATTTGTTGTTGTTTGGCTTCCCATCTACCCCAAACTGAAAGTTCATAAATCTAAATTTGTTTAGAATTTCCTTGGTGATCCCCAAAAATGCCTGCAAAAAGACATGCAAGCAAAGCTGTTTCTGGCCATGGCACTGCTGCCAGTGACAAGATTGGCCATAGGCGTGGTAGTACGCAGAAGTGCATAGCTGATGTCAGTAAAAGGATTTCTCTGTCAATGTTTTTTACAGCGTAATCTGTTGCTTCACTGATAGTTGGAGGAGATTATGTTGTCCCCGCTGGTGTTGTTAATGCAGTTGCTGCTGGCATGAGTATTGCTGCCCCAAGTTCCACTTCTGACAAGTTAACTGTTTTAAAAAATATAGTTGAGTCTAAAGCTGTGACTAACAGCATAGATGATGTCATACTCCCCAACATCCCCATGGTAGTCAAACATGATTCTGATTCTGACAATCATAACTCACAATATCACATTTTCAGTGCTTAGGGCATACCAAACTGCCCTAAGGGAAGCAGGTAAGGCAGTAAGGCAGGCAAAGTCCCAAACTGAGGAAACACTAGCACAAACAGTAAAAGAAGGTGACAAGACTTTCTATAGATACATTAGTGAAAGGAGAAAGTCCAGAGGGGGTATTGCTAAGCTTAATGGAGAAAAGGGAGCATGTGAGGAGGAGGACCCTGTAAAGACATCTATCCTAAATAGATACTTTTGCTCAGTATTTACTGAAGAGAAGGTAGGGCAGGGCCCACAGCTCAGCATCATGGACACAGGGGGGAGGGAGGTGAGCACTACTCCCTTCACAAAAGAAAGGGTCCTACAAGAGCTTGCTAAGCTCAGGGTGGATAAGGCAATGGGACCTGATGGCATACATCCCAGGGTACTTAAGGAGCTAAAGGAGGAACTAGCAGAGCCATTAGCAGAATTGTTTAGTGAGTCTCTGAGCACAGAGAGGTCCCAGAAGACTGGAGAAGGGTTCATGGATCCCGCCTCCACAAGAGTGGTAGCAGGGAGGAGGCGGGGAACTACAGACCGGTCAGTCTTACCTCAGTAGTGGGCAAGATTATGAGGCACTCCTTAAGGAAAGGATAGTGCAACACCTGGAATCCATAGGGGCACAGGATCCAAGACAGCATGGGTTTACAAAAGGAAGGTCCTGTCAAACTAATCTCATAGATTTCTTTGACTGGGTAACCAGAGTGGTGGACCAAGGGGGAGCAGTTGATGTCGCCTACCTTGACTTCAGCAAAGCTTTTGACACTGTTCCACATAGAAGATTGATAAATAAGCTGGGTAGGCTCGGGGTGGGTCAGAAGTTGGTCAACTGGGTGGCAAACTGGTTGATGGGCAGAAAACAGAGTGGTGGTAAATGGTATACAGTCAGAAGAGATGCAAGTCACAAGTGGGGTACCTCAGGGATCAGTCCTGGGGCCAGTCCTCTTCAACATCTTCATTAGTGACCTTGCAGATGGACTAGAGGGTAAGGCTTGTCTGTTTGCAGATGACACCAAGATCTGCAACAGAGTAGATGATCCAGATGGGGTGGGCAGAATGAGAAGAGATCTGGATAAACTAGCAGAATGGTCAGAAGAGTGGCAACTGGGATTTAATGCATAGAAGTGCAAAATCATGCACATAGGGAAGAGAAACCCTGAAGCCACCTATAGGCTGGGAGGGGAGTTGCTAGCAGTCACAAAGGAAGAAAGAGACTTGGGCATCATCATCACTGATGACCTAGAATCATCCAAGCAGACCTCTAAAGCAGTAGGTAAGGCTAGGGGTGTTAGGGTGTATTAGTAGGGGTATCACAAGTCGTAAGAGGGAGGTAATAATCCCTCTGTACAAGACACTGGTTAGGCCCCATCTGGAGTACTGCGTGCAGTATTGGAGGCCACACCTTCACAAGGACATTAACCAAATTGAGGCAGTCCAGAGAAGGGCAACCAAAATGGTGCAGGGAATGCATCAGAAGACATATGAGGACAGATTAACGGAGCTCAATATGTATACCCTTGAGCAAAGGAGGGAGAGAGGTGATATGATCGAGGCATTCAAACACTTTAAGGGCATAAACAAGGTGAAAGAGTCTAACATGTTTAAATATAAGAAAAATAGCAGGACAAGAGGACACAGCATGAGATTAGAGGGAGGCCGATTAAGGGGAATGTGAGGAAATTCTTTTTCACAGAAAGGGTAGTGGATGCATGGAATGGATACACCACAAGAAGTGGTGGCTATGAATACAGTGCAGGGCTTCAAACAGGCATGGGATAGGCATAAGGGAGCAATACAAATGACTATGAATAGATAGGCCACTGACAGAGCAAAGGCCGATGGCACATTTATAAGGTAGAAAAAGAAATGGGCAGACTGGATGGGCCTTGCAGTCCTTATCTGCCATCAACTTCTATGTTTCTATGTTTCTATGTTGAAGTCATGTCTTTGCCATCCAATGATTCAAAGTGTGGTGCAAAAATATCGGGTGATGATAATGATGCTGTGATTGGAACATGTTCTTCACAGGACAGTATCCAAGCTGAAATTGTGGAAGTGGATGATGAATATGATGGTGATGTCAGTGATCACTGTTGGGAACTGGAGAAAGAGAAAGTCAAGGTGGCTGTGTCTGGGTCCGTTGATGTTAAATCCCCTCCTCCTCAAAAACGTTGTGATGTAGCGGTTCCTGTTGATGATGATGATGACCCAGTAATAATCATAGGTAGTCATGTTGGTCAGTTGGAGTCCAAGTGTGTCCAGCAAGAAAAATAATATAGTACACCCCCCATTTCAGTGGTTAAAAAAATGGAGTCCAATAAGCAGCATCAGGGATATGTTAAAAGTAGGGGATCAAAATCCCTTATTTGGGATTTTTTTGTCCAAGATGCAAATGATGAGTCAATCACAATCTGCCAGCTTTGCCATGTGCATGTGAGTCGAGGTAAAAAGGGGAGTCATCTGGGCACAGGGGGCCAGCATACAGATGTTACGAACAGGCACATGGCACTGTGGACTTGGCACCAGAGGGCAGCTAATGCCATAGTGGGGTGTTCACCCTCATCCACCTTATTGAGCATGGCATCCCCTTCCATGAGTGTAAGACCAAGAAGCAATCTCTGTAGTAGCACTGAAATAACACCGGAGGATTACTACAGGCATGATGAGGAGGAGGATTATGATTTAGAAATTTTGTCAAATGGTGGTCAGAGTAGCAGCAGTGGTGGTGGTGGTCTACACAGTATGTCTAGTGCAAGTGGTACATCATCCCCGTGCTTAAAATGGGGAAAATAACTTAATTTGTGGACTTGTCACCTGTGCACCCCTCTTCTTCACACACCCACACTCCATCCCTGGCCATTTGCAGAGCAGAGCCATTTGGCACACTGCATGCAAAATGTGTCAAAACAAGTCAGCCCATGTTGCAGAGTGTTTTTGCCCATAACCAGAAGTACCCACCCAATCATGCAGTGTCACGTGAACTTAATGCTGCTGTAGCTGGAATGCTGGCAATTGATCTTTTGCCCTTCTCCTTCATGGAGAATTCAGGATTCCAGGGGTTTGTTTCATGCACCTGTCCAAAATGGAAAGACCCATCCAGGACATACTTTTCCACCTGTGCTGTCCCTGACTTGTACTGGACTGTGGCCGACTCTATAAGACATGCCCTTCAACATTGCTCCTCATCATTAATCCATTTAAGTATGGATATGTGAACAAGTGGAAAAACAGTGGGGAGTTCATATTTGTGTATTACTGCACATTGGGCGCAGGTGCCGGAGGTTGTTTGTGCTGGTGGTAGTGGGAATAATCAGTGTAGTAAGGCAGACTGTTATGGTAGCAACCTTCCGGGAATTTGACAGCATGCAGCACTTGGAATGCACACTGTGGCCTGTTCCCACACTGGTAAAAACATGCTGGACTTGATACTGACCGAAACTGACGAGTGGCTGAACCCTCCCTGTCCCTGAGAGCTGGATTTATAGCAAGTGACAGTGGCTCAAATGTGATTAAATGCATCATGAATGGTGGCTTTGTTCGGGTTCCATGCATGGCCCACTGTTGACATCTGGTGTTCCAGGAGTTTCTGCAGCACCCTAATATAAAGGAAATGTTGACAGTTGCACGCCACATCTGTTCACACTTTTCATGCTCTGCAAAGACCCGTGACCAACTTCGGCAGCTGCAGATTCAAAACAGCCTCCCACAGCACCGCCTCAAGTTGAAAGTTGTCACGAGGTGAAACTCAATTTTATACATGGCAGAGAGGTTGTATGAACAATACAAAGCAATCTGTGAATACCTCATTATGCACACTAGCCATGACATTTCTGGGGTCTCCATTTCTCTCACGACCAAACAGTGGCATCTCATGGACTCTGTTATAACAGTTTTGAGGCCTGTTGAACATGCCATACAGACAGTGAGTAGCGAGTCTGCCTACATCAGCCAATCAATTCCACTGCTGCAGGTGCTGAGGCAAACATTGCTGAATCTACAGCATAGCCTTAATGATTACAGAGACTGTGCCAGCAGTGTGTTACTTAAACACAAGCTGACAGTATTCGACCACAATTGGCACATTCTGAGCATTCAGCAAAGTGACAGATTCATAATAGTAACCATGCTGGACCCACGATACAAACGTGGAATTGCATCACTACTGGAGAGAGGGCCTGAATAGGTTAAAAATGTCAGTGGGCAAATGGTGTGGTTTGTTCATGGGGCACAAAAGTCATGTGCCAAGGTCAGCAAACTTCAGCAGCATAACAAGGCTGAAGGTCAATTTGGAGTAGTACCAATCAAGTCCTGTAAGTTGGCTGTGACTCCAGGTAGTCTGTCATCAAAACTGATTGCCATAACCCACTTTGGGGTGCTTTCTGCCAAGTCAGGATTTCTGACATCACTGAATCTGGAGAACAGGATGATCAGTCAACCATCGGACTTTGTGCAGCACAGCGAATGGTTGACTCATATTTGGCTGAAAACAGGCATCCGTCAGTAATTGACGATCCTCTTTTATACTGGAGTGGAAAGGTCAGTAAATGGCCAGTACTGACCTCAGTGGCACTGAAGTACCTGACCTACCCACCCTCCAGTGTAAGTGTCGAGAAGGTATTCAGTTCTTCGGGGGCAATAGTTCGGGACCGTTGTACAAACCTCTCTCCTTCAAATGTTAGCATGCTGACATTCATAAAAATGAATCAAGAACACATACCAGCTCGAACTGCAACCTCTGTATTTGTACCCCGTCATGGTAATGGTTGTGGTGATGTGGGAGAAGGAGACCATCCTGGTGGCAGCATGAAATGGCCTACCATGGAGATGGATGATGAAATCATGGAGAAAAAAATCCCTAGTGGGCACAGTTCAGACATTGATGACTGCGAGGGCAGCTTCCTGTATGATGATGATGATGAGGTTGATGTTGGTGGGTTTTAAGTTAACTGGTTGAAAGGCTGTCACATTTTTTTCAATGGTATGTGTTTTGTTTTTCATAACGTAAAATCAGTGTCCCACACTGAATGAGTCTCATTTCATAATTTCATATTGGCAATTTGGCACAAGTAAATTCACAATCCTTCTGTTTTACCTTCCCCGCCTTGATATTATTTCTGATAAGACGTAACAGAATGTGTGCTGCTGTCATTAGCAAACACAGTCAGCCTCTTAAACACAACTGTCCATTTATAGTACTAGGTGTTAGCCACTTAAAACCTGCTGATTAAAGATATCTGCCTCCTGACTGAGAGTGAAATACTGTAGCTCAATACACACCATATCCAGCCACACAACCCGTGTGTATCTGATAGTGATAGGGAATGTATTGCAGCTGTTCCCATGTCCACCACCAGTAAACTGCAATCAGCCAAAGCAACCAGATAGTGAGAGGGAATGTCATCATGTGCCCATGACCACCACCAGTAAACTGCAGTGAGCCAAATATGCCAGATACTATCTCATTGAGAAGGAATGTGATTGTTTTCCATCCTGTGCCCTGCCCATGCCATGGCAGATGGAGACCGCATCCAGCAGCCACAGCCACAACAAGGCTTCTTACAATCAATACTTTACAGTGAGTATGTGTACTAATTCTTCATACTATTGAACTTCCTTGAGCTGTGTTATGCTTCCTGTTGCATTTCTGAGATGCAGCTGAGAAACACATATGGTCAACTTATTTTCTTGTTTCAGAGGTTAACAGTTTCAAGTACTCTCCTGGACTGGTGGACTGTAGTACTTTAGTACTGTCTACAACCACCTATAGGATATCCATTCCGGTAAGTATATCAATTTTATTTCATCAGTTCTTTTTTGTAGTTCATTTTTTCAAGAAAGTGTGAATTATATAAAGTAGATGACATGCACGTCACATGATATATTTTTCCTGCACATCAGACACTCTATTGGCTGCAACAGACCATGGCGGTGTTGAACAAAGTTTTATCCAGGTCGTGACAAGACGTCTTTTAAAATGTAACTTAAGTTAAGACATTTGGACAGTGTATGGGTTACATGAACTAAATTTGTGATTTGGTCTTGGCGTGGCTTACTGAGAGCTTGGTATCTGTTACGCTGGATATATAACAGACAGTAACAGCCACACTTTGAACAGAATGTGTTACTGCAATCAAGTGCTAATAATTTCTTGTTCATCTGTTTTTGTAGGAAACATTTCGGTGCTGTGTGCTGCCATCGGTGCTTTCTTCAAATAAGAAGTTCAACATCACACCCAGGCCGCAACAACTGGTATGAATCCCGACCATCAGGACTGGACTAGAGGATGCATAAAAAACCTGTGAAGAATTCACAAAAAAGAAAGCATTAATGAAGCTTGTTTCCAAATGATACCCCCCCAAAAAAAATACTTACCTTGACTGGCTTGACAGTATTCCAATGCCAAAATTCCTCATCAAGCCAAAAACTGTGCACTCCAAGTTCGACTGTATGACCTGTGATTCAAAAATGCAATGATTACATATATGTATATATATATATATATATATAGTAGAGGCAAAATTGCGATATAGTGACACTAGCTGAGCTGAGGGCTCTGTTAGAGGCCTTTGACTTTCACCTTTCACCGTATTAGTGCATTGAAATATCAGTCTTCAACTCTCACCCCATCATGTGTAAAGCAGCAGAAGTATAGAGAATGGGGTGAGAGTTAGGACCGATAACACCAATGCACACCTCAATGCCGGTTGGGGGGGTGGGCAGTGGGTCCAAGGGGGGGTTTCAACCCTAACAGCGAATTTCCTCACTTTTGTCGCTGTGGAACAACCCTAACTAATGCATTAAATGGAGTTTTTTGCCTCTAATTTCCCTTCTTTTTGAGAATGATAACGAGAAATAGTGAATGTAATGCAGCGGCAGGAGAGCGGGGTGATGTCTTGAGGCATAGTAACAGGAACAGCAACGCAAACAGAAGCGCTAACAGTGGCGCACATGGTAACACAAGCGTGAATGAGAACAGAAAGGGTAACGCACACGATGGCGTAGATGGGAAAGGTCTGCCACGTGATGTGTTGGCACATAGTAACATGGTGCCTGCAAATGGAAATTTCAATGGGCATGGTGACGCAAACTAAAACAGAAAGAGAAACAGTACTGTAGACACAAATGGCAAAAAATAACAGAAACGCAACCGAAAATGAAAACGCATAAGGATAACGCATTATCGTTGGCGCAAACGCCAACGGTAAGTGAAACAGGTACGGAACTGCAAGCAGAAAGGGCAACAGTAACAGTAATGTAAGCGCACAGGCTGGTTTTCCCCAAAACCTGCATAGAGAAAGACAGTGAGTACAAATAATGTATGCATAATAATGAGTATCGGAGCAGAAAATGAGAACTTGGAATACTAAATAGGTTATATCTCAGGAACCGTACGACGTAGAAAAAAAATGTAAAAGTCATATTATTTACAACTGACCTGGCTAATTTTAAAAATTTTCTGACGAAAAGTCCGTATCTCGCACCGTTTCCGAGATACGGGCCCTGAAAGGCGTGGCGAACGCCATAATGTTATCCTATGGGAAAAAAAGAGAAGTTCGGAGTGCCATAACTTTGCCTTCCTTGTAATATTTTTTCACCAAACTACTGAAAGGCACATCTGTGGGCTGTTGGCTGTCTTCCCTCCAAATTTCAGGAAAAAAGACCAAACCGTTATTTTGCAGCAGGAATCCAAATGATTTCTGTAATGCGTCGGGCGCCGTAATGTTATCCTATGGGAAAAACTGTCAACTTTGGAGTGCCATAACTTTTCCACCATGTAATATTTTTTCAATACAACACTGAAAGGCACATCTGTGAGATGTCGGCTCCGTTCCCTCCAAATTTCAACCCAAAACTCCCAACGGTTCTTTTGCAGCACAGTGCCAAAGAATCGCTGTCACTTTCCCACAGATGGAAAACTACTGTCGCAATTTGCGAAAGCTTTGGCAAAAAAGTTTGACACTTTCATGAGCACAAAAGTAATTTACGAAAGTACTTTTTCCAGAAATTTGAAAAACATATTTCTGGGGTGTTTTACCACAAAATAAAGACATGGCAAGCATCCTCAGGGTCCGACTAGGTGAATACAAAAATAATTAGGTTGCTAGAGGGTCCCAAATTTAAATGCCAACCATTTTTCTGATCACCAACTGAAAACAAAATGGCTGATTTGCAAAAGTAACAGGCCCATTTGCGAAAGTAAAAATGCATTTGCGACACTGTCGAACTTTTTCTTAACTTTTCCCATTGACTTATAATGGGAAATTGTTTTTTGAATAACTTTTGAACTGTTTAATATTTTTCACCAAATCTTCAAAAGACACATCGGGACTCCGCCACACATTCCCTGAAGATTTAGGGCCGGTCACAAGAAAACCGCATGCACCTGTATGCACGACGAGAATTCCAGAAAAGTGTAAACGCCATGAACCACACTTAAAACCCACAGCCGTGTATCTAACTGGTACAAAACTTGGCAGATGCCAAGGCCTGTGATTCTTGATCATGTATTACAAATGTCAGCCAAATCTGTCATACAGTTGCAAAGTTATTAAGGTGCAAAGTTTTGGGGTTTAACATAGAAATGGCTCCTCAACCCTAACTGTGGTAGCACTACCGTGCTACCATAATATATATATATATATATATATATATATATATATAGACACACACACACACATATATAGATATATATATATATAAAATAGATAAACCACTCTGAGGTGTGCGGTCGCACTCTGATATACACATGCCTTGGTGTGCATCAACCGCCCAAGACGTGCATATATCAGAGCGCAACCGCACACCTCAAAGGGGTTTATCTATCTTACAAAATGTCAAAATTGTTTTGGAGGGGGGTAAAAGTGCAGGTGTGTGGTCAGGCTCTGATATATGCATGGTCACCTGATGGTCTTTCATCAATTGATTAGCTTATTTTTTCAAACCCATTTTATAAATATATATATAATATGTGTGTATATAAACTTTTATGGTCAGGTTCTGTGGAAAACCCTGATGATGCCAGGTACATTAACTTACCAAGGGTAGTATAAGAGTACACATACAGGGCATCCTTCCTGTTTGGGTCAGCGCAGCAGACATTGGGCAACCAACAGCATCATCACATCATCATGGTTAACTCAATGGTTGGGTCATCCTTTGCTATCACATCATTTGGCAAGACACTGTGCATTTGACACAGTCCCACACATTGTGTTTTGACACAGTCCCACACAAAAGATTAATAGTCAAATTAACCAGCCTGGAAGTGGGTCCCAGGTTGGTAGCCTGGGTAAAACATTGGCTGGACAACAGGACACAGAAGGTAATTGTAAATAGAGTCCACTTTGAACAAAGAGGGGTTACTAGTGGGGTACCACAGGGTTCAGTACTGGGTCCAGTCCTTTTTAATGTCTTTATAAGTGATATTGCAGAGGGACTGGAAGGAAAAGTATGCCTCTTTGCAGATGACACAAAGATCTGCAACTGGGTTGATACACAAGGAGGCATGGAAAGGATGAGAAGGGACTTGGCAAGGTTGGAGGAATGGTCAGAAGTATGGCAGCTTAGATTCAATGCAAAGAAGTGCAAAATAATGCACCTGGGAAACAAGAACTCAGGGAAAGATTACACAATGGGGGGGAGGTAGTAACAACAACAAAAAAGGAAAGGGACCTGGGGGTAATCATATCAGACGACCTTAAGGTTAGCAAGCAATGTGAGAAGGCAGCAGGGAGGGTTGGGGGTATACTGGGATGCACAGGGAGAGGCATCACCAGCAGAAAACAGGAAGTTGTTATCCCTCTGTACAGACAGTTAGTGAGACCCCATCTGGAGTACTGTGTCCAGTTCTGGAGATCGCATCTCTGCAAGGACATAGACAGGATAGAGGCAGTCCAGAGGAGGGCAACTAAAATGGTGCAAGTTCTGCAAGAGAAGCCGTACGAGGAGAGACTAAAGGAGCTTAATATGTATACCCTTGAGGAAAGAAGGGAGAGGGGGGACATGATAGAAACTTTTAAGTACCTCAGTGGAATCAACAAAGTCCAAGAGGGTAGCATCTTTCAGAAAAAGAGACGTGCAAGAAAAAGGGGACACAATTTAAAGATGGGGGCGGTTCCGGGCAATGTGAGGAAGTATTTTTTCACAGAGAAGGTAGTAGATGCATGGAACAGCCTTTCTGAGGAGGTTGTGGGGTCTAAAACTGTGGGAGAATTCAAGAATGCATGGGACAGACATAAGGCAATTCTTGTGGGGGTCGGAAGAAATAGGCTGTTGGTTAACTAGGATCTGCAGCCTATCCTGTAGGTAGGGAAATGGGCAGACTAGGTGGGCCAAGCGGTCCTTATCTGCTGTCAAAGTCTATGTTTCTATGTTTCTATGTTAGCCCAGTCAGGACAAGAAGCATTACATGAAATTCCAACAGCATCAGCAGGTGACATAGTTCTTGTTGGAGTGCGTACACGCATGAATGAGTGCAGCATGATTTAATGGAGACTTTTCATTCCATTTTATGCTCTCATTTCTATTCATCTGGAGTCTGGAATTTTGGGACATAAGACAGCATCCCAAGATTTGTATGAACACTAGCCAAAAATATTCTACAGAAAATAAACTAAAAAAGTGGTGTCCTTCCCTTCCTTGTTATATTCCTACCTAATAATGTCTGTTTACCATGAAATATTTTTGTGCCTCACTAATGTTTCCTTTCTGTTGTGGTTTGTTTGTTGAAAAGCAAGAGTGAGCAGCGCAATCATCTGCTAAACAGCAAGTGTGCACTGTCAGGTGCACACTGCCTGGGCCAATGAAAACATATATGATAGCTGACTTGTTCCACTGCTGATGGTATAAAGAATAAAGAATATATATCGTATATTTTATTTGTACCATCATCAACAGAGGACAGGGAACCCCCTAATGAAGGCCTAACCGCCAAAATGCAAGGGTCATTTGTGCGCCTTGTTTTGCCATAAATACATTTGCACCAGCAGTGAACATTTTTTATTGGCATTTATTCATCTGGAGTGATGGATTTCTGGTTTTGTTAAGTAGGAATATAATGAGGCAAGGACACCACTTTGGTACTTTATTCCAGCTGTTTTTGGGCATTGTTCTTACCATTTTTGGGAAGTAAACAAGGTTATGTGAAAGAAAGAACATGCACTTAACATTATACACATAACAGTGCACAATGGGGGGGAGACTAACAACAATAAAAATGGACAGTGACCTGTGTCAGATGACCTAAAGGTATGCAAGAAATGTGATAAGGAAGTAAGGAGGGCTGGGGGACAGGGTATACTGGGATGCATTGGGAGCCATCACATTAAAATGAAGTCCAAAAATGGAAGTTCTTATCCTTATGTACATATATTTGGTAAGACCTCATCTTAGGTACAGTGGGCAGTGATGAGAGCATATCTCTTCAGGGATATACACAGGATGGAGGCTGTACAAAGGAGGGTAACTAAAATATTGCAGGATATGCACACGAAGACAGACGAAGAGACACTAAAGGACATTACTTTTAACCTAAAAGGAAAGGGGGCCATGATGGAAACTATGAAGTACCAAAAGGGAATAATCAATGTAGAAGAGGGTAGCATTATACAGAATGAAAGATGTGCACAAAGACTTCGACACGATCCCCCACTGCATTGCGCCTAAACCCACCTCTTCCTTGATCACCCTCCATTAGTGTCTCTCTCTCTTTCTCTTTCACACAGATGCAAGCACACACACACTGACACAGAAAATAATTCACACACAAGTAACAAAAAATACACCCAAGCTACAATATCCTTTCACACTCCACAAAAAAATCAAGCAAATTCAGACAAAAAAATAAACTTTTATATTTGCTTTCCAGCTTTCACCAGCTCAGCTAGCTCCTGCTACAGCAAGGTGAAAATGAAACTGTTTCACTTTTTGGCAAGATTAATTTCCTTCTGCAGCCTGAAGGGAAGCATGTGACCTGCAGACTGTAAAATTGCGTGAACTATGTGGTTGGTGGCCCATTGTTCACTCACTTTGCCTTATTTTACTGCGATGTGAAATAAGGCGAAGTGCCACAATGCGAAGTGCATTCAAAAGGGCAAAATTCCACCTTTGTGATACACTTCACGTAACGTTCCACGATACAAAGTGGGGGACTTTGTGTCCACTTTGCAGGTGGAATAATACTTTGCTGCATCTCTACTCAGGACAGCCCAGCTGATAGGCAATTTCTCATTTGCATTGGGGTCCAGTATTTTTCCCAGGATAAAGCAGCATACATGCATATTTCAGTGGGCTCCTGCTATACAGGGGGTCTTGCTCTTCACATTGTTTTGCTATGTATTTATTCAGGATAAACCTGAAGAAATGCAATCTAATTTTCAATGGGGTAATGCTTCACATTTCTGGAGTATACTTACCCAGAATAGCCCAACGGAGATGCAAGCTCTCATTTTCAGTAGTATCATGTTTTTACATATTTTCAAACTGTATGAATCTAGGACAGCACAGCAGAGATTCATTATGTGATTTTCAGTGGGGTCCTGTTTTTTACCCATTTTTACAATGTACAGTATGTACTGTACACAGCCAAGAGGCAACATCTCATTTTCAATAGGCTTCAACAAAATGTACAAAAATCAGAAAGTTCTGTGTAAACTGTGAGAAAATTCAACATTTCTATATAACTTTAGTGGGGTTTTTTTGGCATTTCACCCCTAATGTTAATATTGCTTTTTTATGACCCCACCTTATGATTAAGACAGGTGAAAATGTTTCAATCCCACCCAAAACATGATTTTGCAGAGCAGCAATGAAAACGCCTTGGGGGATTTGAAAAATGTCACCTACCTGGTTCATAAAGTGGGGTAACAAACTGGACTTGCTGAAAACTTGGGCCAAAAATATTAAATAACAACAAAGTTATGAGTAAAGGTTGAAAACACATTGAAAAGCCATCAGCTGAACTCATCTTGTTTTCAGACAGTTCACAGTGCACATTGGATGTAGCATAACTTTTGAGAGGAAGGGCTAGACCCACCAGATAGGTAAGTGAGGGGTGGAGGGGGTGGTGGGTGCTGAGAGAGTAGTCAGGGCAGGGTGGAGTGTGGGAGGGTACATAAGTTGATGAAGAACAATTTTTTTACAGGTTTAAAAAATATTTAAAAAAAGACTATGGGGGATTGTTTCCTTTATTTCAGGTACCGACACTGGAGATTGTGCACTCCAGTGTCAGTTTGTTGTTTTGTGGCACCAGTGGTGGGCACAGTATCCCATCCTGTTTGTGTGGACAGTGCAACATGGATTGGGCAAGAGGAAAAAAAGGAGAAGGATGCTGTTGTTTCATGGCACCGGGGATGGGCACCCCAGTGTCACATCCTAAGATGTGAGTGGGACACTGTTGTTTGGTGGCACGGGGAGTTGGCACTCCAGTGTTGCATCATAATATGGGGGGGCTGTTTAGTGGCACCAAAGTTGGGCATGCCAGTGTCACATCCTGTTTGGGGGGCAGCGCAACATGGATCAGGTGGACACACCAAGTGGGACCTCTGCAATTTGACACTGTAGTAAGCTGTGAGTTCCTGAAAAGACACCACTTGCTTTTGCAGCTGTTATGCGCTATCTTCCAGCTCTCATACAGTGTCCTCCTTGTAACCAATTGGAAGTTGGCAGTGACTACAGACAGCTGCAAGGAGCAATGGCAAGGCATACATTCACTCACTGATCACAATAATAATGTATATATCAGTTCCCCTATGCATTTCAATGAGACAGTCTGCAAAACACTTCCTAACTTTGATGCCAGTACTAATTGATTTGGAATGCAGACCAGCCCTAAAAACTGCTAGTCTACCGAATGATCCTACACATAATTATATAATCACCCAAGATAGACAGATGGCAAAATTCTTCAATTTATATTTTCCATCAGCATTCACAGAGGCAATAGGTGGTGTAGTATCAGGCACTGAAAATGTTATTCAAGGAGTAGCAAAAGGACACTCTTCAGGACATAACAGTATATAATATGTAACACCTAAAGAAGCTGAGAAAATGCTGAAGATGATAAATGAAAATGAGGCAATTGATGGAATGCAACCCAAAATTTTGAAAGAGACAGCTAAGGGGCTACAGTATCCATACTGTGCCACTGGCAATTAACACTTAGTGAGTAGATCAGAATTGCATTTGTGCCTCATAACTGGAAAGTGGCCCATGTGGTACTTATATTCAAGACAAGAGCCAGAATGGCACCAGGAGACTGCATCACAGTCAGAACAATTAAAAGTTATTCATAAGTATTTTTTTGTTGTTAATCTGTTTATTAAAAGTTTTCAGGTTAACAAACAGGCACACATTTTGAAATATGAATATACAATCTGGGGCCTGATATTCAAATAATTGCCGGGGTGCAAATCCAAGTTTTTCCATGCAAAAAGTTTTTTTTTTGTTGATGTGCAATACTGAAAAGCCTGATTAGTGTGGGTAAACAGAGTTTGAGCCCAGGAATTATTCGTTGGGGGGGGGGTTGCAGTATAAATGAAGGGGTGGGACCTGAATATTGGCACATTCCAATATTCAGAGTATGTGCACTGCACAAGGCCATTTTGCATGGTCCCCTTGCACAGTGCACATGCTGCCAATCCAAACCACGACTTACTCTTGTGCAACCCTAGTGGTTGTTAGAGGAAGTGTGGTGGCCCCTCTGACCTCCAACACAGTAATCTCTGGTGTCTAGTGGTCCTTCCCATGGATCGCTGGCCCAATATAAAATATAGACTTTCCCTGGTGTCTAGTGGCCCCCCTGCCAATCGCCAGTCTGATATGTAAATGTACACTTTCTCTGGTGTTGAATGGTCCCTCCCCATCCTGATCCCATGCCCAATGTAGAAATATGGTATCCTTTGTGTCCAGTGGTCTCTCCCCCACCAAATCAGCATTTCAATCTACACTGCCCTGAATGCCAGAACCAGCACTGACCATGTTGTCTGCTCCTGTGATCCTGCTATCCCTGTAACAGCTGCAGAACTGCATTTGGGGCACAGTTTCATTCTCAAAAACTTTAGCTGAGCAAGACTGTTTTTCCTCTGTGCTTTGGTGTGGCTGTGGAATAACATTTGTGTAGGGGTGTTGGCTGCAAGCTAACTGCCACCCAGAAGATAGAAGAGGCAGGGCCGAGCACCTTAAAAGCCCATGCTGACCTGAGGTGCGAGCATGAGTGGTGCGAGTGCCACTCAGTTGATATATTCATCTAGACACAGTGGGTATTAACTTGCTTGTTTTAATTAGACTGTTCTAGATTTTTTATGCTAGCCTATTGGTTATTTGCTAGATTTATCTAATTATAGCAATAGCCATATAGTATTTTTTAAAATATGGGGTCATTATGTTTGTATGATTTATTGCCTCTAATGTTTAGTTTTATTTGACCAGGGGTTACTATTTATAACCAATAACTCTGAAGAATATTATGCCTAAGATAGGTTACTAAAGGACTTTTCCCATTCTGCAACACTATTGAATTCTGTTCATCAAATTCCCAAAAATATTAAGTGCTTGGATAAGTTAAAGAAGGGGTCTTTGTACAGCATTGGGAATTAAGTTAAACCAGTTACTAATACCAATACTGCTTTAGTTGTTTTTACCATTATTACTAGCTGGTCTGTACTGCTTTTGGCTGGAGATGTGGAGACAAATTCCAGGCCCCCAATTAAAGTTAAACTTTCAAACAAACACCTCTGACAAATGGGTTTTTATCAAAGAAACAAGAGATAGAGGCATGAGTCACTAGCTACGACCCTGACATATTTAGTTTAACTGAATCTTGGATAAAACCCACAGTAGCTGACAATCTTGTTGCACTGGAAGTTTATAAGCTAACTTGAAAGGATAGCACTGGAAGGAAAAAAGTGGGGGTATTTTAGTATACCTGAAGCCTGATTTAGAACTAAATTAAGTTAGATCTACCTACAACTCCAGCACCGACAGTAAATGGCAGCTGCTGGAATTGAAACAGGGAGGATGTTATAAACTGAAATATTGTATGGTTTATAACCCTCCAAAAATTGGTAGAAATGTGCTTAAAGATTTTTTAAGGTTTGTTGCTGCCTTGCAACTTGGGGGTGATTTCCTGGTTATAGGAGATTTTAACATTCATTGGGACCCACAGATTGATCCAGAAACTGCGTCCCTGATAACAAATGCTGGTCTATGTCAACTTATGCAAACTATTGTATACTGGAATGAATCTGAGGAGTGACAAACATGCTATACGTGACTGGAAACTTACTAATAATCCAGTGAATGTTAAAAGTAAAGGTATATTCCCAGATGTGGTGAGTGAACATTTAACCACTTACTGCACCTGGAAATGTAAAAGGACTAAACCGCCCCCCCCCAGATTAATTTCTTTTACAAAATTTGCTAATGAAATAAGTGAAGGACTGTTAATGGACTTACAACAGATTGACTGGATGCAATCCCGGATATGGATGCTGCTGAGGATTATTTTACTGCCCCCCTCCTGGAATTGAAAAACAACCATTACCTTAAAATAACCAGAAGGGTTAGAGGAGCAGTAAACAAATGTATTATTCCTACTTCATTCCATTTAAACTTAGGGATGCAGCATGGAGACTTTTTAAATTAACTGATACTGGCACCAATTTAAATAGTTATCGAAAGCTCAGAAATTAATGTAAAATTAAAATTAGGCAAAGTAAATATAATTACCACTTAGATCAACAGAACTCAGAGTTAAATAACCCTAAACATTTGGGGGCATCAATAAAAGATCTCTCATAAATCCTTCATTGAAAGAGCATACTGAAGTCTTTTATAAAGATTGTAAAGAGTTAATTAGTACTCAGGAAATATGTGATGCTTTCCTAAATAAAATTCTTAGATTTAACTAAATACACACAATTTATGATCCAATTGGTGATAATGATACTTATCCCCCTAGGAATTTTGACATTTGCACTATTTTCTATTTTAGAGTTAAAAAATGCATCTGTTTAAATTGTTACAACAGATACCCATAGCTCTGGAGCATGTAAATTTGAGCCTAGGTTCCTAAAACTTATCACTGCTCACATTAAGTATCCCTTGACTACAATATTTAATTTGTCTTTGATTACAGGATGTTCCCCTAGGCAATGGAAGCAAACTGTAATAAAATAAATATTCAAAAGTGGAAGTAAAAAGGACATGGATAATTATCGCCCTATCTCATTACAGCCACCACTAGGTAAAAGTTTAGAAAAATTAGTTAATGAACATAACATGATACAAATAAAGGCTGAAATCAGGAAACAAAATGTTAATGGAAAAACAATAATTAAGGATTTCTAAAATGCAGATTATAGGAAGATCAGAGCACACCTAACCCTATGGGACTGGAAGAATAATCTTAATAATATGGGAGTAATAGAATGCAATACAAAAATAATGAACAAACTAAAATACTGTATTGATAAATGGATTCCAATGCGGAAACAATTTTTAAACAACGGTAGGGCTCCAATCTGGTGGAAAAGGAGTACTGAAAAACAAATGAAGATAAAACAGAAACTACACAACAGATACAAAAAGAGTCTGACAATAGATAACTGGACTCTTTCAAGAAAACTGCAAATAAAACTAAAAAGAAGATAGATAAAGCTAAGAAAGAAACTGAGATTAAACTGGCAATCAGTACAAAAGACAACAAAAAAATTTTATAATTACATCGGCTCTTTAAAAAACTGTCAAGAAGATATTAGGACAATGGAGACTGTAAATGGTATAATCAATGATGATAAGGATAAATCTGAAACCTTTAAACAATATTTTTCTAAGTGTATTTACCAAAAAGGTCATTAAAAAATAGGTATATATAAGAACTGAAGATGGGTGTCCCCAATTTAATGTTCAAAATGTCCATAAAGTAATAGGTGAACTGAAACATAACAGCTCCCCTGGTCCAGATAGATTATATCCAAAATTTCTGAAATAAATTATTGATCAAATTAAGGGTCCACTTATAACTTTATTTAATTGCTCCTTAAAAGAGGGAACTGTACCACCAGAATGGACTACAGCATACGTCACTCCTATACATAAAACAGGAAATAAGAAACACATAAATATTTATAGACCAATAAGTTTAACTTCAGTTATTTGTAAACTTTTGGAGAAATTGTTGCAACAATACATAATGATACATATTCAGTAAAATGCTCTCAGTGACATAAATCAACGTGGCTTTGTTACTGGGAGATCCTACCTTTCAAAGCTTTTGAATTTTTTTGAACCAGTGAGTGTGGCTCTGGATAATGGCTTGTCTGTAGATATTATATTCCTTGACTTTTCCAAGGCTTTTGACAACAACTGTTACACCTCCTTACTTGGACAATTAGTTAAGATGAATTTCGATAACATCATAAAGTGGATCAGTTCATGACTGTCAGATAGGAAACAGAGAGTGGTAATAAGGGGAAATCATTCATCGTGGGGTTAATGTAACAAGTGGGGTCCCACAGGGGTCAGTCTTGGGACCTACACTTTTTAACATATTCATTTCCTCAATGCAAGTGGATAACATGGCATGGTCTGCCATGTACGTGGACAATTGTAAAATCTGTGCCAGAATAAATAATAGGCAAGATGCATATCGCCTCCAGGAGAATTTGAATAAACTAGAGATTTGGGCAAATGAAAATAAATTGCATTTTAATGAAAGTAAATGCAAGGTAATGCATCTAGGGAGTAAAAATCAGAACTCCAATTATAAAATAAACAACCAGGATCGAACAGTAACAGAGACTGAAAAAGACCTTGGAATAATCATCAATAATAAATTAAAATTTGATTCTCACACCACAGCAGCAGTTAAAAAATATCATACAATTATTAGATGTATCCTCAAAAACATCAAAAGTAGGGCACCAGAAGTAATAATTCCATTGTACACCAGTCTGGCAAGACCATATATGGACTACTGTGCACCTTTCTGTGCACCTTCTACTATAAGAGGGAACAGTCTGATAGAGAGTGTCCAAAGGAAAATAACAAAAAAGGTTCATAACATGGAGACCAACAACTATGAATACAGGCTAGAACATCTGAACCTGTACTCAATGCAGTATAGAAGACTAAAAGTAGATTTATGTTATGCTTATAGTGCAGTCAAAGACAATTACCTTATGGAGACTATTGGCCTTTTTGACAAATTTGGAACTTTCACCACAAGACGTCATACTTTAAAGCTCAAAGGTGAAAATAATCATACATATAAAAGGCAAACATTTTTTACACAAAGAATAATAAAAGAATGGAACTCCTTACCAAATAGGGTTGCCACCTTTGGATGAGGCAAAAACTGGATCTTAAGCTCCACCCCTAGCTCCACCCCTTTTCATGACTCATCATGCATTGCTGCTTCTAGAAAGCCGATTGTTATATCAATAAAAGACAACACTTAAAGCAGCAGTTCAACAACAATCTTAAGACACTGAACTGCACCTGTTAAAATTACTTTCCTAGGTTCTTCCTAGTTATTTATTTACTTATGTATTTGTTGACCTTGGTTTACCAGATAAACACACAAAGAGGTAAAATAAATCTCATTTACAGATATGATCAGGTGGGGGGACAAGGGAAATACTGTAAATAACATACAGCAGTATACATGGTATATAATATCACATAATGAAGAAATTCTTTCCTATAATCTATACTTAATTTTTTTTCTGGTGCCATTTTTTTTTCATGTCCGCAGTACTATTTCAAAGCCAAAGAACTGACCATACATTTTTCTTGAGGAAAAAAAAAATTAACACTTAAACATGCCTTAATTCTGTTGGAGATGAACATGTTTACAAACAAATGAAAGTGGAAGATAACTGTTACAAAAGGTGGGGCAGTGGAAAAGATTAGGTTAAATGAGTATTAATGGTGTTAATGGCCATACTTTACACTTCCTTGGTTGACTGCTCTCACAAACAAAGGGCTATCTTGACAACAGAACTTGTTTGTAAGCTGGACTTACATAGATACATAGATACATAGACAGTGTCAGCAGATAAGGGCCTATGGCCCACCCAGTCTGCCCATTTGAGCTTGTAAGTTCAGTTTGTTTTCCTAGAAGTCTGTTTCCCCTTACCCCTGACCTCTAGAATTCTTTATGTCTATCCCATGCATTCTTAAATCCCGTGATTGTTTCAGCCCCCACCACTTCCTCTGGCAAGGTGTTCCACTTGTCCACCACCTGCTCTGTGAAGAAATTCTTTCTCATGTTTCCTCTGAATCGTCCTCCTCCAACTTCATCCCATGCCTCTAGTCCTGGAACATCTTTTTCACTTAAAAATAGTGTTTTCCTGCACCCTGTTTCTCCCTGTAAGATACTTGTATGTCTCTATCATATCCCCTCTCTCCCTCCTCTCCTCCAGGGAGTACATGTTCAGTTCCTTCAACCTGTCTTCATAGGACTTGTGATGCAATCCATGCACCATCTTTGTTGCCCTCCTCTGAACCTTCTGAACCTCTGACTTGCAGCTGAAACAATGAATGATATGACAAAATCTGTTTAAAATGCATGTCAGCTCTCAAAATTGCTCAAAAACTGGACCAGCACAGAGCAAAACCATATCACCTGATAGGGACCCTGAAAACCTGATCACCAGGTAAAAAACCTGACAGGAGGCAACCCTATTACCAAAACATATTGCAGAAAGTAAAAATATGACATTATTAAAAAAAAGATTGGATAAACATATGGGGAGAAAAAAATATATGTGCTACGTATGAAAGGAGGTGAGTTCACAATAGGATTCCACCTCCAGAACTTGTACTACTACTACGAACCTATGAAGGTATGAAACTTATTGAATACTTACAGTCCGGTGGCCTCAGAACTCCTGAGCATCTTGGCTTTTGTAAGTGCCATGATATGGGCATGACCTTGGCCAGGTTCACGGATCACACAAATGCAGCCATGGATGGGGCTTTGCTCACTGGTGCTGTGTCCGTGGACCTCTCCAAGGGCTTTGATTTAGTGAACCATGGTCTGCTGCTTGGGAGTTTTGGGGACATTGGACTGGCTGATTCTCCACTTAAGTGGTTTAGTAGTTATCTTACAGGATGGCCTCTGAGGGTGGGCTATGGTGAAAATCTGTCTAGTTGCAACAGGATAATGGAGCAGGGAGTCCCCCAAGACTTGATCTTTGAGCCTCTCCTGTTCACTTTGCTCATTGATACAATTCCTTCTGAATCACAAAATACAAATAATTTAGGTTGATGATATAATTTTGTACAGCAGCTCACCCTGAAATAATTAGTGAAACACTGAATGAAGATGTCTATGAATTGGAGGACTGGTTAAGGAAAAATCAATTGTCCTTAAATTGTAAAAAGACACAAAACATGCATTTTGGTTCAAGATCTAAGCTTGATAAAGCTTTTTGAACTAAATATAATTGAGTCTACATGTAATAAATTGGAACAGGTTACTCAATTCAAGTACTTAGGGATCCTGATGGACTAAATTTACCTTTCTCCAATCATATCAAATTAATACATCAGCAGGTAAATCAGAAATTGGGTGTTTTATACAAACTGCAGCATCCACTTACTCTACAGGCAAGAATGGCTAAAGCAAAGAGTATACCTCTTCCTACTTTGAATTATAACTCTATTCTTTTTACAGACTTACCCAAACAAGATTTATTTCTTTTGACCTCAGCTTTTCATAGCATCTGCAGATTTACATGCAAATTACCATGCCACACCCATCATTGTATGCTTTGCCAACATACGGGTTGACTTCCACCAAGGCTGAACAGCTTGTACAATTCAAATTGTCTTACGGATAATGTCCTGCAACAAAAGGACAACTCCCCTCTTTACTCATGATTTCATCTCAAAAAAGACGAACAAGAATTACATTCCAATGGAACAAACAGGTTCATTATTCCAAAAACTAAAACTAAAATGGGAGATCATGTCTTCTCTAACGGGGTATAAAGAAATTGGAATGAGCTTCCTGGGTCACTTCAGGGTGCTATTAGTCATTACACGTTTAAATTAATCTGTGGAAACATCTTTTCAGTCAATTACAGTGTAATTGCTTTCATCAGACTGTGTCAAATATTGTAGTATAATGTATTATTTTATTGTATTTATAATATTTTGTTCTTGTATTATTTGTAACATCAAGACTGTATTTTATGGTCCTGGGTTGTGCATGAAAAAGGGGCATTGGCTCATTGAGTTTACAAAAGTTTAAATAAATGAATAAAAATCAATAAGATACCATGTGCACTGTGTCAGTAAATATTACCTGGTATCCAGTGGTCCCCCCATCCTGATTTCCTATATTATATCATAGTACCAGCCCCTGGTGGCTAGCAGACCTCCCTCCCTATCCCTGATCTCCTGTATTATAAAGTAATACCATTCTCTGGTGGCTAGTGGACCTCCATCCCTATCCCCAATCCCCTGTATTATAAAGTATTACCAGTCCCTGGTGGCTAGTGGACTCCTCTCCCTATCCCTGATCCTCTGTATTAAAAAGTAATACCATTCCCTGGTGGCTTGTGGGCCCCCCACTCTGGCAGGTAGTGCCCCACCAGCCAGCTCCTTTCCCATCCTGACCCCGAGTCGATGACTGGCACAGCCCTCTGCTCTTCATCATAGCTGGCTGCTGACTGAGCTGTATAAATATATATATATATCTATATATATCTATATATATATATATATATATATATATATATATATATAGCACTTTTGGACACCTGGGCAAGTGCAAGGGCCAGTGCAAAGTTTGGCACTAGCTTTGCCCAGTTTTGAATATTGGGTTCTGATGTCCAAAGGTTTAAACAAGTGATGGGCCTAGGGAATGCAGAACAGCAAACCATACTCAGAAGCCATTAGTGCAATATTTATAAGCATTAAGAGTCCGTGTTTGTAAATGAAGGCCTTCCACAGTTTTGATTTGTAAGTGACTGTCAGTCCTTAATTAAAGATTTCATTTGGAACAGAAGTGCATAGCCTACATTTTCTTTATGGTCATAACTAGTTTTAAGTCTTCAAACCATTGTTTCCTGGTGGCAAAGTTATTTTGAGGCTTAGCTTGAATTGACTTAAAAGCTGAATACTTACTTAAAAAAAAATTTGACTTAGAAATAAAAAATGGATTCTGTACAGCTACAGTAAATCACGTCAAACAAGCCTCATTTTATGTTTTTTAAAATATCACCAGCTTCACAACCAGATGTGGGAAAGCCTGTGGATGTTTTATAGCTGGTTTTTGGTAAAGCATTTGATATTGTACGAGACAGGAGGCTAGTTCATAATCTCAAGCGCCTAGGTAAAACCATGGGTATAATGAAATGAATAAATCATTTTCATACCATCTGGTGCCTGAAATTATTGAAAACATACCATAATAGTAGATTATGATTGTTCATCAAAGTTCACAGTAAGATGTGCATTTGGTGTGTGTGTGTAGATATATGAAGGACATGCGGGGGGGATCTGTGTGAAACCTGATTTATCTATACGAGGACTGTTTAACCTTGGGTAACCCCAGGAGTGTTGTAAGCCACAGTGAGGTGTCCAAGGTCAAACAGCCCATGTGTAGATAAAGCAGGTATCACACAAAGTCCCCCTGCATATTCCATTTATGCAATAGGAGAGGACCTTGTGTGATTTTTTATTTTTATTTTAAAGTTTGCCATTTTTCTTTGTTTTGATAAGCTTAGGGTTTATTTTTATAAAAAAGAATGTGCTCCACTTCTTGTATGTGCCATTGCTATGACTGTTGCCATGGAGGTGGTGTTATGACATTACACCTCAGCTGCAACATGCCAGCTCATTGGTGGTTGCAATGACTGAGCAAAAAAAAAAAACTTGGACAACATGGCATCCACATTTAGTGAGGAATACTGAGGACAGCTTGTGGCAGACAGGTAAACTGCTTTTGCAGTTCTTTTCTTTTTCTTTAACTGTTTTTTTAAATTGTTTCACTTTAGATTTACTTTCTAGTGTTCGGCAATATTTGTTGTGTGACAGGTAAGCCGATGGAGATCCAACTACTACTAGTAGAGCGAGCAGTACTGGGAGCTGCAGGCAGCAGTTCTAAGCTTAAAAAAAGAATGTAATGGGTGTAATGAAATGAATAAATCATTGGGGGGAAGGAGGAAGTAGGCTGTTGGTTAACTAGGATCTGCAGCTTATCCGTTAGGTAGGGAAATGAGCAGACTAGGTGGGTCCTTATCTACCATCAAATTCTATGCTTCTATGTTAACGACAACTGTATTTTTTTTTTAAACTTCTTTTTCTTGGTAAGATAGCGTATACAGTTATGACATTACTTACATATTTTAAGACAAACATTACAAGATCAAATACATTTCCTCCCCCCATTTATCTTTTTTACTAATACTCTGTCTCTTTCTACTGAGTCTCCTGCTGTCTTCTCGGCCTCTAAACAGGCCGATGACTAACATTCTGAACAGTTATATTGAACAGGACTCATTGCATAACTTGTCTTACCTATTGATTCAAGGTTTTCATTAATTGCACAATAATTGTTCTAATGCTGGCATACCTTCAGTTTCCTCCAATAAATGTGCAAACGGCAACCACCTTGTGTTGAATAAATCAGTTTCTAGATTAAGCCTAGTAGATATGATTTCCATATTTCTAATTGTTTTACAGATTTGTATCCAGTTGTCTCTGGAGGGAGGTTCCGTTTTTAGCCATATTTGAGTTATGGCTTTCAGTGCAGCACCAATCATTATATTGTATAAATATTTTTTAGATTTACTTCACATTCCCCTGGGGTGCAGGCCACACATTAAGTTGAATCTCTCTGGTGTTAATGGTATTTCTAGAATTTTGGTGAGTCACATTTGAATCTCCGTCCAGTATCCTTGCAACTCTCTGCACCACCAATAAATGTGTGCTGGTGTCCCTCGCTCTCTACATCTCCTCCAACAAAGGTCTGAAGTATTAGAATATAAATGTCTTATTCTGTCTGGAGTTAGGAAGTATCTGCTGGTAATTTTCTATGTAAATTCCCTCCAGCTCCCTGATATGGTGGTTTTAAGGGTTGCTTCCCATATTTGCCCCCATTCTTCTGTTGTCAAAGTCTGATTTAACTCCTCCCACTGTTTCTGAATCCTCTCCACCTCCCATTGCTCGCTGTCTTTGTTTAAAACAATATACAGTACGGCTGTGACACTTGCATTTAACTTCCTTTTGTTGTGTGAATGTGTAAACTTGCCTCATGGTAGGGTGTGGCTCTGTTCATAATACATCCCGTATTTTGGAGTTGTGAGAAAGACCCTTGCTTGAAAATACCTGAATAGGTCTATGTATGGTAGTTGATATTCCTGTTGTAATTGTCTAAAGGGTTTCATTATTCTTCCATTATAAAAATGTATTGCATATTCTAGTCCCCTTATTGCCCATCTCTTGAATGTCAGATCTGACCTTGCTGGTGTAAAGCCCCTCTGTTCTCACAAGGGGATCCATTGGATCTGCTTGTCTGTGATCTGATACTTTTTTTTTAAAGTGATCCATTGTCTGAGGGTGTGTTTAGTTCATCTGTTGGCGATTTATCTTAAATCATGTAATGTGTTTGCTTCCCACCCCACTTTCTCAGTGTCTATACCTCTATTGGTATTTTGTTCCATAGCCTTCCGCACATTTTCTGTTCATGTGTTAAACATATCTATCATATCTCCTAGTTGTGCTGCTAAGTAATATTCTCTTAAGTTGGGAAGACTGTATCCTCCCTTCTTTTTGTCTTGCTAATAATTTCCAGCTAACTCCTGTTTTTTTTTTTAAGTGATCCATTGTCTGAGGGTGTGTTTAGTTCATCTGTTGGCGATTTATCTTAAATCATGTAATGTGTTTTCTTCCCACCCCACTTTCTCAGTGTCTATACCTCTATTGGTATTTTGTTCCATAGCCTTCCACACATTTTCTGTTCATGTGTTAAACAGCTCTATCATATCTCCTAGTTGTGCTGCTAAGTAATATTCCTTTAAGTTGGGTAGACTGTATCCTCCCATGTTTTTGTCTCGTTATTAATTTCCAGCTAACTCTTGTTTTTTTCCCTTGCCATAGAAAGTGCTTTAGTGCTCCTTCAAGTTCCCTCCAGTCCATCCGTGGGATTACTATGGGTAAGCATTGAAAAAGGAACAAAAATCTGAGGAGGATGTTCATTTTTATTGTGTCCACTTTATTGGAGAATGTTAATGGCAGTAATGACCATCTTTTTAAATCTGCGTATACTTCTTGTTTGAGTTTGCCAAAGTTAACCTTATATATGTCATTCAAGTTCCTTGGGATCATAATTCCTAGATAGCGAACCTTTGTCTGCATTCCATGTGCCAGGCAGAAGATTTCTACAATCTGGGGTGATTTTTCCACTAATTTGTATAATTTCAGTTTTGGTAGTATTTACTTTAAACCCTGAGCTCTGTCAATATCTGTCCAACAAAGATAACAGGTCTAGTAGGGTATTTTGTAGGTTTTTTAAGTATATTACTGTGTTGTCTGCATATAGTGAAATCTTGTTTTGTATTCCACCTATACATATCCCTCTATTTGGTTATAGTGTATGGTAGAACACTGTTGAGCATGGAAATCCATGCTCCCAACAGCGTTGTTATGCTGCACTAGCTACGTCATTGTAGCTGTTGTGCTGCACTAGCTACGTAGCTAGTGCAGCATTACACCTAGAAGGTGGGTGCGCGTGCATGGAAGCTGGGTGCGCATGCGCGATCGGAAGACCGGTGATGTGCCAGGAATGGCTGCACTGGTGAAACAGGACAGATGAAGAGAAAACTGCACACAAAAGTGAAAACAAGTAAGTGCAGTTTTAGTATGAGTGACCATACGTTATAAAAGACTGTGTATGATCGCTCATACACAACAAGGGTATTTTTCAACTCTCAAGGTTTCCATGGTAATGAGACCTCTCAAGCTACGCTCTCAAGGTCTACAGTTACCATGTAAACCTCTTGAGTGAAAAATGCCCTTGTTGTGTATGAGCGATCATACACAATCCTCTATATTGGCTCTAACTGCCTCTGCTAGAGGTTCCATACTAATGGGAAAGAGCAAGGGTGATATTGGGCATCCCTGTCTTGTGCCTCTTTGTACTGTATGTTAAATTGTTTGGATAATGTTCCATTGACTCTTACTCTAGCTGCTGGGTTTGAATACAACATCTGTATTGATTTCATAAACTCTTCCCCAAATCCCATTTGCTGCATAGTTGTTTTTAAAAAGATCCAGTTTAGTCTGTCAAATGCCTTCTCTGCATCGATCAGAATAGCTACCTGAGCTTCTTCTGCCCCTTCCCCTTGTCCAATATATTCAGCATTCTCCTTATTTTGTCTTTGAGATGGCATTCTGGGATGAATCCTGTTTGATCTGCATTTATCAGTCCACCTATTATCTTTTGAATCCAGTTAGTTAAGGTTTTAGTGTATAGCTTGAGGTCTTGGTTTAGTAGTTAGATGGGTCTATAGGATTTATACATGGTCACGTCCTTCCCTGGCTTGGGTATGACTGTTATGGTTGCTTCTCCCCATGATCTTGGTGTGACCCCTTCTGCCTGACAGTGTTTAAAGAGTTTCCTTAGTAAGGGTGCCATTTGTTTTCTAAATGTTTAATAGAAGTCTGCATTGAAGCCATCTGGACCTGGAGCTTTGTTTGTGGGTAAGCTTTTGATGGCATAGTGATGAGGCCTCCTCTTCAGTGAGTTTTGGCAGGTTGGTCATCTATAAAAACATCTGGGTATCGTTTCGCTACTGCTTCTGGTTTTTTATCTTCCTCATATAACTTCATGTAGAACTCTACGAATTTATGGGATATTTTATCTGGCTGCATTTAAAATTTCTGACACATATTTGTTTTATTTTTTTCTTGTTTTTAAAACCAGCCTGTCTGCCACTTCTTTTCTTAGTCTATATGCTAGAAGGGCCGAACCTTTACTCCCTCCCTTTATAATACCTATGTGCTGTGCAACTTAATTGTCACTCTGTTTTTCTGTTTAACATTTCCTGCAGTTCCATTTTAATTTTTTTTATTTCTTTGTATACTGAGTGCCTAGAGTTTGCTTTATGAGTGGTTTCTAATTCTTTTATTCTCTAGGTGTTCCTGTGCTGCTTGTTGTCTCTTTTTCCTGGCTGACCTACTGATTATTTGGCCTCCCAGGACCACTTCATAGCTTCCCAAACCACTGGTTATTCGGTCACTCCTTTTGCGTTAAAATGTCTATATTCCTTAATGTCTGCAATTACCATACTCTGGAATGTCTTGTCATTTAATAAAGATGTATTTATTCTCCATTGGGTTGTTTTTTTGTGTGTCTCTTCTACCCTTACAGAGCTTAATATGGGTGAATGGTCTGAAAATACTGCTTGGTAAATGTTACTCTGTTCTATGTTAGCAAACTACATTTTATGTACCAAGAACATATCAATCCTTGTGTATTTCCTCTGTGCACTTGAGAAGATGCTATAATCTCCCCCTTTTATTTATTTATTTATTTTTTTGTGAACTTTATTTCTTCATCATCGATCCTGAACTCTCTCAGGCTACCTAGCTTGCTGAGCTGCTCTAGCACCCACCGTGGCCCTGATCCTCATGCAAATTACTGCCCCCCACCAACCCATGCCAGACAATCCCCCCCAGCTCTGAGCCCCCTGGGGTGGGGCTACCATCCACTTACTTAGTCCATTATCTAGAATCTAGAGCATCTGGCTGGGTTGGCAAGGAGACTGAAGGGGCAGAAATAGAGACCTGGTCCTGGGCGTGTGGCAGTCAGCACTGTGGGGAGCCATCGCCTATCAGGATCAGAGTGTTTTTTCCCATGTTGTGTCCTCCCCACCCTCTCCCTCTCTCACAGCAGAGATGTGCAATGACGGCTAGTGTCTCCCAAGCTCTGCCTCACCATACTGCTGTGATGCTGTTTCCATAGCCCCCCTTGACAGCTGCTAGAGGTTGCTTGGGAGTGACACTAAGCCCTACACCCTCCATGGGAAGGAAGAGCTTTCCTCTGGATGCTCAGTCCCTCCCTGTCCCCTGCCAACCCCCAATGGCCTGGGCTTGTTCCCAAACCTGGGTCACCAGCATGGTGTTAGGTGAGGTGTCTAGTACATTAACCTTCAGTGCCACTGGGCCAGCTTCTTTCCCCCTTTTGTTGTTCTCTCCAGACATCTACCAGTCCCTGCTCAGTCATATACTTTCATAATGTTTGGCTCATTTTTTTGTTTGTATTTTGATTGCCCAAAGATCTGTCTGCCTGGGGATCTATGACTGTGTTGAAATCCTTCCCCCACCCATTACTACCTTGCCTGTCTGTAGTGTGATTATCTTCCTGAAGAGCTGTTGTACAAGTGAGGCTGCATCTGTGTTTGGTGCATATACATTACTAGATGTATTAGCTTATCCTGAATCATGCCTGAGGTTATGATCCACCTTCCTTCTGTGTCCGTAATTGAACTCTGCAGCTTAAATCCCAGTCCTTTCCTAATCAGTATCCCCACTCCATTCTTTATTGCGGAGGAGTGTGATGATGCAAACACCTTTGAAACCCATGTTCTCTTTTATTTTCTGGTGTTCTATATCTGATAAATGGATTTCTTGTTAGAATGCTATGTCTGCATTGAGCCTATGCATTTCTGTCAATATCTTGGTTCTTCTAGCAACTGAGTTAAACTCTTTAACATTGTAAGATATGATCTTTAGTACTACCATTTTTCTTTTCTGTGCATTGTGCTACTTGTCCCTTGAGTCATAGGTCTTATTTGTGTTTTCCTATTCTTTGATTTACATTCTGTCATGCAAGAAACTTTGATATTGTTAAACAACTGTAACTGTGGTTTATAACTATTTACAAGTGTCCCAACACTTTACATGGAATATTAACATCAATTCCAACTTGAAAGTGGATATCCACTTATCTAGATCTTCTGTGCTTTCTGTCTTGTTGACTTCAAGGTGACCTAGGGGTTGTTTACCAGGTTTCGCACTGCCCCCCTCTTTCCTGGTTCCTGGAAGCCCACACCTTTCCCACAATATCAGGCTAAACCTCATATTCTTTTAATGTGTCTGACCTTGCTTTTCCTCCCTCCCTTTGCTGTCAGTTCCCCTCTTTCTAGGTCTTCTCTAGACTGGAACTCCCTTCCGGTGCCAAGTGTGTGAATAAGGGAGTCCTCTGATGTTATGGCTTCTCCTTCCCCCCTCCCCCATCCCTGTGTGATATTGCCATTGGGAGTCTCTATAGCTTTGATATTTAGGGAGTCTATTGTTGTCTTCCAACCCTCCCACCCTGTTCTTGTTCCTGGTCTGAGGTTTGTTAGCACCTCTTCTCATTCTAATGTTTTCCCTGTTCTGGTATATCCCTTTCTTTGCCTTTTCTTCCCTTCCTAATTCCCCTACACATTTGCAGAAATTGTGTATTTTTCAGGTACTCCGATTCCATCTTTTGGTTTCCCCCTTCCCTCATTTTGCTTATCTTGTTTGCTATTGTCTCTTCCAAAGTCTCATCTTCCTCTAGTCGGTCATCTCATACTGATGTCATGGCGTCCAGGACAACCAGAACCTGAGGATCTCCTTTGTTTTCCCTGTATCCAAGGGTGAGATATGTCAGACTGCTATACTGGAGGAGAGGAAGAAAATGCAGAGCCAACTGATTTAGCATTATATACAGCATTCTTTTAGGTTGTTGTAACGTACCTTTCTCAAAAATGTGAATCTACACTGTGTCCATGCTTTCCCTCTCCTTCTTTTCACCTAGTTCCTTTTTCTTCAGCCCCATAAATAGTTCACCAATCTGCCTTGGTTTCTCTTTGCCATATATTTTGTACCACCGCATATTCATCTGCTGTATCTTCTTCATGAGATTCCTTCCCACGCTTTCTCTCCCTCCCTCCTCCCCCATCATGCTTCCTAACTGCGATGCCTCATGTGTTAAATTATTTGCAATCATCATGTAGCATCTTAATTAGGTCTCCTATGCCATTTTCTCCCTCTTTAAATGCTGCTATACCTTCCCATCATTTTCCCCATATAGAGTAACTTAATCTGTTTATTCTCACACATTAGTATAATTAAAATATTAGATAGAAGAGAAAGAGAAGAAAAACCCTCCCCAAATCCCTCCCACCACAAAAATCTAAATAAAGCTCTCAGTTTCTAACAGATTCATACCACTTGTTCACATAGCTCAATTAATCCGAGCAATGGTTCTGCTCAAATTAAGTTCTGTCAGGCATACCATGGTGTTGTCATTTTCTGTGATCTTGGCTAGTTCCTTGGGCATTCTTAATTGGTGGAGTGCTCCCCCTTGCCTTTTCCTCTGCTTCATTCTTCTGCAGAACCTTTCTTATGTCTGGGGCTAGATTATTGGGTAAGTCATTCTCTGCCCATTGTCGCTTCCTTCCTCTGCCTGTCATCTGCCACACTGTTTGTTTCAGTTCAGTTTCTAGATTCTCTACCTGGGAGTCTGGACACTCGATGCCCCATTTTTTTAAAGCTGGTGTTGCAGCTGCCTATTGTGTCTTATATTTGTATGTCATTATCTTGGTAAAAGTTTAGGTGGGCCAGATACCATACTTGAACTCTGATATTTCTCTTTTCCCTTAGCTGCTTCACAATAAATCTGGCTGCTTGATGTTTGGACTGTAAACCCGGTGAAAAGTCCTGGTCAAAGAATATTTGTTTTCCTTTGAAGTTGACCTCTAGTTGTTTCCATGTTGCATTAAGAATAGTTTCCTTTGATTGATAGTGGAGAATTTTGACGATAATGGAGTGTGGCTTAATAGTTACGTCTTTCGGTCGGGGTCCCAGCGATCTGTGAGCTTTTTCAATTATCAATGGTAGATCTTGTGGCAGATGCAACCTGGTTTGCAGAATATGTAATACAAAGTCATTCTTGGAGTCAAAGGCTTCTTCCGCTCCCTCTGGTGTGGCATGGATCTGAAAGTTACTGTACCGAGCAAGGTTTTCAGCATCCTTAAACCTCCTATATTTCTCTATCTCTGTCAGTTAAGTACAGTAGTATACAACCGTGAGATCCTGTCCCTCCTTGAGGTCTCCCACTTGTTTCTGTGTAGCTGTTAATTTTTTGTCCATTGTCTGCAGGTGCATCTTAAAGCAGCAGTGCAATGAAAATGGCTTAAACTTTGACCCCAACTTTTTTCTTCTTAATCGATGCCAGAAGTCTTCCAGTTAATTTTGGTGGTAAAATTTTCAGTTTTCATTATCATTTAAGAATTTTATGAAAGTTCTAAAATAATTATTTCTCAAAAAAAAAAGATTGTCTCATTTTTGAATATAGAAATAATATTGAGGACCCGAGGAGGATAAGAGTCCAGGCAAAAATCCAAATGTACAGTACACAAAACAGGACGCATCTAGAAAACCTAAATCAGCAGTTCTGCCAATATTTTTCATAACCATAGCAGAAAATTAGCTTTTTGGAACAACCTTTTTTCATTGCACTGCTGCTTTAAGGTGTGCTAAAGTGGACTCAATGGTATTTACTGGTGTGGTGACTTTTTTGAAGATATGAACCCCTGACAACTGTGTTTCTCCATTCTCTTCCATCTCGCCATCTGTCTCTAGGGAGGAAATCAATGCTGGAGACTGGGATTATGATGTCTGTGGCCTTGTCGCTCTCCCAACTGTTTTTCCTCATTCAATAGTTGCTGTAGTTTCCCCATGGGAGTCACTACTGTATTCCTATTTTGTCTGCCTGCCATTTCAGTAATGAAATCTGTCAAAGTTTTCTGGTAGTTTTCTGTTGAAAAGGTCTATTTGGTCTTTTTGCTGGTCTGAGTTTTGGTGCCATCAGAGATCCACATCTAGCTTTCCATGATGTTACCAGAAGTCCTGTGTTTGTTTTTTAAATTTACTGCTTTTCTTGGAAAAAGATCAAAGGAGTGCTGCTGCTGAGACATGAACTGTGGAGAGACAATGGAGCAGAGGATGCGAGCAGATCCAATGAGTTCTGTGTGCCGGAAGAAGAGAGAGAGTGACTAACATTTGTTTAGTGGTCTGGCTGCACAATGCTGATGTTTTTTTTAATGGTCTGAAAGAAGTAAATGTGTTACTGTAAGTGCAGGATAGATAATGAAGGTAATGACATTTGTGTGTGTGTGTGTTTGTGTGTGTGTGTGTGTCTGTGTGCAATGGACCATGTAGCCTGCAATGTGGTTTCTGTCTGGGTTTATGACATGCTGTGTGAGCTGGAAGTAGTGCCGGTGGGCGAGGGGAGGGGCGGAAGCATGACGTAGAAATTGGGTACATAAATGTAGGATGATGTAGTAACTGTGTACATAAATGATGTTTATTTACACAGTTACTCAGATTAATGGATTTATCACACTCCATTTATGTCCACACCTATTGCATAAAAAAATATAAATATATATATATATATATATGTATGTACAGATATATATATATATATATATATATATATATATATATATATATATATACACATATTGCAAAAACACTATGTTAATGCAGACATTCCCACCCCACTTTCTCAGTGTCTATACCTCTATTGGTATTTTGTTTCATAGCCTTCCACACATTTTCTGTTCATGTGTTAAACAGATCTATCATATCTCCTAGTTGTGCTGCTAAGTAATATTCTCTTAAGTTGGGTAGACTGTATCCTCCCTTCTTTTTGTCTTGTTAATAATTTCCAGCTAACTCTTGTTTTTTTTCCCTTGCCATAGAAAGTGCTTTAGTGCTCCTTCAAGTTCCTTCCAGTCCATCTGGGGGATTGCTATGGGTAAGCATTGATAAAGGAACAAAAATCTGAGGAGGATGTTCAGTTTTATTGTGTCCACTTTACTGGAGAATGTTAATGGCAGTAATGACCATCTTTTTAAATCTGCGTATACTTCTTGTATGAGTTTGTCAAAGTTAACCTTATATATGTCATTCAAGTTCCTTGGGATCATAATTCCTAGATAGCGAACCCTTGTCTGCATTCCATGTGCCAGGCAGAAGATTTCTACAATCTGGGGTGATTTTTCCTCTAATTTGTATAATTTCAGTTTTGGTAATATTTACTTTAAACCCTGAGCTCTGTCCATATCTGTCCAACAAAGATAACAGGTCTAGTAGGGTATTTTGTAGGTTTCTTAAGTATATTACTGTGTTGTCTGCATATAGTGAAATCTTGTTTTGTATTCCACCCATACATATCCCCCTCTATTTGGTTATAGTGTATGGTAGAACACTGTTGAGCATGGAAATCCATGCTACCAACAGTGTTGTTATGCTGCACTAGCTACGTCATTGTAGCTGTTGAGCTGCACTAGCTACGAAGCTAGTGCAGCATAACACCTAGAAGGTGGGTGCACATGCATGGAAACTGGGTGCGCATGTGCGATCGGAAGACCGGTGATGCACCAGGAACGTCCGCGATGGTGAAACAGGACAGATGAAGAGAAAACTGCACACAAAAGTGAAAAAAAGTAAGTGCAGTGTTATTATGAGTGACCATATACTATAAAAGACTGTGTATGATCGCTCATACACAACAAGGGTATGTTTCAACTTTCGAGGTTTCCATGGTAATGAGACCTCTTGAGCTACACTCTCAAGGTCTACAGTTACCATGAAAACCTCTTGAGTGAAAAATGCCCTTGTTGTGTATGAGCGATCATACACAATCCTCTATATTGGCTCTAACTGCCTCTGCCAGAGGTTCCATACTAATGGGAAAGAGCAAGGGTGATATTGGGCATCCCTGTCTTGTGCCTCTTTGTACTGTATGTTAAATTGTTTGGATAATGTTCCATTGACCCTTACTCTAGCTGCTGAGTTTGAATACAACATTTGTATTGATTTCATAAACTTCCCCAAATCCCATTTGCTGCATAGTTGTTTTTAAAAAGATCCAGTTTAGTCTGTCAAATGCCTTCGACCAGAATAGCTACCTGAGCTTCCCCTGCCCCCTTCCCCTTGTCCAATATATTCAGCATTCTCCTTATGTTGTCTTTGAGATGGCATTCTGGGATGAATCCTGTTTGATCTGCATTTATCAGTCCACCTATTACCTTTTGAATCAAATTAGCTAAGATTTTAGTGTATAGCTTGAGGTCTTGGTTTAGTAATGAGATGAGTCTATAGGATTTACAAATAGTCACATCCTTCCCTGGCTTGGGTATGACTGTTATGGTTGCTTCTCCCCATGATCTTGGTGTGACCCCTTCTGCCTGACAGTATTTAAAGAGTTTCCCTAGTAAGGGTGCCATTTGTTTTCTAAATGTTTAATAGAAGTCTGCATTGAAGCCATCTGGACCTGGAGCTTTGTTTGTGGGTAAGCTTTTGATGGCATAGTGATGAGGCCTCCTCTTCAGTGAGTTTTGCCAGGTTAGTTGTCTATAAAAACATCTGGGTATTGTTCGCTACTGCTTCTGGTATGTTATCTTCCTCATATCATTTCATGTAGAACTCTATGAATTTATGGGATATTTTATCTGGCTGCATTTAGAATTTCTGACACATGTCTGTTTTATTTTTGTCTTATTTTTAAAACCAGCCTGTCTGCCCCTTCTTTCATTAGTCTATATGTTAGAAGGGTCCCAAGATGACAGCCTGGGTAAAGAATTGGCTGGAGAATAGGACACAGAGAGTAATAGTAAATGGAGTCCACTCTGAAGAAAGGGGGGTTACTAGTGGGGTACCACAGATTTCAGTATTAGGACCGGTCCTCTTCAATGTCTTTATAAGCGACATTGCAGAGGGACTGGAAGGAAAAGTATGTCTCTTTGCAGATGACACAAAGATCTGCAACAGAGTAGATGCACAAGGTGGGGTGGAAAGGATGAGAAGGGACTTGGCAAGGTTAGAGGAATGGTCAAATGTATGGCAGCTTAGATTTAATGCTAAGAAGGGCAAGGTAATGCACCTGGGAAACAAAAACCCAGGGGAAGAGTACACAATGGGGGGTGAGATACTAACAACAACAAAAATGGAAAGGGACCTGGGGTAGTCATATCAGATGACCTAAAGGTGAGCAAGCAATGTGAGAGGGCAGCAAGGAGGGCTGGGGGGATACTGGGATGGCAGGGAGAGGCATCACCAGTAGAAAACAGGAAGTTATTATCCCTCTGTACAGACAGCTGGTGAGACCCCATCTGGAGTATTGCATGGAGTTCTGGAGACCCAACCTCAGCAAAGACACAGACAGGATGGAAGCTGTCCAGAGGAGGGCAACTAAAATGGTGCATGGTCTGCACCGGAAGACATATGAAGAGAGACTTAAGGAGCTTAATATGTATAGCCTCGAGGAAAGGAGGGAGAGGGGGGACATGATAGAAACTTTCAAGTACCTCAAGGGAATCAACAAAGTCCAAGAGGGTAGCATATTTCAAAAAAAGAGGTGTGCAAGAACAAGGGGGCACAATTTGAAGATGGGGGGCTGCTCAGAGGTAATTTAAGGAAGTATTTTTTCACAGAGAGGGTTGTGGATGCATGAAATTGCCTTCTGGAGGAGGTTGTGGAGTCAAAAACAGTGGTGGAATTCAAGCATGCATGGGACAGTCATAAGGCAATTCTAGGGGTTGGGGGTAGGAAGAAGTAGGCTGCTGGTTAACTAGGATCTGCAGCTTATACATTAGGTAGGGAAATGGGCAGACTGGGTGGGCCAAGTGGTCCTTATCTGCCATCAAATTCTATGTTCTATGTTCTATGTACCCCCTCCCTTTATAATACCTATGTGCTGTGTAACTTAATTGTCCCTCTGCTTTTCTATTTAACATTTCCTGTGGTTCCATTTTAATTTTTTTAATTTCTTTGTACACTGAGTGCCTAGGGTTTGCTTTATGAGTGGTTTCTAATTCTTTTATTTTCTAGGTGTTCCTGTGCTGCTTGTTGTCTCTTTTTCCTGGCTGACCAACTGATTATTTGGCCTCTCAGGACCACTTTCATAGCATCCCAAACCACTGGTTATTCCATCTCTCCTTTTGCGTTAAAATGTCTGTATTCCTTAATGTCTGCAATTACCTTACTCTGGAATGCCTTGTCATTTAATAAAGATGTATTTATTCTCCATTGGGTTGGTTTTTTGTGTGGCTCTCCTACCCTTACAGAGATTAATATGGGTGAATGGTTTGAAAGTACTGCTTGGTAAATATTACTCTGTTCTATGTTAGCAAACTCCATTTTATGTACCAAGAACACATCAATCCTTGCGTATTTCCTCTGTTCACTTGAGAAGATGGTATAATCTCCCCCTTTTATTTATTTATTTTTTTGTGAACTTTATTTCTTTACCATCGATCCTGAACTCTCTCAGGCTATCCAGCTGACTGAACTGCTGTAGCACCCACCGTGGCCTTGCTCCTCATGCGAATTATTGCCCCCCCCCACCGAACCCATGCCAGACAATCCCCCCAGATCTGAGCCCCCTGGGGTGGGGCCACCATCCACTTACTTAGCCCTCTATCTAGAATCCAGAGCATCTGACTGGGTTGGGGAGGAGACTGAAGGGGCAGAGATAGAGACCTGGTCCTGGGCGTGTGGCAGGCAGCACTGTGGGGAGCCATCGCCTATCAGGATCAGAGGGTTTTTTCCCATGTTGTGTTTTCCCCACCCCCTCCCTCCCTCAGAGCTGAGATGTGCAATGATGGCCAGTGTCTCTCAAGCTCTACCCCCACCATATGGCTGTGATGCTGTTTCCATGGGCCCCCTTGACAGCTGCTAGAGGTTGCTCGGGAGTGATGCTAAGCCCTACACCCTCCATGGGAAGGGAGAGCTTTCCTCTGGATGCTTAATCCCTCCCTGTCCCCTGCCAACCCCCAACAGCCTGGGCTTGTTCCCAAACCTGGCTTGCTGGCATGGTGTGAGGTGAGGCGTCTAGTGCCTTAACCTTCAGCGCCACTGGGCCAACCTCTTTCCCCCTTTTGTTGTTCTCTCCAGACATCTAACAGTCACTACTCAGTCATATACTTTCATAATGTTTGGCTCATTTTTTTGTTTGTATTTTGATTGCCCAAAGATCTGTCTGCCTGGGGATCTATGACTGTGTTGAAATCCCTCTCCCACCCATTACTACCTTACCTGTCTGTAGTGTGATTATCTTCCTGAAGAGCTGTTGTACAAATGAGGCTGCATCTGTGTTTGGTGCATATACATTACTAGATGTATTAGCTTATCCTGAATCATGCCTGAGGTTATGATCCACCTTCCTTCTGTGTCCGTAATTGAACTCTGCAGCTTAAATCCCAATCCTTTTCTAATCAGTATCCCCACTCCATTCTTTATTGCGGAGCAGTGTGATGATGCAAACACCTTTGAAACCCATATTCTCTTTTATTTCTGGTGTTCTATATCTGATGAATGGGTTTCTTGTAAGAATGCTATGTCTCTGTTGAGCCTATGTATTTCTGTCAATATCTTGGTTCTTCTAGCAACTGAGTTAATCTCTTTAACATTGTAAAAGATGATCTTAGTATTACCAATTTTCTTTTCTGCGCATTGTGCTACTTGTCCCTTGATTCATATGTCTTATTTGTGTTTTCCTATTCTTTGATTTACATTCTGTCATGCAACAAACTTTGATATTGTTAAACAACTGTAACTGTGGTTTATAACTATTTACAACAAGTGTCCAACACTTTACATGGAATATTAACATCAATTCCAACTTGAAAGTGGATATCCACTTATCTAGATCTTCTGTGCTTTCTGTCTTCAAGGTGACCTAGGGGTTGTTTACCAGGTTTCTCACTGCCCCCTCTTTCCTGGTTCCTGGAAGCCCACACCTGTCCCACAATATCAGGCTAAACCTCACATTCTTTTAATGAGTCTGACCTTGCTTTTCCTCTCTCCGTTTGCCAACAGTTCCCCCTTTCTAGGGCTTCTCTAGATTGGAACTCCCTTCCGGTGCCAAGGGTGTAAATAAGGGAGTCCTCTGATGTTATGGCTTCTCCCTCCCTTCCCCTTCCCCCCCCATCCCAGTGTAATATTGTCATTGGGAGTCTCTATATCTTCGATATTTAAGGAGTCTATTGTTGTCTTCCAACCCTTCCCACCCCCTTTCTTGTTCCTGTTCTGAGGTTTGTTGGCACCCTCTTCTCATTCTAATGTTTTCCTTATTCCAGTATATCCCTTTCTCTTTGCCTCTTCTCCCCGTTCCCTAATTTCCCTACACATTTGCAGAATTTGTATATTTTTCAGGTACTCTGATTCCATCTTTTGGTCTCCCCCTTCCCTCATTTTGCTTACCTTGTTTGCTATTGTCTCTTCCAAAGTTTCATCTTCCTCTGGTCGGTCATCTCATACTGATGTCATGGTGTCCAGGACAACCAGAGTCTGAGGATCTCACTTGCTTTCCCTGTATCCAAGGGTGAGATGGATCAGACTGCTATACTGGAGGAGAGGAAGAAAGTGCAGAGCCAACTGATTTAGCATTCTATACAGCATTCTTTTAGGTTGTTGTAATGTACCTTTCTCAAAAATGTGAATCTGCACTGCGTCCATGCTTCCCTCTCCTTCATTTCACCTAGTTCCTTTTTCTTCACCCCCCCCCATAAACAGTTCATCAATCTGTCTTGGTTTCTCTTTGCCATATATTTTGTACCACCGCATATTCATCTGCTGTATCTTCTTCATGAGATTCCTTCCCTTCCAGTGCTTTCTCTCCCTCCTTCCTCCCCCATCATGCTTCCCTAACTGCGATGCCTCACGTGTTAAAATATTTGCAATCATCATGTAGCATCTAAATTAGGTCTTCTATGCCATTTTCTCCCTCTTTAAATGCTTCCCATCATTTTCCTCATATTGAGTTACTTAATCTGTTTATTCTCAACACATTAGGATAATTAAACTATTAGAAGAGAAAGAGAAGAAAAACCCTCCCCAAATCCCTTCCATCACAAAAATCTAAATAAAGCTCTCAGTTTCTAACAGATTCATACCACTTGTTCACACAGCTCAGTGAATCCGATCAGTAGTTCTGCTCAAATTAAGTCCTGTCAGGCATACCACGGTGCTGTCATTTTCTGTGATCTTGGCTAGTTCCTTGGGCATTCGTAATTGGTGGAGTGCTTCCCCTTGCCTTTTCCTCTGCTTCATTCTTCTGCAGAGCCTTTCTGATGTCTGCTGCTAGATTCTTGGGTAAGTCATTCTCTGCCCATTGTTGCTTTCTTCCTCTGCATGTCACTTGCCACACCGTTTGTTTTAGTTCAGTTTCTAGATTCTCTACCTGGGAGTCTGGACACTTGATGCCCCATTTTTTTTAAGTTGGTGTTGCCGCTGCCACTGTGTCTTATATTTGTATGTCATTATCTTGGTAAAGGTTTAGGCGGGCCGGATACAATACTTGGGCTCTGACATTTCTCTTTTCTCTTAGCTGCTTCACAATAAATCTGTCTGCTTGATGTTTGGCCTGTAAACCCGGTAAAAAGTCCTGGTCAAAGAATATTTGTTTTCCTTTGAAGTTGACCTTTTGTTGTTTCCATGTTGCATTAAGAATAGTTTCCTTCGATTGATAGGGGAGAATTTTGACGATAATGGAGTGTGGCTTAATAGTTGCATCTTTCCGTCGGGGTCCCAGTGATCTGTGGGCTCTTTCAATTATCAACGGTAGATCTTGCAGCAGCTGCAACCTGGTTTGCAGAATATGTAATACAAAGTCATTCATGGAGTCAAAGGCTTCTTCTGCTCCCTCTGGTGTGGCATGGATCTGTAAGTTGCTGCACTGAGCAAAGTTTTCAGCATCCTTAAACCTCCTATATTTCTCTATCTCTGTCAGTTAAGTACAGTAGTATACAACCATGAGATCCTGTCCCTCCTTGAGGTCTCTCACTTGTTTCTGTATAGCTGTTAATTTTTTGTCCATTGTCTGCAGGTGCATCTTAAAGCAGCAGTGCAATGAAAATGGGTTGAACTTTGACCCCACCTTTTTTTCTTCTTAATCCATGCCAGATGTCTTCCAGTTAATTTTGGTGGTAAAATTTTCAGTTTTCATTATCATTTAAGAATTTTATGAAAGTTCTAAAATAATTATTTCTCAAGAAAAAAAGATGGCTGCCTCATTTTTGCATAGAAATAATATTGAGGACCCAAGGAGGATAAGAGTCTAGGCAAAAATCCAAATGTACAGTACACAGCACAGGAAGCATCTAGAAAACCCAAATCAACAGTTCTGCCAATATTTTTCAAAACCATAGCAGAAAATTAGCTTTTTGGAACAACCTTTTTTCATTGCACTGCTGCTTTAAGGTCTGCTAAAGCAGACTCAATGGTATTTACTGGTGTGCTGACTTTTTTGAATATATGAACCCCTGACAACTGTGTTTCTTCATCCTCTTCCATCTCCTCAGCTGTCTCTAGGGAGTAAATCGATGCTGGGGACTGGGATTGTAATGTCCATGGCCTTGTCACTCTCCTAACTGTTTTTCCTCATTCAATAGTTGCTGTAGTTTCTCCACGGGAGTCACTACTGTATTCCTATTTTGTCTGCCTGCCATTCCAGTAATGAAATCTGTCAAAGTTTTCTGGTAGTTTTCTGTTGAAAAGGTATATTTAGTCTTTTTGCTGGTCTGAGTTTTGGTGCCATCAGAGATCCACATCTAGCTTTCCACAATGTTACCAGAAGTCCTGTGCTTGTTTTTAGAATATACTGCTTTTCTTGGAAAAAGACCAAAGGAGCGCTGCTCCTGAGACATGAACTGTGGAAAGAGAATGGAGCAGAGGAGCCGAGCTGACCCAATGAGTTCTGTGTGCTGGAAGAAGAGAGAGAGTGACTAACATTTGTTTAGTGGTCTGGCTGCACAATGCTTATATTGTTTTAATGGTCTGAAAGAAGTAAATTTGTTACTGTAAGTGCAGGATAGATAGGGAAGGTAATGACAGTTGTTTGTGTGTGTGTGTGTGTGTGTGTGTGTGTGTGTGTATGTGTGCAATGGACCATGTAGCCTGCAATGTGGTTTCTGTCTGGGTTTATGACATGCTGTGTGAGCTGGAATTAGTGCCGGTGGGCAAAGGGTTGGGGGTGGAAGCATGACGTAGAAATTGTGTACATAAATGTAGGATGATGTAGTAACTGTGTACATAAATGATGTTTATTTACACAGTTACTCAGATTAATGGATTTATCACACTCCATTTATGTCCACACCTATTGCATAAAATAAAAAAAAATAAAAATATATATATATATATATATATATATACACATATTGCAAAAACACTATGTTAATGCAGACATTAGGGCTGAAGAATGCAAAGCGCACAAAGTAGGGTTTTGGGTCTCTTGAGTATTGGTGAATAATTGGTGGGGGTTTCCTTATGATTGTTAGTACTAGTGCCCATCCCTGTCCTCCAGTCCATAGCCTCCTGTCTGAAGCACAAGATACAATTTCAAGCCAGTGCCTCATAGTGATACACTCTTCAAAGGTAGAGAAGTATGGCTTGCCAAAAGTTGCCAATAGAATCTGTCATAGATTTCCTCATGCATGGGCCCTGTGGCCCCTACGTGAAGAAAAGAGATCACATCTGACTTTGCTGAGGGAAGGAGGGGATCATTAGGGTTGAGAACTCCAAGGAAGACCCCACCACTGATTCGCCAATGCTCTGGCGACCCAAAACTCTAATGTTTTTCATTTCCCTACTTTGTGCACTTTGCATTCTTTGACCCTAATGTCTGCATTAACAGTTTTTGCAATTAATTCCCCTTCATTTTCTGATAAGGGAATCATATCCTAATTTGTACAGGTCCCTTTGCGGCCTGTGCAAAATAAAATGAATACAATATTGGAGGCAGTCCTGACCCAGTGCATGGGTCCATCAGGCCTTGACATGCATATCAATACCTTGTGAGGGAAGGCTTGCCAGACCCCCACAAGGTGTCATGTGTGTGCCAAAACACTGCTCCATCCCTCTCCAGGCTGGGACTGGGGCTGCACCCTACAACACCCTCCCCACCATCCCAGGCCCATTAAATTGTCCCACTGAGATCACACATGCACTCAGGTCACTGGCACAGGAAAGCAACATGGTCCTCTTTGGGCCAACTTCATTTTTTTGTGACATTCTGACCCCAAAATTTCAACAGAGTCTTTTTATGATCCCTCCTACTGTGCTTGACAGGTGTCATTTAAATATCATGCCAGACAAAAAAATTTTTGAAATTCAAAATCTTTATTAATTTTATAATAAGCAATAACAACAATAACAACACATAATGGAGTATTGTGACAATATATTGGGAGAAATTAACTATCCCTTCCCCCACTAACTCCCCCTCCACCCCCCCGAATGCCCCTACCCTGGAATGTGCCCCTAAGGAGTTATGAGAAAAATGTATCTGGTTATGGAGTGTGCATGAGGAGTCACAAGACATGACCCTTAATGCAGACATAGTGCATAAAGTTTACCCCACTTTTTATCAAACAAAGTAAGTCTATTCTTAGAGCTGGCAAGCAGATGTTCAGTCTGGAAAAACACTGAAAGGTCATTCAGCCATTCATTGTGGGATATGGCTAACTGATCTCTCCAGTGCTTGAGTACTAGTTTTTTGACCACCATAGAAATTAAAGCTATGTGATATTTCCATTCTTTAACCCTCATGTATATTAGTGTACATGCTTAGAATAAAGATCTCCACCGTGAAAAGGTTTTCCAGACCCAATATTGGATCCAAGTTGGACTGAATGATTCATCACAGAGGGTGACTATATCACAATGCCAGAAGATATGTAGTAAGTTCCCTTCTTCCTTACTGCATCTAGTGCATAAGGAATTAGGAAGGTGTCCAATTTTAGCTAATTTGACAGGAGTATAATATAGATTATGCAAGATATGATATTGAGTGAGCTGAAACTTATCTTGGGAGTTATAAATGTGGAGGTCCTGCCAGACCTTAGCCCAGTCAAAAACTACCTTGGGCACTAAACAGGTCCATCCTTTAGAACTGGGTAAGGGATCTTGGTTGCCAAGAGACAAAAGATAGGCATATAAAAGGGACAGGCAGTGGGGTTTGAAAGATAACTCTTGGAAGCTGTCCAGAATAGGTTGTAACTTAGAGGATTGAGAGGAACTACCAAAGGTTTGGCCAATTAAGTGTCTCAGTTGGAAGATCTTGAAAATGTGCACAGGAGGTAGATAACATTTCTCTAAGATACTGGGAGATGAAAGAAGGGAGTCAGGAGCATAAAGCTCTTCTACTGTGGAATTCAACTTCCTGACTTGGGGAGATCTTGTAGAAGGGACAGAATTGAGAAAAGACTTTAAGTGAGGTCCCAATGACAGAATGATGAAAGGGATCAGGTAAAGCTTTCCATGGATGATAATAAGCGACAGAAGAATATAAGTGGTGCTGTTTTAAGAGTTGAATTTCAAGTTGTAGCCAAATAGGTGTGGAATCCTCTGTAGGGTTGGTAAGCCATTTGTCAACCTTAGCAAAGTGGCTGGCCCAGTAATATAAGAGAAAGTTGGCAAGGCAGAGACCACCTGACTCTTTGGGAAGACTCAGTTTAAGGAAAGAGCATCTGGGTTGTTTGTGGATCCAGACAAATCAGGAAATGATAGAGTGGATATTTTGAAAAAAATGAAAGGGGGAGCCAGATATTCAGCATGGATATAGAAAAGCCTAGGGATGACATTCATCTTTATGATATTAATACATCCCCACAAAGATAGTGGGAGAGATTCCCACCTTTGGAGATCTTGTTGGAGAGTGACCTCTAGGTCATACAGATTTAACTTCTTGGTAAGAGCTGGGTCAGTGGAGAGGAAGATACCCAAATATTTAAGTGAGTGGGGGGACCATTTAAGATCATAGTGATTAAGCCTTGTGGTTAACATGATTTAAGGGGAACATTTTTGTTCTAGTGAGGTTGAGTTTATAGTTGGAGAAATGACTATATTGGGCTATTACATCCAATAAAGATTTCAGAGAAGCTGCAGGATATTCTAGATGCAGAAGAACATCATCTGCATAAGCAGAGAGGGTAAGAGTTTGGTTAAGCAATGATATGCCATGTATATTGGGTGACGACTTGATATGATGAAGGAGGGGTTCCAGATAAAGACTGAAAAGAAAGGGTGAAAGGGGGCATCCTTGCCATGTGCCCATGAAGTGGGGAATTGTGGAGAAAAGACCCCATTACAGTAAATCCTAGCCGGTGGAGAGGAGTATATATAGCCTGGATCCACTGAATGAAAAGAGCGGGAAGCACATTCTTCTCAATGTTCACCAGAGAAACTCCTAGTCCACTCTGTCAAAGGCCTTTTCAGCATCTAGGGAGACCAGAGCCATTGGAGTTTGAGAAGAGTGGGCAGCCTTGAATATATGAGTGAGTTTCCTGAGGTGGTCTGAGGAGGAGCGACCTGGAACAAAGCCCACTTGTTCCAGGCTAAGAAGGTGAGACCAAACTCTCCTGATGCGTCTAGTGAGTATCTTGATCAGAATCTTAATATCACAATTTAAGAGGGAAATCAGCCAGTAGCTGGACAGGGATGTGTGGGGTTTATCTGGCTTTAAAAGGAAAATTACAGTCGATTCTAGTAACGAGGGATCAAGGAGGTCAGCTTTAAGGACATGATGGTATAATTTGAGCAAGTGGGGAGCTAACTCCTTAACAAGATCTTGTAAAAATTGGAGGGAAAGCTATCAGTGCTTTATCTGGGGCTAGTTCTTGAATTGCAGCCTTCACTTCTTCCAGAGTGATAGGTTCTGTCAAGGAGAGCTGTTGGTGAGCAGATAAGCAGAGAAGAGTAAGAGAAGCTAGGCAGGTGTCTATATCTTGGGAGGGCACCGGGAAGACCCTTTTGCCATACAGGGAGTGGTAAAAATCTTCAAAAACCTTAGCAATGTCTCTGAGGGCCATTTTGGTGGATCCATCTGGGGCCTGAATGGAGGGTATAAGTCTAGAACTTTCTACTTTATGGAGATGAAGAGTTAAGAATTCACCATCCTTTTTCACCTTGGTCTATGTTGGATGTCTTGGTTTTCAAAAGGGCATACTCTGCCTTTTCTCTTATTAGATCAGCATATTTGTTCCTGAGAGCTAGCAAACCTGATAGAGTCGGGAGAGGTGGATGATGATAAAAACAGCTCAGCCACCGTTATTTGGGCTAAAAGGGACAAAGCCTCTCTTTCTCTCGTCCTCTTCCTCCTAGAGGCTAACTTGCTGAACTCACCCCAGAGATAGCATTTAAGTGTGCACCATATAAGATATTCTCTCTGAACTGAGCCCTTGTTAGAGTCCATGAAAATTTTGATAGAGGATTGAATTTTAGAGACAGTGGTTTTATCTTTTAACAACTGAGTATTCAGCTTCCACGACTTATCTGACTGCATTTCTGGGATGGAAGAAAGAACCATCCAAACCAAAGAATGATCAGAAAGAACAATTGGTTCAATTCCTGTATGGCATATATTGGTCAGGAGGGGAATGCTGATCAGTACATAATCCAGTCTGGACCAGGATCGGTGGAGGGCAGAGTGATAGGAAAAGAGACGGTGGGATGGGTGAAGTAGGCACCATGGGTCACAGAGCCCAAGTGTGGCCATAAAGTCATGTAATGCCCTTTGAGGCACAGAGGGGGGGTCTTAGTGGTCGGTGAGACCTGTCCAAATCCTGAGAAGGGGGGATGTTCCAATCCCCCTTAGGATTAAAGAGATGGGAAGGAAGTGGGCAATTATACTGGCAAGGTCCATAAGAAACAATGGATCCCCCGACGGGGCCATATATGGAACCTAGTACCACTGTAGAACCCACCAGAGAGCCCTTAACTAAGATATACCTACCATTGGGGTCTACCACCGAGGAGTCTGCCTGGAAGGGGATCGTGTTCCTAACAAGTACAGCAACCCCTTTACTCAAGAAGGAAACCCCCGAGGCAAAACATTGGGATATCCCCTGTCTGCACAGCCAAATAGCCTCACTCACCAACAAATGAGTTTCTAGCAATAAAATAATATCAGCATTAAGTAGGGCACAATGCTTTAGCACTTGGCACCTCTACATGGGATCCCTGATTCCCCTGACATTCCTGGTGACTATTTTACATGAGGTGATTGCCATACCTAAGACTTAACCAGGTCAGCAACTGGAGATAAGAAAAGGGAATGACTCTCCATGGGGCACATTCCAACCCACCCCCTCCCTCCCACCCATCCAATGCTACTATAGCAGACTCCAGACATGACAGCCACAGTAAATTAAGAACATGTGTGATAACAAGGAACACACCCAGGCAAAACACCCTCTCCCCCCTCCAATCAACCCAATTATAATACCAGACTCAGAAACCTGGACTGCATCGAATATTGTGTGTAACCGAATAACTCCCACCCACCCACTCATCTCAAAAACAATCCAGAAGCAAGCACAAACCAGTCGAGTGACTGGTAAACATAAAAACATCCCATCCCCAAACCCTAAACAGGTAACTACTATAAAATTCAAATGGCTATATACAAAGGACTTACACAATAGGCAAGTGAATCTGACATGGCAAACAATTAAGTGTAAAGTCCGACCCCTACGGCTTCCTTGCCAAAAGTCCCAGCCATAAACTAAGGAGAATATAGAAGTGATAAGGCAGAAAGCACCCCCAATTGACTCAGGATGTAATACAGCATCGCCTGAGCCTACAGAAATTGGAACAATACATATCTTCACCCCCAGGCACAGCTCGCAGCCAGGGTTCCATTCTATCCTACAGAAACCAGTATACGGTTCCATGTATGGCCTAAGGGAAATACTATTATGTTCTGTTAGGCAAGGAGGCCAACTAGGAGTATGAGTTCCAGAGTGTTAAAAATGGGGATTGACTCCTGAGGGATGAATGTTATATAGAACCCCAAGCCAAGCGTAACTGCACAAAGGAGCACCTCTTAAAAGTGACAAATGACATAGGAGAAGCAAGTAAAGTAAGGGGTTCTATTGTCAAATTAGGGTAATGTATTACAGTGGGCAGGCCTGGAACCTGTGGAATAGAAGTTATGCCTATACATAGCTCTCGTATCAAAAAATAGGTAATAGGTTACGAATAGCACTGTCCATGAGTAGGCAATACAACCAATATGGGCAGACTGGATGGGCCTTGCGATCCTTATCTGCTGTCAGTTTCTATGTTTCTATGTTTCTAGGTTCTATGTTTCTATGTGTCTATATCCTTTTATCTCAGTACTCCTATAAGGGAAATAAGAAAGAATAAAAAAAAAATTACTTGCAGTTAAGAAAGACCACGCCATTTCAAACTGGGCCAACAGGAAAATGCCCAGGGGAAGGGTACTGCTGCAGGACCTAGAGGCGTTCCACCTAAAAATCTGACCCTGGGGAACTTTCCTCTGAGTGGTAGATCCATCCGGGTACAAAGGGACCCTCCACCTGGGCAGTTTCCTCAGGATGAGGCCGAGCCGTTCTTAAGACCAGGAAAGGCCCAAGACCCATACAACTCCCCCCCTAACCAAAAGCACCCTGTGGACTGACAAGGAGAGACCCAAAGCCAAACAGGTAATCTTTCACAGTCAGAAAACAGACTTTAAGTATGAAAATGCAGATGTAAAAAACCTATAGACTGCTAAAATAATTCAGCCAGTTTTAAATAGATCAGTTAGCGTGGAGGATAAATCGGATTATGGCTACACAGGGGAGTCATAGGAGAGCCAGATGCCTTTAATGGAGACTTGCAGTCATGCCAGGTAAAGCATTTTAAAAGGTATACCAGCAGCAATCAGCTTGGTGACTGTAGGATGAAAAGCAGAGTGTTTCTGGCAGGTCTCAAAGGGAAGATCTTGTGTGATGCGAAGCTTAGAGCCCTCCCAAGCAATGGATTGAAGCTCACGCACTTTGTTGAGAACATGTTGTTTTTCAATGAAGCTGAGAAATTTTAAGATGATAGGTCATGGGGAGGCTCCTGGCTGTGGCTTGGGTCTAAGAGACCAGTGTGCTCACTTGATTTGTTATGTAGGGTTGAGCAGTGAAGGGCCTACAATTTTCAGGAGAAGCTTTTGGAGAAAGGCGATGGTATTTGGGCATTCTTCTGATTCCAGGAGGCTGATTATTAAAATGTTATTACACCTGCTTCTCCCTTCAAGGTCCTCTGTTTTTAGTTCTAATTGCTAGACCTGTTGGGGCAGATGCACAATTTCAGGGTCAATCTTCTCTTTCCATTTTTCAAGGGAGGAAGAGTGGGCTTCTGAGTCCCCCACCCTTCTGTTCAAGTCTGCCAGATCTCCGTGGATAGTCTTGAGCTCAGTGGAGATATCAGATAAGGTTTCTCTAAATGGTAGAAGCTCTTGAAGAAAATGATCCTCCATGAGGGGGATCGATTGAGTAGCTGCAGAGGTAGTTTTTCCAGCCCCCGCTCCATGCGCCTTAGACTTCTTTGGCATTTTTTTGGGTGATAGAGTCAGCCTGTGCTTCAAAGGGGCCTGCCTCATATCAGCATCCATTGCGACTGTAAAAAGTCAAATGCGATGCAGAGACAAACAGAAATCGAGTGCTGAAGGCAGGACCTCACTGTAGATGTGATTATTCTTGTCAAACCTCTGAAATTTCAGGATGGAGTAAGGCAGATTGAAAGGCAGGGACAGGAGCTCCAGGTTCTTGCTGCTACTGCTACTAGGCTGCTATCATCACGTGAGTCCCACCAGACAAAACTTAATTTCGCACCAGCAGTGCAAAATCACATGTTGGCCAGGATTTGAAAAGCAACAGTTGTCACACTCATGAGGTGGTATGATAAAATGGCTATGCCAAACATTTGGGGTTTAAATATTGAAACTTACCAAAGCTATGAGTGTGCACAGAAAAATTACAATGTACCTCAGTAACTTTGTTTTTTTTGTTTTTTTATATTTTGATCCCAAACTTTCAATATCGTCTTCTTATGATCCCACTTCATGAACCCAGTAAGTGAAAATGCTTAAATCCCTGCCTGAATGGCATTTCTTGTCACAGTTGCTAAAACACATTTCTGGCAAGATGTGAAAAATGACAGCTGTCACATTCATGAGGTGGTGTGAAAAAATGGCTATGCTGAAAATTTGGGGTCAAAATATTGAGAATTACCAAAGTTATGAGTGTGTGTAGAAAGATTTCTACATATGCACCTAACCTGGACTTTTTTTACATATTTTTTGCCCAAATTTTCAACATGGCCTTTTTAGGAGCCCACCTCATGATCACTGGCAGTGAAATTATGTTAATCAGATGCAAAAGGTGATTTCACACAGTGATCGCAAAATCTCCTTCTGCACCTGATTTTCACAGCATGGTCCAGATATTCAGACTGCATCCAGAAGGGGAGCATGTGGTTGCTCCACACAACTGAGCTATGCCAGAATGCAAAATTTCTATATTCAAATGAAATGCGCAATCACGTATCCCATCTTTGAATATAGCAAAAGGTGCAGGCAGCGCAAATGGGGGCCCCCCGAAGATAGATAGATATTTTATTTATAAAGCACCCATTTCCATAGACTCTGGACACTGTACAGACAAATCCCCCTGTCATGTCTGAATACCTGGAATGAGACTGCTCAGCGCATCCTGGAGATACGCCAGACACAAATTCCAGATATTCAGACCCAAACATGCAAATGGGGCCATTCTGCATGTAAGGTGCAAATGGAGTCATTTGCATGTCATTATGGTCCTATTTGCATGTCTTGGGCAGGGATGCACCCATCAGAATGCATTGTGCGCCCTGCAATTGCCATAGTTAAATAGCACACTGTCACCCTCGTAGTCCAATGTCACTTCTCCCATCCCTGAATCCCCAGATAATGACTATAAATTCTGTCCATTCACCCTGGTAGTCTAGTGGTCCCCCTTCTGTCCCCGAATCCCTGAATATAATAAATTTGATTTTGATTTGATTTGATAAAAAAAAAATTTCACAGGAAATAACATTTGTTAGGACAAAAGTCCCATTTACAACAAAGTCCTGCATTCCAATCCATTACACAATTATACTAAGTACCTTACAAGGTATTACACAAATACAAAAACACAATACAACAATTACATTAAAAATATGTGCAAGAAGATCTCAAATAATTAAAGTGACTTTAAAACTAAAAATATTTGTATCTGACTTCAGAAGATCTGATAACTTATTCCAACTACATGCTACACTATTCTGAAGTGTGCTGTCACCTAGTCTATTAAAACATCTGTGCATTAAAATACTATTCACTGATTTCCTTGTCTTAATATATGTTTCCTTGTTTGATTTTCTTATTACCTGTTTGTGTAGTGGATTATTATATTTTTTATGCAGAATCTTATGACATGTGACAAGCCAGAGATAATTTCTGTAAGGCTCTGGTTGAAGCCAATTTAAGTTTTTATAAATTACACAGTGGTCCAACTTCTTACCACTGCCAACAGAAAATTTTCCTATCCTGTAATATACATGATTAATCTGTTTTAAGGCCAATTGAGTTGAATTCATATAGATGATGGAACCATATTCCACCACTGGTAAAAGCATATGTTTAGCCAGCTGTTCTCTTGCCACTAATGGCAAACTGCCTGCTACTCTTCTGAGAGCTCCTAATCTCTGATTTACCTTTTTGGTCTGAACTGTTATATGCTCTGTACATTTCATCCTTGAGTCCACTTGAAAACCCAAATATCTATAACTAGATACACTTTTAATTATTGTACCATCTTGGAGGTGGAGTTGCATCTCTGGCCTAGTTCCCCTTTGTTGATCCACTGAGAATAACATGCTCTGAATTTTCTTTGAATTAAGGAGAAGGCCAGAGTTGCACATCTAATTTTCCATTTGGAGTAAGTCATATTGAATTTTAACTATCATATCTGTCAAGTTGTTTGCAGATGTTATCAACACAGTATTGTTTGCGCACAATCTTATTTCACTGTGTTCAATAACTAGGACAATATTGTTAGCATAAATGTTGAACGATAATGGTCCCAGAATCGAGCCCTGGGGAACACCACTCTCCAGATTCCCAGGGCCTGACACTGAAGACCCACATACTACACATTGCTGATGATTAGTCAAATATGACTTTATCTATAGGAACATTGTCCCTTGAATCCCTATCTCCCCTAGCCTCTCTAAAAGCATTTAGTGAAGAACTAAATCAAAGGCTTTACTGAGATCCACAAACACCACCCCAGTACTCTTCCCTTGGTTCATCAATGTTACCACTAAGTCATTGAATTCCAATAGGGTGGTGCTTGTGGATCTCCCTTTTCTAAAGCCATGTTGTTTCTCTGATAATTTACCATTAGATTCCAAAAAGTTACTCAACTGTAAATATACTCCAAGCTCTAAAATTTTTGACAAGATTGCAGAAGAGCTATAGGCCTGTAGTTTGAAGGGATCGTTTTATCACCTCCTTTATATATTGGAATAACCTTTCCTATTTTCCATATTTCAGGAACAGTGGGGCTACTCAGGCTCCAATTGTACAAGTAAGTTATAACAGGGGCTATTACTTGTGCACCCAGCTTCAAAAATTGTGCCTCTGTACCATCTACACCTCCAGATTTATTTGGGTTTAAGTTCTGCAATTCTTTTACTATGTCTTTCTCATGCATTTCCTCAAATTTATAAATTTTATTTAAGTTTTCTGTTATGCCCCTTTCAAGAACATCAATTATATTTGAAGTTGGTTTTAATATTTTAAGATCCGATAAATCCAAGAAATAGGAATTAAAAACATTTGCTACATCCATAGGGTCAGTCACTAGCTTCTCTCCCTGCAATAGACTTATGTTATTAACAGTTTTATTCAGAGTTTTTAAGTCAGTAATAAGTTTCCAAAATTGTTTGGAGTCAGAAGTATTATTTATTTTATTCCAGTGATACATATTTTTTGCATTTTTTATTATACTTTTACATTTCTTCCTCCATTCCTTAAAAATGTTCCAGTCTTCTGTGTTTTTAGTTTTTCTGGCCTTTTTCAATGCTCTCTTATCCTTAAGTATCTTTTTATCCTGTCTATAATCCATGGGTCTTCCTTATTTCTTTTTTTTTTAACTAATGGGGTATGATACATTCATCATTATATCACTGAACTCCTGTATTGCCAATTCTATGTCTGGAATCAAATATACTCTCTCCCAATGACTTTGCTTCAAATGATTTATGAATAGTAGTTCATTAAACCCCTTATAATCTCTACACCAGTATGTACTTGGTTGCTGAGTGTTAAAATTTTGTAGTTCAATAGTACAGGTTATTGGATTGTGGTCATCCAAATTCAATGATAGTACATCCCAGCTTTTCACTAAATCTTGGGATACAAAGAATAAATCCCAAACTGACCCCTGCTCTCCATTTTTAGTATACAGTATCTAGTTGATTTTTGGATAATTTGATTTAACCCCAATATAGAAAAACTGTTCTCTAATTTCTTGCCTCTGTTCTGTAACCAGTCGGCATTAAAGTCACCTGTCAAGATCGTATGCTTATCTTTTATCTTTTCTGAAATTATTTCTGCCAGTATATCAAATGATTTAGTTTTAGTTTTAGGAGGTGGGTAAAAACTCCTACCACTAACTTCGTTATAAGAAACTCAACAATAAGACAATCAATTCTCTCCAAGTTTGTATTTAATAGTATCTGATGAGGGCCAAGGGTATTTTTAATGTATAACATCACCCCCCTTACCCCTGTCTGTCTGTTCGAGAGTGTATCCAGAAAGTAAAATTTCCTCCTGCATTACACCCAGGTGCAACCATGTCTCTGAAACCGCTAACAAATCATACTCAGCTTTAGTGCCCATGCTCTGTATTCATCTATCTTGTGTACCATACTCCTGACATTCTTGTGTACCATATTAAACATTTCAATTTTTTTACTACCGGGGCCTGGATTTGATTCTATTTCTCCACTTTGTGTTAGCAGTATAATGCACAACAAATTAGCACTCCTCATAATATTTAATTTACAAAAGTGTGTGTAACAAAGCAACCTCTCATAATTGTGAAATTCATTAGTAAATTGTTTTTTCTCCAGACAAAGCTTTTCTCATTTAAATAATAAGGGTTTCCTGCTGAGTAAAAGCTCATAGTTTTGATCATGTTATCACCAACCTCATTTATATGTACCATAAATAAAACCCCATACCAACCAACCCCCCCAAAAACAGCTCCAAAATAAGCCCCATTTTTATTTCTTTACCCTTTTGTGATTATCAGAGTCCAAGGACTTTCTCCCCCAAGTGACTCTCACGCCACTGAGTTCGCTCATGCCATGGCACTTGCACCCATGGTTAGCATGAGGCTTTGCAGTGTAGGAGCCCCGGCCTTCTTCACTAGCTGCCCCCCTCCTGCTCAATTCCATTGATAATTCAAGTGCAGTCAATCAGCAATAAATTATGGTGAGCAGGCAGTTCTCTAGCAGCCATAATAAATAATAGACTAGGAGACAGCAACAGTTTAAAGTGCACAATCACAGAAGTTGATACAGCTCTCTTGATAAATTGTCTTGACTGTAGCCTGGCTATTTGCAGCTCTCACCTGCCGCTACAAAGTTGTTTCACAGTCAGAGCCCAAAATAAATCTGTTTCATCCTCCCTGGTAGTCTAGTGGCCCCTACCCATTCCTGAATCCTTGAATATAAAAAATAAATTATTTACTTTCACCCAGGTAGTGCAGTGGTACTCCCTCTCCCATCCCTGAATATAAAAATAAATTATTTCCATTCACCCTGGTAGTCTAGTGGTACCTCTCCCCTATTCCTGAACCCAATTGCAGGGTAATATGAGAAATCCCAATATCTCTGGTGGTCCAGTGGACCCCCCACCCATTGTAGTACCCACACCCCACCCCACTCCCCCATTCCAGTCTGGCCACTCAGCCATGGAGACGGTAGGCAGCGCATCCCTCCACAAACCACCACAGCTGACCGCCAACTGAGCTGTCAGTGCATGACAGCCTACTGTACACCTGTAAGCCCATTGGCAGACACTGTTGACCAATGGGCTTACAGTATGTACTATACGCTTTCATTCATAACTTGATGCAAGGTTGTGAATGAAAGCGTACAGTACACACTGCAAGTCCACTTGTTGACAATGTCTGTCAATAGGCTTACAGGTGTACAGTAGGCTGTCACTCACTGGCAGCTCAGTTGGTGAGCAGCCATTGTGGTGTGTGGAGGGATGTGCTGCCCACTGGCTCTGTGGCCGAGTGGCCAGACTGGGATGGAAAGAGCAGGGTGGGGTGTGGGTACCACAATGGGTGGTAGGTGGGGGGGTCCACTGGATTGCCAGGGATACTGGAATTTCTCATATTACCCTGAGATTGAGTTTGGGAATGGGAGGGGGTACCACTAGACTACCTGGCTGAATGAAAATTATTTATTTTTATATTCAGGGATTCAGGGATGGAGGGTACCACTAGACTACCAGGGTGAATGGAAATAATGTATTTTTATATTTGGGGATTCAGGGTTGGAAGGGGCCACTAGACTACCAGGGAGGATGACATGGATATATTTATTATATGTGGGGATTTGGGGACAGGAAGGGGGCCACTAGATTACCAGGGAAATGGAGTTTTGTATTATTGTTCATTACGATTGGGGATTGGGGGGCATAGCCACCTAGGGGCTGGCGGCTGCTGCATTGTGCTGTGCAGTACAGCAGCTTGCCTGTGGGTGGCTAGGAGTTAGGCATGTTTCTTCCATGCCTAACTTTGTGCGGCACATCTCCGAGATGTGCGGGCAGCTGCACCGCACATCTCAGCTAAATAGTGAGATGTGCAGTATATGCATGGGAATGCCCTCTCTGGAAGTGATGCATACATTATCTTTGCACTGCGGCACATCTGGAATTTGTGCAATGCATCCCCTCCTTTTGAATATGGCTCAGGGGTGCATTTCAGGAATGCAGCGGCACAACTCAGTTGCGTCGGGTGCATCCCCTTTGAATATCTAGGCCCTAGTGTTCATGAGTTGGGGTCCCAAAAAATCCATGATGAAAGTTTGGTGAAAAAACACATAAACATGACCAAGTCATGAAGAAATATTGAAAACAAATTGAAATACATTATACACCATTTACCTGTTTTCTTTAGTTCCTGGTTCAGCACTGAAGAGTGAAGACTTGTCCAGAGAAAATGATGGCATTGGTCCTCAGCTGGGCAAGTATAACATAAGGGGAGTGGCATGGTGGGTGCTGAGTGGGAGGGTTGGGATGGTGGGTGGGTATGGCAACAGACAATGAGGGACCATTTTCTTTATTTGAGCATAACAAAAGAGGGAGACAATGTAGAATGGTTTCTTTAGTTCAGGAACATTTCAAGGACTTTTGACACTGGGGATTGGGCACCTCTGTGACAGCATGATACTTCAGGGCACTGGTGGTGGGAAATCCAATGTCCTAGACTGCTGGGTGAGGGGGAAGAAAGGTTGTGTACACCAGCACTGGGGATTAGGTGTCCTGGGGAGGGAACCATACAGAGGAGAGGGGGGAAGGAACCAACACCAGAGCTGGACACTCCGGCATTGAATTATGCTAATAGATTACATAATTAAACTGGCACTGGGGATTAGGCACCCTGGTGTCCTGTTGAAATAAATAAAGCCACTCAGCAGCTAATGACAGACATTGACCGGACATGCACGCAGAGCATGCTCAGCATGGGTGGGGCTACACACTTGCAGGTAGCCCCATCCCTGCTGAATGACAATAGTGGCAGGGCATATGCTGGCAAAGAGCTGGCTTTGCCAGCTGACAAATAAGAGTGTCACATAATAGGACAACGTGACTTCATGTTGTCACAAAAATTCAGTTATTTTTAGAACACTGTTTTTTTTTAACTGTGCATGCTCAAAAATTGAACAGGTTTCCTTAAATAATTTAAAAACTCCTTAACTTTGAGACTTAAAAAACACATAAGCACACACCTTGTGCAAAACATTATCAGTCTTGCAAGTTACAGGTTTTAAATCCTCCTAGCTGTTAGCTACAGCTGAGCAAAAAAAAAAAGTTTTGATTTTGGTTATTTTGGTGTTTTTGTCCCTCTGTGACTTTGCCCTCAGTGAATCGATTGCCATGACATTTTCAAAATCCAGAGGTCCTGGCACCATCTTGGTGCTTTTCATATTTTATGTAAATCTGTTGAACAGGGGCAAAGTTTTAAAGTGCAAAAACCGGGAATTAACATTAAAGTGCTTACCAACTCTAATATACAGGCGCAATGTAGCTATATAATACGTGTGTGTATGTATAGAGGTAGGGTAAAAATATCATATTTATTTTTTATTAGTCGATTTTGACCTCTATGAAGTCATGAATTGTGGAGTCATGAGTGAGGTCTATAAATGTCTACCACTGCATATAAAAATAAAGGTGATATTTTTAGCCAGACTGTGGCATATATCATTTATATAGTGACAGTGCCTTTCTGGCAAGATTAATTCTTCTAATGAAAATTTAGCCATTTCTGTATTATTACACTGCTCTGTTTTTAAATAAAGTAGATGCCATTGTGATATCATTAGGCATAGTACAGGCTGTTCTTCAATTGGCTAAAAGCTCCAGTGTGACCAACCTAAGGTGAAAATAAAAGATGCGGACCCACCTAACATTGAAATAAAAAGTTTACTTCCACTTTAGGCCTGTCATCATATATGAAAATAAATGCATTTATTTGCAAAATATTATTCTCATAGTCATTGTATAAATAAGGGATATAGCATGGGGCTCTTGTGTAAAAGCTTTTTATTTACTCTGGTATGTTGGGAACAATGCTCCCCTGGTGAGGAATGGCACTACTATAGCTAGCTATAAAAGCTATAACTTGTAAAGTACTATAGTATATATATCAAATACTGTATACAATAGCCTGACTCAAAATATTCAATTTATCATCACTTTTGAGTGGTCAGAACTTTCATAACTCACTCGAGACTCTGCCACTTATGAGTTATTGTACTGCCCTCTCACACTTGAAGATAAATAGCATTTTTCTAGTCAGCCCATTGCATATTCCATATCTGTCCATCTCTATCTATCTCTCTCTCTCTCTCTCGCATGCATATATATATATATATTTTTTTTATTGCAATAAACTCTGTTTTAATGCAGCAGTTAGGGTTGATTCCACTCAACAAAGTCTGGAAATTCGATGTTAGGATTTTCAACCTTACCTACCCACCCCCATCCCCCAACCTCCACACACCAACAGGCATTGGTGTGTGTGTGTGTTAGGGTCATCAGACCTAACTCCCAACTCATTCCATGTATAAACAAGCTGAGATGGTACAGTATAGGAGAATGGGGTGAGAGTTAGGCCTGATGACCCCCAACTGACTTCTTGATGCCTATTGGTGTGTGGATGGTGGGAGGGTACGGGGGTAGGATGGTAGAGTTGGCAACCCTAACATCGAATTTTGAGACTTTTGTTGGTGTGGAATAAACCCTAACTGCTGCATCTAAACTGAGTATTTTTGCAATGAATTTCCCTTCTTTTTGAGAAACTGTAATGTTACTCATAGCCATACTATATGTGGGCATGCAGGCCCTCTGGGCCCTGTGCTCCTACCTATCCATAAGCATAGAGACATAGTACAGGAGGGCCCTGTCCTGCTAGTTTTGCAAAATAGTATCCATAAGTGGGAGCACAGGCCTTCTGGGCCCTGGGCTCCCGCCTACCCAAAAGGCTAGAGAAATAGTGCATTAGGGCCTGTGCTCCCAGTTTTGCATGATGGTATCCATATGTGGGAGCACAGGCCCTCTGGGCCCTGTGCTCCCACCCACCACTAAGTATAGATACATAGCACAGGAAAGCCTTGTTCTCCTAGGTTTGCAAAATGGTATCCATAGGTGGGTGTGCAGGCCCTGTGCTCCCATCCACCCATAAGTGTAGAGACATAGAACAGTAGGGTCCTGTGCTGCCAGTTGTGCAAAATGGTATCCATGGGTGGGAGCACATGCCCTCTGGATCCTGTGCTCCCACCTACCCATAAGGCTACAGACACAGTGCAGTAGGGCCATGTGCCCACAGTTTTGCATGATGGTATCCATGTATGGGAGCGTGGGCCCTCTGGGCCATGTGCTCCCACTCACTGATAAGTATACAGACATAGCGCAGGAGGGCAGTGTGCTCCCAGGTTTGCACAATGATATCCTTAGGTGAGAGTGCAGGCCCTATGGGCCCTGCACTCCCACCCACTCATAAATGTGTTCCCAGGTCTGCAAAATGGTATCCATAGGTTGGAGCATGGGCTCTCTGGCCTTGTGCTCCCACCCACCCAGAAGTCCTAGAGGCATAGCACAGCAGGGCCCTATGCTCCCAGTTTAGCATAAATGGTATGTATAGGTGGGAGTGTGGGCCCTCTGGGCCCTATGATCCCACCTACCCATAAGTACAGACACAGTGCAGGCCTAGAGACATTCCAAGTAACCCTTGTAATGTTTATTTGGCAATATATCAGTAACCATAGCAACTGTGGAAAAAATTCCAATGTGGTTATATTCATGACCTGGCCATCTCCATGCATGCTTAGTACACCTGAAGGTTTACTAAGCTGCGTTTAGGGAAAAATCTGTATCTTAAACCATTTTCAAGATATAGGTGCCAAAAGGAGCAGCAGCCACCACAACTTCTTAGTATAATAACTATGGAGCCATTGTAAATGTGTTCACCAAACCAGCAAAAGGCACATCTTTGGGGCAAGGGCTTGCCACCCTGTAAATTTCAGCCCCAAAGTCCTAACCATTTTTTTGCTATGAAGTGGCAAAGAGACTGGGTCCAGATTCTCAAAAAGTTATGCATGGCACAAAGTGACTTGTGCCCAAAAAAATGGTGAAGGTAGCACTTTGTGCCATGAGTTCTGACATTTGGGATTCTGCAAAGCAGTTTGTGACAGGTCGCAGGCTGCGTGCGCTAAAGTGGAGTTATGCCATCATTTGCACCAAATCCCCCCGTGACATGGTACAAGGGGGTTTACAGCAGCAGCTGCATCCTATTCTGTAAGGGCAGCTGCCAGTTCCCCAAATTGTGGTATTCTGGAACAACCCACAGAGGACATCTGTCAAAGTACATTTATACCAGCAATTAGCTGGTGTAAGTGTACCTTGTGTCCACCAGGGGGTTGTGTCAATGTGCCGCCAACCTATCCCTCAACATATGTAACCCCCCAGCCACGATCCCCCAATCAGGTGAAGAACAAGTCCCACAGGGCTAGCAGACCCCCCAATGCCCTGATCCCCTGATATATGTAAAAAAGCCCTGCAGGGTTAGAGGACCCCCTCCAAGCCCCGATCCAAGTACCCTATACCCCAAGTCTGAGTGGTAATCCCAACTGTGCACAAACAAAAGATCCCTGTTATCCCTGATAGTCTACTGGCCCCCCATCCCCCACCCAGCAGTGCCAGACCACCCAACCCATACCCAGCCGGTGACTGGCACAGCTCACCTCTCACCACCATGGTCAGCCATTGACTGAGCTCCGTATGACCACATACTACTGTAAATAGTATGAGCTCAGTGAATGAGAAGTAGAGTGAGACAGCCATCTTGGACATGACAAAGTGTGCCGTTTTCTGCCATGACCACCGGTACTGTAAAATAGTGCAGTGCTGCATCAACAGGGACAAAATAGGTGGACTGCTTTACGGATATGGAGGTGACTGTGACGTGAGTGCAACATGTTGTTCGTTGGAAGGAATGTGGGCTCCTTTTTTTCATAGCAAGAGGTCTACAGGGCTCTGCCTACTGCATCCCTAAAAATATATTACGTGTCTCTCTTAACTACCAGTCGTGGTTTGTACATGGGCAAAAATGTGTTTTTTGGTTATTTACCCATAAGTTAGTACATTTTTTCTGGTTTGCTGGGAAATTTGCTATGGTTGTAGTGTAAGATGAGATACACTTTAGATGCATTTTTGAGGATGGTTGGCATCATGGTGAAGTTTAGAGGTAATTTTGGGGTGTAGTGTGTACCCTTTGAATGTTTGGGGGTATTATGTATTAGTCTTATAGTACACATTGACATATTTTTTTGCTATATAAAGATTTTTCCTTTATTCCAATTATTGACAGACTTATGGCTTGTTAAAGTTGCAATGCTATCTTATGTGAATTTTCATTTTTTAATTTTTATGTTTTTTTATTTGTCTGTTTGCAGTTGGTACTTCATAGGGATTTAGTTTTGTGGGGCCCCATATTCAAAAGTCCCAGGCTGCATCACGCAAGTGCATGAGCCGCGCAACTGAGATGCGCCAGCACAAAATAATGGTATCTTCAAAAGTAGTACTGTTGGATGTGATCGTGCATGTGCTGCTGAATATCCTGAACATGTGTGATTGCGCAGTGGGAGATGCACAGCGTGGCAAGTGACCTAAGCCCCATGGGGAGCATAGGGAAATGCACGATTTACGGCCACATGCGGGGTGCTTAAAATTGCAATATTCAGCCAGGATATGCAAATGAACTCATTGTACAGTCAGCACTCAAACAGCACATTTGCATCTTATTACTGGAATACATTCAGACCATTTGCATACCCAAGGCATGAGCAGTTCCAGCTTTGCAGGGCTGCCCCACCACTCCACAAAGCTGAACAGGAGGTACTGCAGCCTAGCAAGCAGGTGTGCTAGAATGTTTGTGTGAGGGTGGGTGGGCCACAGTTGCCTGCTCACAGTGCTATTACCCATGGTAATGTACAGGGTCGGACTGGGGTACAGGGAGCCCACCTGGTCAAGCAACAGGGAAAGGCACAGGGTGACACACACTGAGCGGTATACCATTGGAATTTGATACACTAGCTATGTTTGCAGCCTACAGTCATCTGCTGTGCCCCCCCCACATGATAGGAACATGGTGATGCATGCATGGAATGTCAGTGTTCAGAAATTGACCAGGTACCCAAGTGTGTGGGTCCCACCCAGACCTCTCCAGGTTACCCAGTGGGCCAGGCTGACACTGGCCATGTACGTGCCCATGGTGGCTGCACAATGAAAAATGGAGGGGGTCGGGTGTCCGTGAGGCATGCCCATCTCACCCCCAGGCTGTGCCATCCCTGCCTTGTGCTGCCCACTGTTGTGCTATGTCCAGCACAAGAACCCCACACAGACCCACTGCATTTTCCCTTGTGGCCGTGTCACACCACATGGCAGGCATCAGTGTCATGTCTGTGGCTCCCTGTTGTGTGGGCCTGGCACAGGTGTGCTGTGGGCACATATGGTGTACCACTGTGGGTGTATGTCACAGGTCAGTTCCTGGCCTGTGCCATGCTGCCACTAGTACTACCATGCTACTGGGGCACCATTGCCCCAGATGTCACCCTGGGTGCATACCACTATTGGGCCTCATGGGTGTAGGCCATGGCCCCTGGTACATGTGCTGTGGTGTGGCCATCTGCTCTGCCAGTGTGCTAGGAGGGCACCCACTGGCACTGACATGTGGTTGCTGGGTGTCCACATCCTGGGTGCTGTGTGGGGGTGTCTCTTGGGGCAGTGCCAGTAGTGTCCTGGCACCTGTGACTTTGGGTACTCCCATCCTGGCAGGAGTGCTGTGTGTGGGTGCCTGGGGCACATCCTGGTGCACCTCCAAGGGCTATCTCAGGTTGGCCTGCCTGCAGTTCTGCAGCCTGCCTGTGGGTGGGTGGCTGGCTGATTTAGGCCATCCATTTGTCTGCCTAACTTTGCATGGCACATTTTTGAGATGCGTGGTACACACCTTCTTTTTTGTGCCTCGTACATTTGCTCGATCACGTATTTGGAAATACGCAATGCACCTCTCCCTTTTGAATATCACGCTTCTGCTCATTTTCTGAGAAGCATGACGCATCTCTATTTTGGCCTGTGCATCTCCTTTGAAAATGTGGGCCATAGTACTCATTGGCACCTTTGTTTTGATACATAGATTGTCCCTTAACTCCAAAGAATGATGGCGTTACAGCTTGTTAAAGTTGCAATGCTATCCTATGCGAATTTACATTTTTTTTATTTTTATGTTTTTATATGGCCCCTGAATTTTTGTGGGTATCATGTGTTAGTATTATACTACTCCTTGAGAACTTTTTACTGATATATACATTGTCCCTTAACTTGCACCTTTCTTTTCATAGATAGATTGTTCCTTAACTCCAAATACTGACAGTTATAGCTTGTTAAGGTAGCAATGTTATCCTATTGGAATTTTAATTTTTTAATTTTTATGTTTTTTATATGCCCCTAAATTTTTTTGGCAGGGGAGTGTTATTTGTTAGTGTTGTAGTACTCATTGAGACCTTTTTTGGACACATAGTTCTCCCCTGCCAGGCATTGGGTCGTGAAGGTGTCTTCAAGCCCTCTCCCCTTGCACCATTGAGATCTGCTCAGTGGCTCACAACAATGTTCTCCCCTGCCAGGCATTGGGTCATGATGGTCTTTTCAAGCCCTCCCAACCCCCCTGCTTGCACCATCTGGACCTGCTCAGTGGCTCACAACAGCGTTCTGCCCTGCCAGGCATCGGGTCATGAGGGTCTCTTCAAGACTTCCCCAACCCCCCCCGCTCACACCATTGGAAACTGCTCAGCAGCTCACAAAAGCATTCTCTCATACCAGGCATCAGTTCACATCTGGTCACGAGGGTCTATTCAAGCTCTCTTACACCCCCATCTATTTGCACCATTGGAACCTGCTCAATGGCTCACAACAGCGTTCTTCCATGCAGGGCATCTGGGTGTGAGGGTCTCTTCAAGCCCTCCCACACCCCCCTACTCACACCATCGAGACCTGCTCAGTGTCTCCCAATAGAGTTCTCCCCTGCCAGGCATCAGGTAGAGAGGGTCTCTTCAAGCCCTCCTCCACCCCCCATGCTCACACCATCGGGACCTGCTCAGGTACTTGTAACTGCAGAGTGGGGTCAGGCGCCATCTTGGAGTGGGATCTGTTGGCATACTCTGCAGAATAATTCTGTACCATACTTCTGCCTGCTATTTTGTGTTGATTTACTGTGTACACTGGTGCTTTAATTTGTAGAGTCTTTGTTTCTGTGCTTTTTCTGCTTTTTCGCTGATCTTCGGGGCTTCTAACCTGCCTCCCATTTTCCCTTTTCTGTCTCCTTCCAGCATATTACCCCTGTGTTTAGCACTGTGATTTTCTCACCTTGGCTCCATTTCTCTCTTGCAGTTTTCCCTGCTTCCTCCCTCATCTACAGCACTCCTGCTATTAGCATTTCCCTCTGTCCCTCCCACCAGATAGTGGGTTGCACTAACCCTTACTTTCTCTATTTCTCCACAGTGGCTCACAACAGCATTCTTACCTGCCAAGATTCGGGTCGTGAGGGTCTCTTCAAGCCCTCCCCCACCCCACTGCTCGCACCATCTGAACCTGTTCAGTGACTCACATCAGCTTTCTCCCTTGCCTGGCATCGGGTCATGAGGGTATCTTCAAGCCCCCCTGGTAGCACACCACCACAAAGACAGTTCTACAGCGAACACCACAACAGCAACAACTCTCGCCAGGTCACTGTGGTGATCCTCTGTATGCTGACACCATGACTCCTGGTGTTTCACCCCCACTCTGAACCAACTCTGACTTGGAGTTAGTTAATTAGAGATGGGGGTATGCAGGGGTTAAACACTTCTTCCCGACGGGAACACTGCTGACAGTCAGCACTGTTCCCAATGATATCTGGAGTTTCAACAACATCGTTGTTGATGTGTTGATGTGGAACACCCCAACTCACACCACTGGGACCTGCTCAGGTACTTGCAACTGCAGAGTGGCATATGGTGCCCTCAAGCTCTCCCCCACTCCCCCTGCTTGCACCTTCAGGACCTGCTCAGGTACTTGTAAGTGCAGCACCGCTCTTCACGCGGCACCATTAACCACTTCCCGACCACCCTCCCCAGTCACCCTCACACCCTAAGGTGATGTTCTTTATATAGGGATAGTCCATCAGCATGAACCAATCAGTGGATTTCTGCACCCCTGCCATGTGACTAGTTGGTATGCCCCTCCCTCCCCACTCAAATCATACATTTGGTAGCTTCCAATGCTTCCAAACCTAACCCCAAAGATTGCAAATAATCCTAATCAGCTGTGCAGATTCCTGCCATATCGACTTCCTGGGTGCCCCCTATATAACCACAGAAATAAAGAGCCTAAACTTGAGCTAACTATTAATGCAGAACACAGCCAGGCTATATCTCCCTCAGGCTAAAAAGGGCATGATAGTCACTGCAGGGACCTTGCTTATCTGCCTTCACTCCTTAGTCAGAGCTTCAACTCTGGAACTCTCTCCTCCATAAATTAGGGCTTACCCCTGCCAACCATACTTACTCCATGGATCGGCCCTACCAATTATTCACACTCCTCACAGTCCTGACAGCCTCACTAATTACTGCAGATACAGTGCCCTTTGACCTGACCATCAGTGACGATTTACCACACCTCAAGGACTTCTCCCTATCTACTGTAATACCCTAGTAGTTCCCCCTAAATCCAACAATAATCTACAACCATTAATTCAAAAGCATTGCTATGTTACATTATTTACATGTTATGTGTGTAAGCATTATAAAAGGCATTTTTTACTGTCCTACCCTAAATGTACTGTTTTTGTCCTCCTTGCTCTCTCTTACTGTACCTGCTGGCATATGGGGACACAGTACCCACCTCAGTGCTCACATACTCCCCTCTGGTCACTGCTCCCCTTGGCTTGACTACCTTCAACCCATTCCTTTTGCATAACCCTAACCCCTCTCAAGTGGTCACACATCAGCATTCCTTCCCCCCCAAGGACTGTCCTTGTCTCTCTGTTCACTCTCCTTGCAACTTATATCTTTGCAGACACCCTTCCAATACCTAAATACTGTGCACTAAACTCTCCTAATCCAATGTACTCCTACTTCCCCAAGTCACCAATCCATACATTACATCCTCATCTCTATCTGGACCATCCTGCCCCCATGTTATGGGTTCCTCTTATGCATTACCATATAACACACTAATCGCCCTCACCACTAGTATCTAATCATTTAAAATGGCTTAAATGCATCACCTGCATTGCTTGGCTGTACCTGCTCCTTCTAATAGCTGGTGATATAGAAGCCAATCTGGGACCAGTATCATCTACTCCCCCTTCCAATCCTGTGTGGAAGGATATGATGGGGCTTAAAATTGCTCATATTAATATCAGGAGCCTGCTCTGCAGTCTCTCTGAGCTCTCAGTATGGACCCTTCACCATCAATCAGACATCCTGTGCATCTCAGAGACTTGGCTAAAGCCATCTGTACCTGATGTCTTGTGCAATATAATGGGCTACAGCTTCATCAAGCATAACAGGGCATCCTCCAAAAGGGGAGGAGGCACTATGGTATACTATAAATCACACCTAAACTTCTCCTCCCCAAGTCTCCCATACAGGTCAAAACTGACACATTTGAACTGTGGCATGGAATCCTTAGCCTAGGTAACAGCAAAAAGCTCCATATTTTCTGTGTCTACCTGCCGCCAACCAACAGTCACAATGGGCTTCCCTCCCTTATAGACACAATGGGACCAATTGTAAACAGGAACAAATTTGTGATCCTGGGAGACTACAACATTAATTACTTACACCATGCCAACTCTTTCACTGAACTCTTACTAAGCAAAATGCTGCTTACCCAACTCATCACCCAACCAACCCGACTCTCCAATAACACCAAAACAACTCTCATAGATTGGATTATTGTCCCTGATCCCAATAAAAGAATATGTTATGGTATCCTCCCAGACTCTTTAAGCAACCACTCAGCAGTTTACTGTGTTTGGCGGGCCAAAGTGCCTAATAAACCTCTACACATTATCCACTTCTGCAACTATTCCAACCTTGATCCTTCACTTTTCAAAACTTAGCTTGCCAACCATGACTGGTCTGACATCTGGACCTCCTCTAATGTAGACATAGCTTTCTCACATCTCAACACAACCTTCCTTAACCTCCAGGACAAACATGCTCCCCTCACTTCCAGGTGAGTCTGTGGACAAAAGCCAAATGGCTCATACGTTTTCTCTTGACACTCCTTAAAGTAAGGGACAAATGCAGGGCCTCATTCAAAGCCTCTAAGTCTCAAACAGAATGGTCCTCCTACAGAGCCCTTAGGACAAAGTGCAAGCAGGCCTTTTGGCAAAGTAAAAGCACCTATTACTGCACAAAATTGGCCAACCTACATAATAACCCCCGCCAGTACTGGAGCCTTCTCAATGAGGTCCTTGGTCACTCCAAAACCTCTGTCACTCCTGATTTTGAAATAGAAGGTGTGAACTGCAACAACTCCTACACTATCTTAAAGGGCTTCAATAAGCAATTCATGGATTTGCCACCCATGCCCGATGTACTAGCCAGTACTATTGGAGGTATGACCCTTCCTTCCTTACCTCCTGAAGGGCAACACCCTCCCTTCCTGTTTAGACAGGTAGCCCCCAGTGAGGTATTCAAACTTCTCAAGAGGATCCCAGAATCTAAATCAGCTGGTCAAGATGGACTAGAACCCAAACTCATCAAATCTGAGACCAATTAATTAACCACCCCCCAACCAGAATTATCAACCTCTCCTTCAGTACCAATAATGTCCCTACTATCTGGAAAAAAGCTAATATAGTTCCTACCTTTAAAAAGGGAAACAACATTTTTTCAGCTAATTACAGACCAATTGCAATATTACCAGACCTCAGCAAAATACTCGAGAAAATTGTTGCCACCCAACTCATTGCTTATTTGGACACCCACAACCTGCTCAGCACAGCCCAGCATGGCTCCCAGAAATGTCACAGTACTGCCACCACTCTGCTTACCTTAACAAACACTATCCACACCTTAGTCAACAGAGGTGATATGCTGGAGCAGTGTTTATCGACCTAACAAAGGCATTTGACATGGTAGATTATCCTATTTTCCTCCGCAAACTACACTGTCTAGGGTTCTCTGAACACTCCTTACCCTGGTTCACTAGTTACCTCTCGAACAGGTCACAGCAGGATAAGATCAGACCTTCCTTCTCAGACCATCTCCTCATCACCACTGGCATCCCTCAGAGTTTGACTCTTGGGCCACTTTTATTCTCCTTGCATATCAACTGTCTACATCACTGCCTCAAGCACAGCACTCCTCTCTTCTACGCAGATCTTGTGTTAATAAGTGAAGTCATGGATGTAGAACACACCAACAATGCCCTTTCCTCTGGTCTCAAGGCAGTAAAGTCATGGCTCATAGCAAACATACTTCTCATGAACCAAGTCAAATCTCAGGCTATGCTACTTGGCACTCCTCAACTAAAAAAGCTAGATGTATCTCTCAGTGATCTGTGACAACAGGTCTTACCTTAACAGAGTCACATCTTTCAAGTACCTAGGAGTCACCTTGGACCCCCTCCCAGGATTTTGCAACTCATGTATCCATAGTCTGTAAGTCTACCAATACAAGCCTTGGTATTGCCTACTGAGCTAGCACAAACCTCTCCCCTCCACCCAGCTCAATATATCATGAACATTACTTCTACCCAAACTCATATTTGGCCTTCCAGTCTTCACCAACACCACTACCACTATAATGCACAAATGGATAGTACAATATAACAACATCTGCCACTTTGCCGTCTCATGCAACTGACTCCCTTGCCACTACCAACGTTATAGTAAGCTTGGTTGGCCCTCTGCTCCAGCACTTATGGCTCTTACCCTTGGGAATGTTGCCCATTGTATAATACATAACCAAGCACCCTACCCTCTTGTCTCTTACCTGTTACCTAACACTAACCACTACACTTTATGATCCTCAGGAGCTGAGCAGCTGTCCATTCCCAGCTAAAGATCTAAATATAGTGAACTGGCCTTCTCCTCTGTATCTCAAAAACTCTGGAATAGCATATCCCTATCAGTACTGCGGAACTCATCAGCTGGCCCCTTTAGATCTCAGCTCCAAACCTTCCTGCTCCAAAGCTATCAGTGCAACTGCCAATGATCTTATATACAGTACCTCTGTAGTACCTCCTCCTCCTTCCTGACCACTGAACCTACAACCAAGTGAATTCCTCTTTACATGCACTTCTTCATCAATTGCATTTCCTCCTCACCAATTAGCTTTCACTAGATAAATCCTCTACTGTCAAGTGACCAGAGGCTGGTATCATTCCTTGAATTTTTATTATTACTGCTAATTGTATCCTAACCTTCATATAACCACTATACATAATAGAAATTAATTTAAAATTGTGTACCATTACTGTATGAGTCTATTACTATTGTTTATTGTACTCTACCCTAAATGTAACCTTACTATGCTTTAGGGATTACTCTAACATCGTGTACCATTTTATCCATTGTACCTGATGCTCTTCTACTCTAGTTCTGTACAAAACCAACCTGGTTTTGGTGTGATACTCTGTGAACATGGGTTAATCCTGTACTGTTTGTTGTTGGTAACCATTATGCGTAATTCTTTCTTGTTAGTTCCTGGGTCATGCCTGAAAATAGGCAGATGTATGCTTAGTGCACCCTACCCAGTAAACAAAAATGAACAAAATAAATAGATGGTCCATTAACTTCAAAGACTGACAGAGTTATGGCTTGTTAAAGTTGCAGTGTTATCCTATTGGAATTTAAATTTTTGAATTTTTATATTTTTTTATATGGCTCCTGGTTTTCTTTTGAAGGTATTATGTATTATTATTGTAGTACCAATTGAGACCTTTCTTTTGATATATAGATTGTCCCTTAACTTCAAATATTGACAGAGTTATGGCTTGTTAAATTACAAATATGCAAAAAAAAAACCAAGTCCAAATTCTTGTTTCGTATGAACCAATCCTGTGTCGTGAGATTGTATCATTCTCATGAAAAAGGAATGGTCCATATGAAACAAGAATACAAAAAAAACCCTAAGTACAAATTCTTAATTCATATGAACCGATCTCATTTTTTGAGATTGTGCCATTCTCACAAAATAGGATTTGCTCATAGGAAACAAGAAATTGGAAAAAAACCTTAACTCCAAATTATTGTTTCATGTGAAGTTAATTTTGTTTTGTTTGGCCCCATTCTTGTTTCCTGAGGCCATAAGAAATAAGAAAATCATTTCACCAAACAAGATTTTTAGAATGTTTTAAAAAACATTTCTGTATCCTTTCTCCAAAAACTAACTGCAGAATCCAGTGAATGGGGTCCTGTTTAACAAGATACATGTGCTGGTGACTCTGCAGGATATGATTTTTAAGGGGTTTCAAAACAAACAAACAAACAAACAAACAAACAAAAAACAGAAACAAGATGACCACCCTATGAAAGAATTTTTTCTCATGAAACATGATTACCCCCCCCCATGAAACACTACCCAAAAGACTGTACTGAGCCTGCTCAGAATTTAAATTTTAAATCCTTAACTCTGGAATGGATTCAATTTTTTTCACCAAACCAATGAAATGCACCATTCTGGGGCAAGCTCTTTCAACCCTGAGTATTTTAGACCAAAATTCCAAACTGTCTGGGTGCTAAGCAATGATTAAAAAAACAGCAACCCCCCACACTGATTTTTCCACTTTTTTCTCAGAATCTGCATATTCGACTGGAACAAAACTTGACACATAAAAAAGACTGTGCCCTAGAGACCACAAACACAAAATTTCTTGCAATCTGTTGAATGGGGCAAAGCTATTAAAGTGCAAAGTGAGGGGTTTAACATTAAACAGCCTACTCAACCCTAACTATAGTGGTACTACCACACCACTATAATACATCTACATGTCTATCTATGACTCATGACATTTTAGATATTTATGGAGCATGTTTTGTTTTGTACTGATTGTAAATATGGAATCCCAGTTCTCAAAAGTGATTAAACCATTGAGGTAGACAAAATGCATCCTTGACTTTACTGGTCCTTTCTTGGCACCAGTGTTCCTAGGCTGGTGCACTGTTTGGGGGAGAATGGTATAATGCTTTGCAAGGAGACGCACTCCGAGTATTTGAAGGGCTTGAACGTTAAATTCTTTATTAAAGATTTTTAACAATACAAACAATCACAACATAGAACATAACCATACAAAAAACAAGTCATACAGTGACTTCATCTTTTTGAGAGTACATTGGTATGACTACAATGTAAAATCATATGAGGATACCCTCGTCACATGTATATATACTAGACTAGCTCTGTCTTCATGGTAAAAGCAAAATGAATTAATTATATGTAGTTGTTAACAAGTAAACTTACATCAAAAACAGGCTTATACAGAGTTCAAAAAGACATATGTGACAGAAATGATTGGATTCACAGATAGATGATACCGACCAGTGTATCTCTTACTCTGATTGGTACCACAGTGAATATATTGAATTTTGAAACAGCAGTTTTCAGTGGAGGTGTCTACCTTTAAGATACTTTAGGAGAGAGACTGTAATAGAGATAGTTGTAGAAAGGGGGCCCAAGCTTTGTAAAACTCAGTTGCTTTATACAATGGAGGAGCTGATAGTTGTGGCAGTGAGCACCAGTAAGCACAGCCATTCATTAAATGTGGATATGCCATTGGTCCTGCATCTCTACAGAAGGAGGCTTTTAGCTGCTATAGTTGCCACCAATGATCCATTTTGTATGGGGATGGAGGTTAGGAGTAATGGGTTAGCTGAGGCCAATTAAGGCTATAGGTCCATCAGTTGGGGGTTGGTCAGGGAAGGTCTTTTTGCAGTATTGCATAATACCGTCCCAGAAGGGCCTAATGGTGGGTCAAAACCAAAGTACAGTACTGTATGTGCAAGACAGAGCCTTCTTGGGATTCTCATCACCAGCAGGTGTCAGAGGGGAGAATCCCTTTTTCATGAAGGGTTTGTGGGGTTCTGTTCCAAAAAATGTAAAATTTTAAGCTGTATATGCTGTGCTCTTAGGTCTCACCTAACAACATGTGCTGCATACCTTCCGATATGGTTATATAAAGCTCTTGGGTTCATTGAGTTTGGATGGACTAAGTGGTTAGACAGCCTGCATCCCACAGTCACTTATAAATGAGGCTAGCTCTGCCTTTTAGGACTTTGGATCAGGAAGATATGCTAGGTAATTGGGTTTGTTTATAATTTTCTTGAGTTTTAAGCATGAGGAAGATAATGGAACATAATTGAAATTGCACCAAAAATCTTATTTAGGGAGATTATACTGGACTCACAGATCTTCAAAGGATCTGAGGACATTTGGGGCTGGTATACAAAGGTCTTGGACCTTGTTTATGCCTGCAACAGTCCATGAAGGCCTGTGAATTGGCTTATGGCCAATTAACAGTGAGGGGGTTGTATGCCAAATAGAGAACAAAGGGAGAGGGTAAGGGTCCATGTGTAGTGAAAAGGTAACTTTTGACCATTAGTTTAAACAGATAGACTGGGCTGGGTGTTGTTTGATAGTGGTGGTGGCGGGGGGGGGGTTTGAATTATGGTAAACAGTGAAAGATGTTGTTAAGGTTGCAGCTGATTCAATATCCTTCCAGAGAGGGTCCTGTGGGGGTAGGCAGCTGAAAACATTTGAGGACTTGGATGGCGATAAAGACCATGTGATAATGCTTGAAATTGAGAGGCCCCAGTCCCCCTATAACAAGAATTTCTATAATTTTTCTCTGCTTAGTCATGGCCATAGGACATCCCATAAGAGTTACCCATTAGTTTGTTAATTTTTGCAAACCAGTGTTCTGAGATACGTATGAGAAGGTGAGATAAAAGGTGAAGTACCTTGGGGTCCAACATCATTTTCAGTGCTAAGATTTTTCTTGAAAAGGAAAGATGCAAGTTTTCCCATCTCCATACTTCTGCTTTTAGGTGGGACAGTAAGGGTTCAAAGTTGGCCTGCAGATATTGGCTAAGGATGAAGTCAGTTTAATCCCCAAATAGGTGACTCCGTTGTCTGCCCAGGCCCAGTTTGTGCCCTGGATGAGTTGATGAGAGCATAACTGGTTAGGGGGGCAGGATCTCAGATTTGGTGTGATTTACTGTAAGGCCTGGGATTTCAGATAAGGAGCGAAGCAGGTGTTGCAGGTGGGGAATGCACTAGGTACATCTGAAAGCAAGATAAGGAGGTCATCTGCATGAGATAGAGATAAGTATTCCAGGCACCCTTGGTTTAGCCCTGAGATAGCAGGGTGCAAGTGAAGGGCAATAGTCAAGGATTCTATCATTAGAAGGAACAGCAATGGGGATAGGGAAAAACACGAACAGGTGCTTTGCTGAAGGGGGAAGAGGAAGGAGAGAGAGTACCATTTGTAAGAATCTTAGCTACAGGATTGCAATAAAGGGTGCTGACAGTGGAGAGAAAGTAGGGGCTAATTCCCATGTCTTGCATGACTGTAAAGAGATAGGACTACTCACTGCTGTTAAAGACCTTTTCAAAGTCTATAGTAATGGTTGCTGCTGGGATAGGAAGGGTTTTGGCCACGTGCATGAGGTTGAAAAGGATACAAAGATGATCAGAGCTGAGATGGCCTTTGACAAAATCTACTTGAAAGGGGTGTATGAGATGACATAGAAGGACTTCAGGTCTGAAGGCAAGAATTTTTGCAAAACATTTTACATCCACATTGATGAGATTTGGGCAGTAGCTGCTGAGGAATGACAGTTCCTTGCTTTTCTTATGAAGAACGGTGATCACGGCTTCTCTTGCCATAGAAGGGGAGTTGATGTCTGTGGAGTGAATGGAGGAAGGCCTTATGTAAGAGCGGGGTAAGGGGTTCCTGCAGGGCTTGATTAAAGTCTGCTAGAAATCCATTGGTACCTGGGGACTTGTGTTTTTCATGGGATGGATAATCTGTTTCACCTCTTCAGGAGTGATTAGGGCATCAAACATCTGACACTGTTGGGGAAAGAGACATGCGAGGGTAAGTGCCTCTAGGAAGTCCATTTGTTGTGTTTCCAGAGGGGGACTGGAGTCATATAATTTCACATAAAAGGCTTTCATGATCTCATTGATAGACTTGGGTTGTGTGGAGTGCCTTGGGGGTTCGGAGGCTGGGGATATGCCATTCAGCTTGGAGTTTGTGGAGTCTGTTTGGGGCCTGTGCTCACCAGGTGGGAGTTATGCACCTGAGGTGCATATCCCTCCCACGGAGCTCCGCACCTGTGGACAGGTGTGTGCTGCCGGTATTCCCCAATGGCTGCAACCTGTCTGCTGGCTCACCCCCCTGGCACGCAGCACTCCACAGGGCGGCTGGGGGTGAAGTCATGGACCTGGGTGGGCATCCAGTCAGATGCCTGTCGTGGGTCCAATAGTGGATTCCTTATGTGGCTGGGCTCATGTGAGCTGAGTGCCCCTGCTGATGGATGGTTGGCGGCCATGGCAGTGTGTGGCGGGCAGTGACGCCGGCCGTCCCAAGATGCAGCACTGATGGACCATGCGGGGGGTCGGTGCTACAGGTGTGTATGTGGGGGGATTATCAATGGACAGCAATGTGTGGGACAGGACACAGGGCACGCCTGTGTCCATGTGTGTGGGTGAGTGGGGTTGTACCACCAGGGGCAGGTGCCCACATGGGGAAGCTGCAGTCTGGTGATGGGTGCAGCCAGGAGGGGGGATATGCCTTGCTACACCGGGTGCCTTGCCAGTGTAGTGTTGGGTCATGGGCAGAATGGGCATGGTGGTGCTGCTCTGGGGTTGGTGTGCAGCAGCAGGGGATGGGGCAGCACCGTATGTGTTGGAGGGATCAGCTTCTGGGGTAAGGGTATTGAACTGGTTCACTCTGTGGGGAATGCACACCTGCCTCAGGGCTGTTTAATCATCTGGTGTGCATGGAGGCAGGGCGTGTAGGGGACTTACAGCACAGTTTACCTGGCATACCGGCTGCCCCCTATGTGCCCCAGTGCATAGCACTTCATGGCTTTGTGCATGCTGGCATGCTCCCACCTGCCCCATGCACATTGTGGTCCATGCGGGTAGGGGATCAGGTGCGTGGGGGCTGTGCAACCCCCTTAGTGCATCCTGCACAGTGAGCCAATGGGGTGGAATGTCTCCATGCCTCATTTACGTGGTGCGGAGGTGCTCCATGCCTTTGAGCAAAGGGCCCTATGTTAATATTTTGCTGGCACTTTCTGCTCCATCCAAGTATCTTGCTGTAGGTGAAGCAAGTCTAATTCTGCTTTCCTAGAGTAGTGGGTATTAAGTAGGTTTTGGATGGCTAGCATTTCAGAGGGGTCAGTAAAAAGGGACTCTGTATTTTTTTTTTGAAATAGCAATTTTATTAAAATCTTTAATAAAACAGTACACACATGTTACTACATTAATATCACATAACAACATCATTCATGTAAATAAAGTACAGATATACAGACTATTTAATGGATACTAGTGAGAAAATACAAACATGTTATTCTGCATTTAATTGTGTTCATAAATTACACTTTATAAAAACTAAAATAAAAAGGACAAAGTGCTATAGAAAACCATGAAGGCTATAGTGCAGATGGAATAAACAAAAAGAATAAACAAAGTGCAGATGCTAGTAGCAGTATCCTGGGCTTATGAGTCTACTGTGCAGTGTCAGTGGCTCAGTAGGTAGCACACTCGCCTCTGAGGCCAGGTGATCAGAGGGCTGTTGGTTCAGTTTCCACATCTGGCACTTGGGTTAATAACCCGGTACTGACACTGTAGTGCAGCATGAGAGGGGTGCTGCACTTCTGAGGTGCTGTCTTTCGGATGAGACGTTAAACTGAGGCCCCATCTGCGTGGATTGGTGTTAGTTCAGGTGGATGTTAAAGATCTCATGGCACTTATTGAAAAGAGTAGGGGAAAGTTTTATTGAAACAAAAGAAATCGTACAGAACCAAAACAAAAGCAATTTGCAAAAACTCATGTGGACTCAAAACAGAAGTAAACAAAAAAAAAACAGAACAGAACTATGCATATCAAGAGACAATCCATCAGGTCACTGCAAAATCAGAGTCCGTGATCCAAGGAAGAGCTTTCCAAAGTTCAAATAATGTCTCCTTGGAAAATAATGTATGTTCATGTACATAAATGTTTGCTAGGTCTGTTACAATTTTATTCTCAAGCTCTGAATAAGAACAGTTTTTTTGCTGTAGAGTAAACAGACATTGAGACATCCAAATATTCCATTTAATTACTACAAAACGTAGATTTAACGTGTCCAGAGTCCAAAGGGACCACTGGGGAGAAAAAACACCATAAATAATATTCTGGTAAGAAACCGTTTGAAATAATGGAGTGGCCCAGACTCTTGCCAAAAAAAACCACCAGTGCCGAATAAAAGAACACTCAAAAAATAGGTGCGATATAGTTTCCAATTTAGAAATGCACAATAGTCTAGAACATTGTCGGTCTTGAGACTGCTTGTGTTTATGAGTATCTTTGACGTTAATTCTTTCATGACACGATAGCCAATGAAAGTCCCACATGTGAGCAGGCACCCTTTTACACCGTAACAAAACCAATAGGGAAGGAAGATGTTGTCTAGGGCACTTTTCAAAGGGCAACTGTATTGCACAAACGGTCAGGAGCAGATTATTATATAATACTTTATGAGAATTCGTTAACAACATCTGGGTAGATATCCTCCACTGTTTCAAACGTAAAAACATGTGTTTAATATATATCGGTATACCCAAAGTTTGTCATATCACAGCTAATGAATCACATTCCCATAAATGAAACCATAATCTGCAAGAATCTTAGAACCAAGGTTCCCACCCTCTCTGAGTATTTATCAATAGAGGCGGAAGATTTGCAGTCAAAAAAATAAATGAAAAAAATAACAGAGGATTAATCATGTTAACACCCCCCTCAGAAATAGGTAAGTAAGTAACATTCCATTTTACCAGATTAAGCCGGCTTCCCCACAGAGCTTGAAAGAAGAAACCAAGAACTGCAGTTTCTAATTGTTTAGGGATTGGGAATATGTAGCTTAAATAAAGAAAATTTGGTATCAAATAAGTCTTGATTAGGAAAATGCGCTTCTTCTTCCCAGTGTGCTCCTTATTCCACGAGGCAACCTTAAGTTTGCCTTGTTGTAATTAGCAGACCAATTAAAAAGGTCAGAATCTACAGTCCCAAAATAAACTCCCAAAATGCATTGAGGCCCCTTAACAAGTTGTAAAGGACCAATATGTGAAAAAGGGGCTATTTTCGATCCTTACCGAATACCAAAACTTTTGGTAAAATTTAAACTCGCACCAGAAAAATCACCAAAGGAAGAACATTCCTGGAGGGCAGTAACCACATAGGCTGCATTAGCCACAATAATGCAGACATCGTCTGCATATGCAATTGCCGTATACGGTGAGATTAAAGTAGAACTAGAAAGGGCATGAATCTGAGGATGAGTATTCAGACGGCGAAGCCAAACATCTAAAAAAAATACATATAGCAGAGGGCTCAAAGGACACCCTTGGCGAACCCCTCTTTTTATGGGGATCATAGGTCCAACTCAACCATTCACAACAGGCACAACAGTGGCAGTCCTATAAAAAGTCTTAATCCAGCGAATCATTTCACCAGGAACATACATAAAATGTGGTGCCTTCCATAAAAATCATGGTTAACTGAATTAAAAGCCACCTTCTGATCTACCGATACAATAAAACCCGAAACAGAGTCTACGTAGCCATGAGAAAATAATTCTCAAAGGAGAATCAAATGGTCAGAGGTTCTCCTGTTCAGTACAGAGCAGGACTGAGTAGGGTGCAAAACCACTTCAGCTATCCTCATAAGGCGTTGTACAATGATTTTCATTAATAACTTAAAGTCAGTGTTTAGCATACATAAGGGGCGCCAATTCTCAAGCGAATGTATATCTCCTTTCTGTTTATAGATATAAATCAAAGTACCCTTAGTAAAATCTAAAGGGATAAACTCACTAGCTAACAGGGAGGTAAATACTGAAGTTAATTCAAGGATCAGGTGGTCACCCAGTACCTTATATAAGGCATCAGGGAGTCTATCTGGACCAGGAGTCCTCCGTAAGGGTAAGGAAGAAATAATCGACTTCAATTCTAACTCAGTAACAGGTATACAGGCTGCGTCAGAACACGGCTGTGAAGGGATAGGGATGTCAAGGTCCCTATACAACACCACAGGATCAACATCTGCAGCTGGAAAGGAAGAAAAGAGGGCAGTCGTGTAACATGTCACTATCCGACAGATGTCCAACTGAGAGGTACATAAGGTGCCATCAGAATCAGCAAGACACAACATATTCTTTTGTGTAATTATTAAGAATTCGACTCAAAGGGACGAACAACAGCCCTCGTGCCTACCACATTAAATTTGTGTTGATGATAAAGTTGCTGTGATTGTCTAGATTGGAATTTCAACATATCATTCTGAATTAAGTGCAATTGTTGAGAAAGATCTTGTCCTGTTGTATAAGCTATTGTCAACAAGGACTGAAAATGTACCCTTTTCTGTAAATATTCCAAATATTCTCTTGACATTTTTGCGACTATATCTTTTCAAAAGAGCACCAAATCATGTCTAGTGTCCATCCACCATGCAATAGGGTCTCATGTATAAAATAAAAATGGATTTCTGGGCCTGAATAAAGGGTAAAAGGGACTGCATGGAAGTCGGAATTTGCAACAGAGATATGTTGAATTTCCAGAGTCCTGGTCCTTTGCGAACAATGACATCAGAACCAAGGCCTATGGAAAGCAGTTTATGATCAGAAAATTCCACAGCTTGTACAGTAGCAGAGGTAATTGGAAGTGTGATGGACAAAAACACAAAATCAGTTATGGTAGCTGGCTTACCCTTTTGAAATGTAGGAGTATGTTGTTTAGTAAAAGAGTAATAGGTATCCGTGAGATGAGCAGTACGAACCAACTTCCCAAATTCATGGGAGTCGCAAAACAATTTCTGGGTAGTAGCAAAAGAGCTTTTGTCACGAAGACTTAAGCCACAGTTAAAGTCACCAGAAAATATCAACTGAAAGGAGGTATGCAAATAAGGGCGGAGTGAAGAAAATAAAGCTATACGTGCAGACTTAATTTGGGGAGCATAAATATTAATAACCCCGATAAGGGCAGGGCCCAATTAAAAAATCTAAGACAAACACTCTGCCAGGGGCTACGTCAATCAATTTTAGCAAACGAAAATCTGGGATATTGAATAAGATCCCAAGTCCGAAACAGGAGTCCAGGCCAATGGACCAAAAAGAAGGACCTAGAAGCCAGTCCTGTTGTGCCTGTCGAATCTCGTGGGTGGTATGGAGTTGTGTATCCTGCAACAGAAAGATCCCCATAGGTAAAAGCCATAAACAGGAAAAAATCAATCTTCTTTTTGCCAGACGCTTAATACTATTCACATTAATAGTATGACAAACAAAGTGAGACATAACACAAGGAGAACAGAGACACTTTATAATTTCCTTTTCCCTATCACCTTTTTCCCTTTTAGCTTAACCCTGGCCTTCCGCTTTCTGAGAAAGACCAGTACCCAGTTGAATCTCAGAATCAGTAATACCATCCGGGAGGGAAGATGCAACAGAGGAAGAGTCAGACTCACCTCCAGCATCATCAGAAACAGTTTGGAGTAGCTCAAAGGCATTAGACAAAACCACAGGAGGGGGTTCCAAAAGCAAAGGAGGCGATGGTAATGCCTGGGGGTAATTTTTCATAGACCTCTGATGCATAACACTAGTGGGTACTCGGGGGGGTGGCATAGTACTCGGGCCTGGAACAGGGTCCAGGACAAGCTGGACAGATTGGACAGGGTCAGGGGTAGGAGGGGTCATCTCAGTAAGCGGTGCCACACAAGAGGCCACTGGAGGTACCACAACCTGATCTACAACAGGCTCAGGGACCTGCAATAGAGGTCGAGCGACTACTGAAGTCAGCTCTAGTAAGGTGGTCCTAAGATGAGCCTTCTGGGCTTGCGTGATTACAAAACGTTGATTAGCACCATCATCATGTGTGGCCTGATTATGAGCAGCCCACGGACAAATTTGAAATGTATGACCCTGCTCATCACGAAGATTACATTTACACTCATTTAGACAGTGAATCCCCACTTGACCCAATTCTCCACAGGTATTACATTTCAGCTTATCACAGACATTACTAAGGTGAGAGGGGTCTCCACACTGGTAACAAGCTTTCGGTTGTCCAGGGTAAAACAAGACCCCCCTATCACGACTGATAAAAAAAGAATTAGGTAGGTGCACTGGACCAGAATCATTAGAGTGTAACAAAACCTTAACCTTCCAGCCTCCAGTCCAAATATTCTCCGTGTCCAATATTGCCTCAGGCTGACCCTGAACAGTACAACATTGTTTTAGCCAATAGACAACGTCAGTGACGTCAACACCTTCATTCTGAAATAGGACGGTAATATTCTTAAAGGCTGGTTTGGAAAGGGGAATGGCCTTAAACGGGGTCCACAGGACAGTATTTCTTAAGGCATGATATCGTGACCAAAAACGCTCCAAGCCACAAGGCATTTAGAAGCTGACATCAAACGTGGTTTCGCCGGAAATATGAATCAGTGCATATATTTTGTGAGAAAATAATTTCAGAGAGTCCTTGAGTAGTGTCCGAGCTACATACACTTGTTCTGGTGGCTCAGGTAAACCGCCCATATAAGCCAATCATACCGCATTATGCCACTTTGCAGCCAGAATTGAAAATTTAAATACTGAGGAAAAAGAATGATTTGGCTCTATTTTTTTTGAGGGAGGCTCCACTACTGCAGGAGCTATATTCTCTGTAATGGTAGTGGGAGAAGCAGCACAAATAAGAGAACCCTGCAAAGGTTCCAAGACTGGGTGCTGGGTAAGTTCCAATTCCTTGGGGAGACACAAGGGGTCAGACATAGGCAGACTTCTGTTTGGTGAATGCTGCAGCTCAGGAAAATCATTCAGACAGGGGCACTGAATAGGGAACGGACCAGAAACCCACTTCCCCTCTGTAGGTTCCTGCACCCAGCCAGCTCCTTGCAATGCCATTTCTACAGACCAGGTAGGTGTTGTAGCAGGATTGGTATCAAGAGATAACAATTGAGAGGGAGAGTGTGTCACAATAGGCAAACTAGGCAAGGCACTGTATGCAATGATGTCGCTGTAGTCTGCGGGGGCAGCTGAGAAGCTGGCGGGAGTATTTCAGGTGAGAACTCGCCAGGATGGGCTCACAGAGCGGCACCTCAGCCACTTGAAAAGGCAATGTAGGCTGTTGCAAAGTATTATTGTGGGCTGCAGGAGACATACATCCTGCCAATTTGACTTCACGAATCCGTTGCAGTTCTCTGTTCAAATTCTTCTTCGTAATCTCAAATCAACGTTCTACATCACCCAAACAGTCCTGAAGCTCCTTTTCAGCCAAACAGACAGTAGCAGAGTCAAAAGGGGAAAAATCCCTCATTGGGACGGCAAGGGGTAAAGATGTTTGAGAGTCCATGTCAGGGTGACCCAGCAGAGGTTCTAAAGTTGTAACCTGTAGTGTAGATTCATTTTCTGCAGTAGACACAGAAACCAGCATTGCTTCAGTAGTTGTAGACGTGGTCTCTACACACACAGAGGCAGGAGTTGAGACTAGGTCTCCCACCTCCATCGCCACCTCCTCAGCAAGCAAGGGTGCATCCGCCATCTTGGACAGAGGTTCCCCCTCTGAAGAGTAGGGGAATTTCCCCGGTGTCCTGGCCAAATTTCCCTCATTCACTAAAAATACCACCAACAGCTTAATCTGGTTCAAGGTCAGTTGGCATTCATCTGTATCCCCCTCCTCCGTGTTGTGCCTGAAAATAGGCAGGATTTGTCTAGTGCACTTACCAGGTCAACAAAAACTAACTAACTAAATAAATAAATAAATACTTGTGTCAGGGGTGAGACCTGTCTCCACTCTGGGCCTCGGGTTAAATCTACTGACTTTGTGTGACATTAACTACTTGACTCTGGTAGGCCTCATTCTCTTTTACTTCCCTTACCCTGAATCCTGAGCTAAGCCCTCGAAGATGGTGATACCCTCCCTTTCACAGATAAATTCTGTGTATGGAAGCCATACAGTCATAAATGTTGTCTTTTTGCAACCTTAACTGGGTGGTGATCCTTTCCATTTCTTTAATTTGGGAACATACGGTCAGCTGGTATGAATCCTCTGGAACAGCTTCAGCTGACAAGCACTGAGTTATAACTTTTGCAGCTGCTAAATAAATATTATTTACGGGTATTTTCTCCTTTTACTGCTGACTTCAGCTGGCAGTTGGCCCAAAACCAAATTCTGGCATGTGTTGGGTATAGAAGTGCCCCAAATTTTACTCATGCTTAGTGTTATTTGTTCACAAAAGTCTTTTAACTTAGGGAAGCTTCAAAAGTTGTGCCCATGGCTGCCCAGTTGTCCACAGCCTCTCCAGCATCTGTCTGAGGGGAAATTTGCATAATATTTAGTTTAAACAAGGGTTCTGAATAACCTAGTAACAACTTGCCAACATAATTAACATCGCATTGGTGAGGCAGTAGTTATGTTGACCTCCTCCCAAATTTGATCCCAGATTTTATCAGGTGGCGGAGGGCCCCCATTTCTACTTCCCACTTATGCTGAATAGCCAATCTTGAATTTTGATTGTGAACCCAGCATATTTTGTGGAGCTTAGAGATAAGGTAGGATTTTGTTCCAGCCTTCATGGCGGATTTGCAGAGAAGCAGTAGGGGGAGTTTTTTCTAGGTTCTGTGGCAAGGTAATGCCTCAGCTGCAAATAACAGTAAAAGTATCTCTAGGGAGCATCATAACTCCTCTGGAGCTGGAGGAAGGACATAATTATATTACCCTCCATGAGGTGCTTGATACATTCCAGGCCTGTCCTCTCCCATCTAGCAAACACAGGATTTATTCTACCTGTTGCAAAATCTCAACAGGACCTAATTCTGGTCAGTTTATACAGGCCATTCATAATGTCCTCTTTCTTCAAAACCACAGCCCAAGTAATGAGTAGGGCCTTTGGCCAAGGATTTGTGATCACGTTGATAGTACAACCATATAGTTTGTTACAAAGAAGATCCTGCAGCCTCTTTCTCTCTTTTCAGGTCAACCTGTTGATGTTGACCCCACTAAATACCAATTGCTCCACCATATGTGGAAATATGTATTGATTCTGAGCTGCCTGGTAGTGGGCCTTCAAATCTAGCACCCCAAGACCTCATTTATCTTTATCTAGGTTGAGGATGTTCCATTTTAGTCTAGGTTTTATCTTCCCCCAAGTAAATTTGGACAGCATGCTATTAAGAGTCTTCTATGTTAGTTTATGAATAAGAATTAGGAGGGAACTGAATAGAACGAGCAGGCTTGGAAGGATATTCATTCTAACAGCCTCAACTTGCCCAGTGATGGAAAGTGGCAGAACTACCCATCTCTTACAGTAGTCCTGGATTTCTGAAATTAACTTCTAATATTTAGCTTGGTACAGCCTACTAAGTTCAGCAGTGATTTGGACCCCCAAGTACCTGAAACTTTTGGTAGCCCATCTAAATTTACTTACTGTATTTCTTTATGTTCTTGGGTCATATGACCACCTATTAACATTGTTTCTGATTTGTCTTCATTTATTTTGAAACCTGAAATATAACCATATTCTTGTGTTATTGCCATCACCTTAGGTAAAGTATGAATGGGATCTTGTATGTACAGAAGGGTATCATCCGCATATAGTGAAATGTGGTTATCTTCCTCCCCACCATTATTCCTTGAATATCTGTTTGCATTCTGCAAGTTGCTGCCAGAGGCTCTAACCATGGAGTAAACAAGAGGGAGGGGTAGTGGGTACCCCATCTGGTCTCTCTCTGGATCTGGAAGGTTCTGACAACTCTGGCTATGGGGTTGGAGTAAAGGGCATTAATCCAGGCTCTAAATTTCTCCCGGAATTTAGACTTAGAGAGCATGGCCTCTAAGAAATCCCAGGTAAGGCAATCAAATTCCTTTTAAGCATCTACTGCTACCACCACCTTTTGTTCTACCCCTGGGTGGCTGTGTGCATGGGCCATGACAGTCAAGAGTCTGAATATTGTTATGCAGATGCCTGCCTGAGATAAAACCAGACTGGTTCAGGTGGACCAAGGTAGGGATCACTCCCTGCAAGCAGTTGGCTGCCACCTTCACAAGTATGATTTAACAAAGATATGGGTCAATATACCCACTACAGACTAAAGGTTTTTTTCCTGGCTTCAGAAGCACTGTTATTATTGCCCCACCCCAACTGTCTGGGATTTCTCCATACTTGTGGCACAAGGGGAGTCTTTATATTGTTTCTTATGTTCTTTGTCCTCGAGTTACACAACTTCTTGTTCTCTCTTGTTCTCTGGTCCTCCTTCTATGTGTTGCATAACTGATAACACGTCCTCTGAGACAGCTTCAGACAACAAGCACTGAGTTATAACTTTTGCAGCTGCTAAATAAATATACTGTATAGGTATTTGTATGTACTTCCAAATGGTGGTATCAAATACTTTATTGTTGTCATTGACAGATATGAAGTCAATAATTTCTTTCTGCACCCAGGGGCTAAAGCTGGGGTCTTTAAATAGTAAGATTTTGGTGAACCAGGAAGAGGAGTTAAGGGAAAGTGCCCCCAGGTTACATTTGGGGTCAGGAGTGTGGTCAAAGATGACTATGGGATGTATGTGGAACTGGTGGAGGCTTGAGTAAGTGGGGCTGATGTGAGTTAAAAGTCTGTCCAGCTAAGAGATTGGTGGGCACCTGAAAAGCAGATGTAATCTTTGGTTGAGGGATGCATGATACACCTGATGTCAGTTAAGGCTAATTCCTGCATCATATGGTGGAGGGCATCCACTGCTTTGGAGTAGGGTTCCTGATTACTGTTTTATCTGTCTAAGGATGGGTTTAAAGTGAGGTTGAAGTCTCCTCCTACCTCAATGGGACAGGGTGGTACATTGAAAGAAGCAAGCTTCTCACTTACAGTAGCTTTGGAAAAAAACATGAGATGTCCCCATTCGGTGCATAGATATTAAGGAGTAGGATGGGACCTTGAGTAGTGGCGATTCTAGCCATCACCCATCTCCATTTCTTATCTGATTGGGAGGCCAGAAGGGACCAATGAAGGGATTTATGAATGAGGATATCAACTTTTGGATTTGTTACATGAGCTATGAGCTTCTGGACCCACCCATTCTCTCCCTAGTTTACTGGCTTCCTGGTGCAAGAGTTTGTTTTCCTGTAAGAAAAACAATTTTCCTGTAAAAAGCAATCCGTGTAGAAGCATTTTTAAATGCACTAAGATAGACCTTTTCACATTTAATAGTAAAGTTGAGGCCTGAAACATTCCATGTAATGAGGTTTAATTTAGCTACGGGAGTATTTATTTATTTATTTATTATCACTCTATCAGGATAGATATGGATAGAGTCTGCAAGTTTCCTAGACCCACATTTGTGATGTTGTGGTGCCCAATACCAGGAAAAATGTGCACCCTGCATCATAAACTGATTGTTTGGAAGAGTCATGTTGTAGGTCCCTTAAGAGCTTTGCCTTAATAGCTTTATATAGTGCATATGTGCCCACAAAATATGCATACCGTACACAGTCAACATCAAATTTGTCTACAAATGCCCACTCCTCAAAAAGGGTGGGAGTGTACAAAATGGTAACAAAGTTAACAATCCATAACATAACCAGTGGCTTAAGGAACATACAAACAACCAAGTCACATGTCTTTAAGTTGTCAGATACTTGTAAGATATTGCAACAGAGCATGTTACAGTGGATGCGACTGCAATCCTGCAGTCTACACTTAGCTCTAGCTGATTTTGGCTTCTCGGCTTGATCTTTTTTCAGGGCTTTTACTCTGCTGCATGTTTTGTCCCACCCCCATGCACCCCCTACCCCATCACTCTTTAAATCCAGCAGCTGCAACTTGAGCTCCGTCCGGTAGTGCAGCTCAACTAATTGGGATCGCAACTGTATCCTCCTGCTGGTAGCTATCTGTCTTCCTTCCTTGAAACACCTTTTCTGTGGCTGCAATCAGCTTAATTCCAAGCATATTGCTTAGCTGTAACCCCCCTCTCTATTGTTACCCTAGTCCCTCCTTTTTCTCCTTACTGCTGTTTCTACTATCACCATGTTCCTACACCCAGTCATATCCTCTTGGTTTGCTATGTCTCTTTCCTTCCATCACCTGTCCTTTGCACTTCTCCTTACACTGTCTCTTCCACCTCACTCTCACTCCAATTTCCTCTCTCAAACTGCTTGTCTCCTTTAACCTCCCTGTGCTTCACCTCCTGGAGTATAACCTTGCCAGGACACCCTCTCCAGCCTTCGCTGCTTGGACACACTACCCCTTCTGTCCATATGCATCTCTCTTACCAATGCCAGCCTCCTATACACAACTTTATCTCTTAAAATTCCAATGCCCACCCATCATATGTCTATCAAGATCTTCGCCCTGACACAAAAGTGAGAAAATTCACCTCTTGATCATCACTCTCCTACTCTTATCTTCTGGTGACATCGACCCAAATCCAGGTCTGTGCCTCCTGGGTGCACCATTAATAACACCTGTAACTGCTGACCCTTCCCTTTATCACCCCTTGCTCTTCCCAGTGAGTTGAAAATCTTATACCTAAACATATGTAGTCTAGTCAGTAAGTTAGACCTTCTGCAGCCACTTGCTGCCTCCTTTGGCCCTGATATTATCAACTTCACTGAAACCTGGCTAAATAAAAAAATAGCTGACACCTCTCTCTCCATCCTGAGCTGCACCATATCCCAACAAGATCGAACAGGTAGGGGCAGAGGAGTAGCAATCTATGTCTCGGCTACCATACAGTTTACCTTCATCCTCTCCACATTGGCCCCCAAAGCCTACGAGGCACTTGTAATAAAACTTTCCCTTCCATTCTCAATACCTATATATCTATATCACTGGTACCGATTGCAACCCTGGGCCTCCCCTCCTCTAACACCACTTATCTCATCAATACAATTGTTTCTCATATCTCTTCAGGCGAATTATATATAATGGGTGATTTCAACCTAAATTGGCTCTTCCCATCTTTAAACAAAGCATGAAAAGACATCCTTGCCCATAATCTAGCACAACTCATGATTGAGCCAACTCGCATGAACCACATGACTGATAACCACTTCCTAATTGACTGGGCCCTCACATCCCACCCTCACGGGGTAATTAAATTTGGAATTCTACCTGATGCCCTCAGTGACCATCATATGATCTTCACCCTATGAAAAATCCACTGGACCAAGGACCCTCACAAAATCCTACATACCCATTCAAACACATCCCTGAACCTCGCCCCCCTGCTAAATGACCTGACTCTCATCAATTGGGAGCCTATTGCTTTGCCCAACTCTATCAATGATGCCACAGCCTATTTTCAGGGTAAATTTCTAGAAGTATGGAATAAACATGCCCCGCTGCTATTCACCAGGGTCAGGGGTCACCACCTCCCATGCATCACCCCTCAGCTCTTGGCATGCCTAAGAGCACGCGATCATGCTTTGAAAATTCACAAAGCTTCTAAGTTCCCTAGCGACTGCAACACTTACCACACTCTACGCAACAAGTGCACAAAAGCTACTCACTCAGCTAAAGCTGAATACTTCTGCTCTACCTTTCTAGCCAACATAAATAATCCCTTCAAATTCTGGAAGGTAATTCACTCCCTCATCTCCCTCTCATCCACTCTGCCCACCCCGCTTCTTATAATAAACAACACTCAAATTTCCAATCATCCTAGCGTTGCCTCTGAATTTAATCCCTGTTTCACCACCTGTGCCTCTGCTCTCCTAGCCTCACTACCTTCCTTCCTTCCTGTCTGCTGATCCACCCTCCTCTCCCAGACCACCCTCCTTATCTACCGCCTTCTTTTTCTCTAAAATTTCACCCTCAGATACTTTGGCAGCACTGTATGCTCTCAATCCTTCCAAGGGCAGCTCACCTGATGGTTTGGACCCAAACTGCTATACTTATCAGCTCCTGCTATCGTTGCTCCTCTATCTGATCTTCTCAACCTATCCTTCTCCTCAGCCTCCATCCCTTCTGCTTGAAAGCATGCCATTGTCCTGCCCCTGCCTAAGGGAGGTGATTCTTCCATACCTGCAAATTTCCATCCTATTTCTCTCCTTCCTACCATTGCTAAGCTGCAAGAACATCTGGTTCTCCCAGAATTCTCTTCTTACCTGTCTGATACTAACTTTTTCACTCCATTCCAATCTGGTTTCCAGAAGAACCATTCCACTACCACCTCCCTGTTCAGGCTCACTGACTCTATCCTCTCAGGGATGGACCATGGCCTAATCATGTCTGCTATCTTTGTCGACATTGCCAAGGCTTTTGACACCATCTCCCAGATCCTTCTGTTGAACTCCCTCTCCACAGCAGGCTTAACCACCTCTGCCACAAACTGGTTTAGAGCTTACCTGGTAGGTAGGACTCAGTCTGTCAAAATAGCAGACCACATTTCCCCTCCCCTCCCTATTAATACTGGTATCCCACAGGGTTTCCTGCTGGCTCCCCTCTTATTCTCTATATTTCTAAATGACCTCCCCTCAGCCTGCTTATCTGCCTCCATCCACATGTTTGCAGATGACATGGTCATCTTCACCTCTGGCCAGTCCCCTGATGATGTCACAACCAGACTCCAGCATGACTTCGATAAAGTTCAGCACTGTTTTTGCTCCCATCAACTCTCCCTTAACACCAAGAAGACAGTCTCAATGACCTTTGGCACTAAGCAGAGGCTCTCTAGGCCCCCTTCCCTGCCCTCCTTCCACACCTTCGACTTGACAGTCTTTGAGAACACTTCAGCCTTTGGCTACCTTGGAGTGCAGCTTGACCAACATCTCAGCTTCTCTGGTCTTGTTGACGCCATCCTTAAAAAGTTGCTCCCCAAGCTAGGTGCTTTATTCAGGAACCATAGCTGCCTTCCACTACAGGCTTGGCATGAACTTGTCCAGAAGATGATAATACTTATCATTAACTTCTGCAATGTAGTCTACAGTGCTGCTCCCAAGTCTTCCTTATCCAAATTGGACACCCTTTTTAATTCCTTTTGTCATTTCTCTCTTGACTACCCCCCTGACCCATCACTGTGATCGCTACCATTCTCTGGCATTTTCCTCACTAGAAAACTGACAACATCTCCACTGTGCCAAATCTGTGTCTAAATTCTGGTTTGGCACGCTACCCCCCTACCTTACCTCCTCTCTCTCTACCCCCCTCCTGCCCACTCCCTCAGATCCTTTGACTCCTGTTTAATGGCGGTCCCCAGCCGGTCAACTGTGGCTGGTCAGCTGGATTTCTCTCATCATTTCCCCAAATTATGGCATGCTCTTCCTCCTCCTCAGATTCATCACTTATCCTCCCCCACTCCATTTCTTCTGCATTGAACAATTTCCTCTCAGTAAATTGTACTTGTGACTAATCCCTGTCTCTCCCTTTTCATATCAATTACTCTTCCCTCCTCTCCTAACCACAGTGCCACTCCTTATCCTCCCCTACTACTCCCCTCTCCTCCCCCTCATCTACTTTAAAGATAGTCACTGAAGTCTGTCCAATGATTTAAGATACTCGTCAGAATAGCATGTACTTCAGCACTTAGGTCCTATCCATTCCCCATGAATTATTGCATAACTATTGGTTGTAAATATACTAACATACTAAAATGCCAGCAGAATAGGCCTAACGGTCTTTTGCGTCTGCTCATTTGGTCAGCCCCCACCCTGGGAGCTGACCTTGATGCTCCCCTCGCCTTCTCTTGCTTCTCCCTTCCCAGTTCCGGATATTCTCGCTGCATTGGATTTTGCTTCCAGAACCCTTCCCCTGTACCTGTCCCACCCCCTCTTGAACCCCTCCACCATCTCTGCCTCCACCAGCCCCCTAGGCAGCACATTCCATGGCTCCACCACCCTCTCAGTGAAGTAGCACCTCCTTCTTTCTCCTCTGAATCTCCCCCTTTTCCAGCTTCCACCCATGCCCTGTAGTGGCCCCCTCCTCCTTCCTTTGAAGCACCCTGACTGTTCCTCCCCTATTTACACCCTTCATGTACCTGAAGACCACTATCATGTCCCACCGGTCCCTTCTCTCTTCCAATGTGTACATATTTAGCTCTTCGAGCCTCTCCTCATAGGTCCTGTCCCCCAAGTCCCAAATCATTTTGGTTGCCCTCCTCTGGATCATCTATTATATATGCACTTATTATGTATTGTGTTCTGGGTCCTTAAGCTATAGAAACATAGACTTTGACGGCAGATAAGGACCACTTGGCCCACCCAGTCTGCCCATTTCCCTACCTACTGGATAAGCTGCAGATTCTAGTTAACCAACAGCCTATTTCCTGCAACCCCCCACTATAATTGCCTTATGTCTGTCCCATGCATGTTTGAATTCCTCCACTGTTTTAGACCCCACAACCTCTCAGGAGGCGGTTCCATGCGTCCACCACTCTCTCCGTGAAAAATTTCCTCACATTACCCCTGAGCCGTCCCCCTCTAACTTTAAATTGTGCCCCTTGTTCTTACACATCTCTTTTCTGAAAGATGCTACCCTCCTGGACTTTGTTGATTCCTTTGAGGTACAAAAGTTTCTATCATATCCTCCTGTCCCTCCTTTCATCAAGGATATACATATTAAGCTCTCTCAGTCTCTCTTCATATGGTTTCTGATGTAGACCCTGCACCATTTTAGTTACCCTCCTCTGGACTGCTTCCATCCTGTCTATGTTCTTGCGTAGATAAGGTCTCCAAAACTGCATGCAGTACTCCAGATGGGGTCTCACCAACTGTCTATATAGAGGGATAACCACTTCCCTTTTTCTACTTGTGATGCCCCTCCCTATGCATCCCAGTATCCCCCTGGCTTTCCCTACCGACTTCTCACATTGCATACCCACCTTTAGGTCATCTGATATGACTACACCCAGATCCCTTTCCATTATTGTTGTTGTTAGTACCTCCCCTGCTATTGTGTACTCTTCTCCTGGATTTTTATTTCCCAGGTGCATTACTTTGCACTTCTTTGCATTGAATCTAAGTTGCCATATGTCTGACCATTCCTCCAACCTTGCAGTCCCTTCTCATCGCCTACCCCCTTGCGTATCAACTCTGTTACAGATCTTTGTGTCATCCACAAAGGGCATACCTTTCTTCCAGACTCTCTGCAATGTCACCTATAAAGGCGTTAAAGAGGACTGGACCCAGTACTGGAGCCCTGAGGTACTCCACTAGTAACCCCTTTCTTCAGAATGTGTTCCATTCACTATTACCTTCTGTGTCCTGTTGTGCAGCCAGTTTTCTACCAGGCTACACCCTGGGACCCACTCCCAGGCTGGCTAACTTGATTATTAATCTTTGTGCGAGACTGTGTCAAATGCCTTGCTAAAGTCTAGGTAGGCCATATCCACAGCCCTCCCTTGTTCTATTACTTTGGTCACCCAGTCAAAGAAATCAATTAGATTTGTCTGACATGACCTTCCTGCTGTGAATCCATGCTGCTTTGGGTCCAGTGCCCGCTGGCCTCTAGGTACTCAACAATTCTTTCTTTCAGAAGTGATTCCATCATTTTCCCCACCACTGAGGTCAAACTAACAGGTCTGTAGTTTCCTGCTTCTGCCTTCTCCCACTTTTGTGAAGAGGAATCACATCTGCCCTCCTCCAGTCCTCAGGTACCACCCATCTTCCCATGGTTTGTTAAAAGTGTGGTTAGTGGTGTCACTAGGTCCTCCTTAGCTCTTTTAGGATTCTAGGGTGAATCCGTCAGGCCCCCTTGCTTTGTCCACCTTGAGTTTTAGAAGTTCTTTCAGTACTCTTTCTTCTTTAAATGGACTGGTATCAACACCACTATCCAGAGTGCTTCTACTGTTTGGTTTAGGTAACTCCTCCTCTTCTTCTTTTGTGAATACTGAGCAAAAGTATTCATTCATTATCTCTGCCTTTTCACTGTCTCCCTCTGCCCACCTCCCCTCCCCTCTCCTTTATTAATCTTCCCTATCCTCCCTTAACTTTTCTATGTTCCTAATGTACCTATAAAGGTTTTATCCCCCTTCTTAACTGAGTTGGCTATCCTTTCCTCAGTTTGGGCCTTTGCTTTTCTGACTGCCTTCCCCACTTCTTTCTGCTTTAATTGATACAGTTCCCTGTCGTGCTCTGTCTGTGATTCCTTATACTTTTTGAATGCAGCCTTTTTCTCCTTAACCTTCCCTGACACTTCTTTTGAGAGCCATAGTGGTTTTTTATTCCGCTTTGTTTTCTTTACTTGTTTCACACAAAGGCTTGTTGCCACCATGATGGCAGTATTGATTTTTCTCCATTGTTCTTCCACCCCTCCTTTCTGGTCATTTGCTAATGCATTCCTCAGGTATTCACCTGTTTTGCCAAAGTCAGCCCTTCTAAAGTCCAGTATCCTTGTATTTGTATGGCTTGTCTCCATGGTTGTGTTTATTGTGAAGCACACTGGGCAGTGGTCACTTGTTCCCAGGTGTCTACTGACTTCTAAGTTTGTGATCCTCTCTCCATTTGAGAGTACCAGGTTTAATATTGCTCCCTCCTGAGTGGGTTCCACCACTAGCTGTCTAAGGCATGCTCCCTGTAGGGCATCGAGGATGACCCTGCTCTTGGATGTGGCTGCAGTCCATGTTGCCCAGTTAACATCTGGCATATTCAGGTTCCCCCATCAACAGTATCTCCCCTTTTTCAGCCATTTTGAGAATGCCCTCTATCATTTTCTTGTCCATTTCCTCCCCTTGAGACGGGGTCTGTATACAACCCCTGTGCAGATTGTGATGCCATTCCCTGTCTCCAATGTGACCCAGAGTTCCTCTTGTCCTCCCCCTTTACCTTTTAGTTCTGTTAATTTGATCCCTTCCCTTATGTAGAGAGCTACTCCACCTCCCCTTTTACCCTCTCTGTCCCTTCTGTAGATTGTGTACCCTGGTATGTTGACATCCCAGTCATGGTTCTCTGTGTACCATGTTTCTGTGAATGCCACAATATCCAAGTGTTCCACTTCCATCAGGGCTACTAGCTCTGGAAGCTTGTTTCCCAGACTATGGGCATTGGTACTCATTGCCCTCCATTTAATGTTGGCTTTATCCTTTTTTACCTCATCCCTGCTCTTATTGCCCTTGTCCATTTTTCCATTTACTCCTGTCCTGCCCTCTGTCAAGCTCTGTACCTCATTGTTTACCCTACTACCTGCCATGCTTTGCGGGAGGAGGCTTGAACTTTCCTGTTTCCTATCAGCACCTCCCCCCTTGGCTAGTTTAAAAGCTTGCCAAGGAAGCCTTTAAACCTGTCAACTAGGTGTGTTTCCCTTCCTGGACAGATGCAGACCATCATGCCAGTATAGACCTTCATCTCTCCAGGTGGACCCCCAGTCCCCAATGAAGCCAAAGCCCTGTGCTCTGCACCAGTTTTGCAACCATTCATTAAACAGCATGGTGTGCAGTACCCTAGCCTCACCCCTGCCATGGACTGGCAGCACCTCTGAGAAGGTTACCGTGCTTGCTACATGTCTGAGGCCCCTCCCCAACTCCACAAATTCATCCTGCACTGCACTGATCTCATGCCTAGCTAGGTCATTTGTCCTGAGGTGGACAATGATATCTAGTTTCCTCTCCTGTGATGTTGCTTCTGCAATCCTGAGGATTCGCTTCCTGTCCCTCCAAGCCATGGCACCAGGCAGGCACCTTACTTCCCTCTCCTCTCCCTTCCCCAGGTCTACACCCCTAACAATTGAGTCCCCTATCAGAAGCTGTTTCTTTCCCTTGTGTTGTCCCTTGCCACTCTTTTGTGGGTCTCCCTTGTGGCTGTCCCCAGCATTCTTCTTGGTCTCCAATGAGGGTGTCATCATAGATGAACCCTGATTTGCCAGACTGACATATGATTTGTGTAGAGGTGCAACTCGGGGGCTATGCCTCTGTTCCACCACCCTCACCCTCCCAGAACCTACTGTGGTCCATCTGCTCTTCACACATGGCAACCTCTGAGGCGGTGGTTGTGGAACTGGTGCTCTTTGGGTGGGGGAGTCCTCCTTAGTCCTTGCCAGTTCAGCCTGGAGGTGGGCAACCTCCTCCCTCAGAGCTGACAATTGCCTGCAAATAGGGCAGCAACGCAGGTTCCAGAATGTTTCCCGGAAAATTGCTGCCCCACAGCCAGTGCATTGCACCACTCCCCATATGTCCCTCTTCCTTATAATATACAATGAGTAATATACACATTTTTTTTTTTTTTGGGTGTGTGTATACTTACGCTTTATGCACTGTGCTGGGTAATTAAGAATATGACAGTTCTGCTCCAAGACCTGTTGAGGAAGTGATGTCAGAACCTTTGCTATAAAGGAAATGCCACAACCACTGGTGACTGTTAGAAACAATCAATTACACCACTGCTCCACCACCCTGGTGAGTACTGCCCTTTATATTAAGTCAACCAACACCACAATGTACTAGACCACTGCTCCTACACAAACCACTCTACTGAGTCCAGGGATAAAAACAAACTCACTGTTCAGCCAGCAGGACATTTCCAAAATATTGCACAAATATCCTTCCAAATCCTATGTGTCTAGCACAGAAATCAAGCAACTTCAGTTGTATTACAACCCCTCTGGTTATAAAATTACTACACTTTAATGGAATCCTGCAATTCTTAATGCCAATAAGAAAATAATGAAACTTTCTGTAGAAAGTGTAGCTTACCTTCCTAGTCCCCTACAATATTATGTTTTACCAAGTTACCAGTTCCTCAAATGCGTTCTAGTTTGTTCTCTGCAGTATAGCCAATTTCTCAGCTTCCAAAAGGAACAGGCAGGTCCTCTGACTCTATGTGGTTAATGTCTTGTTATCTCTGCATAATTATTCTGTTGTGATCGAATGTATTTTTTCCCCTCTACCATCCACCCCAGGATGCACCATGAGATGAGCAACTTTGTTGTTCAGTGTACCCTTCCTGGTGAAACATTTCAATAAATAAATAAATTAAAAAATACAGTTCACCAACCAGTTAGAGATAAACATACCAAACCTTGCCCCTCCCCTCTCTAATAACTGGAATGTGCATTGAGGAGGGATAGAACCAGCAGATACAGAGGTAAAAACACCTTGTCACCCTGAAAGGGGCTGGGGTAGGTGATGTGAACCAGGGAGGGTAGAAAGAAGAGCTAATGTCACTCAACTGCAAAGCTTTCCCTTGGACCTAGTGTGTCCTATAAACACAGGGCTCCATGTCGAAACAGCGAAGAAATAATAGCAAGTACAATGATGACAACGGCAAATTGGTAAGCATCACTACGGTGACTGGAATTTATGGTGATCACAGTTACAGGGACATTTGCCTCCTGCAGGGGGCTTTGCCCCATACCCCCTTATTTATATATCTAGCTCTGAGGTCGTAGCACCTTGGGGGGGAGCAAATGTTCCTGTAACTGCGGTCGCTGTAAATTCCGGTCATCATATTGACTCACACCCATTTGCCATTGCCGTAATTGTAGTCACTGTTATGTCTTTGCTGTTTTGATGTGCTATCAAACACAGCACCAGATCAAATCCATGAGCTGAGATATGCTGTAAAGGAGTAAGAGAACAATCTAACCTCCCCTCCTTCATGGTTGTGCTCTGGAAATGTGAATAGAGAGCTCCAGGCAAAGGGAGATGGTTTTGTTCAGTTGTAGCAGACTAGCTGCCCCCCCCCCCCAAACAACAGCTTAACATGGAAGTAGGAGAAGTGAATTATTGAGGGAATGGGGCAGGGGAATGTGAAGACTCAGCTCTCCTTAATGAAAGTAAGGGACAGGAGATCTTTGAATTGTGGAGCATTAAAGGAAATTAAAACTGCATCCAGAAAAGCTGCTGGCTTGGAGGCTCCTATACATAGTGAGCCACCATATAGATGATGCCCTGACCAGGTTATTGTGGCAGATAATGTGTGATAGGCTGACGGTGTGTGTGTGTGTGTGTGTGTGTGAATAACAGTATCGATGTCACCCTGATGCTGCAAAGGAGAACTGCAGAAGTCTCTCGTTCCTTAAGTCTTAAGCAATATTGCCGGAACAGTAGAGAGGAGGTGGGGCCCACCAGGTGAAAAAAACTTGGAATATATGCCTACATAGGCAAAATATGGTTTTGCAGGACAGTAGTGGCGTTCAGGGCATCAAAGCTCAGATGGGGCTGCTAAGCAATCAAACTGGTGACCCATATCCCCTTTGAAAGTTTGTATAGTTTGGTGTACAAGAATATGTCAAAGCTGACCATGCTGGGACTACTTAGAGAATAGAAACATAGAAACACAGAAGTTGATGGCAGATAAAGGCACTCAGGCCCACCGCATCTGCCCTGTTTTGTAGCTATCGTGGCCCAGTGAATCCCAAATTAAACTAGTGGTCACTCCCTTAGTGATGTTAGGCTTCCTATGTGCCTGCCCAATGCCTCCATGAAGCATGTAACCATTTCTGCCCCACCACCTCAGCTGGCAGATTGTTCCATCTATCTACCACCCTCTTTGTATAAAAGTACTTCCTCATGTTTCCTCTGATGCTCCCCACTCTAGTTTCATGTTGTGGCCTCTAGTCCTTGAGCACTTTCTCCTTTAGAAAATCTCATCAACTCATGCTCTGTTTCTTCCTGTAAGGTTTTTATGTTTCTATCATGTTCCCCTCTCTCTCCTCTCTCTCCTCTCCTCCAATGAATACTTATTTAGCACCCTCAAGGTCAAGGGAGGAAGGGTGGAGGAGGGCAGCTGCAAAATAAGTAGTGCTAGCTGCACATTTGAGCAGACTTTTTAGACCTCTAGGCCTTTATCTGCTGGTAAATTTTGTATGTTCATATGTTCAACCTGTCTCCATATGGTTTATTATGTAGGCCTCCCACCATCTTGGGTTCCCTCCTCTGTACAGCCTCCACTCTGTTTATGTCCTTCTGTAGATGGAGTCTCCAGAATTGGACGCAATACTCTAGGTGAGGCCTTACCAATGATCTATACAGTGGGAGTATAACCTCCCTCCTTCTGCTGGTTATACCCCTGCCTATGCAACCCAGCATCCTGCTAGCTTTTGCTGCTGCCTTGTCACATTGTTTGGCCATCATCAGGTCATCTGAGATGATGACACCCAGATCCCTCTCCTGCTTGGAGCTTGAAATGTTCTCTCCCTCTAGGTTGTACACTGCCCCTGGGTTATTGTTTCGCATATGCATAATCTAGCATTTTTTAACATTGAACCCCAGATGACACTTACTAGACCTGTCTTCCAATCTTTTTAGGTCCCTTTGCATTTTATACACCCCATTCAGAGTGTCCATCCTGTTGCAGATTTTTCTGTCATCAGCAAACAGGCAAACTTTCCCTTCCAGCCACTCAGTAATGTCACTGATGAAGACATTGAAGAGGACCATGCCCAGCTTTGATCCTTGTGGAACTCTGCTGGTCACCCTTCCCTCTGCAGAACATGTGCCATTTACCACCGCCCTCTTGAGTCCTATTGCCTACCCAGTTCCCCACCCATATCAGTATCTTGCCCCATACACCCAGACTCCCTAGTTTATTTAGTTTAGCAGCCTTCTATGTGGCACTGTATTAAAAGCTTTGCTAAAATCCAGATATGCCACACCCACCTCTCTACACTGATACACCTCCCTGGTTATCCAGTTTAAGAATTCTGTAAGATTAGTCTTCCCTCGGTAAAACCATGTTGTCTTGGGTCTTGGAGACCACTATCCTTTACTTCAGCAGTTTTTCCATTAATTTACATGCCACTGAGGTCAGGCTTACTGGCCTGTAGCTATCTGCCTCTTCCTTACTACCATTCTTATATAGTGGGACCACATCTACCCTCCTCCAGTCTTCTGGTACCTCCCCCATCTCCAATGATAGACTAAACAAAACTGACAGTGTTACCGCCAACATCTCCCTCAGCTCTCTCAGTACCCTAAGGTGTACTCCGTCTGGACCCACTGCCATATCTATTTTTATAGCTGTTAGTTCCCCGAGGATCCTTTCCTCTGAGAATGGGCCAGTGTCCACCTCCCTTCTCTTTGTGTCCCTCACCTTTAAAGATGGACCATTCCCTTCCCCCACCTCAGTGAATACTGAACAGAAATATTCGTTCAGTACTTCTGCCTTGAGTACATCATCTTCCATGCACCATCCTTTCCCATTTTTCAGACTGACAATGCCTCCTCCAGATCCTATTGCTTATTTACCTAAAGATTGTTTTATCGTTTTTTTATTGAAATTGCCAACTTTTCCTCTGTTTGAGCTTTTGCCAGCCTAGTTTCCTTCCCTGCTTCTCTCTGCTTTATCTGGTATCTCTCCTTGTCCTCTTCTCCCTGTGTCTGCTTGTAAGTTCTGAAGGCCAACCTCCTAGCCCTAACCTTTTCAGCCACTTCTCCAGAGAACCATAGTGGCCTCCTTCTTCCCTTTCCTTTGGTTAGCTGCTTGACAAAGAGTTTTGTTGCATCCTTAATGGCTGCCTTAAATGTCTTCCAGTGCTCCCCCACTGTTGGCATAACTGTGACTCCCTCTAAGGCTTGCCTCATGAAATCTCCCATTTTTCCATAGTCTACTCTTCTAAAGTCTAGTGTGTTTGTCTTTGTGGGGTTTATTTCATGCTGAGCTAATACATCAAACCATACTACAGTGGAATCTGCTTAAATGCACACTCATTTTGCAGCAAGAAAATTTGCATTTAAGCGGAATGTGCATTTATCTGAAATCCTATGTTTACAATGCAACATAAAGAGCATAACTGAGACCTGACACTGTAATGGCATGCCACATTTATTTATCATAGCAATATACTAAAAATGTTAAAATATGCTGCTGTGCAGCATTGACAAATAACTTGATGTAGCACAATGCTATAAGAAAATATCAAAGCCGATCATCTGTCCACATTATCTGTATTGCTTGTGGACCCAAAAAAGGAAATAATCATAGTCTGTTTGCAACTTTTCAGTGCAAGCTGAGTGATATAGGGTGTTAAATGCTGCTTCACAACTGCTTAGAATTGCTTGTGCACTTAAGAGGTGCCAACTACTTAGGGAGAGATGTGTTGGTGAACTGTGAAACTGTGCATTTAGCTAAAATTTGCACTTATCCAGTGTGCACTTAACAGATTTTTTTTGTACTATGTGACTAGCAAAAAAAAATTGGGAAACAGGAAAAGTGTGCACTTATCAGGAATGTGCACTTATCCGATGTGCACTTAAATGGAATCCACTGTATCTTTTAATACCTGTTTCTCAGGTGCTTCCCTACTGTTACCCTCCCCACATTCTCTCTGTTTGAAAGCACCAGATCCAGCACTGCACCCTCGCTAGTTGGGTCCATGACTAGCTGGTTTAGGACAGGGGTCAACCTTAACCTTTTTTTGCACTAGCCAGCAGTGTAAGTTGATTCAAAATTACACTAGCCTGCAGATGGTTGCACTAGCCCTTAAATATAATGATAAATGTTGATCACTTATACAGGAAACAATGCAAGCAAAGGCAAGAAATACTCTGATTATTGCACATTTATCCTGCTCCCACATTGCTTCCAGCTCCCCAGCAGAAACAAAAACTGCAGTACCATCACACACAGTGAGCCCTCCCCCTATTGTTTTGTACCATGGCCTCCAACCTTCCTGTTTCTGCCCCCCCACCACCAAGCAGAGAGAGGACATCACGACAGCAAATGTTCAATCAACAGTCCCAGCTCTGCACACACAATAGCTCACATCATCATGCACCTCACCACCCAGAGAGCAATGAACAGAGTCTGGTAGAGAAAGACACTCTCTGTCCCCACCCTATAGTCAACTGGAGACCTGCACTTCTGAAAGTTTTTGTACAGTCTCAAGTGAGCAAGGAGCACATCTAAGGTTTCTTTGGGGTGGGGGCTAGATAAATCTAAGGGGCCTGGGAAATAGAAAACTCTGACATTTTTATTTGTAAAAGCATTGATTTTAATATGCTCTGTCACAGCAATAATAGGTTTTTCTTTAACATTGTCCTTTCATCAGCCCAGGGGAAACAGTACACAGCCATAACCCTATACTATCTCTACGTCTGTATAGGATGATCTAGGCACCCCAGAAATGCTTTTTTCAAGCTTTCAAAATATGTATTTTTATCAAGGTTTATTTTTGTACATACATGAGCCAACACTTTGTTTTTAGGATGAAAGCACATGCTGGGTGGGATAAGGGTGAGGCTGTATGGATGGTGATGGCTGTCATGGTCCATTTAGAAGAGCTGGGGACCCTTACACTTGCCAGTAATGGTAGCTATGGATCTGTGGATGGTCATTTCAGAGTCTGGTGTGCAGTGGTGTCCAGGGAAAGAACAGAGTTAAGAGATTTGGAGGGGAGAGGGAAGTTATAGTGAGTCTGGGATAAAATCCACCACCTGCAGCACTGATCCTGTACACCTCTTTGCATTTTGTCCCTGAAATGTTGGCTACAAACACTCAAAATGTAGAGACATGAGGGGCACTGGTCTTAATAATATTGGAAAAATTGTTAGAGACACATTCAGAAAACTGGAACCTAGTGACTTAACAGCACTCTACCCTTGATCACACCCTGGACACTAGCTGAAAGTATTAACAGTGGTGTGATAATGACTCGCATTGAGTCTTTTGTGGGATCCCTCTCTTGAACTGACAGATAATTGCAGCTCTTAATGAGCTGTTAATCACACCAGACCACCTGGAACATTGAGAGAGATTAACATGAGGACTAGGGCCTGCTAAAGTAGAGACTTTTTTAACTTCATTAACAGGCATGAAAATCTGCACTAGTCAAGGCAGGCAAGTAGAGAGTTAGCTGCACTAGCCCTGGTCAATTTCCACTAGGGTTTGGGCTAGTAAAACAATGTTAAGATCAACCCCTTGTTAAGGCCTTTAAGGAAATTTCTTAACTAATTTTCTTATCCATAGATTCATCATGAGATGGTGGTCTGTAGACCACCCCTGTACAGATAGCTATTCCCTTTCCCTTTTCTAGTGTGACCCATAGTATTTCTTATTTTTCCTGATTACACTGTGTCTCTGTTGCCTCGATGGTGTCTCTCACATACAATGCCACCCACCTCCCTTTTTGCCTACTCTGTCCTTCCTAAATAAATTGTATCCTGGAATAATCATCTCCCAGGTTTGGTTGTCATTACACCACATTTCTGTGATGGACACTACATTCAAGTTTGCTTCACCCATGGTGGCCTCCAGCACACAGATTTTGTTGCTCAGGTTGTGAGCACTGGTGCACATGACTCTCCATTTAGTGATTTATGTCCCCTCTCTCCATTCTTATTTGACCCTCCTATTAGACCTGCTGTCTTCCCTTGCCCTGATTGAGTTGTTATTATCCCTGTTTGTGTGACTATTAGGGTCAACTGATGTGTATTTGCTGCTCTGGTCTGTGTTTATCTGATATGGGGGTGGGTACATATCATATTGACATACTAACATACTAAGATGCCAGCAGAGTAGACCTAATGGTCTATTGAGTCTGCTAAAAAATCAGCACCCAGTCAGGACACTGTTGCTGCCCTCCTGGCCTCCCCATAAATCCCCCTGACCCCATCCCCCATTAGAGATATACCTCCAGCTCTGGCATTACTCAGTTTTAACTTCCCCTTATACCTGTCCCAGCCCCCTCTTGAATCCCTCCACTGTATTAACAGCCACTAGTTCTGCAGGCAGTGCATTCCAGGGGTCCACTACCCTTTCAGTGAAGTAGCATCTCCTAGTATCCCCCATGAGCCTCCCACCAACCAGCCTCATGGAATGCCCCATGGTAACCCCATCTCCCTTAGCTGAAAGACCCTAGTTAGGCTGACCCTATTTACTCGCTTTAGATATTTAAAGACCTCAATCATATCCCCTCTGTCCCTCCTCTCCTCCATGGAGTACAAGTTGAGCTCCTCAAGTCTCTCCTCATAGGATCTTTCCTCCAGACCCTGTATCATCCTGGTCACCCTCCTCTGGACCCTCTCGAGAAGTGCAATGTCCTTTTTCAACTACGGGTGCCAAAACTGGCACCTTTCCTTCTACTCTACCACCACCCCCCCCGGCAAGTTTAAACTCATCTCAAGGAAGTTTTTAAACTTATTTGTGAGGACTGTGGTTCCCTCCATGGAAGGATGCAGGTCTTCCTCTTTATACGGGCCCCCTCGTCTCCCCAGGTGGGCCTCCAGTCCCCTATGTAGTCAAACCCCTCTTCCATGCACCATTTCTTCAGCCAGGAGCTGAAGTCAATGATGCAACATATCCTGACCTCCCCCCTTGCCTCAGACAGGTAGCACCACTGAGAAAGACACAGAGGTTGCTGTCTGCTTGAGGCCCCTACCCAGTCTCCTAAATTCTTCCTGTACTTGATCTAACCTCACCTCATCCCTTGCAATAGCATTTGTCCCCAAGTGGAAAATAACATCAAGCTCCCCCCTCCTAGCTATTGCCCTTATGTTCCTTAGGATTCACCCCCCCAACCTCAGAGCAGTGCCTCCTGGCAGGCACTTTACCTAATTGTCCCCCTGGCTCCATGTTCCTAGCTGTAGTCCCCTGACAATAGAGTCCCCTACTAGGAGTTGCTTCCTCCTCCACTGGGGTCTATCACAGTCTTCTCTTTGGTGTCCAGCCAGGTCATCCTTCCCATTCCTCTTGGTCACTGACTTGGGGCTGCTGCTCTGCTGGACCATCTCATTCCTTCAGTATTGTGAAGGAGTTTTGTAGTGTTACTGGTCTTGGGATTCTACAATGCACTAACACCCCCACCCTCCCTGGGTCCACCCTGGTTCATCCACTCCTTTTGCTTGGCAACCTTTGAGTGATTGGGGTTTAACTTAGTGATCTCTGGGAGGGAGAAGATGTACCCTGTATCCTTGCCAATGCAGCCTAGAGTCTGGTGACCTCTGCCTCAGCCCAGAGAGGTGCCTGCAGATTGGGCAGGCAGCACTGCAGCATCCAGAATGTCCTCCTGAATACTGCTACCCCACAACCATTGCACTGCACCACTCCACCACTCCAGTCATCTTATGGTTCCATGTCAGAATGGTGACTGTGGAAGGTTTAACTGTCACAACAGTGCCAAACCCACAGTGTGAATGATTTTGCAAATGTGTTTTCTTGTGGGGGGAAAAGCCCCCCACAACCCCCTTGTGGGGGGCTTTGCCCCACACCCCCCTTAATTTACATTCTAACTCCAAGGGAGGCATAAATCAGGGATGGAGGGGAACCAGGATCATGCAAAAGGGTTGGCGCCATGGTTCGGTTGCTGTTGTGATGGTTCACTGTTCCACAGTCGCCCTCCTCACTGGTTACCTCATCTTATGTTCTTGTTGCTGTTTCAGAAGCTTGCCTACTCCTTACCTACAGGTTCTGTACTGTAACCCACTTGCCTCTACTGGCTAGTTCCTGGTGATTAGTCCCTACTATAGTGTATGACTGATACGTGTTTTCATTTTAATTTTTTTCTCTGTCTAAACTTACTCCGTTGTAATACTTGTGTCAAATGCTAGTGCAAAATAATAAACCTAAAAGTAAAGTATCCTGTACCTTTTACTTAAAGTGTCTGCCTGTGCTCACCAGGAAGTAGCAAATTACCAACAGTATATAAATGTGGATGAGCACGGAGTGGGTGGGAATGGGGAAGGGAGGGTGGGAGCTTCCTTCTGTTGTGTCTGAGTGAAAAAACAATCAGCTCACCCAGACCAACAGATGAACCGAGTGCAGCTGCAGTGTGGCCCTGAAATGAAAAAACCTTGTCTCAAACAGGTAACAATGGATTTTGTTTACTGTTTCAGCTGTTCTCTATGCCCAGAAAGGATTTAGACTCCCCCTTCCTCTCACACAGGAAACAAACAAATGCAGTTAGAGAGTCTTACTTCCCTACATATGAAAGAAATGATGCAGTTAGAGAGTATCACTTCCTGCATAGGAGACAAACAAATACAGCTAAAAATAATAGTCTAAAAAGATGGGGTCAGTTGGTGTGTAATCTGACCAGCTAGCCCAGGGGGTACTATCTGATCCAGAAGATTTGCCCAGACTCATCAGTAGAACCCCCCCCGGCTAAAGTGGTGTTTCTTTTTGGTTTTTTAAATAAAATAATGCATAGATGACAAACACTGGAACATAGTCTTATCTGTTGGTGGTTGCAGAGGAAGTCATGGAGGAGGAGGCTGCAGCCACGGTGTATGAGCATAGATGCTGCTCCTATGGGCTGGATGGAGTTTTAAGTGGAAGCGGGGTGAGGTTCAGAGGTTGAGCAGACACTTGCTGGGACTGTATAGATGCAGGTGAGTTTGGTTTGAGTTGTTTATGGCACCGAGGTTTGACACTGGCATTCAGCATAGAAGAGGCTTTCTGTAGGGGAACATACTGACTCCCTGTTGCTTCCCCATTAGAGCTTCTGCCAGAGGAGACCCCATGGTCTTTACTTTGACTTTGGCTCTGTAACTGACTGGGAGGTGAGGAGACTTTTTGTCTGGACCTGCCTTTTTCCTGGATGCTCCTCTGCACCGGTGTCTGTAAGTGGGAATCCAGGGGTTATCTTCCATAGGAGGTTCGTATTCTATGGGTGGTCCTTGTGTGGCCCAGAGTCAATACTATAGAGATGCCTTCACCAACTCTTGGAATAACACTAGGTCCTTCTGGAAAAAATATTGTGGATATCACTGGGAAGGACCCTAAATCTGCTCCCAGCATGCTTAATATGGATGGTACCCCAACAGTGGACCCAAAAATCATTGCTGACACTCTTAATAAAGTGTTTTCTAATCTCAGCAGTGTTCTTCCCACTGATTACTTTGATAATACCACCACAAGTGCTACCCCTGCATATCCTTAGCTACCCTTCGGCCACCCACCATTCTATTTCAGGAAAGTCTCAGAGAGTAAAGTTACACACTACCTCATGAAGGCTCTTAGAAAATCAAGATACAGTGGGGATACACTGGATCTCAAATTTGTCAGCCTTACAATGGAGGAAATCCTGCCTCTTATTACCAATATCTTCAGCCTCTCACTCAGCCTCTCACAATTCCCGGAGAAATTGAAATCGGCTATGGTGACCCCAGTGCACAAGTGTGGGGACAGGGCACTGCATGAGAACTATTGCCCCATTTCCATTCTCCCACCACTCTTGAAGCCCTGGAATGAATTGTGGCAGATCAGCTTGTCTATTATTTGGATAAATACCAGTTACAATGTGCCCAACAGCACGGCTTCAGACATGAACACAGTACAATTACTGTGCTTTTGGAATTCACTGGATTTATTCATAACTCACTGGATCAAGGTCTCCTGGTTGGTGCAACATTCATTGATTTAACCAAGGCCTTTGGTACTGTGAATCATGCCCTGCTAATTGACCAACTAACCGGCATCGGACTCTCCACAGACACTACCAAATGGTTCTCCAGCTACCTCAGCAACCGTTCTCAACAGGTAAAAATTGGAAATGTCCACTCTGGTACATGCCCAGTATGTTCAGGTGTCCCACAAGGCTCTATTTTGGGACCAATCTTATTTAGTATGTTTCTTAATAAACCCTGGATTCCTGCCATTGTCATATCCTCCTATAGGCCGATGACGCAGTGATCTTTACTAGTAGCCTTCATCCCCAAACTCCTCGAAAAACAGCTTCAACAAGGTTTTGCAACTGCTGAGAATTGGTTTCATGACCACAAGCTTATTATGAACTACATGAAGACGAAGACCATGTTGTTCTCCAACCCCCAAAGCAAACATAAAGCATTCCCCCTCACCATCACTAATAGTGAGGGCTCCCTCCTGGCGTTTGTACAGCACTTTAAATACCTGGTCATAACAATTGATTCTTCACTGACCTACTTCCAATACATTGACAAGGTCATTAGGGCAATCAATATGTGCATTGGGATGCTTTACCAGCACAAGCATAATTTGACCCCAGATGTTTTGAACTTAGCCATTCACAGCTCTGTTGCCTCACTTGCTGAAAATGGCCTCATTATCTATGGCTCAGCCACAGACATGGCCCTTTGCCGCATCAAAACTGCCTTAAACAAGGCTTGTCACCTACTAACCGGTGCAGGGCATTTGACCCACACATACGATCTACATAAGCAGACTAATGGGCTGCAACTCAGTAACAGACTTTGTTATCAAACCTGCCTGCTTGCCAAAAAAGCTAGCCTAGGAAGGCTCCCCTCTGGAGTTTTAACTCTATTCACTCCATCACTAAAACTATGAAGTACCAGAAGCTTAGCACTCCTCAGTGCCACACCTCCCTTGGACACCGAGCCTTCACCTACAGAGCCCCTCACTGGAGCAACTCTCTTACAGCTGGCATATCCAATGCACCTACCCTGGGCTTGTTTAGGTGCTTGCTTCAGCAATATCTAGTCTCCTTAGCTTCCTGTGACTGCTATCTCTAAGTTCCTTTTGGACTAAGCTACCTGCCATTGCTGTCCCTGATTGGCTCTCCCTCCTTTGGTTTAGCACTTCTGGTGCACTCCACCAACTGTGCCCTCCCCGCCACTTACTTAGCACTTACGGCACACTCTGCATAGTCATTGCCTTCCTCTTCCCTGCCTTCTTGCCTTCTTTCCTCACCCGCTCCTATCCACTCTGCTCCTACCTTCCCCATTTCTTCCCCTCCCTTCCATCACCTTCTCCTTCCTCTGCCATTTTCTCTCCTTCATCTAACTAGGCCTCTTGGACTTCCCTCCATTTCTGCATTCAACTACTTTCCTCTACTGCTGCCTCTTCTGTCTGCCTCCCTCCCTCCACCCACTCCTGACTGTACATGGTCGACTATCTCCTCCTCCTCCCATAGGCTATTAACTGCTCTGTTTGCAGTATTATTGTTACAAGAGACGCTGGCATACCTAGTGCTATGCCTACCTAATATTGTATGTCCCTATGTCTGCATTGTTAATTCATGTCTTCATTTGTATAATTTTTCTCAAGGTTATTTGTCCATGCTTTTTGTACCACTTACCTGTCTGTAATATCCTTCAGTTTACTGCCTGGTGACACTTGCAATGTCTCTACTACTTGTAACTGTTCCTGACTCCGCAATCTTCTGATGTGGAACCTATGTAAAGAGCTCCTGCTCAAAGGTATTTAATCCAAGATTTCAATAAATAAATAAATAAAAATTAAATAAATTAATAGTTAGGATCTGTCATGGCATCCATCGCAGCCATGTGCCTGAGGGTCCGGGAAATTGGCATTCGACCATGAGTGGCAGATGAAGCTTTCTGCTGATTCCAATGTATGGAAGGATTGGAACACACCTTTTCAAGAGATTTGGAGTGTCGCTGTATATTTGAGGCTATATGGCACTTTGAGCTAAAGGAGTGCATGCCGTGCTCGGGTGTAGGCCTTGCAGTGCTTCAGTCTGGATAGATGTGAATACAATGTCTTTGCCACATCAGTGATCTCAGCTCCCTAGCCAACTGTATAATTTTTTCTTTGATGGGGTACCAAAAAAATTTTACCAAAATTGGCCATAGTCACTATACAGGCTAAGGTGGAGGGGCTAGGGACCAGTGAGAACATTTGATTTCCAGGGTTGCCAGCCAGTGGCACTACAGCAGGACTGGGAAGGCATTTTAAAGAAAGGCATTGTTATTCCTGCCTTCCACTCCCTCAGGGAAGTCAACTAGTCTAGGTTTTTTTTCTGGTGACCGCTGTTCTTCAGATCTTCAATGCAGCCCCAAACTTGTCTGATTGTGCAGTCTTGCTTCAGCAGCTAAGAATAAAACCTTGGACACAGAATCTAGAAGCAGCAACTTTAATCATAGAGCTAAATGGAAATTCCCTTCCAGCTGGAGGCATAACTGACTTTATTGTTTTTGCCATCTCATGGACCATCACCAGATGGCTCTATTTCTTTTGGCTTTCACTACTACAGTAGATGGCACTTTGTGATGAGGTGGGACAGAATCCAGTTAAGAAAAATAACAATGTCACCTAAACTCCAGCTGAAGTACCAGTGAGACGTGAAACACTGGGGGAATCTAGTCTCTGACTTGTCTGTTCACTCCACTGTACCACTGCTTTGAAAATAAATGTAATTAAACACTTAAAGTTTTTGCACTGAATCTTTTTTCTTTTATTCTTTCTTGCAGCCCTTTTGGCAGCAGCCCTGGACCACAGCTGCACACTTTTTCTTTGTACCCTGCAAGAAAATAGCAGATTGTGGCATGGAGTCAGACTTGAGCATTGTTGAAATGAGTGATAGCTCCTCAAGTTGGGGCCTATGCACTAAGGTGCAGTCGAGCATGTGCAATTTGTGGTTACCTAGTCTGCATAGCTATGATCTGTGGACAGGCACAGGCAGGGTAAGTGGCATGCACAACTGCATGCACCTGTAGGGTGCCAGCCTGCTGCCCCGCCCCTGGCATGTAGCTGTGCTGGGGATGGATCGAGGGACACAGGCAGGCATCCAATCAGATGCCTGTTCTGGGTCCTGAAGTGGATCCCTTGCTCTATGTGAGCAGGGGTTCTGGGATGCTGCTGGACTGGTATTTTGTGAAGCATGGGTGAGTACAAAAATGTCTGTCCCTAGCCATCCCTGTCAGTCTGATGGCCTGGGCAGCACAGTGGAGTAATTTCCTGTCCCACTGCTGCTGGTGGGTGTCATGGGGGACATGTAATGGATATGGAAGGGTCCCCAGTGCCATATCCTACAACCCCGTTGCCTGGCACTCCACGCCTTTCTGAATGACATGGAGTGCTGGCACACCCCAAGACATACCCTCTGGACCAGCCACATGTATATCTACGTGACCAGCTAGGGGATCTGGTGCAGAAGGGATGCGCATCCCTGCCATGCATGACTTGGGGGATATGCGGGACCCCAGTGCTCTGGTCAGGGATGTAGGGTTGCCTGTGCACTGTGGATTTGCAGCATGTAGATGACCCACACCATTGTGATTCGACCTCATTATGAAGAAAGAGTACAACAATTTCTGAAAGAAAACAATAATGAGTATAAATGTAAAAGAGCTATTTTTCAGGACCTGGTGGAAAAACAAATATTTGCCCTACTTAACAATCACATAGTTCCAAAGAAACCAGGAAAGACTGCATTTCCGGAGTTCTTACAATCTTGGAAGACTATTATTTGCCAAAGCCAAATCTGATAACTAAAAGTTTCAGTTCTGCAGCTGAAGCAGCAACCAGGTGAAACTATTGCAGGGGATATTGCATGTTTGAGGAAGCTGGCTTTCTCCTGAGAATTAGGAACCAGTCTGGATGAACAATCAAGTCACCATTTTGTATGTGGTGCTATCAGTCAGGAACTTTGCAGTCATTATGTTTGCTTGCATGCATGTGCAAGAAACATGGTGCCATCATCCGAGATTTCGGAGGTGTGTCACCTCCTCCTCCAGTTCAGTCAGTGTGCTGGCAGGTGCAGCCCCTGTAAGCCAATGCATTCTGGAGTTGTCTATGACACGCTCCAAAATGCAGTAGCATACAGTTGAAAGGGGAGCTACACTTGAGTGAACAGCGATAAGATATGCCTGCTCATCCGCAGCTCCCTCTACACACACACACACACACGAAACTTGCCTCCTCGCGCACCTCCGTATAGCCCGGCCGGGGTGCCCAATCCCAGTCGGCTTCAATGTGTCTCCCTCCCCAATACTATCACCAGCGGGGTGCCCAATCCCTGTCAGCTTCATCCCCCAGCACAAGGTGCCACGCTGAGGCCCACCCCAGCGTGGCAACAAATGTCATAAGCCGACGAGGTGCAATCCCGTCGTCAGGCGCCCCCCACCATCCTTGTGCCATGCTGGGAGCCCACCCCAGCATGGCAAATGTCCCCGTTGTCTAATTTTTTTTCAACCTGGAAAATAAAAGCGGTCCCACGTAGTCTCCAGCACACCTCCCACAACCCGCACCTACCCTCGCACCCTGCTCTCCACCCCAACCCCCCTCACCCCATACTTACCTCTGGACCTCGGCGTGATGATCTTGGGTGGACCGGGAACACGTCTGCACTCTTCAAAGCCGACCGCGAACTGAGAAATGCCGGTAAAGCTGTATAATGGGCTAGATGGGGGTTCAACTATGCATATCTCAGGCATTTTTGGAATTTTTGCACCAAATTTTCAACATGGGCTTATTAGCACCTTCTCAAGATGATGTCACTTTCATGTGCGTTATTTCAGGCCTGAAGAATGATTTCGAGCAGTGCTGGAAATCACCGCGGCCTGAATAATGCCATGACAGTGACATCATTCCATGAAGGAAATAAAACCATGTTGAAAATAAATTAAAAATAATATTTCTGACATCGTTGCGCGGTTCTCACGAGCTCGTAAGTTTCTAAATTTTCAATATTTTCACTCCAGATTTTCAACATTGCCATTTCACCACACCTTCTTATGAGTAGTACAGCTGTCATTTTTCACATCTCACCCAAAATGTGTTTCCGCCCATGTAGTGCACAATGGCACAGTCGGTGTGTGAAGTCAATGTACGGGACAAATTAAGAAAATCACAGTGACACTGTTCATAAGCAGAGGTCTTAAAGTGGCTACGTTGAAAATTTGGTGAAAATATTCCTAAAAATGACTTTTACGAGTGTGCGTTGCGCAGTTCCTACGCATGCTCGTAAGTTCGCGAACTTTCAATATTTTCACTCCAGATTTTCAACAATGCCATTTTACCACACCTTCTTATGAGCAGTATGGCTGTCATTTTTCACATCTCACCCAAAACATGTTTCCGCCCATGTAGCACACAGTGGGCGCAGTCGGTGTCTCGAGATCAATGTACAGGACAAATTAAGAAAATCACAGTGACACTGTTCATGAGCTGAGGTCTTAAAATGGCTATGTTGAAAATTTGGTGAAAAATTCAAAAATGACTGTTTCACAGTGTCGTTGTGCAGTTCCTCACTTGCCTTTCGTAGATTCTTGAGCTTTCAATATATTCCTCCAGATTTTCAACATTGCCATTTTACCACACCTTCTTATGAGCAGTGCAGCTGTCATTTTTCACATCTCACCCAAAATGTGTTTCCGCCCATGTAGCGCACAATGGCGCAGTTGGTGTGCGAAATCAATGTACGAGACAAATTAAGAAAATCACTGTGACACTATTCATGAGCAGAGGTCTTAAAATGGCTATGTTGAAAATTTGGTGAAAAAATTCCTAAAAATGACCCAAATGCACACCCCAATGCCTGTCACTCTCTGCAGGGTAGTGGTGGGGTTGGCTTCAGTTCAATACTTCACTGCCATTCCTATTACGCAGCTCTGTAACTTCTACACTACCACTGCCAATGTCAGCAAGCAAACATTCAGCATTGACAAATGCTTGTTTTTGAAGTCTTCTAATACTGAAACATCCTGGAATGAGAAATAGCCAATACCTTTAAAATGACTCACAGCAGTTTAAACAGTTTCAATAATAACAGCCAGTTTAAACAAATATAATTAAATTGCTGAAGAAATGGCTCACCATTACAAAGTCAGCACACTCAAAAGTCACTTAGGACTGGTGCATCAAGGTGAATCATCCACCACATCATTGCCAGTTCAAGTTGTATCAGTGAAATGATCTTCCAACAGATGGAATACCTGGCTTGAGCATGAAGACAGACAGGATCACACCAGTCAGCCGTACTGTAGCTCAGGATCAACACACACACACACACACACACACACACACACACACACACAACAATGCTCCTTTGAGGAACTGTTACTTGAGAATTACAGGCCCTATCACATCTGCAAACTGAATTTTGCCTTCTTGCAGTACTGAACAGCCCAAGAATATCAGTCAGTTGAAAAAAATTTGACTGCACGCTGTTTAGACTGGTGATCGTGAGTGTGTACTGTATAGCTATATTATGTGATGGCAAACATCAATGATGTAAAACGCAGAGTGTAAATTGACGTGGGTGCAGCCATGTCAATACTTTCTGAAGAAATGTACAAATATAAATTTTGAAAGAATGAAGCATCTGCCAGTAAGTTGTGTGATAAAAAACTTACACTGATCAAATATTGCAGCTGGTAGGGAAAATTATTGTTACTGTAAAAAACAATGACTCAGTTGTACATTTAGAATTGCTACTGGTGATAAAGATATGACATGCTTCCCTCTATAACAGGGGAACTAGCCTGCCTTTTTTTATTTCATTCATTTATTTTATTTCAAGTTTGGTAACTGGGTGAGTACACAGGCAACGGATTCCTGTTTCTGGCATGACCCAGGTGCAATGGCACAGACAGAATAGATAACAAAAACATTTATAGTGTTTGAATACAGAGAGTACAGGTTACAGCAGACTGAGACATACATACATACATACAATGCCAATGCAGTGAGGTAATGGATACAGTCAGTTCAGGTTACAATTATTTGAAACAGGTAGTGCAGTAAATGTGTATGCATAGAGGGAACAAGAGAGAAATTAGCCATAGCAATCACAGACATTCAGCATAAAGTAATGGTCTTTCAGTTTGTTTTGTGAAGGAGAGACTGTTGAGTTGTTTTTTATATGGGGGGGGGATTGAGTTCCAGAGCGAAGTGGCTCGATAACAAATGAGTGTTGTTCCATGTTTGTGTGGAGCAGTGGGATTCTGATGTTATTACTTGAGGTTGAACAGTTGGAAAGCATATCAATGAACGGTATCTGTTCTGTTAAGTAAGTGGGGGCCCATGTGTACAAGTTTTTTTTGATAAACCTGGCAAGTGTTAGACTGGCTTTGAGTTCTGGTAATAGCCTGTTTATTGTGTGTAATGAGAGGCAATGATGCGTTTATCATTTGAAGATGTGAATTCAGTGATTTTGTAATATGGTGTATGCTTTTTTATAGCACTGTTTTGTTTGCAGCGTCGATGATCGATGAGCTGTAGTCCAGCGTGGGGAGCAGATTTACCTGGGCTATTCTGGTTCTGGTTTCAGGTGTTAGATACTTGTGGATTCTGTACAGAGAGTCTAGCTATTGCTGAAGCAGGTAAGAGGTGTTTTGAATGTGGGTGTCAGACAGTATAGGGTTTAGGTGTACTACTAGATATTTGAAGCAGATTACTTTTTCCAGGCAGGTACCATTTTCTGCCTTGATGTGAAAAACTGGGGCCATTTTTTACAGGTTATGGCTGGTGCCAAACAGAATTAATTGGGTTTTTGGAAGGTTCAGGACCATTTTTTCTTGTACGAACCATTCCTGTAATTTTTTGAAACTGTTACCCAAAGCGTGGTTGATTATGTTAATGTCATTGCTTAGTGTGTATAAGATTGCATCATCTGCACGGAGGAGAGCATGCACAGAACTGCAGACCATTGGCAGATTGTGAATGAAAATGGAAAACAGGAGAGGCTCCAGTATGGAGCCTTGGGGGACCCCGCTTTTGATTTTGTTAACACCAGAAACTGCATTGCCGACTTTCACCATCTGCGTGCTATGGCTCAGATAATCTTTGAACCAAGCAAGAGCAGGGAGTCTGAGACCAAGTTCATGTAGTCTGCGAGTTAGTACATCTTGGTCAACCAGGTCAAAGGCCTTGGTCAGGTCCACAAACACAGTGTCTGTTACCAGGCTGTTATCTATTGCATGGTAGATGGCATCTGAGAGCTCAACCAGGGCCATATTGGTGCCGTGTCCTTTTCTGAACCCGTGTTGTTCCCTACAAATTAGATTCTGTTGCTGAAGGTAATCAGTTAATTGAGTGTGTACGATTTTGTTCTGCAATTTTGCTAAAGCTGACAGGATTGAGATGGGGCGGTAGTTTTAGACTGACAATGACTTGCGTATTACTGTCAGCTAATGGGCTTGTCTGACTGTAGTGTGCATGCTCATTGTCAGCGTTCCACTTTTTATCCTTCTTATGTAGTGGGACAACTAATGCTGTATAAAGGCAAAGGCAGTCTGTGCAAAAGCCATGCCATCTAGTAGTGAACTCTGTGACTAGCAGTCAAAAGCAATATAACCACAAACTAGTGGTCTATGGGATAGCAAGTATAAAGTATAGGAACCTCTAAACTTCCCACTATTGTGAATTTCATTTTTGCTGAATACTTAGAAATATAGCCTTTGGGACTCAGGATCCCCGCTTTGATTTCCAACAAGGGTTGGAGGTGCATCTGACCAAGACAAGATGGATGCATGTGGCTGCCTGCCAGGCTGAAGTGTGGCACCACAGTTCAGTCAGTGATATCATGCAGAATAATGTAGGAACCAATTTGTAGTAATTACTCCAATTTGCCACACAATAAACTGTGACTTCTAATTACAGAGCACTTCTTCATGGTTTATGGCACTGTAAGAACCACACAAAGGGCTGAACTTTCAAAACTGAAAAAATCGTGCATGTGTGAAAGAAAATGTGTAAGTGAGGGTATCTTTGCATGACCACAATTTTTTCTGCATATGCACAATTTTCAAAAAAGTTGCCTTTTTGCAAATTCTTTTACTATTTATGGCAGCTTCCACATATTTTTCTTTTCTCCAGGTGTGCAAAAATGCTATGTCTGGTATTTCCAGATATAACATTTTTTTGTGCACCTGCATGAAAACAAAACATAGAAACAGAATTTGATTGCAGATAAGGACCACTTGGCCCATTCAGCCTGCCCATTTCTCCCTACCTACACTACTACATCAGACTGTGTTTGATCTACAGCTCTTTATCCCTCTCCCTTCTTTTTCAATGATTCCTTTGTGCTTAACCCATGCATTCTTGAACCCCACCACCTCCACTGGAAGGCTGTTACAGAAATCCACTGTTCTTTCTGTGAAGAAGTACCTCCTGCAATTCCACTTTATGAGTCCCAGGGTTCCTTAAGAATTATTGCTCCTTTCTTTTTAATAAATTCTAATATTGTGGGGAGTGAGGGCTAAATAGGAATGCCAAACTGAAAGTCAAAAAGGTAGCTCTCACTCAATCTCCATGAGAAGTAATTCCAATGTAGAAATTTATTATTTCTGTTGAATAAATTCTGTGTTTTTCAAAATATAAATATTCTTCTCATAAAGTCAATATGAAACCATTTAAATATTGCTCCATAAATATTCATTTGTAACATTTCAGAACTAAACATGTTCCTTCTTCAGACATAGGAGCTTTAACATAATAAACATCATTTCATCATGTTGAAAACAACTTTTAACATCTAAAGGCAAAATAAAATGAGATTTAGATTCCTCTTTATAGGGGTCATAATCAAAAAAGTAGGATCACAATAAATCAAAGGGTGGGGGTAATGAGGCTGCCCACTCATAGAAGATACCTAATTCAAAAACAAAAAATCCAAAATAAATTACTGAACACAAAAGTACCATAAGAAGAGATGACATTAAATCACCTTTGGCAAGACATTTTGTTGAATATCATCATTAGGTTTCAACTTTAAAGTTCATGGGACTTGAAAAAATTAAGGAATCTTCCCGTGGTGGTGATCGGGAATCTACACTTCTTAAGAGAGAAGCATGGTGGATTTTTACACTTAGGACATACAAGAAAAGATACAGATTGAATGAAAATTTAATCTGGACTGGTTTCAATTAACCAACATAATAACTCTTATCCTGAATTTTACTTTTTTCTTCCTTATATAGCTTCTCATACATTCCTTAAACCTTGAGCTTAACCCTTGACCTCCTTTTGTTCTGTTTCCCCACCCTCTGCTTTCTTCTCTCATCCTTTCTTGATTTAATCATCTCTCCATGCATTTCATGTGGCTTCTTTTTCCTTTGTTATTTCAATAATATATTAAGAATTGCAGTTTTAATTGACACCTTGGAGTTTAGGGGGGTTGTCCCATGCTTTTTAGGACTGATTTCTTTTGACCGGGCCACCCAGGGTGACGTCATATATGACGTTAACATGCTTAGCGTGTGTACCCTTGGCCCAGCCCCTTCCTCAAAATTTGAAACTCTTTGAGCACACAAAAAAGTCAGAACACTTCCCGAGTGTTTGTGTTACCAGCTCGCTTTATTTGCTGAAGTAATGGCATGGGATGAGGTTGCCCAGCTCTTACATTTTTCTCATTAAGAGCATTGAAATTTGGATTAGTGTGACGCTTTGCACAGAAAAATAAACACCAAATATTAAGGTAATTACCTCCTCAGAGGTTTGTTTGTCTTGTGCTATTTTACGGTTTCCATTTGGAACGCACAACCTTTTGGACGTAGTTAACATGCAATTCTTGTTTCCCACTGCAGAAATCACTGTTTGTTTGAAAGCGGAATCTCTACTTTACAATCATTTATGCCTGTGTTGATAACAGGTTAGAATTATCTATATAAAGCATTCACTTTTGAATATAATCACTGATTTGCATTTTGCAATGTAACACTTCGTTTATTTTGTTTTTTATGTTAGGTATCTTCTATGAGTAGGCAGTCTCATTACCTCCACCCTTTGATTTATTGTAATCCAACTTTTGTGATTATGACCCATATAAAGAGGAATCTTTTTGGAAGAAAGTAGGAATGATAACAGGTCTGTTCCCCCTGTTTTAAGCTTTTGGTTCCTTTCAGATTATTTGGCTTTTAAGGCATGACTTTAAATATTACAAATCTAAATCTCATTTTCTTTTGCCTTTAGATGTTAAAAGTTTTTTCAATGTGATGAAATGATGTTTATTATGTTAAAGCTCCTATGTCTGAAGAAGGAACATGTTTAGTTCTGAAATGATACAAATGAATATTTATGGAGCAATATTTAAATGATTTCGTATTGAATTTATGAGAAGAATATTTATATTTTGAAAAAACACAGAATTTGTTCAACAGAAATTATACATTTCTACATTGGAATTACTTCTCATGGAGACTGAGTGAGAGCTACCTTTTTGATTTTCAAGAAGTACCTCCTCATATCTCTCCTGAATCTACCCCCCTCCAGCTTCATAGCATGTGCCATTGGGCCCCAAGTGCCTAATAAATATAAAGATTTATTAGGGAATGTAGAAGTGGTAACTATAACTCAGACAAGTGTTGTAACTACCCCAGAAAAAACACACTAATCTCTACAGTCCTCAGGAATATCTGTGTTTTAAAGTCTCTAGACGGCTATTGGTGTATGCCCCCATGAACAGTAGAAGCTCATTGTAAATAGTAATGTGGAATGTACTTAAAATTATATGAGTTTGAAAAGCATGTTGCAGGCTTATTACATGATTTATCTTTTAAACCCAACCCAGTAGGTTTCTGGCATCCTCTTTATCCATAGTTCTTTACATGGCTTCACAATTTTTCAATGTCTCCAGCTGTTCCTCCCTGTGATACTTTTACCCTAAGGAAACTATCTACTAGATTGTAGGGATACCTCTCTTATAATTACAAACCAATTGTCTCCTCTTCCTACAGGGGTTCTGTGTATATCCACTGTCAGTGGCACAGTAGGTTGCATGCTCATCTTTGAGGCAGAAGATCAGAACATCGTGGATTCTAGTCCCACCACAGGAACTTGAGCTTGTACCCAATACTACCATGGTGGAACAGTACTACTGAGGTGCTGTCATTAAACTGAGGTTCACTCTGCTTTTCTCTAGTGGTTGTCCAGTTAGAATTAAAGAACCCATTGCACTACAGTAATTGTAGTCCTGTCCAGTGTCCTAGCCAACTTTCTCCCCATTCATAAAAAATGTCATCGTAACCCAATCTCAGGATGATCCTATAAATGAGCTGTCTTAGCTCAGGATGTCTTTTCTGGTCAACAATTACAAATCAGTCAATCAATAAAATAGCATACCCATATACAGTGGCGTCAGCCAGGATGCAACACAGTAATGCTGCAGTATGCCAGAGGGAACAGTATAATTCAATGGCAATTAAGCCCTTTTGTCATGCAGTATTTTGAAACAGGTGACTTACTGCAAGTTCCAGTGTTGCATAATGGCTGGCTCCACTGTAGGACCAGATCTTTGTTTCTGGAACTTGTGCCACTTTCCGTCTGGATACCAGACTATTTTCTTGTCCACCAAAAAATCTTGACAGGCATCATCTATCTGGCTCTTTCCCAGCACCTCTTTCTCATCTGGATGATTTTAGCTTCAAATACAATCAGAGAGCTAAAGCTGAGTGATCCAGTCTCCCCCACTTTCTACATTGTCATTTTCTTAAATAAGGATTACTGTCTTTGGACTGAACATCAGACTTTACATTGAAAATTTCCTGTTTTTGGAAATGGGATTAAATCACTGCTCTCACATATTAATTTGAATTATTATAATGCAAGAAATATTCTCCTACTGTGATTGGTTGTCAAAGTTCTAGCAGGGTTACATTAACCCATGTTACGCTGATCATGACATAAATTCTCATACATATAATCAATAAGTTGATTTCATACATACATGCATTCAGACATGCATATATACACTGACTGCCATTGATCATATGAAGCTCTTTTTTTTTAGTGGTTTTTTTTCGCTGTTGTTGTTAGGGTGAGAGCCGTTTGTAGGTTGTATCCGTAATGAAGTGAACACCGGGGGCAGTTCAGCTGACAGTTGGCGAGATAATGATTTTAATAATAATGTTTCCTTTTACTATACAGCATACAATATAATACTGTTCTGTATCACATCATGTATTTATTTTATTAAATGAGTGCCAGAACCCTTGTTTTTGATAGTTTTTAATTTGAGACATTGACAGTGACATGTGCATTGCTGTCAGCTAATGGGCGTGTCTGACTGTATTACGCATGCTCATTGCTGTCAGCTAATGGGCGTGTCTGACTGTAGTATGCATGCTCATTGCTGTCAGCTAATGGGCGTGTCTGACTGTAGTACGCATGCTCATTGCTGTCAGCTAATGGGCGTGTCTGACTGTAGTACGCATGCTCATTGCTGTCAGCTAATGGGCGTGTCTGACTGTAGTACGCATGCTCACTGCTGTCAGCTAATGGGCGTGTCTGACTGTAGTATGCATGCTCATTGCTGTCAGTTAATGGGCGTGTCTGACTGTAATGTGCATGCTCACTGCTGTCAGCTAATGGGCGTGTCTGACTGTAGTACGCATGCTCATTGCTGTCAGCTAATGGGCGTGTCTGACTGTAGTACGCATGCTCATTGCTGTCAGCTAATGGGCTTGTCTGATTGTAATGTGCATGCTCACTGTCAGCTAATGGGCGTGTCTGACTGTAGTACGCATGCTCATTGCTGTCAGCTAATGGGCGTGTCTGACTGTAGTACGCATGCTCACTGCTGTCAGCTAATGGGCGTGTCTCTGACGCTGGCAATGCATGCTCGTACTGTCCAGCTAATGGGCGTGTCTGACTGTAATGCAGCATGCTCATTGCTGTCGGCTAATGGGCGTCATCTGACTGTATCGCGATGCTCACTGCTGTCAGCTAATGGGCGTCTGACTGTAATGCATGCTCACTGCTGTCAGCTAATGGGCGTGTCTGACTGTAGTACGCATGCTCACTGCTGTCAGCTAATGAGCGTGTCTGACTGTAGTACGCATGCTCACTGCTGTCAGCTAATGGGCTTGTCTGATTGTAATGCACATGCTCACTGCTGTCAGCTAATGGGCGTGTCTGACTGTAGTACGCATGTTCATTGTCAGCATCCGAGTTTAAAAATCTGTTTAAATGCTTTCTTGTTTTCTGAAAACTTAGTTTGAGTAGAAAAGACAGAGTTAGCTAGGACAGTGGGTGGGGAAGCATGGACGAGATACTATATGCAAATTTGCTTCAAGCTGGGAACTCTCCAACTGACAGCAAGAGTGGGTGGGGAATTAGCAGTTAACATCCTATGCTGCAGAGCCACAGTCACATACAGGCTCCTGAGCTGTGAGAAGTGGAAGAAACAATCTCTTCAACTGTGAACCAACAAACCTCAAGGACCGCTCCACAATAGTGAGTTTGCCTAGTGTAGTAAGCAGCATCGAGAGAAAATACTTACTGGCACCCTCCACTATCCAAAAGGGCTTTATTCATACAAAATGAAACAACAAGCCATCCATGTGACAAGGACTCTCAGTAAATCCCTGAGGGGTTTTGCTAGAAACCCTGTCACGGACGGCTGTTGTTTCATTTTATGCGACTAAATCCCTTTTGGATACTGAGGTGTTGGTGTTTGCTTTCACAGTAAACTGTGAGCCATCATTAATGATTCAGAGTGAGAGGAGCAGGGCAGCATAAATCAGAATGCAAGAGAAAAGGCAGCTGCACATCACCAGTTGTTGTTAACTCCGCTTTGGTGAGACCTAAGTACTTGCTAGTTGTTTTCTATTCCAACCCCTGCCAATGCAATTAAAAGCAGTTTCATTCAGGGATTTTTTAGAACAGAGCCGGGTGTTTTGTTTACAACAGAAAGAAAGTCTGCAGGGTATGTAGTTCATACAGTAGCTGTCAGTTCATCTAGCTGTCCCACTCCATCACGCCCGATATCTGTTAACTTTCCAACACACTGATAAATTCAAACAAGTAAGAAAAAAAATATATCTATATCACCTCATGACCAAGCTCCCTCAATGAATGGAGAGTCAGTCTGAATACAGGCTAAGACGGGCTCTTCGGACATGGACAGAGTGTGTGAAAAAATGTCAAGAGTATTGTTATGATGGCTCTGCATTCCAGGATCTGCAAAAATATTGTGGAAGAACTATTTTACTAAAAAAAACACACACATTTCTGTTACTTATTTCAATACAGAAGATGACAAAATTATTTAAAAAAAATTGTAATTGTAATAATATCAATAATGTATGACCAGGGGTTAGATTAACAGTCAGTTAATCACCCCCTTGGGGCAATATGGCACTCAGCTGTGCCTCATGCCATATTACACTCCAAGGGGGTAATTAACAGACCATTAATCTAAGCCCTGGTCATACATTATTGCTTAAATCAAGCAGCAGGCAGTAAATTTAGCTTACTTCCTGAATGCATACAAAAACTAGAAAAACAAAGGAATTGGATCCAGACCAAATAAGGGACATGGGAGTGCATTACAAATTAGGTTTTCATAATTTAAGAGGAAATAGTAGAGAAATAGAACAGGGTCAGTAAAAAAGGGAGTGTAGATGTTCTTTTTGCCGAAAAAGTGACCAACGTTTGGAATAGCTTCCTAGATGAAATAGTGAAATGAAGAACAACTGAGACATTTAAAAGTAACTTAGATAAATATATGATTAATGCAAATATTAATGGTTAGAACTACTGAAAAGTGGGCGATGAAACATATGGGCCCACACCTTCTCTTTGTCCTTAATTCCAGTAAAGTAGTATCCAGTAACTGAGACAGTCCAACAGAAGGCTCCCCAAGAAAACCAAACAATTAACTTAACCTCAATACAATTGATGGAGACACAAATTATGCTACTAAGTAGAGGGTTATCATTTTTACCTACCCCCAAACCTGACTGCTTTCAAATACTATTTTTCCTATTTCAATTTTTTAGAGCACTTCTGTTAAGAGAATATTTTTGGAAAAATCAGAGACTGTTGACCAACTTAATTCTGGTGAACCTGAAAATCAAAACATGCCTTTTATTAATAATATAAACTGAACATAGCGGCATTGAGAGCAAGACAGGAACAGTTGAATGAGAGCTTGGAAGCTAAGGAAATGGTTCAAGACATGGCATATCTGTAACTGATTTGAATTATGTATCTATGAGTTTAGCAAGTGACTTGACTGATAGCCCTTTTGGAATTGCTTAAACAGTCACAGATTGAGGACTATTTATGATATGAGATATAAGAAAGTACTTTAAACCAAAATATCATTATTTCTCCAATATGCCATTGAATTTTAATATCAAAGTGTATAAAAATTTGATCTTGAGATGTTGAGAAATTAATACAGTAAACACAAAATGACACAGAGATTTAGATAATGTGATGCATTGAAAGAACTGAAAGATCTTGATAATTTGATTGCAAAAAAGTAGATTAAGGAAGAAGAGAGTACTGCTTGAATGAAGTGATTATGAACAAGAAGTGATGCGACAGTTAAACAATGAGTTTTATTACAGGAAGCTAACTTTCAATCCCACATCTGTTTTCAAGAATAATCTTAAGGACATAATTGCTGATACTTGAATGAATATGATGATTGAGGAGAATGGAACTACCTTTTCAAGAAACTCACATCCCAATGTAGCAACATTTTATATTTTGCCAAAGATCCATGAGAACACTGCCACCCATCAGGCAGACCAATTATCTCAGGGATAGGGTCCTTAATGGAGAATTCATCTTTCTATGTTAACAGCTTTCTGAACTATTTGATTACAATGCTTCCATTCTTTTCCAGAGACACCATGGATTGTGAAACTAAAGAACTTAAAATGGGGATGTGGCTATAGGTTCATCACTATAGATGTAGCCTCACATTATACTGACATCAGTCCCAGTAGGGTTTGGTGGCAGTAAGAAACTATCTGGAGAAATGCACATATGCCAGCACACTGCTCTGTGATTTTATTTTACATTTCCTAGAGCTCGTCCTGTACCACAACTATTTCATGTTTAATGGCTCCTTTTATTTGTAAAGAAGGACTGCAATGGGACCCAGTATGGCCCCCCTCATATACTAATATTATTCATGGGGTGGTGGGAGTGGGAACTACATATATTCAAAATTGTCATCTAGAAAGGTACAGAGGATGAAATCCAGAATTTGTGGATTATTTACCCGAGGATGATTTGAACTTAAAATTTACTTTCTTTTTCAGTGAACAAATTATTAACCTTCTTGATTTGACACTCTTTGCTGATGAGACCATGAAAGTAAAATGTAAATCTCTTAAAAGGAAAATTGCTGAGAATACCTATCTCCTGTATGATAGTGCTTATCTATGCCCACTGGTGAAAAGCAGCTGCTAATCCCAATTTCTTTGTCTGCAATGTAACTGTTCCAATTTAACTGACTTTGTGCTAGAAAAAAAAATCGCTGTCATACTTTAAAGGGGGAAGTTATGAGGGAGAGGTACTGCAAGATTTAATTGTAAGGGTGAGAAAAACAGATAGAGAGAATCTGCACATGGTATGCCGAAGCATAAGAAAAAGTCAAGGGACCTAGTGCCTATCACTTCTGTACCACAGTACAAAAATGTGGCTTCTATATTGGGGGGAAATTGTAGATACTGACAGATTCTGACTAGTGACCCTAATTTAGCTGTGGATGTGGAGGAGAAGCCACAAGTCACCTTTTTGAAAGGTAACAACTTGGGGGATATAATCACATGTCCACTACAGATAGAAAAAAACAGGAGCTATAATCTGATGGGATTCACACCATGCTTCTCCTGTAACATATGTTGGTAGAGACATAATGAAAACATACCTATATATTCAGAAAGTGGTCTTGAAATTAAAATTCAACACAGCATTTACTACAGGACTAATTTTGTCATTTGCATGGCATGGTGTGCATGCCCTAATATTTATGCCAGGAGAACTGTGAGGCCATTGAAAGAACATCTTCAAGAATATATGAGAGCTATTTGTAAGAAGAAGAAAAAAGATAATGGCCCTGACATTCAAAATTAGGCACAAGCACAAAAGTGGTTAATGCTGGCGCCATGGACAGGACAATATTCAGAGGCCCCTGGAGTGCCCCCCAAACTCAGCAGTGCCCAGGCACTAAAATATCACTGTGCCAATTCAGATGAGGGGGGGCCCTCATGCATACTGCTGCAGTGGCATTTTCAAAAGTGTGTGGTGGTGGTGGTACACAGCCCTCTCAGTGGCACTGTTTACCACCACCAAAACCTCCTCTTATCTGGGCACTAAGCCTGTGCCTCCACCTCCCAAATGCAGAGTAGCTCTACTGAAGCTGCCTGCCTGTACTGAGCTGCCCCATCACCCTGTATAGTCCTTGGTGGTCCAGTGGTTCCCCCACCCCATAGTCCACATGAATATCAGTTTTAACAATCCACAGTGCTCCAGTGGCTCCCCTACCACTGATCACTCAGTGTATACTTTTTAACAGTTCCTGGTGTTTCAAGGGGTTCCCCCCCACCCCTCAGACAGTTCCCACCCCTCCACTTGCATGATTGTCAGACAGTGACTGGCTGAAGAGGTCAGAAGAGGGCTGTACCAGCCACCATATTTGCGGGTGGCACTTGGGGAGAGGGGGGGCTTCGGTGGGTGTGGTGGGTGTGGTGGGGGGTTGGGTTAACTACTGGACCACCAGCAGCTGTTCAAAAGTGTATACTGGGTGACTGGGGTGGGAGGAATCACTGGCCCTTCAGGGACTGTTAAAACATGTATTCTGGTTGATCAGGGGTGGGGAACCACTGGACCACAAGGAACTGCTTTTACTATTGACAGGGGTGCTAAGGGGCTGCTGCCTGCCATGAAAATGAACCCATACTGGGCATAAAAATGGCCTATTAATGTTTTGCATGCCCAGTAGGCTCATTTGCATGCTATAAACCAATGGAATTCACTGAATATGGCCCACAGGGGATCTGGCACAATCCCATTTTGGGCAGTCCTATCCCCTGTTGCCCATATGCAGCCCTGGTTCATGTCATGGCAGCACAGATTCACTTAGCGCTGCGCAAGCATGGACCGGTGTTCAGTCAGATAGCGCCACTCATTAGCAAGCGCTATCTGTCTGAATATCACAACAGAACAAGCAAATGGTGGCACTCAACAGAAAGAACTTAAAATGCAGAAGTATTAACTCCAACTCTTTATTAGACCCACACAGAGAGACACGCAATATCGCCATAGCTGGGGGGAGTGCAGGGGCAAGTGCAGTACAAATGGCAGCACTTGCCCCATTCTTTCAAAATCAGGTCCAATGCCCTTGAGCTGCAGTTTTCAGAGCATCATCAGAGTACCATAATGGGATTGTGATATTTGAGCATTGCCCACATTCCAGTTTTGGAGAGAGGTGGTGGTGATAGAATAAACATCCTGATTTTAGAGTATGGATGTAAAGTATACAAAAATGCCAGTAAAAACTCATTACAAAAAGTAGATCATGCTTATTAGAGACTTGCTAGGTTCAAAAATCAATCAATCAATCAAAATCTTTATTTAACCAAGAGAACACCATTGAGCGATGCTCATTTTCGAGATGGACCTGGACAACACATAATCATAATGTACACAAGGATTACACAACCAACAATATAAATTGTAATTGTGCAGAAACAGATGCCATGAATCTGATAACAGTAACCTGGCATATACAATAGTAATTACAAACATATAAGAAGTCACAGCGATTAAATAATATAAACACAATGGCCTGAAGGAAACCAGAGGAAGGAGGAAGGAGGAAGGGATCAAGGATGATGTATAAGGTTAATGAGAAGATTTTGACAGGGGGGTGGGAGGAGGAGGAGGAGGTAGCAGGGGAAGGAAGTAGAGGAGATGAAGCAGGGGGTCCAATGGTAATCCATGGAATACCAGGGATCGTTGTCATAGCCAAGTGGATTTTGTACAGACTCTATGTTGGGGTTGGTGGAGGGGGTCATTCTCAGCTTAAAGGTATGACCATTGGATATGGTTATAAAATAACTTATAACAGTGGCAACTGAAGGGGAGGAATGAGAGAGAATGTGAAATGTAGGAGGAGATGGGAGGGGGAAGGATACAGAAGGGGAAGAGGATGTTTATGGGACAGCATGTAGCTGCTGCTAGATCCAGTCATAAGGATGAGACAATGATCATGGGAAGCAATTACAGGATTCTTTAAAGGAACAAGCATATAGTGTTTTGAAAGCTGTTAAAGTAATGGGGTGGACCAATTTCAATGTTTTTTGCAGCTTATTCCACAATGGAGGCAGCATGTAACTTATAGAAGCTCTGCCAAATCGAGATTTGACCTTGTGCACCATCAGAGAAATGTAGGAGGCACTTGTCAACACGTACTTGCCTATTGTACTTAGTGGAAGGCAGTCTGAAATATAGTGGGGCAATTTCTTGGTAATTGCTCTGAGGGTCCAGAAGGCAACGTTTCTCTGTCACCTGTACATAAGGGAAGATCATCCCACAGCCAAGTATAAGGTATAGTGGTGCGTTGGATATGGAAGGCCAGTAATAAACCCTAGAGCTCTGTGGTAGAGTGTGTCAAGCTTTGCAAGCACTGTGGCAGGACCCTGACTGTAGAGGAAATCCGTATAGTCCAAAAGGGAAAGGAAGGTGGTTTGGATCAGTCTCATCTTGGCATCCCTCAAAAGGAGACAGTTAATTCTACAAAAGAGATCAAGTCTCTGTCTGAGCTTTTTTACCAGTTCTTCTATGTGGTCCATGAAGGAAAGTCTATGGTTGATGCAAACCCCAATATATTTAAACTTTGTTACAAATTCCAAGGGTTCACCTAGGAGTGTAAGGATCGGTGGTGTTGTTACAGGGGAGGCTGCATGAAACGGGGTGAAAAGATCATCGCTTTAGTTTTTTGGGGATTTAGGAGTAGTTTCTGGTTTAGAAGCTGTAGTTGCAGCTGGTTGAAGCCTTGTTGTAGGTCACTACATGCTGCTCTGGGGGTCAGTCTGCTGATATACAACACTGTGTCATCTGTAAAGAGGTGTATGTTGGCTGCTTTGATACTGACATCAGTTCAGTTAATGTAAATTGTGAAAAGCAGTGGACCTAAAATAGAGCCCTGCAGAACACCTCTCGATATGAGTTTTAAAGGAGAGAATTTCCTCTTCCACTTTTACCTGCTGAAACCGACCTACGAGATAGTTAGAAAACCTTTTTGGTGATGGGTGATCTAGGCCAATCTTGCGGAGGGATGAAAGGAGCAGGTCGTGATCAACAGTATCAAATGCCTTACTTAGGTCTAAAAATACTGCGCAAACAAAATTCTTGGCATCCAATTCACACTGCCAGTCATTAGTCACTTTAGCAAGTGCCAAAATGGTACTGTGTCATGGTCTAAAACCTGATTGTAGTGGATTAAGTAGTTTTGCGGAATCTAAGTAATTTCTGAGCTGACCACTCAAAATGTTTTTCAGTAGTTTGGACAGAATAGGGAGTAAGGATATTGGCCTATAGTTATTAAGATCAGTGGAGTCTCCGGATTTAAAAAGGGGAATCATATGGGCAGTTTTCCATATAGGAGGGAGGTCACCCTGCGAGTGAGAAAGATTAAAGAGATGTGTAAGTGGCACAGCCAGTACCTGATAACTCATTTTCAGGAATAAAGGGTCAATGAGGTCAGCTCCAGCACTTTTCCTAGTATCCAGCTGTAAGAGGAGATCTTTGATCTCCTTCAAGGATGTCGCAATCCCAGGCTACACATTATTTTTAAGAAACTGAAAGGCCAAAAAGGGTGGAGGTGGGGGTAGCAATATATATCAGGGAGGACATCAAAGCCTCGGAGGTCCAGGGGACCAAAAACAACACTGAGACCCTATGGGCCACCGTCAGGGTAGGGCAAAAAGCTCCTACATGGGTGCTGGTAGTTTACAGGCCCCCAGTGCAAGATGTGGAAAAGGACAAATAATTACTAGAATCCATTCTAATGATGGCTGACAAAGGTGAGCTGCTGCTGGCAGGAGACTTCAACCTGCCAGATATAAAGTGGAACTCCTACACAGCCTCATCAGAAAAAAAGCAAAGAATTCCTCATAGCACTACAAGGAGTGGGTCTAACACAACTAGTTGACACACTGACAAGGGAGGATGCAATCCTAGATCTTGTACTAACAAACGGCACAAAGATATCAGATGTCAATTTGGGGATAAACCTAGGGAACAGTGATCATAGATCAATCTGGTTCACAGTCAACAGACGGGAAGTTACCATGCACACTAAGCAAAAGATCCTAAACTTCAGAAATGCGAACATCAGCGAAATGAAATCTGCCTTTAAAAAATATACAGAAACAGAACAGACGGAATTGTAGAGGAGAGCTGGGAAGCACTAAAGTGTACACTAACCCTTGTAACAGAAAAATACTCAAAGGTTTATTTATTTATTTCAGTTTGGGATTAATTGGGGATTAAGGTAATCAGTAAAGTAAAGCATACCATAGAAGAAATCCACTGTGGTTCACAAATGAAGTGGCATTGGTAATAAAAGCAAAGAAGACAACCTTCGGAAAATTCAAGGAAACAAAAACAGATAAGGACAGGGAAGAATATAGAACCAAGCTGAAGGAAGCTGGAAAGAAAATCAGAGCTGTGAAAACACAAACTGAGGAAAAAATTGCTGAAGAAATAAAAAGCGGCAATGAAACTTTCTTCAGGTATATCCGTGAAAAGAGAAAGACTAAGGGGGGAATTGTCAGACTAAAAATCAAGGAGGGTCAGTACATGGAAGACGATGCTGGGAAAACAGAAGTTTTAAACACATTTTTCTGCTTGGTGTTTACACATGAGGATAATGGAAATGGTCCATCACTTAGGGAAAATGAACACCACAATCAGGAGGTGGACCCTTCCCCCATTACAAATGACAGAGTCCTACAGGAACTCAAGAAATTAAGAATGGACAAAGTCACGGGATCAAACGGAATACATCCACGTGTCTTAAAAGAACTCAGGGAAGAACTTGCTACTCCTCTGGCCGCACTATTCGACAAATCACTGGTGAGTGGACAGGAAGCAGAGGACTGTAGGAAGGCCATGGTGATGCCCCAACACAAGAGTGGCAGCAAGGAAGAAGCAGGGAACTGCCTCCTCATCAGCCTCACCTCAGTTGTGGGGAAATCATGAAATCTATTCTAAAGGAAAGGGCAGTTAGATTCTAAGTAGCATGCAACATACTGTAGAAACATAGAAACATAGAAGTTGATGGCATATAAGGACCACAAGGCCCATCCGATCTGCCCATTTCTTTTTCTACCTTATGAATGTGCCATCAGCCTTTGCTCTGTCAATGGCCTATCTATTAATACTCATCTGTATTGCTCCCTTCTGCCTATCCCATGCCTGTTTGAAGCCCTGCACTGTATTCATATCCACCACTTCCTGAGGTAGGCCATTCCATGCATCCACCACCCTTTCTGTGAAAAAGAACTTCCTCACATTACCTCTTAATCGACCTCCTTCTAATCTCATGCTGTGTCCTCTTGTCCTGCTATTTTTCTTATATTGAAATATGTTAGACTCTTTCACCTTGTTAATTCCCTTAAGGTGTTTGAATGTTACGATCATATCACCTCTCTCCCTCCTTTGCTCTAGGGTATACATATTGAACTCCATTAAGCTGTCCTCATATGTTTTCTGATGCAGTCCCTGCACTATTTTGGTTGCCATTCTCTGGACTGCCTCAATTTGGTTAATGTCTTTCTGAAGGTGTGGCCTCCAGTACTGCATGCAGTACTCCAGATGGGGCCTAACCAGTGTCTTATAAAGAGGGATTATTACCTCCCTCTTCCTACTTGTGATACCCCTACTAATACAGCCCGTCATCCCTCTAGCCTTACCTACTGCTGTAGTGGTCTGCTTGAATGATTTCAGGTAATCGGTGATGATGATGCCCATGTCTCTTTCTTCCCTTATGACTGCCAGCAACTCCCCTCCCAGCCTATAGGTGGCTTCAGGGTTTCTCTTCCCTATGTGCATGATCTTGCACTTCTTTGCATTAAACCCCAGTTGCCACTCTTCTGACCATTTTGCTAGTTTATCCAGATCTCTTCTCATTCTGCCCACCCCATCTGGATCATCTTCTCTGTTGCAGATCTTGGTGTCATCTGCAAACAGACAAACCTTACCCTCCAGTCCATCTGCAATGTCACTGATGAAGATATTGAAGAGGACTGACCCCAGGACTGATCCCTGAGGTACCCCACTTGTGACTTGCATCTCTTCTGACTGTATACCATTTACCACCACTCTCTGTTTTCTGCCTGTCAATCAGTTTGCCACCCAGTTGACCAATGTCTGACCAACCCCGAGCCTACCCGGCTTATTAATCAATCTTCTATGTGGAACATTATCGAAAGCTTTGCTGAAGTCAATGTAGGTGACATCAACTGCTCGCCCTTGGTCCACCACTCTGGCTACCCAGTCAAAGAAATCTATGAGATTAGTTTGACAGGACCTTCCTTCTGTAAACCTCTGCTGTCACAGATCCTGTACTCCTATGGATTCCAGGTGTTGCACTATCCTTTACTTAAGGAGTTCCTCCATAATTTTGCCCACTACTGAGGTAAGACTGACTGGTCTGTAGTTCTCTGCCTCCTTCCTGCTGCCACTCTTGTGGAGCGGGATCACATGAGCCCTTCTCCAGTCTTCTGGGACCTCTTCTGTGCTCAGAGACTCACTAAACAGTTCTGATAATGGCTCTGCTAGTTCCACCCTTAGCTTCTTTATTACCCTGGGATGTATGCCATCAGGTCCCATTGCCTTGTCCACCCGGAGCTTATTGAGCTCTTGTAGGACCCTTTATTTTGTGAAGGGACTAGTGCACATCTCCCTCCACCTGTGTCCATGGTGCTGAGCTGTGGGCCCTGCACTACCTTCTCTTCAGTAAATACTGAGCAGAAGTATCTATTTAGGATAGATGCTTTTTCATGGCCCTCTTCCTCACCCGCCCCCTTATCCTCTTTGATCTTAGCAATACCACCTCTGGACTTTCTCCTTTCACTAATGTATCTATAGAAAGTCTTGTCACCTTCTTTTACTGCTTGTGCTAGTGTTTCCTCAGTTTGGGCCTCTGCCTGCCTGACTGCCTTTCCTGCTTCCCTTAGGGAAGTTTGGTATGCCTCCCTATCTTCACCCTGCTGCATTCCCTTATATTTCCTGAAGGCCAGCCTTTTGGCTCTGACCTTTTCTGCTACTGTTTTTGAGAACCAAAGTGGTTTCCTTCTTCTTTTGCACTTCCTTTTCTCACTAACACAATGGGATGTTACTTCAAGTATTGCATCTTTAATGCTTGCCCACTTTGCCTGTACCCCCCCTCACCTGTATTTCTTTTTGTCAAGGCTAGCTTAATTCTGTTGGCCATCTTATCAAAGTCAGCTCCTCTGAAGTCCCATATTTTTGCCATGGAATGGGATGATTTAGTTCTAGTGGCCAAATTGAACCATACCATGTGATATGTCACTGGCCCCCTGGTGACCTTCTACCTGGAGATCTGTGATCCTTTCCCTGTTAGTCAATACCAGATCTAGGATAGCCCTGTCTCTTGTGGGTTGTTGTAGTACCAGTTGTTTGAGGCCCTCCCCCTGCAGGAAATCCACCATGTGACTAGTTCTGGCAGATGTCCCTGCTGGTATTGACCAATCTGTATCTGGCATGTTGAAGTCTCCCATTATCAGAACCTCCCCTGTAGCTGTCATGTTTTGTATATCTTCTAACTGTAATGTGTCTATGTCCTCCCCCCCTGGTCTGGAGGCCTGTACACAACCTCAGTTCGTATGGCTGTCCCATTTCCTGTTTCCAGGGTGACCCACAGGTCTTCTGGCTCCTTATGTGTATTCTGAATTTCTGTAGCTTTGATATTTTGATTGACATAAAGGGCCACTCTACCCCCCTTTGCACCTCAGTCTCTTCTGAACAGTACATAGCCAGGTACTGAAGTCTCCCAAGTGTGGTTATTGGTAAACCATGTCTCGCTAATGGCTACTATGTACAGTTTAGCCTCTGTCATTATTGTCTGCAGGTCTGGAATCTTGTTTCCTAGACTGCGAGCATTTGTGTACATGATTTTCCATTGGCCAGATTTCAGTATGTTAGTTGTTGGGCGAGGTCCGGCATTTCCCCCGTGTATCGTATGGGGAGCCAGACCTTTTTCCTTACCCGGTGATGGAAATGAAATACAAACTTGCTGAACTCCTGTTTGACCACTAGCTGAGGGGAAGGGGTGTTCTTCCCATTTGACTTACGGGGTGCTGCACCCCTCTCCCCATTTGCTAGTTTAAATATTCTGCAAAGACATCAAACTTCTGCCGTAATGCACTGACTCTCTCCTTAGTCAGATGCAGTCCATCAAATTTAAAGAACTTTCACTCCCAAAACTGTTACCAGTTCCCTACAAATGTGTGTCCTTTTTCTTGGCACCAGCCCTTGAGCCACATGTTTAGCTCCCCTATCTCCCCTTCTCTGACCTTCTGTCCATCTGCCCGCCCCCCAGACTGGCAGGATCTCAGAAAAGGAGATGCCGGACAAAATGGATAATAGTTTGTCACCCAGCCTGGTCAGGTGTTCCTTGGTCTCCACAACTGACCGGCTGGTGAGATCGTTAGTCCCTATGTAGACCAGGATGTCAGTGTTTTCTCCTGCTTTGTGAACAATTTTAGCAATGTGGTCAGTGTCTCTCCACGCTGATGTACCTGAGAGACATCTGACCATTACCGCTGGCTGGAGATACGTATCAACTCCCCAAATCATGGAGTCTCCTATGATCAGAAGTTTTTTGGATTTCCTTTTTGCTTTTTTTGTTTTGGTTCCTGTTTTCGGCTAGTTTTGTTGTGCTAGCTCCTGTGCTGCAGTGCCCTGCTCTGCAGTGTCCTCTGCCCCTTTGTTTGATTTCGGAGATAGAGACAGATACCTGTTTGTAGTTTTTATATGGTATGTGGAGGTGATATGTTGGAGAGCACCGAGTGATGGGGCACCCTATTTGCCCCTCCTAACCACCTGCCAACCTCCCAGACCAACTACCCTCTGCGGTCAAGGTGCTTCTGTTGGATGTTTCGGAAATGGTGGGTGGTTCTTATAATATATTTCCTCTGAATATGCAATTTGAGACATGCAATCTCTGCCCATGCTGCTGGGAGCTGAGCCCTTAGATCTCCAATGGCCCAACATGTAGGACAGTGTCGAAAAAAATCAAGTAAAACTGACCCTCTGAAAAGTATTCCGCAGTATCTGAAGTTAATGATATCCATTCCAGATAAGTTGCTGGGTTTATAACCTGGTCAGAGTAATTAGAAGGAAGAAAATGAAAGCAGAAGTTTGATTTTGTGTTTTGTTTGTTTTTGTATAACTTGTTATAACAATTTAAATTACTAGTGCCCCTGTAAATGAGGTCACTGTGTGGATACCCCTCTGATCCACCCCTTCCTGCTTTGTTGCAGGAAATGTCATGACCGTGCTACCCTATAAAAGGAGTGTAGTGTGGGATGGTTGGGGATGGGGGTGGGTGGCTGGACCCTTCCCCTGTTGAAAAAGAAGAACAACAGATGAAAGAAACAAGGAGGTAAGAGCAGAAACAATCAGCCAGCAACAAATGCAGTAGCCCTGAAAGCTTATCCTAATGAAAAATAAAACTGTAAAACCTGTAAAGCACCACCTGTAATAATTTAGTAGAAGACATATCCTGTAAGAAACACTTTGTTACGGAGAAAAATAAAGCAGTAACAGAAGATATACCTTGCAAAAGACAATTTGAATCAGAAGATTACAGCAGTAATCTGTAAGCACATATCTGTAGGCACATCGTGTAATAATGCAGCAGAAGGTATACCCAGCAACAACAATTTGAATCAAAGAAAAATAAAGCAATAAAATGTTAGTAACAAACAGTAACAATCCCTGTGAGTACAAAATAAAAATAACAACACACAGTAAATCTGCCTAGCCAAAAGAAGCCTTAATCTTTATCTTTGCTCTGGTAAGGTTCTTTGCTCTGCCCTTTCAAGCAGCCTAGAAGAAAAGAGCTCAGGTGAAGCTAGGTGCCTTGGCCAGCAAACCTGGTTTCACAACTGGGTGGTCTTGCCAAACAAACATGGCTGCATTTTTGCCTGGGTGACTAAGGTAGTAGACCAGACTGAGGCAGTAGATGTTGTATATCTTGATTTTAGTAAGGCCTTTGTCTCCATCTCACACAGAAGGCTTATCAACAAACTGAGGGACACGGGTGTAGGAAGAAAAACTGTAAATTGGGTAAGAAACTGGCTTCAGGGCAGGACTCAGAACATTCTCATGAACAGTGCTTTACCATGGGAGGGGACGATAACCAGTGGGGTCCCACAGGGCTCAGTGCTGGGACCTATACTCATCAACACATTCATCAGCGACATTGCAGATAGATTTGAGGGGAAAGTTTGCCTGTTTACAGACATTACAAAGCTCTGCAACAGGGTAGACACACAGGAAGAGGCCATAAGGTTGGAGTCTGATCTTACGAAACTGGAAGAATGGTCCAGAACTTGGCAGTTGAAATTCAATGCCAAGAAATGCAAGGGCATGCATCTGGGGAAAAGAAACCCTGGTAAAGAATTCTCCTTAGAGGGCAAAACATTAGCCATCACAAATCTTGAATGTGACCTCGGAATCATGGTATTGAATGACCTGAAAGTGGGAAAGCAATGTTAGAAGGCGACACATAAAGCCAGCAGCATCCAGGGCATTACAAGTAGAAAGTGAGAGATGATAATCCCATTGTACAGATCCTTGGTGAGGCCTCACCTGAAGTACTGCATCCAATCCTGGAGACTGCACCTAAAAAAGGATATAAACCAGTTGGAGTCTGTGCAGAGAAGAGCTACAAAGATGGCTCAAGACCTCCACTACGAACCCTATGAGACAAGATTTAGACAATTGAATCTGTATTCCCTGGAACAAAGGAGAAATGGGGAGACATGATGGAAACCTTTAAATACCTCAAGGGAATCAACTAAACATAGGATCAGAGCCTCTTCCAAGAAAACACTGGGGCCTGAACTAGAGGGCACAACAGACGACTGGTGGGAGGGAGGTTCCGGAGCAATGTCAGGAAGTTCTTCTTCACTGAGAGGGTCATGGAGACTTGGAACAGACTGCTGCAGGAGGTGGTGGATGCAAAGACAGTTAAGGAATTCAAGTTAACTTGGGATAGGCATTGTGGGATCCCAAGACAAAGAATTTACTAGGGTGGGGTAGGCAAAAGACATGAGCAGACTAGATGGATTATGTGATCCCCATCTACCATCACATTCTTATGTTCTCATGTTCTAACTCCACCACTTGACTACTTACTTTGGCAGCCACTGTCAGGATTAAAGCAGTCAGGAAACCTTAGCAGAGCTCCCATATATGGCAGCTACTGGGAAGAGCTAGCTCCCTGTTTTCTTTTTAAGTATGTGACTTATGGAGTTCAGCATTCTGATAGAGCTGTATGGAATGGAGAAAATTCTGAATCCACAGAATTCTGATGAAATTTTGTGAAATTCCACAAGATTTCATTAAATTTTGTCGGAATTTCACATAATTTTTAAAATTTAGTAATATGGTTATGACTCAGCCACCATTTAAACTAGAGCTCTGAAATTTCATAAAGATCATGAAATTCTTTCTTTTTTATTCATTTGGTAACTGGGTAAGGCCCACTAGGCACAAGTGCCTGTTTTCAGGTGTGACCTGTGAGCACTGTGGTGGTTAAGTGATTTGCTAAGAGTTGCACAGTATGCAAGTGGAGGTTTGGGGAATCAAACCCAGATCTGCTGGATATACCAAGCTCATTCACAGCTCATTACTCTAACTACTAGGCTATACTAAATTCTGATGAATAGTTCCAAAACTATAGATGCTCAAAGGCTGTCATTTTATTGTTTGTGTGACGTTTCATGAACATTTTTATCTGCATATACCTTAACCATCTATTGGGTCAGAGATCTTAAATTTGGCATGATTTCTTGATGACAGGTGTTCTAACAATGTGCCTGATTTCATGACAATCTAATGCATCATCTCAAAATTACATGTGATCAAAATCTGTCATTTTATTTTTTCAGGAAATTTCATGAAAAAATTTTATCTGCATATAACTCAGGCACCTTTGGAGCTAGACATGTTTAAATTAGTACTGACAACCTTTTTTTAATGCTTATAGAATGATCTAAATATGGAAATAATTAGATAAGAGATTTTTAAGTTACAGAGGTTCAAATCTTTACTATGTAAATATTTGCAAAATTTTGTGAAAACTATCAAGAATGTAGATGTTTGTAACTTCTCTGTTCTTGCATGTACAGAGTTAACATTTGACATGCATATCCATAGTCAATGTATCCTAGTGTCTAACACAACAGGAAAAATTGGTTAAGCAGTTTTAAACTTGCAGAAGAAAAAAATGATTAGTAACATTTTCTCACATATTTATGATAGCAAATACTGTAGATGAAGCAGCCAGACTTTTTTTTTTGTGGAATTTAACATTAACAATGCACATATCACTACTTCATTTAATACGCTGGGCTGAGCTTTTTGGAGTTCTGCTGTTCTTCTTTGGGTGACTATTCCCCCCTTCTCTTTTGGCATAGCTAGATTGATTCGGTAGAACTACTGATCCCACTGATATCCTGTTTGTTCTTTACAGTGACATACTCCCTTAAAACATGAGTCACCTACTCCTTTTCCTATCAACCAACCCTGTTGGAATAGCAAGAATTCTTTCTTCCTGCTACCCAAGACATTGTCTTCCCCCACTACATCTTTCTGAGTACCTCTAAGTCCTAGACTTGCATGTACACAGGCTCCCCAGATCATAAATTTACTGGATGTGATGCTTTTTTTAATATATAGATTTTTAGGTATTTTTGTAGGTTTTCTCCTGCTCCTGGCCCGAGGCCCTGGCACACAGCCATGCATTCATATAGAGGCATGCACGCACACATGCTGTGGTGCCAGCTCAGCCCCTTCTGCCCACATGTAATGGTGCCGCCCCAGCCCACCTATGCTACCTACTGGACCTCCACCCGTTGGGAGCAGAACTAAGGGGGGTGACAACACACTCCCACTACTCCTGGGAGAGGAGAGCTGCCTGCTGGCTTGCTCAACCCTGCTCGTCCCTCCCCCCTCCCATGCCCTGGCACCCCAACAACTCATGGTCATTTCCAAACCTGGGTCGCCGGCATTGCACGAGGTGTGGCATCCAGTACCTCAACCCTCAGTGCCACCGGGCCAGCTCTGGATGTGATCCTTAAATATCCTGCATTCAGGTTGGAATTGTTGACACTCTGTGCGTTCTTGCTCCAACCTGGGGGTCTACCACAGTTGTGCTACCCCACTCAGCTGTTCATTTCTTTTTGGAACTTTGCATCTAACTCCAGAAACTGGTGACTCCCTGCACTACCTACCTCTTATATCCCTATCCTTTAATTAGAATCCCCAGGTAAGGCTGAGTAAAATTAGAAAATTCCAGTTTTATGGAATTTTTCATGAAATTCTACAATTTTCACAAAGACTCATAGGATTTGACTTTAAGTACAGATGTTGTTTTGCAATTTCTCACAGCAAGCAATTAATAAAATTGGCACACACAGTCTCCTTGTAAGGTAAAGAACCTGCCAAATTTAATAGTACTGCATATTCTAGTTTTATTTTTTATTTTTTCCATTTAAACTTTATTAGTTTTCCAGCAGAGTGAAAATAACCGGACATTAACATTGTAAGTACGGCCATATTAATGTTGTCCCAGCACAAACAATAAAGGTACTCTGCCTTGCCCCACTACCTAAAACTCCCCAAACAGACCCCCCAAAACCCTTAAATAACCCCCACCCCCTACAGAACCCCCACCTCCACCCTCTCCCATACCCACCCTGCCCATGGCACGTGCAATGAGTTAAGCAAACCACATAACTTAATTTAGGAACCAATAGAGTAACAAGTTTCAAACAGCCCCAGATCTTCTCGAAATAACGTAAGTTATTATGCATAATAGCAATCATTCTTTCCAATCTTAGAAAATCCAGGAGCTCGTTTAGCCATTCATTGTACGTGGGACAAAAGCTGTCCTTCCAGTGCCTAAGCACAAGCTTCTTGACCGAGACAGCCATCAAAGAGACGTAAAATCTCCTTTTTTTAACAGTGACAGCAGTCAAGTCACCCAATACGCAAATCTCATATTCTAGTTTTAAAGTTTCAGGGGTTCATAAATTTGTAGTTTACATTCTTGCAAAATGAAATTTTTAAATGTGAACGTTTGACTACTTTTAATTCAATCCCATTTAAATTTGCAAGTATGACCTTTTTCAGATGTGATCATGTGGTATAATAATTTAAATGTTTCAACTCTGGTTAAATTTGGATATGTAGTTTTAAAATTAGAGGGAACTAACCAAAATTAAAATTTTGGCAACATGTTTGGCAGGCTATAACTCAGTCCCATTTAAAGCAAGAAATCTGAGACTATGTGCATATACAAATGTAGTGATAACATGTGTACCTGTCAATCTTTGTAATATTTCAAAGAATACTATTAAAATTATGCTAAAAATACAGAAATTCAAATTTTGGCAAAATATTTGGCTACCTAAAACTCAGCACCCATTGAAGCTTGAGACTTAAAACATGGTGCATATACACATTCTAGGTACATCTCCAAATCCTGATATTGTGGAGAAATGTGAATAAGAAATTTTTTAATTATCTCAAAATAGCTGAAAATTACATTTTGATTAAATGTTTGGCCACCCATAACTCTACCCCCTTTTAACCAACAACTCTGAAATTTGGTACTCTTGTAAGCCATTGGGTGTTGTTTACATTCCAAATTTGGTGCTATTTGTATGGATGCATATTTTTAATATTATAGTAAATTAACTGAAATTTAAAATGTTGTGAAATTCTGTGGAATTTTAATGAAACTTTTGCAGAATTCCAAGGAATTGGAATGGTCATTCTGCGGGTATTCCACAGGTGGAATTTTATATTCTGCACGGCACTACATTATGAACAACTTAGACAATAAGAGAATAACATATGTTAGAGCTCTAGTTACACCAAACTGGAGCTTTGGCAAGTGCAGATGCCCATTTGTGGTCAAGCAATTTTCCCATGAAGGAATAACAGGACTGCAAATAAATAGACATTTCTTTTCATTAAAAATCTATTTTTAGGATAGGCAACATAGGGTATTAATAAACTGTAACCTATCACAATGGCAACGAGTGGCTTGTAGGGTTCCTCAGAAGTCTGTTCTGGAACCAACATTTTTCAATATATTTATATCTGATCTGGAGGTGCACACCAGCAACTAGATTGCCAAATTTGCTGATAATACCAAGATGGGAAGCATAATTACATTGTATCAGGAGATAGGTGAAAGGCAGAAGGATCTAGTCAGATTTGGGAAGTGGGCAGAGAAATGGCAGATGAACTTCAAAGTTATGAAATATAAGGTCATTTATCTATGAAGCAGAACATAAAAGTAAAATGCTTCCAAAATGACATACAGATTACTGACACCAAGCTGGAAAAAATACCTAGGAGTAGTGAGCTGCAGTAGCAGCTTTAAATAAGAACAACAGTCTTGGGCTTCAGCTAGCAAGGCAAGCAAAAGAATGGGATAAAAATATAGAAATTGTTGGCACATAAGGACCACCAGGCCCATCCAGTCTGCCCGTAAGCCCTACACTAGTATGCAGCTACTGACTCTGCATGGTCAATAGCCTCTTTCCTCTCCTTCCCACCTCTAAGGTTCCCTTATGCTTGTCCCAGGCATATTTAAATCCAGCCACCATCCTTGCTCCCACCACCTCCTGTGGTAGGTTATTCCATGTATCAGCCACCCTCTCTGTGAAGAAAAACTTCCTCACATTTCCCCTCAATTTGCCCCCTTCTAATTTCACATCATGCCCTCTTGTTCTTGTACTTGTACTCTTCCTATACTGGAAGATGTCTCCCCCCTGCAACTTCTTTATACCCTTGAGGTACCTGAATGTTTCTATCATGTCACCCCAGTCCCTCCTCCAGCGAGTACATACTGAGGTCCTTTAGTCTCTCCTCATAGGTTTTCTGGTGCAAGCCCTGCACCATATTTGTCACCCTTCTCTGAACTGCCTCCATCCTGCCTATGTCCTCACGAAGGTGTGGCCTCCAGAACTGCACACAGTACTCCAGGTGAGGCCTTATCAGTGTTTTGTACAGTGGCATCACCACCTCCAAACATAGAAACATAGAAATGTCAGCAGATAAGGACTGCCAGGCCTATCCAGTCTGCCTGAAATCTCTACACTAGTTTGTGGCCTCTGACCCTAACTGGTCGATGGCTTTTCACCCCACCTTTCCACCTCTATGGTACCCTTATGCCCATCCCATGCATCCTTAAAACCCTTCACTGTACTCGCCCCCCCACCCCCGTGACAGTGTATTCCATGTGTCCACCACAAACTCCATTAAGGAAAACTTCCTCACATTTCCCCTCTGCCTGCCACCTTCCAATTTCATATCATGCCCCTTTGTTCTTGTACGTCTCTTATACTGGAAGATGTCTCCCCCTTGCATCTTGTTTATACCCTTAAGGTACTTAAGGTGATGCCTATGCAAGAGGCAGGCATTCTCAAGAGAAACTTCAGAAGCAGATCCAGAGATGTTAAAATGCTCCTATACAGATACTTGGACACTTATCACCTTTAATACAATGTACAGTTCTTGTCCCCAGACCTGAGGAACATTTTGACAGTATTCAGAAATATAGAAGAGAACTCAGTGTAGCTAAAGGTTTGGTAAACATTTTCTATGAGGACCAATGGACAGAAATTGGCTGGTGTTCTATGGAAAAGAAAACTCTGAGGGGACTTGATCATGGTCTTCAAACATCTGCAAGGAATAATACTGTCAGACCAAAAGTAGCCCTTCAAGATGCAGGATAAGGGAAACACAATGTCATCGATTGGAAGATGATTCAAGGGAAATGTCAGGAAGAACTTCCTCACAAAATGCTTGAAGGACACTTGAATAGACTTTCAGAGCAGGTGCTCTTCAACAGGTCGCTTGAGACAGGGAGGGTACCTAGGGATTGGCGAGAGTCACATGTGGTGCCAATCCATAAAGGGGGGCTCGAGGGAAGTACCAGGTAACTATAGACCCATCAGTTTGACCTCAGTGGTGGGAAAAGTAATGGAGAGTATACCAAAGGAACAATTGGGGGTGTACTTGGAGGAGGTGGGAGGTCTGGATAGTCAGCAACATGGGTTTGTGCCAGGTAGATCATGTCAAACCAATCTTGTGGAGTTATATGAATGGGTAACATCAGAACTGGACAGGGGAAAGCCTGTGGATGTATTATTCTTGGACTTCAGCAAGGTGTTTGACTCTGTCCCCCACAATGGTCTGGTGGAGAAACTGACGGGGTTGGGAGTAGGCCCTTTGATGGTCAGATGGATTGAAAACTGGCTAGCTGGACACACTCAGAGAGTAGTGGTTGGTGGGGAGCTCTTGAACCCTAGAGAGGTTGGTAGTGGGGTACCGCTGGGCTCGGTCCTGGGTCAAGTCCTGTTTAATGCATACATTTCAGACATCAGGGAGGGTATAGGGTGTGAAATGAGTCTCATTGCTAACGACTCCAAGATGGGAGCAGTAGTTGAGGGGGAAGAGGGGAGGTTGGCCCTGCAATGGGACCTGGCCACCATGGAAAGGTGGGCTCACACATGGAAATTAAATTTCAATATCGCCAAGTGCAAGGTGTTGCATCTTGGGTGGGGAAACCCTAAACACAGGTACACCCTGGGAGGGGAGGCGCTGGAGGCCTCAACGGGGGAAAAAGACCTAGGGGTCATGGTGGATGCATGTATGAATAACTCAGAGCAGTGCAGGAGAATGGCTAGCAAAGCAAACAGGATGTTGGGATGCATCGTAAGGGGGATCACCTCTAGGAGCAGGGAAGTGATTCTGCCACTGTACAAAGGATTGGTTAGACCACACCTTGAGTACTGTGTACAGTACTGGAGAGCACACTTGAAGAGGGACATACAGCTCCTGGAGAGGGTACAGAGGAGGGCAACTAAGATGATACAAGGACTAGGGGATTTGACGTATGAGGACAGACTTGAGGAGCTCTGCCTGTTTTCATTGGAGGAGAGGAGAGACAGGGGCACATGATTGAGGTCTTCAAGTACCTCAAGGGAATAAATAGGGTAAACATGGAGGGGATATTTAGACTAAAGCAAGGAGGTATCACCAGAGAGAATGGTTTGAAGTTGGAAGGTGGAAGTGTGAGGGGGGGAAGAGGAGGAGGTTTTTCACTGAGAGGGTGGTGGATCCTTGGAACGTGCTGCCTGGAGAGCTGGTTCAGAGATCCACAGTGGAGGGCTTCAAGAGAGGGTGGAACAGACATAGAAAGTGGATGTATCAGATGATGGCCTGGCCCAGGGGGGTGGGGATGGATGATAGAGGTTTCTGGAACACAATGGGGGGGAGGGCCTCGGTACCCAACTAGGGATCTGAGGTTCGAGCAGACTCAATAGACCTTAAGGCCTAATCTGCTGGCATTTAGTATGTTAGTATATCATCTAATAAGGTAATGATTTGAGAAATGCATTGAGTCCAAATCAGAACTCAAATACAGTCTGTATTCAAGGAATATCCAAATAGCAACCTGTATTCAATAGTATTTGAAAACTGGTATTCAAGGCTAAAACTGTGTTTTGTATCATCTGTAAAATGGTTTTAATAAGCACAATGGAAATATATACTCTTTATACTCATTCCTCTCACACCTTCTCCCACAAAGTATTGTATAACAATAGGTACTCCCTTCCCCTACCCTGGTAGTACCCTTCATCCATCACACCACAGCCTGGACCTCGTGTACATGCAATTGAAAAAATGTACCCCTTCCCCCAACCCTCTTAGCACCCTTCACCCACCATCCTCCCCTAGAACCACCGATCAGTCTAAGATGGCTGCTGCACACTGTGTGTTCTGAGGAAGAGCAACAATAGCAGAGGTTGTAAATGCATACTCATTTTTTTAACAGGTATTCCACCATTTCCTTAACAAATTGAGGGTTACAACTATTTCCAGAATTTCTTATGCAGCTACTAGGATCTACGATACTCACTTGTTCATTTTGCCCCCAGCCTGTAAGGAGAAGTCCTCGCAGTGGAGGAGTCAACACTACTGATGGCTGAGTGGCATACAACGCTGCAGGAGGTTGCAGTGGCAGGAAATATATCATATGTAACCTCCTCCACCTGCTATGCCAAATACTTGAATTTCCTTGCCACAGTTCACACTTCGCTGAATGTTCACTCTCCTGCCTTGATCACAGTTAGCAGTGACAGGCAGGCAGGCAGGCTAAACTCTCAAACACACAGGTGACACATTCTAGTGGTGGCCTCCATCCCTTCCCCATCTATGGGCTTGAATGCATTGTCTCTGAGAAAGGGAGGGCACCAAAGACCAGTCTGGACAGTTTAACATTTTACAGCAGGGCACACAGTACCTTAGTACAAAAACATAGGATTCCCGGTGATGGCTTGGTCTTCCTCATGTGAAGCTGATGACACCTCACATCCCAACACACTTCGGACACTGTGGGCAGGACTTAAGGAGCTGTAAAAACACTTAGTGGACATAGCATTTCACAACAGCCCCAAAAGGAATGATTTCAGTCAAAACAGAACTTGTGTACAACCAGCAGCAAATTTAATTTAAGTCACTGTAAATCCTCAAGCCAAACACTTTGTAGGGAGATCCCCACACATATTTACAGTTCATTTTAGATTGCAGACAACAGCAGCCAGATGCTGTGGCACCATTTCTTCTTGGGTCTTTGGGGTTTGAACCCATAACCAGTTATCTCACTCTTTCTCCCTGTGAGCAAAATGGGCTTCTTTTGTTTTACTAGCCACTCCCTTCAGCACTCTATGGCATTCTCTACACAGACTCCCCACCAGTGAGAGTGGGGCACTTCAAATTAACTTAGCCTTGCTTTCTCCTCTACTTGGGCTTCGACGACAATTTCTGTGCCCAGTCCACTCTACTAGACTGTCCTGGCCTGACAGTCCTTGGGCAGGGTTCACACAGGCTGGCGGTCACCATACCTTCAAATGCAGTCCCTCCTACCTCTTCCAGCAGCTGCTCTCAGGAGTGGACACAGCAAGGTGATAGGATTGGATGCCACTCCAGATCCTCTGGTCCACATCTCTGCCACTCCACTTTCTGGGCCTGCCATAGCAGCTACCCTTCCAGCCAGTTTTCTCACAAAGCCAAACAGGCTCCTATCTCTGTGGGCTCTCCTTCAGTTTCCACCTCTCAACATTACTGCCTCCCACTGGTGGGTTGGTGGAATTCCTTGCTGCTAAGGGGGGATCAGGGGACAATCTCCTCACCCCGAGCCTGGCTGTTCCGGCCCCAACTGGTGGCTTGCCCTGGCCCAAACTTCACGCAGGCCTCAGCCTGCTCCTCCTCACACACACTCCCTCTTGACAACTCTCCAATTGCCAACTCTCTCGCTCCAGTTGGTGCCTTGCCATTGCTATGCCCAGGCCATGCCCTTGGGCCATTGTGGCATCATGCACACCTCCCAATGCCAACAGGGCATCATTTCAAGTAACCTCCAGATGGCACAGGGGTTACAAGCAGAAGACTGCTGAAGACTGCTAATGAAGCAGAAAAGAAGGAGGAGCAGAGAACTGGAGTGAATGAAACCTGAAAGCGAAGCTATGAAACACATCTATTTGTACTTAGTACCTTGAAAATGGCAGCATAAAGGAACGTTCCTTATGATTTTCTGTATTGTTTTAGACCTTTGCCTGAAAATGATCTAATAAAGTTTTAATCAGCTAGCAATAGCTCGAATTTAGTACTCTCTGCTTTCTTGCCCCGAATTATCAAATCAAATTTGACAGCGTGTACCTCAGAGCTCAATATTTTTGTTCTCTTTTTAAAATGACCCATAGACTTCTTTTTCCCCATCTGCCCTGAGTGTAGTGTGATTAATTTAACCACCTTACTATTACTACACTATATTGCTCACAAATATATACACTGTCCATGTCTTTGGTTTGATTTCATTTTTTCTGCAGGCCCGTACCAGCCACGTCTGACCTTCTTTTTAATGAATACGGTGGGATCCTTGGTCTTTTTCCCAAATCAGTATGTTTAACCTTGAATCGCTTTTGGGGGTTTTTAAACAAAGGAAAACAAAGGACTTTGATGGTTTCTTCTTTTTTTTTTTAAGTAAGAACTTTTATATATGAATTTCCATTTAAATCTAGCACCACGGTGATACATGATCTCTATCCCTATTGAATAAAGTGCATGTGTCGGCATTCCTTCTAGCACACAGCATAGGTGAACGTTGGATGAGAAATCCATATCATTTTCATTCCTTTTTTTTTTTTTTTTCAATTTTTGTTGCCGGGTATCCCCTAGCCCCACAAACGGGCTCACCAGGCTCTGACAACTTGCCCCCCCCTTGGGGCTTGCCCCCCGAGTGGGGCTGCCAGCAGCAGACTTAGGTGGCCAGAGGGGATGGCACTGGAGCAGGCTCATTAGCAGGGGCCCAGCCTGTGTCCTCCCTGCCCTCCCATACATGCTGGCGACAAGCACTGTGGTACCCCTGGCCTCCACTAGGGGTCCGCATTACATTGGACACTCAACCCCACCTCCCCCAGAGTAGGAGAGCAGTCCAGCAGATGCTCTACCCTACTCACCTGGCTGGCCCTCCGACTCCCGGATCCGTTCCTAAACCCAGGTCATTGGCATCACAGACAGTAGCCATACCTCTGCGCCAATGGGCAGGCTGTATATCATTTTCATTCCCACTTAAATTGTATTCTGAGTCAGCTCCCTGGGTGGAATTTGTTTAGAAGAACCTGGAAGGAGCTACGAAAACAGTTGTGGGCTTATCAGTTTCTGAGAAAGGTTAAAGAAAGCAAAGCCCCCATGCTGAAAGCTTCTCTTTCAGTCTCAAAGAAAGGGCTATAGCCAAAAAGTGAATATGAAGCTTGGACTGAACATATTGGTTTCTAATTAAATTTTTTCACAAAAGTGTTTATAGTAAGGGAATTGTAAGCACAATACTTATATACCCCTCTTCGGCTTTGGTTAGCGACAAACTAAAGTTAAAACATTACACAAACCTTCTTATAAACTACTAAATAGAAAACAGATGTTAACTGTTTCTTGGGTTGTTTACAACTTTGCAAACTGCAGTATAATCTATTTTTGACAATATCTGTGTCAAATTTAATCTCCTTTTTTATCTGATGCTACCATTTTGATTTAGTTTATACAGTTTCCTACTTATTTGTAGTGCTGTGCAGAATACAGAATTTTGCCAGTGGAATTAGAACAGAATGGTCATTCCACTGATGGAATTTCCATTGGAATTTTGCTGGTTCTGCAGCAAAATTTCACCTACTGTGATCCGCGGAATAATATTCCTTAGAAAAGCATTTTTTCCTCATAAAATCATTCCTCAGCTATTTTCTACCACGAAATTTCACCGTTCCATTTGTGGTGAAATTCGGAAGAATTTCAGTGGAATTTTAAAACATCCTGCAGACTTTTGTTCCACCAGAATTTGAAAATTCAGCACAGCACTACATATTTGCTATATGTGGTCTTTTATGAAAAGAAAACCCAAAGCAACCCCACTTTTTGGCTGGGAGGTTAAACTTCTGTCTACACCTCATCTTGAAAGGACCCTAGGTTAAAGGATAACTCTGGCCTGCAAGCTATAAGGAGGAAAAATACCTCCCAGAAAACAAGAACTGGTGACATTTTTGTGACACAGTTGTAAGAATTTTGCAAGGCCAAATAATTAAGACCTCTGTTTTTTTAAACTTTTTAACAAGTACAGATTGGAAAACTTTGGACATTTGCTTCTCTTATTTTTCCATCTTTCTTGAAGCAATAAAGGGGAGCTAAGAATTCATGACAAGGCCAAAATTAATTGAGCTGCCTGTGGGAGCTCCCTGAGAGAACCGAAACCAAGTGAGGGAACTGCAATAGTTGGAATTCTTTAACTTCCCCTTTCAGCGTTCAGTATAGCATCTAATATAGCCACAGACCTGGTGGATGAAAAGACTATTTTTTTATCATTTCCAAAGTTATTCTTATTTATGATATTATCGATAAGTATTTACTGATTATTATCTATTGAACATAGAACCTGTACTGAGCATAGCAAATCAACATAGATACATACCATTTCATCACCTAGCATGTATACTAGAAGTGGGAAAGTGGTTTTAACCAAAGAGAAAAAAGTAATGGAATGTTTATAGAGAAGCATTGCAAATCACCACCTGAACTCCAATAGAAGTAAAACACAATCTCCAACATATGCAGATGTGCTAAAACTGAATATGAATACTTAAAATCAAAATGAAGTTACTTGCCATACTTACTTGAAAATTCAGGGAAATGATGAACAAAAGGGAAGAAACGCCTCTTTGCAAATAACTACATTAAATCAGACTAGTCAATGTGATAACGTGAATATAAACACAGAAGAGGTAAATGCTAACTTAGTACAAAAAAAAAAGAAGAAAAAGGCCAAAAGGAAAATGTACACTAACTAAGAGGCCAGTCAAAAAGATATAGCTGACTTGGTTTCTGTAATAACATCAAATAACTCTAAACGAGAGGTGCAGAAACAAGTAAATGAAATAACTCCAAGAGTTCAAGCAAGTCAAGTAAACACCTGCCCAAAGTCACCAATGAGCAATTTGCAAGCTAGTCAGAGACCCTATGATACAAAAACTGGAGCTCTTTAGCCCAATGGAGCTTTTTACAAAGTCACGTATTTTAATTTTGAAAGAACTGGCCCCTAATAACATACTAATACTGGCAATCTGTCTGAATACAATGTTTCAAAATTTAGATAAAGAAGTGGTGCAAATAGAACTAGAGACAGATTGTTTTGCTCAATATCCTAATAGTCTTTTGAAATATACAATAAAGGCATTAGTACATCCAGTAGTGGCTAATATAGCCTTACTAGAGGCATTAAATTATATAAGAAACAGAATGGAAGGTTTTACCAAATCAGTACAAATGCAGTGGAAAAACATGGACAAAAAAATAGAGACTATCAGACAACAAATGGAAACACAGAAACTATCATTTTCAGCAATTTATATTCCAGATAAACCCAAAGAGACAGGCAAAACAAAAAAAAATATACAGAAGGGGAAGAAAAGGAACAAAAAAAAAAGAAAAAGTTTAAGTTAGTGAATGATCAAAAGAATTCACCACAAATCAGATCAATGTTGGAATCTATGGCAGTTCTATTAGTGCCCCAAATCAAAGTAGAAACAACAACAACAAAGAAAATACAGGAAAATTAATAATCAAAGAAAACTACATAGACATGGCAGAATTAGACCCCAAGGGTCCCCTCAAAGTAGAACTTACAGAAAAATTAGGAGGGAAAATCCAAGAATCTCTTTAACTCAGAGGAAATGAGGTAGTTGTGAAGACTGGTGGCCTCTTTTTAAAAACTAATGAAACCTCACACTCCCTGAGTGAATTAGTTAAATTTCTATTTACAGTAGAGTTAGGAATTCCACATGCTAAAGAAAATATATTAATGATCTACAGAGACTTCAATGATGACACAATATCTGTATACATAATTATATCTGATATGGAATTTGCTAAGAGAGTTTGGGGTCCAAGAAACAGAGGCTACAATTCCTTGGGCTGGAAGTCTTGCCTCCAGTCACTTGGCAAACTATTAATACTAAAGTTCCCACAAGGAGGGAATCAAAAGATTCAGTAAATCTAGAAATATTCTCCTATAAACTTTCTACCTTAAAATGGAATTTTCAGTCTGATGCACTTAATTCACAACATGAAGAATTGAATATTATATTATTATAGTATCATAGTAATGTGTCAGCAGAAAAGGACCATCCTGCTCCATCCAGTCTGCCCATCTCCCCCCTCCCCTACTTGTCACTGGTGCACAAGGAGCCTATCCTCTGTCCTCTAACCAACCCTATATGTCTAGCCCATGTGCTCTTGAATCCCTCCATCATTTTGACATCTATCACCTCCTCAGGTAATCTGTTCCAGGGTTCAACACCCCCTGACATTACCATTAAATCTTCTTCCTTCCAATTTTAAAGTATGGCCAATTGTTTTTAACTCTGACTTTCTTGTTTTTTTTGTACTGCTTCTTTATGTGCCCTCTCTGGCATCTCAGACTCTCTCCAGTGGGACACCCGACAGACTGTATCCCGCCTGCCTGAAACACGCAACCTTACCTGCCAGAGGGTGGGGACCTCCCAGTCACTTGTCCCAGTCCTTCAACCCCCCAGATCTAAGCCCCCCTGGGCGGGACCACCAACTCCTCCAGTGACCTTTCTGTAAATTTAATGGGTGGACCAAGCATCACACAGGGAGCAACTGGAGGCAGGCTGGAGGATCCGGCATTGGGAATGGTGGTCTGCCATTTGATCCACCTTTGTCTACTGAGGCCCAGAGTTTCTTCTTTGTTCTCCACTACGGTTCGGACATACAATGCATCCAGTGCAGGTGCGTATGCTCCTGTGCATGTCCATAGGATTGCCACCACAGCCAATCTTCTGGCTGGTGGATCCACAGGCTGCTGTGCCCTCCACTTACCACTAGGAGCCACCAAAGCCTAGGATCATAAACCTCCCTCCCTTCCAGGAGAGCAGAGCAGTCCTCTGGATGCTCAGTTCTGTCCTCTTCCACCGACCCCCAGTGGCCCAAGCTCACTCCCAGACCCGGGTTGCCAGCATGGTGTGAGGTGTGGCATCCAGTGCCTCAACCCTTAGCGCCACCAGGCCAGCTACACTGACTTTCTTTTATACATATATTATACATATAATAGTATACAAATGCTTTCAATATTTGGAATATAAAGACTACAAGGTGAAAATGATGACATATTAACAACATTTATCTTAGCACTGTTATCAAGTTTATTGGAACTGAATCTTAATAAAAAAATGTTGACAAGGTAGAAAGACTGCATCTTTGTGGGATGGGTAATCAGACAGACATGACTTGTACATCATCTGAAATTATCCAACAGATACTGGCATGGTCACACAAATTTGACCATGCCAGCATACTGACTGTGGATTTGAATGATGTAAATTAAAATGATAAGAGTACCTCCTTGAGCAGAAAAAAGGACTGACTGGATCAAAAGGAAAATAAGTCTCTTTGTAAAAGTAGTACTGCAGGAGAACCTATTAGCAGTGTAAATCTGCTGTCATGGAACATAGCAGGCCTCCAGGGTAAATTATTACATCGGGATTGGAAGACAGTTATTATCAGTTTTGATGTTATTCTCTTTCTAGAAACATGGTCATTGGAAACAGTAAACATAAATAGATTTCAGATGATTTTCTCACCAGCAGTTAAGCTAAAGAAATTTGGCAGACCAACTGGTGGATTAACCATTTATATAAAAAGTGGAAAGGATTTTACAGTATTGGAAAAAATTACAATAGAACAAAATTATAAAATTTTAGTTATAAAATAGGATTTTCAATTATTCATAATTATAAGTATTTATATTCCCCCCAAAAAACAACTGCAACTCTCTCATAATATATGGGAGAATCTTTCTAGGGATATAGGTCTGGATTCTTAAAGAGAGCCAAAAATTCCGCAGTTGTGTAAAAATGGCTTGCAGCACTGTGGAAAATATGTTACAGCATATTCACAAAGAAAAGTTCCGCAGTTATGGAATATCACAAAAAAATAAAAATAAAAATAAAAAAGGGAAGTTGCAGAATTCTCAGCTGTAGAAAATGTGCAAATGCAGATCCGCAGCTGAGGAAAAGGCTCAGCAGCCAGAATAACAGATGATCCATATTAACTGGAGCAGCAGACTTTGACAGTCTTGCTATAGATGCAGTAGAAAGTACTCACAGTGAGACCAGCAGCAAGTCCCACAGCCGGGACCACAGCAGCACCACCACCAGTACCAGCAGGACCATGCATCACAGTGGCATTCTGTAACCGACAACTTACATCGAGAATCACACACTCTCCCAATCTGAAGTATGAAGAAACGATGCAGCAATCCAAAAATGTAGGGTGCCTAAAGTTTAATTTAGTGTCACACAAAAATGTCTTTGGATTGCTGAGCCTGCATCATTTCTTCATATTTCAGATTGGGAGAGTGCTTGATTCTTTCTATAAGTTGTTCATTATTTTTATCATAGCACCCCCTCCCCAATGTGTTTTTTTTCCTTGTTTGCGTTCAGCATTCTGTAACTGTCAGTTGTATCTCTTCTGGGGTGTTTATGTTGCCTGCTTCAGCAGCACTCACTTGTCACTGTTACCAGCTCTGCCTCTACTGCCTGTGGGGCTCCTTTATGAGCTGCACTGGGTCATGTGGTTGTGGTTTGTTGCCTTTCAGTGGAAATGTGTGCTACATTTGTTGTAACAACTGTAACTATATAGCCCACAAGTTTGTAGTTGCTTTTCTTTATTCTTATGCTTTATTTAAAACTATGTCATATAACATACAGATCAACAGAATACAGTCTCCACATACATTTTTGTTATACCATCAGTATTGTAGGCTAGACAGTTATTCCTCAGATACAGCATCAACAATTTTAAGAAACAACCTCCAGTCCATTCTCTTCTGGTTGACACTTCTCACACTGTTTTTAAAGTCTCTTATTTTATAACTACTTCCATTTACATGTTAATTCTTTGCTCAGAGAGTTAAACATCACTCTCTTCTCATTACTAAAAGCAAAAAATAAATTTAAATGTAAGGCAAAACAAAATTAAAATATCTTATACCAGGATACACAAACAAATTACATAAAACAATAGTATGATGACCACTGTCACAATCTAGTTGTTTAGTTGAAGTTTGTAGTTGCCTGGTGCCTGAACCCCCACTATAAGTGTATCCCAATTGTTAGTACAATGCGTTTTGCTCAGGGTGAGTTACACCTCACTCTCTGTGGTGCAGCATGTGCGCAGCTTGTTGTCCTTAACTGTGGAAAAACAGTGGCTGAGAAGAGCATTTAAAGGGATATGCCATACTTTTCAATGGCTTTTTATTGCTCAGGAACTTCCTCAGCTGCACTTTTTTCCACAGTCTTCAGTATATTTTTTCCACAGCTGCAGAGGTTATGTGTATACCACTCAGATCAATTACCCCCCTTTTTTCCACAATTGTGCAAATTTGGGGGACTTGCACATTTGTTTGCACCTTCCAAGTGTTTAAAAAATCCAGCCCATAGACTCCAAATTTAAGAAATTTCCTAATAGTACAATCTTAACTGCTGGTGACTTTAACACCAGAATTGCTAACTATGACAATCTTAAATTACTCGAGACACAGATGGATTTAGGTGATTGTAAAGAAAGGCAGAGTCTTGACAAACAAAGAAATGACTATGGAAAAAATTAAAAAATTTAATTGAAGAAAACACTTTCTTTATTCTTAATTGTAGAACTCTTGGTGATACCAAAGGAAACACTACCTTTTTTTCCTATAATGGTCAGAGTGTTATTGATCGCATACTATGCAATCCTGAAAGTTATAATCTATGTCCTATTTTAACTATTGAAATGAGACCAGAAAATATCATGGTTCACTAAAACTTAAGGTAATAACAGGTAATAATTCTATCCTTAATGAAGAAACAATGAACCCCTTTCTACACTCAGCATAATGGGAACACAAAAACTTAAATGAACACAATTAAAAGAAAGGGAAATAACAACTATTCTACATAACTGGCAATCTATTTTTAACCTTCAAAACCATTTTCAATTGAATTCAGCTGAACCCTTTGATCAAAAATTAGAACAACTAAACTAAGAAATAAAAAGAAAGATATATGTCAATAACAACAAGGAAAATTACTTAAGGAATATTTCTTGATATGACTCTTCTTGTAAAAAGACAAAGAAAGATCTAAAAAAATGATAAATCAGACTAAAAAGCACTCTACAAGAAATAATTTCACTAAGTTAAACAAAGCCAGGAAACACTATACAAAATTCTTAGAGATAAAAAAGTTGGAATTTCAACACAAATAGTGGCAAGAAATTGCATCAAGTAATTCAAGAAAAGGATAACAAACACTTGGAAATTTGTTGCAAAAGAGCCTTCTCTTGCTGTCTACATCCCTAAAGAATTATGGGTGAAACATTTTAAAACAATTTTTACTAAAATAGACCCAATTGAAGCAGACTTAAAAATATTTAAAAATATCAAAAACATATATAACACTCCACTTTTATTTACAGAGGAAGAGGTCGAGGCAGCCATTCTGAAGTCAATGAACAATAAGGCTCAGAGCCCTGACTCTATTCCAGCAAAGATTTACAAAGAATTTAAAGATGTTTGGATTCCCATGTTGACCTGCTTTATTTTAACACATGTTCCACCCAAAAATATATTCCAATATCATGGACAAAAAGCGTTATTGTCCAAATACATAAAAAGGGGTCAGTCTACAACCCCACCAATTTTCAACTAATTAGCTTATTAGATATCAGCTCTAAGATTTTCTCCAGAATATTACCAAACAAACTAACCAAATGGATGGATATTTCTTCCCTTTTATCTCCCTTCCAAGCTGGATTCAGACATGGTTTTTCAACAACTGATGACATTTTCTGTTTTTCCCATCTTATAGAAAAATACGTTCAACTCAGAAAAATTTAAACTACTTACCTCATACATTGACTTTACCTCAGCCTTTGATTCAATAAACAGGAGTATACTATGGGAAATCTTAATCAGGAATGGTATTGACTATTCTCTTCTGATGCTTATTTGTCTATTATATACTAAGACCTCTACTACAGTAAGGTAAGACAGTAAGGGGAATTTAACAAAATTCTTTCTTACTACCAGAGGGGTAAAGCAGGGGTGTCTCCTAGTCCTCTCATTATTTAATATATATGTTAATAATCCATTGGAATTTGAAGAACTAGCTCAATATGGTTGTCCTAAAATAAACAGTCTTTTCATCTGATGGCCTACATGGGTGATGTACTTTTTTCCCTCACAAGTGCTGGCCTTTGGAGAAAAACTGATGTATTTAAACAAAAGTATGAACAGTTGCAACTAAAAATAAATCTAAAAAAAACAAAGGTCATAATATTTGGTTATAATTTCAATAATTTGAATAAATTCAAAATCTTTTTAGGAGACGAAAGAATTGAAATAGTAAAAAATATAGCTATTTAAGTATAACATTTGTCTGTAGCACAAGCTGGGCTCACCATCTCAAAAATCAAACTATAAAAGCAAAACTGGCAGTTAAAGCTTGATTAAAATTCAGCCACCGATATGATGGAAATACAGTTCTCACTACTCTTAAAGCAGGAGAATTAAAAATAAACCCGATTCTCCTTTATGGAGCCGAAGTATGGGGAACATGTGAATCCAACAAACTGGAGAATACATTATTCTGTTATTATAAAGCTCTATTAAGAGTTCCTAATTCTACTTCTAATGCAATGGTGAGGGCTGAACTTGGAAGAATGCCTATAAAAGTTTTTAAGGAATTGAGGCTCGCAAAGTACTGGTTAAAGATAATCAATAACATAAATAATAATCTCCCAAAGATATGTTTAACAGAAAAAATAAAGTTGGCAAATGAAGGGCTAAGATCCAAATGGTTAAATTCATTACAAACCATATTAGGAAAAATAAACTTCCAACACATGTGGAACGATTTTAACAGACACATATATATGTCCATCTAATGAAAAATGGCAATAAAAAGAAACTGTTCAATTTAGTCACAAAAAACAGACATGGAAATAATCAGAAAACAAAAATGCACTTCATGGTATAGGCAAAATAAAATGGCACATTTTACTGAAGAATATCTGATCATTCCACTACAACCAGAACAAAGGAAACTTTTAACATGGACAAGATTTGAATTAATAACATCCAAATGCATGTACTTTGATAAATCAACAGAACAAAAGAAAACTCAAACAAATCATTGCCCATGTAACAAAGGTTTCCCAGAAACAATCCAACATGTGATCACAATTTGCCCAACATATTCCAAGCCAAGAAATCAATATTTGTCAAAAATATTAACAACCTGTACCGTTGCTAATTACGATCCAATCTTCATACTCCTTCACCCAAAGTACATAGAAGATATAGAAATGATAGCAACCTTTTTGGCCTCAGTTGTTAGAATAAAAAAAAAAGAAGGAACAGAGCTAGAAGGGACACACATTAAGTGTAATTACTTAAGCTGGTGTTTCCTTGTCATCTATTTTTATAGTGTCATAAGGATAGATGTAAACTGAAATTTAAATGAAGTTAGTCATTTCCTTCCATACTTGTCTTTCATTATCGAGAATTTTGATTTTAATGTATAATAGTTTAAATGTTTTTAACTATGTTGTAATAACCATAATGCTTACCCATTGTGGTTGATCAATAAACCTGATTCATTCATCCTCTTCTAAACTGACAGTATAGCCTAGAGGTTAGAGTAATGAGCTGTGGATGAGACTGATTGCTGCTGGTGGTGTAAATCTGGCACAAGTGTTTGCTGTGGAATTGAGAGATTTAAAGTTGTCTATGTAAAAAAAAAATTGTGCTCTCAATTACAGAGAAGCTCTTAAAGAAACAGTACTTATAAAAGGCAAGTGTGTATGTTGAAATAAAATAAAATCAGGTAAAATATGTTTTTCATCACTGCTAGAATTAAATTGGTGGAGGTGTTGTTCAGCTTCATAAGGAAATGGCACTAAAAAGTAATCTTTGATATATAATTATAAGTGAATAAAAATGGAAAGAAGTTACAGACCAAGTAATGTGTTGAAAAAGAAGCATTATTACTGATGTAAGTAATGTGAAAATAACAGATACAATTGAACTTATTGTTACCAAAGAGTTTAAAAGCTTCATAAAAAAGTAAAATATTTGATATGTATGAGATCAAATGAAATGTACTAAAAATGTTTTTGAAAAACCTTTTTAGATTATTGAAGTCCTTTGAAAAAGAACCACAATACAGGTGTGAAACATCAGGGCATATCAATTATATGAATAAAAGAAAGAAATTTGAAATGAACATTGTGTGAATCGTGTGAAGATTTAAAGCGACCCCACAACTATTTTAAATGTGAACTTTCCCAGGCTTGCTCCATCAGCCATTGCTCACAGTGGTCTTCTCACCATATGTTGCATTGTAGATAGGGATATTTTTCTCCAAACTCGGTCTCCAGCCTTTTACAAATGATGCACTCCTCCTTACTGCTGTTTGGGAGATGCCTGTTTCCTGCTGTCCTTGGGGTGGCCAGGTCTGAACATGCCATGCATACTGATCGCAATTACTGGTTTTCTGGACAACCTTTCACTCCCAACAGTAATCTTCTTCATCCTCCACAGACTGGGCTGGTCCAATGGTAAATGGTGTGAAGACATGGGGATTAAAATCAAAAGAATTGTCCTCTCCTGGAGACCTGAATTCATAATATTCTTTTTCAATTATCATAGAGGAGGTTTCCACTAGCCCCTTATCCTCCAACAAGCTAGACATGACCTAGGTAGGAGGCTCCACTGGCTTTTCTTGTTTCATGTACACCCCTCAGGACATCACAGGGGAGGGCATACTAGAAGCCTGACAAGGTGGCTTGCTGTCTATATATTTGACTGGAATAATGTTCAGGGAGGGGTTCCTCAGTCTATGTGACACTATCAACAATGCACTGATCTTCCTTCTCTTCAAACAAGGACCCTGGTAGGGGGAGACAAAACAAAGTTGTCCCAGTTGATCCACAGTTCCTCTGACTCTAGGTTACACTGGGTGCCAATGCAGACTGACTGATTCTCACTTTTCTAAATTTACCACAGCATGACAGTGCCTGAGGTGCTGGCTATAGACCCAGAGCCACCGTATTTTGCCTCCACATCTTTCCCCTTACTTGCTTTGTGTGTGTATGGGCGGGGGTTACTTCACAGGTGGCCTCTCACTTCCCTGGGGTTATTTGAAAAGGCCTATAGCTTACACTAAGTCCATTGACCACTCTGCAATCTTTCCAGTACTTAACACTGAAAACATCTCACCCCCTGTGGGCACAGAAACTGCAGACACTCACTGGCCATCCAAGCAATTCTATGTTATCTGCTGCTTCACCTCAAAAGTATGTCTTTTCCATCCTTACAAGGACCCCCTCCTTCTGGCCATTCCAAATAATAATGTGTGCTGGAATGGTGACTTCCTTCCTGGGGACCCCTATACCAGCCATGCTAGGAACTTGAATTGGGCCTAAAAGAAAACACAGGGCTATTGATAACTAGCATTCTTTTCCTTCAAATCTGTTTAAAGTTTTTTCTTACTAGTGCTTTACTTTCAAAACAGTGAGAGGCATGCATCACCACCCTGGAGCTCATCTCACTCTTTGCTGTTTTTTTTTGGGGGGGGGCAGCAAGTATTACTGCCTTCCACCTTACATAATTGAAACTGTTCCATTTTTACATATTTTACAGCAACCTCACAGTTTAATCCAGTTTCAGCGATCCATAGCTATTGATGACAAGCATCTTTGTGAGCCGCATTTACACAAACTGTTTCACCTGCATTGACTACTGCTGGGATTTCACGCTATCACTGCCAGGCCTCTGCATGCAATTGGTGGTGGTCCCTTTTACTCTCTGTGTGGTCCATTGGCATTCTGCATAATTTGATGGATTGTTACTTCAAAATGATATTTTCTACACTTTTTGTTGAAATGATCCCCCTACCTGCCACTGGCCTGCTCACTTGTACTTCTACTTGTACTACACACTGCAAACGCTGTTTGAGTACTTTTCCACAGAGCTCTCTCTCCCTGTACCTTCCTGCAACCTACATATGAACATACAAAAATGCCAGCAGAAATAGGCCATTTCAGTCTATCCAGTCTGCTTGATTGTGCAGCTCCCAGATGAATTTACTGGAGCTGCCCCCCCTCTCTTTCCCCAATAGTCTGCCATCCACCCCCTCCCATCCCCATCCCCATCCCCATCTCCTCACCTGTTTTGACTCTCCCTTTCACCCTACTCCATCCCCTTTTAAAGATGTCCATTGTTTTCAATGTTACCACCTCCTCCAGCAGTTTGTTCCACTAGGACACCACTCTCTCTGGGAAAAAGTACCTTCCCATTTCCTTTTTGAATCTTTCCCCCACCAGTTTAAGATGGTAGCCACTAGTGGACCCACTCCCCTGAGATAGAAAATACCATCTGTTCTAACCTTGTTCATACCTTTTAGGTACTTGAAGGTTTTAATCATGTCCCCCCATTCTCTTCTGTCCTCCAGAGAATACATATTGTGCTCCCCCAGTCTCTTCTCATAGGGTATGTCCCACAGATCCTAGATCATCTTAGTTGCCCTACGCTGCACACCCTCTAATAATTTGATGTCTTTTTTCAGATATGGGTACCAGAACTGCATGAAGCACTCCAAGTGTGGTATCGCCAAGGACCTGTACAATGGCAGAATTACTTCCTATTTCCTGAATGTGATTCTTCTGGCTATGCATCCCAGCATCCTGTTGGCTTTGGCTGCTGCCTTGTGACAATGCACAGAGTGCCTCAGGTCCCTTGTGATAATTACCCCTAGGTCTTTTTCCTTGTCGGAACTGGACACCTGTACCCCTCCCAACCAGTAACTGGGCCCAGGATTCTTAGCTGCCAGGTGCATTACTTTGCACTTCTTGGCAGTGAACCCCAATTACCAGATACCCAACCACTTCTCGAACATAGCCAGGTCCTCCCTGAGCTCCTGCCTCCCCTCCTCTGTGTCCATTCTCCCACAGAGCTTAGAGACTTCTGTGAGTAGGCAAATTTTACCTTTAATCCCATCTGCTGTCTCCATTGAAGACATTAAACAACACTGGTCCAAGCACTGAGTCCTGTGGACCCCACTGGTAACCAGGTATAGGTTTTGAGAGTTCCCCCCCTACTACCACCCTCTGGTTTCTGTCTTTAAGCCAGCTTTTGACCCACCCCACCAGCTTCCCACAACTCCCAGATCCTTCAGTTTACTGAGCATTCTGCCATGTGGCACAGAGTCGAAGGCCTTGCTGATGTCCAGATATAGGACATCAACCACCTGGTTTCTGTCCACTGACCCTGAGACCCAGTCACAAAAGTCTATCAGGTTGGTCTGGCAGGATCTCCCCAAGACAAACCCATGCTGCCTTTCATCCTGGAGATCATTGACCTCCAGGAATTCCACCTGTCTCCCCTTCAGTATGGTCTCCAATAATTCACCCATGAAGGAAGTAAGGCTGACCAGTCTGTAATTACCCGGTTCATCCTGGGACCACTCTTGTACAGAAGCACCACATGTGCCATTCTCCAGTCCTGAGGTATGCACACTGGTTCTAGCAAGGTGTTAAACAGGTTCACTGGGGGGGGGGGGCAGCAAGGACCTCCACCAGTTCTCTCAAAACTCTCAGGTGCACGCCATCCGGTCCAGGAACTTTTTCCACCCTAAGAGCCCTAAGGCCCTTTAAAACCTTGTCCTCCTTAATTGCTGCATCTGCCCCCCCTTTTGTACCCCTATTTTACCCTGTGGTATAGGTCTGTCCTTCTCCCTAGTGAAAACCGAGCTGCAGTACTCATTTAGTGCCTCTGCCTGTTCCACACTACTTTCCGTCCTCCCCCTCTTTTTAATTTAACTGTCCCATCCTTGCTACTCCTTTTCTCCCTTATATACTTAAAAAAGTCCCTTTCCCCTTCCCTTATTCCTTTTGCCAGCCTTAGTTCCTTCCTGACCTTAGTTGCCCTAACTGCTCTGCTTGCTTCTCTTGATTTTACTGAGTAGTCCTCCCTGTCTGCATTCCTCAGGGTACATCTGTACTTATGAAAGGCTGCTCTCTTTTCCCCACTTTTGTTGCCACCTCCTTACCAAATCAACTTGTTTTTTTGTGTCTGGATTTCTTGTTCTGGGCTTTAGTACATTTATTATTGACCTCAATCAGATCTGTCTTAATAGTGGACCATTTCTGTTCCACTTCCATCTCTGGACTGATTTTGGCAAGACGCCCCTCTGGAATTTCACCCATCTTGCCAAAATCCACCTTCCTAAAGTCCACTACACTCGTCTTAGTCCTGGTCATTTTCTTGCCCATATTTAGGTAGAACCACACTGTGCAGTGGTCACTGCCTGCAAGAAGCTCCTCCACTTCTATCTCCTGGACATTTGCCCCATGTGACAGAACTAGGTCCAGTATGGCCACATCCCTGGTAGGTTCTTCGACTCCCTGCACCAGGAAGCTATCCTGGAAAGCCTCTAGGAGGACCTGTTCCCTGGAGCAGGAGTTTGCTGGGGTCTTCCAGTCAATTTCAGGTAGGTTGAAATCACCTGTTATGACTAGATTTCTTCTATTACATTGCGTTCTGATCTGCTCCTCCAATGCTCTTTTCTATCCAGCTCCTCGTCCTGCGATGATGGTCTGTAAACCACTCCCATTTTAATCCTTCTTCCCTTGGTGTTTTGAAGCTGCACCCACAAGGCTTCAGTCTACCCTTAGCCTCCTCCTCCCTGTTGCATACGATTCCTTCCCTCATGAATAAAGCTACACCTTCCCCTCTCCCTTTCTCTCTTTTCTTCTGGTAAATTCTATACCCAGGGAATCACAAGGTCCCAGTCATAGTGTTGTGTGGCCCACGACTCTGTGATGGCCACTGTGCTCACCTTTCCCTCAGTCAACAATGCTTGAAGATCCTCCATCTTGTTTGCCAGACTCCTTGTATTAAATGACACCACCTTCCACTGGGACCCCTGCCCCCATATCCTGACCAGCCCTTTCCATCCCCCCATGCCCTCACCCTCACCCCTGCTCTTCACCTTTACTTTCATCTGGTGACTTAATGGGGGGGGAGTCCATTTGGTCTCCCACACCTGGTGTCTATGGTTGCACCCCACCTTGCTGACCCCCCCCATCAGTTTAAATTAAGGATTTGCTGACAAGTAATCCTTCAGCTTACCCTTTATGACCCTGGTACTCTCCCTTCTTAAATTCAGCCTATCCTGTGCAAATAGGTCCTTATTATCCCAAATCCTACCCCACCCCTCACCAGCCTGTACCCTTTTAACTCATACCACCTCCTTAACCAACTGCTGAATTCCTCAATTCTCTGTTTCCTTACAGTACTAGCCCTAGGTACTGGAAGTACTTCAGAAAAGCCAACTGACATTCCTAACTCACTGCAGATTTTCCCTTCCTCTCTAAACCTCTCCTGCACCGCCTCCACCCCACACCTTGGAAGGTCATTTGTACCAGGTGTACTATAATATGAGTTTTTTCACATTCCTGCCCTATACACTTAGAAACAAAAGACCCCACCCTCCACGCTGTCATCCCTGGCATACACTCCACTCACCTGTGGCTAGACCTGGCCCCCTTACCTCCCCATCTCACCCCCTTTAACACTGAATCCCCCAGGATAATGACCCTCCCTCCTTTCTCCTGACCTCCTTCATTCTGACTTCCCTGCTGCACAAGTCCCTGAGACCCCTCCCTACTCTCAAATCTATTTTCCCCTGTCCCCCTGTAGCTCCCCTGTACTGCACCTCCCTTTGGTCATCCTTCTTCCATCCCATCATACTCCCCACCTTGATTATCACTCTCCCGCCCCACATATCCACCCTTCCACTCACTTCTGCCCTCTACCCTCATTGCTTCTCCCCCACTACCACTCTCACTCCTTTGCCACTATTTTTGGCCTCCTTGCTGTCTCGATCATCCATCCCCCACCTGCCCTCCAGATCCTTCATGCCGGCTAATACTGTGTACCTGATCGATGAGGGCCCCTCCACGTCAGGACTTATCCCTGTTCTCCATCCCAGTGCTTTACCCCATCCTCCTTGTTCTGCTACCTTTGCCTACCTTCCCTTTCTCCTTACCTCCTGCCAAGTCCCCACTCTGATTCTCCTGGGTCCTTGAGGGGGATGTCCCGGAACCCTTTGGCATCCTCCTTGTTTCCAACCTGTGACTACCATCCATACAGCCCATAGCAGCCCATACCTGCCCCTTCAGCCACTGCTTCTTTCCCAGTCTCTCCCTTCCACCTTCCCTAAGTCCTATCTTAGCTGCCTAATCTCTTTCTTAAGTTGCCGGAGGTGTCTACACACTGGACAGCCCCATGCTCTCCACTTTGTTCTTAGAATGACAGCAGCCCCGCACCCATTGCAGCCGATCATCCTCCCTTCCTTCCCCCACCAATGCCCTGTCACTTCCATACCCCTCCTTTTCCATGCCTCCCAACTGTCTTACAGTCTGCACCATCTACTAGGATCCCCCATCCTCCCTGGTTATCTTATACCTGCCTTGCTATATTACCAGGTTGCTTTCTGTTATTAATCCCTCATAAAGGCTGACCCTAGATAGGGTTTTGCCTCTATCCCCTTTTTTCTGTTGGTTCCCTCCCTTGTGCTAGATAGATAGTCTAGTTCTCATTTCTAGGTAGAGATACATACATGTGCTACTTTTGAAACTTCACCCCTGGCCTCACTTAATTCCAGAGCTTTGTGTGAATTCCATCACTCACTCCTTGGCAAGTAATTTACTTTTTCTGCACATTTTGCATTTCATCTCATACCCTGTATATACTCCAGAGTCACCACCAGTGGGATACCACTCATCCATCCTATAGGTTGATGCATTATCTAATGAAATTCATCTGACTGCAGGCCATCCCCCTAGTCCATCCCAGAAACTCCAGTTTTATTCATGCATCCCTACAGGTTGGTTGCAATTCCAGACTGCTCCAACTTCTCAGGTATGATACAGTACTAATATTACTATCTTAAAGAATGATTTTTTTTTCTCTTTCTAATGTTTCCTTTCTTAATACAAGGTGTTTGATTTGGCAAGTGTGTGTAGCCCGGTTTTTTTTCTCCTAGGATTCTAATAGTTATTTGGGTTTCCTTTGTGTGCCTGAAAAAAGTGTTTTGTATCCTTCAGTAGGATTCGGTGATTACTTTGGGACTGCTCCCCACACTACCAGTGATACTGCTTGTCTTAGACTCTGAACAAGTGCATTTGCTCTTCCAATTCCTGGAGAAGCTAAAATCCACCCCTTCCCCATCAAAAGCAAAGAAGCACCCTCCGACACAAGGCCCACCATAAAAAAAAAACAACCAGAAGATTGCACAATGTCTCACCTCATTCTTCGGATACAGAAAATGATGACGATGACAGAGCCTCAAAAGACTTTGTCATGGGGAAAATATCAACAAGCTCATTAGAATGGTGAGAGGTATCCTAAAAACCTCAGAGAAAGCTATCTTCCCTACTACATCCTCTGACCCTCTTCTATTTTCGAGTCCACAACTGGACTGACAAAAAATGATGCTTCAGAGCCAACTAGATTACTGGAAAGACATATGGTTACCAAATCATACCCAGCCTCCACAACCAGGAGGGAGGCCTGGTCCAGGTCATCAGACATGAACCCACCAGTCTCAGCTGTCTTGAACTGCACTACTATTCCCACTGAGAGCACAGCAATGCTGAAAAATTCAATGGACAAGAAAATTGAAGCATCTTTGAAAAAGGTTCATGAGACTGCCAGCCTGCTTCTCTCCACTGACATGGCAACGTGGCTTACCAGCAGGGCCCTGCTCAGATGGGTAGAGGTCATGGCACAAGACATTCCAGATGGTTCAAGCTTAGAGGATATCATGCTCTACAAGCAGCAAGGTATCTTACAGATGCTTCTTTGGATGCCCTAAAATTTGGAACCAGGGTCATGGTTTTGGCAAACAGGGCCAGGAGGGCACTGCGGTTGAAGTTGTGACAGGCCAACAATGAGTACAAAATGACTCTAATGAAGTTGCCTTTCAAGGATGGTCACCTCTTCAGGGAGGCTCTGACACCATTCCTCAAAGACAGGTCAGGAAACAAACATGCATTCAGCGACAAGGACCTATACTTGGCAACAAACCATTCCTTTTGCTCCAAATCCAAACAGCTTCAGCCTATGTCATGGCCCCAGTACAATCAAGGCTCAAGGCAATGTAATGCCAAACCAAAATTCATGCACAAAGCCCCTGATAACAAGCCATGTTTCAACAATAACCACAACTTTACACCTACAGGAAACAAACCTACCTTTTGCAACAATCGCAGACAGTGAGATGAGATGGGCCTCAGAGGACCACAAACCAGTCGTAGAAAGGCTTTAAAAACTCACTACCCAGTGGGCCCAAACAACAATGGTCAGATGGGTCATGGATTTAGTGACCCACAGGTATGCCATAGAACTGGAATGTATGACTGTGCCACATGGACCCATGATCTCTCTGATGCCCACCTGCCCAGTCAAGAGAGAAGCAGTACACTAAGCCATTTCAGATGTAATAGCCAACAACAGTATTTCTTCTGTTCTACTACTGGAAATAAACAAGGGGGTGCACTCTTTCTTCCTCATGGTCCCCAAGACGTTATGAGGCATGCACCCTCTGCTGGATCTCAAATGTCTAAACTAGTTTGTGACTTACATAATGTTCAAGATAGAAACACTTCATTCCACCATTGCAGCCATCTGTCCAGTGGATTTCCTGACTTCCACAGGCCTAAAGGATGCACATCTACACTTCCCCATATGTCACTCACATCACAGATATCTGAGGCTTGCAAGTAGGAATAGCCACTTTCAATATAACTGCCTACCATTTGTACTGTCATTGGCACTCAGAGTCTTTACCAAAATGATGATGGTTCTAGCAGCAGCCCTTCACAAGAACATGGTGCTTGACATTCCATACCTGGACAACTGGCTCATCAGAGCCAGAACATGAAAACAGGCACAGAAGAGCACAGCACTGGCTCTATAATGTCTCCAGCAGTACAGGTATGTACTGAACAGGAAGAAGAGTCATCTGTCACCAACACAATACATCTGCTGGGGTAGAACGTATTTCAACAGGGCAACTCCATCAGAGGAGAAAATAGTCAGACTGAATCACCACATCTCCAAAATCATGCAGCACCTGAATAGAGCAGTGTGAGACTATTTAGAACTGATAGGGCTCATACCAGTCATGATCAACAGTCCCATGGAACAGGATGCACATGAGACCAATGCAGAGGTACATTTTTGACACTTGGGATCAATCATCCCTGGACTTCTACTTCAGGATAAATACATCAGACAAAATCATCTCAGTCCTGACTTGGTGGTCCAAGAGTTCAAATCTGCAGAGAGGCACACTCCTGCATCAGCAATGCTGCAAGACTCCAGGGATGGAGAGCAATCTGTGACCATCATGCTGCTCAAGGCCTTTGGTTGCCAGGGGAAACCAGGCTACCTATCAATGTTCTGGAGATGCAGGTAGTGTACCATGCCCTACAGTTCTTTGCAACAGCACTCAGGGGAATTCATTCATGATCCAAGCAGCCAACCAAGTCACGGCAGTGTACCTTAACAAACAGGGGGGAATTCACAGCAGAGTAATGATATGGGAATCAAATGAGAGTGCTCAGGTGGGTGGAACAGAACCTGCAAATCATATCAACTTCATACCTGACTGGGAAGTTGAACACTCAAAACAACTAGCTCAGCAGGGAGATGATAAGTACAGCAGAGTGGAAACTTTACCCCGCAATGTTCGAGATCATCAGTTGCAGGAGGGGACCCCTGAAAGCAGACCTCATGGTGTCCACAAGAACATGCAGCTCCATGCTACCACTCTCAGTTTCAGGATCATAGAGCTCAGGAAGGGAACACACTGTCAGCAACATGGAACTTTGACAGAGCTTACATCCCCCCCCCCAACATCAATGATTCTCAAAGTACTGCATGAGATCCGATTGATGAGGTCAACAGTAGTAATCATGGCACCAGATTGGCTAAGGAGATTTTGGTACTCCCTCATGCAGGCAATATCAATAGACACACCTCTTTGACTTCCTTTACAACTGGATTTGTCTGAGCCAAGGTCCAATCTTCCACCACAACCCATCAGTCTTCAACCTGATAGCATGGCTATTGAGAGGTATAGATTGTTAGCACTAAGCTACCATCAAAAGGTGGTGGAACACCTACTGCAGTCACAAATACAGTCCACAAATAGTACATACCAAAGATATTGGTTAATCTTTAAGAGATGGTGTATTGAAAAAGTGACTTCTCTGTCTGTAGCAGGACTTTCTTTCATATTGGATTTCCTAAATGATGGGAGAGAAAAAGGCCTTAGCCCAGCTTCTCACAAGGTTCAGGTTTCAGCAGTCTCAGCCATTAGTATTCTCTTACAAGGAATAGGCCAGATAGGAGCTCACCCAATATTGTTAGACTTCTCAAAGCAGTCCAAATTGCATCCCCATGCATAAGGCTAATTTGTGTGCCATATAAGTTAAACCTCATTCTGGATGCACTTCAGAAATTCCCATTTGAAAAGGACTGTCTGTAGTGAGTTACATTAAAAACAGCCTTCCTGGTTGACATTTGCTTGACCAAGAGGCTTGGGGAGCTAGAGGCTCTATTTTGCAGGGAATCCTTCCTAGTTTTCCACAATAACAGGGTTGCCATATGTCTAGTGCCCTCTTTCCTACCTAAGGTTGCAACTCAGTTCCACCTTGAGATTTGTCCACTCTTAACTCTGTGCAGGATCGGCTCAACAGCATCCCTCTTCTGCGTGATGTGGGACACCGACTTAGACATTGCCTAGCTGCAACAGAGAATGGCTGCAAGTCAGAGAGACTGTTTATTCTCACAGCAGCAAATAGAATGGGCCACATGGCTTCTAAAGACATTGCCACCCAATGGCTCTGCTCCATCACCATCAAGGCCTACCAAGGGACTGGTCTTTACCTGTCTTCTGGAATCAAAGGCACACTCCACCTAAGCCATTATTACCTCCAGGGTCAAAAAAGGTCAGGGATCTTTGCATGACATTTGACATTTGCTCTGCTGCCACCTGGGCTATACTCCACACTTTCATTAAACATTACCAACTGGACATAGTGTCAACATAAATGGCTGCCTCTGGCAGGGCAGTCCTTCAGACTGCCTCAGACCCACCTTAAATCAGTCCTCGCTTTGTCCCACCTAAAATAGGGTTGCCCAGGCACTGCTGAAAAAGTCCTATTGGTGATGACTGTGGAGTACAATAAAGGGTGTGAGATGTAGTAGAATTTATTCACCTGGTAAAGATGATTATATGAGCACCCTGTATAGTACTCTGCAGGCCCTCCCAATGTGGACTGATTTGTGATTAGTTCATTCTTAGCTATACTCTTAGTCATAGTTAGGTCATGGTGTAGGATCATAGTAGTTCTATTTTGATGCCCAATGTTTGCCTCTTATAAGTTCTAAGTTGCTGAATGTTGGTGTTTATGGTAAATAAATACAGTGTGTGAGCTTACTAATTGTCTGAGGCATTTTTTATACCCATTTCAACTTATTTGGACCTGTTGATACAGTATGCTGTTGTTGCTTTTGTCTTGTTGTCTTTTGTCCCATTTGTTTTCTGCTAGGGAAGTTTCTCACTGGAGTTTCTGGGTTGAACGAGGGGGCTAACCTCCAGCCAGCTCGAATTTCATTGGATTGTGTATCACCTTATAGGATAGACAAGGAATATCCCACTGGTGATGACTGTAGAATGCTATAAAGGGTCTCATATAATTACCTTTATCAGGTGAGTAAACTCCATTTAGAGCACTGGCTCCCAGACACTTCCACAGGTCCAGGTCAAGCACTTTGAATGCAGTTTATATTTTAACTGTACCTACAGGTGGATTGCTTTTCAAAATTTCTGTGTAAGTTTGTTTCAAACTTTTCCCTGGTGGTGGGTGGCCCACTGGACCACTCTATGCCACACACTCAGGTTAATTTGTTCACCATGGGTAGGCCTGATCAGTGTAGCTGACCACGCAGATGCTCTATATTCTCTTCCTGAAACCAAAACAAAAACTTCAGATGCACATCTTCTGCTAGCTGAGTAGCAGCTAGAACCAGGTAAAGCAACAGTAGGAGCCGCGCTGACAAAATTCAAAAGACTGTCGAACAAGAGTACAGTGCAGTGGTTTATTGGTGAGTGCTGGTATAGAGAGCAAAGCACCAAACACCCCAACACTTCAAACCTAAAACAGTTATTCTGCAGGGAGCAGAGTCTGGTTCCAAAGGTTGGTAATTTATACAGCTCAGTTAAAGAGCCTGACCCCAAAGACACCAACAGAGTGCCACAGTTAGAAATACATGATTTACACAAACTTAATAACTGTATAGCCATAAAGTGAAAATTAGTGCAGAATAGTGCAAAAAAAAATCACAATTCATTTATATATTACCAAGTAATTATGAAAAGTAAGTTTAAAAGCAATTTCTTTTCCTGAGCTCGCCAGACAGAATGGTAATCAATGCTCTGTAAAAATAGGCCCGGTGCATCAACAAGGTGAAACATTTACTTTTTCAGCAACTTTTCGAACCCAAGGCCTGGTACACTGTGATTAGCTTACAGAATGGCAACCTTGCTCCTCCACAAGCTCTGCTCCTCTGCAGAGCTCAGCCCACTCTTACAACATAGCAGACAGTCTGAGGGGTGGGGCTTCCCAGCATCAGTCAATCATTGGATACCATGCAATTTAAAGCAGGGGCACATTCTCTCTTCTCACAAGACTCTCCACAACACTTGGGCAGCATGTTTAAACTGTAAAACTGAAGCACGTTTTCATGGTGGAAGCAAAGTTTCAGACCACATCAATTTTCTAAAAAAAATGTCACTTTCTGGATGCACCACCACCAGATACACAGTCCAGTGCCATATTTCCAGGCAACCTAAACCTTTACAAATCCAGGTATGAGCTCCTATTGTGTAACATAACCCTGTTTTCAAAAGGGGATTTTACCTTTTGGCTCTCAGGGGGAGGGCCACACAAACCATTTATTATTAACCCAGGAACAGACCTGGGCCACAGCACTGGGGACATGCACAATCAAGATAGGACACCAGTAAAACACAACAAGCACAGCTGGAATGTCCTCTCTTTTAGCTAGTGTTAAGTAATAGGTTTTGGTCTGTCACAATTAGTTTAACACAGACACTGTTTTTACCCCATTGGGATTGTAGGTGCAGAAGGTACACAGGTACAAAGTCCATAGTACTGCACACAAAATCCAAATGGGTCTCTGCCTTAGGGATCAGGCAAAAATATCTTTGTCCATCCCTTTTCTAGGATCAGAGCCAGTACAGTGAATGTCCTCACATAACTTGAATTTATTTGGGCTTACCAAACACATATTTTTCTCAGAGATAGAACACTTTGGAACAGATCATGTCCTCCTTACTTGAGAACACACTTTACTGTGGCATGTTAACTTCTTTGTAGCCAGGAGCCCTTTCCCATCTAATGGTCAGGGAGGTAGGATACCATTTCTAGTCAGAGTGATCAACTCCATCATCTACAGAAACTATGCTAAGGAGGAACTATGTGGACTGTTGTCTTTCAAGCATTAGCCTCCCAAACTAGAGATTATCAACTCCAGACCCCACACAGGCATTCCCACTGGGGCAATTATGGGGGTCTCTCACAATTCAGGGTTGTATTCCACATTTTGCTCATAGTTCCCTTGACCAGATGCCTTTAAAACTGTTAATTTCACACATGGGCACACCAAAGGAGAAGACTGCTGCCATGACTCGATGCTCAACTACTCAGGGACCGAACTAGAGACCAAAGCAGTTAAGGTGAGGGTTGATACCTCTTCTGATGCTCTTCTCAGTCAGACTGATTCAAAGATTTGAGTGAGCAACTGATGTCTTTTCCTGTGCATTGTCTCTATGCCTGCCTAATCTTTAAGCTGCATGGCTACCTTAGCTACCAACGTGTATAGTCTTTCATATTGTGCCTTCTCAACTGTACATAAACCTGTGTGTCTGTTTCCCAGAATGTTCCCCCCTTGCTTCCCCCAGGTTGCATCTGGAAACGAGTGGTTAGTCGCTCAGTATGCCTGTCTGGTTAAACTCTTAAATAAATAAATAAAATAAATACCCACTACAGCATTCCATCATGGCTTATGCTGCTGCGAGGTCCCCCAACTTGGAACCTCTTCCCAAATGACTGATAGGGGTTTCAGGGGAGACCTTGAAGTTAACTATTTGCTTCCCAGACTGACCACCAACAAGACCCATTACACTACAAAGGGTTCTAGTAACCATAAGGGAGACACATATTGGTTACATGTATGTATGTATGTATGGGTGAATTTGAACAGGGCACATGAGTGCAGGTTTTAAATACATGCAGGGTATTAACTATGTATTACCTAAGTGGACTCCCAGAATTATTCACAACCAGTAACAACACTATTATCAGTTGGAATAATAAGAAGCTGGTGGGAGGCAGGTTTAGAGGGACGTCAGGAAGTATTACGTTACAGAGAGGTTGGTGTAGCGCTTGACAAGTTGTCAGTGCAAAAATGGTGGAGAGCTTTAAGAGGGGGTGGGATAGACATAAAGGGCTGGGCAAGAAATCAGGGAAGATGGGGAGGGGAGGTAAGGCATTTATTTTTATATAGTATCCCATCCAAAAAGGCCCAGAGCACTTCACAAAAGTCCAGCAAATATGCACGATACTCACTGTCAGATAAACAGTTAGTAAATAAAAGAATTCTGAGAACATTGCCTGAGATATTATATAGCAAGCCGTTAGGGACATAATTCATAATCTCTGTCTGTACAGTAAAACACATACACTACATAGTGAAATACATATATCATATAGTGAAATATATACATCATGTAGTGAAATGCATACACAATGTAATGAACAACACACACTATCTACTGAAATATATACATCATATAGTGAAATACATATACTGTATACTGAAAAACATATATCATAGTGAAACACATACACTATATAGTGAAATGCTTACATTATATAGCAAAATACATACACTATCTACTGAAATCCACATACTGAGTACTGAAAATTCACATACACTATACACTGAAACAAATGTACTATGTACTGAAACATATAAACTACCTACTGAGATACATACACTACAGACTGAAAAATCCACATAAACTGTCTACTGAAACAAATACTCTATACATTGTAACACATACACTATATACTGAAAAAATATGCATACACTATATACTGAAACACATACAATATATACTGAAATGCATACACTGTTTATTGAAATGCATAAACTACACACTGAAAAATGCACATACACTGTCTACTGAAACAAATACACTGTATATTGAAACATCTACACTTTATATGGAAATACATACACTATCTATTTAAATAAATACACTATGCATTGCAAAATCTGCATACACTATATACTGAAACAAATACACTATATATTAAAATAATTTACCTCTCTATTGAAAAATAAAGTGATTCTATATACCGAGAGAAATATATTACATACTGAAATACATACACAGTGTATTTAAAAAAAACACATACACTATATACTGAAACAGATACACTACATGGTGAAACACATACACTACATATTGAAATACATACACTGTAGACTGAAAAAGTCACATACACTATATACTGAAACAAATAAACTATATACTGAAATGGACTGCATTCTGAAACTACCCATCCCCCAGCCCCTCCCCCTTGAAGGTCTGCCACTGCACTCCTTGCCTGTTGCATTCAGTTAGCTGCTAGCTTGATGAGAGGATGTCTAAAACTGCAGAGCAGGAGGTAAGCAAAACAGGGCTATCTCTCATTCTACTTCTTTATGGGGTTTTACATCTTGTTTTGCTTACACACCTTTAGTCAAATTTCAGAACATTCTGATGTGACAAGAAACTTTTAGAACTAATTTAAAATGCTGTAGTTTAGTCTTTTAAATAAGTTCTGCCTTTATTTACTGTTAGACACATTTGTATAGGAAGCTAATACTTAGGATATTTCTAACATACCACTCTCATACCATATAAACATAGGGGATTGCATGCATTTTTCTAAGTTAAAGTTTTGATTTGATTTATGTGTAATTAATTACTGTGTTGGTCCAGCAACTTACCTGAGCTGAATGCTTGGGAAGCGTACTGCAGGAGCTGTTCAAGTGTAAGCCAAATGCTTTCCTAGTTTATTCTCCACTGAGTTAGTTTTGATTTAGTTTTTGTTTTTATTCGAATGTTTTGTTTAATAAAGGTTCTTGGTTAAGAAAAAATAAATATATTTTGCAGCAATCGCTCAGGGAATAATTCTCGTCAGGAGCTCAGCTGGCATATGCATAATTTGCACTTTATGTTCTGAATAACTTCACTGTGATGCCTCACTGGTGGCTCTCACAGCTCCTAACCTCCCCATTACATTTCTGCAGAGCATTGCAAGGTGGACAGAGCTTTGCCTGGCATTTGGTCTCTACTAATAAACCTGCCCTGGTCTAGCCTCATAATGCATAGTTACACTATTTATATGGTATGACTGTGTTACTGAGTGTGAGATTCCCAAACTGTGTTTTATTTCTTTTCCATTGAGATGTTTATTTTCTAGGTTACCCACTGACCCCCTTGTGCACTGGCCTGTCCATCCACATCACCCAAAATCACCAGGACTTACCTGCTCTGAGATCTCCCTTGCCCCCCGTGGTGGAGCCAGAAGGGAGAGGGCCATTCACAAGGAGACACATATTCAGACAGGAGCAGAGCCTGGTTAGTAGTGCAAAGCCTGTGGCAGGTTGGTGGATTAGTTTGCCATTGGATGTTTTCTACCTTTGGTTTATCCCCTGGGCAGTCAAGCATGCAATGATGCCAATCTAATTAAAGGCAAGTACTGATTTGTGCCTACCTGAGCCATGCCCATTATGCCACTCTGATTCCCTGCCAGCGTTCCTCATCTAGGTGGCTGTTAAAGAGCGGGGTGGTCAGACTCCCCCTCCACGAGAGGAGAGCAGTCCCCGAGATGCTCAATCATCTCTCCCACCAGCTAACCCCTGTTTGACCTAGGTTCTCCCCCAAAACCAGGCCACTGGCATGGGAGGCAGTACAGCTACCACCAAGCCACTAAGCCAGCCCACCAGACTGTTTTTTTTATAAGTAAATAACAACAGCACTCGGATGAAAGAAGAAATTTTATTTTAGCTACAGTTGTTATAAATATTTAATACACATCACAATGTTTTGAAATTGGATAGAAGTTTTCCAAGGAAAATAACATAAAATAATACATTAAAGGTGCAGAATAAGATAATCCATTTTTGTTTACTTTCTGCATCTTAAGAGGCATTGGCAGGGGATATTTAGTCAAATTGGGCCCCATTTTCAGAAGGTTAGTGGAGTGCTAAACATCTAAGCACTGTGCCGTGTGGGAGAACAGCATGGTTGAACAGGTGCCATATATTTAGCAGCTCCCGATGCTAACCTGATCATGTGCATGTGCATATGTACTACTAAAGCCTTGCAAATGAGGGATCCCCTCCTGCATAAAGAGCACAGTGCTATATAAAAGGTTTTGAAAGTGCACGACAACTGAAATTGCAATACTGTTTACTGCTTCCAAAAGTCATGCCCTCATTTGAGCACACAGTGGCGCATATTGTCCCCCTACCCCTGGTCACCAATCTGATGCTCCCAAGTAGTATATCAAAATTATTCTTGTCATATACATATAAAGGGTCTACACCCCTGATCGCAGTTTAAATAGCTCCAGTTATTATAGTAAATTATCCTTGGTGTCTAGTGCCCCCCCCGGTATACTAAGCTGGAGCTCATTTCCAGATACATCCTGGGGGAAGGGGAACTTGTACAAGTGGGGCATAAAAGTTCAAAATACATAACATACATGGAGCAGAGTGGTACACAACTGCAAATTACATTGGGGATGATACATGCAAGATGTGAAAACTTGAATGGCAAGCAAACAATTGACAATGCATATACAGCACAGTCAGGAGCCTCAAACATATGCTAGCAATCAAATACAGAGCAGTTTAAATCAACACTAGCTATAAGCATTTGTGCATAATGCTTAGCGTGGAAGTATAAGTGCCAAATTATAGCAGTACCTAAATTGGAAACAAGTCATAGGAGAGCAAGAAGGAAAATTAGAGCAAGTGCAAGAGGGAGAGGTGAGACCTCTGAAGTGGTTTGAAAGAATTCATGGGAGGGAGATTGGTGAATAGCTGGGGTGAGGGAGTTCCAGATTTTAGGGAAGCAGTGGCTGAACATGGCTTTGCCGATGGTTGTGGAAACTGAAGGGACTGCTAGGGTTCAAATATTTCAGCTTCTGAAGGTATAGCTGTGGGGGAGGATGAGAGATAGGAAGGTAGGGAAACAAACCAGATTTGCCCACAAAGCTGGCACAGTGGGTATAATGTCTGTCCACAAGAGAAGAAAAGGAGAGAGAGTTATATATAGAACAGTGATGAGTCCAAGAAGGATAGTCGAAAGTGTAATGGCAGAAATAGTTGAAGACTGTGTCCAGTCTGGCAAGGGTAGTGACTGGGGCTATGCTGTAGACCACATCGCCATAGTCAGAGATTGCAAGGATTATTCTCTCAATAATAGCATGGTTGCTCAATGTGGGGTACAGTCACAGCTCCTGTAAAGAGCACCAAAGTGGGGTGCAGCTTTTTACCTATAGCATCCACTTGTTCAGAAACGTTTAGGTGCTGGTCTAGCCAGATACCAAGATAACTAAAGGTGGTAACATCCTCCACAGGGGAGCCATCCAGGGTATGGATAGTAGTAAGGGGAGGGAGCCTGGAGAGTCTGTGCCTTGTACCAAAGGACATGGAGACAGTCCTCTTGGCATTGAGGAAAAGCTGATTTGTGCACAGTCAGGGCTGAACTTGATCAAAGTCCAGCTGGAGTCTGTGGGCCTGCTGTGAAGAGGACTGTGTCATCTGTGTATATGTGAATGGATGCAGAGAAGCATATGGAGGGGAGATCATTAAGGAAAATGGAGAAAAGTAGAGGGCCTAATACAGATCCTTGTGGGACCCAAGTGGATACAGGCAAGGAGGAGAGAGGGGGGGTCACCAATTTTGACTGCTTGTGACCTACCCATGCAGTAGGAGTGGAATAGCCAATGGCTGAGTCAGAGAGACCTGCAGCCTGGAGTCTGGCTAATAATTGGGGTGGGAGACAGGGTTGAATGCTTTGGCTAGATCGATGAAGATAGCAGAGGTGAATATGCTGTGATCTATATCACTGTGGATGGATTTGGTGAGCCTGAGCAGGAAGATGGTGGTGGAGTGATTTTTGCAGAAGCCAGACTTGTATTGGGTGAAGAAGGAAGAGGAGTCCAAAAACAGAGAGAGTTGTGACAAGATCATTTGTTCCTGTATTTTGGAGGGAGGAGAGAAATGGGTCGGTAGCTGTTAGTACCAGATGGGTCACCTTTTGGAGGAGCAGTAACAGTGGCAGTCTTTCAATCAGCAGGGATGGAGGAACAGCAGAAAGAGAGGTTAGGGAGGTCAGCCAATGGGGAGGAGATTGCAGAAGCAGACAGATGGAGGAGCTTGCTATCCAGGCCATCTGGGCTCCTACCCTTGAAAGGATTAAGGGTGGGAAGGGTGTCGGTGATGGAGGATGGAGTTATTGGAGAGAAAACAAATAATAGGGGGAGAGAAGGAGATGACAATCATGCAGGCTGGCAGGGGTGAGAGGGATGTGAGGAAGGAGAGAGGGAGGAGAGGAGATGCAGGTGATAAAAAGGAATTACACCTCTGTGGTGATGATGGAGGGGTTAGAGATAGGGGTGTCACCCACTTTGAGGATAGGCAAAGGAGACTGAGTGGAAGGGGAGAAGAGATTGTGGCAGCCTTCCAAAATTTAGATAGGTAACCAATGTTGGTACTGAAAGTAGATGTAAAATATTCACCTTTGGCAAGCTTTATTGCCCTGGTACAGGTTTTGCAGAGGTGATGATACATCTGGAAGCCACGAGGGATGGGTTACGTTTATTTTCTGACCAGGCCAAATCATACACTTGCAAGCAAGCTATGAGCTCGGCCATGATCTAGGGGAGGTGGGGTACCTTTTCTCATGTTCTGCACTGGGGAGGCACGGCAGTCCCATATTTTGAGGAATTTTGTTTTGAAATATGTTAGCATAGAGTCAGTGGAGCAGGCCAATGAGATAGGGGCCCAATCAGAGCAGCTAAGGTCACAGCGCAAGGGGGTGAGGTCCATGGATTTGAAGGAAAATATAAGAAGTGTTTTGGTGGGGGTGAGGGGTCTTTAGTTGAATGAGATGCAGCAGAGGGTTGTAATTATGGTGTCAAATTAGAAGAGAGGGGAGTCAAGAGTGGAATGCCACTGGGATCCATCCTGACTCTTGCTCTCTTCAATATGCTCATTAACAACGTTTGAGAATGAAACTGTGTCTGTGTCTCTTTAAGGATGACACCAAGCTCATGGGAGGATAGACAGTGACCGGGAAGCAGGAAACTGCAAAGTGGCATGTAAAGATTAGAGAGGTTTCAAGGTTTGGCAGTTGAAATTCAATGCCAAAAGTGCAAGGTGATTCACTTAGGGTTCAAGAACCCCAGGACAGAGTACTGGATAGGAGGGGTAGAGCTGAGCACTACAGCTGAGAAAAGGGACCTAGTATTCATCATTAGTGACTCCCTTAAACAATCAAGCTAGTACAGTGAGGCATCTAGTAAGGCACATAGGATACTAGGATGTGCAAGAAGGGGTTCTGATAGTAGAAGAAAAGAGGTTTACTGCCACCTTATTGATCGTTGGTGAGACTGCATCTGGTATACTATTCAGAGTTCTAAACTTCTGAAGACCTCTCCTCAGGAAAGATAAGGACAAAGGGTGACCAGGATGATTCAGAACTGACAGGACATACTGTATGAGGATCTGCTCAAGGCACTGAACATGTCTTCACTGGAGACCAGACAAGAGAGGAATGATATGATAGAGACCTTCAAGTTCCTGTAAGGAATAAACAAGGTGAATAGAGAAGAACTACGTAGCATGAGTAACAGTTCAAGGGCATGGAGGCACAAGTAGAAACTGATGGGAGGGAGGTTCAAGAGGGATATTGGAAAGTTTTATTTTCCAGAAATGGTGGTGGAAATGTGGAATAGTCTGCCAACTGAGATGTCAGGCACCAAAACCATAAATGGTTTCAAGCATGGCTGTGACAAAGTGAAGGGTATAATGGTTACTCAGGCTGATAGTAGTAGGGAGGGGAACAGGGGAAAGGCTAGTGAAGGCTAGTACCCTGTATGGACAGTAGGTTCCGAGGTTTAATGGGGGAAATAGTGGCTGACAGGATGTATCATTTGTTTTCTGCCATCATTGTCTATGTTTCTGTGTTTCTATTTTTCCATGATCCCTGACGTTTAGTAGCCCCACCCGCCAGTCGCAAATCTGAGCCCTCTCCCAAAGACATCCAGCCTGGTCCCTCCACCCCTTCCCCATTGGCCACCCATTTACCCAAGATTGCAGCCACTTCCCTGTGACTGTGATTGGTACAGCATCTGCGTGCCCCACTCCTCAAGGTGGTGCTTCTCGGTCGTCGCACTGGCCACCACCCGATGACTCTGCAGCATCTTCGGTCACCCTCCTGGTCCCCCAGCATGGCAACAAGCCCAGGTACTAAGCACTCTTTCTACTCCAAGGCTGCTAATGGCTGATTGGTGCAGTGCCCCTGCAGATAGGAGCTGATTGGTCCACCAGCCTAGAACTGCCTGCTGATTGGAGCGCCTTTTTTGCTCAGCTTCCAAGCTGCAGATTTCGGCTCTCACTGCGGCGGTTCCTCGTGTTTCTAAGTCCTATTTAATGTTATGTACTTCGGAGGCTTTGTATTGTTAAACAGCTAGTGATTAAGCTATGTAAACTGTCTGTAAACTGGAGTTTTAGGATACCCTAAGTATCCAAAAGTGTTTGCCTCTAAACTGTAGCCTGATCTGTTTATACCACCCTTCTCCTGCTCCCGCCTTTTCTGTTTTCTGCACTAGGCTGTATTCCTGCTGTAACCTTTCCCTCCCTTCCTAAGCTTTCTGCCTACCCCTCTTGTAAAATTATAATTTCTACTGCGCTGCTGCTACCAGCCAGAGTGTAGTGCCTTACATCTATCTCTTGCTCCCTTACTATGAAGTCTGGACTCGAGTTTACCTACCCCCTCTCAGCCCTCAGCTTATTGCAAAGTAATTTGCACCTATTTCCTACAAAACCCCTCCCCTGTCTCTACTTAGACCCTTTCTTTTGTTCTATCATGATCTCCCTCACCCCCTGCTGATGGACTGCTGTCAGTCCCCCGCCCCCTGGTCTCTGTCCTTAACTCCTTATAACCTGCTGTCTTCTTTGCCCCCTAGGATCTCTTTGCCTGAGTGGTGCCCCACTCCTCAAGGCAGAGCTTCATGGTCACCACACCGGCCGCAGCCCGATGACTCTGCAGCATCTTCAGCCGCCCTCCTGGTCCCCCAGCATAGCAACAAGTCCAGGTACTAAGCGCTCTTTCTACTCCAAGGCTGCTAACAGCTGATTGCTGCGGCGCCCCTGCAGATAGGAGCTGATTGGTCCACCAGTCAAAAACTGCCCGCTGATTGGAGCGCCTTTTTTGCTCAGCTTCCAAGCTGCAGATTTTGGCTCTCAGCACGGCGGTTCCTCGGGTTTCTAAGTCCTATTTTCTCCTGCCCCCACCCTCCCAGGCCACCTTTAAATACGCTTAGACCTCTCCTTGTCCGCACTCTGCTCTCCTCATTGGCCCTGTTTCAGCTTTACTTCCATTCACCATCCCCACTGGCCCTTTCCTGTCTACTCCCACTAGCACTCAATCCCCTAGGTAACCCAGGATCTTACTGCACTGCCACTTCTGGCTTCTGCATTTCAAATCATCTCTACATACTGTATTGCAACTACTCTCTCACTCTTGTTCTGTTTGTCCTATCCCTGATCACCCTGGTTAAACTCCCTTATCCCATTGCTATCCAGTCCCTGACTAGACTTACTTGCTGGTGATCACCTAAACTTACTTGGCCCATGTTTAAGGTACCCTGTCCATCTGACAACAACACTTGCTAACCTAGGTCTACTATCAACAACAGTCCCCTGAAATTTCTCCAGACTACCCGACCTCTTCAGCCATTACAGGAACCCAAAATGTTCCTGCATTTAATACTATTTCTTCTAGTGTCATCAATGCCACTCATCCACCTTTCCATGCTCTCTGTACATCATACTGTTTTCTTAGTCCCTAAATGCCTGCCTAATGACTATCTTTTCTTGAATCTTCTGCTGCTCAGTCCCCATCATTGTGATCTCACCCCAGCAATACTTAACAAACTATGGCTCCACCTAGTAACTTTTGCCTCTAAACATTCTCACCTGTGTACATGGAGCCAATACTCTTTTATGCACTGGAAGCTCTGCTACCACCTCTTACTCACTATCCTACTCTCTGGGGATGTTCAATTAAATCCAGGGCCAACACTAGCCACTTCAGACTTGAATAGCAATGCTAAAGGTCTGATTGTAGTACACCATTACATTAGGAGTCTCACACACAATCTTACCAAGCTTGAGTCCTGGACCTCCCAATACAAGCCTGACATCACATGTCTGACTGAAACCTGGCTAAGTCCTTCCACTCCTGACTCTCAGTGCTCCCTTCCATTTTATAACCTATTGAGACTCGACAGACCTGTCCCCAAGAGAGGGGGTGGTACTGCTGTCTACTTTAAAGACCATCTACACCTCTCTGCCATCAAATCATCTAATCTGGCCCACTGTGAGGTACTCCACACTCTTCTTACCCTGGGCTCCAAGAAACTACATATAGCATGTGTCTATAACCCCCCCCCCCCCATCAAACAGCCAAAACAGGCTGAATAAATTACTGGAACAAATCTCATACCTTGCTGGTAAGCATGAGGTTCTAATACTAGGTGATCTTAACCTAAATTGGCTGGGGAACACTCAATCAACACTGCTGTCTAGGCTGCAAAGTCATAACTTGCACCAACTTATATGTGATCCAACCAGAACAACACCACACTCTAACGCAAGCATGCTGCTAGACTGGATTATGACCAACCACCCTGAAAACATTATTACCTCTGGCAAACTACCTGATAACATTACTGACCATGCCCTTATATATTGTATCTGGGTTAAAAGCAAACCTACACCATCGAAACCTCGCCTCATCACTTTCCGTAACTATGCTAACTTCAACCCACAACTTTTTCTTCATGACATCGCTGCAACTGATTGGTCCCACATTCTATTATTGAATTATGCTCAAACTTCCCTCCAACAATTCATGACACGCTTCCTCATGGTGCAGGATAAGCACTGCAAACTAGTTACTTGGGTAAAAAACAGGCAAACCCACTGACTAACGTCTGACCTCCTCTTTAAATTAAAACAGAGAGATAAAGGTTGGCTCCGCTACAATAAATCAGGGCTGTCCTCTGACCTAAATACCTACAGGGCCCTGCAAAACTCCTGCAAAAAGGACATCAAAAAGGCCAAAAGTTCCTACTGTAAAGATCTATTAACAAACTCCTATGGCAACTCAAAAAAGTTCTGGTCCCATATCAAGTTCTTTCTTGGCTTGAATCCGGCATCCACCCCCAATGACATGTCACTAAATGGTGTCCACTGCAACAATCCCCATACCATCGCTAATTTCTTCAATGATATTTTCTCTGACCTATCCAACTAAACCTCCTCTTTCCCTATCCAGATGAACTTACCCACTTCGCCTTATGACAGTGGCCCGCAATTCTTTTTTAAGGCTGTCTCTAGGGGTGAGGTATCCAATTTACTAAATAAAATCTCAGATTACACCCCAGTAGGCTCATATAACCTAGAGCCCAAGCTCCTAAAACTATCTGCACCCTACATTGCTGCTCCCCTAGCCAAAATGTTCACACTATCCCTGTCCCAGAACTATATACCAGATATTTGGAAGGCAGCCAGGATTACCCTCGTTTTCAAAAAGGGAGATCACAAGAATCCCTCTAATTACAGGCCCATCACCATACTATCAGTTCTCAGTAAAATTCTAGAGAAACTGGTGTCCACCCAAACAGTAGACTTTCTCCAGAAATATGATCATCTTACCCCGGCCCAGTATGGTTTTCGCAAAGACCATAGCACCACTACTGCCGTCCTTAAATTTACATCAGATACCCTTGTTGCAATGGACTCTGGCCTTCTCACTGGGTCCATTTTCATTGATATGACCAAGGCATTTGACCTTGTCAACCACCACATCCTCTTAGCCTCACTGAGAACTCTTGGTTTCTCTGACAACGTGGTTCGGTGGTTCAGCTGCTACCTCTCTGATAGGACACAAACAGTGAAGTTTAACTCCACCCTTTTCGGACAAGGCCACCATAAACATTGGAGTTCCACAAGGATCCATCCTGGGGCCTCTGCTTTTCTCCATCTTCATTAATAACATCACTACAAACCTCCTCAAGACTGACTCCTTATTGTATGCTGACAACATTGTTCTATACTCCAGTAGTAAAAGCATTGAAGTAATCAATCAAAATCTCTCTTATGACTTTCAACTAATCCAAAAATGGCTAACCAGTCACAAAATGGTCCTTAATGAATCCAAAACCCAGGCTATGCTATTTGGTTCTAATGCCAAACTCAAACACTCCCAACCTAAATTTAAAGTCTTCTCATCCAATGGTTCTTACCTCAGGGTGGTGAACTCTTTCAAATACCTAGGCGTCACTCTAGACCCATCTCTAAACTTCGATCAACACATCCAACAGGCCTGCAAGCTGGTCAATGCAAAACTAGAGATAGCCTACCATTCCAGATATATGCCCACCCCCTCAGCTAGGCGAGCCTTTGCCCGGGATATTCTCCTACCTTCATTAACCTATGGTGTCACCACTTTTACCTCTGTGTCCAAATCCATCCTCAGAAAGTGGGATGTCACTTATAACAATATCTGCCACTATGCATCCTCCTCGCACCGACTAAAACACCACTGTCTACTATATTCAGATCTGGGATGGCTTCCTCCTTCTGAGTGAAGGCTTTATGCTTATGGCTCAGTCATTGACAATATTGTCCACTCACAAATACCCAAACCCTGGTGGGACTCTTCCTTAAATTGACATCCCACTATAGCTTAAGGTCTACTGAACAAGCACCTGTTTTTATCCCCAGACATCATTCCTCCAAAGACACCGCGGCTTTCGCATGCAATGCTCCCCTATATTGGAACTCCCTGCCACTTGCCTTATGCCAATCACCATCCCATGCCTCTTTTAAGAGAGGCTTATGTAACCATCTTGCCACTTCCTACAAATGCACCTGCTTTGAACCCCCCTAGCCTATACATCCTCCCTTCCTCTCCTGACACTACTGTTGGGCTCTTAAATGTATAGCACTTTCCCCTTGTCTCCCCTTCTACAGTCCTCTCTATGAGTTCCACTACCCTCCTTCTCCCCCATCACCCTTGTTAATCCTACTAGAATATTAATAATCACTAATAGTACACTGTGTATTAAGCATTAGCTATCAAATGCCCTGACTTCACTGTTTACAGTATTGCATTTTTATTCCTCTTACCTTGCCTACTGTCTCCCTGTTATAGTATTGTTCACTTTGGCTATATTTGCTGTGTATTTTACTATGAATTATGTCTAAATTTTGTACTTGCAATATATACTGCTTGTATTAACTGTCTACACTATTTTACCAGAGGGGCTGGACCTATCACTGTCACAGTGGGAGGGGCGTGCAGCTGGGGTAATTTATGAGCCACCATGGGAAGAGGGGTGGAAGGACCTTAATGGGTGGAATTGGGAGTGGGCTCAGACTTGCAGTCAGAGTGATCTAGATGCCAGGGATCCTCCTAATATACTAATCAGAAGCATCTGAATGGTGATTGGGGGTCGGGAAATTCTAGATACCAGAGATCATCTTACTAATTGGGGTTATCTGAATGTGACTGGGGGGAACTACTAGATGCCAGGGATCATTTTATTATAATATCAAGGGCATCTGAATTGCGATGAGGAGGTGGGGGCTGGCAATGCTCTGTATAATCCCTCCATGAAGTCATGCACAGAGGCATTTTGCGGAGATGTTAGTTAGCCCATATGGGCCGGTAAATGTCCCACTAGCACCTTTCCTGCCCTATGGATTTAGCATGCTGAGAGTTGAAAATGACTCATGGGGTAAAGCTGCTATCCTATTTGGGACATGCTTTCTCCCTTTGTTCCTCTGAATCCCTGTCCTACTGAAGGCTGTGATAGTGCCTAGTCATATCACAGTGGGCTATCCAATGGGAACCAGTGATCACTGAACAGTGTGGTTCAATATTACGATGGGTGCAGAGACAAGCCACAAAAAGACGATGGTCCTGGACTTTAGTAGGTTGGATTTTAAAGAAATGGGAGACTTCTTCAGAAGCAGCCTAGCAGGGGAGGATTGTCAGAGAGGGGTAGAGGAACAGTGGAGAAAATTAAGTAAAGGCATAGGGAAGGCAACCAGCATCTGCATGAAGGAAGTGAGCAAAAGCAGGAGGAAACAAGCATTTGTCAATACTAAATGTTGTCTTGCTGGCATTGGCATTGGTAGCGCAGGAGTTAGAGAGATGCATAATAAGAATGGCAGTAAAGTATGGAAGTGACGCCAACCCCACACCACCCTGAAGAGACTGACAGGCATTGAGGCGTGCCTTTGGGTCATCAGCCATAATGCTCATGCCATTTTACCTCACTCTACCCTGCAGACTCTGACAAGTGTTGCGTTGTGCCTTGGGGTCATCGGGCCTTACGCTCACCCCATTCCATAAGGAAATACATTGAGATGGGTGCAGTATAGGAGAATGGGGTGAACTTTGGGGCTGAAGAGTCTAAGGTACACCTTGATGCATGTCACAGGCTGCAGGGTGGTGGTGGGGTGGCATGGTGTGACCACTACAGCTGACAATCCAAAGTTACACCCTGATACCAGTTAGTCTCTACAGGATGGGATATTATGGTTATAAACCTTAATGCCCCGGGCATTTGTTGGTATTTGCACTCCAAATTTTCAAAATGGGCTTTTTGTGACCCCACCTCATGAAAGCATTTGGGACCTCCGCTCATGAGCAGTGACACTGTGATTTTGTTAATGTATCCTGAATGTCAATTTCCCATAGCAACTGTGGCAATTTCATGCCCGATGTGCAGAAACACATTTTGGGTAGGATGTGAAAAATGACAGCTCTACTGTTCATAAGAATGTGTGAAGGAATGGCAATTCTGGAAATCTGGAGTGAAAATAATAAAAATTTTCGAAGTTACAAGTGTGCATGGAAACTATACAACGCACTGTTGTAACACAGTCATTTTGTGGAATTTGCTCACCAAATTTTCAGCATAGGAATTTTGGGAGCCCATCTTATGAACAGTGACAGTGTCATTTCATTAATCGGTTCCAAAAGGTGATTGTACGCAGTGACCATGAAATCACCTTTTGGGATCAAATAATGAAATGACAGTGACTGAGTTCATGAGGTGGGGTCCCAAGAACCCCATGTTGAAAATTTGAAGCCAAAAGTCACAAAATGGATGAGATATCCATCTGTTGAACTCCCCATTGTTGCCATCTATACAGCTTACCAGCATTTCTTCAGTTTGTGGTCGGCTTTGAAGAGTGCAGATGTGTTACCGCTCCACCTAAGATCACGTCGCTGGACTTCAGAGGTAAGTATGGGGTGAGGGTATGTGTGGGGAGGTGGGGTGCTCAGAGCGTGGGTGCAGGTTGGGGGAGTGGACCTGATGGCAAAGGACTGTTTTCTTTGTTTCAGGTTATAATAAAAATAAAAGAAAACACCGCAGACCTTTTTTTTTCACAGGTGTATGGAAAATGTTGGGCACACTGGGGTGGGTTCCCAGTGTGTCTCATGAGTTTGTGGTGTGATGTTAGCCACACTGCAGTGGGCAGGGGCAGAAAAATGCTGATGCGATCGGCTTTTGAACACGGAGGCACACTGGGGTGGGCTCCCAGTGTGCCACACAATCTTGGGGGTTTAACCATGCTGACAGAGGGTTTGTGCACCCCCGAAATCAGCTTGTTGGGGATTGTGGGAGGCAGATGGTGAGAGACGCAATCATGTTTATTGAAATGTTACTCCAGGCAAGGCACACCCTGCAATGATGGGGAGCACCCTCATTGCAGCGGTGAAATTGTTTCAAGATAGTAGCATGCTTTTGCAGTGCTGTCATAGACAGTGTGCTATTTCATTCATGCCACAGAGCCCAGCCCGAAAAAGCAGTGGCACCATTGGCCACAACACGACCACACCTCCAAAACCTGCCACCACGATATGTTGTCTGTACTGTGGGCACAAGACAACATAAAAATGACCATTATGGTACTGTAGGGAAGTTGCCTTGAAGGTGTCTGAAGCACATCCCCCAACCAGTGTGGTTAAGCAATTCCTATACTGTTTTGGAGGAGTGGGATAGCACCACAATGGTACCCACAACCAAGACCAAGGTGGATGGGAAGATCCTCAGGGATACAGCACCAGGAAAGGGTGAAAGAAAACCCCAGCGGAGGAGGAAGCTTCTCCTGGTGGGGGACTCAGTTGTCTGAAAAGTGAAGTTAAGGGAACCTAGCAGGAAGGACATGGAGGTAAAGTGCATTTCAAAAAGTACTGCATGGTGGGATGAGAAGCAGATCAATAGGATCACAAGGGTAATGGCAAGGAGAGAGGAACTGGATATTATCGTCCACCTGGGGATGAATGACCTGGCAGGAGACAAAGTGGAAGTAGCTACGATTCAAAAGGATTTCAGGAAGTTGGGGGTAGCCTGAAGCAAGTAGAACACTTCAAGGAGGTAGTACAGTGTAGTGGTTTAAGGCTGTGAGCGGCAAACCTGGAGACCTGGGTTTGAATCCCACAACCCCCACTTGCATACTGTGTGACCCTAAGCAAGTTACTTAACTTCCTTTTGCTCCTAGATCACTCCTGTAAATAAACTTCAGCTTAGTTTGTCTCTCCTGGTAAAAAACAACAACAACAAAAAAACCCACTCCATCTCCTTCTTGGAGGTGCCACCTGTCCATGATAGGGGAAAGGCTAGGGTACTCCACATCCAGTAATTCAACTCCTGGTTGAAGGAATGGTGTGGAAGGGAGGGTTATGGCTTCATGGGGGACTGAGGCTCCACCTGGATGGATGCAAGCCTGTATAAAGATAATGGCCTGCATCCGTCAGGGAAGGTGACCTGAGTAAGAAGTGTGAATGCTTCAGTGACAAGCATTTAAAATGGCTGGGGAAGTGGGGGAGTCAGGAAGGTCAGGTGACTTAGTATCACCCCCTCCCCGGGCACATGCAGGAAAATGAGTTGAAGTCTGGGACACTGAGAGCAGAAGGAGAGTGGGAAGCAGTGAATTCTAGGCCACATGAGAAAGACAACTGGGGAGTGGAGACGAAGCAGAGGAGGGAAGGGGGAGGGAAGCAGGAGAGCACCAGCAAGAGAAGGAGGGGCATAGGATGCAAAACATGGAAGCAGGGCTTCAGATAATTTTTTTGAGTGGAAGTCAAATACTTCTATGGGTTGAAATTTGGAAGTCATTTCAGTTTTACAGGAGTCAAAATACTCCAGCTGTCAATTTTTTGGAAGTCAAAATAATTCCAGTCAACAAATTTTGGCAGTCACAATACTCCAAGTTGTATAGTTTTTGAAGTCAACTCATTGGCCTTCTGAATACCTCACTGTAATCCATGCTACACTAACATTTGTAGCCTTTGTACACACACACTGTATTACAATGTGCAGTATTTCCTTTCAGGTTCCTGCCCCTTGCTCTACTTGGGCTCTGCTGCTTCTTTTAGAAATAATCCTGTCTTGCCCTTGTCCCCTATCCTGTTGACTATTTACATTTCCTGTACGTAAGTTCCACGCCTTCCCAAGTGTCCATCCTGTTGCAGATTTTTGTATCATCTGCAAAGAAACACATCTTCCTCTCTAGCTCCTCAGCAATGTTACTTATGAAGACATTGGGGAGGACCAGTCCCAGCACTGATCTTTATGGTACCACACTAGTTACTTTCCTGTACCCTGAGTGCACTGTCATTTACCACCACCCTCTGCCTCATATCATTTATCCAGTTATCCAGCTACCCAGCTTACCACTTTCTACCACACACCCATGCTAGCTGCTTACTTTCTTAACTAGCATCTTGTGTAGTATTGTGTTGAAAGCCTTACCTGAAGTCCAGAAAGGCCACATCCACTGCTCTCCCATGATACATGGTGTCCAATGAATACAATCCCTAGCCCAAGCCCGGTAAAGGTGTCAGGTCTCCACTGGCCCCCTCCCTAACCACAGCCCAAGTAAAGGTCTCTGCCAGGTGTCCAGTGGCCCACTCCCTACCCCCAGCCAGTTAAAGGTCCCTGGTGTCCAGAGGATCCCCATCCCTAGCCCTATTCCTCCATGCAGCCACATGTGCTTCTTCTAATCCCTGCCCCCCATCCCCACCCCAGCACTGTCAGGAACTCTTTTAATGGCACCGTTTAGGATTAGTTTAGAGGCTATCACTAAAGACGTAACTGCACTTTGTGAGGGACGCAGTACTCGGTGGACATCCTTGGGGAACAGTTACCCTTAATTTTACCTTTTTTTTTGCCATATCTGACACAATGCACGCTCATAAAACAGTCATTTTATGGACTTTCGTCACCAAATTTTCAACATAGCCAGTTCAAGATCTCTGCTCATGAACAGTGTCACTGTAATTTTCTTAATCTGTCCCAAACATTGATTTTGCACACTGACCACGCCACTGTGCACTACATGTACAAAAACAGATTTCGGGTGAGATGTGAAAAATGACAGTTGTACTGTTCATAAGTAGGTGTGATAAAATGGCAATGCTGAAAATCTGGAGTGAAAATATTAAAAATACTCAAAGTTACGAGTGTGCGTAGGGATTGCGCAATGCATGCTCGTAAAACAGTCATTTTGGGGAATGTTTGCACCAAATTTTCGACATAGAGTTTTTGGGGGCCTACCTCATGAACTGTGACACTGTAATTTCATTAATCAGTCCCAAAAGGTGGTTCCGTGCAGTGACCATGAAATCACCTTTCGGGACTGAATAACAAAATGACAGTGTCACAGTTCATGAGGTGTGGCCCCAAAAACCCCATGTTGAAAATCTGGTGAAAAAAAATTCCCAAAAATTGCTGAGATATGCACCAAAGTTGAAAAAAATCCATTAATGCCAATATACAGCTTACCGTCATTTTTTCAGTTCGTGGTTGGCTTTGAGGAGTGCAGATGTGTCCCCGGTCCACTGAAGATCGTCGTGCTTCTGGAGGTAAGTAGGGAAGAGGTGGGATATGGGAAGGTGGGGACACAGAGGTGGGCGAGATTGGGGAGGGGGCACTGGGCAAGAGAATCAATGAGGGAAGGTTTTTTCTTTCAGGTCTTTTTTGAAAGAAAATGGGGGACTTTTGCCATGCTGGGTTGGGCTCCCAGCATGGCACCAGGCAGTTTGGGGGGGCCAGTGAAGCCGACAAGAGATTTGGCACCCCTGTCGGCAAACAAGACTTTTGCCACACTGGAGTGGGCTCCCAGCATAGCATATGGATTTTTGGGGGTGAGGGAGGGGCCGACGGGGATTGGGCACCCCTGTCGGGAAAAGAGACTTTTGCCACACTGGGGTGGGCTCCCAGCGTGGCATACAATAACATAAGATGTCCACACACTAAAAAATGGAAGTCAGCCTTAAACAAGAGGAATGTCAGTGGACATCAATGACTCCACAGACTACATTTTTGGATGTTTTTTGCTAATTTATGGATGTAAAATACATCCAAATTAGAGTTATCTGAAGGACTGCATGGAAGGCATGGTAACAAATGCCCACAGCCTGGGAAATAAAATCCCAGACCTGGAGGCATTGATAGTAGAGGCAGACCTGGACATAGTAGCAATAACTGAGATATAGTACACTGTTAATCATGGGACATTGATGTACCAGGTTATGCTCTGTTCAGGAGGGATGGGAGTTAAAAAAGGAGAGAGTGTGGCCCTGTACATCAGAGAAGCTATAAAGGCAACAGAGGTGCAAGGTAGAAAGGGGCAGGCTGAGGTACTGTGGGTCACCCTTGAACCTGGCAAAGGCTCAGCACTATGAACAGGGGTGATCTTCAGGCCTTCGGCACAGGGGGAAGAAGTGGACAGGGAGCTTGTGGATAGAATACACAATATGGCAACAAAAGGTGAAGTCCTGCTGCTGGGGGATTTCAATATGCCAGATGTGGATTGGTCCACCCAGGTAGCTGCTTCAGCCAGAAGCAGAAGCATCCTAGATTCCCTACAGAGGGCAGGTCTAAGGCAGCTTGTGCTTGATCCAGAGAAAAGACCATTCTTGACCTGATACTGACCAATGGGGACAGAACGCAGATGTCTGTGTAGAGGGGCAACTGGGATCCGACGATCTCCACATAGTGTGGTTTAGCATGGGACCCGGGACCCAGTCCAGTCACACGAGGGAAAACGTTTTGGATTTCAAGAAGGCAGGCTTCACTGACATGGGGAGATACATCTGACTAGCCTTCTTTAGAAGCTTGTAAAAGGGTGGCTTTCAGGAGGTATGAAGAAGCACAGAAGAATGAGGATAGAGAGGTGTATCAGGTAAAACAGAGGGAAGCAGTTAAGGTAATGAAGGGATCAGCGACTCAGACAGAAGAAAGCATAGCCAAAGGGTATCAAAGGAAGACCAAACTTTCTTCAGGTACATAAGTAAGGAGAGGAAGGCAAGCGGATGGATTCTGAGGATAAGGAGGATGACAAAGGGAGACTGCACAGAGGGGATCAGAAAAAAGTATACATCCTGAACAGGTACTTCTACTGTTTTCACAGTGGAGAGAGAGACAGGGACAGTTCACCAAGGAGCAGCACGAACACTGGAGGGGGAAGTGGACACAAGTCCATTTTCAAAGGAAAGGGTATTATTGAAGGGACTTTGAATTTTAGGGTGGACAAGGCCATATGACTGGATGGATACACCCAAGGGTATTAAGGGAACTAGGCAGGGAGGTGCTTGCTGTACTACTCATGGCCTTATTCAACAACTCACTGGAAACAGGAGTGGTTCCAGAGGACTAGAGGAGAGCAGACATAGTTCCATTTTGTAAGAGCATCAGCAGGGAGCAGGCTAGCCTGGTCTGTCTTACCTGAGTCATGGGGAAATTAATGGAATCCATATTAAAAGAGAAACTGTTAGAGTATCTTGAATCCAGTGGGCTGCAAGACCACAGGCAGCACAGATTCACAAGGGAAAGGTCATGCCAAATGAATCTGGTAGATTTCTTGACTGGATGACCAGGGAAATAGATAAGGGGAGAGCAGTGGACGTGATTGACCTGGAGTTTAGCTAGGCCTTCAGCACTGTGCCACACAGGAGGCTGATAAAGAAACTGAACGGCCTAGGGGTGGGATCTAAAATGATTAATTGGGTTCAATGTGCCTGTGCAACTGGTTTTGTGCTTGTGTAACATAAATAATCTTTGGCTGTTCGCCTCTGTATCCATGGAATATTCCACCCTGTATGGGTATGAAGGGAAGGAGACCTAGAGGAGGGTTCCACCCCTTGAGGTGCTGCGGGAGTGATTCCCTTGGCTAACGGTACCTTAGAAAGAAGCCCATGGGAAAGAAAGGCGTGCCACTGGAGGAGGGGGGGTGGATGGAGAGGCAAGGAAAAAATGCCTGTGTGTGGAGTGAGGACAGCAGCCCTTAAATGGGCTGAATGGGAGTGTGTTCTGTTGCACCACCCCTTGAACTACAGACTGTAGCCTTCCAGTTAGTACAGTAGCTAGTTAATGGATAAGAGACAGAGGGTGGTGGTTAATGGCACTCACTGTATTGATGGGAGAGTGACCAGTGGGGTACCACAGGGCTCAGTACTGGGACCAATCCTTCTGAACATAGGGGACACTGCAGAAGAACTGAAGGGAAGGTATGCCTTTCTGCAAATGATATCAACATTTGCAATGGGGTGGACACCCAGAGTTGTGGAGAGAATGATCAGGGATCTTGTGAATTTTGAGGAGTGGTAAAAAGCATGGCAGTTGGATTCAATGCCAAAAAGTACCAAATCATGCACCTAGGGCATAGGAACCCAAGAACTGAGTATAGGATGGGGGGGTTATTAAAGGAATAATGCACGACAGGGTGTGTGTTGTGCTGGGATAACGCCACGCCTGGGAGGGGTTGGGCACGAGGTCGCAGGCTGAGTTCGTCCAATGCCCCAGGCGTGGCGTTATCCCAAACGACACACACTCTAGATTGCATTATTCCTATTATACAATGGCTCATTGTTATACAGAATAAAAAAAATAATTTTAAAGATATTTTTGTGTAGAAAAATATTTTTGGTTTTTTAAGAGCAGAAGAAACAATCAAGCTGAAGATGCTGAAGATGCTCAAGATCATCTCCAGGTTCACAGTGAGGCTGAGACTAGACCTGTGGCATCGTGCTGGGATAATGCCATGGGTCTAGCCCAAGACTGACCAATCACAGTCCAAGATTCTTTCTTGCCATTGTATAATGACAGTCAATAAACAGGAAAGGGATCTTGGGGTTATTATTTCTGAAGACCTCAAGGTGGCACTGTGACAAAGCAGGGAGTAGGGCTAGTGGGATGCAGGGGTGTATAGGGAGGGTATCACCATCAGGAGGATGGAGGTGGTGTTGCCAGACCCCACCTGGAGTGCGATGTAATTTTGAAGAACAAACCTCAGAAAGAACATAGACAGGGTGGAGGAAGTCCACAGGAGGGTAACTAAAATGGTACAGGATTTACCTGAGAAGCCCTAATAGGAGAGACAGAGGGATCTTAGCATGTACACCTCAGAAGAGAGGAAAGAGAAAAGTGACATGATACAGGCCTACAAGCATCTTACAGGAGTGAACAGGGTCCAGGGGAGTCTTTTTCAAATGTGAAAGAGCACCAGGACCAGGGGAGGTGCAATGAAGCTGTATATATATATATATATATATATGAGGCAAAAACTCCATTTAATGCATTAGTTAGGGTTGTTCCACAGTGACAAAAAGTGAGGAAATTCGTGTTAGGTTGAAAACTTCCCTGGACCTCAGCCCACCCCCAACCGGCATTGGGGTGCGCATTGGAGTCTTCAGCCCTAACTCTCACCCCATCACATGTGTAAAGCAGCAGAAGTATAGGAGAATGGGGTGAGAGTTAGGACCGACAACCTCAATCGCACCCCAATGCCGGTTGGGGGTGGGCTGGGGGTCCAAGGGGTTTTCAACCCTAACACCTCAATTTCACTTTTGTCGCTGTGGAACAACCCTAACTAATGCATTAAACAGAGTTTTTGCCTCTAATTTCTTCTTTTGAGAATGATAACGAGAAATAGTGAATGTAATGCAGCGCTCCTGCCACGTGATGTCTTGTGGCATAGTAACAGGAACAGCAACGCAAACAGAAGTGCTAGCTGTGCCGCACATGGTAACGCAAGCGCGAATGAGTACAGAAAGGGTAACGCACACAGTGGCATAGACAGGAACGGTCTGCCAGGTGATGTGTTGTCACATAGTAACATGGTGCCTGCAAACGGAAATGTCAATGGGCATGGTGACGCAAAGTGAAACAGAAAGAGAAACAGTACTGTAGACACAAATGGCAAAAAATAACAGAAACTCAAGCGCAAATGAAAACGCAAAGGATAACGCACATGGTGGCATAGATGTCAACGGTAAGTGAAACGGGTACGGAACTGCAAGCGGAAAGGGCAACGGTAACAGTAATGTAAGGGCACAGGCTGGTTTTCCCCAAAACCTGCATAGAGAAAGACAGTGAGTACAAAGAATGTATGCATAATAATGGGTATCTGAGCAGAAAATGAGGACTTGGGATACTAAATAGGTTATATCTCAGGAACCGTACGACGTAGACAGAAAATTTAAAAGTCATATGATTTATGACTGTCCTGGCTAGTTTAGTATTTAGCTGCCATTATGGAGCTAAGCATTTTTCTGATGAAAAGTCCGTATCTTGCACCGTTTCCGAGATACGGGCCCTGAAAGGCGCGGCGAACGCCGTAATGTTATCCTATGGGGAAAAAAAGAGAAGTTCGGAGCACCATAACTTTGCCTCTCTATAATATTATTTCACCAAACCACTGAAAGGCACATCTTTGGGTTGTTGGCTGTCTTCCCTCCAAATTTCAGGAAAAAAGACCAATTATTTTGCAGCAGGGTGCCAAAGGATTCCTGTAATGCGTCGGGTGCTGTAATGTTATCCTATGGGAAAAAATGTCAAATTTGGAGTGCTGTAACTTTGCCGCCGTGTAATATTTTTTCAACACAATACTGAAAGGCACATCTGTGAGATGTCGGCTGCGTTCTCTCCAAATTTCAGCCCAAAACTCCCAACCGTTCTTTTGCAGCGCAGTGCCAAAGAATTGCTGTCATTTTCCCACAGACTAGAAAAACTACTGCCTAATTTGTGAAAGCTTTGCAATTTGTGACACTTTCGTGAGCACGAAAGTAATTTGCAAAAGTACTTTTTCCAGAAATTGGAAAAACATATTTCTGGGGTGTTTTACCCCAAAATAAAGACATGGGTAGCATCCTCAGGGTCCGACTAGGTGAATACAAAAAGAATTAGGTAGCTAAAGGGTCCCAAATTTAAATACCAAGCATTTTTCTGATCACCAACTGAAAACAAAATGGTGGATTTGTGAAAGTAACAGGCCCATTTGCGAAAGTAAAAATGCATTTGCGACACTGTTGAACTTTTTGTTAACTTTTCCCATTGACTTATAATGGGAAATTGTTTTTTGAATAACTTTTGAACTGTTTAATATTTTTTCACCAAATCTTTGAAAGGCACATTGGGGACCCTGGCTGCATGTTCCCTGAAGATTTTGGGCCGGTCGCGCAAACCATACGACCTGTAGGCGTGACCGTAGAATTCCAGAAAAAGCGTAAACGGGTGCGCAGGTCACGCTTAATAACTCCACAGCCGTACATCCAAACTGTACAAAACTTGGCATATCCCAAGGCCTATGGTTCTTGATCGTGTATTCCAAATTTCAGGCAAATCTGTCAAACAGTTGCAAAGTTATTAAGGTGCAAAGTTTTGGGGTTTAACATAGAAATGGCTCCTCAACTCTAACTATGGTAGCTCTACTGCTACCATAATATATATATATATATATATATATATATATATATATATATATATATATATAAATACATATTCCTAGTATAACACAAATGACTGAAGTCCTGGGAAAGATGGATCTGCAGACGCAGAATCAGACCTGATGCTTAACACATTAAGGTGTAGAAGCTGCAGCTTGGATCTTTAGTGCGACCCAAGGTAATTTAACCCATCCACCCCGTGGCCCACAGAGGCCCACTGCAGTGCATCACACAAGACCCACCAGCCACAAGGGACCCAGACATGGGAGCGTCCCCATGGTCCGGCTCCCCCACAGGTCAGAGCACCCCAGCACCTGGGTATATACCCACAATCCCTTGACGCCAGCAGCCCCACTTAATGGGGGTCAGCAAGCTCCCCACCTGGCACGTTTAGGATGGATTCTTCAGATCATTTCCATTCTTTCCTCAATTACCTGCTACTCTGTGTAGTCAAGCAGTCTCAGCTACCTTCTCGAATATCAGGCTCTGGAGGAACTGTGTAGAGTCTGAAAATCCAGGGACTTAACACAAGTCTCCAGTCTTGCTGCATCTCAGGAGCAGACAACAGGCAACCATCCAGACAGCACCCGCTCATCCCCCTGCCCCCACAGTCTTTCAACTCCAATACAGTGGCCACTCTTGTGCTCTGGCTCACACACAAGATCAGCAACTCTTTTTCAGAAATACATCAAGAAAGTCCCTAGTTGACTCCTGACAGAAGAGGCTCTCTTGTCAGCTTCTTAAAACCTGGGTTCAAATCCGGTTTTCATGTACATTTTCTACAATTCAGTTTTCTCTGCCAGTTCTTTAACCTTGTCTTTCCCTTCTTCTGTTGACTTCTTGTCATTGCCAGGGTCAGACAGAACCTTTTACATGTTTTCTTACTTCTCATCAAAAATCTTTGATCATCTGTGTCTCACTGATGTGGCACAGATAAAACTGAAGAGGCTTTCTTCCCATCCTCTTGACACAAACCCATTTTTATAATCCCTTTTCTCAATCCATTTAACCTTTACTCTGAACAATTTCACCACTGTGGTGCAATTTCTCTGGCAGCAACAGAATACTGCAGATCTCCCTCACTGCAGAGCTGCCTGCAAAATCCTCTCTTCTCTCTAGATGGGGTAAGGCACAACCAGCTATGGGGGACAGATGGCTGGCAGCCCTAGGTAGCTCCCCTCACAGCCCCACAATGCCACCTTCTCCCTAGGGCTGGACACCCTTCCCTGTGGAGGAGCTCCCACCAAACTGAACTTAGAAACCAAAGTTCTTTCCCCTTGGGAGCTTTCTGGCAGCTCCCCACTGGCAGGAGCAACTGCCAACCTAAATTAACGTGTACAAAGTTCCCCCGACACCTCACTGGTTGCTGAAAAAGGGGCCCAGATTGTTCCCGGTATTTTTCCCCCAAAAGTCTTCACTGAAGTTCTACTCTTTAGCAGCCTCTTCCCTCTGATGGCCCAACACAAAATTTTGCATTTTTAGTTATTTTCCAGCCCAGTCGCTAATGCTGAAACGTGTTTTCCCCAGCACCAGACAGGCTGAGAAATATGTGTAGCATAACAGCAGCAGGAATGAGGAATAAATGTTCTAGCTCTGCCTCGATTAGGTGAGTGGGGGACCACCAGACTACCAAAGAATTATTATTTTTTTATTGTGTCCAGAACTGAGTGTGTGTGTGTGTGGGGGGGGGGTTGCTGGCAGGCTGAGTTTGTGCAGTTAAAACATGATTCCCAGAATAATTAACTAACACTAACCACGCAGTGTGTTAGCACTTCCAGAAAGCATTTAATATACCTGTACACCTTATATGCATTAGAGTAACCCCCAGTTGTAGGGGCACCTGGGTGCAATTAGCAATCCTGTGCAAAACAAAAAATAGTACAACTTTAACAGGTTAGCACTGCACAGAAGAATGCTTTTTAAAATAGTACCAGTCATGCTTATCACAATGCAGTGCTAATTCTGTTACAGTGGTATGTGGGCTCCCGTTTTCAGATTAGTGTTGTGCACTCTTAAGTGCTACACCTGAGCTAGCCACAGAAGGTGGTGGTAAATGGCACTTACTCCAATGAGGAGAGAGTGACCAATAGGGTGCCGGAGGGCTCAGTAATGGGACATGTCCTCTTCAATGTCTTTACAAGTGGCATAACAGAAGAACTGGAAGGGAAGATGTGCCTTTTTGCAGATGACACCACAATCTGTAATAGCGTTGATAGGTGCAAATGCAGAGAATGAGTAGGGACCTTAGAAAACTTGAAGAGTGGTATGGGACATGGCAGCTCGGGTTCAAAGCCAGAAAGTGCAAAATCAAGCATCTAGGGAATAGAAACCTAGAGGCTGAGTATAAAATGTAGGGGGAGGTACCTATGGTCACTAAGGAAATCTTTTATATAACACTGTGCTCTGTATACAGGAGAGGATTACTTATTTGCATGGCCGTAGTAGTATATATGCACATGATCAGGATAGCATCAGGTGTTGCTGAATATGACACCGATCCAACCATGCTGTTCCCACAGTGTAATGTTTAGCTCTGCATGATAACCTTCTGAAAATGGGACCCTAATTGACTAAAAATCCTGGCTGATGCCTCTTAAGATGCAGAAGGTAAACATAAAAGGGTTATCTTATCTATCTCTTTATGTACTGTTTTATTGTATTTTGCTTGTGAAACCTTTATCCAATTTCAAAACATTGTGATGTGACTTAAAACATTTATAACAAAATAATTAAAATACTGTTTTTTTTTCTTCTTTATCTAAATGCTGTCTTTAGTTATTTATAAAAACAGAGTCTGGTGGGCTGGCCTAGCGGCTTGGTGGTGATTACACTGCCTCCCATGCCAGTGGCCCAGTTTTGGGGGTGGACCTGGGTTGCATAGGGGTTAGCTAGAGGAGATATGATTCAGCATCTTGGGGAATACTCTCCTATCAGTGAGGGGAAGTCTGATCACCCTGCTATTCAACATCCACCTAGCTGAGCAGGGCTGGCAGGGCAGTGGAGTTGTATAAGGGGGAGGGCTCAGGCAGGCAAAAAACAAGCAGGTGCCTTTGTATGCAATTGCATCATTGCATGCTTGGCTGCCCAGGGGATGAAACCAAAGGTAGAAACCCCCAATGGCAGAATGATCCAACAACCTGCCGCAGATTCTGCACTACTAACCAGGCTCTGCTCCTGTCTGAATATGTGTCTCCTTGTCAATGGCCCTCCCCCTCCTGGCCCCAACATGGGGTATGTGTGTGTGGGTTGGGGAATCTCAGAGCAAGTATGTCCTGGGAATGGTGGGTGATTGGGCTGGAGATATCAGTGGGCTAAGAGGTCACAGGGTGACTAAGGAGATAAAAATCTCTATGGGGAAAAAAAAAAAATAAAACCCAGTTTGAGAAGCTCAAACCCCAAAACAGACTATGAGTGCCTCCAGTATGGCATCACAGTAAAGTTATTTAGTATAGATACATAGATACATAGACAGTGTCGGCAGATAAGGGCCTATGGCCCACCCAGTCTGCCCATTTGAGCTTATAAGTTCAGTTTGCTTTCCTAGAAGTCTGTTTCCCCTTACCCCTGACCTCTAGAATTCCTTTATGTCTATCCCATGCATTCTTAAATCCCGTGATTGTTTCAGCCCCCACCACTTCCTCTGGCAGGGTGTTCCACTTGTCCACCACCCGTTCTGTGAAGAAATTCTTTCATGTTTCCTCTGAATCGTCCTCCTCCAACTTCATCCCATGCCCTCTAGTCCTGGAACATCTTTTCGCTTAAAAATAGTGTTTTCCTGCACCCTGTTCCTCCCTGTAAGATACTTGTATGTCTCTCATCATATCCCTCTCTCCTCCTCCCTCCAGGGAGTACATGTTCAGTTCCTTCAACCTGTCTTCATAGGACTTGTGATGCAATCCTTGCACCATTTTGTTGCCCTCCTCTGAACCTTCTCTACCCTGTCTATGTCCTTACATAGGTATGGTCTCCAGAACTGTACACTGTACTCCAGGTGGGGCCTAACTAGTGTCTTGTATAGCGGAATTATGACCTCCTTTTTCCTGCTGGTGATGCCCTGCCTATACATCCCAGCATCCTATTTGCTTTACCTTCTGCCTTGTCACACTGTTTCCTTACCTTGAGGTCATCAGAGATGACAATCCCAAGATCCCTTTCCTGCTTGGTGCATGCTATATCCTCACCCCCAACTGATATATTGTGCCAGGGTTTTGTGCCCTATATGCATTATCTTGCACTTCTTTGCATTGAATTTCAACTGCCAAACCCCTGACCATTCTTCAAGTTTCTGCAGGTCCTTCCCATTCTGTCTACACCCTCTGGTGTGTCTACTCTGTTACAGAGCTTTGTGTCATCAGCGAACAGTGAAATTCTGCCTTCTAGATCCTGAGCAATGTCACTGATGAAGATGTTGAATAGGACCGGTCCCAGCACTGATCCCTGTGGTACCCCACTGGTCACTCTTCCCTCTGTGGAGTGACAGCCATTTACCACCACCCTCTGTGTCCTGCCACCCAGCCAGTTACCTACCCACCACACTACTGTCCTGCCCACACCCATATTCCCCAGTTTGTGTAATAGTCTTCTATGTGGCACAGTGTCAAAGGCCTTGCTAAAGTCCAGATAGGCCATGTCCACTGCCCTCCCCTGATCCACCTCCCTAGTCACCCAGTCAAAAAATTCAATGAGGTTGGTCTGACATGACCTCCCCCTGGTGAAACCATGCTGCCTTGGGTCCTGTAGTCCATTGACAACCAGATGTTCCACCAATCTCTCCTTCAGTAGTGCTTCCATGATCTTTCCCACTACCGAGGTGAGGCTGACTGGTCTGTAGTTCCCTGCTTCCTCTTTGTTCCCACTTTTGTATAAAGGGACTACATCTGCTGTCCTCCAGTCTTTGGGTACCTCCCTGTTTCAGTGATCGGCTAAACAGGATAGCCAGAGGTTCAGCCACCACCTCTCTTAGTTCTTTAAGGACCCTGGGGTGCACCCCATCTGGCCCCATTGCTTTATCAACTCTTATTACTTCCAGTTCCTTCAGGACCCTTTCTTGTGTAAAGGGACTTGTGTCCATTTCTGCACCATTCTCACCCCTTGTACTCCCTTCAGACCCATTACCCCCTCTTCCTCAGTAAAGACTGAGCAGAAATACCTGTTCAATATGTCAGCTTTACTGTTGTCATCCTCCACGTGGCTCCCATCCTCCCCCTTCAGTCTCACTATCCCTCCCTTTGTCTTTCTTTTTTCACTTATGTACCTGTAAAAGGTTTTGTCCCTTTACCCACTGATTTTGCAATGTGTTCTTCTGTCTGAGCTTTGGCTTCCTTACTGACTTCCCTGCCTCCTTTGTTTCTCCTGGTACTTCTCCCTATCCCCTTCTGCCTGTGTCTTTTGTATTGCCTGAATGCAATCTTTTTGGCTTTCACTTTGCTACCTCTTTGGAAAACCATAATGGTCTCCTCTTCCTTTTCCTCTTGCTAACCTGCTCAATGCATAATTCTGTTGTTCTTATAATCCCCATTTTAAATACTGTCCACTGTTCCTCAACCCCTGATTCCTGTCCCATTCCCTTAATGCCTCTTTCAAGTATCTCCCATTTTCCCAAAGTCTGCCCCTAAAATCCATGATACGTGTTTTTGTGTGTTTGGTTCTGCTCTTTCTGTGATTTCAAACCACAGTGACTGGTGGTCACTGTTACCCAGGTGCTCCCCACTGTTACCCCCATCACACTGTCCCTGTTTGTGAGCACAAGGTCCAGTATTGCCTTCTGCCGAGTTGGTTCCATGACCAGTTGCTTGAGGAAGGCACCTGAAGGGAATCCAGGATAAATCTGTCTAGTTGATGCTGCTGCTGGGATGCTCAGTCCACGTCTGGAATATTGAAGTCTCAACCAGTACTACCTCACCCTTGTCTGCCATCCTTTGGATGGCTAGCATCAGCTCCCTATCTGTTTCTTCCTCCTGGGCTGGTGGTCTATAGACCACACCTGTGCGGATGGCTGGCCCCATTTTCCTTTCCAGCTTAACCCACAGTATCTCTCCCCCATTTTGTTCTTCCTGGATCTCTGTGGCCCTTATGTCATTTTTCACATACAGTGCCACTCCTCCACCCTTCCTGCCTGCTCTGTCTCTTCTGAATATGTTGTAGCCAGGTATGGCCATCTCCCAGTCATGGTTATCATTACACCAGGTTTCAGTGATGGCCACAATGTCCAGGTCTGACTGTACCATGACAGCCTCCAGATCTTCCATCTTGTTGCTAAGGCTCCTGGCATTTGCACACATGGCTTTCCATGATTTGACCTCCCTAGACTGCTTCACTGTTCTACTCCAGCCCCTTCCTTGGTTGTCATTTATCCCTGGTTCTCCTTGCTGTCTGCCCTTCTGCTGAATTTTGCCCCTTTTCTGCTTATCCACCTCTTGGGCACTAATCTCCATCTTTTGCACACTGCTTTGCAGAGATAGCCACCTCTGGTTCACTGGTTCCACTGCTAGCTGTGAGGGGTGAGCAAGTAGGTACCTCCTTGCTGGCCTGCCACCCCTTTGCTAGTTTAAATGCTTGTCAATGTAGCATTTAAACTTATCATTGAGTGCTTGATTCTCTCCAGGATGGATGCAGCGTCAGGCTTGAACAAACCTCCATCCCTCCAGGTGGGTCCCCAGTCACCAATGGATCCAAACCCTTCCTCACAGCACCAGTTCTTCAACCATGAGTTAAAGTTCCTGGTGCATGCACTCCTATGCTCTCCTTGCCTCTCACAGGTAGTACTTCTAAGAAAGTGACAGAAGTAGCTACTTGCTTGAGACCCTCCCAATTTCCTAAACTCTTCCTGAACTTCCTTTGGCTCCCCATTTGCCAAGTCATTAGTACCTAGGTGGATAATGACATCCAGCTCACCCTCCTGTCTTGCCTTCCCAGTGATCCCCAGTATCTTCCTTCCATCCCTCCATGCCGTGGCACCTGGTAGGCACCTCACCTCCCTGTCCTCCCCCTCCTGTGTTCCTAGCTGGATCCCTCTTACGATGGAGTCCCCCACCAGGATTCACTTCCTCCTCCTCTGGGGTCCACTGCTTTCCCAACTGAGGTCACCTCCTTGGCTAACCTCCACATCCTTTCCTTCCACTTCTCTGGGTACCTCTATTTGGTTGTCCTCGTTTGCCAGTGTGGCATATGAGTTCTTGAGTGGAATAGGATCTGGGATGTGCCTCTGCCTGACTGCTCTAACCCTCCCTGAGCCCACTGTCATCCAAGTGCTCCTCGTTCTCGGCATCCTTTGAGGCAGCTGCATTGGACTGGGTGGTCCCTGGATAGGGGTGATGGTACTCCTGACTCAGTTTACTTCCGCTCTGAGTCTGGCTACTCATCCCACAGTCCAGAGAGATGCATGCAGATAGGGCAGCACCTCAGTGTCCAGAAGGTCTGCCTGAATATGGCTGCCCCACAGCCACTGCATTGCACCACCCCACATTATACTGCAATTCCACTACTTGTCTGCCACTGAAGCTCTCCTAGTTCTCTTTTTATTAATTTACAGTACTAAAAATCCTGTCACTGATCCTCAGATAATTTTTTTTTTTAAGGAAAAAGAAACCAATAAATAAATAAATGAGTCAAAACACTTGTGCTGAGGGTGGGCTTCTTCCGCCTTATGCCCCTCCTACTTCACACCTCTTACTATACCCTGTGTTTAGCTCCTGTCAATCAGATTTATCAGGGCATATTTGCAGCAATTAAAGACAGCACAGAATTACACCACCACTATGTTTTAAATTTTCAACAGCCCAAAAACAATTATAAGTAAAGACAACAAAGTATAGTGTCACTACAAGCCCACAATCTAAGTTTAAAAGAAAAATAGCAATTACCAGTTACTCTAAAGCAATGAATTGAATATGTTTCCTTCCTTCCCCTTCTGGCTTCTTCTGAGAAAATAAACCTCTGCTTGCTACTTTAACTCTGACTAAGCCCCACCTCCAGTTATCACGTAGCTGAGGTCAGAGGCCAGACAATTAACACCCTTCACCCAACTACAGGACAGTCAGACAAGCCAAGATAAAATTTGCAGCAATTAAAGATAGCACAGAATTACACCACCACTATGTTTTAAATTTTCAACAGCCCAAAAACAATTATAAGTAAAGACAACAAAGAAAGTATAGTGTCACTACAAGCCCACAATCTAAGTTTAAAAGAAAAATAGCAATTACCAGTTACTCTAAAGCACTGAATTGAATATGTTTCCTTCCTTCCCCTTCTGGCTTCTTCTGAGAAAATAAACCTCTGCTTGCTACTTTAACTCTGACTAAGAAACAATGCAAATTATATGCATATGCCAGCTAAACTCCTGATGAGAACTGGATACTGAGGGGTTGCAGCAAAAATATATTTTTTTGTTTCTTAACCAAGAAACGTTTATTAAACAAAACATTAGAATAAAAACAAAAACTTAATCAAAACATAGTCCATAGAGTACAAACTAGCAAAGCTTTTGGCTTACAGTACCACAGTTCCTGAAGTGCTTCCCAAGCATTCGGCTCAGATAAGTTGCTGGACTAACACAGTAATTAATTATACAGAAATCTGATCATTTGCAAGCTTTTAAACTAGTCAAAAAAGGAGGCACTGACAAGCAGCAGGAAAATCCCAGCCTCTCCCCTACAAAACAGGGTACTAAATGAGAAAAAGACTGAGGTAGAACGGTCAGTGGGGGATGCTGCAACAGAAGGTAAAGTCATTAAAAAATGGAGAGCAATGAGTACCAATACCCGTAGTCTGGGTAACAAGCTTCCTGAATTAGTGGTCTTGATGGAGGAGGAACATCTGGATATCGTGGCAGTCACAGAAACATGGTACACACAAAACCATGACTGAGACATAAACATACCAGGATATACTGTCTACAGGAGGGACAGGGAGGGTAAAAGAGGAGGAGGAGTAGTTCTTTACATAAGGGAAGGAATAAAAGCAACAGAACAAAAGGGTAAACACGGAGAAGAAGAAGCACTGTGGGTAAATTTGGAGACAGGCAATGGCACCACAATAAGCACAGGGGTTGTATACAGACCCCCTTCTCAGGGGGAGGAAATGGACAAGGAAATGATAGAAGGTATACTTAGAATGGCAGAAAAAGGGGCGATATTGCTGATGGGTGATCTGAATATGCCAGATGTTAACTGGAGTGCAGTTGCAGCTGCTACTTCGAAGAGTGCAGTTATTCTAGATGCCCTACAGGGGCATGCCTTAGACAACTAGTACTGGAGCCCACCGAGAGGAGCAATATTAGACTTGATTTTTTCAAATGGAGATGGAGAGAGGATCACAGATGTAGAAGTGGGTAGCCATCTGGGAACTAGCGACCATCGAACAGTATGGTTCACAATAAACACAGCAATAGAGTGAAGCCATACAAAGACAAAAGTACTGGACTTCAGGAGGGCTGACTTTGCCAAAATGGGTGAGTGCCTAAGGAATGCACTAGCAAATGGGCAGGAAGGAGGGGTGGAAGAACAATGGGGAAAATAAAAACTGCCATCACAGAGGTAACAAGCCTTTGTGTGAAGCAAATAAACAAAACAAGACGATGTAAGAAACCACTATGGTTCTCAAAGGAAGTGGCAGTGAAGGTTCAAGAGAAAAAGAAAGCATTCAGGAAGTACAAGGAATCGCAGAAGGAGCAGGACAGAGAACTGTATCAGTTAAAGCAAAAGGAGGCTGGGAAGGCAGTCAGAACAGCAAAGGCCCAAACCGAGGAAAATATAGCCAACTCAGTTAAGAAGGGGGATAAAACCTTTTATAGGTACATCAGGGAGCAAAGGAAGACCAAGAGAGGGATAGTGAGGCTTAATAAAGGGGAGGGAGGGTGGGCAGAGGGAGACAGTGAAAAGCAGAGATACTAAACTAATATTTTGCTCAGTATTTACAAATGAAGAGGGAGGTACATAAAACAAACAGTAGTAACACTCTGGATACAGAAGTTGATACCAGCCCATTTACAGAAGAAAGGGTTCTGAAAGAACTCTTAAAACTGAAGGTGGACAAAGCAATGGGGCCTGATGGGATTCATCCCAGAATTCTAAAAGAACTAAGGGTAGAACTAGTGATACCACTGACTACCCTTTTTAACAAATCATAGGAGGATGGGGTGGTACCCAAGGACTGGAGGAGGGCAGATGTGATTCCCCTTCACAAAAGTGGGAGCAAGGCAGAAGCAGGAAACTACAGACCTGTTAGTTTAACCTCAGTGATAGGGAAATGATGGAATCACTTCTGAAGGAAAGAATTGTTGAGTATCTAGAGGCCAGAGGGGCACAGGACCCTAGGCAGCATGGATTCACAGTGGGAAGGTCATGCCAGACAAATCTAATAGATTTCTTTGACTGGGTGACCAAAGTAATAGATCAGGGAGGGGCTGTGGACATGGCCTACCTAGACTTTAGCAAGGCATTTGACACAGTCCCACACAAAAGATTAATATACAAGTTAGCCAGCCTGGGAGGGGGTCCCAAGATGACAGCCTGGGTAAAGAATTGGCTGGAGAATAGGACACAGAGTAATAGTAAATGGAGTCCACTCTGAAGAAAGGAGGGTTACTAGTGGGGTGCACCGCAGGGTTCAGTGTGGACCGGTCCTCTTCATTGTCTTTATAAGCGACATTGCGGAAGGACTGGAAGGAAAAGTACGTCTCTTTGCAGATGACACTAAGATCTGCACCAGAGTTGATGCACAGGGTGGGGTGGAAAGGATGAGAAGGGACTTGGCAAGGTTAGAGGAATGGTCAAATGTATGGCAGCTTAGATTCATTGCTAAGAAGTGCAAGGTAATGCACCTGGGAAACAAAATCCAAGGGGAAGAGTAAAAATTGGGGGGTGAGATACTAACAACAACAAAAATGGAAAGGGACCTGGGGGTAGTCATATCAGATGACCTAAAGGTGGGCAAGCAATGTGAGAGGGCAGCAAGGAGGGCTGGGGGGATACTGGGATGCATAGGGAGAGGCATCACTGGTAGAAAATAGGAAGTTATTATCCCTCTGTACAGACAGCTGGTGAGACTCCATCTGGAGTACTGTGTGCAGTTCTGGAGACCCAATCTCTGCAAAGACATAGACAGGATGGAAGCTGTCCAGAGGAGGGCAACTAAAATGGTGCAGGGTCTGCACCAGAAGACATATGAAGAGAGAGCTTAAGGAGCTTAATATGTATAGCCTCGGGAAAGGAGGGAGAGGGACATGATAGAAACGTTCAAGTACCTCAAGGAATCAACAAAGTCCGAGAGGGTAGCATCTTTCAAAAAAAGGTGTGCAAGAACAAGAGGCACAATTTGAAGATAGAGGGGGCAGCTCAGAGGTAATTTAAGGAAGTATTTTTCACAGAGGGTTGTGGATGCATGGAGCGGCCTTCCGGGTTGTTGAGTCAAAATCAGTGGTGGAATTCAAGCATGCGTGGGACAGTCATAAGGCAATTCTGGGGGGTGGGGGTAAGAAGAAGTAGGCTGCTGGTTAACTAGGATCTGCAGCTTATCCAGTAGGTAGGGAAATGGGCAGACTGGGTGGGCCAAGCGGTCCTTATCTGCCATCAAATTCTATGTTTCTATGTTTCTAAAAATGTAACTTGGAAAAATGCATGCAGCCCCCCTATGTATGTGTTAGGAATATCTAGTATTACATTCCTATACAACTGTGTTGTCTAACAGTAAATAAAGGCAGCACTTATTTAAAAGAATAAACTAAAGCATTTTAAATTAGTTTTAAAAGTTTCTTGTCACATCAGAATGTTCTGAAATTTGATTGAAGGTGTGCAAGCAAAACAAGATGTAAAACCCCATAAAGAAGTAAAATAAGAGATAGCCCTGTATTGTTTACCTCCTGCTCTGCAGTTTTAGACATCTCTCATCAAGCCAGCAGGTAACTGAATGCAACAGTCAAGGAGTACAGTGTCTGGCCATTCAAGGGGGAGGGGCTGGGGGGATGGGTAGTTTCAGAATGTAGTCCATTTCAGTATTTAGTTTATTTGTTTCAGTATATAGTGTATATGAAGTTTTCAGTCTACAGTGTATGTATTTCAATACATAGTGTGTTTCACCATGTAGTGTATTTGTTTCAGTATACAGTGTATGTTTTTTTTAAATATACTGTGTATGTATTTCAGTATGTAATGTATTTCTCTCAGTATATAGAGTATGCAAAATGTTTTAATAGAGAAGGTAAGTGTTTTTAATATATAGTGTATTTGTTTCAGTATATAGTGTATGCAGAATTTGCAATGCATAGTGTATTTATTTCAATAGATAGTGTATGTATTTCAATATAAAGTGTAGATGTTTCAATATATAGTGTATTTGTTTCAGTAGACAGTGTATGTGCTTTTTCCAGTGTGCAGTACATGTATTTCAATAGATAGTGTATGTATTTCAGTATGTAGTGTATTTGTTTCAGTATATAGTGTATGCATATTTTTTCAATATATAGTGTGTGTTACAATGTATAGAGTATTTGCTTCAGTAGATAGTTTATGTGGATTTTTCAGTCTGTAGTGTATGTATCTCAATAGGTAGTGTACACGTTCCAGTACATAGTACATTTGTTTCAGTATATAGTGTATGTGGATTTTCAGTACTCAGTATGTGGATTTCAGTAGATAGTGTATGTATTTCACTATATAACGTAAGCATTTCACTATATAGTGTGTGTGTTTCACTGTATGATATATGCATTTTTGTTTATTTGTACATCACTTTACAACCTTTGAGTCAGAGGCTCATTTCCAAAGGTACCTCGTCACATTGAGGACAAACAGAACAATTTTTGGTTACAGCATACGAGTCACATAACTTAGCAAGCACATAATGGTTACATACATTTATACAGTTTATTAGTAGTTACAATGATCCAGTTGCACAAAAAAGCTGGTTAATAACAGTGCCAATAAGCAATGGGGTGAGGTTGTGCGCTTTCGGTGAGTGTAGTGCCATGATGGCGTTGTCAAGTATGGAGTGAACTGTGCCTCATTTAGAGACAGGAGCAGCTGTGTGTATTAAACAGTTGGCTCCGAAGTGCGGTTTTAAAGTTGGAGATTGTGGGGGCATCGGAGATGGGAGCAGGGAGCGAGTTAAACAAGGATGGAGCTCTGTAGCAGAAGGACCTCTGTCCATGGGTGGTCCTGGATCTAGGGACCAGTAGAGTAGTCTTGCAGGAGGTTTGTGTTGTGACAGTGGGTTGGGTTTGGCAGATGCAGGCTGTCATCCCGGGAGGGGATAACCCGAGAAAGGTTTTTTTCGTGAGGAGGCAGGTTTGGTAGCATAGCCATTCATCTAAATTAAGCAGCTTTGCCTTGTCATAGAGCTGACACATATGAGTGAGCCCGGGGGCACCAGTAATCAGCCTGCAGGCCTTATTTAGGGTGAGGCAAATTTTATGGAGGGCGGTAGTGTCAGCAGCACCGTATACTGGCAGGCCATAGTAAACAAGGGACAGTATTGAGGATGTAACCGCTAGTCGGAAGGCATCGGGGGGAGGCAGTTTTTATAGCGGTAGAGGATGCCAAGCCGTACATTAGTGGTGGATGCAAGTGCATCAATGTGGGTGTGGTAGGTGAGGGCTGAGTTGAAAGAAACCCCAAGGTACTTGTAGGAGCGGACTTGTTCAAGTGGTTGTTTGGTGCTAGGGAGGATATGGAGTGAGAAGTTGCAGGCTTTGTTTCGGGGGTGGGCAAAAAGCATTGTTTTGTTTTTTTTGAGATTAACGACGAGTCTGTGCTCTTTAAACCAGGTTTCGGCATCATTTTAGGATTGTTGCAGGGTGTCCTGGAGGGAGATGGGATTGTGGTGGGTGGCAAAAATGACAGTGTCGTCTGCATACAGAAGAATTTTTCCAGTGCATGCACTGGGCAGGGTGTTTAGATAGAGTGAGAAGAGTAGGGGTCCCAGGATGGAGCCCCTGAGGTACCCCTGAGGTACCCCTGAGCGGATGGGATGAGTTTCAGAAAGTGTCCCATTGATTTTTACACATTGGGAGCGAGCAGATAGGTTGCTAGTGCACCAGGCAAGAGGACCAGCAGAGAAACCAGTGTGGCAGAGGACATCCAGCAGAAGAGGGTGGGAGACAGTGTTGAAGGCCTTTGAGAGGTCGATGAACACTGCACCAGCTAGGGAGCTGGAGTCCAGGGAGGAGTGTAGGAAATTGGAGAACTCAACTAGTGCAGTGCTGGTACTGTGACCAGCATGGAATCTGTGCTGTTCTGGGCATAAGATGTTACGCTTGGTCAGATATTCTGTGATTTGAATGGCCACCAGTTTTTCTAGGGCTTTGGAGAGGGAAGGGAGGATGGAGATAGGTCGGTAGTTCCCGGCGGAGGACCTGTCACCTCCTTTATGAATGGGTGTGACTATGGCTGTTTTCCACGCAGTAGGGAATTGACCCAGGCAGAGGGATCGGTTTAGAAGGCTGGTGAGTGGGGCAAGGACTTCATCCAGCACCAGCCGGAGAATGCTGGGGTCAAGGGAGTCCCTGCCGGGACTATTAGTCTTTAAAGCTTCGATCAGGTGAGGTCTGACTTCCTGGGCAGATGCCCTACGTAGGTGGAAACTGGTGTGTTGGAGGACTGGGGCAGGTACGGTGGGGGGAGAGTCAAAGAAATTACTGGGAAGGACAGAGCTAAGGTCAGTAAAAGATGTGTTAAGGTAGTTAGCTATGCAGGCAGGGTCGGTGGAGGTAGAGCCATCAATGGTGCTCTGGGATGGAGGAGGGAAGAGTGCTTTCCCATTTTATTGTTTAACATTGTCTGTCCCAGAATGTCTGGGCACACCCCCAGGAGGAGGTGAGGGTGGCCTGGTAATGGTCGGCCTTGGCTTTACGGATGGCCCATGTGCACCTGTTCCGTGCAGCATTATAGGCCTGTCTATCAGCCATCCGGCCTATTTCAGTGGCAAGGTGCCATAGGTTATCCCTATTTTTGAACATTTGTAGTAGGGCGGGGTGACCCAGGGTGCATTACGTTTTTTGGATCGGAATCCCGTGAGGTGTGCAAAGAGGTCACAGGCTTTGTTAAAGGTTTGGGAGAAAAAGGCGAGGGCAGTGTCTATGTCGGGTGCGTGATGAAGTGGGGACCAATTTATCTGGGCAAGAAATTGTTTGAGTTTTTTCAGCCCATCAGGTCGGAGGCGCCGGCGGAGTGTGGTCCAGGCTTTGAGTTCGGGAGTGAGGGTCACCCAAAGGAATAGGATAGGGGAGTGGTCACTAAATGAGTCTGGGAGGACCTGGATGTCATGGATTTTTTTGGGGCGGTTGGTGATAATTATGTCTAGAAGGGTACTGGTTCCTCTCTTTAGGTTTACTCTAGTGGGTTGGGAAATGAGTTGTGTCAGGTCTAGGGCTGTGAAAGAATCACGGGTGGTGGAGGAGAAAGCGCTGAGCCAGTTCACGTGTAGGTCCCCCCCTAGGATTTATTCCGACTTGTGATGGAGGGTGGCAAGATAATCTGTTAAAGTTATCAGCACCGGGTTCTGGTTCTTTGGGGGAATGTAGGCAGTGGTGAAATATAGAGGGCCCCTGGAGGGGGTCAGGAGCAAGTTTGAGGGTAAGGGCCTGTGCCCCGTTTACAAGAATAGGAGCAGGGAGTGCTTGTCCTGTGACTGTGTCTCTGGTATAGATTGCACAGCCACCCCCGCATTTGCCTACTCGGTCCTCCCGGTATAGGGTATAGCCTGGGAGGGAGACAAAAGAGGCAGGGGTGGATTTTGACAGTATATAGTATATGTATTTCACTATATGATGTATATATTTCAGTAGATAGTGTATGTGGTTTACTACATTGTGTATGCATTTCACTATATGATGTATATATTTCACTATATGATATATGTATTTCACTATGTAGTGTATGTGTTTTACTATACAGACAGAGATTATGAATTATGTCCCTAACGGCTTGCCATACTATTAATTGAGGCATAAAGTAAACAAATAATTTGTCATCCTTTTTTTTTTTAGGTCTCCACTTAGGATGAGCTTTCAAAGTGTAGCAGCAGAGAGCCCCAAATTAGGGGGCTGCCACACTCCCTTGGGATGGCGTAAAGGAGGAAGAAAGGCCCACTGTGGAGTGGAGTGGAGCAATGCATAGCGAATATATCAAACTTAGAGACCTTTCAGGTAGTCAAACCAAAAATTGTGCAGGCCATTGTAAGTTAACAATTTGATCTTGAAGGTGGTGTGCCACCAAACAGGAAGTCAGTCCAGCTGCTGCAGTACATAGAAACATAGAATTTGCTGGCATATAAGGACCACTTGGCCCACCTAGTATGCCCATTTCCCCTACCTAATGCATAAGCTGCAGATCCTAGTTAACCAATAGCCTACTTCCTCCTACCCCCCACTAGAATTGCCTTATGTCTATCCCATGCATTCTTGAATTTCCCACTGTTTTTGACTCTACGACTTCAGGAAGGCTGTTCCATGCATCTACACCTCTCTGTGAAGAAATACTTCCTCACATTACCTCTGAGCCATCCCCCCTCTATCTTCAAATTGTGCCCCCTTGTTCTTGCACGTCTCTTTTTCTGAAAGATGCTACCCTCTTGGACTTTGTTGATTCCCTTGAGGTATTTGAAAGTTTCTATCATGTCCCCTCTCTCCCTCCTTTCCTCGAGGCTATACATCTTCAGCTCCTTTAGTCTTTCTTCTTATGTCTTCTGGTGCAGACCCTGCACCATTTTGGTTGCCCTCCTCTGGACAGCCTCCACCCTGTCTATGTCTTTGTGAAGATGGGGTCTCCAGAACTGTACACAGTACTCCAGATGTGGTCTTACCAACTATCTGTACAGAGGGCCAACAACTTCATGTTTTCTACTGAAGTTGCCTCTCCCTATGCATTCCAGTATCCCCCTAGCCCTTCTTACTGCCTTCTCACATTGCTGGCCCACCTTTAGGTCATCTGATATGACCAACCTGAGGTCCCTTTCCATTTTTGTTGTTGTCAGTATCTCACCCCCCCCATTGTGTACTCTTCCCCTGGGTTTTTGTTTCCCAAGTGCATTACTTTGCACTTTATTGCATTGAATCTAAGTTGCCATACATTTGACCATTCCTCCAACCTTGCCAAGTCCCTTTTCATCCTTTCCACCCCACCTTGCAATTCAACCTTGTTGCAGATTTTTGTGTCATCTGCAAAGAGACATACTTTCCCTTCCAGTCCCTCTGCAATGTCACTTATAAAGACATTAAAAAGGACCAGCCCCAGTACTGAACCCTGCAGTACATAGAAACATAGAATTTGATGTCAGATAAGGACCGCTTGGCCCACCCAGTCTGCCCATTTCCCTACCTGATGGATAAGCTGCGATTCTAGTTAATCAACAGCTTACTTCCTCTTGCCCCCCCACTAGCATTGCCTTATGCCTGTCCCATGCATTCTTGAATTCTCCCACTGTTCCTGACTCCACATCCTCCTCAGAAAGGCTGTTCCATTCATCCACAACTATCTCTGTGAAAAAATACTTTCTAACATTACCTCTGAGCCGTCCCCTCTCTATCTTCAAATTGTGCCCCCTTGTTCTTGCACATCTCTTCTTCTGAAATATACTACCCTCTTGTACCTTGTTAATTCCCTTGAGATACTTGAAAGTTTCTATCATGCCCCCCCCTTCCTCCTTTCCTCAAGGGTATACATATTAAGCTGCTTTAGTCTCTCCTCGTATGTCTTCTGGTGCAGACCTTGCACCATTTTGGTTGCCCTCCTCTGAATAGCATCCACTCTGTCTATGTCTTTGCGGAGATGGGGTCTCCAGAATTGCACGCAGTTCTCAGATGGGGTCTCACTAACTGTCTATAGGAAACCATCCTGTTTTCTACTGTTGATGCCTCTCCCTATGCATCCCAGTATCCCCCCAACAGTAACCCCCCTTTCTTCACTGTGGACTCCATTTACTTTTACCCACTGTGTCCTGTTGTCCAGCCAATGGCTACCACCCTGGGACCCACTCTCAAGCTGGCTAATTTGTTTATTAATCTTTTGTGCAGGACTATATCAAATGCATTGCTGAAGTCTAGGTAGGCCTTGTCCACAGCCCCTCTCTGGTCTACTACTTTGGTCACCCAGTCAAAGAAGTCAATTAGATTTGCTGACATGACCTTCCTGCTGTTAATCCATGCTGCCTAGGGTCCTGTGCCCCACTGGCCTCTAGGTACTCAACAATTCTTTCCTTCAGAAGTGATTCCATCATTTTCCCTACCACTGAGATCAAACTGACAGGTCTGTAGTTTCCTGCCTCTGTCATCCTCCCACTTTTGTGAAGGGGAATCACATCCACCCTCCTCCAGTCCTCAGGTACCACACCATCCTCCCATGATTTATTAAAAAGGGTAGTCAGTGGTGTTACTAGTTCTTCCCTTAGTTCTTTTAAAATTCTGGGGTGAATCTCATCAGGTCCCATTGCTTTATCCACCTTCAGTTTTAAAAGTTCTTTCTGAACCCTTTCTTCTGTGAAAGGACTAATATCACACACCCCCCCCCCCATCCAGAGTGCTTCTATTGACTGGATTAGGTATCTCCTCCTGCTCTTACTTTGTGAATACTGAGCAGAAGTATTCGTTCAGTATCCCTGCTTTTTCACTGTCACACTCTGCCCAACCACCTTCCTCTTTATTCAGCCTCAGTATCCCTGCCTTTGTCTTTCTTTGCTCCCTAATGTACCTATAAAAGGTTTTATCCCCCTTCTTAACCGAGTTGTCTATTGTTTCCTCGGTTTGGGCCTTTGCTATTCTGACTACCTTCCCCGCTTCCTTCTGCCTTAACTGGTACAGTTCTCTGTCCTGCTCCTTCTGTGTTTCCTTATACTTCCTGAATCCTACATTTTCCTCACTTAGCTTCCCTGCCAATTCTTTGAGAACCATAGTGTTTTTTTCTTTCATTTTGATTTATTTATTTGCTTCACAAAAAGGCTTGTTGCCTCTGTGATGGTGGTTTTGATGTTTCCCCATTGTTGCTCCACACCACCTTCTTGCCTGTTTGCTAGTGCTTTTCTGAGGCACTCCCCCATTTTGACAAAATCAGCCCTCCTGAAGTCCAGTACCCTCACTTTTGTGTGGCTTGACTCTACAGCTACAGTACAGATGTGACATGCTCCCTATATGACGATCCTGTGATCAGGCTGACTAGTTGCAGGTGATGATTTAACCTCCTTGATACAGTAGTCTTGTCTTGAAGTCACAAACACATGAACCAAGCTAGGCAGGTCCTCTAGTACCGGTTAGGGTTTATGTAGGCTGATCATGATCCCCTATAGGTGGCATGTATCATCACATGGGGCAGACTGGATAGACCACAAGGTCTTCTTCTTCCAGTAATTTTCTATGTTTCTATGTTTCCCAATTTTTTTACTGACATCTCCTTTTGTATGTTTATCCATGTATCCATTTTTCAGGAATTATATCCATGACCTGTTTTTATTTTAATTACCACAGTGACTTTTGTTTGCTGGCCACTTTCATTATCACATGTTTTTGATTCATTAAGGTTCTTTCATTTCATTCTTTTATTACTATCACTTTTTTACTGGACCTTTTCCCTTCTTCCTTCTTCCCTTCTTAAACATTGAAGGATGTCTGGTACATGCTTTATGGCCAGGTTTCAGCTTACTTTGGGGCCTATTAATATAAGATTCATTCGAAAATACATTATTAACCATCTTTTTACATTATCTTTTTTTTGTTTTTGTACCTCCTCCGGCATGGTTTTCACCGGTCACGGATCCCCTCTTTCTTGACATCCACCCCCTCTTGAGCCACGCTCCAGTACCCCCTAGCTTGCCCCAAAGGTGGGGACATGGCACCCCTCGGCCCTTAGGGTGCCATGAGCGTCGTAATAGGCTGGGAGATGTGCTCTTTGGGAGCCAGTACAGCCGAGGGACAGGCATCATAGAGCATCAGAGGTAGGTGGAGTTTTTCCCCCTTTAAGGAGGCGGGGCGTGCTGGCCTTAGCATCTGCCCGCCCCATCTGATGTCAGGCCCCGGTGGCGGGTTCTCCCAGTCTCCACGGAGTCCACGTGCACTGGCGACTCACCACCCTCCCCGGATCTGGAGGCAGTCATGGGCGCTCGATCCTTCTCCCGGCCGGCCTCCGGCGGCGAGTCGTTCCGAACCCGGGTGCCCGGCGTCCTAGCGGAAAATCAACCGCTGCACCAGTGGGCCGGCTGTTCATTGCATCTTTATGATGGCCAGTATAGAAGAAATACTGTTTGAGCTTGGGCCTGCTTCCTGATAAAGCATCATGTTGATGACATGAAGCATCGGGATTTGAGCTGCTTCTCCTTGTCTGCATGTCTCAGCAATAAACTTTTCCAGCAGTTCATGGTGAATTTAAATTCATCTCTTCCTCTGTGAGTGTGACGATTTGTTTGTGCTTCACAAGCAGGAGTCAGCCACCAGAATGTACATGTGGCAAGTGCCACGTAAACCACACAGACTGTCTAAAAATAACTAAACCATGGCCTTTGAACTGCATGTGGATGCACTAACCAAAACCCTGAACCAGAAACTCAGTCTATTCCACAGACCCTCTCCCTACCTGACCAGTGAGACACACTGTACAATCACTAGTAGCACCCACCTCCCCCTTTTATTCCATACTATGGGTGTCCAAGAAGCTGACCACTCCAGGCTTAAAACACTCATCACAGAATTGGGCATTTTGCGGGAGATGCACACCCCAAAACTCACCACTGCACTGTGTTTACACCCCTGGTGTGACCATCCTTTAAAACTAGACTGCACCACCCCCTATATTGCTTTACCTTTAAGCTCCTGTAGTCCTCCTCCCCTCCCAGTCTCCAGGGCATTGTACAATGTAAGCAGTTTGCCAGACTTCTTAGAAATACAGCTCTTCCACTGCTGGTAATCCCTAAACTGCAATACAAAATGGGGAAAAGGTCTTTCTGTTTCTGTGCCTCCCACCTGTGGAACCAACTGACCCCAGTGATCCTGTCTTGCACTGCCCTAGCACTGCTAAAAAAAAGACTAAGGCCCAATTCTGGACTGCAGCCCCATGTAACTGCTTTCACTGAAGCAACTGTTTTCTTTGAAATCCTACTATCCTCCCTCCAATCCTCCCCAGGTGTGACCCAGCGGTATGTAAACACAGAAACATAGAAATTTGCCAGCAGAAAAAGACCCCACACAGGGGTCTGTACACAGACAAGAGAGAGACAAAACAACAGAAACTTTCATAATCAGATAAAGTACTATGAAATATATTATGGGATATGGCTCCAAATATGAATGCTTCTTTTGCCCAATGTGAATAAGATAGCCAATGGACCCTGAAGCTTGGAAGTGGGATGTCAGCGAAGTGTCCAGAAATTTTAGCTACAGTTTTCAGATTTGCCTGAGATGGAGAAAAATACAGATTTTTTTTTTTGATAGCTCAGCCATTTGGTGGAACCAGTAGGGCTGCCACTTTGAACTGAGCAAAAAGCAGACCTTAAACTCCACCCCCGTTCTGCCTCTAAACAACACCCCTTTTGGCCCCCCCTTCAAAACCAACTTAATCCGTGAACCAGCCTGAAATCCCTGCCTAGGAATTCATCCACACAGTTTCAGAATTTTATTAAAGTGCCTTCATAGCAGGGCTTTAGTATTTGTATAACAGAGTTTGCCTTGCTTAGTACCCCAATTTGTGATGGAGGTTAGCCGCCTTCTCATGAACTGGTCCAAGGACTTGTCCTGGAAGAGGGCCTCATTCACCAGAGCCCCATGAGATTGTTTGTCTTTTGGTAGGTGAAGAAAAGTCTCCTGGGGTGAAGAAGATGGTCTAGGGATTGTGCATTTATAAGGATGCCTGCACAGCTTGCACTGTGGCAATACTGGAAATGCAGTTGTCTGCCAATACAGTTTCTGGCTGTTTGGCCACCAGGTTACCGAGGAGGACATTCCAGTGTGACTACTGCAGCTGGTTGCTAGTAACTACAGGTTGTAAGTACACAGTCAAGGTCTTGCCCTGCAATGTTGTGTAATTTATCATAGGAATAGTTAAATAAAGGCATTCCTGTACTACTTTAGAACTCTGATCAGCAGACACAGCATTTCCACCAGAAACCAGGAATAAAGAACTGCTTGCGTGGCAAAAAGTCCCTAATGTCAACTGAAGGCAGGCTGGGCTCCTACCATCTAAAGGTCTAAAGACCATCATTTTTACCAAATAACTCAGGAAGTTATGCACCTCGCGGGTAGGGTGGTTTACATTAGTTACTGGAATTTTGTTTGGCCTGTTGTTACTTTTCATGACTTTACTGAGGCAGACCTGTCAGAGGCTGTCTCACAAATTCAGGTTTGGTACTTGACAGCCAGGGTGAAACACATTTATCCCCAGCAACCTTTATAATAATCAGACATTGAATCAGTGGTGTATCCTCTATCCATCCTATAGAACAATGCATAATTCAATCAGGTTCGAGCTTGCTAGAGGCCATCACCTAGCCCAGCCTGCAATCTCTAGTTTACTGCATGCATCCCTAGAGGTTGGTCATGATCCTACTCTGCTCCCAAACTTCCAATAATTTATATAAAAATAGTTTGCTTTACTTCTTCTTCTTTCTCATTAGCACTTCTCTTTCACTAGTGCAAGCATCGAGCTACATATAGCACGTGGGAATTATGGATTTTTTTCCTGGTCTTTATGGACACTCATTTCCCTCTTTATATTTCAGTAAGCCTTATTCAGTAAGCAGGGTTCATTTTTTTGGTTGGTCTGGAACCTCCTGCAACTTCCAGTCCAGTGGCTACATTATCCCTCTTTAGTTAAGAGCCATCTCTTGCTGGAGCCCTTTTAGGTCTGGACCCTTCTGTAGTTCCCTTCCTTCATAGCAACGGGGGCTTGCTGTAGTTTTGACCCTCCTGCAGCACCCCCTACCATTCAGTGCTTATTTGGGTGTACCTGCAGAAATGGACCCTTCTGTAGTATCCTTTTCTGTAGTCAGCTCTCTGTGCCATGTGCAGTTCTGTAAGTATATGGATCCTCCGGCAGAGTCTAGACATCTTCCATACTCAGAAAACATGCACTGTAATTGTTATTTTGCCTTCATGTGTTCCTACCTGGCTTGTTTGTTGTACTGTACTGTACTGTGCTACAGCTACAGCTTTGGCTTATTATTGGCTCTGTTTATGTATTGGAGATGGCACTGCTTCTGCTATTTGTACATTCCATTAGTCAGAAAAATGTTCCTTCCCCTCCCTGTTCTAATATATTGTTTAGTACCTCTCATTTATGAGACTGCTCACCTCTTGTCCTATGGCCTTTTAAATCACTCGCCCAAGTTTCTATATTTTGCTCTGAATGCAGCCTCCCTAAGCATCAGTTATTTGACGGCTGCTCAAGCGGATCAGCTGTGATGGCATCTGATGCTATTAAACCTTGCAGCTCAGGTCTTTCACTTGGGCATGGCCATCATTTTCCTTCCTGATCTAGGAAGCTTAGTCTCACAAGATCATGTGATCCCCATTGGGATCAGGGCACTTTTGTGGAATTTTGGCCAGCCATTTTGTAGCAGCAAGATCTCAGTGGGCCATTTTAAGGGCATCAAATGCACTCCCCTTTTGCCTCTGCTCTCATGAGCCCAGCAGCTATCTTGGAGTCCCTCTATCGGTAGCCATGTTGTTAGGGGAACTGCTGTGCACCAGGACTTTCATTCTCTACAAGAACGGTGGTTATTTTATCATGAACTCACATGACTGCCATCATATGGGGGCCCCTTCAGGATTCAATCAGGCCATCATATCATGTAATGATCCTTCACTTCCTGGGGACATCTTTCCAGGACAAGAACAAGGCAGAAAACACTTTCATTCTAACATCTATGCAATAAAGCAGCAGTATTATGAAACATCAAACCAGAGCATATTTTATCAATTTTTCTCCCTGTCTTCCATAGGATGCATCCTATTCTTGAATGGATCCATATCATGCCTGTCTTTGGTGAATGTGGTACCATGTTGCCAGATGGCCATGTCATAGGGCCCCTATGTGTAGTTTGCACAGTTTCAGAGGCAAATTTGTCTCAAAACACTCAGCAAGAGACCCCTTCTCCAGACAATGACCTACTTCCGTCTGTAGCTCTACTGGCTCTAAGTGACCCACAGGCTGAGCTCCTCTTACAGTTATGAGATACTCTGCAATCCAAACCACACAACATTACAAATTCAAATAAAATAAAGAAGAAGCTGGCAGACACACCTGGACAACAACCAGCAAACAAACGGCACCAGTCAGGTGAGGAGGATGACTTATCATTGAGTTCAGACTCAGAGAAGGAGCTAGAAGAGAACACAGGCAGACAATGCCACAGAAAAGAGGTGGATAAACTAGTCCACATGGTCAAGGAAGTCCTCGGAATAGCAGATGAATCCTAAAACCCCTCAAAATCCACAGACACATTGCTCCTGGTGAGTTAGTGTGGCTAGTACCCACTTTCCAACATGACAAGTCCTGGAGTTTATATTCCAAAAAGAACATGAGTAGAGCCTTCCAGACTCCCATAAAGGCATGCAATGGACAGCATATGTCATCTCAATCAGACCAGAAGGGCAGTATGTTTCAAGACTCCCAAAGTTGACTTGTGGGTATCTGCCCTAACTAGAAGAACTGCATTATCGATTGAAAGCATGGCAGCTCTCAAAGACCCCATGGAGAAAAAGATTGAGCAGCATCTAAAGAGGGCCCATGAAGTGTTGTGAATGCTTTTCCCAATAGACACAGTGGTGTGGTTCACCAACAGGGCACTCCTTCAGTGGATCGAGTCAATTGTTGAGGCCTTCCTTGAGACGGCCCCCTTGTCATGTAACACATACTGTGCCATACAAGCAGCTGGTCATATCGCTGATGACACTTCACATATATTCAAAGTTGGTGTCAGAGCAACAGTGCTGCCAACTGAGTCAGGAGAGCACTCTGGCTGAAGCTGTGGCAAGTGGATAATGAGTCCAAGAACACTTTCAGGTAGTTTCTTTCAAGATGGACACCTCTACAGAGAGGCCTTTACTCCATTTTAAAGGACAGGCCAGGTGGGAAACATGGATCTGGGGACAAGGTCTTATAACTGCCATCAGGACATTCCTTTTGCCCAAAGTTCTAACACTTTCGCAATCAGGTAAGGCCACACAAAAGGCAATACTCATGAGGTTGGGCATCAAGGCCATGGTTCCAAGACTGCTCCTCACAAAACAAATCAAGGTTTAACTCCAACCACAAGTTCAGTCCCTCTGGCAGCAAATCCAGTTTTGGAGACAACAGCATTAAGAAACAATTAAATGAGGCAGGCCCAGGTGAGCAGCTCATCAGTGGAGGGAATGGCTACAGCTGCTTGTCAGTCAGTGGACCCAAACCACAATAAACAGATGAGTCATAGAGCTACTTGCAAACAGTGATGCAGTCAGACTACAACAAGGGATAGTTCCACACAGACTGATGAACTCACCCTCACCAGCATCCCAGGAAAAAGTGGTCACAGTTTACCAGACCATCGTTGTCCTCATCGGCAAGGCTATTTCCACAGTTCTCCTAAACAAACAAGACACAGGAGTATACTCTGCCTTTTCATGGTCCCCCAAAAGGCAGGCAGATGGCACCCCGTATTGGATTTAAAATTTCTCATTCAAAATGTCACCTACAAGAGATTAAAAATATCATAGAACTCATAGGAACGTTTTGAGTCAGTAAGCATTAGCCATAAATGACTTACTGTTTTTCAATGGATTGGTGTAATAGTCCTGCCTCCCAAGTACTGGTCCAATGATACCTTAAATATATCCATAGTAGCACTATTCACTACTGTCTCTGGTAGACTATTCCATATTGTCACAATCCTTTGCTTGATCCAGGCCCCTCTTTTTGTTGGTCCTATACATCTCCCTCCTTAACTGATAATTATGGGTCCTTATATCCCTACTTACTGTTTTCCTTTCCAATCTTAGTGTATATACTTCCACAAATCACTTTCCCTAAATGCCCTGAACACTAGACATAAATCTACCCTCAGTCATCAGTACTCCAGGGAGTATAGGTTCAGCTCATTCAGTCGCTCCTCATATATTATGTGGGTTATAGATCTTATTCTTTTTGTTGCCCTTCTCTGCACCCTCTCAAAAAGTGCAATATCAGCTGAGTTGTGGGGTGCCCAAAACTGTACACAGTACTCCAACTGGGGTCTAAACAAAGCATTATACAATGGCATTATGACTTTCTTATCCCTACTTCTGATATGTTTGAAGATATAGCTGAGCATTCTATTTCCCCTTTTTCACCGCTTCTCGTATGTGTTTGTCAAAGGTTAGTTTATTTGTTATCACTATTGCCAAATCCTTCTCTTTATCTGTGATCTCATGCTCATTTCAATTTAGGAAGTATCTAGCCATTTTATATTTTTTTTCAAAATGTATGACTGCACTTTCCTTCATTAAAACAAAGTTTGTGTTTTTTTGCCTAGTTCTGTAGTTTACATAAGTCCTCCTGCAGTCGGATACTTGTTGCCTCCTTACCCACTATGGTGCCTAATTCTGTGTCATCTGTGAATTTGCAAGAGTCTGTATATGTTTGCATGGATGATATAAAGGTGTTAAATAAAGCAGGTCCCAATACAGATCCCAAGGAACACTGCTGGTCACCACTCCCCCATGCAGAGCAGTGTCCTCTGATATAGACCTGTTGTCTTCTATTGTTCAGCCAAGATTCAATCCATCTTATTATATGTGCACAGAATTGTACTTTAATCAGTCCCTCATTTAATTTTCTATGTGGTAATAGAGTGAATACTTTTGCATAATCTAAGTATAGAACATTTACACGTAGTCCATTATCCAGGGATTTACTGATCAGTTTGAAAAAATGGAATAGGTTTGTCGCGCATGACCTATGTGTTCTAAATCCATGTTGTGTTACATTCCTTAGTTCTTCACTCTGTATGTGTTTTTTCCATTTCTTCCTTTACATATTCTTCCAGTATTTTTCCTGTAATGCATGTTAGGCTAATTGGTCTGTAGATTTTATAGTCTTGTTTTGAGCCTTTTTTATAAGAATAGTATTTTAAAAGAATGGTATTGCATTGACTTCTCACCATTAATAATTACAGGCCAATCTCATTACTTCCAATCCTGTCTAAGTTGCTAGAGAAAATAGTGAATGTCTAGCTATGGAACTATCTGGAATCGCAACACCTGCTTAATCCTCTACGATCTGGCTTCAGAGCATAGCATAGCACAATCTCTGCTCTTACTAAAGTGACCAATGACTGGCAAACAGAGTTGGATAATAAGAACTTTATCTGTGCTGTGTTCTTGAATCTAAGCAAGGCAATTGACACCATGGACCATAGCCTGCTTCTTTCAGCCCTTCGTAACATGGGCCTAGATGCCCTTTCCTTAAGATGGTTCACAAACTACCTCTCTGGCCAATTTCAGCAAGTAAAGGCTGAGGGAGAAGTCTCTCCTTTAAAACCTTTGCTGAGGGGCATACCTCAAGGTTCTATTCTGGGACCCTTGCTTTTCACTATCTATATTAACACCATCGATGCTACCATCAATGAAGCTAAAATACATTTATTTGCAGACGACACAGTGATTTATGTCAGCTACCCTTCCCCTGATGCTGCACAGAAAACACTTCAAAGTGAATTCAACCTGCTGCAGCTACAGCTACTAAACCAGAAGTTACTTCTTAATGCCAAAAAAACTAAAGCATTGTTCCTCTCACCTCTTTCTCATGCATCTAATCCTGCAACTGATGGAACAGTTCCACTTATCACCACCATCCTTGGGGAGCAGTTGGACTATGTAACAAAATTCAAATCCTTGGGAGTCTGGTTAGACAACGAACTCTCATTCACTGATCATGTTGATGAGTTGTTAAAGAAACTTAGGCAGATACTTGGTCTTTTCTTTAGGATAAACAACCTACTTACTAGAGATGCTAAGTTGAAGTTGGTTCAAACCACCTTTCTTTCTATAATTGACTATGCAGACTTCTTCTATGGCCAGGGTACTCCTGGTGCTCTAGCAAAACTAGACACACTCTATCACCATGCCTTAAGATTTGTTACAGGTTTACAGTATTCTACCCATCACTGCTTCCTGTACACGGCAGTAGAATTGACATCCCTTAGCTATAGACGAAAGAGGAATGCTGCATTCTGGACTTATAAAGTGATTATAGGAATGCTGCCTCAGTACATCTCCATCTGCCTCCCGATATGTACTCTTGGCAAGTATGCCCTGAGAAGCGCTTCCTTCATTGCTTTGTATGTATATAAGGCAAAACCGCGTTTCAGCAGAGCAGCCATAAGCTATGTACTACCTTAGATGTGGAATAAGTTGCAAAGGACCCTGAAACGAACCCATTCTATCTCCCTTTCTACCTTCAAATATCTTTACCTAAGTCATAACAAGGAGCCATGCAACTGCTTTACTTGATGACGATAATCCTATAACCCTAGCCAGATGAGTCCTGCCTCCACAGTTATATTGTGTCTGATATTTACATTTTGGGGCTCCCCCTTTGCCTTCCTCTATCCGCTGCCCCTGCTCTTGCCTCTTTAGTTTACTTGCCATCCTCCTAACCCCCCTGTCTCTCTCTCCTCCTCCTTCTCCGGAATCCTTTTGTTAGCTGAACCTAGATTCCCTGCTACTGCAGCAGTTCACATATCAACAATGTGTTTTTTCATTTCTTCATTCAGTTCCCCTATGTCCCTGTCCCTGACCATACCCTTATTCTGTTATTATTACCTCCTCACAAATACCATCTAGAGTAGCCTTTTAACCCTCTCCCCTATCCTGGACCTTTACTTATAGTGTATATTGGGTGCTTTTTAATCTGCTGTACCCATCGACTGTTATATCTATTCATGTATATTTTCATATATACTTGTATGATGTGTTACCAGTTTAGTTCCCTAACCCAGATCCCAACTGTCTTTCATTGCTGTACATGCCTTTTGTTGTTATCATTGTATATCTTTTTCTTTATATTATATTTTATTCCTGCCTTGTATATTGTTCATTGTATCTTTTTTATCTGTTTTATCCTGTATACCCCAGGTCCACCTCAAAAATTAGTTATGCTCAATGGTGATCGCCTGGTTAAATAAAGATTTTTATTGATTGATTGATTGAGGGATTACCCTTTATTCAGCTAATCAAAGTGTAAATAACATTGTTATTGGCCCAGCCAACTCATTTACCAGCTCTTTTAGGATTCTAGGGTGGATGCTGTCAGGCCTTGGAGATTTATTTATGTTTAACTTTTCAAGTCTTTTTTAACATCATCCCCCATAAAGTGCAATTTAAGTTCACCTATTGGACCAATTTTCTCTAGGAGTGGTTTACAATTTGTTTTTGATTGATATACACTTACAAAGTATTCTTTGAAGGTTTTGGTCATAGTTTCCTCTCTTTTAATTTGTTTGTCTCCTATTAATAATGGTCCTATCAGTTGCTAGGGGTCAGCCAGTGGGGAGGGTGAGGGGTTAGATCATGCTGCTGTCAGGCAGATCCTCTCTCCTCGGGAGGGATGTGGGGTTTATCCAACTCTTAGCTGCCACCAGGTGGAGACTCAGTGGTAGCACCAAGCCTGTGGGGGACCTGGTGCTAGGCTGGGTGGTAGGAAGAGGCCATCACTGGAGCCTCAGAAGACATGCACGCCTCCACACGCATGCATGTCCATGTACCAGGGTCTCAGGATAACAGGGAGAAAATGTAAAAAGGTAACACCAGGGCAGGTAGGATGATAACCCTGGGCTAGGGGGGTGGAACTAGTCCTCTCGGGGAGAGGACCTGAATGGAACATGCCCAGTGTCCTGAAGGGAGAATAACCTGTTAGGAAAAAAATAATGATCCTACCTTATATTAACTTTTCAGCATTACCTAGATTAGGTTAGAAAAATCTTTCATATAGAACCGCTAATTGGGGGCATAGGCACTATCAGGAGAGTGCCGGCCGAAAAAAACGTGTTTTCCTTTAAAAGGTCTATGATACGTGGAAAGACACCTATTCACAATATCAGTATCTTACTTGGTGAGGAAGCTGAATACTCAAGCTGACTGACTCAGCGGAGCCACCCTCAATCAGGTGGAATGGCAGATACACCCCCGCATCTTCAGTAAGGTCAACAAGAGGTGGGGACTGATGCAGGTGGACCTAATGCCCTTCCAGCACAATACTCAACTCCCACCCTATCATTCACAATTCACAACCCCAAAGTGGAGGAGTCTGATGCTCTGTCAGCTCCCTGGAACTTCAATAAGGCAGTATTTCCACTAACACCCATGATTGAAAAGTTACCCCGCAAGATCAGAGCCACCAGGACTACAGTTCAGATTGACTGAGGAGATCGTGGTACTCACTGATCAGGGCCATGATAATTGACTCCCAGTGGGGCCTACCCACAGGCCTGGATCTGCTGACCCAGGGACGAATTTCACACCACAGCCTCAAGATGCTCTGACTGTCAGCATGGATGCTGAAAGCCAAAGACAGCTCGATGCCGAATATCACCCTTGGGTCATTGATCAACTGTTACAATCAAGACGACAATTAACCAACAAGACATATCAAAGGCACTGGCAAATATTCAGCAGGTGGTGCATCATAAGGGGGACATCTCCCTTGGAAGCAGAACTACCTCAAATTCTGGACATTTTAAATGATGGAGTGAATGAGGGACTAGCCACTTGTCACTAAGAGTCCAAATCTCAGCCATTTCAGATATGAGAGGCCCAATTCCATGAAATGGATAAGTAGGATCTCACCCGGACATAGACTACTATGAGATGTACAGATTGTGTCTCCCCGCATCAGACCCACTTTCTCACCCAGGCAACTAAACCTTGTTTTGGATGCCTTACACAAATCATCTTTTCATATCATCATATTGGACAACCTTCAGAACCATTTTTCTTGTAGTCATGTGCTCGGCTAAGAGGGTTAACAACATGCAGGCACTCTCATGCAGAGAGTCTTTTCTGGTATTGAACAATGACAGAGTTTCTTTGCAGCCAGCCCCTCCATTCATAGCAAATGCGTTGTCTCTGTTCCACACACAACAGGAGATACACTTGCCTTTTGTATACTGAGCCACAATAACCAGACACTGACTTGCACCCACTTGAGGTGGCTACATGGCTCAAAAACTATTTGCGAATGATCTAACCTGTCCGTGAAACCAACAGACTAGTCATACTCATGTCTGGAAAGAAGGCTGGCCAGGCCACAGCTAAAGACACAATAGCCAGATGGCTCGGTGCCACCATCACAGCTGCCTACAGGGCAGGAGGGCTTCAACCACTGTTGGATTTAAAGGCTCATTCCACAAGTGCTATGGCCACCTCATGGGCAGAGAAAGGCAGAGCTTCTGTTCAGGACATCTGCTTGGTGTCACCTGGTCTTCCATCAACACCTTTGTGAAACACTTCTGGTTGGATGTAGCCTCAGCAGACTGAGCACCTTTTGGCACAGTGGTGCTTCAGGCAGCCTCTGACTATGTTTGAATGCATTACTCACACTTTTTTTGATACAACACTACTCAAGTCCCACTGCTGAGCAATATCTGAATACTATTAAGGTTGCTGTGATAATGGCATTTACTCACCTGGTAAAGGTGATTATACCTCCAGTTTTTTATAGTACTCAGAGTCCCTCTCAATACTTAGAGATGCCACAGTCTAAGGTGGTCAGAACAACTAAATCAGTTTTTTTATGATAGCTACATGCCAGTTATTTTATCATGTATTCAATAGTTGGTAGAATATATTGAAGGCCATATAATGAATGTAGCACACCAGTCTGAATGTAGTATAACAGTAAAGTCTCTGTTTTCACCAACACAATTGATTTTATAGTACATTTTTTCAGCTTTACTGGGCTATTTTGTTTTTTCCCCTTGAGGATGTTTTTTTCTGCTTTTCTCTCTCTGCTAGGGAAGTATCTCACTTGAGATCCAAGGTTGGGCTGGAGAATGGCCTCCAGCCAGCTCAAATTTGATTGGATCATGCATCAGCCTATAGGATGGGCAGAGTATAACTGATTGGTTAGCAATGTTTGAGTACTGTAATGATTGCAGGTATAATCGCCTTTTCCAGCTGAGTAAACATCAATGTTATCTAAAAGCTTGTGCAAGTCCCATACTTTATTTCACTGGCATCCAAATCATAGAATCAATATTTCTAAAGTCACTAAACAGCCATCTGTAAATGTGCAATGTTAGAATTCTCAAAACAGTTGTTAATAAAATGATAACACTTTCACAAACTTCCCTGTCTCAAAATGATTGTCAGCTAAGTGAGAGTTATGCAAGCCATAGATATTGGAACAGTGGGAGCCACAATGACCATGGTCCTATCACTTTCATAAGTCATAGGGCCTGGCCCTATCAGTTTTAACAATCAAGTTAATTTATTAGTAGGAAGGACTGTGCCTTTACAATGCAGCATGTACAGTAAGCAGTGTTACTTTCTAATCACTCCCTTTGTGGCTTGCAGGGTGTTAGCAGAATTTTGAAAAGTGAAGACCTGAATAGTGTTGATGGGAATTGAGCCACAGTAGTCTAACTTTAACAAGTTGGTCAGAGCCAATATGGCTATGCAGAGCTTTTTGGAGTACCGCCGGAGTATGCCATTCACAAGATGGTGGTGATGACAGAACTGCACATGCATTCTGCTCGCGTGTGCACAGTCTGAGTCAGCAGTCATCTTGTGCATGGTGCCCGTCACTTCTGCAGTTGCGGAAGAAAAAGAAGTGCCCCACGAAGTGGGTGTGTTTATGCAGCTGGCAGAGGGGAAGGGCCGCATAAACACAACCACTGGAAACTGTGCTTGAGCACTGTGGAAGCACACCAGACAGCGGTTCAGTCACATGCTTCCACAGTGTTCTTCTGAGATGATGATGATGATTGTATAATGTCTGCAGAGCTCTGTCCACACAGTTGTAAAAATGAAAAAGAAGAACCAGGCCTTCAGGTGGGGTTAAGGAATTAGGCACTGGAAGCTGCTGTCATTTGGTGTGTGTGTGTGTGTGTGTGGTTACTCCACAGATTACAAATTTGAATGAAAAAAAACTTATTCTGTGGGTGAACCCTTTCGGGGGGGTTACCCCTAAATCCTTGCCCTACCACTTTTCAGACCATTCTGCCACCAACGATGCAAACTTTAGAAATCATGCATGTATTACCCAAGAACAGTAACTGCCCTGGAGCTCTGTTACCATACCTATCACTTACAGAGTGCTTCAGTCTGCATGTCATAACACTGCACTGTGCTTTAGGTTTCCTCTCTGAATAATCCCACTGCAAAATCCTCTTACTAAAGTGAAAACTGTGATTAAAATATCAGTAGCACAAACACATTTAAAAATATAACTGACAAGCCCTAAAATATTAATAGCATTGGCTTCAATTTAAATATATGTCTGCCAAACATAATAAGTCAGATGACTGTAACACCACTCCTTGCAGAAAGCATGGGACCGGAATGCTAAAATATGGAATATCTGTTTCCATTATGTGTTTCTGTTGTATTAGCAAGCAAACATTTTGGGGGGTGCAGCAATCTTTTTTATGGATTGTAAGCTTCATATACGTCCTTCTGAAGAGAATGAATGCAATGTTTTCCTGCATCCTTGTTTATTCCTGAAAAAAGACCCGATGCACTGATGGCTGATTATGCTATCTGGTCCCTGGTTGCTTAATTCTTTCTTATTCTTATAAAATCCTTGATTTTGCTGATTTTGTTTTGTGATCACGTGTCTGTGTATTGTATACCTGTCTAATTTCCATGGTAAGACCCAAATAAAATCAACTTGACTTGCTCAGTTCTTAGAGCTTCAAAGCCTTCACAAGAAAGAAAGAAAGTTGAATGGATGCCAAACACACACGATTAAGACAGTGCAACCTAGTGTTAGAGTGCAGATCTCTGAGCCAGGAGACCCAGTATTGAATCTCACAACTGCCACTCACTCACTGTGTAGCTGTAAGCAAACCACTTAACTCCCTATGCTTAATTTCCTCCTCATTCTCTCTCGCCAAGTTCAGTTCAATTTAAATAACTTCAATTGCATGACAAGATTTACAGGTATTGCCAAAGTTTATACATCCGACTATTCATAAGCCATAACTATGCCACAATGCACTTAAACACATCTGTGCTGTATTTTGAAGTTGGTGGCAGGATGCTATATACAGTAGTCTGCAGCTATTTCTCATATATTGCTCTTTTCATCCAGCAGTAAACTCACTCTCTTTATCACCGACCTGCTCTACTCTCTGTCCAGTTGGTCCTGCTCTCTCTGTCAGCCAATCCTGCCCTCTGTTTTATTCTCTGTCTCTCCACACTTGTTTCTTCTCCCCCTATCTGAGCTGCCTTACTCAGTCTCACAGCAAAGTCTGTATATGGTTAATGGCTTTTGGCAACTGTTCATGGATTGCTGTAGGATACAGTTCATATGAACTGCTCTATGTAAAACAAAATTATTTTTATTGTCTTCTTTGAGGATAGCTTTTGGGTATTAACACTCAACCTTTTATAAATATGATGAGTCATAATGTAGAGTCGCTAGTCTTTCTGAAGACCATATTGTTCAGAAAATAGTTACTCTGCTGTGGAGGTTTAGCTGATCCGTCAGGTAACTCATAGACCTCAGTAGCCTTTGGAGGCCTGTGGCAGCATTTCAGTCTGATATTGGGTACGATGTATCAGATAGGGACCTGCTCTAACACACGTCAGTTGAGACACAAGAAGCTGTTGCATAGTTCCACTTCCCAGCAGAGCAGCCTGAAACTAAATGGGGATCTTGGCACACTAACATGCACACTTACTCAACAACATGCAAAGAAGAAGTGAGGTTGAAAAAAACAGTATTGGGAACTGAAGTCTGGCACACTGCCTACACTAAATGGGAATGCTGTGCTCTCTTGCAAAAGGACGTTTCGTTAGCACATGCTTTGGGCTTTCCATTGGGTGGAATGCTTTATGCAGTTGAATATTGCATATGTTTGCCAACAGATTGACTTTTCAGCAGTGGTGGCTGCCAGTTGGTGCCAGATGGGGCCTCTGCCCAGTAGTGACTTGAGAAACCATGTACAATCTGGGGCACTGGCAGGGCACAAATGTTTTAAGGGTGCACACACCAGTGCATTAATAAGGCTGCTCCACCTTTATCAACATAATTGTCACACTTGTGTGCAAAAGTTTATTTACACCAGAAGTACTTGAATCTATTATTACAACAAATAGAGTTTTTTTGTATAACATCTTCTCCATGTAGCTATGTTATCACAATGACTAATAAAGGGGCTTATGTGACTTTGAAAGCTTCCATAATGTAATCATTTTCTGTTACTCAAATAGAAGGTATTACAACCTTTTTTTGTTTTCTTAAAGGCACCTATACTAATAGTATCTGGATCTAGGATATTTCCCAGGAACTAGGATGTGCTGAATATTTAAGTTCAGTTTTGATAAGTTTCTCATTGAGAATAAAATAACCTTAGAGATGACACTATTTAAATAATTAAGTTAAAGAAGGTCAAGAGGAGCACAGATGTAACATTAATCCCATCTCCCTTCTGCCCATCTCTTGTACCTGTGCTGGAGGAAGTTAAAGATCCCATGTATCATAAAAGTAGTAGATTTTTCCTGTTGTCCTGTCCAGTATTCCCCATCACTAAAACTGGCTCCTGTAATCCCTGCCTTCTCCCCAGGAACCAAGCTGCAATGGTTGTATGTGCTTTTCCTTGTCAAAATATACTAATAAACTGAAGGAACATACAGACCACTTGGCCTTTGTTCTCAATAGATTTCTGCCACTGGTAGTTTCCTCTCCATGGAGTTAAAGTTCATTAAAGGTACTGGTACCACTTTAATTTAAGCAATGTCTTCAACTATACAGCTGCCTGGATGGCAGAAGGCAAACACTATAGGCCATGATCATTTTTTGTCTAGCATGTCCAATATTCTAACACATGCTTGCTTTTCTGTGCAGTGAGTTTGTAAGCAGAAGTGCCATGGATAAAGTGATTATGTATTTAATATTAACAAACGTGGAAGAACTGGATATGGATGCAGAGATGGGAAGAAATCAAGGAACAGCAATGTTTACAACCTTCTTATATACAGGCCCCTGGTTTGTCCTCACCTGGACTACTGTGTGCAATTTTGGGACCAGCACTTGAAGGAAGACAAGGACAGGGTGGAGGCAGTGCAGAGGCAGTAATCAAAATGATCCTGGATCAGCAGAAGAAAACTTACATGGAGAGGTTGAAAGATCTAGGCATGTACACACAGGAAGCAAAAAGAGAGGGGCATGTTCATGACATATAAATACCTCGATGGGATAAATGAAGTAGAGACCAGAGAATTATTTGTGCTGAGTAGAAATGTAAGTGTGATAGACTGTAACCAGAATATTTCTGGTGTACTTACAGTGCGGGGTTCTGAAGAGTGTGCCACAGGCTTACTGGACAAACAGGCTGAGGCAGGCTTCTTCTTAATGCTCCTACTTTAACTGCTGATGAGGAACAAATACATTAGTGCACTGTACTGGAACAAATAACTGGGATAAATGGTACAGCTAACACAACTGGTAACTGGAAAACAGAACAGTTTCCCCCAACAGCCCTTATCCAATTACTTAGTTGGCAACAGCATGGGGGTCTGGCATCTCACCACTACAGCATGGGCTTCCCAGCACTGCATACCTAGAGCGCCCCCTGATATACTGAAATCCCATGATACTACATAGTCCCACGCTGAACCCAGCCCAACGACAAGTACAGTCACATTACTACAGTCCATCCCCCTTTAAGTTAGAAAATCCCACAGCAAATAACAGACAACATTAGAAAAAGAGAGTCCTTATACATCAAGTCTCTGAGACATGCTGCATTGGAATAGGGGGTATCTTCTATCTGGAACATCTTAGCAAGGTGCAGGTGAAGCAGGCTGTTTTCTCTGGGCTGGAGATGCAGACTACTGGCTTGACCCCAGAGAGGCAGATTGCTGCCATGGTACAGGGACAGGTGCATCCTGACTCTTTGGTGGTGTTAGATGTGTTTTGTTGAAAACTGAGACAGGAACCACTGCAAGTAAATCAGTTGGAGGTGTAGCATGAATAGTTCTCAATGGTAGCAGATGGTCTATGTGCACATGAATAAGATGTTGTCTCACTTGCACAGTTTAGGTTAAGGGGCCACGTTTAGCACAGACAGCACCTGGGATCCACAGATGTATTAAATCTCAGAACTTATGAACCAGGATGTTGTCTCCCAGTTGGAATTCCCTCAGTCTTGTGGTACAACAACATACAAGAGATAGGACTATCCTAGATCTAGTATTGACTAACAGGGAAAGGATCTCAGATCTCCAGGTAGAAGGTCACCTGGGGGGCCAGTGACCATCACATGGTATGGTTCAATTTGGCCACTAGAACTAAATCATCCCATTCAAGGCAAAAATATGGGACTTCAGAGGAGCTGACTTTGATAAGATGGCCAACAGAGTTAAGCTAGCCCTGGAAAAATAAATACAAGTGAGGGGGTACAGGCAAAGTGGGCAAGCATAAAGGATGCAATACTTGAAGCAACATCCCATTGTTTTAGACAGAAAAGGAAGTGCAAAAGAAGAAGGAAACCACTTTGGTTCTCAAAAACAGTAGCAGAAAAGCCAGAGCCAAAAGGCTGGACTTCAGGAAATATAAGGGAACGCAACAGGATGAAGATAGGTAGGCATACCAAACTTCCCTAAGGGAAGCAGGAAGACAGTAAGGCAGGCAAAGGCCCAAACCAAGGAAACACTAGCACACACAGTAAAAGAAGGTGACAAGACTTTCTATAGATACATTAGTGAAAGGAGAAAGTCCAGAGAGAGTACTGCTAAGATCAAAGGGGGTAAGGGGGCATGTGAGAAGGAGGAGGACCATGTAAAAGCATCTATCCTAAATAGATACTTCTGCTCTGTATTTACTGAAGACAAGGTAGGGCAGGGCCCACAGCTCAGCACCATGGACACAGGGGGGAGGGTGGTATGCATTAGTCCCTTCACAAAAGAAAGGTTCCTACAAGAGTTTGATAAGCTCAGGGTGGACAACACAATGGAAACTGATGGCATACACCCCAGTGTACTAAAGGAGCTAAGGGTTGAACTAGCAGAGCCATTATCAGAACTGTTTAGTGAGTCTCTGAGCACAGGAGAGGTCCCAGAAGAGTGGAGAAGGGCTCATGTGATCCCACTCCACAAGAGTGGTAGCAGGGAGGAGGCAGACCAGTCAGTCTCAGTAGTGGGCAAGATTATGGAGGCACTCCTTAAGGAAAGGATAGTGCAACACCTGGAATCCATAGGGGCACAGGATCCAAGACAGCATGGGTTTACAAAAGGAAGATCCTGTCAAACTAATCTCATGGATTTCTTTGACTGGGTAACCAGAGTGGTGGACCAAGGGGGAGCAGTTGATGTCTCCTACCTTGACTTCAGCAAAGCTTTCGATACTGTTCCACATAGAAGATTGATTAATAAGCTGGGTAGGCTTGGGGTGGGTCAGACGTTGGTCAACTGGGTGGCAAACTGGTGGACTGGCAGAAAACAGAGAGTGGTGGTAAACGGTATACAGTCAGAAGAGATGCAAGTCACAAGTAGGGTACCTCAGGGATCAGTCATGGGGCTAGTCCTCTTCAATATCTTCATCAGTGACATTGTAGATGGACTGGAGGGTAAGGTTTGTCTGTTTGCAGATGACACCAGGATTTGCAATAGGGTAGATGATCCAGATGGGGTGAGCAGAGTAAGAGGAAATCTGTATAAACTAGCAAAATGATTGGAAGAGTGGCAAATGGGGTTCAACGCAAAGAAGTGCAAGATCATGCACATAGGGAAGAGAAACCCTGAAGTCACCTATAGGCTGGGAGGGGAGTTGCTGGCAGTCACAAGGGAAGAAAGACACTTGGGCATGATCATCACCGATGATCTGAAATCAACCAAGCAGACCACTAAAGCAGTAGGTAAGGCGAGGGGGATGTTGAGGTGTATTAGTAGGGGTATCACAAGTCAGAAGAGGGAGGTAATAATCCCTCTTTACAAGACACTGGTTAGGTCCCATCTGGAGTACTGTGTGTAGCACTGGAGGCCACACCTTCACAAGGACATTAACCAAATTGAGGCAGTCCAGAGAAGGGCAACCAAAATGGTGCAGGGTCTGCATCAGAAAACATATCTGGACAGATTAACAGAGCTCAATATGTATACCCTAGAGCACAGGAGGGAAAGAGGTGATATGATTGAAACATTGAAACATCTTAAGGGCATTAACAAGGTGAAGTTTGAAGTCTGAAGTTTATTGTTCTAGGAATTAATACCTTTGAGCCAAGGCTCTTTTACAAAGGTTCCATGTCATTAAGTACAAAAACATAGTAGACATAGTAAAACAAAAACATAGTAGGTGAAAGAGTCTAACATGTTTCAATATAAGAAAATTATCAGGACAAGAGGGCACAGCACGAGATTAGAGGGAGGCCGATTAAAGGGTAATGTGAGGAAGTTATTTTTCATAGAAAAGGTGGTGGATGCATGGAACGGCCTACCTCAGGAAGTGGTGGATATGAATACAGTGCAGGGCTTCAAACAGGCATGGGATAGGCATAATGGAGCAATACAGATGAGTATGAATAGATAGTCCATTGACAGAACAAAGCCCGATGGCACATTTATAAGGTAGAAAAAGAAATGGGCAGACTGGATGGGCCTTGCGGTTCTTATTTGCCATCAACATGTATGTAGACTTGTCATATGCTCGGCATTGTTGGTGTTGATGTTTCTGGACCGTACAAGAAGGATCCAGTTTCAATAAGTCAAACCTGGTTCGAAATTACCACTTGAGAAAATACTCTGCAGGTGTACATTCCATGATAGTATAAGGAGTATTCCGGTAGGTAAATAGGAACCTGGACAACTTCTGTTTAGTAGAAGAAGCACCGGGGTGCCATCAGCTGCTTGTTTCTTCCAAGCTTTTGTTAAACATCTGGACTGCCTGTTCAGTAGCTTCATTCAAGGCTGGATGATAAGGTGGAGTTAGGATGTTTGTGACCCCATTTTACTGCAGAAAATTTTAAAATTTGTAAGATGTAAACTGGGGACAATATTCAGAGACTAATTCTTGAGGGAGTCCATACAAAGCAAACAAGTTGCATTACAAAGCAATAGTCTTCTGTGCCAAGGTGATGGTGGTTGGCAAAACTTCCAGCCACTTGGAATGACTGTCGATAACTACCAAAAAGTACTGCGTGTCTAGCTCAGCATAGTCTACATGAATTCTTTCCCATGGCACTTTTGCCCATGACTAGGGATGAAGGGGTGCTGTAGGAGGCTGGTTTTGTGCAGACACACAAGAAGGACACATGATTACCAGGTCTTGAATGTCTTGGTCAAGGCCAGGACACCAGAAGTAACTTTACGCTTGAGCCTTCATATGATTTACACCCAGGTGACATTCATAAAGCTCATGCAGTATTTGCTGTGTAAATTTTGGTGGTATAACCAATCTGAGACCCCAGAGAATACAGCTTTGGTCTGTGGATAATTGCTCTCACTTGTCAAAGTAAGGTTTCAGGGATTTGTCTTGAATGTAGTCAGTCCATCCCTTTAAGGTGAAGTCCAAAACTTTTGCAAGCACAGGATCACGCCTGGTTTCAGCAGCAGTATCCTTGCTACCAACAGGTATATGCTCCAGACAGGAAATTTGAAAAACGGAGCTTTCCTCAGTGTCTTCTGGCTTGGCATCACAGGGTAGATGATATAAAGCATGAGCATTGTCATGAATCTGCGACCGCTAGTATTAAATGTTGTAGTCATGGGCTAACAGGTGTAGAGCCCAACATTGCATCCTAAGTGCTGCCACAGTAGGTATTGCAACCTTTGGACCTAGGATAACCAGCAGGGGCTTATGGTCAGTGATAAGGGTAAACTTACGCCCATAGAGGTATTTTTGGAATTTCTTAACCCTAAAAATGATGCTGAGGGCTTCCCATGCTATTTGAGCATAGTTCTGTTCACTGGGTGTGAGTGTCCTTAAGGCAAATGCAATAGGATGTGCTTCCCACTTGTCAATACATGCAATATCACTGCATCTACTCCATAAGGTGAGCCATCACAAGCTATCCTGAGTGGCTTGTTTGGGTCATATCATGGTGTACTAGCCATGTGCTGCTCAACAGTCACTGTTTGGCTGTCTTGAATGCAGTGTTGCACTCTGGCGTTCAGTTCCATTTGGTGTCTTTATGCAGCAAGTCATGTGAAGGCTTAGCACTGTAGACTGATTTGCAGAGAAGCATCTGTAATAGTTCAGTAAGCCCATGAAAGAATGTAATTCCAAAATATTGGAGGGTGCAGGTGCATTTACAATGGCTAATACCTTACTCTCCATTGGGTCCAGACCCTGGGTGTCAATCCGGTATACCAAATATTCTACATAATCCTGCAGGAAGTGACACTTTGCCAGTTTTACTTGCACTCCATAGCGTTCCAACCTGGCTAGAGCTTGGTCTAGCAGTACCAAGTGCTCTTCAGTGGTGGGCGCTACTACCAGAATACCATTCAGAAAACATACCACATGGTCTAGTCCCTGCAGAATTTGATCCATGGCATGCTGAAAATCACTGGAGCAGTTGAGACTCCATAGGCGAGATAATGGTAGCGATAAAGACCTTCATGGGTATTGATGGTACAATAGGGTTTAGAGTCCTGCTCCAATTCCAGTTGTTGGCATGCACAAGACAAATCAATTTTGCCTAAGTACTTGCTTCGAGCTAAGGTAGCAAAAAGATCTTCTGTGTTTGCTAAGGGATATGGCGCTGGTTCAACACAATGATTTACAGTCACTATGTAGCCCCCACACAGTCGTATAGATTTATCCTTCTTCTGGATCACCACTATTGGAGCTGCCCAGTCACTCCATTCCACCCGTGATATGATGCCATGATGTTCTAGCCTTTCCAGTTCTTTCCCCAGGGATTCTTAAGTGCATATGGTAGAGGACATGGATTGTGGAATATGGGAGTAATGCCAGGTCACACCCTGATAGTCACCTTAAGTACTTGTATGGTTACATAGCCTTCTTGAAAAATAGGCTGGTGCTTGTCCTCAATCTTTGTAAGGGCCTCTCTGGATGTGGTAGAAACTTCTTTCAGCACAAAGATCTAGACCCAATTCAAATGGATCTGGAGAAGCCAGTTTCTTCCCAGGAGGGTCGGATGGATACCTTGGACCACAGCTAAGGGTAATGTGGATGTTTTCCCCTCATAGGTGACCAGGACTAGGATCTCTCCTGATACCAGAATCTTATTCCCTGTGTAGGAGGTAAGCTGCAGACTGGACAGCTGGAGTGGGCATCGGCTCAGACAGTCCCTGTAGGCACGCTCTGAAATAAACAAAAGAGATGCTCCAGAGTCTAGTAGCATTTCACTGTGTTGCCTGCTAACTTGAAGGGAATGCAGATTCTGTCCTTTCCACTTTGGGTGGTGTTCACTGTATATGGTGCCGCCGTTCTTTCAGGGGGAGATTCATCATCTGCTGAACTGAAGCTACTGCCAGTCACATACTGTACTCGAGGTGAGCATTGCTTATTCTTGCAGACTCTAGAGATGTGGCCTATCTCGCCACAACTGTGGTAAGTCTCCTGTTTAAATCTGCAAGTATGTTGGGGTGCTTGCCCGCACACTGATATCAGGGTTTGCTAGGTCTGGTATGGTTTCCCTCCCCCCTCCTGGGTTAAGCTGAACTTTGTATTTTGATGGCTGTGCTTCTGTGAGGGTTTGATGCTGTTCAGATCTGGATTTCGTAGATGTAGAGAGGTTGACCATGTGAAAGTCACCCTGGGGACCAGCTGTGTGCTCCATGAACTACTGTGAGTCTTCCCTGGCCAGTTCCATTCCCAACGCAATATGCAGGCTGACTGAAAAATTAAGTCTCTTTCATTGAGGAGTCACTGAAAATAATATTCTTCCAGAAGGCCTCAACAAATCTGTCTCAGAGGGCTTGGTCTAGGAAAGCGTCAAGCTTGCTGGTAGAAGCCAATTTTTTAAGAGCAATAATAAAGTCTGCAAGGCTTTCCCCTGCCTCTTCATTTCGACAGTTGAACTGCAATCGTTCTGTGATGATAATAGGTTCAGGACTATAATGAGCTTTAAGTGTGTCAGTCAGCTGCTGGTAAGTGGGCTCTGTCAACTTCTGGGGGGCAATCAAGCTTTTTAAGGAGGCTATACCTTTTTTGTTGGCAGAGTTGCAAGAAAAACATCCGCTTTCTTAGCATCATCAATGTCATGTTTGCTGCACGCCATCTCTCAAATCTTTCTAAATAGGATTCAAAATCTTCTTTTACTTCATTAAATTCAGGAACATTGCCTATAGTAGGCATTGTGACTACTTAAGCTATGATGTCGGTCAAGAAATGTGCCCACAGTTTAAACCTTTGTTGGCCTTCCTCGTCACCAGTGTGATAAAATGGAACCAGAATGCTTCTGGTGTACTTACTATGTGGGATTCTGAAGAGTGGGCCACAGGCTTACTGGACAAACAGGCTGAGACAGGCTTCTTCTGAATGCTTCTTTTTTTATCTGCTGATGAGGAACAAATACACTAGTACACTGTTCTAGAGCAAATAACTGGAACAACTGGTACAGCTAACACAACTGGTAACTGGAAAGCAGAACAGTTTCCCCCAACAGGCCCTTACTTAATTACTTAGTGGACAGCAGCATGAGGGCCTGGCATCTTACCACTGCAGCGTGGGCTTCCCAGCACTGCATAACTAGAGCGTCCCCTGATATATTGAAACCTCACAATACTACACAGTCCCACACTGAACCCAGCCCTATGGCAAATACAGCTGCGTTACTACAGTAAGTACCAGCGGAAACTCAGCAGAGCTGGTGGGTGAGAGATTTAAAAGGCTGTCAGAAAGCATTTCTTAATGGAGAGAGGTACAGGGGTGCAATAGACTACCAAGAGAGATAGACTGTGCAAAATAAGTGTGGAGGGGTGGGGTTCAAACATGAGTGGGAAAGACTTATAGGGCTAGTACAAATGGTGGTAACATGGGAGGGGGGTAATGAGCAGTGATGGGCCACTAAGGCCCTCACAATCAACTTTAGATAGATATGGCTGGGCTTACATTAAGGGCCACAGGGCCTTTTCGTGCTGACAACGTCTATGTTTCTTGTTATAAAATGGGTGGGAAATGTCCTGCATACTGGCTGGTCTAAAGGATTCTGAAGCCTTGTGTATATTGAATGATATTCAGTAGTTTTGGACTTTCTTCAGTTAACCAGAACACAGGACCTTGACATACACCATTAATGCCTCCCAAAACAATTCATGGTTGCCATTGCAAACATGGCTACCAACTTTACTCACTAAAAAAAAAATTCATCCAGACCCTAGAAATAAAAAAAATCCCTTATAATAAAAAAGTGATAAATTATAATCTCCTCTATGCACATCTACAAATTCAAAAAATATATCACACTGTTTTATTCTCTGGTGTTTCTGTTGCTGACTATGAGAAATCCCCCTTCTGTCCTTTACAGTTTACTAGAGAAATCTTTGCTGCTTACCCTGATACTGGAGGGAGGAAGAATGGGAGATGAGGGAGGGCGATTTAAGTCAACAGTGGTGAGGAGAGGGTCAGAAGAAGGGAAGCAGGGACAAGGGGGCCCAGGCCAGGTAGAACGATTGCCAGGGAAACCAGGTCAGGAGACAAAAGACAAATGGAAGGAGGAGATAGGGACTTGTGAGGGGAGGCAAAGAAGTGGAAAAAGTCATGGAGTGAAAAGGAGAGAACAGGTTACTATGAAGAGAGAGGAGCAGGCATTTGTGAAGGGTCTTCAGAAAATAGTTTTGTACGCTAGAGAGGAAGAAGATGGAGGAGGAAATGATGAAATTAGAGGAGTAATTGATAAATGCCTGGACCAAACCGGAGCGGGGGGAAGTTCCGCTGGGAGAACTGCAACAGGGGCAAAAGGGGGAATAATGTGCAGGAGGAAGAAGAGGAGCTGGAAATGAGAGAAGGAGATGAATGGAAGCAAGCAGGGAGTAAGAGTGGTGGAATCTTAGTGCTGGGGGACTCAATACTAAAAGGAGTCAGGTGGGGTAGCAAGGTGGAGAGGCATAGTCACATTTGGGTGGATGCCATACCAGGAATGACAGCGGAAAGGGTGGGACAATCTGTTCTGAAATATGCTAGAAGGGGTAGGAACAAGCCTCATTTAATTATACATCTTGGGACGAACGATCTGGCTGCACAAGACAGTAGATATAGTCCAGAGGAGGTTCGAGGAACTAGGACAATTATGTGAGGGGGCAGGAAGATCAGCAACTTTTTTGGAGATACTTCCAGTGCCCAATGCAAGCACAACAAGAAAGCTGTGACTAGAGGAATTTAACGGATGGCTAAGAACCTGGTGTTGTGCTAAAGGGTATGGGCTGTTGGGGAGGTGGGGATGGACATGGGAGGACACTAGTCTCTATGCCAAGGACAGACTACACCTGAGTGAGGAGGGAAAGAAAGTGTTGAAACAGAGGATGGAGGAGTACATAGAGGAAGTAGGGAATTTAAACTAAGAGCGGGGGGCAATTGGGCAAGAGACATGCAGAGACCACAAGTTGGAAAACAATATGAGCTTTCCCCCCATAACAGTGACAAAGGACAAATGGCAAGTATTATTGGTGATGCTAGTAAAGGAGGGCAGGATGGGAGGGGGGGAAAGGGTGGAAGGTGGTTACCCTTAATGCTAGGAGTCTTGGGAGGAAAACTACAGAGTTACAGGTGCTCATGGCAGAGGGAGAGGTGGACATTGCAGCCATCACAGAAACATGGGCCACCCAATACAATGACTGGGACCTGTCTGTACCAGGCTACAGGTTATTTTGTAGGGACAGGGTGCTTGGGAAAGGAGGGTGTGTGGCACTATATGTGAAGGAAGGACTGAAGTGTGTAAGGGAGGGAGGGGAGGAGGATAGTACAGAGTCATTTTGGATGCAAATCCAGGATTCCAAGAATAGGATTCTTAGAATTGGAGTGGTGTACAGGCCACCATCTCAGACTGAGGAGTTAGACAGGGAACTAGCGGGACAGATCAGGAGAACCTGTGAGAAGGGCAGTGTGGTGACTGTGGGGGACTTCAACATGCCAGGAGTGGACTGGAGTACCCCAACAACCAGGAACAGAAGGGAGCAGGTACTGCTCGATGCCTTCCACGACAGCTTCCTGCTGCAAATGGTCAGTAAACCAACCAGGTTAGGGAATACCCTTGACCTTGTGCTGGCAAATGGGGACTTTGTGAGACAACTTACAGTGGAGGAACCGCTGTCAGGGAGTGACCACCACTCAGTATGGCTCACATTGGATATGGGCAAGGAAGGAGTGGAATCTGGCACAAGAGTGCTGGAATTCAGGAGGGCCGACTTTGGGAGGATGGGGGAAGTGGTAAAAGGGTACCTGGCCAGAATTCAGTCTAGTATGGACACTAACCAGAGGTGGGAGCTCATAAAGCTGGGGATAGTGGAGGCAACCAAAACCTGCTGCAAGGCCCAGAGCAAGAAGGCTAGGGCTAGAAACCAAGCTGGTTGAGCAAGGAGGTCATGGAAAATGTAAGGAGGAAAAGAGCTGCCTTTAGGAAGTATAAGAAACTGGGAGAGGGGAGGACGGGAGGAGTACTTGATGTAATCGAAGGGGTGACAAGGAGCATTAAGGGAGCCAAGGGCATCTACGGAATTCAGGCTGGCACAAGGCATTAGAGGGAAGAAGGACTTATTTAGGTACATCAGGAGAAAAGGAGCTGTAAGGACCACATAGTAAGGATTAGAAAGGAGTGGGGTTGGGTGGAAGCAGGGTGCGATAAGGCAGAAGCACTAAATGAGTACTTCTGCTCAGTATTTACTAAAGAGAAGAGTGGGTGACACTCAAGGGGGGAGAAATGGCAGAAACAGGAAGGGAAGGGGTGACAGATGGGGAAATCATGGATGGCAGAGTTCGGGAAGGTTTGAAGGCACTGAGGGTGGATAAGGCACCAGGCCCAAATGGCATCCACCCCAGGGTACTGAAGGAGCGGGCAGAGGTCCTTGCAGGACCTTTGGCAGACCTATTTAATGCCTCACTACATTCAGGGTGTGTGCCTCAGGACTGGAGGATGGCTCATGTGGTGCCCCTTCACAAGAGTGGCCCCAAGGATGAACCGGGAAACTACAGATCAGTGAGCCTCACATCCATCGTGGATAAGTTAATGGAGACTATCCTAAAGGAGAGGCTGGTGGCCCTCCTAGAGGCCAAAGGACTACAGGACAGCAGACAGCATGGCTTCATACTGGGCAGATCCTGCCAAACCAATCTGGTGGAGTTTTATGACTGGGTAACTAGGCAACTGGACAGGGGCCATGCAGTGGATGTCCTGTATCTGGACTTCAGTAAGGCATTCGACTCAGTGCTGCATGGAAGGCTGGGAAGTAAGTTAGTAGGCACAAGGGCAGATGCAAAGTTGGTGAGATGGGTAGGGAACTGGCTTCAGGGAAGGCAACAGAGGGTGGTGGTGGGTGGGGAGCTCTCACACTCAAGGGTAGTGACGAGCGGTGTTCCACAAGGCCCGGTGTTGGGACCAGTGTTGTTTGGGATATTCATTGCAGACATATCATTGGACATCAAGAGCAAGATCAGTCTGTTTGCTGATGATACCAAGGTAGGAGCAGTGGTGGATGACCTGGGGGGTGGCAGGGGTTGCAGGATGATATGGCAAAGCTTGAAACCTGGTCAGACACCTGGCAACTGGGGTTTAATGCCAAAAAGTGCAAGGTGACGCATTTTGGAATGAAGAACCAAGGAAGAGTTACCAGCTGGGAGGAGTGCAGCTAGCCCAGACAGAGGAGGAGAAGGATCTGGGGGTACTCATTACAGGGTCAATAAACAACTCGGCACAATGTAGAAGGCAGCTGCAAAGGCCAGCAAAATACTGGGTTGTATTGCAAGGGGTATATCCTCGAGGAGGGAGGAGGTGATTCTGCCACTGTATAGGTCATTAGTTAGACCGCACCTGGAGTACTGCCTGCAGTACTGGCGCCTGTATCTGAAGAGGGTCATTAAGTTACTGAAGGGGGTGCAGCGCAGGGTGACAAAGATGATCAAGGGGCTGGGGGACTTATCACATGAGATGAGGCTGAGGGAGTTGAACATGTACTCACTGGAGGAGAGGAGGGACGGGGGGACATGATTGAAACCTTTAAGTACATGAAAGGAATAAACAAGACAGGTACAGAGGGGCTGTTCAAAGTAAGGGAGGGGAGGGACACCAGGGGCCATGATATGAGACTGGAGGGAGGAAGATTCAGGAGGGAGATGAGGAGACACTTTTTTACAGAGAGGGTGGTGGCTGGGTGGAATGCATTACTTGCAGAACTGGTATCCAGTAGAACAGTGGACTGCTTCAAAAGGGGATGGGACAGGGCAAGGGGGAGGGTCAATGAAGGGGAAGGGTGGAAGGGAGGGGCAGCTGCAGAATAAGGAGTACTAGCTGCACATTCGAGCAGACTTGATAGACCTCTAGGCCTTTATCTGCTGGCAAATTTCGTATGTTCGCAAATAAAATTGAGTCTCCAGCTCCATATGAGGCCTTCTGGTGTGTGTGTTCGTGTGTGTGTGTGTGGTTGAGTGTGTGTGTGTGTGTGTGTGTGTGTATTTGTAGAGGTGAACATTCTTCCAGTAGAACTCTGCAGAATTTTGACTTCTTGTAGTCCGTGATAAACAGACATTCTATCTATTAAAGGTGGAAAGACAGATGGCCGATAAATGGGGAAGAACTATATTTTACTAGTTACTGTTAACAAAAGAAAATACCTGATTTAAAAAAAATAAAGTTGTCATTTTTTGTTTCTACATAACAGCCTCATCCTACCAGCAGAGTGCAGGTTTTTTTTCACCAGTATGAGCCATATTGAGACAGGCCTTCTGACTCAGATCTCCAATAGTTAATAAGGGATACAAGCTCAAAGGGTAGAAATAAAATGATCTAGAATAGTCTGTGAGAGGACATGAAAGGAATTTGGAGCTTGAAAGTAAGCAGCGGGAGCAGCCAGCCAGACCAAGATATGGGAACCCAACTGATTGGAGTGGGACCACCAGGAGGGTATTTGGTTGGGGGGGGGGATTCCTCCTCAAAGAAAGCACCCTGATGGCTGGTGGGCCTGAGGACAGTCTCCCTGAAGCCTCAAAGGGAGACCCAGCTTGTGGGTAGAATCGGGAGAACACCAATGATATGGAAAAGGCATACAAAGATACCCTCAGTGTGCCCAGAGATAAAGATGCTGTTGTCAAGATAAAAGATTATGCTTGTTCAGCAGAGCCTGTGATGTTCTGAGGGCATGAGGCCCCAGGTTGTGAACACTCCATCACCCTAATGGGCATGGGAGTGGTCACCTAATGGCTTAAGTGTAGCCAGTGAGGAAATAGCTGAGTGCAGGAGCTCAAGCTGTTCCCTGAGGAGAGACTTATGTTGGTCGGGACCCAAAGCTAGCCAAGCACTGTGCCCCACAAGATCTTAACCTCCAATAAGTAAATATTTATGTTACTGCCAGCATTCTGAGTAGGAGAGCATAAAAGGAAAAGATAATGTCCTCTATTCACGAACACAGCTCAGTTACGCTCAGAAGGAGTGTACCTGAGCTGCGTTGTCCCATACACTCAGTGTCATGCAAATCTGGCCATATTCATGGACATGAGCTGCACATCATCAGTGCTGCCTCCACCCAAGTAGCAGCATGGGTGCATGGCAGTGCCAGTATGGTGATCAGTCATGGCTATCCAATTAGATGGCCCGGCTGCCGTGTGACTGGATCCCACTCAACATGGTGTGGTGGGGTTCTGGGATATGGCTGGTTCTCAAGGGACCATTATATCCTTAAAGACATCGGCTGTTGAGCGCATTGCTATGGATTTACCCCTGGCCTTCCTGATATGCTCCAAGGGACTGGAGTAGTGGATAAGGATGGCAGCACAATGTCTGCCACCCTGTGTGGCCAGTGGGAGGGGATGCATAGGAAGCTACTACAGGGTTCCTGGTTACATAACTGGAGCCCCCTCTGTGGATGCCCCAGATGTGGAACTGCCATTGAGTGCATGGTGCATAGCCATGGCATGCCCCAACCACCCTCCATCCCAGGTGATGTGTGTAGCCTGCATTTGGTGCAGGTCAGTGGTGTGGGAGTGGTATGGAACCCTCATTGTACATGTGCGGAGTTTTCCGCACCACCTCCACTGAATGGCAGATCATCTTAATGAAGCCTATACACCACGTATCTAGAGCACATAGGATTCATGAATAGAGGCCTTGAGATTAAGATATTTATGATCACAAAGCATGTTGTGAATTCAGAGATGTTATGCAAGGGGAGTAGCTGGGTTGTGGCCTAGGTTTCCCCAGGGGAGTGTTGGATGGAGGTTATTTGCTGGCAGAGCATCAAGGCCCACAGTTGCTTTACTTCCAGTATACAATATGAATTAATGCCTCCCTGCTTTTAACAGCATTATACCCCAAGGGGGAGAACTCAGCGATACAGGTCTACACAATCTGAAATTCATTCAAAATAGAGAGAGAAAGTCCCAGCAGTCCCATACATTGCTGGATAAATAAATTGCCTGCTAGGAAAAGCAATCATGTACACAGCAAAGGAGTGGGATGGGGTGAACATACAGTTTGTAAATGATAAAGGTTCTCTCCTTGTCATGGCCCTGATGCCTGCTGGGCTGTACAGCGATTTAAGGGCTATACATAGGACATTGTCTAAAATATCTGTGGTTGGGGGGAAGAAGTATTACCTGATAGTAAACTGAAATATGGTCTCTGGATCGGTTGTTGCTTCTTTCATTTCTTTATTTTTTATATTTCTTTACTGGACTATTTGTTTATTTAATCTTTGCTGGGCTAATGGGATAATTTTTCTTTTATATCCTCATACATACATGCATGCATACATACATAAATACATACATACATACATACATATGTAGGGGGACAACAGCATTGATATATGAAATTCCTCCCTCCCACCAGTTTAAAGGGAATACCCTGTTGCCCCATTTTCTTCAAAGTACTTGTCAAGTCTGAGCTTATAGGGTAAATGCAATGGGGCAGCAACAGATAAATAATTTATATATAAATGAGTTGTGTTGACCCAATTGCCCTCATGAGTGGTGGAGCCAAACATAGCCACAAGTGATGTGGCAATAGAAAACACAATGAGTTTGATCAGGGTGAGTTAAACAATATTTAGTTTCCCCTTGACCTTTCATCTTTGTGCATCTTGATGCTATGCACTTGGTCTGATGGTGCTATCCCTTCTAGATACATGAATGCTGAAATCATGTCTTCCCTGAATCTTCTCCTTTTCATGGCAACAATCACAGTTCTGCCAGTCAGTCCTCATAGCCCAGTTTCTCCAAGCCATCAACCAGCTTGGTCACTCTCCTCTGTGCCATCTATATTGTGGGAATATCCTTCCTCAGATGCGGGGCCAGAACTGCACACAAGTACTCAGTATGAGGATGGGCCAGTTATCTGTATATAGGGTATATGTGATGTGTGTCTATGAGTTATGGAATTTATCTTCATGAGTGGTCAGTGACCTTTGGACCCTTATAAGTGGTGAATCCATGAATGAGGGGACAAAAGGTCACTGACCTCAAATGAAGATAAGTTCCATATCTCATAGACACACATCATCTGCAGTTTATACAGTAGACATTATGATTAGTGTTATGAATAAAGACTGCAAAAAGGAAAAGTTCTGCCATTTTATTTATTTATTTATTTTTATTAGTTTTCTTTACCAACAAGGTACACTTCAAGTCTGGTTACAGTCTTTGACATCAATCTTGTGTACAATTGGTCAATCACTAGTCAATGCTTTTGGGAGTGAATGATTACAAATAAAAAAATGTTTTAGTTTACCTCTGTAAACCAAATTGTTAATACAGTAAGTTATTCAGTAATTCTGGTGTTGTTAAAAATGTGCTATATTCTAACCACATTTTATTGAAAACTTCATATCTATCTGTTAATATATAATGAATTTGTTTCATTTTATAGGTTTGATTCATCATGTTAAGCCAGCTTTTATAACCTGGAGGTGTATATTCTTTCCATTTCAATAATATGCATTTATGGTCATTAATAATTCCAATGGTAATCAATTTTTTTTGCCCATTTTCTAGTTCTGTAAATAATGTTGTAGTAAGCAACACATTTTCTGCATTCTTTATTAGCCTAATTTTAGTAATTGTTACAACTTGAATCTCTTATTTTCTGCCAATATATATTCCGTTTCCCACATTCGACTAGCACATGTTCTAATGTTCCTTCTTCTTTTTTACATCTCTGGCAGAAAGATGAGATGTTAAGGTTGAATATATTCGAACGATGGGTGTATAGTAGGTGTGATGCATAAAATTAAAGTAAATCTGTATTCATTTTGTTGATAGTCCCAACTGTTTAAGGTTTATTATTTTTCGAAATTTTCTTCTGTGATCTGTTTATTTTTTCCTCCCATTTTAATTTTAATGTTTGTAAGTTTTGAGTTTGGTTTATTTGCATTATATTGTAAACTTTTGATATAAGTTTACTATTATTTGGGATTAGTAATTCCCTTTCTAATAAGTTATTTGAGGTGGTTCATTCATATTCCCACTTCTTTGGATACAATCTCTTACTTGAAGATATCATAAAACAGTGTACTGGGTAATTTATATGTACCCTTAATTGTTTTAAAGTCTGCAAATCAGTTTTGATTATATAATTGATGTAATTCTTTGATGCCACTTTGATGCCATATATTAAAGCCTTGGTCCTGTGTGGAGGGCAGAAAATTACCATTTAAATATATTGGTTCGAATGGAGGTACTTTATTTTTGAGTCCTAGCCTATTATTATATTTTTCCAAATTTCACAGGTTGCTTTTGTTGATATACATATATTTCTAATATTTTTAATATAGGTGCCTGCATATATAATATGCTTAATATTTTAATATGGAGTACTATCTGCTTCTATTTAACAGGCTTCTTTATATTTATCTTGACTTGAACCATTCATGTACTGTATAATTGAGATATTAGCTGCTTGATAATAATTTTAGTAGATTTGGAAGTGATAACCCATCAGAATCTTTATCATTGTATAATGTATCTATTTTTAGACAAGTTTTTTTACCTTTCCAGAGACATTATTTAATTCTTTTTTTGAAAAAGTTAGTATGTATTATTATGGGTAATGTTTGAAATAGAAACAGAAATTTGGGCAGTGTATTTATTTTATAAATATTAACCCTTCCAATAAGTGTTATTGGTAATGTTTCCCACTTATTAAAGTCTAACTGTACTTTATGATTGGATCAAAATTGTTATTATATGCAGCTGAATTATAATTGTCTAATATTACGCCTAAGTATTTTAATTAATGAACCTTTTTTATGCTAGGGACTATTGTAAATGGGTCAGAGTGTTTTTTAGATTCTAAAAGCTCTGTTTTCCCCCAATTAATCATATATCCTGATATAGTTCTAAAAATGACTAATATTTTATTTAATTTCAAAATGATTTTTATTTTATTTAATTCAGTATATATTCGATTTAGGTTATGCGTGTATATTAATGTATCGTCAGCATAAAGTCCTATTTTATGTTCTATATGATTTATTTTGAATCTATGTATATCCTTATTGCCTCTTATGTAAATTGCTAGGGGTTCTATGGTTACTGCAGAAATGAATGGCGATAGAGAGAAGCCTTGTCTAACCCCCCTGTTTACGTTTATAGTGTTTGATTCTTCGGTATTAGTGACTGCTTTAGCAGTGTTTTTGTATATAGTATTTCTATCAAGGAGGTAAAGTTAGGTCCAAATTTAATTTCTTTAAACAAGTTTTTAATACAGTCCCATTCTACTCTACCGAATGCTTTTTCAGCATCTAATGATAAAATGGAGAAGTTACCATCTTTAAATTTATCTGTTAAGTTTATTGTTTGTCTTATGTTTGTATTTAGTTGTCTTTTTTATGAACCCATTCTGATCCATGTGAATAATCTCAGGCAGTACATAATTTAATCTATTTACCAGTATTTTAGTTAGTATCTTGCCATCTGTATTGGTCAGTGATATAGGTCTATATGTGGAAGTTAATAATGGAGTTTTATCTTTTTTTACGTAGTAGGATTGTGACTTCTGTTGTTGATAGGTTCAATGTTTTAAGAGAACAAATGTTTTTGTATAGTATTTTTTGGGTAAGAATTTTAATATGCTCTTTATAAAAAATTTATTGGGATACTGTCTGGATCGGGGGCTTTTCCTATCAGAAGGATTTCTATTGCATTTGCTATTTCATGTTCAGTTATTTCTTATTTTAACAAATAATTGTGCTCATTTTGTACTTGTGGTAGGTCTATTTTATCTAGGAAATTATATATATATCTGTACAATCTTGGGCCCTTTCTGAGGTGTATAATTTGTTATAGTATTTTTTGAATTCCATATTTATTAGGTTAGGTTCATAAATAAGTTCTCCTTGCACATTTTGTATTTTGTGTATTGCATTTGATTCTTTGTCCTTTTTTATTTGCCAGGCTAGTATTTTATCTGCTTTGTCCCCTTTTACATAATATTTAGATTTGGTTCTATTTATCTGTTTTTTGGCTTCCTCTGTAGTTAGTTTGTAATATTGGTCTCTTAAGGCCATTAATTACTAAAATACAATGGGGGGTCTGTGTTTCATTATGTTGGTTTTGTTTTTGTTCTATTTTATTTTCTGTTTCTTGTATTTTATATTTACTCTCCTGCTTTTTTCTAATATTATGTGCCACAGTTATACCTCTGATATAAGCTTTGTATATGTCCCATATGTTTATTGCTGAAGTTTCATTAGTGCTATTATTTTGAAAAAACTTGCTAGTTTCTAATATTATTTTTTCATTATATTTCTTATTCTTAAGTAAGTTAGCATCTAGTTTGAAAGTGTATTTTGAAAAAAAAATCTTCATTCTTATTAACATAATTGTTGGTGCGTGCTCAGAGATATTAATACTTCTTTATTTAATCTCCTCCAGATTATAAACTATAGCATTATAGATTAATAATAAATTTATTCTGGAATATGTTTGATGTTTTGGTGAGAAATATGAGTAAATAGTGTCATTGGGGTGGGCATGCCTCCATGGTTTCATCAAATTAAAATCTTTCATAAAATGTTTTATTTTTAGAGCTGCCGATATAATTTGAGTGTTAACATTTGAGAATTTACTTAATATAGGGTCTAACACTAGATTAAAATCTACACCTATTATTAATGGAGATCCAAAGCTAGCGGCTGAGAGAAGCAAGTCAGTATAGAATGATGGGGAATTTTCATTAGCGCCATATACATTTATCAAAGTTATCAAATAATGGTTTTTACAAATCTCGCAAATGATGTATCTGCCTTTTTATCTATTATTTTTCTTCATATTGTTATATCCATATTCCTTTTAAAAAACATGACCACCCCTCTTGCATTTGTGCTAAGGGTAGCATTAATTCCTTGTCCCCATTTATTTGAATAGAAATTGAATTCATTATTCATTAAATGTGATTCCTGTAGAAATACATTATTAGCACCTTGCTTATCTATATAATTGAAAATTAGTTTTACTTTTAATTCTGTTTCCCATCCCTTTTATATTCCAAGTCAAAATTTTTTACAGATCAGCCATAGCATTCAGTATATAAAGTGCGTATACAAAATAAAGCTTGATTTTTAATACATAAATCTATAATATTTTCTGTACATCCCTTGTAAACATTTTTCATACAGTAAGAAATAATATATTCCCTTTATACTTCCCACAGTGTACTTTTTTTCTTATCTCGGGTACCTTGCCTTATGGTTTCTAAGATGATTATGAAAAAGTAAACTTTTTTGCTAATTTCTCCATTCTAAGTTCCCCCTCCCCACTCTCCCCCAAGGCCCTATCTCCCCACAGCAAATGTACTATCTAACATAACAATATCATTTTGATATGTAACTTATTTTTTCTATTTGCTGTGGGACTCCCCTGCCCTTTGGATCAATTGCAATGGTCATGAAAGAGGAGACACAGTGCTGCATTGGGGCCGATCCCCATGCCCACTCCTCTTCTTCCTTTTTAAGGGTGGGCACTGATTATAGATTCAGAACTTTATGCTCGCTTAAACTTTTTTCCCCTTTATTTTTTATTTATTTATTTAAAAAAATGTTTAAGCAAGGTCAGTGTCCCCCGAGTTGCCTCCCATTACATAAACTATCTAGAATTTACTTAGTCTAAGTTTTAACAATATGAAGTGTAATTTTTTTAGATAATCTCATTCATTTACTATCTTGTGTGAGGCTTGTTTACTCCCCACCCCATCTCTCCACCCCCTTATTTTAAGGCCATAACATTGCATTTATATTTATATTATTTTCTGTTTTTGTAAACCATTTTAATTTTTCAATCCGTTATTTATCGGATATAACTTGTCAGTCTATGTCTCATTATGTCCTGTTTTTATTCTGGAGGGGGTCTTTATGTTACTCCACACTAAATGTGTTCACTTGATATTGTGATTTAATGTATTGTTCCACTTGTTTGGGATCTGTAAAAAAGCGCATCTTGCCACGCCAAAAGAATCTTAATTTGGCTGGTGGTAATAAACTGCATTTAATGCCCATCTCATACAACATGGCTTTGGATTTGTCAATGGCTTTTCTTGATTGAACAGTTTCTGAGCTGAAGACTGGAAGTACTGAGAATTTTACCGGCTCTGCCTGAAGGCCCTTTCCAAGTCTTGTTTTTGTAAAATTCTTTCTCTATCGTGATAGTTGTGGGGCCTTAAGTACACTGGTCTTGCAGCCACACAAGTAGTGGTGGTGTGGAGGGGGTTTTGTTTTCCAATTCTTCCAGCTCGGTGAGCTCTAGCAACTGAAATCTTTTCTTCTGGATACTTTAATCCCATAGCATTTGAAATCAATTTTTCAAAGTAAGGTGCCAGATCCCCCCTGCCCTCCAGGCCTTCTGGTATGTTTAATAGTCTCAGATTATATCTTCTGTGTCTGTCTTCCTGGTTAATCACTTTTACTTGCAGATCTTGTCATTGTTTTTTAATTTCTGTCATTTGTTTCTGCATGGGGGTCACTACATCTTCAATACTGCTAACTCGCTGCTTCACCTCGGTAGTTCTTGTGGTCAAGTCCTCAAGTTTTTGTGAAATATTATTTATTGATTTATTTAAATTTGAGAAAGCAGCAGCCATTTTGTCAAAACCCTCTTTAACGTCTTCCTGAATTTCTTTCTTAAGAGTCAGTAGCATCTCTGCCTGGGAGATTGTCTCAGGTATTTGAATGGTTTTATATTGGGCTTGTATTGTGGCAGTTGTGACTGCTGTTCTATCTGTATCTCCATATTTAGCCTGATTGTTTATAATGGGGGGTCAGATAGTTTCAGAGGTGGGCTGGGGGTACTTTTCTGAGGGTAGTAAACATTGATGAACTGTTTAAGATGTTGGTGTTATCATCTCTGAAGGCTTGGTGATCGGTATCACTCTGTCTGTATCCTGCGATTCCACAGTGCCAAATACATGTTGAATTAGTGTTGCTGTATCCGAAATGTCACTAACCTTTTTGCCGCTTGTCCTTCTGGTGTCGTTGCCTGGATTGCCGTTGCTCTGCGAGACAGGCTCAGTTGGTGTTAGCCCCGCATCGATAATTCCAGTTTTTCTGTGGTCTTCAGGGTTATCTGGCTCTGGAACATTGAAAAATACATTTTATTCTGAGTTTGCCTCTTGCAATGCTTTTGACGAAGAAGCTATCTGCATATTTTCTACTATTTCCTTTACTTCTGGAGTTGTAGGAATTGGTGTTAGCAGTTGTGGGATTGGTAGCAAACTTTTGTCCATTATTGGCAGAAACTGAAGGGTTCTTTGTTGCAGTCGAGTATGTGATGTGCAGGAACGTAATGTTGCTATGCCCGCATCTTCAGTAAGGTCTTGTCCTTGGATATTCTGTGGCTCTTTTCTTTCCTAAGCTCTATAGTGCGCTTCAGGATGGCACCAGGTTCACTCAGCTTCTTTGTTCTGTGCACCAATTTTGACATGCCGGAGCTCCAACCTGTTGCGGGATTGCTCCTAGGTATGTAAACCTTTCAAAATTGTCTCAGCTGATGATAGATTACACAGTTTTTCTCCTTGTTTGCAGGTTGTGAAGTGAGCTGTTGTAATTTTTTTTAGTGCATTTATAAGTTAGAACTAATTCTAAAAAGGAGAGGTAAGTGAGCTCACTCCAACCCACCGCACCCTCAAGCAGCCATCTTGGATCCTGAGGCCACTGACAGACACCTTGATGCCATTTTCAAGCATAGGTCCACTGTCTTCCCTCACCAGCCCCGCATCAGATCAACAACAAATTCACAAACCCCACTCAACTGGATCCTAAAGGGAACTGACATGTCTGTGGTTTCCCTTTCTTGCTATTTTATTTTTCAAACCGTGGTCTTTATGGCTTTGTTCTCTCTTTGCAGTTTGTTTTTTGGATGGGTTGCTTGATGTGTTAAGTTTGGAAGGACATGTTTTATTTTCTGAGTAACTTTTTTTTGAAGATAGTGAGGATTTTGAATGAAGTATAGCTGCTGCATGGTTCACTGAATGAATTAGTTGTGCTGATTTGTGCTTTGTAACAGCGTGAGGGAAAGCACTCAGAAATAACTTTTTTCTATGACATACTGTAGTATGATGATAAATAAAATGATGTACCCTACTAGCAGGATAAAAAATGTACAGTATCTAGCTAGCTAGGGTTCTGTGGCATTTATAGCATTGTGTATCTTTTTTACAGAATGCTAATGTATATTGTATAAAAAGGCATTAGAACATGCCTAGACATGCTTATAATGTTTCTACCAATGCATACCATGATCTTGTTTGCCTTGTTAGCTGCTGCTCCCATTTAAAACAGCTGCTGATCAGTACTCCCAAGTCTCTTTGCTGTTTGTTTTTCCAATTGTTTAACCAGGAGAGATGCACTAAGCTGAAATCTTGTTTACAGGTGCAACCTGGGAGCACAGGGAAGTTAGGTGACTTGCTTAGGGTCACACAGTATGCAAGTGGGGGCAGTGGGATTCAAACCCAGGTCTGTAGCTCAGATCCTTAAACCTCTGCACTATACTGCCTCCCTTAGTTTGATTTCTGTAATATCTATATCATTTACAGTAGGTAGTGTTTTGCATTCATGTTCTGTTTTCCTAAATGCATCTCCTTGCATTTCTTAACATTGAACAGTTATCTGCTGTTTTGTTGCTCTGTTTTCAAACTCGTCTAGATCTTTTTTACATTTTGTTTGTCTCCTGGTGTGATGCATCTACTCTTCCCAGCTTAGTGTCATCAGCAAAGATGGTGATCCAGCTACTAGAACCCCCTCAGATAAATTATGAATATATTGAACAATGTTATGTACTGTAGGTCTCAGAACCAACACCTGTGGAACCTCACTAGCCACCTATTTTCATATCTATTGTTTACTATTAAGTATGATTCTTTGCCTCCTATCATTAATTCAGTTTTGAACCCATTTCAGCTCCGCCCCAGTATAGCTAAGTTGTCTAGTTTAGGAACTAGCCTACTGTGTGGAACAGTTTCAAATGCTTTGCTGAACTCCAGGTACACAACACTTATAGGATTTCCAATTCCTTAATGACAGTTTCACAAAAAGCAATTAACATTTTATTCTGCATGATTTCCCTTTACTGAATCCACATTGGGTCACTGAATCAAAGTTGTTGTTTTATTAGCGTTTGACAATTTTGTTTTTATTATGACTGCCTCCAGCAGTTTAGCCTGTATTGATGTCAAGCTGACTGGTCTATAGTTACTTTGTTCTGCCTTGGAGCCTTTTTTTAAATATTGGTAACACATAGCCACTCTCCAGTTATTAGGAATGTACAGTACACAGTTCTGATGGACTCAGCGAATATAATTGCCAATGATATGGATAACGGCTTAGAAAACTCCTTGAGGATCTTTGGAGTCATTCCATCCAATTCCATTGCCTCATTTGCATTTACCATATTTAGTAATTTTTCAGCTTTGTCAAGCATTATGGGCAATGTATGTCTTGTAGAGTGCCCTTTCATTCTCCCTGGAATAACATCTCACTATCTGCTTTCACTCCATCCCATTCCTCTGTGAATACTGAAGTGACTTATGCATTCAGGCATTCTACCATCCGTCTGTCATTTGAAATGATGTCACCTGTGTTCTGATCCTTAAGAGGACCATCAGTATTTGGTATGTTGCTCTTCTCATTCATGTATTGGAATAATGTATATTATTGGATTTGGTCATAAGTGCCACTGTACTATATCAGTTCCCATATGACTGGTTTTGCTGCTCTGATTCTGAGTTTGGGAATCAGGTGATCAATCAGCACTGGATTTAATCATTATAACATTGAATCTAGTGTTACTTGATCCCTAGTGGTTGCTTTAAAAGACTGCATCAGGTATCAGTCTCCCACAAGATCCAGAACTTGCCTGTTGTGCTTGGACTTAACTGTTCCCTCTTCTTAGTTTATATCTGAGTAGTTGAAGGCACCCCTGAGAAGCATACTTCCCTTGGTTGCTGTTTTCATGATTATTTCATGAAGTTTAAGGTCCTGTTCTCTTTATGGTCAGTTGGTCTGTTGCTTAGACTGATTATAACCATTGTTCCTGTTCCATTAGATACCCTTAGCCAGAAAGTTTCCATATCTTCCATGCAGAGGTCCTGTACTTCAGTCACTTCAAAATGAGTAGTGATGTACAGCACCAGCCAACATCTCTTTTCACCTGTTCTATTTTTTCTGAATAGTTTGTAGTTGACAATCTTCATTCCTCAGAGGACATTCTCATCCCAACATGTCTCTGTTATTCCTAGTATGTCCAGTTCCTCCATAGTGATCAATGTCAGCAGTTCAACCTATTTGCTCCTTAGGCACCGTGCATTTGTGTACATACCCTTCTGGTTCCTGGCTGATTTCTTCTTCTGCTTCTCAGGGTCTTCTGCTTCATTGTTCATCTTGTATGTCTCCTGTTTTGAGATAATTTCCCTAGAGGTGTTCCTTCTATTTGTTACTATTTTCTTTGTGGCTTTAATAGTCTCCTCCTGTGACCCTCCCTTCCTTTCCAACAGTTTAAATCCTTCTCTATGATTATGTTGATGCAGTTCCCAATAATTTTAGCTCTTTTTCATGTTTATTGAAGTCCATCTGTTTTGAAAATATATTTCCTTTCATCAAATGTAACCCAGTCTGTAAGGGACCTGAATCCCTCTTCCATATAAGAGGACCAGATCCAAGCATTTATCCTCTGAATCTTGCCATGCATCTTTGGTCCTCAAACTGTGCAGTATTTCTGTGAAGATGGCACACTCTTTTCTTTCTTTAACCTTCCTGACAAGAATAATGAAACATTTTTTGCTTTGTTCTTTCTTCTTGCCACTGGTGTCGTCTGTTCCAACATGTATCACAACCAGGGGTTGATCCCCAAAGGGCTCCAAACCGTCCATCTACTTTTTTCAGTTACATGCTTAATTCTGCTCCAAGTAGACAGCAGAATCAAAGAAAAAAGACATCTGAATCCATTGTTTTCTATATCTCTTCAGCACATTTTAGATCCATGAACTTCAAGGTTGAATCTCCTATGACAATTGTCTTCCTGTGCTTTGTTTCATTCATTAATATTTGGATTTTGATGCCTGGCTAATAGTGTGCTTCCCTTGCTATTGATTACATCCCAGTTAGTGTACTTGTTCCTTTTAACTGCTTTGTGCCATGAGTCTCCTTCACAAAGACTCGTTCTTTCTGGCATACACCTGCTACTGCATCTTTTAATTTTCTGTTCCATTTTTATATTGCTTTCTCTGTCACCCTTATTGTTGTTATTTATGTTTAGAGCTGGGCAAGCCAGAGTAGGTTCGAGCCTGGCTCAAGCTTAGTGCCTGGCTTGGCTCGACTTCTATAAGCAATTAAAAGCCAAGGTCAAGCCAAGCCAATCATGGTCAAATAAAGCATTTTTTGTCAGCCTGAGCAGTTAGTGCACTGTCTGAAACATTTAGTTCCTATGTGAAAACAGCCTGCAGTAGCCAGGGCTCAGCTGGTATTTTGGCTTGTAAAGTCAAGCCAGGTTCTTGGTTCAGCTCTGGCTTAGCTCTAGGTGAAAAAATCCTGGCTTGCCCACCTTCATTTATGTTTCTCTCAGTGCCATTTTTAATTGTATCTTTCTGTGTATGATTCTACTTTAGCTTTTCTTTCCGGCAGAGCAATTCTGTCCTTTAGATGTTCAACAACAATACACTTTTCACAGGCCCTGTCTGAGTCTTCTGTGTCTCTCAATGTCTACATTTGACAGATTCTACTGTCATTTAGTTTCTTCATTGTAGCTTTGGCAATGATGACTAGGAAGTTTCAGCCGTGTAATTGTAATATCCATTCCTCTGAGTATTAATTTGTCCCACAAACCAATAAGCTTGTGCCAGCAGTCTTCCGGGAGAAATTCTGGAGGATGCAGTGTTGTCCCATCTGCAGGCAGCTCTCTGGGCTGAGGGGGGAGGTTGCTCATCTCCAGGCTGAGTTGCCCAGGATTTGTGGGACCTCCTCTTCCATCCAGGGACCACCAGGGCCACTGCAGTTGCCTCAGAGGTTGCCAAGAAAGAGGAGCGGTTGGACCACAGTGGGCTCAGGGAGGGTGAGGGTGGTGGAATAGAAGCTCATCCCTCCAGTTGTACCTCTCCACAATTCCTATGTCATTCTGACAAAGTGTGGTTCCTCTATGGAGGCACCCACAGTGGAGACCAAGGAGGATGCGGGGAACCTCCACAAAGGAGACCCACAGGAGGGCGGCATGGGACCCCACAGGAGAAGGAAACAACTCCTGGTGGGGGACTCCATTGTTAGGAAGGTAGAACTGGGGGAGGAAGGGGAGAGGGAGGTAAGGTGCCTACCTGGTGCCATGGCTTGGAGGGACAGGGAGCGATTCCTCAGGATTGCCAGAGCAGCTTCACAGGGTAGGGAGTTGGATGTCATTGTCCACCTAGGGACAAATTACCTGGCTAAGAAAGGGATCAGAGCAGTGCAGGAAGAGTTTGTGGAATTGGGGAGGGGCCTTAGACAAGTAGCACACATGGTAACCTTCTCGGAGGTGCTGCCTGTCTATGGCATATGAGAGGCTAGGGTGCTCCACACCATGGGATTCAATCAGTGGTTGAAAAACTGGTGCAGAGCTCAGGGATTTGGCTTTATTGGGGACTGGGGGTCCACCTGGAGTGATGCAAGGCTATACTGGCATGATGGGCTGCATCTGTCCAGGAGGGAAACCAGGATCCTAGGTGATAGGTTTAAATGCTTCATTGGCAAGTATTTAAACTAGCCAAGGGGGAAGGCACTGAAAAGGAGCAGGGAAATCATAGCCCACCAAAAAATGTCATGGTAGTAAGTGCAGTAAACACCAACACAGAGATGTTGATAGGGAGAAGGGCAGGGGTAAATGGAGAAAGTGACAAAGGCAAGAAGGACAGGGATGGGGCAAAAAGGAGTAAGGCCATCAGAAATGGAGGATAATGAGTACCAGTGCCCATAGCCTGGGCAACAAGCTCCCTGAATTGGTGGCCTTGATGGAAGAGGGATGCCTGGATATCATAGCAGTCACAGAAACATTGTACACAGAGAACCATGACTGGGATGTTAACATACCAGGATACGTAACTCACAGGAGACACGGGGGGTAGAAAAGGGGGAGGAGTAGCTCTCTATGTAAAGGAAGGGATAAAAGCAACTGAACAAAAGATTAAACAGGGAGGAGAGGAGGCACTGTGGGTCATCTTGGAGACTGGAAGTGGCACCACAATCCGCGCAGGGGTTGTATACAGACCCCCCGGTCAGGGGGAGGGAATGGACAAGGACATGATAGAAGGCATTCTTAGGATGGCAGTAAAAGGGGAGATGCTGTTGATGGGAGACCTGAATATGCCAGATGTTAACTGGAGCACACTTGATGCAGCCACATCCAAGAGCAGGGCCGTTCTCGATGCCCTACAGGTGGCATGCCTCAGACAGCTAGTTTTGGAGCCCACTCATGAGGGAGCAATCTTAGACCTCGCATTCTCAAATGGGGACAGTGAGAAGATCTCAGATCTAGAAGTGGGTTGCCATCTGGGAACAAGTGACCATCAAACAGTGTTGTTCACGTTAAACTCAGCTACAGAGTCAAGCCATACAAAAGTGAGGGTACCGGACATCAGGAGGTCTGACTTTGGCAAGATGGGAGAGTGCCTCAGAAAAGCACTAGAAAACAGGCTAGAAGGAGGGGTGAAGCAACAATGGGGAATCATCAAAACTGCCATCACAGAGACAACAAGCCTTTATGTGAAGCAAATAAACAAATCAAAATGAAAGAAAAGCCACTATGGTTCTCAAAAGAGGTGGCGGGGAAAGTCAGGGAGAAAAAGATAGCATTCAGGAAGTATAAGGAAACACAGAAGGAGCAGGACAGAAAGCTATACCAGTTAAGGCAGAAGGAAGCAGTGAGGGAAGTCAGAATAGCAAAGGCCCAAATTGAGGAAAGGATAGCCAACTCGGTTAAGAAGGGGGATAAAACCTTTTATAGGTACATCAGGGAGTGTAGAAAGACAAAGGGAGAGATAGTGAGGCTGAATAGAATGAATGGTGGGCGGGCAGAGGGGGATAGTGCAAAAGCAGGGATACCGAACGAATATTTCTGCTCAGTATTCACAAAAAAGGAGGGGGGAGGTGCCTAGTCCAATTAACAGAAGCACTCTGGATAGGGGGGTCAATCCCAGTCCTTTCACAGACGAAAGGATTCTGAAAGAACTCCTAAAACTGAAGGTGGACAAAGCAATGGGGCCTGATGGAATTCACCCCAGAATTCTAAAAGAATTAAGGGGAGAACTAATGAAACCACTGACTACCCTTTTTAACAAATCATGGGAGGATGGTGTGGTACCTGAGGACTGGAGGGAGGCGGATGTGATTTCCCTTCACAAAAGTGGGACCAAGACAGAGGTAGGAAACTTCAGACCTGACAGTTTGACCTCTGTGGAAGGGAAAGTGATGGAATCACTTCTGAAGGAAAGAGTTGTTGAGTACCTTGAGGCCAGTGGGGCACAGGACCCAGGCATCATGGGTTCACAGCGGGAAGGTCATGTCAGATGAATCTAATTGATTTCTTTGACTGCGTGACCAAAGTAGTAGACCAGGGAGGGGCTGTGGACATGGCCTACCTAGACTTTAGCAAGGCATTTGGCACAGTCCCACACAAAAGATTAATTGTCAAATTAACCAGCCTGGGAGTGGGTCCAAGGGTGGTAGCCTGGGTAAAGCATTGGCTGAACAACAGGACACAGAAGATAATTGTAAATGGAGTCCACTCTGAAGAAAGAGGAGTTACTAGTGGGGTGTCGCAGGGTTCAGTACTGGGTCCAGTCCTTTTTAATGTCTTTATAAGTGACATTGCAGAGGGACTGGAAGGAAAAGTATGCCTCTTTGCAGATGACACAAAGATCTGCAAAAGGGTTGATACACAAGGAGGCATGGAAAGGATGAGAAGGGACTTGGCAAGGTTGGAGGAATGGTCGGAAGTATGGCAGCGAGGATTCAATGCAAAGAAGTGCAAAATAATGCACCTGGGAAACAAAAACCCAAGGGAAGATTACACAATGGGGGGGGAGGTAGTAACAAAAACAAAAATGGAAAGGGACCTGGGGTTCATCATATCAGATCACCTTAAGGTTAGCAAGCAATGTGAGAAGGCAGTAGGGAGAGCTGGGGGTATATGGGATGCATAGGGAGAGGCATCACCAGCAGAAAACAGGAAGTTGTTATCCCTTTGTACAGACAGTTGGTGAGACCCCATCTAGAGTACTGTGTCCAGTTCTGGAGACCCCATCTCTGCAAGGACATAGACAGAATAGAGGCAGTCCAGAGGAGGGCAATTAGAATGGTGCAGGGTCTGCAAGAGAAGCCATACGAGGAGAAACTAAAAGAGCTTAATATGTATACCCTTGAGGAAAGGAGGAAGGGGGGAAATGATAGAAATGTTTAAGTACCTCAGTGGAATCAACAAAGTCCAGGAGGGTAGAATCTTTCAGAAAAAGAGACGTGAAAATACAAGGGGACACAATTTAAAGATGGGGGGCAATTCAGGGGCAATGTGAGGAAGCATTTTTTCACAGGGAGGGTAGTGGATTCATGGAACAGCCTTCCTGAGGAGGTTGTGGGGTCTAAAACTGTGGGAGAATTCAAGAATACATGGGACAGACATAAGGCAATTCTTGTGGGGGGTAGGAAGAAATAGGCTGTTGGTTAACTAGGATCTGCGGCATATCCTGTAGGTAGGTAGGGAAATGGGCTGACTAGGTGGTCCAAGCGGTCCTTATCTGCCGTCAAAGTCTATGTTTCTATGTTTCTAATAGATAACACTCAGGCATGTGATATTCTCCATTACTTCTTAACAGGTGACTGAGTACTGTACTGTATATCACCACCAGATGACTCATATTCTCATTTAACTACTTTTCTGCTGGCTAGACTCTAATTCATTCATGCAACATCAAATGCAACTTGTGACGTGTTAATGTAGCTTAGTTGTTGGACTCAGTGCTTGAAGCTTAATATAAACACCCTTTTTATGTTTGCTTGCATGCATGTGCAAGAAACATTATGTGGCAGCTTAGGAGAGAAGCGGGTTGTGGAGGTGGTGCACTGTGGCGGCCAATGCCATCACTGCGTTTGAGGGCTTGACCCTCTTTATCCAATGTGGTGGCACGTTGCTGCTGACACTAGTTCAGCATGCATGCCACCAACTTGAAAGAAATTGGCCACTGCAATGAGGGAGTGACCCATCATTGCAGGGCGTGCCTTGCCTGCTGAGACATTTCTTTCACCCCACTCCCTCCGGTGTCCATTGCGGAAGCAGGAGTGCAAGTAAACCCTTCCACTTCCTCCCACTGTGTGCTGTCCACCCTGCTCCCTCCGTTCCCCTTCAAGGCATACCGGGTCATAATGTCATACGCTTAATAGAGTATGACATTATGGCGCACCTCAGACCTGTGCACTCTCCATGTTGGACCCCTCTGGAGTTAGAATCTTAAATGGGGGGGTCCTAGGGGGTTCAGCCCCCATAACAGGGGGCGTGGGGGCGGAGCCCCCCACAGAACAAAAGGTAAACTTTAATCATGCAACACGATTAAGACGCATGGCATTCTGCCGTGCAACATTATGACCCTGTACCTCTTCCAGGCACCCGTCCCACACTGTAAGTAAACCCTCCCACTCTCTCTCACTGCTTGCTGTCTGCCCCGCTCTCTCCATTTCCCATTCCAGCAACCGGAGTGCAAGTAAACCCTCCCACTCCCTCCCACTGTCCGCCCCACACCCACCGTTCCCCATCCCAGCAACCACCATTCAACTGCACCAATTTAGCTGGTACAGTCCCGGCTTTCTGAGAGTGGTAACGGATCCTGATAAGATCTTAATGTGTTCTGAATTTCAATATTTCTTGATGGCTGCCACAGAAATACCTTAAAATTTATGTTCTGTTCCTCTAAATCTTCTCTGCCCTGAGTGCACGGTTCCTCGGGGGGGGGGGTGCACAAGTGGGTCTGAGAAAGCATCCATCCATCCCCATGTTAACCACCATGGCTTGCCAATGACCCATGAAAGCTGCTACTGCAGCCTAGAATTATTCCCTGAGACCCTTCCGACCTTGGCAGGTTTCTGCCAGTCTGTTGCATGTCTGTCAGTGCCACCTCATTCACATGAACGTTGCCAACTAGTAAACGTCATAGTGTGTCAGCGTGCAGTGTCAAATCATGTCTGGGAGAGCCGATGACCACATCTCGATCCCACGGGGAGTGCTGCAAATCTGTGAAGTCGCACTAGGGTTCAGCTGCAAGCCTGGCTGTGGTAGCTTTAAAACAGATGAGTAAAAAAGCTTCCCAACTCCTATGATGGCTGTTCTGATTAATTTTAAAACAACTTAGAAGTCTCTATCAGTAAGACAAGCAGCCACAGAAAGGACTCAGCACATTGCATCAAAGAATATCCTCAGGCTTCAGTCTTTTCCAAATAATTTACGATTTATTGTGCAAAAGACAGAAAAATGCAGGTAGTCCGTGTAGCCCAGAGAGGCTACCACTGATGACCTGGTCATTGATAGCCTCCCTGAGCTGCACCGGCTACCTACCTTCTTCTGTCCTTTACACAGTAATTGTAAATTGTATTTAAACACTGAAGTCTGAGGACATTCTTTTATGCAGTGTGCTGAATCCTTTCTGCGCTTGTTATAAAAAAGTTACTTGTTGTCTCAAGTGTGTGTAGCAGGCTTGAGCCATGTAACAAAACCCTGGGATTGCCATAACACAAGTTTGTTGCTTGTATTCAGGTCTCCTATCATGGCTGGCACTGCAGTGAGATTTCCAGCTTTCTTTCCATCTTGGTTTCCAGTGTGCATATGTTAAGGGATAAGTCTAGCATTTGCAGTACTGTGTATTTGCCTATTGTGGGGGTGGGGTTGATCTCATCTTGTACTATCCATCTACCTCTGACAGATAGTTTGGGGTCATGTATCTTTTTTTTATTTACACTTTTATGCTGCACACTTTGTCCCAGGTGGCCTTTCTCTGACTGCCCCAGTACCTATTTTCATCGCTCAAATGTTGGAGGGTCTGCTAGATTTGCAGCAAGTAAACCCTCCTGCTCCCTCCCACTGTGTGCTGTCCACCCTGCTCCCTCCTTTCCCAGTCTCAGCATATAAGTAGACCCTCCTGCTCCCTCCCACTGCATGCTGTCTGCCTCGCTCCCTCCATTCCTGGTCCCAGCATGTTAGTAGACCCTCCCGCTTGCTCCCACTGCATGCTGTTCACCCCACTCCCTCCATTCCCGGCAGGTAATTAGACCCTCCTGCTCCCTCCCACTGCATGCTGTTCACTCCGCTCCCTCCATTCCCCATCCTGGCAACCAGATTAGAGAGAAGAAGGAGCCAAGACCACCCACCCCACACTACGCAACAGCCGGCAACCACAGGCCAGCCTGCACCACCAGCCTGAGCTGCTGAGTGTGGCTGCAAGTGTCAGACCATCCCAGGGATTGTGTGCGACAGTTGGGCATCAGAAGCCAACTTGTTTTGTTTTTCCTGTTTAAATAGAGACAGCAGCATTTCCTTGACACTGAACATGCAGTTTCAGTGACAGCTGTGATGTGTCTGCTGATTTTGCTGCCTCTGAGTCTCACCCCACCCCCGCATAGCCACAGTCAGAAATAAACAGTGACGGAAAGAGAGAGAGAGACAGAGAGACAGAGAGAGAGAGACAGAGTGCTTACTTTGTTCATGTTTTGTATGGAGTTTTTTTTAATATATTTTTTTAACAGCACTAGAAAGGTCAGCAGCAGTATCAGGAGTGATCGTGCCCCTTATTGGTTGTCGTTCAACCCCCCACTCTCCTCCACTTGAGATTTTATTTATTTTTGTCTGTGTTGTTGTCTTCTGCATTTTTACACTTTTTCCTTTTCTGCCTGCATTCAAAACAGAATAGATTTATTTGTAAGACTTACTGACTACGGGATGGAGACAAAAGTTACAAAGTTACTTCCGGTTCTCCGGTGAACTTTGGAGATTGTGGTCGGCACTGTGATGAAGTTTTGTGAGGTGATTCATTTTCATATTGTCTTTTTTAATGGAAAGGAGACTAGTAGCATTTTTTTTAACTTTTAGACCTGACAGCTTAGTGAGCCAACCTTTGAGGACCAACTTTTGGTTTTGCGGTCGGCTTAGGAAATCGCGGTTGGGTTATGGAATGGATATTGGTGCCCGCTTCAGAGAAACTAAAGGTAACTGCTCATTGATAATTTGCTGTTGCTGGGTCATTTTGGGAGTCTTAATGCCAGTTGGCATCATTATCAGCTGATAAGGACATGGCTGAGGAGTCCTTGCAGCCAATCACATTTAAGGATTTGCGTTGCCCATTTTATGAATAGCAATAACAAAGCAGTTAATAAATCCAGAAAGGCAAGTGGATGTTAAAGTTCAGGGAGAGACATGGGGAACGCAGAGAAAAGAGAAACATGGAGCAGAGTGGTGGGATATGGATTGTGGCAGGGTACTGGAGATATTAGCAACATGAGGGAGGGGTGGTGGTGGATGTAAAGGTGATTGAACATAGTTTTCTTTAAGTGCACAAGGTTTCTTGCCTCCTTAACATCATTTGGGACTGAGTTTCAGGTGGTTGGGTCAATAACTGAGAAGGCCTTATCACTGATTGCTTTGTGTGCCCATGGGATTTGAAGTACATCTCTGACTTATGGTCTCATCTGGTAGCCAGTGTTACCATGCTTAGATGTATGGTGAGGTTGTTAGGGTATGGACACTGTACACACTTGTAGATTGACTAGCACCTTTGGTGTTCCAATCCTTTGTCTGATGTAAGTATAATGAGTAGACTATACTGTACAGCTCTGGGTGGTGGGTTTGCCTATCACAAATAAGTGTGCATATACATACAGTATATTGTTATAAGCAACTGAGTTTGTATGCAGGGCTATTTGGTGACCATTTTGTACACCTCACTTGCATATTCAAGGGCTGGCAAGACAGTATCCATTAGTCCAGTTGCAGCAATTGACACATTCTGGTATTTCCAGAAATTTCTTTGATATCTTGAGAAATTTCCTGCCTACCTGCAGTACCACTGTAGGGTCACCAGAGACAATCTATTTAGAAATATCTCAAAACATCCAGAAATACTGGGACAACATGATGGCTACAACTGTGGTTTTGAGGCTGTGACAGCTTTTAAATGTGAGTTGCGATACATAATTCCTAGATTTTGGTTGAGCTCCTCACCATCTAGATGTGATCGCTATACAATGCTGGTGATCCAGCCATGGGCTCTGGTATTTTAAAAAAACTGAAGGTTTTCAAGGGGGATCCAGCAAGGATTGAGATTTGGAGAGTTCTGAGTTTCTGTAATTTACTAGTGAAGTACATACTTTTTATGTTTACTTGCATGCATGTGCAAGAAACATATTGGGGCAACTTGCTGCAATAGTGAGTTGTGGAGGTACAGCAGTGTTGCTGCCAATGTCAGCAGCCCATTTTGGGGCTGGTCTCTGTGACACCAATAGAGAATCATGCTGTTCATGACAGCAGTAGTGTAGCTTGCCACCAACTTGCAAGAAACTCACTGCTGCAATCAGGGAGTGTCCCATCATTAACAATCAGCTGTTTTTGCGGGACAGTCCCTGACTGCATCAGCGGATTAGAGCTGCAGTCTCTGGTGTCCCATTTCAAACAAACATGGCAGTGACTTCTCTGTCAGCCTCTCACAGTCCCCACGGAAGCTGATGGACAGCCGCTGCATCCCACAGTCCACATTAAAGCCAATGGGGGTGCCCAATCCCCCTGTCAGCATTCCCCTTCCCCAGTTCATATGCCAATGGGGTAGCCCAATCCCCATCGGCATGATGCCCCCCATCTGTTGTGTGCCGAGGGGGTGCCCAGTCCCCCTCGGCTCATGCCCCTGCCCCAACACTCTGCCAACAGGGGTGCCAAATCCCCATCGGCTACAGCCCTTCTCCCCAATTAATACTCAGGTGGCACACTGGGAGCCCACCCCAGCATGCCAAAGTACCTACAAAAACAGAAAACCTTCCAGTGTTGTTTTTTTTTCTCACTTTCCTGTAAAAGAAAAATGGTCCCTCATTGAGTCCAGTGCCCCTCCCCAACTCGCACCCATCCTGTATGCACCCCACCCCATACTTACCTCTGGAACCTTGTTCAATGATCTTCGGTGGACCGGGAACACCTCTGCACTCTTTAAAGCCAACCGTGAACTGAAGAAATGCCGGTAAGCTATATAATGGCATAAATGTTGTTTTTTTTTTAACTTATGTGGATATCTTGGCCATTTTTCTGAATTTTTGCACCACATTTTCAACATGGGATTCTTGGGACCCCATCTCATGAATTCAGAGACTGTGATGTGGTTATTCGGTCCCAAAAGGTGATTTCGCGGTCACCGCACAGAATCATTTTTCATAACCAATTAACAAAACAACAGTGTCACTGTTCATGAGGTGGGCTTTCAAAAAGCCTATGTTGCAAATTGGCCGAAAAAATTCCAAAAAAATGACTGTGTTACAAGCGTACATTGTGCAGTTTCCACAGACACTCATAACTTCGTGAATTTGTAATATTTTCACTCCAGATTTTCAACATTGGCATTTTTTCATGTCTCCGTGTGAACAGAACAGATGTCATTTTTCACATCCTGGCTCAAATGTGTTTTCGCACTTCTGGCGCAGAACAGTGCAGTTGCTGTGTGAAACCAGTGTTTGGAACAGATTAAGAAAATCACAGTGACGCTGTTCATGAGCAGAGGTCCTAAAATGCCTATGTTGAAAATTTGGTGACAAAAGTCCATAAAATGACTATGTTATGAGCGTGCATTGCACAGTTTCCACACACACTCGAAACTTTACAAATGTGTAATATTTCCACTCAAAATTTTCAACATTGTCCATTTTGCACACCTCCTTATGAACAGTACAGCTGTCATTTTTCACATCCTGCCCGAAATGTGTTTTGGCACATCTGGCACACAATGGTGCAGTTGCTGTGGGAAATCAATGTTCGGGACAGACTAAGAAAATCATGGTGACAGTGTTCATAAGCAGAGGTCACAAAATGCCTATGTTGAAAACTTGGTGAAATAATTCCACTAAATGACTTTTACAAGCGTGCTTTGCACAGTTTCCATGTACGCTCAGACATTCGAGCATTTTTAATATTCTCACTCCAGATTTTCAACATTGCCATCTCCTCACACCTCCCTATGAATTGTGCAGCAGTCATTCTTTGCATCCTGCCCGATCTCTGTTCTCACACATCTAGTGCAGAATGGCACGGTCTCTGTGGTAAATCAAAGTTTGGGACACATTAACAAAACCACAGTGCCACTGTTCATGAGCAGAGGTCCCAAATGCTTTCATGAGATGGGGGTCACAAAAAGGCCTTGTTGAAAATTTGTAGTGCAAATACCAACACACGCATGGGACATTAGGGTTTCTAATCACAACATACCACCCTGTACAGACTGACAGGCATCAGGGGTGTGCCTTTGGATTATCAGCTGTAATGCTCATGCCATTCCACCCCTACCCCTCCACCCTGAAGCCAGTGACAGGCATCGAGGTGTGCTTTGGAGTGTTCGGCCCCAGACTTCACTCCATTCTCCTATACTGCACCCATTTCAGCGTATGTCCTTATGGAATGTGGTGACTGTGAAACCAAATACCCCAAGGCACACCTCAACACTTGTCAGTGTCTACAGGATAGGGTGGGATGAAAGGCCATTAACATTATGGGCAATGACCCAAAGGCACACCCAAATACCTGTCCATCTCTGCAGGGTGGAGGTGGGGTTGGCATGAGTTCAATACTTCACTGCCATTCCTATTCTGCATCCGTCTAACTCCTGCACGTCCAATGCTAATATCAGCAAGCAAACACTAGGCATTGACAAATGCTTGTTTAATTTGAAATGTATTTATTTTTGTTTGCGTTTCCTTTTCGTGATTCGCCTAGTGACTAGTTTCATAAGTGGCTACACTATCATCTTACCCCTTTCTTACCACACCACATCCTAGCCTATGCTTACCAAGTTCTGTACAGTAACAATGGATGGCAATCTGTATTCCCAGCTGCATCTAACTCTTCCTTTCCTGTTCAAGTCTGAGGTATAAAAAAACATTGCTCTCCATCCAGTGTCCCTTTCCCAGTCAGAACAACACCATACCCAGGTAAGATCAAATCACTGCTTTACATTATATTTAGGTACAGTGTTTGCCTTGCATTAGTCTTTTGTTACTGTACAAGGTTATGTTATTTTAATCACTTTTCCCTGAAGTTAAAATAATAGCAAGCTGTTGCCCCCAGATGACCAGAGGTTGGACCACCTGGAAGCAGCAGGAACAAAGGGGGGGTACACAAGTCCATTTGCAAAGGAAAGAGTCCTGCAGTCCTTAATAGTGCTGGGCAAAAGTTGCAAATTCCTCTTTCATTATGTAACCCCCTTGTTACCCGGGGTTACTAGAATCCCAGTAAGACCTAGTGGTAGGCAGGGAAGGCAGCTTGTGAAACTCCAGTTAAATGGATTTCACACTGTCTCACTCTGTTCTCAGTCACAGCTGAGACTTGAGAGATGACATCACCATAGAACTATCGCAGCTGCATAAGCCACATTGGAATCTGCAGCTCAGGGAGTGAGTTTAGAACTTTAGAGTTTTCAAAGCAGTCTTCGGTTTGTTTTAAAGCTGGAAGGAAGTGTGATCCTGGTACCTTTTGAAAGTGGTGGAGACCACTGTCCAGGTCTCAGTGCCCCCTCCCTCCCGGGGGGGGGAAGAAAAGTCCCTCTGTGGATTCCAGGGGCAATCCCCTATTTCCATTATGGAAGAAAGCTGCCTGTTTTCAGTGTCTGTTCTTGTATAACAGTAAAAGAAGTGGTATTTCACCTGTGGAGCACCTGCAACGAATGGGTGAATGTTTTGCTCCATTTGAAGGGGCAAACCTATTGTTTCATCAGTTTGGAAATATAAAGGAAGTTGGAATGTGGACTGCTATTTTTGGAGGACTATTTTATCAAGGACAAACAAATGGAGCAGTCAAAAAGTCTAAAGTTTTAATGGATTTCAAGTAATGCTGTAGAGGGGGTGCTTCAGGTCATCCACCGTTAATCTACATTTTCACAGTTTAAGTTTGTAGAGGGGGTGCTTCAAGTCATCCACCATTTAATCTACATGTCACAGTTTAAGTTTATGTTTGTCCAGAGAAATGGCCGGGTATGGGCTGTGGGAGCTGGAGGTGGGAACACCCCCCATCTTTAGTGACCAGGTCCACCTCTACGGATTTCTTCTGTGATTTGCTACTTGCCTCATGCACCTGGCCAGTGATGAGGTGGGTACCCAGACGTGGGTCGCAACTTTGGAAAATCTCTCTAGGAGTCGAACACTCTAAGTGGTGTGGGGAGCCACAGGATGGGAAATTATACTCCTTGTTTGATGGGAGTCCGATGGAAGTAAGAAATCAAATCTCTCTAGGAGTCGCAGACTCTATGTGGTGTGGGGAGCCACAGCTTGGGAAAATATACTCCTTGTGTGATGAGAGTCTCTCCAAGTAAAGTTTGGGTTCATTCTTTAAATGGACCGTCAGTCAAGTGGCCGGCAGGGGAGCCGGGCCAGTTGGGCTGTGTATCCAAAGCGCATGCAAGTCTGGGCTGAGTGCCTGGTGGGTCCAGAGCCAGACAATAGTAAAAATGTGTTCATTCTTCAAATGGACCGCCTTTAGTCTCTATTTGCATATACAGTGAACATAGCTCCTTGGGGGACCATCAATGCTTTGTCGTGTGTCAGCTAGTTTGAATAAAGCCACACTGAAAAATCCCAATCTTGGTTATGGACATTACAGTTATTGCTTCCTGTAGTTGGATTTACTTGGGTGCCCCTGTGCAGAGTAGCCAAACCTAGGTCCCTTGTGCCAGATAACCTTATCATCCCCGAACCCAGGTCCCCACCAGGTATTGCTGCCAATGCCAACAGCATGCCACCTGTTGTTTTAGTAAAAAGGCAGGGGTGAGGGGTTACAAAAATGGAGGCACCACTTTGGATTTGTTCTGGAAGAAAGGTGCTTGGGCAAGTAGGCTAGTGTTTTGGCTATCTGGCAGTCGGTAGCCCAAAAAGTTGAAGCAATTTCCCTAGTGTGTTGCTGTGTGCTGTGAATCTTGTGCTGCTGTTTAAAAAATGCCAACTGTTTACCAAGGAGCTGTAAAGCCAAAGAGTGTGCCCTTGTCCTGCATCATCAAAATTGTTTACAGCATTTTTGTCAGTTTTAAAATGAATTTCTGTGAAGGAAAGTGTGGAAAACTAGGGGTAGCAACAGAGAAAATATGCCCTGGATGTTGGAAATGCTTTCTGTGCAAAGCTAGAGACTGCAGAGTTAATGGCAATGTTACATGCTTGAAATGGGCTCCCGCCGTGGAGTCAGTTTAAAAAAAAAAAAGTGCATTTTACAGTTTAAATTTGACTGCTTGACAATCGGCGTGAGGAGAGGAGCCCTCGCGAGGAAGAAGAGGCTCATTTGCATGGCATCGTGTGGTTGGTCAGTTTGCCATTAGTCCCGCCCCTCAGTCAGCTCTTCTGTGACTGCTTCAGCATTCGAGAGGGAGACAGAGAGTAGTGCGTGTACTGGCAGTGGAGGAGCGTCGCGAGGATTCAAAGCGCTGTGAAATAGTTCAAAAAGTGACTTTTAAGTTTAAAATCGGGCTCAACCTACAAATCGATCATGGAATTAGTGAATTTTGTGGTTAAAACGACGATTGTGGAGACTGCCCACCCGTTTGCATTCCGAGGCCTTCAAAAATCTGGCTGCAGGCCGTTTTACCCCATCGCAGCAAGTTGCTACAAATAACAGTGAGTAAACAATTCAAAAACCGCTCAAACAGTGATTTTCAGTAATGCCATATAAAATGTGTGTGCAGCTGTATAGTCGCTTTGCAAGTAGCGACTGTGTGATGTCCTGCTGGCAAGTGCAAGTCTGTAAAGCCATTGAATGTGTGCACGGAAGTGAAAATAGCCTCAGTTTAAAGTTTGCAGCCAGAGAGAGACTGTGGGTTGTAAAAAAGTGCAACACTAGTAGAAGCAGGCAATCCTGTGCTGAAACCTGAAGTTTTTAAGGGACTGTAATTAAATGAATGTTGCCAGCAAGTGAAAAGTCCAAGGAAAATCCTGTAAATGTGAACAGCCGGATCAGAGCAAATTGTGCAGTTTGAGTAAAAGTTATTAGTAGCTGATGTAAATCAGATGCGCAGTGTAGCTTGACCAAGAGTCTAAATGTTGATGCACAGGAGTGCTGCGCTGCCATTATAGGGTGGGGTAGTAAAGTAAACACAGCAGCAGAGGAGCCATTTTAAAGCTACAGAGTGTGTTCATTTAAAGTGGGACTTTCAGTTACAGTGAATTTTGTTTATTTTCTGCAGTTATGGCCTCAGGACCAGCTCGTTACCCGGATCATGCCGGGCTGCAGTAACAGCAGCAGTAAATAGACTGAGATATTGAAAAGTGGTGCTATAGAGGGCAACTCCCTCCTGATGTGGCAATTCCTAATTATCCAGTGCATGTATGCCAGATGTGCTTGAGTGCTGGAAGGGATGTCTTCATGATTCCTCACTGTGCTGGATGTCTACAAAAATATGGCTTGTATAAAGTGCCTCCAATTCGTTTGGCTCTCACATGGACAAAAATTCAGGAATCTGCAGTTGGCAGCACACAGCATCAGGCGGAGCCTGTGGAGGAAGGTCCCTCGGGGGAGTGTGGCACAAAGTTAGAGGGTGCAGAATTAGAAACTGAATCTGAAATTGAAGTTTTGGATGCTGGATCTCAGAAGAAAGTTCGGATAAGCATCAATAGACCCCTAGAGGCTAGCCCAAGTCTGCATGAGTGAAGATGAGATCGGGAGGCCTTTGAATGGAGTGTCGACCTCCGCTCCTAGTGATGAATGGATAGTCTCAGGGGTGAGAACGACTGCTCACTCCTGGGCTCAGACCCTCAGTGAAGAGGAAGATGAGGGGGAACCTATGTGGCCTTGTGAGAAAGGAACGGGTACACAGCCTCAAGATCTTGCCTCAGAGGAATGTGTTCAAGAAGGTGGTGATGCCACTGCCCTGGCTTTACAAGAAGAAGACGTCAGGGATCCGTTTTTAATTTCTTTGAGGATGCGAAGCTGGCAGAACCAGGACTGGCCACCCCCAAGCCAGGCCAGCGGTCTCAGATTGACCAAAGCAAGTAAAGAGGAGAGACTGGTTCATAGAAAGGCCAATGAAATCTATGGTATGACCTTTCCTACCTTTCCTCGGAGAGTCTGGGAGGAGATTGAGAACTGCAGGAAATCCTGGATCTGGGATGAAGCAATGAAACATGTGCATCCTGGGGCTAACCAGCATGTAAAAAATAGACTGTTTCATGAAAAGTATACACAGTGGAAGAGAGGCAGGACACTGTTTATGGACAGAGTGAGAATAGTGGATGGAGAGGGATGTGAAGTCTCCCACTGTGTGAATTATGTTCGCCCAGACGGGGTAATAATTCAAGCCCCTGACCCCCGGTTCTATTGGCCTCAGTGCAAGGACCTTCCAGTAATTAAGCCCATGCCTACAAAATGGAGAGCTGAGCAGTGGTAGTCAATACTGCCACATCTAGACTGCGAAGTGCCCTTATTGATCTGCCAATATGAATAACCAAGGACTCAGGTGCTCCACATTCTTCAGTCTACAGTGTACTGTCTTGTTCAGCAACCATCTACTGACCCACCAGATGACTTCAGATCTAGAGAGGACACCATCCCAGCTGTTTCCTGTTCATTGCCTGGTAATCGGATGACGTCGGACCAGCTGTTTTTCTTTTTGTTCCTGTTCTAAGGTTCCTTCTCCAGAGAAGACATCAGCCCAGCTGTTTCCAGATGTGCACTCCTGTGGTTCCCGGAAGATGTCCGCCCAGCTGTATCAGAAGAAATGCTGCCAGGGAGAGTCTTCAGCTGTGGTGCAGGTCGGTGCCTAGTCTTATACCACAAGAGGCTGGTAAGTCCGAAAACCCCTTTTTTTCTATCTTTATGACATTGCAGTACACACCCTACACTACAGACTTCAAAAATGTGTGAACTTTCCGCAAACACTCTCCCCTTTGGGATTTTGGCCTTCTAGAACTGTGCTTCACGGGGCTCCAGCCCAGGAGAGACTCTTTATTGGACTAGCCTTCGGGCCTTGTGGTCACTAGTTTTGACTTTTAGGGCACTCCATCCCCCCAAATGTGTATTGTAACCAATGTCATTTTTGTACTGTAATGTAAATACTGTTTTTCTAACCTTTTCTAAAAAATCTTTTTTGGGATTGTTCAGTGTTTTTTTCTGTATGGTAGGGGTTGTTGTTGTTGTTGTTGTTTTTAGGTAGACTGTGTATGCAGATTAGGAGTGTGTTTTGTTTTTGTCTTTTTCTTACAGGTGTTCCTGGGAAGACAGAAGAGAAGACAAGAAGAGGAGGAGGGGCTCATCGGAGTTCCTCGTCAGTGCTTTATTGTGTTAGAATTTAAAGTGCTGTTTAGTAGTTGCAGGTTGCCCAAGGTCGGGAGGTCCCTGGGTTTTGTTTTTGTTTGGGATGTTATGTTAGAGGCAGATAGGTTTTCCCTAGAGGGTTAGGGGGATGGACAGGCTGTGGCCCTGACCTGCAGTAGGGGCCGCAGTGCTGATCTATCAGGGCTATGCTCTGGATGGTTCTACCAGAGCCACTAGGTGTCCATAGTAAGTGGATAGTGTAGAGGCTGACATGTCAGCTATAGGCCTCTAGGCCCTTAGTGTTGCCTGCCTGTGCTTGCACATGGTAGGAGGGGGCCTGATCACCCCCCTCCGCAGGTAGCACATAGGGTGGGATGGCCTAAGGCCGGGTGCATAATGACTGGGGACAGTCATTTTCCTGGTCAAGGGCGAGTGTAACCCCCTTGTTACCCGGGTTACTAGAATCCCAGTATGACCTAGTGGTAGGCAGGGAAGGCAGCTTGTGAAACTCCAGTTAAATGGGTTTCACACTGTCTCACTCTGTTCTCAGTCACAGCTGAGACTTGAGAGATGACATCACCATAGAACTGTCGACTGCATAAGCCACATTGGAATCTGCAGCTCAGGGAGTGAGTTTAGAACTTTAGAGTTTTCAAAGCAGTCTTCGGTTTGTTTTAAAGCTGGAAGGAAGTGTGATCCTGTTTACCTTTTGAAAGTGGTGGAGACCGCTGTCCAGGTCTCAGTGCCCCCTCCCTCCCGGGGGGGGGTGGAAGAAAAGTCCCTCTGTGGATTCCAGGGGCAATCCCCTATTTCCACTATGGAAGAAAGCTGCCTGTTTTCCATGTCTGTTCTTGTATAACAGTAAAAGAAGTGATATTTCGCCTGTGGGGCACCTGCAACGAATGGGTGAGTGTTTTGCTCCATTTGAAGGGGCAAACCTATTGTTTCATCAGTTTGGAAATATAAAGGAAGTTGGAATGTGGACTGCTATTTTGGGAGGAGTATTTTATCAAGGACAAACAAATGGAGCAGTCAAAAAGTCTAAAGTTTTAATGGATTTCAAGTAATGCTGTAGAGGGGGTGCTACAGATCATCCACCGTTAATCTACATTTTCACAGTTTAAGTTTGTAGAGGGGGTGCTTCAAGTCATCCACCATTTAATCTACATGTCACAGTTTAAGTTTATGTTTGTCCAGAGAAATGGCCGGGTATGGGCTGTGGGAGCTGGAGGTGGGAACACCCCCCATCTTTAGTGACCAGGTCCACCTCTACGGATTTCTTCTGTGATTTGCTACTTGCCTCATGCACCTGGCCAGTGATGAGATGGGTACCCAGACGTGGGTCGCAACTTTGGAAAATCTCTCTAGGAGTCGAACACTCTAAGTGGTGTGGGGAGCCACAGGATGGGAAATTATACTCCTTGTTTGATGGGAGTCCGATGGAAGTAAGAAATCAAATCTCTCTAGGAGTCGCAGACTCTATGTGGTGTGGGGAGCCACAGCTTGGGAAAATATACTCCTTGTGTGATGGGAGTCTCTCCAAGTAAAGTTTGGGTTCATTCTTTAAATGGACCATCAGTCAAGTGGCCGGCAGGGGAGCCGGGCCAGTTGGGCTGTGTATCCAAAGCGCATGCAAGTCCGGGCTGAGTGCCTGGTGGGTCCAGAGCCAGACAATAGTAAAAATGTGTTCATTCTTCAAATGGACCGCCTTTAGTCTCTATCTGCAAATACAGTGAACGTAGCCCCTTGGGGGACCATCAATGCTTTGTCATGTGTCAGCTAGTTTGAATAAAGCCACACTGAAAAATCCCAATCCTGGTTCTGGACATTACAGTTATTGCTTCCTGTAGTTGGATTTACTTGGGTGCCCCTGTGCAGAGTAACCAAACCTAGGTCCCTTTTGCCAGGTAACCTTATCCTCCCCAAACCCAGGTCCCCACCAGGTATTGCTGCCAACGCCAACAGCATGCCACCTGTCGTTTTAGTAAAAGGGCAGGGGTGAGGGGTTACAATTAAATTTTTTGTAAATTTTGCTAAAATTTCCAAACTTCCTCCATTGGCGAGATCAGAATCATCCGAATGTGTTTGGTGGATTTATCTACCTGTTCTGCAGATGTTTTGGGCTGATCATCGGAATATTACACATGAACTGCGGAATAACAGTTCTAAGGAATTTTATTCCTCAGTTTAATGGATTGTTCTGTAATACATGTAATTATTCTGCAGTTCAGTGATCAGTTCTGCTGAATTTCTTTTTGCAGTTTAATTAATCTACAATTTGTATATTTATTACACAGTTCAGTGACTCACTAAACCATAGAATGAATGAATGAATTGTGGATTAAAGTGCTAGTGTACCCAATAGCTGTTTTTGAATGTCTACCATGTTTTCCATAGTCACAGTAGTCAGAATTTACATGTTAACTTATTGAAGAAATTATTTTTCTTAAATGGCATGTGTTTTTTATTGTTATGATTTTGCAAGAACTGAAGTGTCTGTTCTCCGCCAGTCACTTTCTCATGCAACAGGAGTGACGTGTTGGGTAGAACATCCTTGCAATGGATACACATCATGTTGTACAAATTTGTTTGTATTTTACAGGTTAGAATTAATTATATTGCAGCTAACCCCTAACTATAGACATCAGCATATGAGTTTCTGCAACAAAATAATGCTGTAAGACAAAAAGCAATGATAAAGAATATGAATTTCTAGTGATGACCATGTCAAATGAAGTAGGTAAAATGAGTGATGACTTGTTAAAATTTGTCTGTGAACCTACTCGCCTAGGGGGTGCCTAACTATAAGATTATAAGTTATATTATGACCAACCACTCCTTTGGACAGTGTTCTACTCATATATGTTACTCTTATTGTAAGTGATGTACTTTATCCCATATGTTTGCTATATTTGTCATGATGTACTAGCATCCTTTCTGTACAATTATCTGTATCCCTATGTTGTATTCACCCAGGTCGTTCCTGGAAATAGGCATAATACTTGTTTAGTGTACTTACCCAGTCAACAAAAGCTAAATAAATAAATAACATGGTATCCAGTCACTATTTATTTATATTTATTTATTTATAATGCATTACTCTTGCTAGTATCACTACTGTTACATCTGACAGGTCCTTGAAGAACTGCATAATAATAATTGAACCAGCTAAAAAAATGATTTTTTATGATATGTAAGAAAAAGTCTAAGTGTTCACACACTATTAGTTTTCTTACACTGCTGGGTGTAGTGTGTGTGTGTGTGTGTGTGTGTGTGTCTGTGTCGGGGGGGTATTGTTCTTCACAGTTATGTAGCACTGCAAGTTTTTTTAAAACCTTACCTAAATCTTCCGTATCATTTTGGTGTTTACACAACACATCGGATCATTCACATAATGATTAAAGGCCAGTTGTTAGTCCCAAATTCATCATTCTCCGATCAGTACTACCACAGATTTATCAATCATTCAGGCATGTAGACTATGTCACTGAAAAGCTTCTTTCTCATTGAAAATGGGCAAACAATACATTCAGCTTTCTATCAATAGTATCCCCCAGATTTTAGATGAAAATTGATAAATATTTAATTCCCACCTAAAAAATACAAATAATTTCTTTGTCAGCTTAAGCTTTTTGTCAGACTGCAATATTTCAGGCTTCTCAAGGTGAAATGTAATAACATTACTGAGCAAACTGTGCCAGTGTATAGCATCTTTTTTGAAATGTGTGCTACTGAATGTGGTAGATTCATAGGGTGCCGAGGTAGTTTATGGTGTATTTTTTTAAAAAACAAAAACTGCTTTTAGCAGGTCAGATCCCAGTTGAAAACTGCCGCTTCTGTGGACAGTTGTGTTGGTGGCTCCTCAATTGAATTTTGAGCCATGAGACAGAAGACACGTCATAGCCTCCCAGCACTGCTGAGCAGTCAGAAGCACTCAGCTGTCAGACAGGAGCTCACTGTGGCGGGAAATGCGGTCAAGATTTTCCACACAAAACAGAGGTGTATCAATATAAATGCTGCTGTAACTGTTACTAAACCACACCCTTTACCTGCAAAACATAGTGACACAGCAGGTTTTAATTTTGTTTCCTGATGTCATATGTCATAATAGATGTTTCCTGGCTTATTTGTGCTCAGGTTGGTTGTCAGGGGTGGCAGTTGGCAGTGAGCTTCTTTCTGATGCAAGTTGCTGTTTCTGTCACTGAGAGTGCCTAACACTGTCAAGTGTTTGAAGTTTCTTCTTTGTGACCTGCTTTTTCTTGAATGGGCTCTGTCCACTGCACATACTGTATATTTTTTTTTAATGGGAGTGTCTGACTTCTTGGTTGTCTTCCATTTTTTTCCTCCCGGACTAAATGACAGCATTCTGATGGAGCACTGTATGTGTGTATGCAGGCTTCATGTGTGGTGCTGCCTATTGTGGGTTTTCATGGTGTCAGAAACAGCATCTCACATCTGACAGCTTGACTGGGCTGGAAGGCTGTGACATGTCTGCTGTCTCATGGCTCAAAATTTAAGTGAGGAGCTGCCGACCTGACCATCCACTGAAGAGGCAGTTTTCAAATGGGTTCTGACCTGCTCAAAGCAGGGTTTTTTTTGTTTTAAAAAGTACGTCATAAATTACCATGGCACCCTATGAATCTACCACATTCAGTAGCACACATTTAAAAAAAAAAGACACTGTACACTGGCACAGTTTTCTCAGTAATTTCTATTACATTGAACCTTGAAAATGTACTGACCAGGTATTTATCTGTAGAAATTGAAATTACTGCCAACATGATTGTGATGCTATACTTACTCCAGAATTCACTGTATAATCAGATGGCTACATTACACTAGCTTTTTAATGTATTAAACTGCAGAAAAAAGTTACACAGGACTGATCACTAATAGTGATCATTTCTGTGGAATTTTTTTTTCACAGTTTAATACAAGAATCCTCAATTCATACATTTATTCCACCGTTCTAAGTCAGAATTTTCACAACAGTTGCCAAAGTGCATTTCTGAAATTTCGTGAAAGTGAAAATTCTGACTTTCACCAAAATTCAGGTGGCAGAAGTTTAATTTCACACAGCCCTAGTCCTGAAGGGAATTGCAGCTCTGGGCTATTAGACTGAATGGGATGCATTCAATACCAAAAAAATGACACCATCCACCAATCTGTAATGCAAGTAGGCACAACTATTTATTAAAGTGCATAAAAATGTGCAAGACAAAACTCATGATATGTGCCAAGAGGGAGCTACCACTCTATTCAAATAACCAGCCCCACCAGTTTCACTCATGCGTGCTTAGTCAGAAATGTACTGATAATGTTGTTGTAGAATGTGACACACACATTATGGAATGACTGTTTTGTTTTGGTCTGAATGGGATACACCCAGAGGTACTAAAGGAATTCAGGAAGGTGCTGTCTGTCCCATGGATAGCCATATTCAGCAGCTTACCGGAAACAGGCATGGTTCCAGAGGACTGGAGGTGAGCACATGTGGTCCCTCTCCATATGTGGGTTCAGGTGACTGTTTATGGTCTGTGGACAACAATAAATACACATTTGTATTTGGTTTAATGGGTGAGTGGTCACTATTTCTTATGTTTGTTGGTTGTTTCATGGGGCTTTTATAGAAACTAACTACTCCCTTCAATCAATTAATTAATCAAAATATTTATTTAACCAGGTGATCGCCATTGAGCATAACTGATTTTCGAGGAGGACCTAGGGTGTACAGGGTGAGACAGATCAGAAAGATACAATGAACAATATACAGGCAGGAATAAAATACAGTATAAATAAAAAAATGTATACAGGGATAACATCAAATTCATATACAGTGACAAAGGACAATTGGAATCTGAAATAAAGAACTAATTTGATAACACAGCATACACGTATATATGAAATTATACATGAATAAACATAATAGTCGATGGGAACAGTAGATTTGGGTGCCCAATATACACTGTAAATAAAGGTCCAGGGTAGGGGTAAGGGTTGGAAGGCTACTCTAAATGGTATTTGTGAGGGGGTGACAACAACAGAGTAAGGGTACAATCCAGGGCAGGAACATAGGGGAGCTGAATGAAGAAAGGAGAAACACACATTGTTTATATGTGAACCACTGCAGTAGCAAGGGATCTAGGTTCAGCCAAGAAGGATTCCGTGGGAGTAGGAGAGAGACTGGGGGGGAGGGAGAGGAGGATGGCAGGTAAATAGAAAGGCGAGAGCAGGGGCAGCAGATAGGGGAAGGCAAAGGGGGAGCCCCAATATATAAATGTCGGGCACAGTATAACTGTGGAGGCAGAACCCTTATGTGAGTCTCTTGCTTTGCCTAGTGAGGATCTGGACATCACATGATGAAATTAATGGAAACCCTGCTAAGAAAAGGTTGGTCCAGTATCTTGAATCTAATGGGCTATAAGACTAATGGCACTAAGAACATACATTGCCTCACTCAGTGTCTCGCACTGCCTACTTTGCATGCTGCTGCTACTCAACTGGCCCCGGCAATCTGGCCGGGACAGGTGTCTCCACCTAGTCCTCTTTGAAAGCAGTCTGACCGGCTCAAACTGCTACTTATGCTTAGCTTATGAAACTGTTTTAGCTGCTTTGTGTATATACTTAAACAAATTCTCCCCTGCATTCTAGGCCTGTATTTCCTTGTCTCATGTTTTGTTATCTCTATGCCTGTAAACATCATAAAATGATGCCTGTTCTTACTGTCTTAATGTTGTTGTGACCACCTTACACTTCAGTGTGAATTTGTATCTACTCCTGTAATTTGTATTTCCCTGTACTGCCATGTTGTGGCCCAGGTCGTGACTGAAAATGGTCCACTGGATCAGTGCACTTACCTGGTTACCAAAACATAAATAAATAAATAAGAATAGATTCATAGTGAGGGGAGGTCATGCCAGACAAATCTGATTGATTTCTTCAACTCAGTAACCAGGGAAATGGGTCAAGGAAGGGCAACAAATGTGGCATATCTGGACTTGAGCAAGGCCTTTGACACTGTGCAGTATGGGAGACTGATAAAGAAACTGAACAGCTTAGGGGTGGGATGCAAAGTGGTGATCTGGGTAAGGAATTGGTTAATGGATAGGTAACAGAGGGTGGTGTTAATGGAATTCACTGTAATGAGGGGAGAATGACCAGCAGGGTGCTGCAGAGCTCAGTACGGGAACATATCTTCTTCAATATCTTCATAAGAAACATTGCAGAAGAACTAGAAGGGAAGGCATGCCTTTTAATGGCTGTGAGCAGAACCTACAGCCATTTTGCATTCAGCTCCTCAAAAATGGCCAACCATGGCATGCTTCCGTTGAACTTTTGGAAGTATCCTTCCGAAAATCCAACAGAACTTGGAACACTTGGCCTTGGTCGGTCATTACAGAGTATCAGCGGTATTGTTTCGGCTCTTTCCTCTGCATTCCAGGACAAGAACTGTGCATGCACGCCTTGTGTGCGTGCACAGTTCTGCCGCTGCCTCCATCTTGGGAATGGCAGAATGGCATTCACTGCAACTATGCATGCGTGAATGCCGTGCATGTGCAGTTGCATCAACACCACCATCTTGAAAATGGCACTCAGCAGGGCTTGCTCTCCGGAGCTTTACAAGCTTGCCACAGCTGTATTGGTTCTGGCTAGATCTTGTTGCAGATGACACCAAAATCTGTAATAGGGTGAATACTCAAGAGGGAGGTGTACAGAATGTGTAGGAACCTTGGGAAACTTGAGGAGTGGTCAAGAGCATGGCACAAGGTAGGGTGGAAAGGATGAAAAGGGACTTGGCAAGGTTGGAGGAATGGCCAAATATATGACAGCTCAGATTCAATGCAAAGCAGTGCAAGGTAATGCATCTGGGAAACAAAAACCAAGGGGAAGAGTACCCAGTGGGGGGTGAGATAATAACAACAACAAAAATCGAAAAAGACCTAGGAGTAATTATATCAGATGACCTAAAGGTGGGCAAGCAATGTGAGAAGGCAGTAAGGAGGGCTGGGGGGATACTGGGATGCATAGGAAGAGGCATCAACAGTAGAAAGCAGGAAGTTGTTATCCCTCTGTACAGACAGTTGGTGAGACCCCATCTAGAGTACTGTGTGCAATTCTGGAGACCCCATCTCTGCAAAGACATAGGCAGGGTGGAGGCTGTTCAGAGGAGGGAAACCAAAATGGTGCAGGGTCTGCACCAGAAGACATTCGAGGAGAGACTAAAGCAACTTAATATGTATACCCTTGAGGAAAGGAGGGAGAGGGGGTACACGATAGAAACGTTCAAGTATCTCAAGGGAATTAAGAAGTACAAAAGAGTAGTATCTTTCAGAAAAAGCGATGTGCAAGAACAAGGGAGCACAATTTGAAGATAGAGGTAATGTTAGAAAGTATTTTTTCACAGAGAGGGTTGTGGATGCATGGAACAGCCTTCCTAAGGAGGTTGTGGAGTCAGGAACAATGGGAGAATTCAAGAATGCATGGGACAGGCATAAGGCAAATAGTGGGGGGGGGTAGGAGGAAGTAAGCTGTTGATTAACTAGAATCTGCAGCTTATCCATCAGGTAGGGAAATGGGCAGACTGGGTGGGCCAAGCAATCCTTATCTGCCATCAAATTCTATGTTTCACATAAATCTGGGCACTCTCTGCACTTAGTCTTCCTCTTAGGGATTGATTCATCTGACGTGGGGGTGGAACCAGTAGTCTGGTCTGACGACTACACCGTGAGATTCAATTTTTGCACCCCCCTGAGAAGGCCTTCCTCTGTGGAGATGGTCAGGTACCGCCCGTTATGGAATATTACTTCACAAGGCCTTGTGGCGGTCCTTGACCTATCATCCCCCATGTTGGTAAGCAGTAATCCAGAGGCACTGGTGTCGGCCTATAACATGGCCATTACGGCAGCCTTGGATCTTATTGCTCCTGTTCATGAGCGCCCCTATCCCTTCACCCCAGGTCCCCTTGGTTTGATGGGACACTGAGGGAGTTGCGGAGACAGGGGTGAAGGTTAGAGCGTTGTTGACGCAGGTCCGCCCTTGATGCCGACCGCCTTAAATTGATGGAACATTATTCTAGCTATCAATCTGCAATTGCCCATAAAAAGGCAGAATTCCTGTCCAGGGAGATTGCAGTTGCTCAGAATCAACCGGCTCAGCTGTTTTGGACTGTAGACAGACTGTGCAACCCAGCCTGTCTGCAAGTTCGAAAAGCTTTTTCGCAGTTAGAGTACGAGGAGCTCGCGCGTTACTTTGCAACTAAAGTGGCCGACATCAGGGCGGACTTGTGTCTGGCAGTCTCTAAGGGTGACGTCGTGGAACAGTGTGGGTTCACAATACCTCAGTTCTCTTGGAGTTCCTTTTGGCGACCTGAGTTCGTGGATATTATGAGGATCATCCATAATGTGCATCCCACAAGCTGTGGTTTGGATCCTGGACCGACTTCCCTAATTTTGGATTGTTCTGAGATCATCGGTACAGTCCTGGTGCAAATAGTCTGGTGCTCCTTAGAGTCAGGTGAGTTTCCTAACTCCCTGAAAGAGGCGGTGGTGACACCTCTATTGAAGGAAGCTACCTTGGACCCAGACTGTTTCTCAGACTACAGACCTATCTCTAACCTTCCCTTTATCGGGAAGGTTATTGAAAAGGTAGTGGCAGCCCAATTGGAAGACCATTTAACCGTCCATAATATCTATGAATCCTTCCAATCTGGTTTTCATAAAAGACACAGCACCGAGACTGCGCTGGTTCGGGTGCTTAATGATCTTCTGAGGGCGAGGGATCAGAAGAGATGCTCCATTCTGGTTCTCCTTGATCTCTCTCGTCAGCTTTTGACACTGTGGATCACCTGGTGTTGTTAGCACACCTGAGGCTAATTTGTGGAATGTTGGGAACTGTTCTACAATGGTTCACTTCATTCCTCACCAGGAGATCACAAAAGAGTTGTGTCGGGGGTCTATTCCTCCGGCCCAACTTCTTCGTTGTGTGGGGTGCCTCAGGGTTCTGTGCTGTCACCCATGTTATTCTCAGTGTACATGCTGCCCCTCGGAGACATTATAAGACGGTATGGGCTGAGGTTTCACTGCTATGCAGATGATACCCAGCTATACCTGTCTTTTGCACCCGACCAGGATGGCGCTCTCTCGGTGTTTAATAACTGTCTGGAAGAAATCCAAGGTTGGATGGATTCTAGTTGGTTAAAGTTGAACTCAGAGAAGACAGAGGTTTTGGTGGTGGACTCAGGTGGTCAGATAGAGAGGTCGCATGATGGCTCGCCCTGTGGAATCTTTCTTGGCAATGTGTCACTTCCAACCTCTGAATGGGTGCATAGCCTTGGGATTGTCTTAGATGACCGGCTGACCCTACAATCTCAAGTGTCGGCTGTTGTCAAGACTTCCTTTTACCATCTTAGGAGTATTGCCAGGATGAGGCACCTTGTTCCATCTTACTCTTTGCCAACGTTGATCCACGCCTTTGTGTCCTCGCGCTTGGACTACTGCAACACCCTTTACTTGGGCTTTCTGGGGTTGAAATCCGTCACCTACAGCTGGTGCAGAACTCTGCAGCCCGGGTTTTGACTGGGACAAGGAGGTTCTGTCATATTATCCTGGTGCTGCTCGAACTGCACTGGCTTCCTATATGGTGGCTGATCACCTTTAAAGTCATTTTATTGACTTTTAAAGCCCTTCACGATCAGGGTCCGACCTATCTGAAAGAACTTCTGGTGCCTTACTGCCCTGGCCGATTGCTCCGCTTGGTTGATGAGGGGTTGTTAGAGATTCCAAGAGTGAGTTTAAAATCCTCCGGCAGCAGAGCATTTTCTTATGCTGCACCCACTCTTTGGAATTCTCTACCACGCAGGTTAAAGGAGTGCACCTCCATGGAGGTATTTAAGAAGAATTTAAAAATGTACTTGTGGCAAATAGTTATCTTGGAGGATTAGGTAATTTGAATTGAAACACTGTGATATGATTCTATGGAATATTTCATTTTTTGGTTTTAATATTTGATGTTGTCATGAAATGATTTTATTTATATGTTTTATTAATTGACATTTGATGTTCTGGTTTTAATATGTTCAGCGCCTTGATACATTGAAAGACGTTTTATAAATACAGTTATTATTATTATTATTATTATTCTATGTTTCTGTTTCTAAGTTGGGGTTCCATGGCAAAAAGCTCAGAATCATGCACCAAGGGCATAGGAACCCAGGAGTTGAGTATAGGATGTGTTGGGGGTACTGACAATCATTAAGCAGGAAAGAGACCTTGTGATAATCATATCTGATGACCTCAGAGTGGCAGGTCAGTGTAACAAAGCAATGTGGGCAGGGCCAGTGGGATGCTGGGATGCATAGGGAGAGGCATCTCCAGCTGGAGAGAAGTGGTGTCACCACTGTATCATTAAATTATATGACCCCACCTGGAGTATTGTGTCCCGTTTTGGAGGCCGCTCCTCAGAAAAGACATAGACAGGGTGAAGGCAGTCCTAAGGAGGGCAACTAAAGTGGTGCAGGGGCTGCATCAAAATTCCTATGAAGAGGGACTGATGGATCCCAACATGTGAACATCTGGAAGAGAGGAGCATGAGAGGGGACATGATAGAGGAAAGTACCTCATGGGGGTGTACAGGGTGCAGAAGTGGCATCTCTTTCAAATGAGAAAGAGCACCAGGACCATAGGGCATACCATGGAGATGGGGAGGGGGGTTAAGAGAAATGTGAGGAAGTGCTACTTCACTGAAAGAGTGGTGGATGCCTTGAAAAGACTGCCAGTGAAAGTGGTGGAGTTGAAAACAGCTGGGGGCACCAGCATGCATGGGATAGATATGGGGGAAGATTAGTAAATAGTCATGGAGGAGAAAAGGTTGCCAGTGACTAGTTTGGGTCTGGGGAGACAGACTGGGTGGGCATGTGGTCCTTTCCTGCTGACAAATTCTGTTTCTAACAATTTTCTGTATCTGTTACAGTGTCACTTGGCTTGCAGTACTGCAGTGGCCCCCTTTAGTTTATATAGCAACTCCCCCAGACCCTAATGCAAACAAAAAGTTATTTTGTCACAACTGATTCATCTGCAGTCCTGAAATAATTTATTTTATTCAGCTGTTGATAAGCTTGAAGTTTGTTGGACTATGTAGTACTACAGTTTTAAGTGAAGTCTCTGCAGCTAGGTTATCAACCCAAGTCTTTCGTAAGAGCTAGTTGCAACCCTTTATTCTAATGAAAAGAACCAGGAATGTAATGAGATGTATGACTAATCCCTTAATCAAGAAAAAAGCATCAGACTGAGTAGATAAAATACTACATAAAACAGATTCTATATTTGGCTCTAACTTAAGCAGAAAATTGACAGATCCTTTAAAAAGTCAGCAAGCTGAAAGTAATGCAGTCAGTTTAGTAATGAGCATTGTAAAGAAAAAACAGAATATGTACTGCTTGATGCCAGCAGGCTGTTGCACCAGCTCATTCATGAACTTTTTTGCAAAGATTTTGCCCTATATCAATTATCTAAAAGTCATCTCTCACTACTAAACTATGCAGCAGCCCTTTTTTTGCAAGAACAAAAGAACAAAACAGTAACTCCAGCAAAGATGTACTCTTCCTTACAGATGGGAGTGGTTAATCAATAAACTGTTTTTATTTGACCACTTCCTTTGATCCTAAGATTGATGTGGCTAGCAGCAGTATAGCTTCTTTCCCGGCCTTTCATCACAGAAGGAATCCTTTTCATGTTTTTATTTGAGTGTTTATGCTCCTGCCTGATCACCTTCTCCTAGTCTGTCCCCCTGCCCCATCACCCCCCTTCTCCAAGTACCAACCCCAAACTTCATCCCCCATTGCATCCTGGGCTTTCAGGATTTTATCCTGGAATCCCTCCTGGAGTTCCTTCCGGGACCAGGATCCAGTGGTGGTGGCTGCCCTGGTCAGTGCTATGAAGCCTGTGGGGGGCAAACCATTATCTGGCTGTAATCTCTGTTTTCCTCCATTTTCTGGTTCCCTATTCGAGGTGGTATATGCTATGTCAGGTGGGTGTGCCTTGCATACACAGAGCATACTCCTGCTGGGAGAGCAAGCTCCCCAGCCCACCAGCCAGAGCTCTTGTAATGCTGGGACGTGATGCCTCCCAACCCACAGCTGACACATGCTGCCATCGGCAGTGAGTTCTCTCACCCTAGCCCACCAAGTGTTGACTCTTGAGCTCTTTCCTGAACTCAGATTGTAGGCATGGAAGTCCAACATGCTTCTGTTGGGCTAGTGGAGAGTCCCTAAAGGAATCTCTTGTAACAATGAATACAGCACTCTGAAGAACACAAAAAAAAAACTTCACTTTGTCTATAGACTAACCTTTTATGTCCTACTCTTTAAGATTAAGTTAAACTGTGGCTAGTTCATAACTGCATGCTGTTCTCCAACAATTTACTGGCTGTGACAGTCACCCTGCATCCCACTTGAAAAATAAGCACTGTGCTTAAATGTGGATTTCCTGGTGCGTCAAATTCTAATAAATGAATAAATAAATAATTTCAAATGTAACATAGTGTAATTCTATATTATGTACACCCTGCCACTCTTTCAGTGCTATGTTCAAAATATTATTTTGTTTTGCTGTGCATGTGTCTGGGTGGTGCCTGGAAACAGGCTATGTCAGTCAGTAAAAAACAATGATTCCACCAAACCAGTTCAACAAGAAAGTTGTCGAAGTCTGGCACAGTGACAGGATTTTGCAGACAGCAACCACGTCACCTGACAAATCCATCGATGGATGGCTGCAGTGCCCAAGCATTGGAGCAGTTCTATATTGCGTCCTGGGGGCTGTCCCCCCATGCAGGGGACTCTGTCCCCACACATCCAGGATCGATCTATATCTAACTCCATGGAGGAGTGGATTAGTGGGGTTAATGGCCAAACACGGGAGCTGATGAATCCACTCATCACTCTGAAAACCCGTTCAACACTGTGGGTGTCTAACGGGTTGTGTTGTTGTGGGGGATTCATTGTTACAGCACTGCTGTAACAACAGCATACCAGAAACAATGTAAATAAATAAATAAACAAATAAATTTCCTGTATCTGTTATTACTTGAGTAGCAGCACGGCAGTGACACTTTTCATGTTATATTTTGTACACAGTGAGTCATGAATATCTGGAGCATTTGGAACAATCAGGGACAAAGGTGTACTGGAGATGGTGCAATGAAAAATGACCAAAAACATAAATAACATGGCTGATAAGTCCTATGATGATAGACTGAGGGCTCTAAGTCTGTATTCTGTTGAGTATAGGAGACTGAGGCGTGATCTTTGCTATATCTGTAGTGCTAGTAAAAATCAGCACTTATGAGAAACCATCAGTCTGCAGATGTGTCATAAACCAAAGGCAGCTAGATCACACAGTAAGAAGATAAGAGGAGACGTGTAAAGAGCAGCCAAAAGGGGGAAATGGTTTAGTCAGCGTGTGGTGTCTGCATGGAATATGCTACCTGATAATGTGATTTCATGCGGGACTATGGAATCATTTATTTATTATATTTTATTTATTGAAAATATCGGAATTACAAACCTTTGAGTCAGAGACTCTTTTAAAAAGGCTCCATGCTAGGAGAATGCAAAGTGAGTACAATGCACGTTTACAAGTAGGTTACACAGCAAAAAGTAGAATACAGAAAACCAAGTACAGCACATAAAGAAAACAGTGCATGTACAAGTACTAGTCCAGTGTCAAAAATCACACAAGGTTATGTAATAAGTGTTGATTAGGATACAACAAATATCAAGAAAACAATGGTAGAGGAAAACAATGATGGGAAGAGAGCAGGTCAAGAGGGCACAAGTTAGGGGAGAGGCAGTCCGAATAGGACCTTGTCACTTAGAGAGGAAGGAGGTGACTGGTGGCTGGGGAGGGGAGGAGGTGGGACAGGGGTAACCAACATGTCAGTTTTAGGGAGGAGGAGGGAAAACCAGGAGACTGTGGGAGGATGAGCGGTGGGGGAAGGGGGGCTGGATAACCAGGAGCCCAGTAGGAGAAGGAAGGAAGATAGAGTGAGTAGAGTGAGGGGAGGTAGGGAGTAAGAAGAGGAATGATAGAGTAGGGATAAGAAGGGAGATGGAATTAAGAGGAGGATACACACTACAAGAGGGGAAGTAAAGCTAGTGGCAGTCACTGTGTTTAGAGATAGTAGGTGTTGCCATTGTTGAATTTTAAATGGGCCTATTTTATTGACTTAGAAAACCTCAGGTGGCAAGTTATTTAACCAGAGAGGAGCCCTATACATGAAAGCTCGTTGACCAAGAGAAGTTCTGCAAAAAGGGATGTGATAGGATACTTTTGTGGAGCTCTGGTAGCCTTAGGAGCAGGGGCAATGGTGAGGAGTTGCTGGGCAGTAGGTAGTGAGGGACTGAGGGTAAATTATTGCACCAGTAGACAGGTATAGTATTTACTGTAAGTCTTCCAGCAAAATTCAACCAGTTTGCACATTGATAAATGTTGCAGGAGTGGGTGAGCCTATGACCATCAACTACAAGGTGACATGCTTTATTGAGGGCAACCTTAACCCTATCTACTGTAGCATGGTCTCATTCACATTGCCATAGACAGTACAACAATGTAGCAAGATTGATCCACTGGAAACTGTGCAAACACTATAACATACAGGTAGCAGAGAGACACTGGAAACATGAACCACAAAGAATCACAGAGAATGAAGAAGTAATGATCACATGGGATCACCCAATACCAACAGCCAAGAAAGTGGAAGCAAGAAAACCTGATATTGTAATACAAGAAAAGAGAACAAAGGTAGCATTGCTGATTGAAATAGCCACCCCTAGTGACTACAGTGTCCTGCGTACAGAGAGACCCAAAATCATAAAATACCAAGATATGCAGTCAGAAACCAAACTGATGTGGAATAAGGACACACAAATTGTTCCAGTAGTGCTTGGAGCAATGGGACTAATCAAAAAGAACTTTCAGGCACATTTAAATATGCTACCAATACTTGTGACACCTTATGAACTTCAAAAGGAAGCCATTTTGGGGACGTTGCATGTGCTGAGAAGAGCGCTCTCAGCAAACATCAAAGATTAATACAGTACTAATTTCTTGAGTTTTGAATATGCCCTGGCTAAAGAATGGGGTCCATTCTTGCCACGGTATTAGAAATCCCTAAACATTTAGAGACACTAACCCCCATAGATCACAATACCATAGTCTACTAAGAAGAGGACCGAGCTGTTGGATCAGCATATGGGAACTTTAAAATGTAGGCAGTACCACTGATAAGTGACAAGTCATTGTATGTCTATTTGACCTCAAGACTCATATTTTACCTATGAACCTATAGCCAAATAAAGTATTTAGAGGCCTGCAATACAGTATCGATGGTTACATCTGCTAGGATAGCAGGAAGCAGAACCAAAAGATCTGTGATCTCCTTTAGGATCCTCCGCTCTACGCTCCTATGCATCGGTCTGCTGATAGGAAGTGAATGTGGTCCACTTGCTAGAAAAAAGACTTGCGAATCAAAGTGTTCACATCTGAATCTCACTACAGACTCTAACAATCAGTGTGACAGTGAACAAGTCTAAAAGCTCCCTGAGCCACTGTATAAAACTGAGTGGAAGCCAGACCCCATGTAATACTACATATTGCATCTACTGTATGTTGGGTAATTCTGGAGAAGCACCATTCTCTGAGCTTGGGGCATTTGTTTGTCATTGTGGTCTGCTGTTGTGAGAAACAAGATATTAAGTAAAAGTTTTAAATCACAGCCAAAAATCCACATGATTCTGGAAATGTATGCGTAACTAGAACGTTTATGTAGTAGTGACTGGAAATGTAGCTGCCCATGCAGTTATTTGCTATTCTAGTAATATCATCACAGGTAAGGCTTCTGTAATGGTTCTACGAAAAAATAAAACCTGGGGCTAAATCCACTTTGTCTTTTAACTGCAGCTGCTTGAGCTGACCTAATTTTACTTGCTTCTCAATTCCTCAGTGTTTGCTGGCTCAGAAACTTTGATCCTTTGATGTTGTTAGATGACGTTTGTGCTGAATATAACTGGAATCTAATGTGAGCCTCATGGACAAATGCCCAGCAGACATACATAATAATTCAAATAGGGGGAAGGCTGCACAAATAAAGCCACTCAATGTGTACAGTGGCCCAAACAGATTTATCCTCACTCCCTTAGGCAAGCAGCTCAATGTCACAAAACCCACACTGGTGGCTTTGGTGTATTCAGTTATTTTTTTCAAGAATATTATCTGTATAAAATTTCTAACTAGCATCAACTGCTGCTTGAAACAGAAACACATTCTGCTCTAGAATTTTGAGTGTAAAGGAAATAAGGAAGGCAGGTAGTGTTGGAATTACTGAGTGGCTTGCCAGGGCTCACCCTCCCAGCTCTGAAGTGAGAGCCCCAGTAGCTCACATATCACTGCCATTGACGTAAAATGGGAGGCACAGTTTAAAGATATGACCCTTACAGGCCCCCAGTTCCCAAAGCTCATAAAGTTTAATTCCAAAACTGGAATTAGAGAAATTAGAGTTTAAATTAATCACCTTAGAGAAATCTGGAGTTGCAATTAATATAAGCCATGTTTAAAGTAAGATTTTGCATTGGGACCTGTTCTATAGAAGCAGATGCACCAATAAAATTAGAGAAATTAGAAATTTAATTAATCGCCTTAGAGAAATCTGGAGTTGCAATTAATATAAGCCATTTTTAGTTAAAGGAGAATTATGGGCAGACATTAAGCCCTGACAGCTGCACAGATCGAAACTTCAGTACTCAGATCCCTCTTGCAGTCACACTATTGATTGTAATACTTTAATATCTGAACACTCATAATTTTTGATAAGTCTCCTGATGCAGCCGGTATTTTCTAGCATTCGAGTATTAACTAGCCGAGACTACACTGCTAATAACGTAAGTTGCTGGAAAGACATTGCCCCTTCCTGTATGGTGCCCTTATGTATGGATATTTAATAATCTCTGTATCTCCCATGCCCTGCTCTATTTTCACTGACTTTGCCTAAATGCCATGTGTATTTATGCCTGGGATTTACATGGCATTTAGGCAAAGTCAGTGAAAACAGAGCAAGGCATGGGAGATAAACAGATTATTAAATCTCCATACCTAAGGGCACTGTACAGGAAAGGGAGTAATAATAAGTCAGCATCTCGCATTATTAGCAACACGATCTCGACCAGTGAGTATCCAAAAGTTAGAAAATGCCAGCCGCACCAGGAAGCTTATCAAAAGTTACGAGTGTTGAGGTATTTAAGTATTACAATCAATATTGTGACTGTAGGGGGATCTACGTACTTAAGCCCCAATCTGTGCAGCTCTCTGGGCTTTACGTCTGCCCATAGTTCTCCTTTAAAGTAAGGTTTTGCATTAGGACCTGTTTTACAGAAGTGGATACTCTAATAAATAACTAAGATAAGTAAAACTAGGAAAGGGAGAACTGCAAACCAGTCTGAGTTTTTAGAATGTTTTGATTAAGTTATCTGGGCCTTGGAAGTTTCAGAACCTTTCTGTTTTTTTTTTTTTTTGTAGCTTTAACGTATGATGCTTGCTTTAAAGTTTATTTCAAATCATACATTGTTGCCTGAGAAGCAATTACTATTACAATCCACTTACAGTGGTATGAAATTGCTTGGTGTCTCAGAGCTGATTTGTATCCCAGAGACACATTCTGTAACACTACTGTGAATGCCATCTGGCAGTCTGGGTCCTTTCCTTACCTCCAGCTGTTTCACTACTCCATCTCAACCTTATCTCTGGGTAAAGACTTGCTGGTTAGGTGGGTTGGATATTCTGTATTGAGCTCTACTCCAACCCATTTTTATTAGGTGGGATGTTTTGTACTGAACTCCACTCCAACCTGTTTTTTTAAGTTCTGATATAGTTACATAGAAACATAGATTTTGACGGCAGATAAGGACCACTTGGCCCACCCAATCTGTCCATTTCTCTACCTACTGGATAAGCTGCAGATTCTAGTTAACCAACAGCCTACTTCCTGCAACCCCCCACTATAATTGCCTTATGTCTGTCCCATGCATGTTTGAATTCCCCCACTGTTTTAGACCCAATGACCTCCTCAGGAAGGCGGTTCCATGTATCCACCACTCTCTCGGTGAAAAAAAATTTCCTCACATTACCCCTGAGCCGTCCCCCTCTATCTTTAAATTGTGCCCCCTTGTTCTTACACATCTCTTTTTTTGAAAGATGCTACCCTCCTGGACTTTGTTGATTCCCTAGAGGTACTTGAAAGTTTCTATCATGTCCCCCTGTCCCTCCTTTCATCAAGAGTATACATATTAAGCTCTCTCAGTCTCTCTTCATATGGTTTCTGCTGCAGACCCTGCACCATTTTAGTTGCCCTCCTCTGGACTGCTTCCATCCTGTCTATGTCCTTGCGTAGATGAGGTCTCCAAAACTGTACACAGTACTCCAGATGGGGTCTCACCAACTGTCTGTATAGAGGGATAACCACTTCCCTTTTTCTACTTGTGATGCCCCTTCCTATGCATCCCAGTATCCCCTGGCTCTCCTTACCGACTTTTCACATTGCTTACCCACCTTTAGGTCATCTGATATGACTACCTCCAGGTCCCTTTCCATTTTGTTGTTGTTAGTACCTCCCTGCTATTGTGTACTCTTCTCCTGGGTTTTTGTTTCCCAGGTGCATTACTTTGCACTTCTTTGCATTGAATCTAAGTTGCCATATGTCTGACCATTTCTCCAACCTTGCCAGTCCCTTCTCATCTTTTCTACCCCCTCTTGTGTAGCAACTCTGTTACAGATCTTTGTGTTATCTGCAAAGAGGCATACCTTTCCCTCCAGACCCTCTGCAATGTCACCTATGAAGATGTTAAAGAGAACTGGACCCAGTACTAAGCCCTGAGGTACTCCACTAGTATCCCCCCTTTCTTTGGAATGTGTTCCATTCACCATTACCTTCTGTGTCCTGTTGTGCAGCCAGTTTGCTACCCAGGCTACCACCCTGGGACCCACTCCCAGGCTGGCTAACTTGATTATTAATCTTTTGTGAGACTGTGTCAAATGCCTTGCTAAAGTCTAGGTAGGCCATATCCACAGCCCCTCCCTGGTCTATTACTTTGGTCACCTAGTCAAAGAAATCAATTAGATTCGTCTGACATGACCTTCCTGCTGTAAATACATGCTGCTTTGGGTCCTGTGCCCCACTGGCCTCTAGGTACTCAACAATTCTTTCTTTCAGAAGTGATTCCATCATTTTCCCTACCACTGAGGTCAACTTACAGGTCTTTAGTTTCCTGCTTCTGCCTTGCTCCCACTTTTGTGAAGGGGGATCACATCTGCCCTCCTCCAGTCCTCAGGTATCACCCCATTCTGCCATGATTTGTTAAAAAGCATGGTCAATGGTGTCACTAGGTCCTCCCTTAGTCCTTTTAGGATTCTGGGGTGAATCCCGTCAGGCCCCATTGTTTTGTCCACCTTGAGTTTTAGGAGTTATTTCAGGACTCTTTCTTCTGTGAATGGACTGGTGTCAACCCCCCTACCCAGAGTGCTTCTATTGTCTGGTTTAGGTAACTCCTCATCATCTTCTTTTGTGAATACTGAGCAAAAGTATTCATTCAGTATCTCTGCCTTTTCACTGTCTCCATCTGCCCACCTCCCCTCTCCTTTATTAATCTTCACTATCCCTCCCTTAACCTTTCTATGCTCCCTAATGTACCTATAAAATGTTGTATCCCCCTTCTTAACTGAGTTAGCTATTTTTTCCTCAGTGTGGGCCTTTGCTCTTCTGACTGCCTTCCCCACTTCTTTCTGCTTTAATTGATACAGTTCCCTGTCATGCTCCTTCTATGATTCCTTATACTTTTTGAATGCAGCCTTTTTCTCCTTAACCTTCCCTGCCACTTCTTTTGAGAACCATAGTGTTTTTTTACTCCGCTTTGTTTTCGTTATTTGTTTCACACAAAGGCTTGTTGCCTCTATTATGGTAGTTTTGATTTTTCTCCATTGTTCTTCCACCCCTCCTTTTTGACCATTTGCTAGTGCATTCTTCAGGTATTCACCCATTGTGCCAAAGTCAGGCCTTCTAAAGTCCAGTATCCTTGTTTTTGTATGGCTTATCTCCATGGTTGTGCTCATTGTGAAGCACACTGTGCAGTGGTTGCTTGTCCCCAGATGTCTGCTGACTTCTAAATTTGTGATCCTCTCTCCATTTGAGAGTACCAGGTCTAGTATTGCTCCCTCCCGAGTGGGTTCCAACACTAGCTGTCTAAGGCCTGCCCCCTGCAGGGCATCGAGAATGACCTTGCTTTTGGATGTGGCTGCAGTACATGTCATCCAGTTAACATCTGGCATATTCAGTTCCCCCTTCAACAGTATCTCCCCTTTTTCAGCCATTTTAAGAATATCCTCTATCATTTTCTTGTCCATTTCCTCCCCTTGAGATGGGGGTCTGTATACAACCCCTGTGCGGATTGTGATGCCATTCCCTGTCTCCAAGGTGACCCAGAGTGCCTCTTGTCCTCCCCCTTTACTTTTTAGTTCTATAGCTTTGATCCCTTCTCTTATGTATAGAGCTACTCCACCTCTTCTTTTACCTTCCCTGTCCCTTCTGTAGATTGTGTACCCTGGTATGTTGACATCCCAGTCATGGTTCTCTGTGTACCATGTTTCCATGACTGCCACAATATCCAATTGTTCATCTTCCATCAGGGCTACTAGCTCAGGAAGCTTGTTTCCCAGACTACGGGCATTGGTACTCATTGCTCTCCATTTAATGTTGGCTTTATTCTTTTTTCCCCCATCCCTGCTCTTATTGCCCTTGTCTATTTTTCCATTTACCCCTGTCCTGCCCTGTGTTGCACTCTGTACCTCAGTGTTTACCTTACTACCTGCCATGTTTTGTGGGTGGAGGCTTGAAATTCCCTGCCTTTTATCAGCACCTCCCCCCTTGGCTAGTTTAAAAGTTATTTTTTTGCATTCACTTGCGCTTGTGCAAGGAACGTCTTGGGACAATATGGCATTTGAGAGGTGTGTCACTGTCGAGCCAATTACAGCTGAAACTGCAATGGCTTGGCAGTGTACACCAATGACCAGGCCTTCTGGTCATGACACAAGTTCAGCTTTGCTGATGAAGCACATTCTCTAGTTAAAAGAAATGAACCGCTCCAATGGGAGTGCTTCATTTCTTTGTATAGACATAACTCCATCCCTGTGCATTAAAGTTCATACTAATGCACATGGCTGGAGTCACAGCTGCTGTACTCTTTCTCCCCCCCAAATGCTTCAACATTAGCTGTAGTGTGGCTTTCTCTCTCTGCCCTTGCTCCTCTGCCCCCCGCTTCAACATTAGCCATCGTGCAGGTTTCTCTCCTGGCCCTTGTTCCTTTGCCCCCCTTCAATATTAGCCATGGTGCAGCTTTCTCTCCTGGCCTTCACTCCTCTGCCCCCCCACTTCAACATTAGCTGTGGTGCGGCTTTCCCTTAAAACCAACATTGGGGTGCCCAATCCCTGTGTTGGCAATACAACCCCCCATGCTGCATCGCCACTGAGGGACACTGGGAAGCCCACTTCCAGTGTCCCAGTTATTTTCTCCCACCCCCTTGCTGTCCAGAACACTGGGGAGACCACTCCCAGTGTCCCCATATCTATACCCCCTATAGTCTGGGACACTGGGGAGCCCACTCCCAGTGTCCTCATATCAATAGTCCCCCCAATAGTCTGGGACACTGGGGAGCCCACTCTCAGCGTCACCAAAAATCATTTGCAAATGTCCTACTGTAAAAAAGAAAATAGTCCCCCAACATCTTTTTTTTTTACCTGAAATAAAGAAAATGTTCCCTCGTCATCTCCCCCACTCCTCCCCCATCCCAACCCTCCACTGCGCACCCACCTCCCCTTACACCCCCTTACCCCATACTTTCCTTCGGAGGTCAGCAGCTGTGATCTTCTCTGGACTGGGACATGTCTGCACTCTTCAAAGCCGAACCACAATCTGAGGAATCAAGGTAATCACCGTATAATGACTGTTGATGGGGTTTTCAACTTATGTTGATCTCTCAGCCATTTTTAGGAATTTTGACCTCAAATTTTCAACATGGTTATCTTGGGACCCCACCTCATGAACACTAGCACTGTCTTTTTGTTACTCTGCCCAAAAGATGATTTTGTGGTCACTGTGTGGAATCACCTTTTGGGACTGATTAACAAAATGACAGTGCCAGTGTTCATGAGGGGAGGTCCCAAAAAGCTCATGTTGAAAATCTGGTGCAAAAAATCCCCAAAATGACTGCTTTATGAGTGTGCATTGTGCAGTTTCTATGCACGCTCGTAAGTTTGCCAATTTTTTATATTTTCACTGCAGATTTTCAACATTGCCATTTTTTTACACCTCATGTTTTAGCATCTGTGGCACTGAATGGTGCAGTTGATGTGTGAAATCAACTTTTGGGATAGAATAATGAAATCACAGTGCCACTGATCTTGAGGTGGGGTCCCAAAAAGATCATGTTGAAAATCTGGTGTAAAAATTCCAATAAATAGCCACTGAACATGCGTACGTTGTGCAATATCTACACAGATGCATAACTTTGCCAATTTTTAATATTTTCACTCCTAATTTTCAACATACACATTTTCTCACACCACCTCATGAACAGTGCAGCTGCCATTTTTCACATCCTGCCCCAAAACATGTTTTCGCACCTCTGGCACAGGATTGCACAGTCACTGTGCGAAATCACCTTTCAATACTGATTTAGGAAACAACAGTGCCAGTGTTCATGAGGTGGGGTACCAAAAAGCCCATGCTGAAAATTTGGTGGAAACATTCCTAAAAATGGCCATATTATGCAGGTTCATTGAAATTTTCTTACACACATGCGTAACTTTGGTAATTTCCAATAGTTTCACTCCAAATTTTCAAAATAGCCATTTTTCCACACCATCTCATGAACAGTACAGCTGTCATTTTTCTCATCCTGCCTGATGTGTTTTCACACCTTTGGCATGGAATGGTACAGTCGCTGCATGAAATCACCTTTCGGGATTGAGTAATGAAATGATAATGTCCCTATTCATGAGGTGGGGGTCTCAAAAAGCCCATGTTGAAAATGTGGAGTGAAAATACCAACAAACACCTGGGAAGTTAGGGTTTCCAACCATACCACCCAACCCCTCCCAACCTGCAGAGACTGTCTGGTGTCAGGGGTGTGCGTTGGGGTCGATGGCCTTAATGCTCATGCCATACCACCTCCAGCCCCACCCTGCAGACAGGTGTCAGGTGTCAGGGTGTGCCTTGGGGTCTTTGGCCCTAACGTTCAACCCATTCTCCTATACTGCACCCATCTTAGCTTATTTCCTTTTGGAATGGGGTGAGCGTTAGGGCTGAAGACCCCAGGGCACACCGCGATGCCTGTCAGTGTCTACAGGGTGGGGGTGGGGGAATACTGTGAGCTTTACGGTTTTTTATTTAGTTGTTTAACCAGGTATAGCACACTAAGCTGAAAGCTTTTTACAGGAGCGAATCTGGAGCACAAGGAGGTTAAGTGACTTGCCTAGGGTCACACAGTATGCAAGTGGAAGCTGTGGGATTCAAACCCAGGTCTGGTCTGCTGGATGTCACCAGATTTGCAGCTCAGAGCCTTAGACCACTGTGCTATACTGCCTCTAATATATCGGTTGATGACTGAAGGCACACCCCAACACCTGTCAGTCTCTGCAGGGTGGGGGTGGGGCATTAGAGTTGAAACCCTAATGCCTCATTAAGGAAGTGAATCAAGGAGGGGCGGTGGACATCACCTACCTTGATTTCAGCATAATCTTCGGCACTGTCCAACATAGAAGGCTGATTACCAAGGTGGGTAGTCTGGCCACAGGGCACAAGCTGATAAACTGGGTTACAAACTGACTGGTGGACAGGAGGCAGAGGGAGGTGGTAATGGAATCTAATCCAGAGAGAGGGGGGTGAGCAGTGGGGTACCTCAGGAATCAGTTCTGGAACCAGTCCTCTTCAATGTCTTCATTACAGACATTGCAAAAGGGCTAGAAGGAAAGGTCTCCCTGTTTGCAGATGACACCAACATCTGTAACAGAGTGATTACTCCAGAATGGGTGGAGAAAATGTGCAGGGACATGGAGAGGCTTGAAAAATGGTCTGAGAAGTGGCTACGGAGGTTCAATGCAAAGAAGTGCAAAATAATGCACCTGGGAAGAGGGAACCCTGGGGTTAGGTACAGAATTAGGGGGGAGGTGCTGACAATCAGCAAGGAAGAAAGGGACCTAAGAGTTTTCAGTTCTGGTGACCTACAGGTGTCAAAACAGAGCACACATGTTGCAAGGAGGGCCAGTGGCATGCTGGGGTGCATATTCAGAGGTAACACTAGCAGAAGGCGTGAGGTGGAATGCCATTGTATAATGCACTAGTGAGGCCTCACCTCAATACTGTGTACAGTTCTGGGGCTGCAACTCCGCAAGGACATTGACAGGGTGGAGACAGTCCACAGAAGGGCAACCAAGATGGTACATGGCTTGCAACACAGAACATATCAGGAGAAATTAAAGGACCTCAATATGTACTCACTGGAGGAATGTAGGGAGTGAAGGGACATGATAGACAGGTTCAAGTACCTCAAGGGCATAAATAAGATGCAGGGGCAGACATCTTCCAATGTAGAAGTACAAAAATGAGGGAGCATAATGTAATATTGGACGGGGGTAGATTAAGAGGAAATGTGAGAACAGTTTTCTTCACAGAGAAGGTGGTGGTCACATAGAATAGTGTGCCATAAGAGATGGCGGGAGTAAGCAAGGCAGATGGTGGTGGTAAATGGGATCAAATCTGGGGAGAGGGGAATGACCAGCGAGGTACCTCTGGGATCAGTCCTGGGACCAGTCCTGTTTACCTCCTTCCTACATTTATGGTGCAGCTTCTGCCAAGCAGCACTCGCCACTCTCACTGCTGCCTCCTCACTCCTCTGAAGCGAGTATCAGTACCAAACACCACTTCAAATACCTGCAAGTGAACGTTGAGCATTGACAAATGCTTGTTTTTTTTTGCTTAATAAAAATGTCACAGGTTTGGAAAGGTTCTGAACTTATTTGAACCAGTTCGCCATCCCTAAGTAAAATCAAACAAAATGTGAAATCCTTGTTTTTCTGCAAAGGAAAATATATTTTTATGTGACCCCATTTGTGGCAAAACAGTTTAGCAGGACATTTGTGACCAGCTTTGCACTATAGTACTTAGAAATGTTGCTGCTTCTTCTTACTAACTGTGGTTTGCATCATACTGTAAGCTGTTTGCTGATAAAGCAAAGGAAATATTTTCATTTCTGTTTGTCACAGTTTTGTATCCGGAGACCACAGGCTGTATTTGCAAAGGGCTCTTCGTCCAAAGCAAGGTGCATCAAACAACCACCTTGTGCCAAATCTAGGTGCAGCAAATACTGAGCGCTGTATTTTGCAAGACAAGCAATCCTGGTAGCAAAGTCCCCCAAAATGATGGAAGTGGTCTACTGCATCAAAAATATGTTGCATGTGGAGAGAACGATGCAAGCTGAGTCAAAAATGCATGGAGTAATAATGGCTTAAACTGAGTCAAACAGACGAGTGATGCATGGAGCGAAAATGAAGCAAGCTGCAACAAAAGGATAATGCATGAGGTGAGAATTTGACTTAAACAGCATCAAAAAGATAATGCATGTGGTAAGAAGAACTGAAAGTAAGTCAAAAAAATACAGCAGACGGAATGGTCAGGACAATGGCATATTAAGTCCCCAATACACTCTAAACTAGTCCATCAGGGGAATATTGGCTCTATGACCCATCTGCTACATAATCTACCCTCTCCTTTATATGCTGCAGTGTCAGTTAGACTAGCTCTGGCTGGTCTAACAGTGGCATGCATCTTCAGTGCAGTGTCAGAAGCTTCCACCTTTGAAAATCCCCCCAAAAAGAGGAGGGGCATCATGTTTTTGACACAAGATCTGTTGTGACACGGCATACCCATTTTTTAATGCAAGCCTGATGCAAGCCACTTCAGCACAGGAAGTTTTGCTTTAGACTCAAGCAGTGCTACAAAATTGTAGCTGACTCAAGTTTTGACGCAGCATGCCCCTTGTGTCATTCTCTGACCTTTGAAAATTGAGCCCCAGCTTTTTCAAGTGAGTTTCATGATCATCTTGTGGCTATTTTGGGAGGGGGCAATACAGCCTGATGGTAGAGAACAAAGCTATAAAACTGGAGACCCAGCAGATCCAAATCTGCATCCCACAACCACCACTTACTTACTATGTGATCCTGAACAAATCACTTAACCTCCCTGTGCTGGATTCTTCTTTTTTTTCTGAAGCTAACCCCCAGACCATTCCTTAACCTTTCAGGGCATGCTGAATAGCTGTTGCCAAATATGAATGGATTGCAAAGCCCTTTGGGGTCCAGTGTGTATGAAAGGCATTATATAAAGCCAAATTCCTTTCCTTCCTTTTACGAGAACAAAGCACTCTGTTTCTGGCAACCATCCCTCTTAAAGTCTTATTTTTGTCTTCTTTCACAGTGTCACCATGCCTGGAAAAAATGCAAATGCCTTTCTCAGAGGAGTTTTATAAATTATTTTTAAGGTACCATTTAATGGCCAGCAGTTTTATGACGCTGGTGGATTACATGACATTATCCTTGGTTGATGTTGCCACCTACTGACTAGACAAGTGCAGTACAAGTGAAGTATTTGACTGTGTTTGTAACATGGCATTAATAGAAACAGTAAAAATAAGGAATATGAGAGAGCGAGTAAAAATAAAAATGTCTCACTGCCTAGAAATAACAAATGATTGAAAGAAACATTATGAAAAGTAACAGAAATCTATACACAGCAGTGTTACAAAGTTAAAAGTTTATTAACAGTTATATAAAAAAGCATGAGGTTACAACGCAGATCTCTTATCCTGTTAATGATGACATTGTTAAATAAACAGAGATTGAAAGGATCACACGTCTTTCAGTGTTGTTAAGTAGTAGAAGTAAATCAGTATCATTGTCACCTCTCTACCCATCCATGTCACAAGTGCATTAATCCCCTCGACAGAAGGCATTTCCCAGGAATTAATGCATGGCTGGGTGGTGGGAAGCCCTTGGCCTTCGGCCTTAGGCACCTACCTCCCCCAACCATGCATTTAATTCCTGGGAAATACCTCCTGTCTCGGAGATTAATGCTTACTTAATTATGTACAGTATATGTCTTCATACATGTGGGAGCCCAGAGGTCTATATCCCAGCTATTACTGTAAACAAATCATTAGGTGGGGCACAGCTTGTATTATGAAAGAGGGGGCTGCAGACAGATTTATATTTCTTCCTCTTATGACTTCGAACTTATGTGACCCGTCTAATTTGTAAGGTGGCCAGTAATAAGCAACCTAGGGAAGCAGTGTGGTCTGCTGGTTAGACCATAAAATTGTAAACCTAGAGACCCAAGTTTGAATCCCACTACCTCCACTTACACAGTATGGCCCCATTCACAAAAGCCTGGGTTATACACACGAAATGTGCACACAATGCCCGCATAGCTACATGGCCCTGGACAGGATGAATGCATGTTTGAGCATGGTCATCGCAGCATCCAGATTGTGCTTCAGCACCATACTTGTCTGAGTGATTTGTCATGCATGATTGCAGCAGTACCGCAAAGCACTGCAGGTGTTGCAGTGCATGGCAGGATACCCATGATCCAGCATGGTAGTCGACTAGGAAAAAAAAAACAGCATTTTGTCAGTAGCTGATTTTGAGCTTGAGGATGTAAGTTAATCTTTTTTCTTTTCTTTAGCAGAGCCTAAAAAGTAGACATGGAGTGCAGTGGCAGTTCTCTTGAACCATTTTACAGCACGGTTCACATCCACACCGCTGTAAACACAATTTAAGGCCACAATGTTCATCTAAAACTGTACAAAAATCCTGCAGGGTTTTAGCATGGTTTTAGACCAACACAGCTTTACTGTGCTACAATTTGGATGCAAAATGTTTAATCCATTTCAGCAAAGTTAAAATGGTTTAAAAGTATTGAAAAGTGTTAGGACTTGATTTTCAAAGAGTCACTAGATCAGTGCACAATAAACCAGTGGCTGTGGCAAACTCTGGGTGCACCAGGGACCCTACACCCAATTTCAGTATAACATGTGCCCCTGTTTCAAAGACCCTAGAGTGGCTGCCATCGGAGTGTTACTGCAAAGATTTGGCTCAGCAGAAGGGTCTGATGGAGGGTCCCGTCAATCCCCCCCACCTGGTGCAATGCCAGCCCACAACCGCAATGCTGGGAGGGGGAGGAAGCCTGTGAGGTTGGGGGACACTGAACACAAACTTGTGGGGGTGCTGTAGTGAGTGGTGTGGGCATGGTGGGTGTAGCAAGGTGCACAGGTGGCACTGGGAAGATGTGACCTGGAGAGCTGTAAGACCCATGGCCCTGGTACTCCATGGCATTCATCCATGGACCCATTCCAGACCTCCTGGTGACACTAGCCCCGATAGCTTTCCTGGAGCATGCACAGTGCCTGACATGCAGAGACAGTCCATTTGCTGCAGGCTACTAGGTGCCGTTGGTGGATGGCAACATACCCCAGGCAGCATAACAGTCCCCTGCTGCACAGTACACTGAGCAGTGACATACTGTAGGTACAGGTGCCAATGTAGCAATGGCACAGTGTGAGGGCACCCCAATAGGCAGGTGCCACACAATGGCAGATGGCTGGACAAGGGACTGTCACCACATATACCGGAGTTGGGAATCTCTGTCCCTGCTACCATACCCTGCTTTGTTGGACCAGTACAGGCAGATCCATGTAGATGCAGGGCTGATGGTACCAGGGATCTGGGTTGGATCTGCGCATGAATGGCAGGGAGTACCAGGGCAATGGGTCTGTACAACTGTCCAGGCCACATATGCCCCATGCCACCAGTGTTTGTACCCTGCCACCCTTGCCGTGTCCACATCACCCACTGTAGCACCCTCCCAGGTTCATGTTCAGTGGCACCAACCTCGCAGGTCCCCCCTCATGTAGCACACTCCCAATCTACAGTGCAGGGCAATCAGACCAGCTCATGGCTGGTCTAACCACAGCCTCAACTTGCAGCCATGGTGGGGCTTCCAAGATCCCAAATAAGGGGATGCTACAGCCCCACTGAGGTGCAAGCTCCCTTCCGCGGAGGTGCACCACCACTTTCAGCACAAGGGTGGTGCAGGGCAGGTTTGGTGCACAGCCTCCCGCATCATACATAGAGCTTTGAAAATAGGGACCCTAGTGTGGACAGGACATTAGAGGAAGCTCTGTGGTCTCTGCTCTTTATAGCTGGTTCCTAACTATTCCTGATAGAAAAAGTTCTATGACTCTTCCCCTAATTGCTTATGGAGTCACAGCATGATCTGCTAAAAAATTACCATATAATGGTGCCCCTCCATAGTGAAGAGATTTCTAGTCATTGACCATCCCTGAACTAGATAACACTCTTTTCCTGAGCCTTTGGTGTATCTCTGCAGATACATCACCCCGCTACTTCCAGGCCATCCCAGTCTTTGATACATAGACACTGACAGCAGATAAAATTGGGGACAATTCACCACTATTGAGGAAGGCAAGCATGACAACACTTGTGTAATAGGAATGGTCTCGCAGAACAGGTTAGGCAAATAGTATAGAATCGTAGCCAAGTAGGCAGCTCTGGTAAAATACTACTCTACCTGGCTTGGTGATTGTTGTGCACCACAACAGGATTCGCTTCCCTCTCATCTGGTCTCCCCAAACCTCCATTGCAACCCAAATGGGAAAATTCTCAAGGAAGGTAATATCCTTGTCAGTCCCACAGTCCTTCCACTGCATCGGCCATGCTTCTGACATCTATTCCCCTTTAAAATATGACCCCACCCCCAGGGCCCCAAGGCATCCGTATACAGCTCGAGGTCCATATTACATATCCAGTACTCCTGCCACAATGTCACCCCATTGTATGCCTCCAGGAATTCCTCCCAAACTTGGAGATCCTCCCACACCCCTTTACTGATATCTACCCAGTGGTGTGGCTCTCTGGCCTTCCCCGTGGCCCTCCCCAGCCTCCTTGTAAATGCCCCGTCTAGGCTGATGGCCTTGCAGGCAAAGTTAAGGTGCCCCAGTAGATGCTGCACTTGCACCAGTGGCACCCTCCTCCTCTTCCCCCCGACCAGCACCAACAGCCCTCACAACCGTGCTACCTTGTCCCCAGGGAGCCGGAAACATTCCTGCTCTGTGTCTGCCTCAATCCCCAAGCACTCCAGTCTGCGGGCTGGGCCCTCATTTTTCCCTTCCACTAGGGGGAAACCTATGATCTCACTCATGTTATGGAAATCCTGAAGCATTGCCTGCATCTCTGCCTGGCTGGCCCCGATCATCAGGAAGTGGTCCAGGTAGTGGACCACCCTCCTGTGCCCATACCGAGACCTGAACACACTGGACCCATGAGCTGAAGATCTCGAATGTTGAGCAGGCTACTGAGCAGTCCATAGGCATTGCCTTATTGAAATACAGCCCTCCCTCAAAATGGAAGCCTAGCAGGTCCCAGTTCACTGGCCAAAATGGCAATAAGCAGAAGGCCAATTCGGTATCAGTCTTTGCCAGCCATGCCCCTTCTACTGCCCTAATCAGTTCGACCGCCTGGTCCAGTCTGGGTAGGAAAGGTGGTGTATGAGCCTGAACTCACCCACTTGTTTCTTAGGTACCACCCCTAGCAGTGAACCCTTGAAGTTCCCCCATGGTGGCTCCTGTAAAGGCCCTTCCACCCTTCCCACCAGAACCTCCTTTTTGGATCTTTGCGCGGATGAAGTCCTCCTTCCCCCTTACCAAAGCTAAGTTCTGAGCCCTCATATCCAACCGACCCCCCCAAAACCCAGCAGTAAACCCCCTTGAAAGCCCTCCCACAGTCTCTCAGCCTCCCTCACCTTGGGATATCGTACCGTTCATGCCTCCACCACTTCGAGCACGAAGGGCATGCTGGCTAAGGTGCAGCCCCACCGCCCCACCGCCCCACTGCCTTCCTCTCCTTAATTCCACCTGCATTTGGAATTGTAGCCCCCCTGTGCTAACTCCCCCCATCCCTCCTGATCCCCCCCCCCGAAATGTCTGCTCCTGGTGCTGCCTCCCTGGCTGGAAGGCCTTGTTGCCTCTTAGTTTGTAGGTTGTTGCCGGGTGTGACCCAGCACACCGAGAGCAAGCATGCCTGAACTTGCAACTAAGTCAGGTACATGTTGCCCTGTTGAAAGCTCAACAGGTTTTTGCTCCCGGAGCCTGAATGGCTCTTCTCATCTGGTCCACCATGGGCCCTACTGCCAGCCCAGATAGGGTCCTCACCCACAGTTCCGAGTGGGCGCAGTCCCACCTCAAGTCCCCCTTTGCCGCCATCCACTTTCGAAATGCCTCATAGTACTTCAACCAACCGAAACCCAGCTTTGCCTTATACACGTCCCTAATGATCGCCGTATAGGTCAAAAGTAGATAGCCAACTCTGGCTGCTTCTCTGACACCAACACGCTATAGATCAGAAACCCCACCTGCCAAGTGTCAATGCTCTTCCCCTTGTACTTTGCTCCTTCGCTTTATGCCCTACCATCACCAGCGCTACCAACATTTACGACTTGCCCACCAATTCCTTTTATTCATACTTCTTGGCTGTCTCGTCCACCAAACCAAAAATATCCACATACACACCCTTCCAAATTTTCTCTTTCAGGGAGGACAGAATGTGGTTCCCAAGGGTAAATCCCGGGGGTCCGTCATACAGCTTTTTGCTCTCCCCAGCCTTGCTTACCCCGTCCCCCTTTTGCCCCACATCCTTGATGGCCTGTAACACATGCTCCATTTTCTTCACCCCTTCCTCCCCCATGTCACCCAGCAGACCTTGTAAGTACTCCTTTAAATCCCCTTCATTGTTGACAGCTACCCTATCCTTACCACCGTCCAGCTGTGGTGCCCCTGGAGTTGGAATTGGCTCAAGTTCAGGTGCTGGGACGGGGGCAGGGCTGGGTCCCGCTTCTTTGGGTCTCTTATTTGGATTCCCACCTCCAGCCCTCCCTTCCCTCTCCTTCCTTTTCTTCTGGGCCTCTTCTTCTGCTGTCTCTCTCCTCTTGGCCGCTTCCACCAGCTCTGTCATTTGGCTCATTAATTCTCCACCTCTTCCATCATCTTGGCACTGGATACCGGTGTCTTCTTGGGTGCCATCCTCTCTGTTTCCTACTAAAAATGAGTATAAAAAAACATAGTGAGTACATCCAAATTGTGACCATTCCCCTGCTTTCACTTTTCCCAATGGCCACCGCCCGCATCCGCGCCACTGTCCCATGCAGGTCCTGCTCACCCTTGCCAGGGATCAAAGGCTGCCCCCCCATATGGGAGCTGACACTAATGTCCTTCACCTCCCCCTTGGCTGGTGGCATACAAAAACATGCATATCCTGCCCCCAGGCTTGTTTCACCCTTGCCTGGTGGCCTCCTATTCAGCATGTCCCTCATTCTGCCATTCCTGGCTTGCGCTGCAGTGCTGGAAACCTTCCAACCCCTGCCGAGACTATTACCCAGAGTGGTACCATTTGCTCCCTGCTCTCCCCTTGTTCCCCTTTCATTGCCATGGGAGTGCCCTTGTGAGGCCCACCAACCACACCCTGCTCAGTGCTGTCACAAAATTATACCCATCTATAATTCCCCTTCCTTCCAAGTATCAAGTCACTGCTTAGTGGCTATACCACACTACGATAATGTAGGCCATGTTATGCTTTTTGGGAGGACAGTCTATTGGCATTCACCTTCCATATGCCCTTGCTGCAGGCTCATATAGTACTCCTGCCATGTTGCTGCCACCTCCCCCCATTTGTCCATCTCCATCAGCTCACATCTTGGGCCCCCAATTCTTTGCTGCACATGCCGCTTTCTCAAAATTGCACCTGCCATGCATCCACGCAATATGCGCTTTCTGGGCCTCTACGCCCTCACAGGCCTCACCAGTCCACAGTCTCCCCGGGCCCTCACCCGGACCAGATGGCGTAGAAATGAACTAAAGCATCTTTTCCTCATAGCGTGTGGCCTTCTGGGACCGCCCGTCCCTCCGCCACAGTCGCACCAATGCTGCCCTGTGTCCCCCCCATGCTCTGATTGCTTACTCAGGGCTGAAATGCCATGTTAACCAACTGTAACATGATCTGAAAAATCACTGCTGTTTCAAGATGAGGCAGTGCCTTGCATGTTTTCACCATTGTACTTTGATTGGGTAGCTTTTCACTGAATCAGTAATTTTTCATTTGAAGTAGCTGTGAAGGGTATCGTATAAAGACATTTCCCTACAGTTAAGACCTGCACTCTTGGCGTAAGTCACTGCAGCTCCTGCCGGAGCGCCCTCCCCTGCCACTGGCCAAAGCCGTGAGAGCCTTCCCTCTTGTTCTTGCTCCTCCAGCTGTTAGGCCTCTCCAAACGAACAAAAAGCCTGGACACAGCTGTGGCAAAAAATCCTGCAAAAGCACCATCCAAGCCAATGCTCTTCTGCCTAAGCAGCATCAATAACCACTATGCCACCCTGCTGCACTCGCTTCGCTACCAGCCACACCAAGTTGCCGACCCACATGGGCTGCTTCAACCAATTACTTGGTGAGCTACTACCGGTCGCTTCCATGCAGCCACCAAGCTCTGTCTCCCAAGCAGTGCCATAACCCGATATCAAATGATATACAACAAAAAAATGCTGCACAGGGAAAAGGTGGTGCTCCAGACCAAAGGAGTACAAATTACCCTGACAACCTGTTGTAATCGTGTGTGCTCATGTCCAGTACAATAAACCTTGGTCTTATGAGGCCAGCCTTGGGATTTCTGGCTAAATTAAAAAGCATATAACCTGCTGAAACCATTAAGTAACAGCAGCTACCACAATAAAACACAAGTTTAGTTAAACACAGGGTGCCATGCAGCCCTACAAGGCCTACGATTTGCCTGGAAATGCCTTACCTCGATTGCCAGCGATGTGCTGAGATTCACAAATGAATTTTATTAGCAAGAAAAGAGGGCTCCCATAGGGCTGCGTGTCCTTATAAAGCCCTTAAGGACCTCTGATCAGGACCCCTGGAAGCCCTCCCCTTGGCCAATGGTCAGCAAGCACTGCCTTTAGTCATATTACCATCCTCTGCTCCCTGTGATGTCACTAGCCAGCCCCCCTCCCCCAATCCTATGTCTCATTTCTGGCTGGGTTCATGGGATAAAACGGCTTGCCTTTGAATGATAAGCTTAATTAGAATCTGACGGCAGATAAGGACTGCTTGGCCCACCTAGTCTGCCCATTTTTCTACCTAACAGATATGCTGCAGATCCTAGTTAACCAACAGATTACTTCCTCTTACCTCCCACTAGGACTGCCTTATGTCTGTCCCATGCATTCTTGAATTCCCCCACTGTTCTTGACTCCTCGACCTCCTCAGGAAGGCTGTTCCATGCATCCATAACCATCTCCATGAAAAAATACTTCCTCACATTACCTCTGAGCCATCCCCCTCTATCTTCAAATTGTGCCCCCTTGATCTTGCACATCTCTTTTTCTGAAAGATACTACCCTCTTGGACTTTGTTGATTCCCTTGAGGTAGTTGAAAGTTTCTGTCATGCCCTCCCCCCCTTCTTTCCACAAGGGCATACATATTAAGTTCCTTTTGTCTCTTAAGGTATGTCTTCTGGTGCAGACCCTGCACCATTTTGGTTGCCCTCCTCTGGACAGCCTCCACTCTGTCTATGTCTTTGCGGAGATGGTGTCTAAAGAACTGCACACTGTACTCCAGATGGGGTCTCACCAACTGTCTGTACAGAGGGATAACAACTTCCTGTTTTCTACTGTTGATGCCTCTCCCTATGCATTACAGTATCCCCTTAGCCTTCCTTACTGCCTTCTCACATTGCTTGCCCACCTTTAGGTCATCTGATATAATTAAAATAAAAACATAGAATTAACATAGAAATTGTCACAACAAGATCAGCTTGGATGCACAGAACATCTCTTTCACACTTAGATGGACACTAATGACATTGCTGCCAGAGTTTTGGCTCATGTAGTGTCCTTAAGAAGGTTTTCTTGGTTGAGGAATACTATCCTTTCCCATAATACTCAAAACAAGGCCATGGATTTTTCCTTTGAGGGAGATTCATCATTTGGTGACAAAACAGAGGCCTACATAAAAAAGTGGATAAATACAAACTCACTTTCATAGGTAACAGTGAGAAGGAAAAAGCCTCTACCTCCTACAGGTCATATGGAAGGGAATACAGAGGTAGAGGATAGTTCCCGAAAGCCTAGGTCTGTTATGTCCCCTATGAGTACCAGTCACAAAGAGGTTACTACTATATGGGAAGGGGAGAAAGGGCTTTCAGATTTAGTGCTGTAGCTTCAGCATCTAGGCTCCAGTGGTTGAGAGAGAATGCTAGGAGAAGGTGTGACCTAACGCTGCACTGCTGCAGAGGAGCAATGGAAGCAGGACTGTGCAAGGTGATAATAGAGACTATGAAAAATATGCCAACATTGCCTTACCTGTTGGTGCACAATAGGTCTTGTTCTGAGTTTACCTAGAGCACTATTCTTTTTTTTGCACAAGTCTTTCCAGACTTTCCTGTGTCACTAACTTCAGTTACACCTGTGCCATTTGCTCCACATCCTGGCTCTATGAGAGGAGTCTGAGGTGGCAGGAGCCCAAGCCGGGGCATCGGTTGCGGTAAACCCTGTGGAGGGTGAATGCAATGGCGTGGAGGATAAATTGACTTCAGTCCTTATATGGAACCAGAATACTTTTTCCTCTCCTGAAGCATTCTCTTGACAAGCCTACATAGTTCTACTTATTTTAAACTGTGGTTTATTCATACACATTTAGCATAATATACTGTTTATATTTATTCCTAGCGGTTTATGCCACCTGCACCTGTCTCAGACCTTTTTTTTTAGAGTCTATTGTGTTATTTTCTCAGGGTCTTTTATAGATACATATATATATAGACATCTCATCTATGTCCACAGTATTTTATATAAGCTTAAAATTGCTTAATTAGTCTGCTACTTACTGTATTTGCATCAGTTAGTCAAATTCAGAATGGGAATTTTGGTTTGGTTAATCGAGGAGAAGGGCAGCTTATTTTGTTGTCAGCTCTGCTTCTCATAACTTAGAATCTTTTTGAATAGTCCTAAAATCTTCAATATCCAAAACCTTTAAAACTCATGAAGTATGAAATAAAATTTGGAGCTCCTCAGTCGTGGGACTTTTACTCACGTGGTTGGTTCTCACTGCATATCTGTGCATACGTTGGTGTCCTCACTCTGTAAACGCCATTCTCCCGCCAAGCTAAGAGACTGACCACACAAATTGTGCTACTCTGAGAAGAATGCAATTGCACATCGATAAAACCACCAAATATTTTTAAATTTCAGCTGGTTGGCCCTTTTATGAGACTGGTTTTAACAGAGCCTGCATTCTCTGGTTCTTAACTAGAATCTGCTGCTTATTCATCAGGTAGGGAAATGGGCAGACTAGGTCGGCCAAGTGGTCCTTATCTGCCGTCAAATTCTATGTTTCTCCTTGTATGCCACTCCATATCATGCAGCTTTGAAGCCTAATGCTGTATGCTGTGTCTTCATTAGCAATCAAAGATAGCTTCTCCTTGCTTCTTTTCCTTGACTGTCTAAAATGCCAGGCTTATTTGAATTTATTTGAATTTTCCTTGGAGGAACAACAGGATTTTACTTTAAGACTATTACAGCACAAGACATTAGAGCTTCAGTAGTGTGGGACTCAGAGTTATACTTAATAAAGGAACAGGGTTTTAAATGTATATATATTTTAGAATTTTAAAAAGAAGTCATTTCATTAATTGTGAATTTAATGAAAGTATCCTATTTAATACATTAGTATTTTACTAAAGCACTTTATTAAAGATACTGGGCCAGATATTCAGAAATGCGCCAAATGCCAGTGCAAGTCTAGCACAGTGCAAATCCAATGTGCCATGGTGCATTGAGTGCCATATTCAAAGGTTGCGCATGGTGAAATGTGCCAGTGCAACATGGCTGAATATGGCACGGAAGCACCTTGACGCAATCAGAGTTGCGCCAGGGCACAACAAGACCTGCACCATAGCGCAGCCAGAGATACACCATGGTGCAATGGGACATGCACCGGGGTGCACATAGATCAGTCCTAGGCAATGATGGGAGCACAGCAGCAGAGGCAAAGCATGGGGCATGGCAGAGGAACACACCCAGGGACAGTGCCAGGGATGCACAGTGGCAGGCCACAGGTGGCCACCATCAGTTGAGCACACACAGGCATCCAGACCCCCACCAGAACACAGCTGTGGCACAGAAAGCAGGTAACAGGTGGCACCAATAGCTGATGGAGGGCAACTACTGGATCCTCCCACCGCTGCATGCTGTGCCCCCACCCACACATACCCCGGCAAGCCACACCATGGACCATGCTGCCAAACACACACACGTGCCACACATCCTGGACAGCTGCCCCATGGCCACCCCAAGGCACAGCCACTGACCAAGGGGCAGGACACCACCATGCATGACCCACACCCCGACACATGCACACCTACCGTGCCACTGCAGCATGGCCCCACATGCCAGCTGCAAAGCAGACACTGACTCAGGCAGGTAAGCAAAATAACTGTATTGAAAATAACTATGTACATGTGCATGGGGTGGGAAACTGTAGGATAGCGAGGGAAGGGGACGGGGAACAGGGACTGTACAGTGGGAAGGGGGCAGATGGGGAAGGGATGGTAGGGGTATAGGGAAATGCTAAGGATGAACTATGGGTGCCCACAGCCAACCGCCATCTGGCACCTCCTCTTCTGCCGGTCCATCAGCACCATACATCTTGTCTGCTGGGCCACCTCCAGGGTTGTTGAGATGATAAAGATTAACTGCCTCAACAGCCTGCAATACAGGGGCAGCTGTGTTCTCCTCTGGATGCGTATGACAAAGGATTGATAGGTGATCAGTGCAAGGTCCCAAGGAACCATGCCCACCCACTGTGTGCAATGGGCAGTGGGAACACACACCCCCGGAGTGGTATCCTGGCCACCCACAGGGGGTGGGCCAATGCCTGCCAGCATCCCAGCATGCCGCAACAGTGCACAGCGGTGGACTCTGCTGCCCAATGGCCATCCAACTGCGCAGCAACATTAAGATGGCACAGGGCACCAGGAGCACCACAGCAAAACCAGTGGCAGCTAGGCACACACCCACCCCACCATCAGTTGGTACATGTGTGCAATGGGCGCCCCACAGTGGCATGCACCATGCACAGTGTGCAATACACAGCTGCCATGGCACATGGCACAGGTGGCCATGGCCATACCCACTCCCCTGCTGACCAACCAGTAATGTGAAGAGGAACATAACAGTGCCTACCTGCCTGCTGTGGTGCCGCTTGTGCCTGTCCCACCGCTGTTCCTCCACCACAGCTTGGTTCCTCAGCATCCTGCTGTGCCCGGCCTGGCACTCCTGCTGCCCTTGCCCAGTGGTGATTTTCAGGCCCTAGGAATGGAACAAAGACAGGTACACATCAGAGAACACCCACAGCATGTGCCCACCACCCCCACCCCTGTGCATAGCATGTGCCCCTGCCCGACAAGTCCCGCAAGGCTGTAGCACAACGCAACCTGTGGCTGGCAAAGCCACTCCACAATGTGCACGCTGACAGTGTACCCCTCTGCAGGGCATGCCAGGCAGCCAAGCCAACACAATACAGCACTAGTGCACACATGCAGCATGGGATGACTTACCTGGCTGTGGCATGGCCCCCTTTACAGATGCGTGCCTGCAGCAACCTCAGGTGCTCTGGCACCCGCCACATGAGGACCCCGGACCAGTGGCAGCATTGTTCACCAGTCCTGACCACCCTGGTGTCCTGCACCACCCTGGTGGTGATGGCCTGCCAGAACTCCATCCTGGGCTGTTGTAAGGGCACCTGGCCAAAACAGCCCTGGTGCATGTGGCTGCACACAGGCCATCGATGAATCACTTCAAGGTTGGACCAGTTATGGGCCTGTAGAGCTCCCCTCTGTACCATCACAACCACAGCAATATGTGGAGACAAAATGGTGGCCAGAGGTGCATGTGTGCACGATGTGCGTGGGATGTGCTCCTCGTGTAGGCATGCACTGCATCCGCCAATTGCGCATCGCCATGGATGTGTGACATGGGCGTGGCCCACCAGGCACATGGTGATGTAATCTCAAGGGGTCAATGGGTCATAATAGGGGTCAGGCATCACCTGGTGCACTGTGTGCAAATGCACAATAGGGGCCATGACGCACAGTGCGCCATGGCCCCTATTGTGCAGAGAGCACAAATTGCGCAATAGCTGCTGGCACACCACTTGATGCATGCACACTGCAGTCCTGTGCACTGCGCATGTTTGGTCATTGCACCGTGACTTGCTTCGGAGCATTTACACTGTGCACAGAGCAAGTACACTATATTCAGCCACCACATGCAAATGAGCTCATCGGCCAATGCGTGGTGCAACAGGGAAATTAGCATGTCATTAACATTGCGCCAATACTCATTTGCATTCATTGCGCTATAAAGGTGCCTCGGAACACCATAGGCCATGGACCAGTATTGCAACCATCTGAGGTAAGTTGCGATTGCTGCTGAGTCCAGCCAGCACAGCAGGGTGGATGGGGTAGGCAGCTGCTGTCACTGACACACATGTCTATGGCCACAGGTAGCACTATGTCTGAGCATGAGGAGAGTGAGAAGCGTGGGCCTGCTCGCAAGTGCAGGCCCAACTTTACCAAGGCAGAGGCTGATGCCCTGTTTGAGGCCTACCTCGACAGGGAGCCACTGCTGAGTGGTGCCACGGGCACACCAGAGGCCAGGGCTGCGGCCTGGGTGGAGGTGGCAGTGTGTGTGAACCAGCAGGGCAGCCACCAGTGGTCTGTGCAGGAGTGCAAGAAGAAGGTGGGCACTAATAAACGTCACATCAAGGAGAAGGTGGTGGTCATACAAGCAGCCCGGACAGCCACTGGAGGGGGGTCTGATGACGTGCTACAACTCATGGTGCAGGATGAGCTGGTGGTGGCCACCATGCATCGCAGGACTGTTGAGGGTGTGCCAGGTGGTGGATTCCAGACAGGAGGGAGCCCATCACTGCATGGTACGTATATTGGGCCCACAATGCAGGCAGTGGGTGGGGGGTGGTGGATGGGGGCCATGCATCACTAACACTTCTGTTTTCACTTACAGCACCAGTATGTCTGCATGCAGTGAATGGGGCACCAGCGGCAGCCATGGAGAAAGGCCCAGCCCTGGAGGACCTGCCATCCACCTCCATGGACATCCAGGGGCCTGATCAGCTGCAGCACACCGCCGCTGTCCATCCGGATGTCCTGGGCATGGAGTCAGATGAGGCCCTGGCTGTGTTTCAGCAGGATGCCAGCCATGGCATCCTCTGTGTGGCGACACAGATTGGGGTTGGGTCTGACACCAATGATGACCTGAACATTATCCTGGACAGCATGGGTGGTGTTGTGGGGGAGACACCCATACCTAGTACCAACACAGGCAGTGCGCCCAGTGGCCTGTCAGTGGTGGGACAGCTGCCCATTGCCACTACAGGTGCTGCCGTGTGCACCGCCATGGCAGTGCCGTGTGGTGGTGGTGGTGGTGGTGTGGCCGTGCTGGCACTGGGCAGCGGACAGAGGCTGGAGGGGCAGCAGCGGCAGACAGCAGGGGACTTAGTGCGGCCGGACACGGTGTCCACTGCCGGGGCACCTGAAAGGGACCTACCCTGTGGGGATCCCACTGTGCAGGATCCACCTGAGCAGGGAGCTGTGCAGCATGGTCATACACCACTGGTGGGTCGGCGGCCTGCTCAGGTTCCCCTGAGTGCTAACCATTGGCAGAGCACACCCGATTGCTGCAGGCCTCCGTGGAGCAACAGGTGCTGCTTGGAGCTGGGGTGCGTGCACTGCACGTGGAGGTGTGCCAGGTGGCCGAGCAGTGCGAGAGAGGCACTGAGCAGATCCTGGAGGCTATTCATTACTTGTGGGAGGACACGACCGCATCCCAAGATCACATTGCCAATGCGATCACGGTTGGCCTTGCACCACTGTCTGCCACAGGGCATGGCCAGCAACCTCATACACCACATAGTGCACTGTCTACCCCACAGACCCAGCCTCAAGTGACACCCTCCCTGTTGATGCCGGACTCTGCTGTTGGCATCCCAGGCATGCCTGGGGCAGGCCTGTTTGGGTGCCTACACACCCCTGCACAGACCCGGTCACAGTCCCGCAGTACGACCCCAGGGGGCTGTTGCATACACCCCCTGTTGCTGATGAGCAGCCTGTGGCAGCTGATCGGCCCCAGTGTGCCCACCCCCATGTCTGCAGTGGCCATGGTTCCGCACAGCGGACCTGATGTGCGTGCCGCCCCTTGCTGCAGTCTGCTGCCACTGCCCTGTGTGTGCATGGGTGATGTGTGTGAGTGCATACCACAGTTGTGGCACTTGAGTGTCGAGTCGCACACTGCCTGTGTGCATACCTGCCCATCCATTGGTCCGTGTGGCATGGGCGTGATGACAGCAGAACTGCACTGGTTGTGCCTGTGCACTGGTGCCCTGCATCTGATCCCTGCCACATGCTAGTGCCTGGGCATGTGTGTGTGTGTGCTGCTGAACACTACTGTGTGCTGTTGTGTGCGGCTGTGTGGCACTGTCACCCCCACAATTGCACCACACCTGTGTGTGTGCATACCCATTGCCATGCATGCCCCTGCCCATGTGCCATATCTTTGTGTGTGGACAATGCGTGGGTGTTGCTCCACCTACCTGCATGCACCATAGTGCTCCTGTGTGATTGTGTCTTTGTGTAGGCATGCCATCCACTGGAGCTGGGAATCTCTCCACCTGGGGGGGCTGCCCACTGCCCTCCAGCCCACTGCCCTCATCGTCCCCACTGCTGTCCCCCTCATCAGCCTCGACAGCGATCCCACAGTCAATGGCCATGTTGTGCAATATGCAGCAGGCCAGGAATAGGCCACAGACTTTCGCGGGGCTGTACTGTAGGGCACTGCCAGAGCTGTCAAGGCAATGTAACCATGCCTTCAGCATCCCAAATACACACTCAATGATGTTCTGCATGCTGGCGTGTGCCTCATTGTACCGGTCCTCTGCTGGGGATGACAGATGCCGGTAGGGGGTGAGCAGCCAGGGCCTGAGTGGATAGCCACTGTCACCTGTGTGGACAATTACATGGTTAGCCTGGTGCCATCTGTTGATGTGCCCTTGCCCATCCCTGTCACCCTCACCAGCACACCACCCTGCCCACCCCATCCCATGCCCTACTTTTCCAGCACCCCTTGGCCATTCCATACTCACCCACTAGGTGGCCTTTGGGGATGTCCCCATGCTCGAACCTGTGGCACAATGCAGAGCTGTGGCAGATGAATGCATCATGTGCGCTCCCAGGGTGTGTGGCACAGACATTGGTCATGCACCCCTTGCATTGCACACCACCTGGCAGTTGACACTGGGTAGCCCTTCCTGTTGACGTATGCTATGCCCGCAGGGCCAGGTGGCACACGAATACCCACAAGGGTGCAGTCAATGGCCCTAAGCATGCCAGGCATTCATGCTACCCTGTGAAAGTCCTGCATGGTTGCTGTACGCTCTGCCTGTGTGCTGGAGAAATGAATGTATTCTGAAGCATGTGGCAGCAGGGTGTTGAGGAATTGTGTGAGGAGGTGTGATGTGGCAGACTGGGTTATGCCTGTGGTGTCCCCTGTTGGTCTCTGGAAGGTGCCCATGGTGAGCAGGCACATGACAGCTGTTACCTTCATCTCCACTGACATAGCATGGCTCCATCTAGTGGGTGCCTGCATCTCCTTACTACACAGCTCACAGAGCTGCCTCAGAATAGCACTGTTCATGCTATACCAACCCACAATCTCCATATCAGTGTAGTTCTCAAAAGTAGATCGGGCACAGTACCACCGGTTCCAGACATACCACTGATGGACCCTTCCACGGCCACATCGCTGTTCCTCCTGCCTCCTCGCACCCCTCATTACAGCCTCCATTTGGAAGGCTGCGTTGGCCATGGCCCCTGCTGTCCTGTCTCCTCCGGGCGGTTGGCTACTGTGGGCTGTTTGCCACCCTAGAGCAGTGCATGGCACTTTGCCTGTCACTCCCTCTGCCCTGGCTTGCTCTCCACTGCCACCTCTGTCCCACACCCCTCTGGCTGCCTGTTCCAGTCCCTCTGTCACTCACAGGCTCTGTCTCCCTTGCTCCTTCTGTATTGTCCCTCCACTGTCCCGTTCCACTCTCTCTCTCTCTCTCTCTCTCTCCCCCTGGTGCAAGTGCTGTCCGTGTGCTTGTGCCCTGTATTTATAGGCTCAATTCTGCTCGGTGCATCTGGGAGTTTCACCGCACTTGCGCCATAGGTCAGCAGTTGGATATCGCACTGCACCACATATTTATGGGCACGCCCCCAGCCCTTGTGCTTGCATTCATTAGGGCTGTGCATTGGCACACTGCAGCTTGCACTGCAGACTGGCTCCTGCTGAATATCACTCCTTGGCACATTTCTGCACTTGCACTGGCATAACTCAGTTGCACTATGTGCAACTGCTTTGAATATCCCACCCACTGAATTTAAACCAGTACTGTTCCCATTCTTTTAAGGCATTTTAACTTTTTTATTTTTCCATTAGTTCTTTGGTCTTTATTGCAAACAAAGGCTACTGAAAGAGCTCCCTGAGTAATCAGATATTGGCTTCAGATTTTGTGGGAATCTATGGACCACGAGAACTTTGAAACCTAATTTTGAATCTACTGACCTAGAGATTGACAATAAATCTATAATGAATGCTGCATTCTAATTGTGCCTCACACATTTGGAAGAAATAAGAAGTCTACATTGTTGAATTGATTGGATATCAGTATTTAACATCTCCCAATAGAGATATAGACTTTATATACATTTTTATATTTTAACTGACTATTCTTTTGTATACTGTCACTCTCTGCTTATTTATTCTAACATTCCTGTTGCACATAGCATTTAGGCACAATTGTAATCTATTTGCTATAGCTGATAGGATAATATAGCTGGTTATTAGCTATCAGTTTACTTCTCTGTCTGACCATTTGAATGAGTATGACTTATCATGGTGATTACAGTAGCGGTTAGAATAACTCTGTGACTCTAGATATACAACCTGAAGCTCCTGAGCAAAATAGATAGACTCCAAGATCTAAGAAGCAGCAAACTGTCACCAAGGGAAATTTATTTATTTATTTATTTAATTTTGTTGACCCGTTAGGCCCTCTGAGACTAGAAGTCCCCTTTTCATGGACGACTGGGGGGAGGGGATACAGATGGTAACCAACTAAAATTGAACTAGATTAAGCTGTTGATAGTATTTTTAGTGAATGGGGATATTTGGCCAGAACACCGGAAAAATTCACCTACTCTTTCGAGAAGTGCCATGGGATCTTTAATGTCCACCTGAACAACCACCAGAACAGGTAGATGGGACCTTGGTTTAATGTCTCACCCAAAACATAGAACCTCAGGAGTGCAGCACCCCACTCATGCAGCACTGCTGTGTCATTATTGGAATATTTACCCTAAGTGCCTGGTGGGGGGAAAGAACCCACAACCCACAGTCTTCTGATCTTCTGGCCTCAGAGGTGAGTGTACAACCTGCTGAGCCACTGACACTACTTAAATATTGAAGATCACAAACAATCTAGGATCACATAATTTTTTTCTGGCTATATACCCACCCCAGCAGTCCTCTCTACTCCTATTCCTGTAATGCAGGGAAATCAATAAACCTCAGCAGATATAAATTTTGAGTCTGTAGAGGCTATCACAGATAGTATGAATATGAACATGAACATGAACATGTATGAACAGACAGAGGAGGGTATTTCTTTATTCTCAGATGGTTGGGAATTATAGGATTCTACCATCTCAGAATTAGATGACACTAATTTGAGGAGAAATGTTGCAATCTTTTCTCCACAGAATATGACTAAGAAATATTTGATTGTAATTTCTTTGTATAAATGTTTTAACCCCCTGCCTCAGAGAACTAAAATAATCATTGCACATTCTGAATCTAGACACATTGATAACTTAGCTTCAGTTATACAGGACCTCAATACTACACTAGAGGGTCTAAAGAAACTAGCCCCTGTCAAACTGGAGGATGATGGAGAAAAGCAAGTGGAGTCCATGCTTTTTATAGTAAGTCCACCTTTATCTGAGACAACCAAGAAGCAGGAGGTGCCCCCAATAAATTATAACAGAGATCATTTTACAGATGCTGGAGACTTTGCTTCCTCCTCCTCAATTTCCAAATAGATATTAGGTATAATCAAGAATCCTATTATGCACATATTGGGTGTTTAGAAAATCTGGCAGCCTTAAAGGAGGAAACTGTTAACCTAAGAGTTGCTGTCTTTCATAATGAGATATTATTTGATCAATTAGGGAAGTTGCGGTAACATAGTTTGAAATCATTCCTCCATAGATCTGCATGGCAATGATATAACACTGAGAGGGAACAAGGCTATCCAAGTGAGACTACCTTCTCCTTTTATTAAAGATCAATTATGTACCTGCACAGGTCTTTAAAAAGGAAAAAGACCAAGAAAGGGAAAAATTGGCAATTAAGGGAAAACAAGGATGCATCTGTTTTAATTACCTCAGATGAGAGCACATTTAAGAAAGTAGGGGGGTCAAGAACAGGTAAGGGAAAACATTATTCTTTCAATAAATATAGATGGTGAACAATCAGTCCAGGTTATTCCAAATACTGTAACAAAGAATAGAGGACTCATGGACAAGGGAGTGGATTTGCTCGGGGGGACCAAGGGGAATTCCCCTTTAGATGGTGCCACAGAAAAAAGTATGGGACCTTATGAAAACAGTTCCAATTACTGCACATCTGTAAGGACCCCCAGAACTATGGTATGTACTTATATCTTTTGATACATATAATAATCAGGCAGGTTTAGAAATTGAATTTCGTATTGAGATGTATGGCATAAAAAATTAGAAAAGGAGACTCCTGAGAAATTGTCAAAATGGATCTATCACCTGTTACAGATTAATGCACCAAGTGAAGACCTACTGTATGTATTATGTGTCCACCCAACTCTTGTAATCAAGACTGTGTACTATTTTACTGCAAATCAGATAGGCTAGCAGACAAGACATGGGACGAAGAATCTATTTTAAAAATAATTGGTATTACTATAGACCCTCTACAGAAAGTCCCCGTTCTGGCTAAAGTACCCTAGGGAAAGAAAATATGGTCCTGAGTAATAGAAATAGAGAGGAAGACAAGAGAAGGATAAAAGAAATACTGCAAGTAATTTCAGACTATAAGAACATGCAGTATTATGCATGGGAATGTAAGATTCTCTCCATCTTTGGATGGAGAATATTTAGGGATGAGACAATTGGAACAATCAAGAAAGACCTAACTTCTTTCTTTATACATTTCCTACACGTTAATATATCTTGCAGTTTATTTATTCATTTGCTTTTGTTAACTGGGTAAGTCACGCTAGACAGCCAAGTACCTATTTTCAGGTGAGACCCGGGAGGGTTACAAACTAGGTTACAGAAGAAACAGTGGGGAAGTTGAGTTTACATACAATCAGGTAATGTAGGAGGTTTACATCTAGATACAGGATGAGCATAACAGGGCAGGGAAAGTTGAATTTACTTACAGTCAAGTAATAACCAAGGTTTACATCAAGATACAAGACAAGCTTAACAGGGCTAGAGTAGGTTGCTAACAACAATTGATACTATTTAGCATAGGATAAGTACAGTGCTAACAACAGATGACACAATTTACCATAGGGTAAGTACAGTGCATAGAGATAAGTATTCCTCATTGATAACAGAAGTAAGTGCCAGCAGGTAGGATGAGCCAGTCGTGGGGAAGGGGAGGGGGACCAAGGGCCTGACCAGGTGAACTAGTCTGGGGGGGGGTAGGACAGGTGCAAGTGAGACATGAGACAGTTACAGGGCCAGGTACCAGGGGTTAAATAAAAAATAGTCCCTATGGAAGCAGGGACCACCCCAACATGTCTGAACAGGTGCACTACGAGGTACATGAACAAGTGGAGGATCCCTTCAGGTAGTTCCAAAGGGAGGTTTTAAAGCCCGGATGGGAGGGGGAGGACCGAGTAAGGGCAGGGAGCGAATTCCAAATTTTTGGGGAATAGGTGGCGAATGCCCGGTCACCCGCCTGGTGCAGGTTCTGGGAACCAGGCAGTCAGGTGTTGCTCTCGACCGGAAGAGGTAGGAGGAGGTGTCAGGGGTAGGGGGAAGGGTGAGAGATGCAGGAGTAGCGGATCTGATGATGTTGTCAATGAAGTTCCCAACTACAAAGATGCGGTGCTTCTCGAAGGGGGGGGAGCCACTCTAAATGTGTGTAGAGATCGCAGCGGTGAGTCGGGGGGGAGCCAAAAGCGCAAAGCGGCAGATATTATTGTAAGCTGTGTCACACCTTGAGAGGCTAGATTTAGGCATGGGGGCAAAGGAGACTAGCCCATAGCAGAGAGACGGGAGGAGGACTCCCCTGGCTAAGGCAACATGAGCAGCCGGGGTTAGGCAGCTTTTAGCTCTATAGGCGAGGCCTAGCTTGCCATTCATAGCCCTACAGACATTTCGGATATGCAGGGTGAGATCCAGCTGTGGGTCAAGAGTGACACCCAGGTATTTGGCAGCAGTCACCGTCCGCAAGGGAGAGTCATCGGCCCCAAGGATTCTAAGCGGAGCAGGGCATGATTTTATTTTGCTCTGGGACCCAAAAAGCATTGCTTAAGTTTTCTTGAGGTTGGTGGTAAGCCTGTGTTCCACCAGCCAGGATTGGATCCTCTTGAAGTCAGAGTTAAGTTGTGAGTTAATGGTGGCAATGTCTTGGGTGCTTGCCAAGATGACCAGGTCATCTGCGTACAGGGTGGTATGTCCATGGGAGGTGATGGACAGTAGTTCATTGATAAAGAGGGAGAAGAGAGTGGGGCCAAGGACTGACCCCTGAGGGACCCCGCACTGGACATCTGTGAGGTGGGAGAGGATCTGGTTAAAGTTGGTATACTGCTTCCTACCAGAGAGGTAGTTGAGGAACCAGGTGTGGGCAGGGGGGGGGAGAGACCAAGGGAGAGAAGGGTGGAGCTGAGGAGAGAGTGGTCTACCCTGTCAAAGGCTTTGGAGAGGTCCACAAAGATGGCACCGGTAAGGTTGCCCTGATCAGTAGCAGTTCTAATCATTGAGGAGACAACAGCAAGGGCGGTAGCCATGCTATGCCCCTTCCTGAACCCATGTTGAGCTGGGGAGAGGAGCTTGTGTTCCTGTATGTACTCAGTTAGCTGAGTGGCCACAATTTTTTCCAGAATCTTCCAGGTGGCCAACAGAATGGCGATGGGTTGATAGTTGAGTGGATCTTTGGGGTTATCTTGCTTAAGAACTGGGGTAACCTTGGCAACTTTCCAAAGGTCAGGTATAATACCAGTGGTTAGGGAGGAGTTGAAGATGTGTGTTATTGGTCTGGCTAGGAGGAAGGCCCCTAGCCTGAGTAGTCTTGGTTCAAGGCTGTCATGCCCCATACCACTATGGGGGGAGAGGCGGGCGAGGAGCCTCTGGGTCTCTTGGCCGACACTTGATGCAGGTGGAAGGGGGGGCAGGACTTGGGGCGAGGGAGGGAGCTGAGGGACTCGGGAGCAGTGGATAGGGATGGGGGGACAGATAGTTTGGTGAACATAGCATTAAAGGTATTAGAGATTGTAAGAGGGTTGTTGCAGCTGACCCCATCTATGAGCAGGTCTGTGGCTTGCACTCTAGCCGAGACCCCAACAGCATTTCTAATGTTCTGCCAGAAACTCCTTGGATTGCTGGCTGAGGAGAGCAGGGCTGACTGGCAAGCCTCACTTTTTGCTGCCCGGATGGCTTTTTTGCAGGAGTTTCTGAGGTGTCTGTATGCAAGGAGGTCGTTGTTACTTAGGGAGGCCTTGTAGGTCACCCAGCTTTTATCCCTGAGTTTCATGAGGGAGAATAGGGCCCCATGAAGCCATTTGGTGACGGCGCCCCTTACCCTCCTTTTAGTGAGGGGGGCATGCTTGTTCTGCACAGAGATAAACTTCGATAGGAAAATATTCAGGGCTTGAGTGGGGTCTGCTGATGCAGTGACCCCTGACCAGTCAATTAGTGCGAGGTCAGCAAGGAAGTCAGGTGGGGAGAATTTCGAGTAATCTCTCATCTGGATCACTTTGCTGGGCACTTTGACCTGGGAGATGCCCCAGGTGCAAAAGGTAGGTGAGTGGTCGGAGATGGCATCAGGTAGAATGCCTGAGGTGGTAATCCTATCAGGCCTATTGGTAAGGATCCAGTCGATTAGTGACCCTTTTTCCCCCCAGGGGGAGGGACTTGTGGGCTCGGAGATGATTTGGCTAAGGGCAAGGCCTGAGAGCAGTGGCTCATATAGTTTACAGTTGGAGCCCAGCCAATTAAGGTTGAAATCGCCTATGATGAGGACTTCACTGGGACCCACTTTCTCGCTAAGGCAGCAGAGTAGCGAGGAGAGTCCTGGCAGACCACCCTTGGGGGGGTTGTAGGAACAAATTAGGTGAATTTTCTTAGTGAGACCCAGGAGGAGAAGGGCGTGCAGGAATTCACAGGGAGGGGTGTCGGATGGTGAGTCAGCAATGGTGGACACGTTCAGGTGAGCTTTATAGTAGAGTAGCACACCACCCCCTTGTTTGTTCCCCTGCCGATCACATCTGATGTGGCCATAACCAGGTAGGGTGCATGCCACGTCAGGGATGTGAGGTTTGAACCATGTTTCTGAGATACCCATGATATCGGGCTTGTAGTGGGTGACCCAGGCAGTAAGCTCAGCAAGGTTGCATAAAAGGCTCCAAACGTTAAGGTGGACAATTTTTAGTCCCTTGGAGGAGAACCACTCAGGTAGGAACTTGGGGGAGGGCAGGGGGACAGCCTGATTGGGACTGGCGGCCACACCAGATGCACTTTCGGGGGGGGAGGGAACTGCCATGATATGCCAGAGGTTTAAAGAAATGTCAAAGCAGATGAAATTACAGAGCCAAGGTGAAGAGGGGACACCTGGGGAGAGACAGTAACTAGGGAGGCACGATCACCCCTCAGTTGTAGTAGCAGGGGAAGGTGAGGTGATGGCTAAAGGAGTGATTGGGAATCTGCAGAGTTGAAAGTCAAAAGCAGTGGGAGTATACAGGCAGGGCTCAGGCAGAGAGGACTTGTAGTAGCAGTGCAGTAAGGGTGGCCACTAGTGGCAGGTTAACATAACCTGCAAATGGAAAACTAGGCTGATAGGATAATATCAGCCCATGTGACCACAAACATCCTATATAGGAGAAAGCTGACCAAGAGTGGTGGTGGGGCCGGTGGGGAGCTGAACACGGAGCGTTCGGCGGGGCGAGAACTGCTGCGCCGACGAGAAATGCAGGGCACGACTTTCCCAGGTAAGGCAGGCTGTGCGAGGTTCCTTGCAGAGGACCGTTGTGTAAAGTTTTTAAAAAAAGGCGCCAATCTTCCGCCAGTGGACTCACTGCTGAATAACCTGGATGCTTGGGGTCTGGCTGTGGGGGAGGGCAGAATGAGCCCTTGCGACCTCTGCACCTCGGGGGTCTGGGTCTGAGGAGAAAGAAAAGGAAAAAGGGATTAATATAGCAGGAGGGCGGGGGGAGGAAAGGCTTTTGAAACAAAGCAGGATGTTGCAATAGGCGGCAGGCAAGGCCCACGGAGAGGGTATAACAAATCAGCTCAGAGGCAGCAGTAATTGGCAATTTAAATCAAGCAGTGCACTTTAACATTAAGTTCAGCCAGCAATTTAAATCAAGCGGTGCACTTTAACATAAATTTCAGCCATGTCCTTTAACATCAGAAATCAGGCAAGAAGTGTACTTTAACATCCGAAATCAGGCAAGAAGTGTACTTTAACATCAGAAATCGGGCAAGAAGAACAAAAAAAAAAATAAAATAAAAAAAACCAACGGAAAGCAGACTGAAATGACTGGCTGGAATTTAAAGGGGAGTAGTACTTTAAGGGGACATCCACTACATTATTAGCCAAAAGCTGCAATATGAGCACCAAACAAAGGTTACAGCAGACTATCTCCACAGCTGCGCTGATGGGAAATGCAGGGCACGACTTTCCCAGGTAAGGCAGGCTATGCGAGATTCCTTGCAGAGGGCCATTGTGTAAAGTTTTTAAAAAAATGTGCCAATCTTCCACCGGTGGACTCGCTGCTGAATTACCTAGATGCTTGGAGTCCGGCTGTGGGGGAGGGCAGAACGAGCCCTCGCGACCTCCGCACCTCAGGGGTCTGGATCTGGACGCTTGGGGTCTGGCTATGGGGGAGGGCAGAACGAGCCCTCGTGACCTCCGCACCTCAGGGGTCTGGGTCTGAGTTTAATTAATCAGATTAAAGTACATGGTGGCAGCTCAGGTACACCTCAAACAGATATCACCTTTAAAAATCCTCAGACAGCAGCAACACTCTTAAAGGCTTATCCTTTGTTAGGTGGATTGGGGATACTTATAGTGAACCCAAAGCTATTTGATTTACAAGTACAGATGGATTTCAAAACAATAAACTTACAAGAACAGTCTGAAAATAAGGATGGTGGATTTGTTGTGAGAAGGACAAGTCAGGGTAGTGGAATCTCTTTCCCTATAAATAGCAACAGGATCCTACCCTTACAGTCCCCAAATGACAAATGACAAGCTAGGAAATTAGAAAACATTCAGAAAAATCTGTCAAAAGCTCAGCAGAAAGTAAAAATGTTATCCTGGAATCTAGAAGGCATAGTATATAAATTAACGGACAATGAGGCTAAAAACTTTTTGTCTGCTCATGATATCCTATGTCTCCAAACATGGTGTCTACATTCTTCTATTCCTTTAATTCCAGGATAAACAAAGTATAATATTCCATAGAGACAAAAAGTATGGCCGCTTTAAAGCAGGCCATGTTATATACGTAAAAATCTCTCTCAATTTTAAATAACTAAGTTAAATAGTCTGGTAGATACAATCCTACCACTACAATTAGAAAGAGGATCTATGAAAATGATTCTTTTGAATGTTTACCTCCCACCTAACTCAGGAAAACACTAAATGTTTGGTCTCAGTTTAAAACTGCTTTAGAGGGAATATGAGATGAACATGAATCTGACTCAGTTTTAATAATGGAAGATTTTAATGCAAGAGTATTCAATGAAAAACAGATTAGAAGTTTTTATAGTGATCTACTTTTGAGTTTACTGGCAATTAACCCCAGAGTAAGATATACAGTAGTAGCACTGAATTTGTCAAGCAGTTTTGTGAGATTACCTATTCATCCTTCAAAACATTTAGGGAAAAATCCTCTAAAATTCTTTTTGTTTTACATTACCTACAGAAAGAGGCCAGCTCCTGTTACTGTACTCAGTCACCATCTGGTGGATTTTGAACTAGGCTATCAGATGGAAGCACCCTCTCCAATTAGCAGTTGAACACATTACCAGAAAAAAAAATCCATATCAAAAGATTTCACAGTTCTCAATAGGAATTAAAAAAAATTCTTAAACCTTCCTTGACTAATTCAGCACTGCTACTGTACTACAGCTGCTAATAACAAGAAAGGGAACAGCATGGAAGGAAACTTTACAAACTTATGTCTGACTACAATATTTGTTTAGTCAATGGTTGGCTGCCTAGGGACAAAGAGAGCGATTATACTTATATGCGACATATGGGGTCTTCTATAATAGATCTATTATGGGTCAGTTTGGAGGCAATGAAAATTCTATGCTACCTTTCAGTATTAGAATGTTCTGACTCTTTCCATTTCCCTGTCCTTATATCCTCTTCAAATATCAACATTTGGTAACGTCAAAAAAAGTTCACAAGCTACTAAGGAGATATTGGACATAATGAATCAAAAAAGAATACGATGGCAGAAAGAGACCATTAATACATTTATTGAGCTACTGTCTTCCGAGATCCCAGTCAATTTACTCCTGGAGATTTTTGATTTTGCTGATTATACGACAGTAAGTGAAAAATGATAAGAGATCAATAACTACATTAGACCTTATTGTAGAACTAATTGGATACAGAAACAAGAACGCACATCCTAGTTTAATAAAACTTGCAGAATAGCCAAGCATAGATTGAATAAATTATTTTGATGCTGCAAGAGATTTAAAACTCAAAATAACATTTATGCTTTGAATAGGGCAAGGAAGAAATATAAGAAACTATTGGATTATGAATGAAATAAATACAACAAAAGCTTGTGGGAAAAATTAAGGGAAACGGTGGTCTCTAAAGATACTACTGTAAATCATTTTGATTATTAGTCAGCTAAGCTATAGACAATATTCAACAACTATTGAGGCTTACATACTTCCTAATATATGGGAGGCACATTTCTGAAGTCTATACTTCTCTGAAACTGAGGCTACTGTTATTACCTCATTAAAATATATTAAAGAACAAAACCTTTTCCATATCCAATATATATTCAAGATGAAGAAATCTGTCAAGCACTTTTAGCAATAACCACAAACAAAAGCACCAGACCCTGATCAAATTATTGGGGAAAGCTTTAAAGCTTTTCCAGATTCGTGGCTTCCCATATTTAAAAAAACTCTTTCATTCTTTCATTCAGGGGCAATAATTTCCACTCAGTTGGAAAGGTAGCATTATCTACCCAATATTTAATCAAGCATTTGTCAATGCTGAATATTTGCTTGCTGGTATTAGCATTGGAAATGCAGGAGTTAGACAGATGCAGAATAGGAATGGCAGTGAAGTATTGAACTTCACGCCAACCCCACCTCCATCCTGTAGAGATGGACAGGCATTGGGGTAAGTGTTTGGGTAGTCGTCCATGATGGTCATGCCATGTCACCTCACCCTATTCTGTAGACACTGACATGTGCTGAGGTGTGCCTTGGGGTGTTTAGCTTTATAGTCACCCCATTCCATAAGGACATACGCTGAAATGGGTGCAGCATAGGAGAATGGGGTGAAGTCTGGGACCGAAGAGTCCAAGGTACACCTCGATGCCTGTCAGTGGCTGGGGGTGGGGATGGGATGGCATGAGCAGTACAGTCAGTAATCCAGAGGCACACCCTGATGCCTGTCAGTCTGTACAGGGTGGGACATTATGGTTAGAAACCCTAATGCCTCAGACGTTTGTTGGTATTTGCACTATAAATTTTCAACATGGCCTTTTTGTGACCCCACCTCATGAAAGCATTTGGGACCTCTTCCCATGAAGAGTGACAGTGTTATTTTGTCAATGTGTCCCGAACTTTGAGTTCCAACAGTGACCGTGACATTCTGCATCACATGTACAAAAACACAGATCAGGCAGGATGTGAAGAATGACAGCTATACCATCCATAGGGAGGTGTTAAGAGATGGCAATGTTGAAAATCTGTAGTGGGAATATTAAAAGTGCTCACACTTTTCAGCATACATGAAAACTGCACAATGCAGGCATGTAACACAGTCATTTTACAGACTTTCATCACCAAATTTTCAACATAGGCATTTTAGGACCTCTGCTCATGAACAGTGTCACTGTGATTTTCTTAATGTGTCTCAAACACCAGTTTCCCACAGCAACCACGCTATTCTGCAGTGGAAGTACAAAAACACATTTCAGCCAGGATGTGAAAAATGACAGCTATACTGTTCATAAGGTGGTGTGGAAAAATGGCCATGTTGAAAATCTGAAGTGAAAATATTGCAAATTCATGGAAATTCTGTAAGTAACAACTCGCATATCCAGCTCATAAAACAGCCCATAAAACAGTAATTTCTTGGATTTTTTCTACCAAATTTGCAACATAGACTTTTTGAGAAGCCACCTCATGCATACTGGCACAGTCATTTTATTACTTGGTCCGAAAGGTGATTCCGCACAGTGACCATGAAATCACCTTTTGGGACAGAATAATGCCATGACAGTGGCTGAATTCATGAGGAGGGATCCCAATAACCCCATGTTGAAAATTTGGTACCAAAATTCCCAGAAATGCCTGAGATATGCACCAAAGTTGAAAAAACCCTATTTATGCCATTATACAGCTTACTGGCATTTCTTCAGCTCGTGGTTGGCTTTAAAGAGCGCAGACATGTCCCTGGTCTACTGAAGATCATCCCGCTGGTTCTGGATGTAACTTTGGTGTGAGGTGGGTGTGGAGAGGCAGGGTGCGTAGAGGGTAGGTGTGGGTTGGGGGTGGGGCCACCGGACTCAACGAGGGACTGTTTTCTGATTTATAGGTGTAAAAAACCAAAAAAAATCATGGAACTTTTTTTTTAACAGGGACATTTGGCATGCTGGGGTGGGCTCCCAGCATGCCACCTGAGTGTTTTTGTTGGGGGGGCAGCTGTGGCCAAGGGGGACTGGTCACCCCCATTGGCACAAACCAACTTTTTAGGGGGGCAGACAAATTAAACTGGGACTGGGGGACTGAAGCTGATGGGGATTGGGGCCCCCATTGGCAAACAAAGACTGTTTTGGGGGGTGCATGCTGCCGAGGGGGATTGGGCACCCCCTTGGCAGTGAGGGCTGTACAATATTGTTTGTGAACATGGCGGCGGCTTTCTGATGTGTTCACAAACAATATTACGCTAGGTAACGTTCTGCCCTGCAATGATGAGAGCTCCCTCATTGCAGCGGAATGGCTGATGCTGCAGTGACGAGGTGGCCCCGATTGCTGCGATGAAAATGTTACAAGTTGGTGACACTTTTGGAAGCCAGTGTCATCAGCACACTGTGCCTCCATTGGGCCACCAGTGCCAAGCCTCCAAATGCAATGTCTCCATTGGCTGTCACAGTGCTGTGACTCCAAAACCTGCTTCTCTCCTGAGCTGCCACATAATGTTTCTTGCACATGCGCGCAAGCAAACATAAAAAGGAGATCCACTTGACCCCAAAATGTATATGCCGATCAGTCTTTTTGATGTCTCTCTAAAATTGTTTTGCTAAATTGTCTTGCAGAGACTTCAATTATGGATAAGTAATAAACATATACTAAGAGTGCTACAGAATGGATTTAGAGCAGGAAGATCCACAATACAACATTGTTTTGCTTTATACCACTTAATCTGGAAATATGTGAACATCAAAAAGAGTTAACTTTATTGCTGTTTCATTGATCTGTCAGCCGCTTTTGACAGCATTAGCCAGACTTTATTATGGCAAAAATTAGTAAATTGCAATATTGACCCAGTATTGTTAGATAGTTTTATTAAACTACACCAAAAATACCTGGATTAAGACTCAGTACAATCATTATGGTCTCATGACTTTGACTATTTACACCAATCTCGGGGTACATCAGGGCTGTCTTCTGGCCCCTACCCTGTTTAACCTTTACATAAATTCAATATTGGAGGGACTGGAACAACCAAATTTTCATTCCCCTATGGTGTCTGACAGAAAAATACCATGTCTCACCTAAGCAGATGATTTGGTTCTGATATTCACTACCCTCTTAGGCTTACAAAGAAAGTTAGACCATTTTGTTGAATTACGCAAGGTAACTCGCCTAACTATTAATAAAGAGAAAACTAAAATGGTCATTTTTGGCAACAAGTCTAGATCAGTTCCAAGGGTAGCCATTGACAATGCAAAGATTACAACTGATAAATATTACAACTATTTAGGTGTCAGATTCACCAAAAAATGTGAAGTGTAATAGTCGTCTTCTTTCCTTCAATCTAGAATGAAAACAGCTGCTAATGCTCTTAAGAGCTTTAGTGCAAAGTTGAGTAAAAAGTTCAGTTACGGGGTTGCTTATGGTTTTAAATGCTAATGACAAAACTTGTGACTTTTGTGCAGCAGAAATTTGGGCATCTGCAGACCTAAAACATCTGGAAACAATCATGAATATATTATATTGCAATATACTTATGGTGCCCCAGTCTGTTCCACCTGAAATCAGCCCATCCCACTAGGTGATGCTAAATACATACATTCCTCACAAAATAGAGCAACAGCACTCTATGCAACTCTACAATTCAGCCTTATTCACCTGGGCTCTCCCCTGCTTCCCTCAGCAGCTTCAGCTCTAGCTCAAGCAGGATCCTCTCTTCCCCCCATACCCCCACACCCTTTCTTCTTATGGACCCATCCCTCACCTAGCTGCTGCCCCTCCCTCTTGTATCCTCTGCCCTCCCCCTCTGTACCCCTCCCCCCATAAAGTTTTCACCTAGGAAGCCTCTCCTGCACTCTCTTCTCCTTCTTCTCCTGTTAATTTCAGACAATGTTGAACCTAACACTGGCCCATCCTCCTCCAATTCCCCCCTCCCAGAAGGGACTTTATATTTTCCACATAAATGCCCAGAGTCGCCTACCCTAAATTAACTCCCTAAAAGACTGGCTTACTCAACACCTGCTAGATGTTGTCTGTGTCTCAGAGCCCTGGCTTTTCTTTTGCACACCTGAATCTCAGCTCACCTTACCAGACTTCAAACTTTACCACCAGGACCGTGGCAAGCAGGGTGGTGATGCAGCTATGTATCTATGTAGCTCTCTCCCCTGCTCCATCTCTTTCCAAAAAGCAGTCCCCAAATCCTATGAGCCCCTCCTTGTTTGACTCACCCTCCAGTCCACAGCCCCTATCTACTTCTGCACTCCCTATGCAGACCCTAAACTAGCCCCTGAATCCCTCCTCTCGTGCTTCAGCTCAGTCATTTCCCTCTCTTCGGATGGTAAATTGCTCATGATGGGGAATTTCAACATTGATTGGCTCTCTCTCATGTACTCTCACACTAGAACTTCTGTCAAATCGCTCAATCTCTCTTAGCTGCTAAATGAACCACCCTGTTACAACCCATGTTTCACCAATCATACTCTCCTAGATTGAATATTTTCTGCTGTCTCCACCATATATCTGTGGCTGAGTCCTAAACGACAATATCAGTGATCACTATTTCACATATTGCATCAGGAAAATTCACCTCCCAAAATCCCCCCTCCCCAAATATCTAAAATATCACTCTACTCATAACCTACCCCCCCTCCCCACCTTCTCCTGGCTGACCTAAATGCAGCTGCCTGGTTCCTGGTCTTGTCAGCCTCAGATTTAAACAAGGCCTTCATACACTTTTCATCCATCCTGACTAGTATCTGGGACCATCACGACCTTCTCCGAACCACTACGGTCATGCGTCACCATCTTCACTGGATCTCCCCTAGTATCCTATCCTTTTGCAAAGCCCGTGACAAAGCATGGTCACAATTTAAAGACTCCAAAGCCAACTCTGACCTTCACCACTATTGCATGCTCAGAAACAACTGTACTAAAGCAATATGCAAAGCCAAATCAGAGTATTTCAGGTCTATCCTTTCATCCTGCCCTGACCCCTCATCCTTCTGGAGCACAGTCAAATCCCTTACAACTGCTCCTGCCAGGCAACTTCCCCCTCACTCAAACTAAATGAGTCCTTAGTCTCTGACCCAACAACTGTTGCTGATACTTTTAACATGTTATTCACATTATGTGCACTCCCTGACAGTCCCATGCCCCTCTATTCCCCTTCCCCCTCCCACAGGATTAGCCTCCCACCCACCACTCAACATGAAGTTTTTCATGCCCTAGGCACTCTAAACCCACATAAGTCCAACCCTGACAGCCTCCACCCCAAGCTCCTGTGCCTCTCAGCTCCAGCTATAGCCACCCCTCTCTCTGACATCAACAACCTTTTTCCTCACCAGCAAAGCCCCTCAACAATGGAAACTGGTTAACATAATCCTGTTATCCAAAGGTGGCAACCCCTCTTCTCCAGGTAACTATCACCCCATCTCCCTGCTTCCCTCCCTGGCTAAATTCAATGAATCCCTAATTCTCCCCAGACTAGCAGATTTCCTCTCGTCAATAAATTTCTCCTCATACTATCAATCCAGTTTCCAGAAAAGACATTCCACTGTCTCCTCCCTACTTCGAGTGTCAGACTCAGTTCTCACTGCAATGGATAATGGCCACATCACAGCTGCAATATTTATTTACCTCGCCAAGGCCTTTGATTCCGTCTCTCACCCGCTCCTCCTCCAGAAACTGCACATAGAAACATAGAAACATAGAGCTAGATGGCAGAGAAGGACCGCCTCACTCACATAGTCTGCTAATTTCCCTACCTACTGTATAAGCTCCAGATCCTATCTGATCTGCAGCCTACCACTAGTTTTGCCTTCTGCCTGACCCATGAATTCTTGAATTCAACAACTATTTTTTGCCCCCACGCCTTCCTTTGGAATGCTGTTCCATGTCTCCACCAACCTTTCTGTGAAAAAATACTTCCTCACATTGCCCGAGTCTTCCCCGCTCCAGCCTCATATTATGACCCCTTGTTCTTGCACATCTCCTTTTCTGAAAGACACTACCCTCTTGAACTCTGTTGATCCTCTTGAGGTATTTGAATGTCTCTATCAAATCCTCCCTCTCACACTCTGCTGGCCTTACAACCTCTTCTGTTCACTAGTTCAAATCCTACCTCTGTGATTGGTACCAGTCTGTCTTAATAGCCAACTCTGCATCTCCCCCCCTCCCCATCCGATCAGGAGTTCCTTAGGGATTCATCCTCAGCCCCATCCTCTTTTCAGTATTTATACATGATCTCTCCACTCTTTGCTCACAATCAGGCATCCATCTCTACATAGATGACACCATCATTTAAGCTCTGGTCCCATCACTGGCTCAGTCCAGTGCCCATTCCAGTCTCATTTCAACCATGTGCTAACATGGTTCCAAGACAACAGCCCAAATGTGAACACCAGCAAAACCATCTCTATGATCTTTGCATTCCCCCACAAAAACTGGCCAAACTCCCTTCCAACCCTCAGTTCACCACCCTGGATAGCGCCACTGTTGATACCATCACCTCCTACAAATACCTAGGCCTCTGGATGGACCAGTAGCTTAACTTTGCTGCCCATATCGACTCCCTTTGCTCGAAACTGCACCCCAAACTAGGCGTGCTCTTTTGCAACAAGGAAGCCATGCCCCAACACATTCACCATGACTTAGTTCACAAGACCATCTTTCCAAGTTTTGACTATGGAGACATTATCTATGCCTCATCCCCTGCCTCCTCCCTCTCCAAGCTCGACACCTTACTCAACTCTGTTTGTAGAGTCGGCACTAACTCCCCACCATGTACTCATCACTGCATACTTCTCTCCTCACTAAATTTCTCCCCCTCTCCCACAGACAATACATTCACTCACTAATAATCATTGGAACATTTTGGTTCAAACCTCTGCCTCAATAATTCTCCTCTGTCCTCTCCACTGCTGCCAATTTCTCTTACTCTCTTAGATCCTGGCATCACCACTCCTTCTCCATTCCCCAGCGGTGATCTGCAGCCAGAGATTCTGCTTCTTTTTCCTACCTCACCTATAGAATCAACTTCCCTCTTCCTTTTGTGAATCCCCATCTCTCCCTGCTCTTAAACATCAAATTAAGTGTATCTCCCCTCTCCTGCACCTGTCCCCTCTCCCCTTCCCACCTTCTCTGCCCAGTTCTTCTCCTACTCCCTCCCTGATTTCCCTTCTGCAGTACCCACCTTATAAGCCTACTCTCTATTTATTACTTTGTCATACCTTGTCTTACACCTCCACATTCTGTATCATATGTATGATATATATGAACCCACAACCTAACTACTCTGCAGCCTAACTACTCAAAGTAATTACCAAGCATCCTGTGCTGCCTAATCTGCACCTGGCACTTGTAATCTACTATTGGCACTTGTTTAGATATGTAAGCTTTCCTCTGTATGTAATTGTCTACCCAAGTCCCCGGGTCACACCTGGAAATGAGTCTCGACTCAGTGTGCTTTTCCCAGTTACCAGATTTTAAATAAATAAATAAATATAAAATCTGAAGACTTGAGCTGGGACAACATTCAATTGTGACTCTGGCCTTAGAAAGGCAATTAATATTTACATTAGGCCTATTCCAGTTGCCTGAAACCCATATACCAAGAGGTTGCCTGGAAGAGGAAATAATGTACTGTACTAGGAGATTTACATTTCCATCAATTCAACTAATAAAGAAAGATTTATTCACACTTAGCCTGGGCCATTTAATCAACTAAATCTATTCAAAATCAATAACTGATATAGTTCAGAAGATAAAAAAGAGTAAGAGACACAACCACAGCTGAACATTTTTATCAAGTAAGTACTCTAGAACAAAATAGATGGTATAAGGACATGAAGATATTACACCATCGTGAGTCTTATTGGCTCTTCATTACTAGTCTACAGTCCTGAAGGTTAATAACAAGATTCAGGATGGATTGTACACTTTGTAGTATATACATTTACAACAAAAAAGAACAGGAATTTTGAGCCCATATTGCAGATGTTACCATCACAGTGAAGATGATTTAAAGCATATATTGTTATTGTGCCGTTTATATTCTAATAGAAGAAAAGAGCGACTAGCAGAAGTCATGGGTAACCTTTGTCTCCCCCCTGACCAAATAGTCATTTTCCTTTTTACATCTACGGACAGTAGAATTTATATAAACTTTCAGGATTCTTATCAACAGTTCATTTGTAAATTAAAAAAAATATTAGGGGCTGATGAAAGTAAATTTCTCACTGCACTTGTTGATTGTTATCGGATTCAGATATCATTGGTTATTTGTGCTACACTATATATTAATACATGCTATTGATCTATGTTATGATCCTGAATGGGTGGAAATATGGGTATGACCCCTCCATGGCAACATATTAAGAATATATACGTATCTAGATGCAAGTTCTATATTACTGAATAATGTATATTTACTGTCAGAATAAAATCACATTATTGTAACTTCTGATTTTAATTGTAAATCTATATACAGTATGGATGTTTTAATATACAGGTTAAACATTTTTATATTTTATGGAGGTAATCTTTTGTAAAGGCTCGTAGCCGAACAACAAAAAAAATATTTGAACTTGAACTTGATCTAAGCTCAAGCCCAAACAAATCCCCTGACAGTTTTACCCAAGTCACTCTACCATTGCTGGTGGGAGGAAGACTGGCACACTAGTTTCAGGAGTTATTAAACATTATCACAGTCAAGTGGGTACTGGAAATTGTGGGCTGGGGGTGGTGTCTGCAGTTTAAACTCTTTCCAAACCTGCAGAAACACAGACATTTTCCAGCTCACTCTCCCACCGAAAAAGTCTGCTGTAACTGGAAACAATAAAATTGTTAATATCAAAAGGTATAGAAAAAGTCTGAGCCTCCCAGTGGGGCAGGGGCCTATTCTCAAGATACCTTCTGACCCACAAGAAAAATGGGGAGTGACGGACCCATTTTTGATCCCAGGTTTCCGAACAAGCATTTGAAAAAAGAAAAGTTCAAGATGGTTACACTAAGGACTATGATACCATCTTAGCAGAAAAGTTATTGGCTGGGATCCCTAGATTTGAAAGATGCCTATTTTCATATCCCAATCAGACAGTCTCACAGAAAATACCTCAGATTCAAGCAGGATAGCTGCTTACACCAGTTCACAGCTCTCCCATTTGTTTCACCTCAGCTCCAAGGGTTTTCAAAGAGTGCCTTGCTGAGTTGGAAGCACATCTGAGAAAACAAGGCATTGTGGTTTTCCCCTACCTGAACAACTGGCTAGTCTTGGGCAAAACAGAACAAGAGGCAAGGTGCTCAGTTCAGTTGGTAAAAAAGCACCTTGGAGAACCTGGAATTCTTGATAAACCTGCAAAAGTCCCAGCAAGAGCTTGTTTAAAGACTGGGCTTTATAGGAGCAGAGCTAAACACCCTGCAGGGTAAAGCTTTCCTCCCACAGGCTAGAGATACAGTTTGATGGCAGAAGCAGAGTCTTTCACAACAAGTCAGCTAAGACCTGTGAGAGATTTCTTACAGTTACTAGGGCACATGGCCACATCCACATGGTCCAGGTTCCAAAGAGAGATTCCCAATACCACACAAGGGACAACCAATCCCAAACATGGGATCCACTTTGAAAGCTAATGCCAGTGGAAAAATCACTAGTGGAATCATTAGACTGGTGGAAGGAAGAAAGCAACCTCAGAGATTGTATTCCCTTCCTTCAGCAATCATCGACAGGTATTCATACTTTAGAAAATGGCATAGAAAATCCTAACATTCTGATTGACTTGGAAAGTCATCGGAGGGGGTGGGTATTTTTCAATAGATCCCACAAAGAAGTAGATACAGCTTTTGCCACAAAAGGATGCCCCATCACCCAAACAAATCACGGTGCCACCTAAACAGTGTTGTCTGCTCGCTAAGCAAGCACCAGAGTCACTTCCATTAAAGTGACCAAAGGCCCGTCCTACAAAATTCCCCAAACACACAAGCAAAACAAAACTTCAATTACAGCAAAAATTAAAAAAAGCCATCAAAAAAATTACCATTTTGTCCATGGACATGGCACTGCCACCTCCCACTGAAAATCAGTCCATCCTCACAAAGGAAATCACCCACTCCCATAAGTGCAGCAACCCAGCAACGCTACTCCATTACTGGAAGACAAACGCAAGCACACACTGCTCCTAACATTGCGAAGTGAGCTGGACACTGCAGCGCTGTCTCATCACCTGCTTCCTTATGGACACACTTAGGGACACAGAAGATTTACACACTCGTGGGGGGGTACTGCCTGTGTGTGTATGTGGAGATGGGGGAGAGGGTGACATAGAAACATAGAAACATAGATTTTGATGGCAGATAAGGACCGCTTGGCCCACCCAGTCTGCCCAGTTCCCTACCTATTGGATAAGCTGCAGATCCTAGTTAACCAGCAGCCTACTACTTCCTACCCCAACCCCCTAGAATTGCCTTATGACTGTCCCATGCATGCTTGAATTCCACCACTGTTTTTGACTCCACAACCTCCTCCGGAAGGCCATTCCATGCATCCACAACCCTCTCTGTGAAAAAATACTTTCTTAAATTATCTGAGCCGCCCCCCCCTTCTATCTTCAAATTGTGCCCTCTTGTTCTTGCACACCTCTTTTTTTGAAAGATGCTACCCTCTTGGACTTTGTTGATTCCCTTGAGATACTTGAAAGTTTCTATCATGTCCCCCCTCTCTCTCTCCTTTCCTCGAGGCTATACATATTCAGCTCCTTAAGTCTCTCTTCATATGTCTTCCAGTGCAGACCCTGCACCATTTAAGTTGCCCTCCTCTGGACAGCCTCCATCCTGTCTATGTCCTTGCGGAGATTGGGTCTCCAGAACTGCATGCAGTACTCCAAATGGGGTCTCACCAACTGTCTGTACAGAGGGATAATAACTTCCTGTTTTCTGCTGGTGATGCCTCTCCCTATGCATCCCAGTATCCCCCCAGCCCTCCTTGCTGCCCTCTCACATTGCTTGCCCACCTTTAGGTCATCTGATATGACTACCCCCAGGTCCCTTTCCATTTTTGTTGTTGTTAGTATCTCACCCCCGTTGTGTACTCTTCCCCTGGGTTTTTGTTTCCCAGGTGCATTACCTTGCACTTCTTAGCATTGAATCTAAGCTGCCATACATTTGACCATTCCTCTAACCTTGCCAAGTCCCTTCTCTTCCTTTCCACCCCACCTTGTGTATCAACTCTGTTGCAGATCTTTGTGTCATCTGCAAAGAGACATACTTTTCCTTCCAGTCCCTCTGCAATATCGCTTATAAAGACATTGAAGAGGACCGGTCCTAATACTGAACACTGTGGTACCCCATTAGTAACCCCCCTTTCTTCAGAGTGGACTCCATTTACTATTACTCTCTGTGTCCTATTCTCCAGCCAATTCTTTACCAAGACTGTCATCTTGGGACCCACTCCCAGGCTGGCTAACTTGTATAGTAATCTTTTGTGTGGGACTGTGTCAAATGCCTTGCTAAAGTCTAAGTAGGCCATGTCCACAGTCCCTCCCAGATCTACTGCTTTGGTCACCCAGTCAAAGAAATCTATCAGATTTGTCTGGCATGACCTTCCCACTGTGAATCCATGCTGCCTTGGGTCCTGGGCCCCTCTGGCCTCTAGATACTCAACAATTCTTTCCTTCAAGTGATTCCATCATTTTCCCTACCACTGAGGTTAAACTAACAGGTCTGTAGTTTTCTGCTTCTGCCTTGCTCCCACTTTTGTGAAGGGGAATCACATCTGCCCTTCTCCAGTCCTCAGGTACCACCCCATCCTCCCATGATTTGTTAAACAGGGTAGTCAGTGGTGTCACTAGTTCTACCCTTAGTTCTTTTAGAATTCTGGGATAAATCCCATCAGGCCCCATTGCTTTGTCCACCTTCAGTTTTAAGAGTTCTTTCAGAACCCTTTCTTCTGTAAATGTAGGTGAAACCATCTGCAAGTAAAGAAGGAAAAATGACAATCTGTGTCCCTGGTTTCTGTAGAGAAAAAAGTAGCCGCACTCAACCAAGCAACCATGAAAGAGAGCAGTACCCTCTAGCGACATTGCCATTTGAAATGGCTGATACATCCATGAAGGGACTATTTATACTGATATTTTATTTGGGGCTGAACTGTGAGATCGTGTATGCTGTGAGACAGGCTATAGCTCTGATCATAAAAAATTGCTTTAGTAATTTGTTCCATGCTATGGCTTGGTGTACCCGACCTCAAGGGGCCGTGTTGCTCTGCCAGGAGGCAGGAAGCAGGAAGAGACAGCTGTAGTTCATGGGTGTCCCTCATGAACTACATAGCCCATGGAGACTGTGATTTTTTTGATATTGCTGAGCTTGATAGTGCTATGGGCTATAAGGACACTCCACATGAGGGATGTTTTGTAGTTTTATTGAACACATTTAGCAGACTATAACCGACTTAGGATTCATGACCTGGGGACAGCTTCTGAGTCATGGCACAGCATAAAACTCATCCCTTTAGTGAGTGGGACGAGCACGTGAGGGGCACGTGCATAGATGTGAGCACAGACGCATTCCAAGAAAAGCACAGCACTTGTCGGTGGGTGTCTGCGGGGGACTGCAGGAAAGTAAGTAAGATTTTAATAGTAACTATAGGCAACACAACTGTTACAGGCAGCAGAAAGATACTTACTGGCCTATAAACAATATAGATAGCACAACAAAACTCATTCATGATAGGAGCATGGGTAATCAGAGTACAAGTTGTGGAAAGGTCTCATTTGAGCTGCATAGAGAAGTAGGTCCATTCAGCTGTCATCAATGTAAAGAAATAAAGGAATTAAAATCCAAGTTATGTGGGCTAGAACTCCAGATCAAAATCTTGCAACAATTTGTAGATGTCAATATTGGATTAGAACAAAATGTAACACAAACAGATGATAATGGTGAACAAACAAACGTAGGAGAAAGGGAGAGGGTGATGAGGAATGGTGCTATGTGCACAGCAATAAAGTGTATAAAAAGAAGAGGAAGGAGAGAAGGGAAATGGAAAAACCCATCAAACTAAATAATAGATTTGCACCTCTAATAAGCTTAATAGATAGAATTGAAGATCAAACAGATGACACATTGCACTTGGTAAATGTGCAAGATCAAAGTCAAATGGCTACTGGAGAATGTATAGAATGTTTACCAGAGGAAATACCTAATATGGAGGATACACAGATACACAGAAGGTGACGACAGATAAGGACTGTATGTCCCACCTACTGTAGTCTGCCCCTTTTCCCTACCTAATGCATTACCACAGACCCTAGTTGATCTGTGGCTTACTCTCTTCCCTATTGCTAGAGTACTCTTATGTCTGTCCCATACATTCCTGAATTCTCCTACTGTTTTGGCCCCCACCACCTCTGCAGGGAGGCTGTTTCAAGCATCCACTTCTCTTTGTGTGAAAAAGTACTTCCTCACGTTGCCCCTGAGTCTACCCCCTCTAACCCTATATCATGTCCCCTTGTTCTTGTATACCTTCTTTTCCTGAAAGATGCTACACCTTGTTTATCCCCCTGATGTACATGAATGTGTCTATCATATCCCCCCCTCCTTTCCTCCAGGGAATACATATTGAGGTCCTCTAGTCTTTGCTCATATGACATTGGTGCAGTCCTTGCACCATTTTGGTTGCCATTCTCTGGACTGCCTCTATTTTGTCTATGTCCTTCCAGAAAAACAGAACTGGACACAGTACTCCAGATGAGGTCTCACTAGTGATCTATACAGTGGAATAACCACCTCCTTTTATTTGCTGGTGATACCTCTCCCTATGCACCCTAGCATCCCACTTGCTCTCCCCACAGCCTTCTCACATTGTTTGGGTATCTTTAGGTCATCAGATATGATTACCCTCAGGTCCCTTTCTTGACTGGTGGCTGCCAGTGCCTCCCCCTTGTCTTGTACTCCTCCCTTGGATTTCTGTGCCCCAAGTGCAAGATTCTGCACTTCTTTGCATTGAATCTTAGCTGCCAAACTCTTGACCATGCCTCAAGTATGTTTAGGTCCTTCTCATTTTTTCCACTACCCCTAGAGTGTCGACCCTGTTGCAGATCTTAGTAGCTCAGTGTGCCTTTTCTGGGTACCAGTTTTTAAATAAACAAATAAAAAAATAAATAAATAAAAATATGTCAGCTCCCAGAGTATCCAGCTTTTTGTTGCCTATGGTGAGGTTGGCAAAGGCAAACCAGCTACAAAAGAGATGTGTCTCTCACTTGATAGTCTGGCTAGTATCTTGCATTCAGTTCTGCTATGAGAAAGCTGGATAAATGCCACCAAGAAGCTTAAGGGCACACTCCACGAGGGGTACCTCTGCCTCTGTGGCATCCTCAAAGGGCATCCCATTGCCAGCCATCTACTGGCTTTAAGACTGAAAAAGCAAGAGTCCTCCAGAATAGTTGCTAGTATTAGAGCACAAGTGGATGGGTCTCTCTATCTTACTCCCAAAGGAATTACAGAAGAGTTTGCTAAATATTATTCTGAATTATACAGCCCCATGTCTAACTTACCGAGGCTGGAAGTACTACACCAATTCCTTGACTCAGTTTCCCTCTCTTCTTTGAAAACAGAGGCCCAGAAGAGACTTTTAGTCCCTTTCACTAAGGCAGAAATTCTGGAATCTATCTCCGCTATGGCCCCGGATAAGGCTCCGGGACCTGACAGGTATTATCTTAATTTTTGCAAAACATTCAGCAAGCAGATCTGCCCCTGTCTATTAAGGCTGTTTGAGTGGCTGTTAAATTCCAACCAAATTGACAACTCTCTGTTGGAAGCTTTAATTGCAGTTTTACCCAAACCAGGAAAAGATCCAGAACAAGTGTTGAGTTATAGACCCATTTCTTTATTAAATTGCAACATCAAGAACCTGGCGTAACTACTGGCCAACAGGCTCAAATTAGTACTTCCTCAAATAATACATTCTGATAAAGTAGGCTTTATGAGGAACCACCACTCTTCAGACCATCTCTGGAAATTGTCTCACATCTTCTCAGCGTCCAGGGACTTAAAGGCTCCAGCTGGTTTCCTTTCCCTGAATGCTGAGAAGGCTTTTGACAGAGTTAATTAACAATTTTTGTTTTGTACCATGGCCAAATTTGGATTTCCAACTAAATTTATAGAATGGGCTTCATCTCTATGCCAAATTCCTAGAGCCCGGATTTATTGTAATGGGGTGTTCTCTAGTGGAATCACACTTCACTTTGGTACAAGCCAGGGTTGTCCCTTGTCCCCTCTCCTGTTTAATCATTACCTTGAACCCTTACTGACCATGTTGCGAGACCATGAAGGCATTCAAGGAATTCAAGTAGGTTCTCAAACGTTTAAGCTTTCGGCTTATGCGGATGATGTTCTCCTCCATCTAATTCATCCGGTGCAGTCATTCCCAGTGGTTCTTTCCATAATAAATACATTTAGTATTGTTTCAAATTACAAAATTAATCTAAGTAAAATCCTAGCTTTTGTCTTGAACCATAAATTCACCAAAAACGACATTGTCTCTATGGGACTACAGTGGTGCCCTCACACTCTCAAATATCTAGGACTAATTTTGTCATGGGGGAGATTCAAATGAGGAAACTTAACTTGGATCCCTTACTTCTTCATATTCAGCAAGACCTGAAGAGGTGGCAATCCCTTCCTATCTCATTATGGGGTAGGGTCAATTTGATCAAAATGAATGTCCTCCCGAGATTATTCTACCCTATAAGTATGTTAAATTCCTGGATCTCTTTGACAAGATTCAAAAAAGTGCACTCAATTATCTCACCATTTATTTGGAGAGGGAAATTACATGGGGGGGGCTTATAATAAATTAGCAGCATCCACGCTGTGTGGGGGGTTATGCCTTCCGCACTTTGGGATATACTTCTGGGCCAGTCAGGCTGGTAAATACCTGAGGTGGCTCTCTCTCCATGGGGTGGAGGCCTTTAATCTGTATGTTCCAGCCTGGTGAACTGTGGAGCTGGAACTAATTGATACAGTAGGAATTTCCCTGGCTGCTCTCTTATATGTTCCTGTTAAATCTTTACCTCGAGCACTAGTTAATACAACTATAGCAGTCTCAGTCAGAATACACACACAACTCTGTTTTTTCATTTGATATAAGAACACCACTAGTAATTTACAACCACTAATTGGTAACCCAAACCTTAAAATAGGTGGCAGACAGATCCCTGCCAATTGGATTCCCCAACTAAAACACCTGAAAATTAGGGATTTAATTCCCGGGGGTCAGTGCCTAGATACAGCTTCAATCCTTACACAATATAATATAGAACAAAGACAATCCTTTAAAGTATGTCAGTTAAGGCACTTGTTAATTAAACTTTCCAAAATTCTGAATGTAGACCCAGAAAGAGATGTATGGATTGAATCCCTGAGCCTGGCTAGTGGCAAACCACATGCAATATCTCTTCTGTATGCATCTCTGTTGACAAACTCATTGAATGCACAGTATTCTACCCCTAATTACTGGTTGAACCAATTGCCAGACTTAAAGGATAGGTGGAATCTGATCTGGAAAGACATGCATACTTATATTTCCTAAGATAGACTACGTCTATGGGTAACCAGTATAATCACTATGAAAGGACACTTAGACACATTTTTTGGGAATGTCCACCCATCAAGGCAGTATGGACAGAAATAAAGAGCATATTAGATTCCCTTTTGGGACTGAAGGATCTATTTACTCGGGAGATCTGTCTTTTGGGAGACCTCTCACAAATTCCAGTCAGGACTAGGCGCTATCATATGGCAATGATTTCTTTAACATTAAAGAAGTTGGTTCTTAGGAATTGGGTGAATAGCAACAAAATCTCCTATACAGAATAGTTATAGGAATTGCTATTCAACCTTAGAGCAGAACATATTAGAGCCAGCCTATTAGGCTCCTTAACCATGTACAAGAAAAGGTGGGAGGGCCTCAATACTCTTTACTCATTACAGAGTAGTTCAAACCCCGGATCTAGGGATCGGTCATAAGAGTAGAATAAATGTTCTTCTAACTGGAAGTTGTGCTATGGTGTTAGGATGTTGTGGTAGATATATTCAGCAATGCCAAGTCGGGGGCAGGGGTGGGGGGCTTGACATGGTTGATTGTATTTTGCCACTGTACGCTATATGGTCTGTACATGTCAAGTATAATGTTGAAAACTTTAATAAAGTTTGAATTTCAATAAAAAAGGGCATCCCATTGTAAGATAGTTGCATAGCAGCTACCTGAAAAACAGTACACACCTTCACCAAGCACTACTGTACTGTTTGGACATACAGTCCAGAAGAGATGCCAGCTTTGGAACTGCTGTCCCGCAGAAATGTGTTTCCTAACTAGGTTCTAGTCCCAACCTCCCAAGGTACTGCTACTGAGTCTGCATAAACTGAAAACAGTTAAGTGAGGGATTCCTGGAGTTAGAAGGAAAAAATTACCCACCATTGTAATGTTGTTTCTTCTTAAGGGGATCACTCACTGGGCCTGATTCCAAAAGCTCATAGACTGATGCAAGGTTCCTGCTTTAAACATCAATGATACAGTTGGCACCCTGCATCATAAACTGCGGCATTCCCAATTCTGAAAAATGGTCTGTGTCAGAATTGGAAGCCGCTTCACCAAATGGGCACTGCACCACTCTTGCAACCTACATTAGGGTGCGCAAGGTTGCAAGGGGGCATGCACCACAGCGGGACTGCAACATTTCTTTTTTTGGGATTCAGGAAGCCCCACCATGGATGCACCAAGGGGCTCAAGTTAGACCAGCCAGGACCTGGTCTAAGCCCCTTGTGCCATTGCCCCACAAGATGGAGAATTGGGTGGGGGGGCTCTACATGTCAGGTCCAGGGGGCAGAAGGAACAGGGGACTACCATACAGGTGTTGGGAAGTGAGTGGGTATGGCAGGGGGTGATCGGGCAACTGGCAGGGGTGCTGTTATTATAACCAATCATAACCCATTACCACAACAGTTATAATAATGGCACCCCCACTGGGTGTCCAATCACCCTTCCTGGCATGCCCACTCACTCCCCAACACCCTCTATTGCTTCCTCAATGCCTACTCTGCCCCTGGATCCCTCCTGGCAATTGTTTTGTGTTGCTCTGGGTGGGAGGGAGTGCCGGATCTCTATGGCAATTCTTACAGGTGCACCTATTGTTTGGCACTAGCCTGCAAGTGCAACAATTCCCAGGTTTTTGGTGAAGGGACCCCTGATTTTACAGAATCGGGCACAGGGTCCCTGACAAGCCTGGAGTGCATCACAGCCATAGCTCACTGCAACTTGTGGCAATCTATGGGCTCTTTCAGAATCAGGCCACTATGTTTACACTACCTAACCCTGCCTCCCATTTCACAAACTGAAATAGGTTCACATAAGAATCAGTTATTTTTTTAGTGATGTTGTTTGAGTATTACTATTGCAGTTCCTATAGCTGCAGGCTTTTTGTTATGGTTTATATGAGAAATGTTCTTAAGTCTACTTTCAATTTGTTTAGTTTTTTTTTTGAATTCTAAGATTTTTTGGTAGGCTTTTAACTAGTTTCACTTGCCACTGCTCCACTCTGGCTTGGAAACATATCTGAGCAACTGCCAGAGTAGAGTGCGGTTGCAGATGTTTGAGCTAGGGATGGGCAAAACAGTTTGTCCAAAATATGAAACAACACGAACATGCTGAAGTGTTCATAAATGAACTGTTGTATTGCAGGAAATGCAGCGCGAGAAGTGCCAGAGCAGAAGGAACCCACAGGAGGGACAAGAGAGAAGACTCTGGTTCCTCATTGAATAGCTGGGCTCTCCATCTCTGTCTAAGTTGGCACCTGATTGGGTTGCTGCTCTAGCAACTCACGTGGTCCACCTTAGAGCTATGCAGAGGAATCTGGACAGAGGAGGAGCAGCAGCTTCTGTAGGCTGCTCCGTGCTACACTGGATTCTGTGTGCTTGACTTGTGCTGCTTGCATTTGTTTAGCCCCTTGGGCAACAGAGAAAGAAGTTGACGCTGAAAAAATGAAAGAATAATTATATATATATCTATATATATAGATATATATATACATATATATATATATATATATATATATATATATATACTAAAAGAAAACAAGTGAGGGAAGTTGAAGGTGGGAGTAGGGACTGGAAATCAGGGACTTTGGAGGGGATTCAGTTGAGGACTGGGTGTGGGAGTCAGGGATTAGGGTAGGGAGGGGAGTAGTTATTTTTGGGAGAGAAGACTTGGAGAGGGAAAGAGGAACTTGGAGGAGACCGGGGGCAACTTGTTGTGAGAAAGAACTTGAAGACAGAGTGCTGCAGACAAAAAAGAAGAGAATAAGAGTTTGAAGAAAGACTTCATTATTAAGTACCAAAGACAGACTGCCCATTTTTTTTGAGGGGGGTAGAGTAGCAGTCTAGCAAAGGGGTGATGTCTGTTGAACTGTACCAATGTGTCACCCAATACCACATCACTCCCCGTTAGCCTTCTTCTGTTTGACCAATTGCCCCCCCAACAACATCATGTCAGCTCTCTCAGTTCTCCTGCCTGTGCTCAGTTACTTCAGTGTATGTGAAATAAAAAATCTGCCAGGCCAGCCAGTCATCACCGTCAGTGCACCAGTGCCACTTCTTGCATACTGTGTGACCCCCCCCCCCCAAAGAAGTCAGTTATCTGTTATCTTCCTCCCTGTGCTTGCTCACTGGGGTATAAGCTTTGGTTCAGTGGGCAGAGCATTTCATCACAACACATGGAATAAATAAAAAAATGAAATCCTTGAAGGGAAAAAGCACTGTGTCAGAGAAGATTAGGCCAGGCAGGGTCCCTGAAACTGTGCGAGTAGAAGCAGTGCCTGCAGCATCGCCCTTGGCATAGGTAGTGTGTGAAATAAATTCTGTGTGTGAGATAAAATCTGCCAGATAGTCATCAGTGCACCAGTGTCACTTCTTGCATACTGTCTGTGTGACTCCCCCCAAGAAGTCAGTCATCTGTCATTTGCCTCTCTGTGCTCACTCAGTGGGGTATAAGCTTTAGCTCAGTGGGCCGGGCATTCTGTCACATCAAGTGGAGAAATTAAAAAACATAAAATAAAATCCTTGAAGGGAAAGTACTGTGTCAGAAAGGTTAGGCCAGACACGGTCCCTGATTCTCTGTTGGTAGCAGCAGTGCCTGCAGCATCAGCCTGTAGCCTAGGTGGTGTGTGAAATAAATTATGTGTGTGTGAAATAAAATCTGCCAGTCAGGCACCAGTGCCACTTCTTGCATACTGTCTGTGTGACCCCTCCCCACAAGGAGCCAGTGATCTGTCATCTTCTTCCCTGTGCTCTCTCACTGGGGTATAAGCTTTGGCTCAGTGAGCAGGGCATTCAGTCACATCACATGACATAAATAAAAAAATAAAATAAAATCCTTGAAGGGAAAGTACCGTGTCAGAGAGGGTTAGGGCAGGCAGGGTCCCTGATTCTCTATTGGTAGCAGCAGTGCCTGCATCATTGCCCTTAGCATAGGTGGTATGTGAAATAAGTGTGTGTGTGTGTGTGTGTGTGTGTGTGTGTGTAATAAAATCTGCCAGATAGTCTTCAGTGCACCAGTGCCAATTCTTGCATACTGTCTGTCTGACCCCCCCCCCAAGAAGTCAGTCATCTGTCATCTTCCTCCCTGTGCTCGCTCAGTGGGGTATAAGTTTTGACTCACTGGGCAGGGCATTTTGTCACATCACATGGAATAATAAATAAAGAAAAATTCCTAGAAGGGGAAAAGTAATGTGTTAGAGAGGGTTAGGCCAGGCAGGGTCCCCCAGAATCTCTGTGTGTATACTAGCTACAGTGCCTGCAGCATTGTCCTTAGCGTAGGTGGTGTGTGCAATAAATTCTGTGTGTGAAATAAAATTTGTGAGCCAGTTGTCAGTGCACCAGTACCACTTCTTGCATGCTGTCTGTGTGACCCCCCCCCCCAAGAAGTCAGTTATCTGTCATCATCCTCCCTTTGCTCACTTAGTGGGGTATAAGCTTTGGCTCAGTGGGCAGGGCATTCCATCACATCACATGGAAAAAAAAAATCATGTTCATGGTCATCACAGTCATGAATTTCATATTTGGCAACTATTCCTAGAAGCTCTGTTCCATCCAGTGTCTGAAGCTCTGGGACGCGCTGCCACTGTTACATGAATCCTCATCCTCATGACTAATTACGTTCACAGTCATCACAGTCACGAAGAAGCTCAGTTCCAACCAGTGTGTTAGGCTCCAGGAAGGGCTCTCACTGTTACTCAATTCCTCATCCTCATGACAAATCACATTCACGGTCCTCACGGTCATGAAGAAGCTCAGTTCCATCCAGTATCTGAAGCTCAGGGAAGCGCTGCCACTGTTACACAATTCCTCAACTTCACATTGAATCCATTCATGGTCATCACAGTCACGATCACGATCACATTCACATTCATGGTCATCACAGTCACAATTTTCACATTTGCCAGCTATTTCTGGGAGCTTGTTTTAGTACAATACCACAGAAGTAGCAGTCCCTTCCAGTAGGGACAGTATCTTTGGCTCTGAGATACAAAACACTTAAATTGTATCTTATTCAGAAACAGAAAATATGCATCATTACAGCTCTTTGAGTTTTTGTTGTCCAATTTGGGACATTGCAAAGAAACTACTCATTCTTTAACCACATACTGTACTATGTTTTATTCTGTTCTCATAAAAGGGAGATTACTAAGAAAGTATCTAAAGGTTGCATAACAAAGTTTACCTCTGATTGCACTGACATAGAAATCCTACAAAAATACACCTACAGTACTTGTTCCACACTTTGTGACTACAGAAGAAATAACTTTTCTTGGTGCAATCCAGTTTTTTTTTAATCTGAAGTTTCATCACAAATCAGGAAACTCAGCTATCATGTCACGTTACTCACAAGCCATGGTCCAGTACGATGTTTCTGTTAGTGTTCACGTTCTACATGATGCCATACTAGCAGATGGACTTGAATCTTTGCCCTCACAAGCCGGCTGTACTTAATCCAGTGCCTATAATCTCGGTGCGAACATTATTTGTAGCATGTGTGTTTCTCAGTCAGACAGTTCAGGAAAGTACAGCTGTAGACATGTCAAATTTTTTTCAGTGGCAGCCATTTGTGGAAGCGCAGTTCCATCCAAATTCTGGTGCTCTGAGAAGCACTGTCAGTGCCAACACAACTCACATCATGTCACAACGAATCATGTTCACGGTCTTCATGAATCACACCACTTCAACTTTTTTTGGTGCAACCCTGTTTTTTTTTAATCTTCAGTTTTAACACACTGTCCCCTTTTGCAAAAAGTCAGACTCAGGAGACTGGTTTAAAAAAAAAAATAGAGATCTGGGATGGGTCTGCTTTCGGACCATATCATTGTCATCCTCCAGTAGGCACATCCTCAGTCACATTATTCACTCCTCATCTCATATCACTACTTGTGCATTTTAGTACTACTAAACAGTGGTTTAATTGCTTTTTTCTATAGATATGTTGAGTACAAGCTGTTTAAAATGTTTTTTTTTTCATGTACAGTCACCATAAAATAATAAAGATTATAAAAGGTTCAGATAAACATCCAACCCTTTTTTTTTTGCTGATCATAATCTTTTAGAACCTTAGAACCTTTTGGGGTTCTCCCATTCCTAGTTTGAACATACAGTACATTACAAACTCTAAAATTTTCATAGGTTCTATCTCTGGGACATGACTCTTGGCTGTGAGGATTTCATGAAGTGTTAACATACTGAGAGATCCCTTAAGAAGAAACAACATTATTACAGTGAGTAATTTTTTCATCCCCCCCAAAGTTGAGTAGTTCCATCCACACACCTATTTTATTCTCAGATTTGTAATACATGGGGTAACATACTCACACAACCACCAACAACAATGGCCAGTATCACCCTGTCCCAAGTTCCTCGATGCCTCCCCAGAAAGCCTGGCCCTTTATTTTCATTTTTAAAGTTTGACCACTGTGCCTTAACTCAGCCAGCCATGACACCATCGGACCCCCAACAACACTACTAGGGCCTTTGCTTTTCAAAATTCTGCTGACACTCTGCAAGCCACAAAGAAAGTGATTCATAACACTGCTTACTGTGATGCTGTATTTTAAAGGCACAGTCCTCCATAGCAATCATATTGTCACCTATGTCTGTGAGCTAATGGTGTTTGTGTGATTCAGACCTGGGTTTACGGGTTCATAGTTCAGCCTCCCTAATACTCATATCATCCTCTGCATGACATAACATTTCCTTAGATCTAGTTTTACTCTTCCTCCCCTCACTGCAAACAGCAGTCATAGTAACATAATACCGAGATGACGGAAGGGATTAAGGTGCAATCTTGTCTGCCGGTCCTGCCACATGGCAGTGACTACACTTATTTTGAGTATGGACAGTAAGGGTCCAGTGATGCTGAATTTGCACTGGAAGAATATGCTGCAATCTAATGTTTTGGACACCAGTAAAGTAGGGTTGAAGAAACTCCACTTCCCTTCAGCACTTCAATGTCATTATACAGCTCTTTTTTTAAAATATACTTTTATTAGGTTTTTAGCAGGTCAAAATATATTGCATTACATTTCATGTGTTCAAAGTATCATCATCTCAGCTTTATAGTAGGCAATCTACTCCACTATACATATTCATATTTCCAGTGACTCAGGGTTAAACAACAGAAGAGAGAGAGAGAGCGATAGCATTTAAACTAGCCAAGGGGGGAGGCACTGGAAAGGAGCAGGGAAATCCTAGCCCCCACCAAAAAAAATCAGGATACTAAATGAGGTAGACACCAACATAGAGATGTCAATAGGGAGAAGTGCAGGGGTAAATGGAGAAAGTGACAAATGCAATAAGGACAGGGATTGGGCAAAAAGGGGTAAGGCCATCAAGAAATGGAGGGTAATGAATACCAATGCCCATAGTCTGGGCAACAAGCTCCCTGAACTGGTGGCCTTGATGGAAGAGGGATGCCTGGATATTGTAGCAGTCACAGAAACATGGTACACAGAGAACCATGACTGGGATGTTAACATACCAGGGTACACAACCTACAGGAGAGGCAGGGAGGGCAGAAGGGGGGAGTAGCTCTCTATGTAAGGGAAGGGATTAAAGAAACTGAACAAAACAGTAAACAGGGAGGAGAAGAGGCACTGTGGGTCACCTTAGAGACTGGAAATGGCACCACAATCCACACAGGAGTTGTATACAGACCCCTATGTCAGTGGGAGGGAATGGACAAGGATATGATAGAAGGCATACTTAGGATGGCAGAGAAAGGGGAGATACTGTTGATGGGGGACCTTAATATGCCAGGTGTTAACTGGAGCACCTTTGCTGCAGCCAGATCCAAAAGAAGGGCCATTCTTGATGCCCTTCAGGTGGCATGCCTCAGACAGCTAATTTTGGAACCTACTCATGAGGGAGCAATCTTAGACCTCGTACTCTCAAATGGGGACAGTGAGAGGATGTCAGATCTAGAAGTGGGTAGCCATTTGGGAACAAGTGACCACCAAACAGTGTGGTTCATGATAAACTCAGCTACAGAGTCAAGCCATACAAAAGTGAGGGTTCTGGACTTCAGGAGGGCTGACTTTGGCAAGATGAGAGAGAGTGCCTTAGAAAAGCACTAGCAAACAGGCTAGAAGGAGGGGTGGAGCAACAATGGGGAAATATCAAAACTGCCATCACAGAGGCAACAAGCCTTTGTGTGAAGCAAATAAACAAATCAAAATGAAAGAAAAAGCCACTATGGTTCTCAGAAGAAATGGCAGCGAAGGTTAAGGAGAAAAAGATAGCATTTAGGAAGTATAAGGAAACACAGAAGGAGCAGGACAGAGAACTGTACCAGTTAAGGCAGAAGGAAGCAGGGAGGGTAGTCAGAATAACAAAAGCACAAACTGAGAAAAAGATAGCCAACTCGGTTAAGAAGGGGGATAAAACCTTTTATAGGTATATCAGGGAGCATAGAAAGACAAAGGGAGGGATAGTGAGGCTGAATAGAATGGATGGTGGGTGGGCAGAGAGTGACAGTGAAAAAGCAGGGATACTGAATGAATACTTCTGTTCAGTATTCACAAAAGAGGAAGTGGGTGAGGTGCCTAATCCAATTAACAGAAGCACTCTGGAGAGGGGGGTTGATCCAGTCCTTTCACAGAAGAAAGGGTTCTGAAAGAACTCCTAAAACTGAAGGTGGACAAAGCAATGAGCCAAATGGAATTCACCCCAGAATTCCCTAAAAAGAATTAAGCAGAGAACTAGTGACACCACTGACTACCCTTTTATAACAAATCATGGGAGGAAGGTGTGGTACCTGAGGACTGGAAGAAGGCTGATGTGATTCCCATCACAAAAATGGGAGCAAGACAGAGGCAGGAAACTACAGACCTGTCTGTTTGACCTCTGTGGTAGGGAAAGTGATGGAATCACTTCTGAAGGAAAGAATTATTGAGTACCTAGAGGCCAGTGGGGCACAGGACCCAAGACAGCATGGGTTCACAGTGGGAGGTCATGTCAGGTGAATCTAATTGATTTCTTTGACTAGGTGACCAAAGTAGTAGACCAGGGAGGGGCTGTGGACATGGCCTACCTAGACTTTAGCAAGGCATTTGACACAGTCCCACACAAAAGATTAGTAGTCAAATTAGCCAGCCTGGGAGTGGGTCCCAGGGTGGTAGCCTGGGTAAAACATTGGCTGAACAACAGGACACGGAAGGTAATTGTAAATGGAGTCCACCCTGAAGAAAGAGGGGTTACTAGTGGGGTACCGCAGGGTTCAGTACTGGGTCCAGTCCTTTTTAATGTCTTTATAAGTGATGTTGCAGAGGGACTGGAAGGAAAAGTATGCCTCTTTGCAGATGACACAAAGATTTGCAACAGGGTTGATACACAAGGAGGCGTGGAAAGGATGACAAGGGACTTGGCAAGGTTGGAGAAATGGTTAGAAGTATGGCAGCTTGGATTGTATGCAAAGAAGTGCAAAATAATGCACCTGGGAAACAAAAACCCAGGGGAAGTTTGCACAATGGGGGGGGGGAGGTAGTAACAACAACAAAAATGGAAAGGGCCCTGGGAGTTATCATATCAGATGACCTTAAGGTTGGCAAGCAATGTGAGGAGGGCTGGGGGGATACTGGGACGTATAGGGAGAGACACCACCAGCAGAAAACAGGAAGTTGTTATCCCCCTCTACAGACGGTTGGTGAGACCCCATCTGGAGTACTGCGTCCAGTTCTGGAGACCCCATCTTCACAAGGACATAGACAGGATGGAGACAGTTCAGAGGAGGGCAACTAAAATGGTGCAGGGTCTGCAAGAGAAGCCATATGAGGAGAAGCTAAAGGAGCTTAATATGTATACCCTTGAGGAAAGGAGGGAGAGGGGGGACATGATAGAAATGTTTAAGTACTTCAGTGGAATCAACAAAGTCCAAGAGGGTCACATCTTTCAGAAAAAGAGATGTGCAAGAACAAAGGGACACAATTTGAAGATAGGGGGGGGACGGCTCAGGGGCAATGTGAGGAAGTATTTTTTCACAGAGAGGGTGGTGGATGCATGGAACAGGCTTCCTGAGGAGGTTGTGGGGTCTGAAACTGTGGGAGAACTCAAAAATGCATGGGACAGACATAAGGCAATTTTTGTGGGGGGTAAGAAGAAATAGGCTGTTGGTTAAATAGGACCTGCAACTTATCCTCTAGGTAGGGAAATGGGCAGACTAGGTGGGCCAAGTGGTCCTTATCTGCCATCAAAGTCTATGTTTCTATGAGAGAGAAAGAGAGAGACTGGTAAATAAAGTTACTTTGTATATATTTTGTTTTGTTTATTTAGAATCTGGAAAGACCTTGAGCCAAAGACCCACTTTCAAGGATGACCAGAACATTTAACAGGTATAGAAAACATATATGGGACAAGTAAAACAAACACTATAAATACACTGCTACACAAACAGGTAAGTCTGTCCAGAGAAGAATTTACACTGGCAGTTGGCAAGAAGGTTGTTTTTTAGTGCATGTCTGAAACAAGTTAATTGATAAATTATGGCAAATTATAAAACATTGTTTTTTGAGCAGTGGATGTCCTAATCCTGGGGACAAAAAAACTGAAAATGCAAAGATGACTGGGTACAAACAGTACTAAGATTTTTTTTTAAATAGTATCAAATGAAGCGAGAAAACAGTCTATAACCACCACTTTTTTTGCAAGAGTGCCTATTTGAAGTAAGTACCTCTGTTGTAACGGAAGCCATCCCACTTGTTTATACAAATCACAACAGTGTGTAAAGTAAGACGGTTGTGTTGTAAACCTTGCCACCTGGTTAAAAAGTATTATCACACTGGCCAGCAACCCTTCTTTAGTTAAATAATAGAACAGAATACCATAATCAATTAACAGAAGAAGAAAACTCTGAAACAAAAGCGTCCATGGCTAAAGGTATGAGTAGTGAATTCAATCTATATAATGAACTTAGTCTTTGATGAATTATTTTAACCATAGAATTTATTGCTGTTAATAGGAGAGGGAGCTGTCCAGGGTGAGGCCAAGATATTTAAATTCCCTATCCGTTTCAGTTTCCACCCTCTTTAAAGTACATAGGGAAATAATTGCTTCAACAGGTAGCTGCTTTCTTTGATTGTAGAATTCCATTGATTTTTTTTTGTATTCAAAACCAATTTGTTTGAGAGAAACCATTTTTGTAATTCAGCAAAGCCACATGCTTATTGTTTCTATTGGTGGGGAAACTGGGACTGTTTGTGAGGATCACTGCATTATCAGCATAAAGGAACATTTTGGTGTTACTACAAATACAAGGTAAGGTGTTAAAAATAAGCTAAATAAAAGGGGGGCCCAGAACTGAATCTTGAGGAACACCCAGTAAAACATGGGATGGGGGGAAGATTACCTATCATTTTTGTAGTTTGTGTTCATCCACAAAGGTAGTTCTGGCAGCAGCTAACAGCATCCATAGACTTGCCCAATTTATGAAGGGCAGCCAATAACACATCATGATTCACAAGGTCAAAGGCTTTGGTGAGATCCACAAAAATGGCCATTGTAAAGTGTCCCTTGTCTAGAGCATCATGTACTGTATGTGAGAACCCCACCAAGGCTGTCATTGTACTGTTTCTGGGTCGAAATCCATGTCAAGTTGGTGTCAAAACCCAAAACTTCAGCAAGTGCTCAATCATTTAATTAAAAACTAGCTGCTATAATACCTTTGCTAGAAGGGCCAATAAAGAAAAAGGGTGATAGTTTTGCATATTAGATATGTCACCAGATTTATAGATAGGGACAACAACATTACCTTTCCAAATTTCCAAGAATTGACCTGAGCAAAGTGACAAATTAAACATTTTTGTTAAAGGGTAAGAAATGATGTCCACAGTGATCTTCATGAGTCTGAAATCCACCCTGTATGTTCCTACTAAAGGTCGAGGATGAAGTTTCAAGAGATAGGTCAGAACCTCCCAGGGTCAATACCCTAAACTAGAACTTTGGGTGGGTGGACATTAAAAGTGTGTTTGGGTCATTGTCTTAGTTCTTTGAGAAGTCTACACATCATTTGGGATATAATTTGTTAGGCTAGAAAAAACTTATTACAAATTCTGTGGCTATGGTTAGCAGCCCGTTGAGTATCCCAGATGGTGTATTTAACATCAGGGGAACAGGGTTACAGTTTTTGCCTAATAGATCATTTATTAGATCCCAGATGGCTGCAACATTTCTCTCAGCAAACTTCTTTTGTTTATCAACAAAGAACTACTGTTTCAGTTTTTTTTTTAAATTAGGGACTTCAGTTTATTATGGGCTTGTTTGTAAACCAAAGAGTTGCTGTGCCTAGGGTCTTTCTAGATGCCTTTGGCCCTGTCGCTCATAAATTAAAACAGTTCAGGGGTGACCACTCTTGTTTATTTCCCCTTATCCTTAGGCTTTTCAAAGGAACAAATGTTTTATAGATGGTGTTAAAACTAGAGAAAAATTATTTCAGTGCAACATTCACATTTGTTGAGTGGTCCATAAAGGATCAGTCAACAGAGGATAGGGCCTTGCAAAATTTAAATAGAATAATAAAATAACTTTGAGGTGGCTGTGTGCCTTCATTCATTATGGACTGATTTTCTCCTCCAACCTATAGGGAGATCTGTCCCTTCATTTAACTGAGGTAAGTTTCAAATTTTGACCAGATATTATCATTGGCTCCCTATTGCTTCCATACCTTATAATCCAGCTTTTCAGTGCTGGCTGCTTGGCTACTCTTGAAATCCATTCTATATAGCATGGAGAGATGAATTCTTTCTAATACACCAGTATTGTTTGTTTCACCATCATAACTGATAAAAATGTGAGTTTATAATGCCTTGAACAACTATTCTCTATGGAATGCAGATCTCCCAGCAAACCCATAGAGTACATCAATGTAATTTGAGTCTATGACTTCCAAGATACAGTAGTATCCCCCACTTTGAACCTGTAGATCTTCAATTAAGAACAAGCCAAGAACATGTGGTCCCTATCTGTGCTATAGGATCCACTTCTAGTGCAGCAATCATGCAAGTACCAGTATAATTTAGCCAACCCATGGGGTGTATAGGTGGCTTGCAGAATGCAAAAATATTCCATTCCCTTTAGAGCACCATTCATGGAATCCTAATAGCCTCCTCCAGTATTGATGTCCAATGATAAATTCCAAGTTTCTGAACACTTGGTCTGGTCACATCATTAGTTTCTTTGTATGACATAATAGGATAGAGTATACTGTAGTTTAGAAACAACACTAGTGCTCCAAGTGCCATGATCTAGTGTAAGTGCTATTGAAGAGGGGTCATCTACTGTACCTTCAGTGACCTGCCGACCAATTATTTAACCAGGTAATGATGCATTTGCCAGTACCTAACAAATATGTGTGGGACAATTAAACTTGGTCTGTGTAGAGAAAAGGCATGAAGGAAAAACATATAGTCCCATAGTGGCATCAAAACACCCACTTCCTGTGGACACTGGATATGACAGTGAACCTTATACCAAACTTTGCTCAAATGAAGGAGGACAGGAAAGCATTTCAGATTCAGTCCACTGGCTTGACATATAAATAACAGGCCAGTGAGTGTAGGTCTCCAAGTAAGTGCTTTGGGAATATCTACAGAGGGGTGCAGAATTTATGAGAGAAACCAGAGCCTCAATAAACTAAGTTGTGCTGCCCAATGATAATACGGTTTAAAATATGGGAGGATGAGGCTGTCATTAGTATATAGTATGGTTAGCTGGTGGAACTTTATCCTGGGTGTCTCATTCATCCAAATCTAACAAGAGATGCTGGAGTGGAATTGTTGAAAAAGCCCTCAGAGATGTGAACCAGAAGGGTTTGGAGCAAAGAGAACAACACAGTGATCCAGCTCAACAGAAACACGGGGAGCCATTTTCAAACAATGAAAGAATCCAATTCACTAAAACAGAAGTGCACAAAAAATGGATTCCAGTCCAGATGTGGCAAGTAAGGATTTTGTTGTGTCACTCAAAAAAATGGACTACATGAACAGCTGCACTGGTGCTTCAAACTCTCACTGAGTTGTTCCTCAGAGGGGATTGAAGTCTATTTTTTGAGTGCCTCTTCTGTTTTGATGAGTTGGGTTTGGATCAGATATAGACATTTTTGGGAGGATGGTCATTTTGACCACGTTGATACAACCAAGAAAAGAGGGAGGAAAAGTCCATCCAGTGCATGAATTCAGCTTTTAAGTTAGAAAGAAGAGGGGTAATAGTTATCCTGAAAAGATCATTATACTTTGGTGTGACAGTAATTCACATATATTTAAATCTATTTTCTGTCCATTGAAATGTGGAAACACACAGAGTCCACTATGATCAACAGCGGTTAATGTCCAAACTGCAGATTTATCCTAGTTGATCTTTTATCCCAATTGCCCACTAAAACTGGAGACAAGACTCAGGATCCTGAGAAGTGAGTAAGCCGAATGCGTAATTGTTAGCATCATATCATCTGTGTATGAAGAAACCACACTTGTAACATTGTCAAACTAATGTCATGAATATGAGGATGCTCTTAAATTAAAAATCCAGGAAGATGAATTAAAAAAAAAACTGGAAGACATCAAACAGAAACTGGCAGAATATGAAGAAAGACTAAAAGAACAGAAAATCAAAACATTTATAAGAAACACAAATGAGTACAGGAATGGCAGGGTATACACTTACAAAAAATTTAACAAAAGGAAACAATATAAATAAAATCCATATAACATCTATGATAGCACAGACAATGAGAACAGTTACAATCAAGATACCCAGAGATAAACCACATCAGAAGAAGTCTGACCACCAGAACAATCACAGACTGGAACATCATACAGCACAATAAGAGAACCAAGATATGATCTAAGACACCCATTACCATCGAAAAATGCCCAAAGGCAGGGGGAAGGATTCAGGGGGAGGCAGGGGTGGAGGGCTGAGTGGAAAGCAAAAAGGATTTACAGCCTACAACAAAGGCAGGAGCCAATCAGGAAAAACATAATACCCATTTTTAACCTTAGCAAAAGAAATATAGTGCCCATAGAGAATAAAGTTTTAAGTATAGGACTCTCATTTGCACCGACCCGGACTGTCAACTTATTCGACTTGGAAGTTGACTTACAGAAATTCTTTAGAAATTTATGGCTAAAAAACATATTTGGTCAGGTAAACAATCAACAAGAAAATAAATATGAACAACAACTCAAACAAAATATGCAAATTAAATCCAAACACAACCCTCCAGTTGGATGAAATAATGGAATAAAGTCCTTTTGTAAAACTGTTGAAAAAGAGGTGATGGCATTGTTTAGTAACAAACAATCCCTAATGCCTAAACATAAGAATCTCATAATAAAAGAGAGAAAAGCATTGGACAATCTACAAAGAGACAATAGTACTGTCATAAAATATGCGGACGGGGGGGAGGCGTTGTAATCCAGGATTAAGAAGACTATAAAAGAATGTGTTTGAAGCTCATAAATAATGCACAAAACTGTGAGACTTTAACAGATAACCCCTAATAAGGGTACAATCAGAAATGAAGAATACAATGGGAGAGTACACAGTCATGGGGTGGATAGAACCCTGGGAGGCAGATATACTAATTAAGATGGAAGAGTACACAGTCATGGGGTGGGTAGAACCCTGGGAGGCAGATATACTAATTAATGAAAACCCTAGAACACCTACGTTCTATGCCATCCCTAAGATCCAAAAAAATGATAATGACCCACCAGGCAGGCCCATAGTCTCTGGGATAGGCTCAATGTTTGAACCATTTTTCAAATACATCAACTTTCATTTACAGCCATTAATTGAACAAACAGGCATATGTGAGGGACACAACAGATATGATCACCAAACTAAAAAGAATTTCTGAGCAAGGACTGGGAGAGGGAACATATTTAGTCACATTTGATGTGACTGATTTGTATACCTCCATCCCACATGTACAGGGAGTGAAATTTCATGGGGGAAATTCTAGACAGAAGGCTGAGAGGATCTAAGCCATACACTAGGATATTACAGGATATGGTGGAAGTAATCCTGAGTAAAAATTATTTAGAATTCGATGCAAAATTCTATCAGCAGAATCAAAGCACTTCTATGGGGCCAGCCTTGGCTCCAGCATATGCTAACGCGTATATGAACAAAATTGATGTAACATATATATTTGATGCAATGAATAACTCTTTTAGTCCAAAAATAAAAACCTGGATATGTTTTATTGACAACATTTGTATGTTATGGGAAGGCAGTCATGAAGAACTAGAACAGTTCTTGGAAGCATTAAATACAAGATATCCAAACTTCAAATTTGTGATGAACAGTAATGAAACACTAATTCCATACCTAGATTTGAGAATCATCAAAAGAGAGGGCACTCTAGAAACCAACCTCTTTAGAAAGGAGACAGATAGGAATACAATCCTACATAACAACAGTTATCATGAACAAACGTTAAAAAAAACAGTATTCCCTACTCCCAGCTAACAGGGGTCAAAATAAACTGTTGCAGCCCTGAAGATGCAGACATGGAAATGGGAAAAATGCTGGCTAGATTCAGAGAATGTGGATACAAGCCAGGGACACGTGTACAAGCAGAAAGCAGAATCAATAATAAAAGCAGAGAAGAACTGTTAAAACCAAAAATAAGTGACACAGGGCAGCAAAGAGTAATCTTTTCCACTAAATATAACCACAGAATGACAGACATAAGAAAAATCATTAATAAACACCAGTATTTAGATCAAACAGACAATGAAAATATTCAAGTACTACAAGATAAACTGATAATTGCAGCCAAAAATGTTCTAAACATCAAAGACAAAGTGGTCCAATCACAGTTTAGGAAACCAGAACAAGAGGGTAGCCAGTTATTACTGGGTCCACTGGCACCAGGAATGGTGTCTTGTGGACATTGCTCAGTGTGCAGTCACACATCTAAAAAAACACAATATACACACCCACATACCGGGGAACATTTAAACATCAAACAGCACATCACATGCACAACAGAGGGGTGTGATATATTTAATTCAGTGCCCCTGCGACAAGTTATATATAGGCCAGACAGGCAGGATGTGAAAAACCAGTATTCAAGAGCACAAAGGGGATATAACAAGAAGGGATGAAACATCCCCAGTGGCTTGCCACTTTAATGAAGCAGGCCACAATGGAGCCTCATTAAGATTTTTGGGGCCTTGAAAGAGTATACGAGTCACCCAGAGGGGGCACCTATAGAGGTCAACTTTTACAAGCAGAAATGCTCTGGATATTCTACTGTACATGAAAATATTGTATAGAAACATAGGCATAAGCATTGAAACAAACAGGCAAGCATGTATATAAATAAAACAATGGAAACTGTTGTGGTTATTAGGAACAGTAAGGCACTTTCTCAATATATCAAACCTCTGCAAAAAGAGAGGATTGTGTATGAGCAGTCATACACAACAAGGCAGTTTTCGATTGAGAGGTTTCTGTGGTAACAAGTGACCTCTGGAGTGCAGCTCAAGAGTTCAGTTACCACGGAAACCTCAAAATCAGTAAACTGCCTTGACAGTGTATGATTGCTCATACACAATCTTTTATAGTGGAAGATCAGTCAAACGTCGCCTCTGTTTCTAAAAGAAATCATCCCCAGTGATAACGGACACCTTTGAGTCTGTTTAGATCAAGCGCCGTTTGCTTCTGCATTTGATTTCTCTGCCACGGCCCCTTCATCATGCATGCTCGACAATGTTCAATCTTGTTGTGCTGCATTAGTGATGTATTCAGTGCAGCACAAGATTGTTATGTACTGAGGGCAGCTCAACAATGCTGTTCCAGGCATGGATTTCCATGTGGAACAGCATTCTACCATACACTATATGTAAATTAAAAATATTTTAGTTGCTATGTACCTGGTAAACATATGTTAGTGTAACATAAAACATGTAAAATACAACTATAACATGAAAAAAGTAAATTATGTATAAATTACTGAAAATGCTTTTGCAAAATGTTTGGTTGCGATGGTTGTTTATTATGAGTAGATGTAAAAAACTAATAAATCTTCTAGAACTGTAGTAATCTCTATGAAAATAAAATAGGAACATTTAAGTAGAACCAAGATCGCCTTTGTTGACCTCCCACTAGAAGTCCTTGCCATATAGCCCCACACACTAAATTTTAACCTGTCAGGCTATAAAACAGCATCACCTCAGTAAACTATTATTGTTGAAAACAACATAGAGACAATAAGTCAAAACTGCACTCAAAGGAAAACAGACAGGTAAAGAGTCAGTTTGTGAAGTATCCCGTCTATTTAAGAAGAGACTGGCTTCTAGGTTGCTTAGAAACTTTTTTCAACATCTTGTGGGATTTCACAGGCGGACTCAAGAGGAAGCACTAGCACAGTAGCAAAGACAGCGTCAAAGCAGGAGCGCCATTTTCAAATGATCCAAGCCTTTTTCATTTGGAGTAAACCTTATTTAAGGTAAGCAAACTGATCACTTTTATGCCATATTTAAATGTTGTGAGTATTGAAACATGAGTAAAACCAACTAACAGTGTTAAACACCTAGGGGGGATATTCAAAGGGGTTGCTCCTAGCGCAACCGAGTTGCACTGGTGCAACCCCGCAGTGCACCCCGGTGAGATATTCAAAAGGGTGCCTTGCACAGCACAAGTCCCGATGTGCCAGGGCGCATTGATAATGTATGTGGCACATCTGCAGGGGATGTGCCCATACATATGCGGCACATCCCAATATTCAGCCCAGGATGTGCGACGTATCTGCTGGCACAACCTCCAGATGTGCCGCATACTGGGGCACAAAGTTGAGCCACAAAAACAGGGCTCAAATGCTGACCACCCACAGGCAAGCGGTTGTATAACAAGGCACAACTCAACAGCCGCCAGCTGTGGGTGGCCACTGGCCCAGCAGAAAAAATGTCTACAAGCACCCAAACCCTCCCTGGTGGTCCAGTGGTCCCCCTTCCCCTCCTGTATGCCTGATCATGGGCATTTGTATTAAAATAACCCTCCCTGGTAGTCTAGCTGTCCCCCTTCCCATCCTGTATGCCCGATCGCTGGCTTTCGTAGTAAACTGAGATACCTGCATTCATTCACATATGTGTGCCTGTGTAGTACAGTATGGTTTGCAAGCCCATTGGTCCACACTGTGGACCAATAGGCTTACAGCTCATACTGTAAGCTGTCATTTGGCGAGCATCTGGGTGGCATGTGGGCAGAGTGCAGCCACCCGCCAATGACCAGGGGAAGCTGGGTGGCTGGGGGTCCTCTGTGGTTCGGAGGAAGGGGGGACCACTGGACCACCAGGGAGGGTTATTGTACTATGAAAGCCCGCGATCGGACATATGAGTGGGAGAGGGGACAACTGGACTACTAGGGAGGATTATATTAGTACAAATGCCCACAATTGAGCATACAGGTGGGAGGGGGACTGCTGGACTACCAGGGAAGGTCATTTTAATACAATTGCCCATGATCGGGCATACAGGTGGGAGGTGGGACCACTAGACTACCAGGGAGTCTCTGCATGGTGACAGTGGCTACGCAGGGCACCAGGAGCATTTCGCCGGCATGCCCTGTGCAACGCATGCAAAAGGGGCCATAATGACATGCAAATGGCCCCATTTGCACCATGCATACATTATGGCCCCATCTGCATGCCCATGACTGAATATTCCAGGTGCTGCACCCAGCGCAACAACAGTTGCGCTGGCGCACTGCCAGTCCACCCTGTCTGGGGAATGCGACGGTGCATTGTCACTGTACCATACACATTCTGTGCCATATTCAGAGGTGATGCACCATGGTGCATCACCTTTGAATATCACCCTGTCTCGGCCCCAGTGCATCTCAGATGTGCAGCGCCCCCACTCGCGCCATTGCCCGGTGCAGTCTGAATATCGCTCCCTAAAGTAAAAATAGCATTTGCAGATTATGTCTCCTCAGGAAAAAGGAGACAAACTCTCCAAACAGACTAAGGTATGCCAGTATGCTAAGTAACTTGGGGGGTCATGCTTTCAAATAAGCAGCAGTTAAAACACACCAGCATTTCCTTTAACCTCAATGAGGGATAGATATAAGGCATGGAAAATGTTTTTTGTATTTATAAGCATTTGAAATAAGTTATATGATGTAATAAAAGCACTACCTTATACACAGAGAAAGCAAAGCTATATAAAGGCAGAAAATATGCAACTCTGATGGTGAGGCATTACTTTGAATTTAAAATAAATGTAAAAATGTTTATGTCAGATACAAAGGAAGATGTACCTATACAACACCATAAACAAAATTGTAAAATATTTATATATCAACAGAAAACAACTTTTAAACCCCATGAACAAGCTTCATTCGGGAGTGAAATAGAGGGGAAATAAAAATAAACAGAACATAAATGTACTTGTTGCACCAAGAAGTGCCTTTCTTTGAAGGGTACCTTAAAACAATGGAATGTTGCTGTAACAGCCTCACCAAGGGGGCTGAAACAGAAAAAGAAGCCGCCATTTCCCACCAACTCTCTTACAGAATATACCTCATGATTGCCTGCACCAAAGGTTCCAATGTGAGATCAAGAAAGGGGAGAAAGGGGACATTCCTGTCTGGTGCCCTGATATAAGCAGAAAGGGGAAGAGATATAGTTATGTATATGACTAGTGATCAGTGGATTATGGTAAATTACCATCTGTAAAGAAATGAACTTGTCCTCTATTTCAAATCCCCATGGGAAACACCAAAGGTGAGCCAACTTGACATGGTTAAAAGATTTCTCTGCATCCAGTGAGACCAAAACCAGAGAGTGAGAAACTTGAGGAGATAGAGTATCTGAGCCACCAAGAAAAAGATCTGAGGCAGTATTCCTGACCGTAATGAATCTTGTGTTGTCCAGAGCTATTATTTTTGGAGAACAGGCTTTAGATGGAGGGCCAGAACTTTATAAGCTTTTCATATCATTGTTAATATGTGAAATTTGTCAATAAGAGGAGACCACTTTATGCCAGTTCCATGTGATGTCAGCGACTATGATAACAACAAGTGTACCTTGCCGATAACCAAAAACAGTGATGTACATGCCACTGACTACAAAAACAGCTACAGATCATAACGCTCTATGTGGGGTGGGGAGATATTTACTTACTTTATGTGTTGGGGCTAGTTCCCCTGTGCCCCCTCACCCATTCATATTTATATAATCAACTTCGGGGGTGGCAAAGTTTCAGGGGAGGTGGGAGAAACTCATGGGGGATGCAACTTGGGGAGGAAGAATGTTGGGGGGGCAACCTGCAGGTGGGGGAAACAATGTTGGGGGAATAAGACTTCATCAAGGATTACAAAAAAAAATAATTTTTTCAAACCCGTCCTGAACACGGGTCCAACAGCATCACAGACAATGACCGTAGCCATTACGCCAGATGAGCAGCTCAAAACTGTCTCCTTCAACAAATCCCCATAACCTTACCTAGCTAACTCTGCCTCACTGTTTAAGTCACTATCTACTTGCTATTCCCTACCGTCACTATTTTGTCATGGTCACTATCCTTACAGGTGATCAAACTGAGTTGCTCAAATTGAGTTGCTCAATTTGAGTTGCTCATAACACAGGATACCCTTACTGCTAGCCCCGAGGTGTTGAGGGTTGAGGCACTGGATGCCACACACCTTGAGCCATGCTGTCAACATAGGTTCGGAGGAGAGTGCAGGCCTCTAGGGCTTGGCATGAGGGGAGGGCTGGGAGAGGATTGTAGTGGCTGCTGGGCTGCTCTCCTCTCCTGGATCGGGGAGACTAGTCATCTCGCTGTCGACTGAAACCCAGTGGAGGCTGGATGCCAGGTCAAGGGAGGTCCAGGAGACTGAAGAAGGTTGAATGGGTGGAAGGAGCACTTGGCTTCTGGGAGTGCATGCTTACCTCCATGTATGTATGCTTGCCAGTGCCACCACTGCTCTGGGAGGGAAGGGAGAAAAGCCAACAAAATTCATGTCTCCCCATGGCTGTATGTGAAATCACTCCAACTCTCAGACCCTGCTCATTGAAGATCCCCATTGGCCAAGATAGTGGGGGGAGAGGCTGATGGGGTTGTGGGTGGATGGGGCCCAATGACAGCACAGGAGTAGGTGGCCATAGACAGAGCAAACAGATATATAACAAAAAAGAGGAGACCACTTCTTTCATCTTTCCAGATTTCAAAATCAGGCTAATGTGTGGATCATTAAAAAAGGAGGGGAAGGGTCCCCTGTTCATTCCCAGCTAAAAAGACTTAAAGTAGGGGTCCTTGAATCAGTGGTGCAATACAATTATGTAAATAAACTGGAATCCTGTTGGGACTAGGGGATTTCACTTAGAGCATGCAGCACCTCAGCTGCTAAGAACAGATGTCCAAAAGCACCCTATCTTCTTCTGTGATGGGTGGCAGTAAGATTGTGGAAAGACTCCTCTGTAACACCCATAAATGGTAGGTTACATGATGTAGCACATTTCACAGTGAACGCATACTGAGCATATTGAAGTTGTTGGCAAACCACATGATCTGCAACACAGATGCTGGTGATTGTGAACACCTTGCTCTGTACACACGAGTGCCATTTCCAGTTCTTTCTCACACCAGGGAAGAACCTGCGGCAGCAGTGGCTACTAAAGGAACTCCTTTATTGTGAAAAATAGTTTGATCAGGAAACCTTAGAAGTTATCAGTGAATGGTGTATTACTGAATCTTTCCAATTAGCAAATTCTCATTATATTTAAATGAGTTTCAGGCAGGCAGACTAGTAAAATTGTACTGAAGGGGACAGGCATGAATGCTGTGTGAGTGTGCACTGGGAAATGCAGGCCTTGCAGCAGAAGCAGGGCATAGTGAATTTGCAGACTGGGAAAGGTGATGGGAGGATTTTTTGAAATATTTATTCAAGGTTTTTTTTTTGTACTGAGTGCTAGTGTTGTATAGGGCACAGAAATCCATATCAATTTTTTTATTCAAAATTTTCCCCCTGTTGTAGTAGTAGGGCAGAGTGAATTTAGCAGATTAGAACTGGTGCAGGGTTCATTTTTAAGGATTTGTTTGACACATTTTATTTACTGACTACCAGTGATGTAGTAGGGCAAATAAATGCCCGTGTGTGAGCCTGCCAGCTAGTCAGTGAGTGGAAAGTAATATAGTGTGCTATATCAAACACAAGGAGCAGGATTCACAAAGCACTTTGAAGGTGAAAAAAAATGTGCAAGTCCCCAAAATCTGCACAGTTGTGGAAAAAAGGGGTAATTGCACCACAGCATATACAAAAATCATCTGCAGCTGAAGAAAAAATACACTGCTGACTGTGGAAAAATGCAGCTGGGGAAATTCCTGTGCAAAAACAAATGCCACTGAAAAGTATGGCATATCTCCTTAAAGGCTATTCTCAGCCACTGTTTTCCCACAGTTGTGGAAAAAATTTTGCACATATGCTGCACCAAGGAGAGTGAGGTGTAACTCACACTGAGGAAAAGGCAGTGTACTAACAATTGGGAAACTATCATAGTTGGGGTTCAGGAACCAAGCAACAGCAAACCAGTGGTCTGTATAGTAGTGTTAGTTGTTACAATAAACATAGCACAAATTGAAATTGACAGTCAACAAACCACAACCACATGACCCAGTGTAGCCCATAAAGGAGCCCAACAAGCAGTCTAGGGAGAGGTGGTAACAGCCAGAGGTGTATGCTACAGATGCAGGTAAAGGAAAAAAACTTAGAGACACAACCAATGGTTACAATTTGCCACTGAGTGCAATGTCCTGCTGGTACAGGTGGTGCTACTGTGGTCCCAGTTATGGGACTGGCTATTGACCTCACTGGGAGTGCTGGTTCTGCTGCAACATTTGCAATACTGTCATCTCCTGCTCCAGTTAATATGGCTCTCCTGTTGTTCTATCTCCTGGGCCATTTATAATAGCTGTGGATCACATGTGTGAATTTTCAGTACTTGTGGAATTTTGTGACTCACCTGTTTTACAATTTTCCACACTTGCAGAAATTTTGACTGTGAATATGCCTCACTTGTGTTTCTGCAGTTTTGCAAGCCTTTTTTCTGCATGTGCAGATTTTTTTGTTCTCTTTGTAAATCTAGTCCAAGGTTTTTCAGTGGGATGATGTGTGTGGTCTGTCAGTGGGGAACAGGAGTCTGGAAGTGCACTCTTCCCTATTACCTCATGAGTCATACAACACTGCAGCTTGTCAGTGTGCTGGCATGCATGTGATTGGCGTCCGATGGTTGCATTGTGTGATCATCTGTCATGCATATGTTGTTGATGTGTGTAGAAAATATGAAGAGGAGAAGAAAAGGAGGAGAAAGGGATGCAGGAAGCAGGAAAGGAGATGATAAATAAATATAAAGAAAAAAAGATAACCCATAGGTATAAAATAAAGAAAAAAAGATAAATGTCCCACCATGACAGTTCCACCAAGTACAAATTCTACACGTGGTGGTGGTAGACAAGGAGCAGGTCATGGTAGAACCATGGCTGGCAATCATGATCATAGTGTTGTAAAGACAATGGCTGGGTGCATGAAAATATAGCCAAAAAAAACCTACATGGTTTATTAGTCCCTAGAAATCCACTTGATCCAATCCCACTACAATGCAAACAGCCTTTGCTGTTGGTCCTCCTGCTGATCAGTGATAAAACCATATTGAGCAATCTGGAAACATACCACTTTCCTACACTTCCTCCTTCAAGTGCTTCCATTTCCCCCACTTTAGATAGAAGTGATCTGTTCAGGAATGTGTTGTCTAGTTTCAATCCAAAAAGTCATCTTGCATTCACTGTCCAGTTCCTTAAAGTATCAACCCCCTTGTCACTAGTGGCTTCTGACAACAGCATACAGGAAGGTAGTCAAGTGGCATGAACAAATCACATTTCATAACTTCAGTCTCATGACTTATATTTCCTTGGCACATAAAGGAAAATAATAAATAATTTACGCAATAAGTGTGGGTCCAAAAGCCATGTGATAAATCCATTTATTTTCACATATGTGTGATAAATTTTAGAACCCAACATTTATCACACGTATGTGTGATAAATGCAACCTGTCAATCAACTCCCACCCTCACCCAGCTGGTACTTCTAGCTTTTACACACACAGTAATACTAACCATATTCAAATGCAAATAACCTTAAAATGAAAAAAATGATAGCAATGTACTGTGAGCACGAAAGTTGTTGAGCCAAAAATATCTACAAAATGAGTGGTGTTTCATTTAGAGATACATTTTAGATTTCTTGATGATTAGCAAAAAAAAAAAAAAAGCAGAAAATTACATTCTTATTTCATTTTTTTGACAAACAAATGTGAATAACTTTAAAATGAAAAACGCTAGCATGGTACTGTGAGCATGAAGTTTTCCCAGCACAAAAATATCTATAAAATGAGTGGTGTTTCATTTATAGATACCTTTAAGTTGTTTTTATAATTAGCAAAAAACTGCAGAAAATTCAGTTTGTTTGCACTTCTTATACAAACAAATGCAAGTAACTTTAAAATGAAAAATGATAGCATGGTACTTTGAGCACAAAAGTTGTTCAGCACAAAAATATCTACAAAATGAGAGGTGTTTCATTTATAGTTACCATTTACATTTTTTTATAATCAGCACAAAATGGCAAAAATTTTATTTGTATTCACTTTTTTAATTCCTTTATGTTTATATTTTATTATGATTTTTTCATTTTAACATACAATATATATTCCATACTAACAACAGAGAAACAAAATGACAACATGACAAATCATCCTTAGAAGGATATCTTCAGTCCATATCATGAAAAAGGAAAGGGGGAAGGGGGGAGAAATATATATTTATTCAAACAAATCCAGATGCCTATAGCAGATAGCATAACAGAAGCTTCACTACTCTATTTGACCTTCATTTAAAACCTAATCAAGTTTTTATATCCTCTCTCCTTACTCATAAAGCTTTGTAAACGTTACAAAGTTTGCAAAATGGAATAACATCACTTATCTTTGAGGGACATAACACAGGCTGAAAAAGTAAGATTATTTGAGTCACACATCAATCACATTTCAGAGCCCTCAACAGCTTTGGCAGCAGCAGACATTTCTAGCTCTAAAGGGTATGAGAATCAGACCCCTCCTCAGAATCTTTATAATGTCCCCTCAAAAATTCTACGAGTTAATCAACTTCAAAAAACATAAACGTTTTCCCATTGTGCCGGATTCACACCTTAGCAGGTGCAAGTAGCTGAAATTGAGCTCCTAAGTCTAAAACATCCTGTCTATATGACAGAAATTTCCACCTTTGTTGCTGCATTGAAAAAGCAAAATAAGAAAATATGCTAAACCTATAGCCCTTATACAGGAATGTTCCTTTAATTTTTGAAAGCTTTAGAATATGGTCTCTATTGGACTCAAAAGCTAATGAAAAGAAAATAGTAGACTTTATCTCTGTGTCCCATGTCTGTGTTTGAATATCAGCTTTTTTAAGCACTGTTAATGCCTTTATAATGAAAGGTAGATTATCAACAGGCAATTCCTAGACAGTAATAAAATGTCTTTTACCAGGATGAATAAATGCCCCTTCCAAAATAAGCAAAAAAAAAAAAAATTGTGCCTGAAACTTTTTCATTATGTACTGGCCATAATGTAAAGTTGGACCATCCATAGCCACTGCTTAGCACCCACCATGCTAAGTGAAGCTACACTGGTATAACTACAAAATGCCCATTACGATTACATTAAAAATTAAATAAATAAACAATCTGATACAAAATTCCCTTCACTATCCTAAAGGATCCCTATTGCATAAATGGAATATGTAACAGGGACTTTGTGGAATACATGATTTATTTTCACTCGAGTTGTTTGACCTTGGGCACATCACTCATGGGTTACTAAAGGTCAAACAACTATTGTGAAAATAAATCATATTTTCCACAGGTCACTGTTACGTATCCCTTATATATACAAACAATAAAAATGACCATATATTAAATTACATCATATCATATCATATCATATCATATCATATCATATCATATCATATCATATCATATCATATCATATCATGTCATGTCTTAGCAAATTACATTTTCTTCTCATATATAATGTCATAATGTATCAGATTATATTATCTAATCATTTATCATATCACATTATATTATGTGCTCATATATACATATTCTTTGTAAAAAAAAAAACTACATTAATGCACCAGTTAGGGTTCAGATTAAAGCAACAAAACTATGGAAATGTGGTTTTAGAGTTTACAATCCTAACTCCCCATCCCCGCCCCCAAGCAAGAAAAGGAAAGGAAAAAAAAATGATGGTTTTCGTTGTCCTGCGTCTTTATTTTTTTTATCCGCCCCATCCCGCTCAGCCTTCATTCTCACCTGGCCCACCCATCCCAGCCAACCCCCATTCACACCTGGCCCTCCCATCCCCACCACCCTGGCTTCCCACAGGTATCACCTGCCTTACTCCAAGGTCCCCCATGGTTATGCCTTCCTCAACCCACTGGTTTCAGGATCCAGCCCTTGGGAGATGCCTGAGCAAATGGGTGTGGGGTCTGTGATGGTGGTGGCCATCCAACATGGCCAGGTGTATTTTCCTTTTTCTCCCTTGGAAGACGTGATGTGTGTTGACATCAAGGCACATGTACTGATGTCTGCCACAGATCCCCTCTTCTGTAACTCAGGCTGCTACACCTTTGGCCTCCACCAGGGGTTAGTTGAGCACTGAACTCTGGCCCACTCTCACCAAGGAGGAGGAGGAGGAGGAGGAGGAGAGTGGTCCTATAGATGCTCAGTCCTCCTTCCCTGGCCAGCCCTCCAATGGCACAGGCTCATTCCCAAACCTGGGATGCTTGAGTTGCAAGCAGTAGTGGTACTGCTGTACCAGCAGGCCGGCTGCTGTCCTGAGTCTTGGTGATTCAGGGGTGGGGTCTTCCTTGGGGTTCTCAATCCTAGCGCTCACCCCATTGTGTTATAGGCTTCAAATATACAGAACAGTGTCTCTTCACGTGTTGTTGACAACCTGTAGGCCTTGGCTGAAGATAACAGATCACATCTGACCTTATTTGATGATGGAATGGGGTGAGCATTAGGGTTGAGAACCCCAAGGAAGATCCCACCCTGATTCACCAAGACTCAGGACAGTGAAAATGGTAATGTTTTTTCTGTTTGCTGCTTGAGGGGTGAGGGGTGGGGAGTTAAGGTTGGAAAACCTAATGCAACATTTCTCTACTTTTGTAGCTTTAATCTGAACCCCAATTGGTTCATTAATGCAGTTTTTGCAATGAATTTCCTTGCTTTTTGTGACAGTAGAATTGTATCCTCATTTAGGCATGTCCCTGTGGGACCTGTGTGAACACATCCATATGATTATGGATTAGCAGAGCCCTCCAGACCCTGCACTTTCATGTCTTCACTGATGCATACATGTATCTGTGTATGAGACCACAGGGCCCTCTAGGCTCTGTGCTTCCATTCATCCAGAAAAGCAATTTATCTCCTTCTTTGTAATTTTTTTGTGGGGGCCAATTCAAATAAAAAAAAATATTAATTGTGGCTCTTAACTCCTGGTGATTAACTGTATAGGTCAAATTATTATTTTTTTAGCCATAACACTTTGCACTTCTATTGCTTTTCTCTCAAAGTTGTTATGCCTGTAGTCAAAGAGGAGATACACCCTTGGTACATTTTTGATGATTGATAATCACAGTTTTATTGTTGACTTAGCACCATGCTGAAGTTGAGATGTAATTGCAGGGTATCATGCATACCCCATGAATTTTTGGGGGGTTATTATGTGTTACTCTTCTATTACTGATTGAGACATTTCTTTTGAATTATAGATTGTCGCATAACTCTAAAGACTGATGGAGTTAAAGCTTCTTAAAGTTGCACTGTTATCCTGTGTCAGTTGTGGCGGTAGTTTTTCCTAAAGTGGCTCCTAGAGAAGTGCATAAATTGCCGACAATGGGAAACCGTCTCTTGAAATTATTAACATTTTTTTTCTTTTATTTTTTTAGAACAAAGGGTCACTATACACTATAAAAAATATTGCCTGGGAAACTGTGTGAAACCAGCCTGTGCTGCCACCTTGTGGTTCTGATTCCATGTGACCTCTCGAGCTTCGCTCTCGAGGTCTAATGGAATCAGAACCTCTTAATGACAGCACAAATGATTACCTGATTATAACAGTAATCTCTATATTCATATCATTCTATACTATGTTACACAGTAAGAGTTATCACAAATGTGCTCCATGATTAAGGTATTTCTAGAGAAAATAATTTTCATTCAGTTTCCTGCCAGATGACGCATGGTAGTGAATGGACAGCACTTGATGATAATATGATTTGTGATACTTTAGTTAAACTTTTATCTAAATTGATAAATAAAATCTTAGTAATCTAAGTTGAATGTTTATTTTTGTAATCAGTTGCATATTCATGTGTTTGATGATCTCCATTATTGATTCTAGTAAATGTGAAGAACACTGTGGTTCACGGCAGCCGTGACTGTTCTAACATTGTAGTGTTGCACAGTGTGCATATGAATAAGGTATTCACAAACTGTTTCTTTTTTTTATTTATGAATGTTTTCACTCCACTTCATTTAATTGATATAACAAACCAGGCTCAGGCATTTGAGTGGAGTTGCTGATGTGCAGTTAAAATTAATTGATATAATACACATTGTTTTGCTGGACTGGAAATGAAGCTTTCATTCCAAGCAAACACTAATCTATTCATACATAACTACATTTATTTTCTGCAGAAGCTGGAGCTATGTATGGCGAGAGAAGGTGGTATTAGTCACAGTACTGGCAGATGTTACTGAGTGTTCTGTGACACGCAGACTGCATGTGTATGTTCATTGGGATGTGAGGATACAGCAGTCAGAGTAGGATGATGGCTGGGGAGATAGGGCTGGAGAGATAGCGAGATAGAGAGAGAGAGAGAGAGAGAATAGTAGGTACTTGACTTGTGGAGACCCCACAGTCAGGGGGATGTTTGAGCAGTTAGCACCACAGGATGATCACATTAGTAGATGGACAAAGCCAGATCCTATATTGACCTGGTTAACTCAATGAAGTAAGAACCAATGGTGCAGAAGTCAACAAATGAAAATTAGTAGTACACAGTTCATAGTTTCATCTGTCAAAATCTGAGACCCTACCTGCAGGTGGTGGAGATAAATGAAATTATATATGTGTATATATATATATATATATATATATATATATATATATATAAAGTCAGCATCCATTACAGACATTCCACCATATGTGAACAAGTCACAGAACTGGACACAACAGAATGATCAAAAACATGCCTGTTGACTAACGGACTATTGATTGCACACAGAAAAAAATAAAGGGGAAACAGAATAGACTACTACAATTTTGGCAGCAGCTATCTAATAGCCTGTATACATGCCTTCAGTATTTCTTCAGTTCCGTCACTGACACGGAGTTTTTCCTGTCATGAAAATCACAGTCTAGAGCTCTGCAGTGTGACTACCCTTTGAGGACCCCCTTAAAAAAAACTCTTTGTCTCGTTTACGGAAAAAAAAAGCCCCTAATTCTGATCATACACCTCTACTTTACAACAGATCTGTACTGTGTGTGGATCTGTTATTTCTTTTCACACACCAGCTGTCAAAATGTTCATGCAGCACTGACTGTAGGAGATGCGGAGATTACAGCTGCAGCACTGAAGTGCGAACAGAGATTGTGACATAATAGTCACATGACCTGCTTAGTGACTGCCACTTGCTTTTCTTCTCCAGTGTCTCCATTCAGAGGCCAAACTACGAGACTTGAATACATAAAAAAAAAGCTCAGACATCATATTTTTCATTAATTCTTTTATTTTGAAAGACTGCATGGACCTTGCCAGCATCACATCTACTTACAGGCTTCCTTATTGACTGGGTTCTCTCTTCCCATCCCCACAGAATATCCGCTGCCGGAGTCCTTGACCCTGCTCTGAGTGAATGATCATTACATCACATACTGCATTTGTAAAACCCAATTGCCCAAGTTTGCTCCAAAATACATCAAAATATGCCCCCTAAACTCACTCAACAAACCCCCCCAACTTACACAATGCAAACTTTGATATAGTATACTCCGCCATAGATGTTGATACTGCCCTAGCCCAGTTCCTAAGCATTTTTACAAGTGTATGGGATTCACACAACCTGCTTCAAAAAGCCAAGGTCAGGAAATGCCACCACTCTTGGATCTTAGCCCCAGTAGTGGTCCTCTGCAAAGCCCGTGAAAAGGCCTGGTCAGCTTTCAAAGCCTCCCTAACCCCACACTCTAGCCAAGCCTACAACATCACCAGAAATGCATGCACTAAGGTCATAAGGTGCACCAGAGCTGACTACTTTATGAACCATCTCAGCACAGCACACCCCTCCTCCTTTTGGAATATAGTCCACTTCATTGTCGACCCACCACCTCAAACCAGCACCCCATTCTTAAGTACAATGACATTACAATAACTGATCCCATCCAAATTGTGGAAACCCTCAACATGTTTTTCACCACTTGTGCGCTCCCTGACCAATCTATGCTCCCCCCACCTGCAGCAAAACCCCACACACATAACCTGCCTCACAACACCTTCCTGCTCATCCCCACTTCTGCTGAAGAGGTACTGGAGGCACTCCTATCCCTCAACCAATCAAAATCTAGCCCAGACAGCATACATCCTAGTCTACTGCACCTATCAGCTCCAACCCTTACCCTTCCTCTCACTTTCTTACTAAACTTCTCCTTCTCCTCAGACACAGTCCCCAAAGCCTGGAGATCGGCCTATGTCATCTCTCTCCACAAGGGTGGAGATCCCTCAACACTGACACATCTCCCTCCTCCCCACTTTATCCGAGCTCCTCAAAAACCAACAAAGCCCCCCACCCATCCCTTCTCTGGATGGCACTCCTCTTAACAGGTCTCATCCTATAAATATCTATGCATCTGGCTGAACCCTCAACTAAGTTTCCCAAACCACATCAACTCCATATCCTCAAAACTTTGCCCTAAGCTCGGCATCCTTTACCATAACAAGGACTCTCTCCCTCTCCCTGTACGATGGAAACTACTGATTAAAATGATAATGCCCTTCTTTGACTATGCTGATGTAGTTTACTGCACTGCACCACCTCCTCACTTACTAGACTTGACTCTCTCTTTTACGTCTTCTGCCACTTTGCCTCAAATTCTCCCCTTAGAACCCACCACTGCTCTCTTCTCTCTTCCCTGGACCTCTTCCTTTTTCCCATCAATGTTGCATCCACTCTATCCCCCTTATCTCCAAATGCTGGTTCTACCTGTTCACCTCCTACCTCTCTATTAACCTCACTCCTGCTCTCACCTCACCCTACTCCCTACATTCTAGGGATTCCCTCTCCTTCTCCCTTCCTAATCCATCCTCAAATGTGGGGAAATTTGCCTACACCTATAGGCTTCCCTCACTTTGGAACACTTGGTCTCCTCTCCTATGTAATTTGCTCTCACACACCTCTATCAAATCTCAGCTGTGCTGCCTGCTCCCTCACCTGTTCCCATATCAACACATAGTACTTGCTCCTGACCCAAAACAACAATTAGCACTTCTCTCACCTCTTCACCTCACCTAGCTCATCCTTCCCTTCCCTCTACTTATCTACCCTCAGAAGCCCCTTCCTCCCTCCCACCTACAATTCAGTCCAATTTTATCTCTCCAGGCTCACTGCCATCTGAATTCTTGCAAAACACTCTTCTCCAAGCTCTCATCCATATGCACCTTTGCGAAGCCAGGTTTCTTTGACTTAGCACTGTACCACCATTATACCCACCTGCTAATCCTGTTTTTACCTTTGTTTTCCCCATGCTTATATCAATTCATGAGGTTACCTCTACCTACATGTCTGTATGTCTACATTATAATTACCTACTACTTATATTACATGTACCTCCTACCTAAATTGTATGATGCATTTTGTGATGCTTTTTATTGTATCCTGTATTCTGTTTATCCTATGTTCCCCTATTCCCCGAGTCACACCTGGAAACAAGCCTTGGCTCAGTGTGCCTTTCCTGGTTACCAAATGTTTAAATAAAATAAAAAGAAAAAATAAACATGCACAAATAAATGGTACTAGCAGTTTAATATTGAGTTACAGCTTGTTAATGTTGCAATGTTATCCTATTGAAGTTGTAATTGCTAAATTTTTAAGTTTTTATATGGCCCCTGAATTTTTGGGGAATTAATAATGCAGTGCTCATTGAGACCTTTCTTTTGATATATTGATATATAGATTGTCCCTTAATTCTAAATATTTTAAGTCCAAATTGTTCCTTCATATGAACCAATCCTCTTTCATGAGGTTGTGCTGTTCTCATAAAAAGATTGATTCATACAAAAGAAGAATGTGAAAAACACTAAGTCCATATTCTTCATCAAATCTTCTTTCACATGTCCCTATTCCCCTTTTGTGAGGCCAAACAAAGGAAAAAAAAATCATCTCACAAGAGATTTTAAAAACATGTAAAAAAAACATTTCAGGGTACTTTTTCCAAACACTAACTGCAGAATCCAGTTAGTGGGGTCCTGTTTTGCAAGATACCGTACATGTGTTGGTGTCTCTGCAGAATATGATTTTTATGGGTTTAATTTTTTTAAAAATGGAAACATGATGGCCACCATACAACATTTATTTTTTCATGAAAGAGGATTGGCCCCTCATGGAACAGAATCCTCTTTCATATGGCCAAATTCTTCTTTCATATAAAATAGTTACTAAAAAAACATACCGAGCCTGCAGTGAACTGAAATTTCAAATCCTGCAACTCTGGAACAGATTAATATTTTTTTCACCAAACAAATGAAAGGCAGCCTTCTGGGGCAAACCTTTTCTACTATAATATGGAATTTAAGCAATGGCGTCATGAACAATCTCTCATGCAGCCCCGCTTAGGGTCCCAGACAAGTGTATTGAAGATGGTGCAGGTGCTGCAGTGTTTTCACAACCAACGCCACAAACCAGAAAATGTCTTCAAATATCTTCTTTAATTAAAAAAAATCCCCATTTCACCTCTAAAAAATTTAGGCTTTTTCAAGGGGAATTCTTTTTAAGATTTTCTGAAAATACAAAAAACCTTCAACATTATATCCATTTTATATGATCAAAGCATTTTGCATTTAAAAAAACTTCACTCTTTGTACTTCAGTTCATGATATAACAGTTCTAAACTGAAAAAATCTTCCACTTCAATAATTCATAAGTGCTCTAGAAACACAAATATACATGGTACAATTAATAAAAATTTAATTGAGCATGACAACACATTTTTCAGTGCCAATTCCCTTAGCATTTCAGTGCTTCCATCCCCATTACTGCAATGTCAACCATAGCCAGTCAAGAAATTAATTATATTAAATATATAAAACCATTGGAGTCATGTGATGTCGAGCAGAAGATAGCAGCATTTGTTTGCAGCTCCGTCTTGACACATAATCTTTTTATAAAAAAAATATACATCTCGCTCTGATACAGTCTTTCTATTGCGGTGTGACTATTTAAAGTCTTTTCGGTTACAATAGAGGTTGAACAAAGGGATAATCAACAAGAAGAACCTTTTTTGCAGTTGGAGAATTCTGAAGGGGAGTTAGACACCAGAATAACTTTGGAAGCTAAACAGCCCCGCTGCAGCTCTTTTGCTGCTGCTCCTCCTGAGGGGCCAGTGGTAAAAATTACTACGGAGCAGCTGTTTTCTGAAATGCAGACCATTAAACCTGTGCTATTTGCCTTAATTGAGGATTTCAAGGAGCTAAAACCAGCTGTCCAGGAACTCATTAACCAAGTTAATGATGCTGATGTTAGGATATCTTCAGTAGAAGACTGGCTTAACTAAACAAAACCAGAATTGACTGTGATGTACCATGTTATTGGGAGACTGGAACAAAAAGTAGAAGACCTAGAAGGGAGGCCACAAAGAAATAATATAGTGATCCTAGATCTCACAGAAGGGAAAGAGGGGACCAACTCAATAAACTTTGTGCAAAAATTATGCAACCAAAATGGCCAGGCCATCTCCCAAAGGTCCAAGTTATATTGTGGAGAGGGCACATTGTTCTTTGCACCCAAAACCAGTGGCTGGAGACCCCCTGTGCCCACTGATATTTTGGGTCCTCAAATACTGGAACAGAGACCATCTACTTTGATCTACCAGAAATCTGGAAAAATTCCAGTGGGTGGGGAAAAATTTAAAATTGTCCTAGACCTCATTATCAAAGTAAATCAGGATCTGGCAGCTTATATGGGGTATAAAGGCAAAATTGTGGGCAGCCAATATACAACATAACATGCTTTTCCCAGCCAGACTGGAAGTTTGTACTACAAAATGGTAGTTTTGTTATGATTCAGCTATCCAACCTCAGTCTTGAGTTAGGTAAAATTCTCCCAGAGCTGTTCAAATCACCTGGCTGAACTTCGAGGATTCTCTCTTGGAGTTTCAAGTCTATTAAATAGTTTGCCCTAACCAGGATGGCAAGGTAACAGTTAGACTAGAACTAGTAATTGTTTCTGTTATTTACGGAACCTTCTGAGCCACATCTGATATGTTTAAAGATCAGCTGGCCTGTAACAAAAGAAACATTTTTATTTTAATACACCTAACTTGAGTTCAGGCTCTGTGAGAAACTCCTAACTATATGAGGCGAAATAGTTCTAAGTCAGCCAGCTTCATTTACAAATTGTGGCTCACCAGGATTTATGGATTTTTTTGTGATTAAGGATTATTCAATGACCAGATTCTACAGTCTGGGACATAATTTAATGACTGCATCATTTTCTTGAAGGTTCAACAAGCTCCCAGTTTGAGCTGAGGCAGACCGGAGTGACTCTTCGGCTGGACACTACTTCTGGAGGTTTCAGATTATGTCTTTCTATTTTTTTTCAGCAAAATATTTGATATAGTCTTGATGAGGAATGATGGAGACTAAGAGAGGAGCATCAACCCACTGAATTTTTATGTGGGAACTGATGTTATATAATAGAGACTTTTAGATGACAACATTGTTATTTAGACTGATGCTTCAGACTTAAACATGCGTCGGTTATGATTTTTGACTTTATGTCATAGAGTGCATATTTTTAAGTATCTTGTTGTTTAATGCTCATTCCACATTCACTTCAGAGACCAGATTTTTGATTATGGGGAAGGGCTTTAATTTTAGGTTATTTTCAAGAATGTGACCATAGATAAATATTCTGCCTGGAACTTTATGCTTAGCATGCAATAGTATGGGCAGGAAGCGTGATCTCATTAGAGAACTGCATTTCATGAGGAGGCTTATTAACTATTTCTCTCTTTTTCAGGTTAATTTCAGAGTGCAGGTAGAGTATTATTTTTCCTTGATGTTGTTTTAATTCATAGATTAATAGTTCATAGAAAACTAACTGTAGACCAGCAGATTATATGGTCATGATCCTTATTATTTTTATTAATTATGGCTGCAGGAGGGCTAGAAAGTACTTAGAAATGCAAGAGGAGTGTTATAGATCTTCCTAGATACTAAGTTGATTCTGCACCATTGGATAGTTAGTTTAACTTTTTGGTAAATTCTGTGCGAGTATCGTTGCTGGTGTAGTTAAGGTGCAGCTTAACCTCTGATTACTAAAATATTAGTTTATGTTTAAAGGACTGACAAAGTTAACTCTCATAATTGGTTGCATTAATAATTCTAGCAAATCCAGAATTCTGAATGAAGGTATAGTATCATATCCTTGCTGCAATATTGGGTGCTGACAGTTTTCTTCTGAGAAGAGGTAAGCCACGTTAATATTAGCTTGGAACAGATTTTCATTGTTAATTGTCAATCCTGGCTTACCATAGAGGATGAACCCCATTCCTTACATAAGTACATAAGAAAAGCTTTGGCAGATGGGGACCGTGCGATCCATCTAGTCTGCCCTAGAAACTATCCCCTTCCTATACAGCCTTCATCCAAACTTGTTCTTTATGTCTGTCCCATGTGAGTATGAACTCCCTGATTGTCTTTGATGCTACCACCTCCTGGAGCAGGCTATTTCATGGGTCTGTCACTCTCTCTGTGAAGAAGTACTTCCTGAGGTTGCTTTTGAACCTTTCTCCTACCAGCCTCATATCATGCACTCTCGTGCATGCTGCCATGTTCTGTTGAAATAGATTGCCTGTCTAAGCCATGTTAAATCCCCTCAAGTACTTAAATGTTTCAATCATGTCCCCTCTGTTTCTTCTCTGCTCAAGGGAGCATAGGTTCAGCTCCCCGAGTCTTGCTTCATATGACCTGTGATGCAGTCCATGCACCGTCTTTGTAGCCCTTCTCTGCACCATTTCCAAATGGTCAATATCCTTTTTGAGGTGAGGTCTCCAGAAATGAATGCAGTACTCCAAGTGTGGCCTCACCAAGGTCCTGTAGAAGGGCATGATAACCTCCCTCTTTCTACTAGAAATACCTCTACTTATACATCTGAGGATGTCACTTGCTTTCTGTGCTGCTTTCTCACATTGTTTTCCCACCTTTAATTTGTCAGTGATGATTATGCAGAGATCTCACTCTGTTTGTGTCTCCTCAAGTTGATGTCCTCCCACTATGTACTTTTTCCAGGGTTCCTCTTTCCCAAGCGCATTACCTTACACTTTTTGGCATTAAATTAAAACTGCCAGTCCCTGGACCAATTCTCTAGCTTTCTAAGGTCAGTTTCCATGTTGTCTGCTCCTTCCCATGTGTCCACTCTGTTTTGTATCATCTACGAACAGGCAAACCTTCCCTGTTAGTCCATTCACTATGTCTGCTATAAATATGTTAAATAGGATCAGTCCTAGTACCGATCCCTGTGGGATGCCACTGGTCACCTTACCATCCCTTGACAATGACCCATTGACTAGCACTCTCTGGGTTCTATTGTTCAGCCAGTTACTGATTCAGCTGACCATCTTCTGGCCAACGCCTGTATGTTCCAGCTAGTTGGTTAGCTTTCTGTGAAGGACGGTGTCAAAGGCCTTGCTGAAATCTAGGCATACAATGTCCACTGCCCCTCCCTGATTCAGTGTTCTGGTGACCAAGTTGAAGAAGTAAATCAAGTTGGTTTGACAAGAGCATCCTGCTGTGAAGCCATATTGCTTTGGGTCCATTTTTCCAGTATCTGTTAGGTTTGACACTATCCTCTTTTTTAGTAGTGACTCCATCATTTTTCCACAACTGAAGTCAAACTGACAGGGTGGTAATTTCCCGCCTCTTCCTTGTTTCCATTCTTGTGTAATGGCACAATGGTTACCTGTTTCCAGTCCTGAGGTATTTTCCTGCTGTCTAGTGACTTGTTGAAGAGCTCAGCCAGCGGTGCGGCCTGTTCCTCTAGAAGCTCCTTCAGGATTTTAGGGTGTATGCCGTCTGGTCCCATGGCTTTTTCCACTTTCAGTTTATTAAGCTCTTTTAGGACCCTCTCACCTGTGAAGGGGTTAGTGTCAGCTCCCTGGGAATCTTCCTTTGTTCTACTCAGTGTGGGACCTTTGCCACTGTCTTCTATGGTGAAGAGAAAGCAAAAGAACTCATTTAGCACTTCTGCCTTATCCTCATCACTCTCTGCCATCTTACCTTCCTTGGTTGCCAGTCGGACTATTATTCCCTTAGTTTTTCTTTTTTCTCTTATGTATCTATAGAAGGTTTTGCCTCCCTCCTTAACACCCTGTGCTGTTTTCTCTTCCATCTGTGTTTTTGCCCTTCTAACAATTTCCCCTGCCTCCTTTAATTTGTTCTTGCATTCTTCCATGTCTGCTTTGTGTTTTCTTTGCTTGAATTGTGTAAAAGCCTTTTTTTCCTCTTTGATTTTGAATGTTACTTCGTGAGAGAACCGTAGAGGTATTTTACTTCTTTTGGACTTGCTGAACTGCTTAGTGCATACAGTTGCTACTGTATGCAGAGCAGCCTTCAGAGTATTCCAGCAGTTCTTTACATTGCCTGTGATTCCTCCTTCTAGCATGGTTGCGATCATAGTTCTCATTTTGGGGAGGTTGACTTTTCTGAAATCTAGTACCTTGATTTTGGTGTGACTATTTTCCTCAATAGTGTTCACAGTAAACCAGATTGAACTGTGATCACTAGTCCCTAGATTGGCTCCCACCTCTGCTTCTGGGATCCTTGTGCTGCTTGTCAGCACTAGATTCAATATTGCTTTGTCTCTGGTGCGAGTTCCCCAATTGACACAAACCTGCTCCCCTTAGTGCAAAAAGGAACTGTTTGCTCTGGTCTGAGGATGCTGTGTATGAGGACCAATCCACATCTGGTAGACTGAAGTCCCCCCATAAGCAACAACTTGTTCCTGTCCACCTTCATTGGGAGCTCCTTGTCTACGTCGGGCTCCTGGGATGGGGGTCTGTATATGACTCTTACTCAGATAGGGGCTTTGTCCCCGGCTCCTAGTGTAACCCAAAGGACCTCTGCTTTACTGTGTTCTTCCTGGATTTCTGTTGCGCACATGTCATCTCTGACATACAATGCCACCCCCCCTTCTTCTTTCCCTCATGATCTTTCTAGAATAATGCATACCCTGGGACGTGACATCCTTGGAGTGGTTCCCAATAAATCATGTTTCCGTAACAGCGACCCAGTCTAAGTGTGTGTCTGCCATTACAGCTGTGTGATCAGGGATTTTATTTGGCAGACTAAGAGTATTGATGAACATTGCCTTTCAGCCCCTTCTGCTTTGGTCATTTGCATTTGTAATATGTTTTGGATGTGTATTTTGTTGAAATGCTTGGTCTGAGTAAGTTTGGTGCAATGTGTGGTCTGAGTATGATTGGCACATCCTTGTGATGAACTAGTTGGTGATGGGGGAGGGGCATTTGGCAACCCTTTTTGTGCTAGGGGTGCCTGTTCCACCCCACCCACATCCACTAGTTTAACTGACCGATGTGAACATCAAATTTTTGCAATAGTGCTCAGGTCCCCTCCATTGAGAGGTGTAGGCCATCAAATTTAAAGAACTCCCATTCCCAGAAGTCCTACCAATAAAGTCCTTCCAATAAAGTGTTGATTTTTTCCTGGCACTAGTCCTTTAGCCATTTGTTTAGCTCTGAGATGTCCCCTTCCCTGATCTTCTGTCTGCTGTCTCCTTCTTTCCAGACTGGCAGAATTTCAGAGAAGGTGATAGTGGACAAAAGGGAAGCAAGCTTGTCACCCAGCCTAGTGCGGTTTTGTTTTATTTCCTGTACTGACTTACAAGCTAGGTCATTTGAACCTATGTGGAGAATGATGTGTATAAATAGAGACAAGGATGAACTCCACTGTACAGACACTTTTTTTAAGCAAGAACAACTGCTTTTATTTTACATAATTCACGCTTTCAGTGAGGGCAACAGTTTCATGGCTCCCGCCACTTCCTCAGACCCATATACAGTGTTGCATTCTAAATAAAAACAGAGTAAAAGAAACATTACTTACTGTTCAGTCTATCAGCATTTCCTCACTACACCAGCTGAAAACTGCCCATACACCACTTCCTTTGTGTTTGTCAATAGAATTTCACAATGGTTAAGTGAACAAAAGCCCTTTATACTGCAGTAATATGTATTGTCTTTAGAGACACATTAACTGTATATAAAAAATAACCAGTCACCCATCATGAGCTCCTTCTCCTGATTTCCTTACACACTATCCCAAAAATGAGTATTACATTAATTCCATACTATTGTAGTGCACTATTTGTTCCTCCAGTGCATTTCTGAAAATATCTAAATACTCACTCCTATTTTCACTACTTTAACTGGTTTGTTTTTTCTCTCTAAAGAAACAGAAAAAAGGGAAAAAGATGCCTAATCAACATTTCCATGTTTTATCTGTCTTATTAAATTATTCACTTGCTATAGTTAGCATGCCCAAAGATTTCCTCATTATTTGCTCACCTTAGACAAGATACTAGTGTCTTCTGGCTCCTACAAGTTTCAACATTAAAAACACCAAAGATTGCTGATTATATCTAAAACAATGAAATAAAATCCTTTCTTAGGCTAAATCTCATTCGACTTCTCATTTAAGGATAAAAGACACTCTTTGGGAAAAATTATACCCAGAAACTCACCAGGAATCAGGAGAACAAAATTCACGGTGTTCCCATGGTTGCAGGAGCAACTGAACTCATGTTAATATGTTATTTAAATATTGTGATGAGTGTGGGGGGGAACGTGCGCATCATACATGACGTCAAAGCCCTGCCCACTGCGGGTGCTTGCCTTATCCCTAACAGGTGGTGAAAAGAGAACTGATCCTACAAGGCTCTGGCAGTGGGATAGTGGAAAGGGTGAGACAGCTCAGGTCCAGACCAAAGTGTCAGAACGCAGTTCACCCCCCTCCCATTCAAGGCTACTGCCTAAATGAAACGTATTGAGGTCTGAAAACTAATTTTGTTTATAGGAGAGCCAAATAGGTACTTCATTCATATTATAAAAAAATAGCTATATGGATTTAATACACTGAATCATGGTAATGGATACTTTGTGTTTTAGAAATTCATAATGACAAAAAAGTAAAAAGGAGAAAGGGGATGCGGTTCCTTGGTCCAGATGAGGTTTCTCAATATATATAAGGGACAGATTTTAAAGATACAGTGTCCCAGATTTTATGTGTTATACCACATCCATGTTCAAGAAAATTACTGTTCCTTATGTTTTGTACAATGTCGATTCCAGGCATATCAGCTTCTCTTTTCCTTGAACAGGCATTATTGCTGATATTCTTGTTTTGAAGATGCCACTGTCCTTCAGACTATGTCCAATAGAGGTTCCAGTCGTATGTTTCATCTAGTCCCATTTGTGGATTTGTACTGTACTGTCCCTCATGAAAATCCAATAAACTTCTCTTTTCAGGACCAGATCCTTCCAGGCGATACTGTTGTTCTGTGGTTCATTTATTCTTTCTAGTCCCCAAAATTCGAGCGAGGAGGCAATGTGTCCAGCAGCATTATAATGTCTAGCAACTGTGGAATTTTCATCCTTGTTTCTAATATTACTCCTATGTTCACTGATACGTGTCATGAGCTCCCTGTTAGTTTTCCCCACATACAGTCTATCACAGGGGCACTGAAGTATGTACACAATGTGGTCTGATTTACATGTGATGTGTTGCTGGATCTCAAATTGCTTACCCGTAAAGGGATGTTGGAAATATGTCTTCTTGCTGGTATTGTGGCACTGAAAACAGTAGCAACATGGGTAGTTGCCATTTTTTAATGGTCCCAGCAATAGTTGTCTGATATGGGGCGCCTGTGGAGTATGAGCCATGTGCACCAGCTTATCTCTTAGTGTAGGTTTTTTTGTGGAAGTTATGAAGGGTGGCTCCCTAAACCTCTGGTTGTGTAGATCTCCCATTTGTAGAATATGCCAGTTGTCAATAATTATTCCTCTGATCTCTTTGCTCAGATAGCTATATGCTGTTGAAAAAACTATTCTATTCTCCATGTTATCTGTTTTATTACTCCTAAGTATAGTCTTTCTTGGAATATCTCTGACCTCCTGTGCGGATGCTAACAAATGTGCCCTCTTATATCCTCTGTTCATGAGCCTCCTGGTCATACTCTCTGTCTCTTCTTCAAAATCTTGTGTGTTGCTGCTGTTCCTCTTGGCTCTAATGAATTGTGATTTGGGGATGCTCCCCTTCAATTTGGGGTCATAGAAACTTGTGAAGTGAAGAGTGGTGTTTCTGTCAGTTTCCTTCCTATAGAGCTTAGCTTCTAATCTGCCATCCCCCTTATATATCGGCAGATGGAGGAAAGCAATCTGTTCCTGACTGGCCTCCACAGTGAATTGTAGGTCTGTATTCCCTGTATTAAGATAGTCTCGAAATCTCTCTAGATCTTCCCTACTGCCCTCCCACATGACAAAAATGTCATCATAATTTAATAAGCCAGATAAAACATGGCAATGTAGATTTGGGCATGTTTTTCCCTTTATTTCTGTTTCTTTAGAGAGAAAAGACAAAGCAGTTAAAGTAGTGAAAATAGGAGTGACTATTTAGATATTTTCAGAAATGCACTGGAGGAACAAATACTATAAAGAGAATAATGGACAGGTTACTGCCCATTACCGGTGAACAATACCATCGAGAGGTTTTGGACACATAGGTTCCTGTGTCCAGAACCTCGAGATGGGATCACCGATAATGGGCAACTCGCTTGCACTCCCGCTCGCTAAGCAGACTAACAGAACATGTTTTATTTTTATTTTTAGTCATACCTCTTGTTAGGTTCTGTGCAGCGCAAAAAATCAATGAGCTATGTCCATGTTGGGGGGAAAACAGCGGAGGACAGAATACGCTCTCGCTAACCGAGAGGTGCCACCATGTTTTTTAAAATGTTCCACCTGCCCACAGAGGGAAAGTGGCCAATGATGGACCATGCTGTTTGACTGGCACTCTCAACATGGCCAGGCATCAAAGACTGCTACCCTTGCGCTTTCAACTTTCAGTGATAATAGTATCATTCAGAGCACCGCATGATAGTATTACAGGCTCTGAACGATACTATTAACACTTTTGAACTGTGCTATTATCACTAGTGACCGATAGTATTACCACTTGCTGTCCGGTACTATTACCGGGATTTTTTTGTATGCTTTAGTGTAGTATTAAATTGCATATCCATATTTTAAACTACAATAATATGGAAGTAATGTAATACTCATTTTTCAGATAGTGTGTTAGGAAATCAAGAAAAGGAGCTCACGATGGGTGACTGGTTATTTTTTTATATACAGTTAATGTGTCTCTAAAAACAATACATATTACTGTAGTATAAAGGGCTTTTGTTCACTTAACCATTGGGAAATCCTATTGACAAACACAATGGAAGTGGTGTATGGGCAGTTTTCAGCTGGTGTAGTAAGGAAATGCTGATAGACTGAACAGTAAATAATGTTTCTTTTACCCTGTTTTTATTTAGAATGCAACACTGTATATGGGCCTGAGGAAGTATTGGGAGCCACAAAAACGTCACCCTCATTGAAAATGTGAATTATGTAAAATAAAAGCAGTTGTTTTTGCTTAAAATAAGTGTCTGTACAGTGGAGTTCATCCTTGTCTTTATTTATACACTGGTCATTTATAGTCTCATTAGGATGACCCAATCGTTATTTTAGAAGGACATACGGGCACCCTAGGCCTACACCAATTTTGTAGAGAATGATGTGTGTCTCAGTCAATGCCTTGAACGATTTCCTCTATGCGATTGGTGTCCCTTCATGCTGATGTTCTGGGGAGGCACGTTACTGTATCTGAAGCTGAGGTGAGTCTTTACACTCCTAATCATTGAGTCGCCAATTATTAGTACCGGTTTCTTTTTGTCATTTTTAGTGGGTTTAGTTGTGTGCTATACCTCCATGCACTGCTCTGGGTTCACATAATTTTTGACGCTCATTATGCTATTTGCCATGGTAGATAGTGCAGTGTACCTATTCAATGTTTGAATAGGTTTGGTACCTTCCTGTACTGAAGATTTTGTGCCAGTTGTACAAGACCTGATCTGTTGCCAGCCCCCTGGCCTGTTTGTCCTTTGGGGTAGGGGTACTGATGTAGTGTGCCTTGAAACTAAATATTTTACGCTTTTGCCCAGTGGGGGCCTATTTAGTATATTATTGAGGTATTTTTATCTCAGCCCATGCTGCATGAAGCTGTGATTTGAGGCCTCTGATTGTGGAGCATGTTGGACAGTGCCCCACTCTGTAAATGAAGTCCTTGGTAAAAAATGCACCACACTCATTGCAATTCAAAAGGTTCATAGTGGCCTTTATTTTTCTGTTTAATACAGCATAGTTAGATTGGCTGGGGAGAAAGGGGGAGTTCCATAGATTACGTAGTGGGATCCAGATGGAGTTACCTCTCTGCTTAACACTGCAGACCACATGATCAGGCAGGGTCTTTGGGCCCGGGGGTTGTCAATTTCTTATTCATTGAGGTCATGTAGTTTGTTTTTCTCTTTTTTGTTTTTTGATATTTACCCTATCTTTTATTATCCTTTCTTTTCTAGGTGAGTGGAATGGGAGGGGGTCATTATTGAGTGGTTCTCCGGGAAGGGGGGAGGGATGGCAGGCCATTTACTCCTGGGCCATGCACAGTACCTTAATAAGACATTGAACTGAAATGTTATATCCTAGAATATTAAGGGAGGAAGAGATAATGCCAATAAATATTGTATACTGTGTCACCTGCAGAAATGTTTTCCTCATATTGCTTGTTTGCAGGAGACCCACCTTCTTTCGGACCAGATCTATGTGCTTTGAAAATCATGGGTGGGTCAAGCATATGGAGCAGGTTATGTGAGATGGCAAAGAGGTGTGGTTGTATTGTTTCATAAGGCGGTTCCATTTCAATGAAAGAGGGGATAAAAGATCTGGAGGGCAGGTTTATCTTAGTTCATGGTACCCTGGTGAGCTCTGATGTTTTAATACATTCTATTTATGACCCGAATACATATACACCCAATTTTTTTTACAGTGTTAGCAATGGCTCTGAACCCCTATTACATTTGCATGTTGTGTTGGGGGGACTGAAATTTGGTCTTTTCCCTGTAACTAGGCAGGTCCTTCCACAGGAGGGTGGGTCTCTCCCCAGCACTAAGAACCTTACAAGAACTTATGGAGACAGCAGGGTTGGTCGATCCATGAAGGACCCTGAATCCAGAGGAGAAAGCGTATACTTTCTACTCCCTGGTGCATAAAGTGTACTCACATATTGATTACTTTTTAGTCAGCCAATCCCTGTAACAGTATGTGAGCTCTCCTGGGCAAGAGGCTAGGGTCTTATCTGATCATTCACCAGTTTGTTTCCAGTTTTAACCCCCTCAGCCTCTCAGAGGATCAGCTTCTGGTCACTTAATGCTCAGTTATTGCAAGATGCCAACATAGTGAACCAATTAAAAGCATTTATTTCTAGACCGATAGAAGAAAGCAAAGATTCTCTAGACAGTTTAGTTATCTGGTGGGGAGCAATGAAAGTGCTCTGGAGGGGGGATTGATAAGAATAGCATCAACAAGAAAGAAGAAAATGCATTGTCAGTTACAGGATATATTACAATGGATTAAAGAACTGGAGATGGAGCTTAGTAATAATTCTGAAGAAGATAAGTGGTTGGAACTAACTCACCTACAGGCCTAGTACTCGGCCTTTCTTTAAGATAAAGTAACAAGCACGGCAGCCAAAATCCAAGCAACATGTATTGGACAGGGTGAAAAGGTAGGGAAACTCCTTCCTCTTCATTTTAAACAGAGGACCTCGGCAAGGTGAGTTTCTGCTTTAGTCGACCCTGAGACTAATCATCTGACTTCTAATGTTAAGAGACTGATAGACATTTTTTTGAGCTTTCTATAATCAATTATACAAGGCCTAGAAACTTACTGAAGGGTGACAGGATAATATTAGCACATTTTTCCAGGATCTTGACCTTCCAGAGCTTGACGAGGAAGAAAAAAGTATATTGACGGGCCCTATATCAACGGCTGAAGTATTGCAAGCAATAACTGCCCTTTCCCCAGATAAAGCACCAGGCCTGGATGGGTTCATCCCTTTATTTTATAAAACCTTTAAATCTAAGTTGGCCCCATCCCTCACTGCCCTGTTTAATTTTCTGCATACCACACAGCTTAAAGAAACATCCTTGTTGGAAGCCAGAATAATTCTGCTTATTAAACCAGGTAAGAACCCAGAGCTCCCAGACAATTATCATCCAATTTCACTTTTAAATGTGGATTTTAAGATTTTGGCCTCGATTTTGGTGGCTAGACTAAAAAAAGTATGGACTTGGTTGATCAGGCCTGAGCAAGTCAGCTTTATAGCCAGTCGCCACTCGAATGATCATTTCCGAAAGAGTTTCCACTTATTCTGTGCATCTGGGGAGAGCAACTCTGAAGTTGTTTTTGTCTCCCTGGATGCAGAGAAACTTTCGATAGAGTTCCTTGGAATTATTTATTTGATATTCTCCACCAATATGGTATAACTCCAGGGTTCTTGACTTGGATTAAAATTCCTTATTCTATACCATTCGCTAGAATCTCTTGTAATGGGGAACTGTCAAAACCTTTCTCTTTGTTAAGAGGTACTCATCAAGGTTGTCTCCCTTCCCCCATGCTATTTAATTTGTACATCGAACCGTTAGCTAGGAAATTGATTGCCTCTTTCCAGGTCTCAGGTGTAAAAATAGGGCAGAGAAAATATAAACTGTCAATGTTTGCAGACGATGTCCTGCTCCATATCTCCAACTGGCATCTTTCTCTCCCTGTAGCCTTGTCAATACTCTCAGGTTTCAGATAATTTTCAGATATAAACTGAATGTCACTAAAATGACTGTTTTTCTGCTGACCATTCTATAATCAATTATACAAGGCCTAGCAACTTACTGAAGGGTGACAGGATAATATTAGTACATTTTTCCAGGATCTTGACTTCCAGAGCTTGAAGAGAACTTCATTATTCAAGAGCTGAGATTTCTTCTTTGGGCCTGAACTGGGAGTCTCATGCTTTAAACTACCTGGGTATTAAGCTGACCTTGGTCCTGGGGAATTTGAAAACAGCTAATTTAGACCCAGTCCTTTGTAATATGGAACTAGACCTTCAAAGGTGGCAAAAGCTTCCGATGTCCATGTGCTGCAGATTTAATATATTAAAATGGTTATTTTGCCCCAATTATTATACCCTTTAAATATGCTCACTATTAGTCTTCTTAAATCATGGTTTTGGTCTATATGCTCCATTTGGTCCAAATTTATCTGACTGGGTTATCCATATCATGCAGGGTTATCCATAAGTTATTTTGGCCAAGGGAAGTGGGGGGAGTTCAGCTCCCACATATGTTTAATTATTACCTAGCCTTGCATAGCTCAAAATATTTCCAGTGGGGTCACATAGCAGAAGATAGAGAGTTTATAGCTGACTGGCTTCGAATAAAAAACTCATTAGCACAACATTACAGATTATCATTATGATCACTTCTTATATGACGTTTGTCAGCCTACCCAAACAACTTAAACTTACACCGATTGGATGGTAGGTGAAAGTTCATGCCCAGCTGTGTAGATCTTATAACCTATCTTACACTAAAGACCTCAGTCAACCACTATTAAACAATGGGAATCTTTTAGTTGATAAGAGACCACTGACTTTGAAGAGGTGGAAGGGGACAGAGGTACTCAGACTAGTTGAATTCATTTCAAATGATGTTATTATTCCCTTCAAATCTGTTAGGGGAAAGTTTAATTCCCCTCAAAGTTTCTTTATTCATGTACCCAGATACGTCACTGTGTGGAACAACTTTTAGGCCCCCCTTTTTGAAGACAGGAGGCTGGGGAGTTATTCACAGTTTTCTCACAACATGCAATACAATCTAAGGCAATCTCTAAATTATATAAGGAGTTAAATACCTTGTCAGGGGCCACACTGCTACCTGACTCCTTTTACTGGAAGCAAGTTTTGAAGTTAGACTATTCTTCAACAGTATGGAAATCTATTTGGAAAAATAATTATGATTTCATCAAACAAGATGGAATTTGCCTTGTAAAATTCAATGACTTGTATGACTTATACTTTACTCCTAGTAAATTACATAAAATGGGTAAAGCATCTAACCCCACTTGCTTCCAGTGTATGCAGGCAGAGGGATCCCTCTATTGTATGATTTGGGAATGCCCTAAGGTGGCGGCTTTCTGGAATATGATTGGATCATTGGTATACCCCATATTTGTCCCTCTCGTAACTTTGCACCAGAGATTTGAGTTTTAATTAATTTAACACCAATTCAATCTAGAACAGATACATTTTTGATGGTGGGAGTATCCAGGGTGACCAAACTACTTTTGTTGAGACACTGGAAGGTGGAGGCCTTACCCACCCCATAAAGAATGGATGCAGGAGGACTTGCATGCTCTCAATGCACAGAAAGCTTTAGCCATCATGAACAACACCTTGTCCAAATTTTAAGCAGTGTGGTCCCCTCTCTATTATTATTGTTAGGGAGATGAGTTTACAGCTATTACTTTATTGGTTCTTCCTCCAGTTAGTATCATGCAGTTGTGATAGTATCTTGAGTTGATTTAGTTTTCTTTAATAGATGTGTAGTTTATGCTTTTAAACCGTAGGGGCAATATACATTAAAAAAACAAAATTATGGATCTCTGCTATACTGGGTGTGTATAGCCTGCTTGGGGTGGTGGATGGGGTGGAGGGGGGAGACATGGGGGGCCTTGGTAGATGGGTTATGTATTTTTTGCACCTTTTCTTTATTTTATTCCTTTATGTATGTATTTATCTTTTTTTGTTATACTTTTTGGTTACATTGCTGTACTTGGAGTTGTCTTTGACATATATACAGTATACAGTATATGTGGATTGTATTGTGTAATTTGTTGTTAAATTCTAATAAAGTACATTGAATGAAAAATAAATATAAACCATCTATATGATAATAAGTGGCCTAAGCCATTCCCACTCATATCAAGCATTTATCCCCCCCCCCCGGGCACCAGCACCCTTGACCCATGTCCTTCTCTCCACTAGCATGGTCATGACCTCATTCCCCTTTCTAGGACCTTTGACTAAGCCTGACCTCCAGGCCGCTACCCCTTTTTCTGCACTGTGCTCCCTTAGTGCTCATCTCCTGATTGATGTCAGTAACTGTTGTTTTTTGGTTTTTTTCTGCTACTCGCAGAATGTATTTTCACCTTTACTTAATTTGATATAGTATTCACCAGGCATTGTTGAAAAATTTGTAGGAGTCATGTGATTTGTCTTTGTACTAATTGTATAGCATTTGTTGTATTTTCTGTCCATTCCTGTAACTTGATTGTATGTTGTTGTGCAGACATGGAACCTTTGTAAAAGAGCATTTGCTGAAAGGTGTTTTCTGAACTATTGAAATAAAGAAATATAGTGTTCTGAAAAACCAGTAACAGCCTTAATAAAAATGCATTTTGAGGCATATTTGCTATACCTAAAATAATTACGGTGATGCTATCCAAATGTAAAAACTTACAAAAATAGCATGCAGTCTAATAATATCTCAAGAAGAAAACGCTGGCAAGGACATGCTGTCCTCTTGAGCTTATAATGTCAGATTCATTAAGCATCGACATGCATGATCATCACGCCCACAGTTGCTAAGTAACTGATAATGCTAGACATACTGCCTAATGGAGCTAAGGGTGTGGACTCTTTTAGCACTGAAAAACAGATAAGCAATTTTCAAACATTTTCAATATTTAACTGATATCATCAATCCAGTGTGTTGTGAAGTTGAGAACAAATGTTAACACTAAAACTCTATGGTAACCATTTGAAAAATAAAATTATAACATGAAAATAAAAAAAGCTGCTCAGCTTCCCGCCAAAACCAAATAGTCACTCCACTGCTAGGAGACGTTAAAAACATTTATTAAGTAAAAGATATAGCACTCCCGCCCCTCATAGAACAGGCTGTCAATAGCCTATGCCCAGATCTTTTCAAGTCTTGAAAAAGCGCCAGAGCAGCATGAAACCTTGACAGCCTGTTGTGGGGTTGGGGGGTGCTACATATCTTTTACTTAAAAAGTTTTTTAACGTCTCCTAGCAGTGGAGTGAATATTCAGTTTTGATGTCAAGCTGAGCAGCTTTTTTTGTTTTCAAGTTTCAGTTGCTAAAGTGTGGTGTGAAGGCTCCGTTTTAGCCTGTATCCTGAAGCCGACCACCTGCTTTGATTCAAAATCAGAACGTGACATGAAAACTTCACTAGTAGGAAGGGAAAAATAAGGAAGATGAAGGGGAAGGAAGGGGAAAAGATGGAGAGGGGGAGAAAACAACAGCCACTTCTCCAATTTCTGAATTGAGAAAAAATAAATTAAACCATACCTGCTTTATTCAGTGCATAATTGGTTTCACACATAAGTGCTTTTAACCCTATCATGGCAGTGCCCGCATAGCCAGCATAGCAATGTGCCCAATTTACCTCTTTGTTTTAAATGCCCAACCTCTAATCTTGTATTCAAAATTTAAAATGGCAATTTATAATCTATTCTTTGGATAATCTGGGAGTAGAAAGAGACAAGTGCTCCTCAATAAACATTGTAAACTAAATTTCTTGTGAGTGAGATACTCGGGCTTTGCTAAAGTGAAAACACCTTTCTAGCATTCCACTTAATGGCATCTCTGAGACAGAATGCTGGCTCGGACATGCAAACCTCTTGAGCCCATACCTGCTCATGACGTCAGATGCACAAGGTGTCAAAGCATGTGATAAGCAACATTCAGATGCTAAGCAACTGACAACACTAGGATCACTACATAGTGAAGTTGCAGGTGCAAGCTTGAATGGCAATGAATGCTGGTCAGTCATGTTACAGAAACTTAATGCTTAACATTTAACAACATTAAATATTATTTAAAGTTTAGGTTAATTCTGAAAAATCCTACACTTTGGAACATTTACAAACAGAAAAATACCTGTTGTTTTAAGTGCATATATAGTAAAATTATATACTAATAGAGGAAATGAGGATATAGAGGGGTGCATGAGAAACAGAAAAAAGAAAAAAGAAGAAAAAGAGGGAATATGAAAATGGAGGGGGGAAAGACAAAAAGGAGTATAAGAGTGAAAGGGAATAGTGAAAAAAGGTTAGATTTGAAAAGGAAAGAAGGTGGGGGGGGGGAGGTGAATGGAGAAGACACAAAGGACCAAAAGGGGGAATAACTAGGCAAAAAATTTATTGTACGTGTAAGAGGGGGAAAGATTGTGGGGAAGTAGGGGGAGACACCATCTCAAACTGTGCCCCAACCTCTCAACCTTAAATATTACAATGAAACTGACTAATGTCTACTATAGCGAGTGTGATACTCACTGCATAAACTCCTCTGAATCTTTGTCACCTTCATTTGGCACTCATTCATGGGCTGATTGGCTAGTCTTGCACCACTAAAGGCCCAGGTTCCCTTGCACTGAACCTTGCTTAAAACATGTCTGATTATCATCTTCATAACATTGCAAGGATTAGACAGCACCTAGCCCCTGCTGACCTGGTGACTACAGTGCATGCCTTTGTCACCTCCAGGCTTGATTATTGCAACACTCTATACCTAGAGTTATCTAGAAGTTTGTTGCGATGCCTGCAGCTAGTCCAGAATGCTATGGCCCAGCTGATTGTAGGCTCCTCTAAGAAGGACTTCATTATGCCAGTGCTGTGTACGCTGCACTAGCTGCCTATGCAGTTTCGCAAAACCTTCAAGATATGCTTGACAACTTTCAAGGCACGACACATTTGAGACCAGACCACTTAAAATGCCTTCTAGTACCCTCCCATTCAACTCGCTCACTCCGCTGTTCTGATGTAGGCTTGCTTTCTGTCCCTATCTCTAGGCTTCAGCAATCTGGAAAAAAATCCATATTGCTCAGCCTGACCTACATACAGGTCTCTCCATATTGGCTCTCATTCAGTCAAGACCCGCATGAGGGTCCACAATGTTCAGTCTGACCATGTCTGCTGTCATCCATCATGACCCACATGAGGGTCCCATGCTCACTGCAACTCATTTCTCCACATTTGGAGACATGCCAACCATATCAGTTACTTGCAGGACTCAGGGCTAGCCCTGTGGCCGACAGTCTCTCTCTGTACCCCGAAGTCTGCATCTTGAGCATGCAAAATTTGGGGTGGGGTCCTTATCACCTGGCCCACAGTTGGGAAGGTCCTCACTCCAGGTGGACCTTCAGTCATCAACTGTACTGATGGCATCTCTTGATGTAGTATTTAAGACTTCAGTGGTGAAGGGGTTGGTCTCTCTCGGGAAGGGTCCCTTTATCTGCCTGAACAGGTTCAGAGGCACCCTTTCATGCTATTCTCCCTACAACCGACTCTGGTTCACCTAGTTTGTTCCTAGACTGGTAGGCTGGCTGAGTGTCTTGGCAGTTGTTACTCTCTTCCTCCCACCTTGGTCGACTCTTGTAGCCGAGTGCGCAAGCAGCCCTCTACGGCATTCCCATTAGAGGGATAGAGTGAGAGTGTTCACTGAAAGTGCAGTTCCCTTGGATTGGTCTACTAAATTGCAGTAGCAGAGCCATCACTAACCAAAACTGTCCCAAAGCCTGGAGGGAAGGTGACTTTGGCCTTGGATCCCCAGAGGTTTCCTCTTCAAAGGGGGATTTTCCTCTCCTCCGTGCCAATGGTCATAATACTAGATTGGCATCCTTGTAGCCCCTAGGTCGCTTAGGTAGGTTTCCCACTTAGGTAGGTTTCTGCTGTTGAATGGAGTCAGGTGGATGTCCTGTAAAAGTCCAATCTCCCCCTTTGGCTGTTCTCTCTCTCTCCTTAGGAAGCCAAACCTCCATGCCTTACAATCAGACCTCTGAATGGGTCACTATTCAACAGTCAATTCCTGCCTACTTTACTCAAACAATAAAACCAACTGACCTATGCTACCAGCTGAACCCCATTACCAACTGACCTAAATACAGGTCTTCATTGACCCATGTTACCAACTGAACCATTCTACCAACTGAACCCATATTACCAACCGACCTATGTACAGGTCCTCAACCCCAATACGTGTTCACTACCTCGTATGCTTTGCTTAAGACTCTTTTGGGGCTACTTCCTAAGGTATATTTAACCAAGGGAATCACTCCCATGACACTTCAAAGGGTGGAACCCTCCCCTAGGGTTCCTTGCCTTTGTACTCCTACAGCGTGGTATATCCCATAGATAGAGAGGAGAACACCCAAAGTTTATTTAATTACGCAAGCATGAAACCAGTTGCACAGGCACATTGAATTGGAAGGCTATAGCCTGTGGTTCAAGGGGGCAGTGCAACTCGCCACACCCCCCTTTTGGCCTATTTAAGGGCTGCTCTCCTCGCTCCACACACAAGCATTTTTTCCTCTCCCCTCCATCCACCCCTCCTCCTCCCCCAGTGGCACACCTCTCTCTTGATGGGCTTCTTCCTAAGGTACCTTTAGCCAAGGGAATCACTCCGATGGCACCTCATGGGGTGGAACCCTTCTCTAGTGTTCCTTGCCTTCATACCCCTACAGGGTGGTATATCCCATGGATAGCGAGAAAAACAGCCAAAATTTATTTACGTTACACAAGCACAAAACCAGTTGCATAGGCACATTGAAATGAAGGTTGATGAGAGTCCAATAGAGGAGGCATTAATCTCTGAGTAGTTGAGAGGTCGCATCCTGCAGTTGTGCAGTGTCTATCACCACAAGCCCCTGGTGGTGTTCCTGGGGGTCAAAAAGCAATCAAGTGAAACTGTAGTTGGGCCAGTGTGTAGCAATGAGCTCTTCTATAACCATGGGGGTATTAAACTGATTGGTAGCATCATTAACAGTAACCCATAGTTGAGCAGGATAGTGCAGAGAAGTTTTTGCCCACAGATGGATCAATTGCCATTTTTACCTTGTTATAAGTTTGTCTTCTGGAAGACAATTTGGCAGAAAAGTCTTGTTAGAAAGATATGCGATGCTCCTCCCAGGACAAGGGGCCTCTTTCCCTTGCCAGATGGAGGAAGTTTTCTTTAATGGGATACAGGAGTAGCTACAGTGAAATAGGCCTGAGGCACTCACTTTGATGAGATAAGGGGGACAGAGATTGATGAATCCTTTTGATCTCCAGCAGTGGAGAGTTGGAGCATTGAGCAAAGCTGGAATAGGTTTCTAAAGGAAAGGGATCATGCCAGTGCCCTCAGCTCCCTCAGGCAGGCCAACTAAGCAAAGGTTGTTCCATCTTACTTGAATTTCCAGGTCATCAACCTTCAAGAGCAGGTATCTGATGGCTCTGTCCTGCTCTCAAAAACAGCCAGCACTATTATCCTCCTGTGTTCCTAGGTGAGAGATACACTTCTCCATACCCTCCACTCATTGACTGGGGGCTGCCAGCTCCTGATTCATCTAAACCACAGATAATTTCAGCTCAGTCATGTCCTGCAGAAACCATTGTAGCTAGAGATGTGCTAAGTTGGCAGACTTCACTCAGTGAAAGAATTTATGAAATTTGCCACATTCACGAAGTGCAAAGTGCCAACTTCATGAAATGCTTGGCAGGCAAAGTTGCACTTTTTCAGGAGAGTTATGCAAATTCGCTGAATGAAAACATGCCATTTCCCCTGGAAAACTCAACAAGAAGTGGGCAGTTCATGAAGTTATTACCAAAAGTGAATTTTGCAGCTTCGCTGGAACTTCACCGACGAAGTACACATTCACGACATCTCCAGTTGTAGCATGGCTGTGGTGTTGGCCAAATCAGCAGGAGCCCCCGGAGCAGTAGCTATACTGTAGAGATCTGCTGAAGTGGCACAGTCTTTCTGTCTATAAGAAACACTCACATGGCCACTGCTTTCACATTTGGTGATGTGTGGGAAAGCACTGCACAGATGAAAAAAAGATAGCAAGATTTCTGTATGGATCAGGTCACCAGACAGCAATGCATGGTATCTCCAGGATCAGCACATTAAGGGCTTTCAGATGATGTCATTTGTTGATTGAAATTGCCTGATGGAACAGACAGCTAAGACAGAGTTAAACTAAAAGAGACAAGGAGCTTTCAGGTTTTGCTGCCATCTTTCTCATGGTGAGCCATGCCTCTGTGAGGTTTTTATGTTTGCTTGCACGCATGTGCAAGAAACATAGTGCCATCATACGAGTTTTCTAGAGGTGTGTCAGCCTCTTCCAATTCAGTCAGTGTGTTTGCAGGCACGGTCGCAGTGCGCCAATCACTGCTGCAGCTGTCTATGACAGCAGGAAAATGCAGAGGCATACAGTTGAAAGGGAGAGCTCCGCTTCAGTGAGCAGAGCCCCCCCACACACACACGCAGCACCGCAATATGCGCCCCCCACGTATACACTGTGTGGCCGACAAGGTGCTCAACTCTGCGCGGCTCCACGCCCCAACAACAGCTGTCCAGGTGCCACGCTGGGAGCCCACCCCAGCGTGGCAAGAACTGTCATAAGCCAACGGTGCTCAAATCCCCATCGGCTCCACGGCTGCACGCCCCTCCCAAAAGCTTTCCATGTGCCACGCTGGGAGCCCACCCCAGCATGGCAAAGCATGTTATGGCCGATGGGGTGTCCACCTTCCATTGGCTCCAGCTCCCGCAGAGCGTTTTCCAGTTGCCATGCTGGGAGCCCACCCCAGCGTGGCAAACATCGCCTAAAACCTGTAAAGAAGAAAACCTTCCCTCGCAGTCTCCCCGCCCCCACAACCCGCACTCCACCCACTGCACACCCTGCCTCCCCACAGCCCACTCACCCCATACTTACCTCTGGAGCTCGGCGCGACGATCATCGGTGGACCAGGAACACGTCTGCACTCTTCAAAGCCGACCGCGAACTGAGGAAATGCCGGTAAGCTGTATAATGGAATAAATAGGGTTTTTTCAACTTTGTTGCATATCTCAGGTATTTTTGGGAATTTTGGGCCCAAATTTTCAACATGGGTTTTTTGGGACCCCTCCTTATGAATTCTTGCATCGTCATGATACATCATCTGGCGGGGTGATTTCGCAGTCACTGTGCAAAATCACCTTTGGGACCCATTAACGAAATGACACTGCCAGTGTTCATAAGGTGGGCTCTCAAAAGCCTATGTTGAAAATTTGGTGAAAAAATTCCTAAAATGACTGTTTTTATTTACGCAGCAAGCAGTTCCTACGTGACGCTCCTAAGTTTAGAATTTTCAATATTTTCACCCAGATTTTCAACATTGCCATTTTACCACACCTCCTTATGAGCAGTACAGCTTTCATTTTTCACATCTCACCCAAAATGTGTTTCCACCATGTAGCGCACAATGGCGCAGTCGGTGTGCGAAATCAATGCACGGGACACATTAAGAAAATCACAGTGACACTGTTCATGAGTAGAGGTCTTAAAATGGCTATGTTGAAAATTTGGTGAAAAATTCCTAAAATGACTGTTTTAGGAGCGCACGTTACGCAGTTCCTACACACGCTGGCAAGTTTGCGAATTTGTAATATTTGCACACCAGATTTTCAATAGTGCCATTTAACCGCACTTCCTTATGAGCAGTACAGCTACCATTTTTCACATCTCACCCAAAATGTGTTTCTGCACATGTAGCGCACAATGGTACAGTCAGTGTGCGAAAACCACAGTGACACTGGTCATGAGCAGAGGTCTTAAAATGGCTATGTTGAAAATTTGGTGACAAAAGTCTATAAAATGATTATGTTACGAGTGAGCATTGCGCAGTTTCCACGCACCCTCGTAAGTTCATAAATTTGTAATATTTTCAGTCCAGATTTTCACCAGTGGCATTTTTCCACACCTCCTTAGGAACAGTACAGCTGTCATTTTCCACAACATGGCCAAAATATGTTTTCACACTTACAGCGCAGAAATGCATGGTCACTGTGGGAAATCATTGTTCAGGACAGATAAAGAAAATCACGCTGACGCTGTTCCTGATTGGCGGTCACAAAATGCCTGTGTTAACAATCTGCTGTAAAAAAAATCCCCAAACTAGTTACATTACGGGTGTGCGTTGCACAGTTTCTATGCACGCTCGCGACTTCACCAGTTTTTTTAAGATTATAAGCAGATTTTCAACATTGCCATTTTACACCTCCCCATGAACAGTACCGCTGTAATTTTTCACATCCTGTTCGGAATGTGTTTTTGCACCTGTGGTGCCAGATGCCGTAGTCGCTGTGCAAAATCAGTTTTTGGCTAACAAACTGATATTGCCACTGTTCATGAGGTGGGGGTCACAAAAAAACTATGTTGAAAATTTGGAGTGAAAATACAACGAATGCCTGAGGCATTAGGGTTTCCGACCATAACGCCCCACCCTGTAGAGAATGACAGGCATCAGGGGTGTGACTTGCGATTCTTGCCTGTAATGCTCATACCATTCCACCCCCACCCACACCCTGCAGCCAGTGAGAGGCATCAAGGTGTGCCTCAGACTCTTCGGGCCCAATCTTCACCCCATTCTCCTATACCACACCCATCTCACTGTATTTCCTGATGGAATGGGGTGCGCATAAGGGCCAAAGACCCCAAGGCACAGTGACACTTGTCAGTGTCTGCAGGGTAGGGTGTAGTGAAATGGCGTGGTCGTTATGCCTGATGACCCAAAGGCACACCCCAATGCCTGTCACTCTCTACAGGGTGGTGGTGGGGTTGGCTTCAGTTCAATACTTTGCTACCATTCCTATTATGCAGCTCTGTAACTTCTACACTACCAATGCTAATGCCAGCAAGCAAACATTCGGCATTGACAAATGCTTGTTTTATTAGACATGGGTTACAGACACACTATAGCTACCCCTAGGTGGCTGTAAGTGATAGGGAATTAGCTATTTTTCTTCACTGTATGGCACCATGCAGTATGTTATTCAAAGGGACATCGGATCTGAAAGGATCAGTTGCTAAAGGATCCAGTTGCTGGAGTGGATGCCAGAACCAGAGGGTCCAGCTGATAAATGGGGACATGAATGTCAGATGGTCAAATTACTGGAGGCAACACCAGAGCCAGTGGGCACAGCTGCTGGAAGGGATGCCAGGGCCGGAAGGTTCCGCTGCCAGAGAGCACACCAGAACAGTTGATGGATCCAGTTGTGGAATGTCCAGCATACTGCAAATAGTGAATAACAAGCATTTGTCAATGCCGAATGTTGCTTGCTTCTATGTGCTGTTTAGGTATTTGGAAGTCATTGGAGTGCAAATATTGAAAATGTGCGAACTTACGAGCGTGTCTAGGAACTGCGCAATGCACGCTCGTAAAACAGTCATTTTTAGGAATTTTTTCACCAAATTTTCAACATAGCCATTTTAAGACCTCTGCTCATGAACAGTGTCACTGTGATTTTCTTAATTTGTCCCGTACATTGATTTTGCACACCGACTGCGCCATAGTGCGCTACATGGGCGGAAACACATTTTGGGTGAGATGTGAAAAATGACAGCTATACTACTCATAAGAAGGTGTGGTAAAATGGCAATGTTGAAAATCTGGAGTGAAAATATTGAAATTTCGCGAACTTACGAGCCTGCATAGGAACTGCGCAACGCATGCTCGTAAAACAGTCATTTTTTGGAATTTTTGCACCAAATTTTCAACATGGGGTTTTTGGGACCCCTTCTCATGAATGATGTCACTGTCATGGTGGTATTCAGGCCCAAAGGGTGATTTCGCAGTCACTGCACAGTCACTGTGCGAAATCACCCTTCGGCCCGAATAACGCCATGACAGTGACATCATTCATGAGAAGGGGTCCCAAAAACCCCATGTTGAAAATTTGGCGCAAAAATTCCCAAAAATGCCTGAGATATGCAACAAGGTTGAAACCCCTATCTAGGCCATTATACAGCTTACCGGCATTTCCTCAGTTCGCGGTCGCTTTGAAGAGTGCAGACGTATTCCCGTCCACCGAAGATCGTCGCACCAGAGTCTGGAGGTGAAGTATGGGGTGAGGGCGTGGGGGAGGCTAGGTGCGCAGTGGGTGGAGTGCGGGTTGTGGGAGGGGGGAGTCGGGAGGCGCTCTGCGGGACCGTTTTCATTTTTCAGGTTAAAAATTAAAAAAAAGACATTGTGGGACCATTTGCCACGCTGGGGTGGGCTCCCAGCCTGGCACAAGGACGTTGGGGGGGCGTTCAGCCAACGGGGGATTGGGCACCCCCGTCGGCCTATGGACTGATTGCCATGCTGGGCTGGGCTCCCAGCGTGGCACCTACAACTGGGGGAGGGGACGAGACGCAGCTCAGCAGATGGGGATTGGGCACCCCGTCGGCTACACAGTAGGTGCGGGGGCGCGCACGCCTGCATGTGGCAGGGGAGCTACGCTTCTTATCTCTGCTCACTGAAGCGTAGCTCCCCCTTTCAACTGTATGCCACTGCATTTTGGAGCGTATCATAGACAGCTCCAAAATGCATTGGCTTACAGGGTTTGCGCCTGCCAGCTCACTGACTGAATTGGAGGAGGAGGTGACACACCTCCGAAATCTCCGATGATGGCACTATGTTTCTTGCACACGCGTGCAAGCAACATAAAAAGGGGAAAATTACCATTTGAGAAAAGATGAATATTAACTTTTAGTACAGTTATGCCTCATGGACAGTTTTCTTCTCTATTTCAACTCTAATAATTTAATGTTTTAATCTAAGATTGACAGTTTATCTCCATTAACTGAAAACATTTCCCAGTCTGTCTCTTGCATAGTGATATTCATGTTTTCAGAGTAGGCCTGACCCCCCCATCCCATATATGTGCATGTTATTTTATATTTTTAACATGTAACCCAGTTTCAAAGCTTCACAATGCACAGTCAGATAAGGGGCTGACACCCCCTCCCCTTCCCAGACTGAACAAATTAGTCAGGAACCTCCCTGTGACCGGTGGGCAAAAAACAATTCACAAATTGTGGTCACTATGCAAACTAATTGGTACATGTGCATGGTCAGTGACAATTTCTTTTAGATTTTGGAACAAGTGATTTTTAACATTTCCTGCAGAATTTGCTTGAGTCACTTTTTAAGTTGTGTGCTGTCCATGTTTGATTTGTTCCTCAAAGACAAATGAACAGCTTCAAAACCTAGTCATAAAGTAAAGGAATTTGTTTTGAATGTTGAGAGAGTGCCACCAAGTGTCTGATTTTATGTGTAACACAGTCAGAAAAACAATAACTATCTCACACTGATGCCCTAAAGGGTTTCCTGCTTTAAAATCTGCATGATTGTGTATGGGAGGTCTGCATAGCTGAGAAGCAGACCATAGGTTCAACTATGACAGAAAATAACATTCATGTTGGATTGCATTTTTGCTTAGATATTTTTAAAACCCACTGTATTCCAACTGGAAACTGTTAAAAACATATGAATAACCATTAATAAAAGTTTAGAAAAATAAATGAACACATGCTTAAATTGATATCTTATTGAAATGATAAGTTTCTGCAAAAACAGTCTTCCCAAAACATAATAATAGATTCATACTCCAATGACATCCCACATGGCAAGTTTAAATAAGCAACCTAACAGGCCCCTCAACTTAATTAACACAGCTGTTTGCACTACAAGAAAGAAAAGCCTTGAGAAAAATATTTTTGCTCACAGCTTATATGTGTTTATTGGGGGGGAGGGGCTAACATTATTATAAGCATTTAAATTCTCAAAAAAATATATATTTTCATGGGCAAAAAACATAGTTGTTGTTCTACCAAAAATTCAAAAAGATTATCATTAGAGACAAATAGAACTTCACAAAGCAGTAATAATATTCTCCATTAACTTACATTGTTGTCAACATAAACATGAGCATTTGTCAAAGCCGAATGTTCGTTGTGTGCACTGGTGTCATTTTGGTGGTGGTGGTGGTGGGGGGGGGTTTACGAGTCTGCATTGGCAAATTTCAACACGGGTTCATAACTTCATTGTTTTTTAAATATTTTTACACCAGATTTTCAACATAGCCATCTTATTACCCCACCTCATTGAAAAAGGAAGAGTACAATTTCAACTCCTGTCTGAAAGGTGATTTCACGCAATGGCTGCGAAATCACCTTCCGGAATGCAAAAAGACATTTTTGCCTGGATCTGAAAAATGGCAGCTGTCACATTCATGAGGTGCTGTGAAGAAATCGTGATGTTGAAAATTTTTGGTCAAAATATTGAAAAGTACCAAAGGTACGAGCCTGCGTTTGCTAATTTAAGCGTAGGCTCATAACTTTGTTGTTTGTTAATATTTTCACACCACATTTTCAATGTAGCATTCTTATGATCCCACTTCATGAACAAATGTGGAAAAAATTTTCATTTCCTGTCCCAAAAGGTAATTTTGCATATCGACTGCGAAATCACCTTTAGGGATGCAAAAACACATTTTTGCCAGGATCTGAAATACGAGAGCTATCGTGTTCATGAGGTACTGTGAAGAAATGGCTATATTGAAAATGTGGGGTGAAAATATTGAAAATTGACAGAGTTATGAGCCTGCATTTGCAAATTTCAATGCAGGCTCATAACATCTTTGTTTTTTAATATTTTTACACCAGTTTTCAACAAAGCCTTCTTATGACCCCATCTTATGAACCCTGCAGGTGAAAATTTTAAAATCCATGGGAAAACAGCATTCCACTCCACAGGTGCGAAAACACATTATGGGTAGGATGTGAAAACTGACAGCTGTATTGCTCATGAGATGGTGTGATAAAAAGGCTATATTGAAATTTTGGAGTGAAAATACTGAAACTGACCAAAGTTACAAGTGTGCGTAGAAAACTTTGAATGACCGGGTGTAACTCAGTCAGTTTTTGCAGTTTTTTTCACCAGATTTTCAACATGGCCCTTTTGGGACCCCGCATCATGAAAAGTGCCACTGTCATTTCCTTCACTCGTCCCAAAAGGTTATTTTGCAGACTGACCACACCATTCTGTGTTACAGGTGCAAAACCACGTTTCTGGCAGGATATGAAAAATGACAGCTGTATTGTTCATAAGGAGATGTGAAAAAATGTCAATGTTGAAAATCTGGAGTGAAAATAATAAAAATTGGCAAAGTTACGAGTGTGTGTAGAAACTGCACAACGCACTCTCGTAACAAGGTAATTTTTTGGAATTTTTTCACCAAATTTGCAACATGGGCTTTTTGTGACCCCTCCTCATGAACAGTGCACTGTTGGTCGGTTCATTAATCGGTCCTGAAAGATGATTCCGTGCAGTGACTGCGAAATCACCTTTCAGGACCGAGTAACGAAATGACAGTGAAAGTGTTCACGAGGTGGGGTCCCAAGAACCCCATGTTGATAATTTGTGTAAAATTCCTACAAATTGCTGAGATATCAACATAAAGTGAACTCCCACCCCACCCCACCCTGTTGACTGCCATTATATGGCGCTTACCTTTGATTCTTCAGTTTGCCGGTTGGCTTTGAAGAGTTCAGATGTGACCCAGTGTGGAGAAGATGACAGTGCTGACCTCCAGAGGTAAGCATGGAGTAAGTGGGGATGTGGGGAGGTGGGTGCTCAGTGGGATGGTGGGGATGGGGGACTGGGAGACAACGAGGGACCGTTTTCTTTTTTACAGGTCTAAAAAAAAAAAACCCCATGGGGGACGGTTTTCTTTATTTTACAGCGAAAAAATATACATTAAATTAGGCACACTGGGTTGGGTTCCCAGTGTGCCACAATAGTGGTGGTGGTGGTGTTGGTGGGGGACATGCCAACACAGGAATTGGGAACCCCGATGTTGGTACAGAAATAGGTACCAGAGGGTGCAGGATGGATAGCACACAAAACTGGGAGGAAGTGGGAGTGTTTCATTTGTTGCAGGTGGGGCTGGGATGGGAGCGGGGAGGACAGCATGCAGTGGGAGGTAGCATGAGGGTTTTATTTGCTTTTGGAGGCTGCCAGGGGCTGGTACAGGACCTGGGAGGACGGCACATAGTTGAAGGGTTTTATTTGCTTCTGGTGGCTGCCAGGGCCTGGGATGGGAGCGGGGAGGGTAGCACAGAGTGGGAGGTAGTGGGAGGGTTGTCTGATTGCCCAACTGATTAGTCTGCCTGTACTTCAAAGGACCAAGCCGCTCTGCTACTGCGTCAGCTCTGTCCTTTGAAAACATTGCCCGGACCAGCCCCTTCACAAAACCAGTGCCATCAGGCCACTGCCTGCTGATTCACCTGCCACAGACCAGCCCCTACAGCTCCACTCTCCATTGGGCTGGTACCCCTCACACTCCTCTCTAGCAACTCTCATAACAACATGTTCGTTTGTGCTTGCGCGTACGATGAACGTAACAAAGGAATGTTCTTGTGTCGCAGGAACATACATTGCATACAATTGTTGCTGTATTTTAATGTGTACCGCCAAATGTATCTACTGGAATTTGTATTGTGTCTGTACCCACTGATTACTGATTGTTTTCAAGATATGTCTTTTATCCTGGTATTGGCTACCTACTGTATCCTCCCAGGTTGTGCCAGTAAATAGACTATTACTTTGTCTAGTGCCTGTGCCTAGTAAACAAAAATGAAATAAATAGTGGACAGGTTTTATTAATCATGTCAGTTCCCATATATTGATGAGACAATATATAAATTCATGCAGGTACTGTATGTGCAATGAATGAGACAGAGGGGGCTCTCTTCTGATGACCTTTACTGAATTAGTCTTGCTGCTGCAGTAGGGGCCCTGTGCTAACGGACATTTTTTCTGTGTATACATCTCCATGTATTTTGCAAACTTAAAAACTAAGACAGAAAAATCATCTGTGGTAAGACAGGATTTTTAAAGTGATATGAAGGGGAACAGTCAGCATCAAGGGCCCCACACTCAAGAGTGGGGCTGGTCCCAGTGTGCACGTTGTCTGCAAAAACATTTTGATTTACTTACTGTTTCCTGTAGCATAGCAGATTGTATCAGAATAATTTTACTTACTTCTAAGCAGTTACCTTATGTAATTACAAATCCCAGAATCCCTTGCACCTGACATTAGAGAAATATTGCAGCAGTGGGAGAGTCAATAGTCTGCTGTGCATGTTGGAGTTTATATAACCCCTGATTTTTTTTTGCAGATGACTGTTTTTAGACCTGGGAGAATAGCAGAAATGACATACATCTGATCAGAGCTTATAAAAGTTCTAACATGCACTGCAGGCCATTGAATCTCCCACTGCTGCTGTATTGCTCTGATGTTTGCTGCAGGGGATTCTGGGTTTTGTAGTTACAGAAAATGTCTGCCTAGAAATAAACAAAATTACAGTACTATCTGCTATCCTACAGTAAACTGTAAGTAAACCAAAATGTTTTTTCACATAACGTGCAACCTGGGACCAGCCCGACATATAAGTGTGGGGCACTTTGTGTGACTATTCCACTTTAAAATGAGACCTGGTGGTGGATGATCTCAGGATGAAATAGAATGAATTACATTGCTCCACATTCCAACACACAAAGACTCAATCCCACAATAGTGGAGGAGCTGGAGTGTAACATTGCCAATTGTGTGTTAATGCTGCCACCTAGATCACCCTTACAGTTGTAAGAGAGTTGTGTCATGTGCATAGGGTATAAGAACCATGAAGCAAAGGGGAGCAGATAGCCTAAGAACGTAAGTGAGACCACACTTACAACCATAAGGTAGGCTTTTATATATAGGTATTTATATATTTCTGACTGAGAGCAATCAATAATATATTAAAATTTAAAACAAAAACTGCCCTGAACATGCCCATTTCCAGGGCAGCTGTGGACGGGACACTCTTCACAGAATAAGAGTGTCTCACATGTAGAGGAGAGAAGTGCTTTGATTGGTCAGGAGCTCCCATGATCTATAATCCATTTTAGATGAAGAGTGATGGGAGTGAGAGGGTTCTGTGACAGGGTGGCTCCCTGCCATTGTTTTGTTACAGACTAAAGGCCTGGGTCAAATCAGTATAAGCAGTACTGCTGTGTCACACCCTGGCACCAGATCACAGCAACAAAGCATACCTATTGTAGGTACAACTGAAATAGAAAGTAGCTACTAAAGACACAACACCATAGTATTTGTCTTCTCCTTTTTATGTTTGATTGTAGAATCCAAATCAAACATATTGGTATAGCTTATGTGAAAAAAAGCAGGTTCTGGAGATGCATCAGGCTGTGAGTCAATGAGGTGACTGAAAATGAGAATGCAGCCAGTTGTGGTTGATCTAGCTGATTATGCAGGTTTTTCACCAGAAAACAGATTTTTCACAGGAGTTTTGTCGCTCCAGTGAGTGTACTGGGTTTTGCCATTTTGGTTATGCCGCACAGGCAATGCCCCCTGTCTGACTCTCTCCTTCCCTGCCATGCCACTTCCTTTCCCATTACGATTCTTGATAAAAAACAACGGCAAACTCTGCAGCTCTTTTCTGCTCCTGACCCCACTGTTTGCTTTTAGGACTGGAAGTAATGGTGCCCTCATCTTCCATTGGCAGCTCTTTCTGCTCCCAACCCTACTGCCTGCTCTGGTATTCGGAAACAATGGTGCCCTCATCCAGCACTGGTAGATCCTCTCTGCCCCTGACCATGCTGCCTTCTCTGAGGCCAGGAGGTAATTACTGAGGACTCCCCTACCCTCCTGACTCCGCTGCCAGGAAGTCATAGTGTCCTCCTCTGCCATCGGTGGCTTCTTATGGGTGTCAACCTTCAAATCTCCCAAAAATAAGAGTTTGGGGTGGATGCTGGCATATGCCTCAAACACCCATTTTGGGTTGATTTGAAAGTTGACACTCATATGATTCAGGAGGGTGCAGCTAAAAAGACCTCAACAGGAAAAGGAGGTGAAAATATTAAAGCAGCAGTATTTGTTAGTTAAAATCTTACATCCTGGATGGGAAATGAAAGAAAATGAGAAGAAAAATGAGTATCTTGATATTTTTCCATACAAACATTATTGTTGAAAAAAAAATGTATGGTGACCAACAAATACTGCTGCTTTAATGTTAAATATAAAAAAAAAAAATTATGAATTAGAGAAAAAATCCACTGAAATGACTGGCCCATCAAAAGGAATGGGTCCTATTCATCTCACTGAGGTTGGTGGAGCAATGCATCAAGGGACATTGAGGAGTTGGCATTGAGGGACAAAGGCACCATGACAAGGGACAGAAGTGGGTGTCAAGTGCCCAACCAGCTGCTGGTTGCTGAGGTGGGCATGTCTTCCCCCTGCAGGACAAGTAAAGGCCCAACCAGCTGCCTGCCATTGAATTAAGTCATCCTGTTCCCCTCATAGAAGTGACAATAGGAGCTGTGATCGATGGTGAGCCAGCCCACCTCTTTGGGAGGTGGAGGGCATTCATAGAGGAGTCGCGCTCGGCGATGATCCAGTCTGCTCCCTGGTAAGAGAGGGTCAAAAGTATAGGATCTGCACTTGAAGGCAATCCAGCCCACCCAAGTGTTGGAATAATGGGTTTGGGGTGGCGGCAAGGTTCAACCCCCATAGCTCTAAAGTGAGCCTCAGTAGCTCATGCATCACTGCCAGTGACATGTATTGGGAGGAGGGCTCAGTGTAAAGATAGGATCCACATGGGCACCCAGAGCTCCCAAAGCATATAAAGCACCACAGATGGAGTGGGCAAAACTGGCTAACAGTCCAGCATGGGAGAAGCCATTCCTGGACCTACTAGGTACCAGGAATACTCTGTTCTAAAAGAAATGGGCTAGATGCTAGGGATACTCCCATAGCCAAAAGGAGGCTCACACTATCACATTGGACCACTAGGACTGTAAAACATTTAACTACAGGGCACTGAAGGGTAAAGTTGCCCCCCTCCGCTTTACTTATTTCTTTATTTCTTTGCTTCTGTCTCTTTCTATCTCTTCTTAGTTTTTAGTTCTCTAGTTTTCCTTTTTTGGTAGCCGGATAAAGTCCACTAGGCACAAGTGCCTATTTCCAGGGGTGGCTGGGAGGTTAAATGACTGGCTCAGAGTCACACAACATGGAAGCAGAGGTTGTGGGAATCAAACCCAGGTTTGCTGGATGTACCAAGCTCATTCACAGCTTGTTACTCTAACCTCTAGGCTATACTGCCAGCCCAATTCCTCTTTCACTTTCACCTAAAACTGTTCTTTTCTCTAAGATACTTTTTACTTAATTTTTATGTTAGTCTTGTACCTCTCCCCTACACTGTCTCTACCCTCACTACTGTTTTTACCCATACAACTTGGAGGGGGGAGCCACACCTGAGAAATGCAGTGCCATGCCATGCTAGAGTCAGTAAAATCAAAACAGAAAGGGATGGCTGGTACCTGCTAGACACAAGGCATACTGTACTGCTTGCAAGTTACAAAAAATAGAAGGTATGAGACAAAGTTTTTCCTTGTATCCAAGAGTGTTCTTCTTGATTTGGTAATGTAAAAGATGTGCAGTTCATTCAAACATGGAAAACGAATCAGAGGCATGTACAAGTAATTACCAGACTTCACTTCTCTGCAAACATCTGGACCAACCCCCTTCCACTCGATGAGATTACCACATCACATCACATCACATCACTATGCCTGATGCATTCATGCAGTAGCGCTTTGTCAAAGTGCTTTTCCACAAAACGCATCAGGCGTAGTGACATGATGAAGTGGAGCGGGGTCTGGGAAGTTTGCAGAGCACAGACATCACAAAATGCCTGTGTTGACAATCTGTTGTAAAAATATCCCCAAACTAATTACATTACGGGTGTGCGTTGCACAGTTTCTATGTACGCTCGTGACTTCAGTTTTTTTAATATTTTCACTGCAGATTTTCAACATTGCCATTTTTTACACCTCCCCATGAACAGTACAGCTGTCGTTTTTCACATCCTGTTGGAAATGTGTTTTTGCACCTGTGGTGCCAAATGGCGTAGTCACTGTGCAAAAGCTGCTTTCGGCTAAAAAACTGATCTTGCCACTATTCATGAGGTGGGGGTCACAAAAAAACTATGTTGAAAATTTGGAGTGAAAATACCAACGAACGCCTGAGTCGTTAGGGTTTCCAACCATAATGCCCTCCCCCCCCCATAGAGGATGACAGGCATCAGGGGTGTGACTTGGGATTGTCGCCTGTAATGCTCATAACATTCCACCCCTACCCACAACCTGCAGCCAGTGAGATGCATCGAGGTGTGCCTTGGACTCTTCGGCCCCAAAGTTCACCCCATTCTCCTATACTGCACCCATCTCACCATATTTCCTGATGGAATGGGGTGCGCATAAGGGCCAAAGACCCCAAGGCACACCATGACACTTGTCAGTGTCTGCAGGGTGGGGTGTGGTGAAATGGTGTGGCCGTTATGCCTGATGACCCAAAGGCACACCCCAATGCCTGTCAGTATCTGCAGGGTGGTGGTGGGGTTGGCTTCAGTTCAATACTTCACTGACATTCCAATTATGCAGCTCTGTAACTCCTACACTACCAATGCCAATGCCAGCAATCAAACATTCCGCATTGACAAATGCTTGTTCTTTTTGTTACATCTCTGTTGGCGTAATAAAAGGTATCAAATCATTTGCTTCTGGATCAATAAATTGAAGGGATTACTGATTGTGCTCTTGAATTCTGTATCAGGGGCTACTTAGTTCAGTTCATAGATAGAAGCAGGGCCTCACTGGGAATGGCATGTTGTAAGTCAGCTGGGCTCTTTTGTAAATAAATTACAGACCCCCCTCCCCAAAAAAACACAGCCCTTGTAAGCGCTGTTACAGACATTGGAGACAATGTGTTCTAGTGATAAAGAGCACTGTTGAGAACTGAGGGATCACATGATCAAGCCACACTAGATCCAAATACTCACATCGTGACCCTGAGCATTTCATCTACCCTCCAGTTTCTCCAGAACATGCAGCTATGGAAATGAGCACAAACAGGACCCCACTGAGAATGATGTGTTACATTTCAACTGGGCTACCTTGGGAAAATATATTGTAAAAAAACACACACACACACACACACACACACACACAGCATTACCAACAGTCTCCAGCCTTTCCTGATCCACCCGGCCCCCCAGCCAGTAGAAGCAGTGTGGTCTAATGGTTAGAGTGCTGCTGGAAACTGACAGATCACATGTTCAATCCCTACCAGAGCCAAATAGTCACAATCTGACCCTGAGTAAGTCACTAAGTCCCTCAGTATTTCAGCCCACCCAGATGTGGAAATGGGTGGTAGGTGCAGGCTCGCAGATGAAATGGGATGTGTCTTAACTAGGCTGTCCCGAGTAAATGCATTATAAAAATGAATAAAAGCAGGACCACACTTAAATAAAAAATGTTGCATCTCAGCTACGCTATTCTGGGTAAATTGTACAAAATACAACAACAAAACATTGCTGGCATGCCAACCTTTCCCTGTGCCCCTCCTCTCCACCCCGCAGTCAGTGGAGGCAATGTGATCTAGTGGTTAAAGTACTGCTGAGAACCAGCAGATTGCAAGTCCAACCCATACTAGAGCCAAATACTTGACTCTGTGACCTTGAACAAGTCACCTGGCCTCCAAGTGCTCCAGTTCACCCAGATGTGGAAATGGGGAGGAGCAGTCTTGCACCAGAAATGACAAGTTGCACCGTAGCTGGGCTACCCTAGGCAAACACGTTGAAAAAATGGATAATAGCAGGACTCCACTGAAACATGAGATGCTGCATCTTTGCTGGGCTATATTTGGTAAATAAATATTCAAACAAAATCATTACCAACAGTCAGTTGCCTCTCATCCCCTCTCCACAGGAAATGGAAGCAGAATATTCCAGTGGTTAGATCTCTGTTGGGACCTGGGAGATTACAGGTTTACATGTTCAAACCTCAGCAGAGTCACATGCTCAGTGTGTGACTGTGAGCAATTCATTTAACCTCTCAGGAGTCCATTAAAAATATCTAAACAAAGAATAAGAAATATAGGTAAAAATTGTCACCACTAATGTGTACTGCTGCTAACCTCCCAGTGCTTCAGTCCACTCCTGGGCTAGACTGGCCAGAGAATGCATTTTAAAAGGACAAAACATCATCAGAATTCAACAGCTAAGCTGGCCCAGTGGCATGAAGGGCTGAGGCATCATGCCTTACTTCCTGCCACGCTGACAACCCATGTTCACAGTGCAAGCAGGTTGCCGGGGGTCGGCCAGGGTGGGAGAGGATTGAGCTTCCAGAGGACAGCTCTCCTCTCCGGGGAGGGAGGGACACGGAGGCCGGTATACTTCTGACACCTAATGCCAGCTGGGTGTTAGAGCGCCTGGGTCCCGTAACTGATGAATGGGGTGGAGCGGTCAGTTGGCGTGCTGTGGGTGGAAGCATGCAGAGCTCGGCCATTGCTGACATCCATTTCTCCACCTCCCGGAAAAAAGCAGGAAGAGGAAACAATGTCCTGGGTGGCTGGATGACTGCTGATCCCTGCAGGTGCCACTACAGTGAATTGCAGGCTCCTCCAGGACCAGATTTGTGTTGGCGGGTTGAGGGATCCCTGCCACCCCCACCACAGGGGTAAGCCATGGAGGAAGATAGCAGGTGCTCTACAAGCTGGGAGTATGGAGCTGGGAGGTCAGCGAGATAGTGGAGTCACCCAGGAAGGAGGGAAACAGAGAAAGTAAAAAAACAACATTCAACAGCTGGTCTTGGCCCCCAGGAAACAGTATAGTCTAGCAATTAGGGCAATGTTGATTACGGAATGGTCATTGAGCAGCACCAGTTTTAGTGAAGCCACGGTGTGGCACTTGATTCACCCCCCCACAGACACCAGAAGCACCGGTACTATTGAAACTGTGGCGTGGCAGTTCTTTCAAGGAAAATTGCTAGGTGAGGAGCCTTAGAAAGCATTAAATGCTGATCCCAACATATGTTTCAGTTTGATTTCTTTTTATTTTCTATCCCCAGGTATAGAAAATAAAAAGAAATCAAATTTAAAAATATGTGTGGCTCAGCATTTAATGCTTTTTGAGGCTCCTCACCTAGCAATTTTCCTTGGATAAAGGACCATTACCCATTTGTTTTTCTTTGTTGGCACTTCTTTCACCCTGCCCATCAACCCCCATAAACCTCTGCAGCACCACCACTTACTGAAGTTGTGCTGTGGCATATACAGTTGCTTTATAAAAAAGATGCAACTAACACTGGCATTGACCTGTGTTTGTTCTGTTTGCTACTGCAGCAGTCTGTCCCCTCCTGCCTCTTTTCTTCCTCTTCCTGGGTGGGTCACTCAAGGAATGCATTCTGACCCTTTGGGTTCTCTATCTTCTTGCTGTGGACAGAGTTCCTATCTATATGTTTTTCTTGCCAAGCACACATAGATAGAGAGAAAGTAAAGGCACTACACTGAACTAGGTCCTGTGTTAATAACTGGGACAGAGTTCTCTACAAAAATGGACCCTGAGTTTTATTTTTCTACTGTATAGATTTATTTGAAATCATTCACTGGGTGCAGAAGGTTTCAGCTCGTTCAACGTTCCCATGAAGCTTAGGAGGGGAGGGTTTACATTTTAATGCTTTTATAAGGGGAAGAGTCAGTCCTGCTAAGCAAATGTTTATCCAAAATCATAAAAACAAAATGTTTTTGTCTTGTCTTATGTGACTAAAGAGAACTTGTATACTGGAAGGGAATTTTCTATTTCTAAACAGTTTAAGAGATATTCATTTTGCTTACTCTGGTAGCTGTAAGTGGTTCTACCTGAGAAGTATTTGTTCCTCTGAAGGGTGTATTGGCAGCCATGTTGCCTTGGTATTCCCTTAGGGAAAAGCCTGTCTTGAGCCTGCTGTTTTTATTGCATTGCTACCCTGAGAATTATGGGAAGAAAAAGGGAGTGAACGCCTGTTTGAGAATTTTGTTTACATTTTGATCCCTTGTGTTTTGTAAGACTGAGACAGGAGAGTAGAAAGGTACAAATGTTGGCAGTATAGACCAGAGGTTAGAGCAATGAGCTGTGAAGAAGTCTGGTACATCTAGCAAACCTGGGATAGATTCCCGCAACCTCCAGTTGCATATTGTATGACCCTGAGCAAGTCACCTATGCCCTTGAGACATTTGGAAATGAGTTTTGCTTCAGCACTCATTTCACAGCCAAATATTGTAAATAAAATAACAATGCTTCCCTGTAAAGTTATGTCATGAGTTAAATTTGTATTTAAGTTCTATTCAGTTAACTGTTTCATAATCATTTCCATTTTTTAATATTTTTCTTTCACTTACTGTATCTTATATGTTGATTGTAATTATTGGTATGCCCTCAGGGCGGAATTGAAAATGAATCTAAAACTCAATGTACTGTATATGTCCAGGTTATAAATAAAATGAAATGAACATGCAGTGTTCATGTATTTGTTTATTCATGTGATATGCCTGTCTGTGATAGACAGGTCACCTGCCTTACACTGAGAATTGAGTTGCTTGAACTGTGCTGTTTAGTTCACTTTGGGTTCAGGAGCAGGAAGGAGTACAACTCTGACAGGGGTAGTTCTGGTGCTTGATGGGAGCCACTAGGAGGGAGAGACAAACCAGATCTAAGTAGTATGTTCCTGGAAAGGCCTAAGGAGAGAGTGATGCAGACTGCAAGGAGGGTACTAACAGGAGACACCCTAAAGCCAGAAAGGAGAGAAGGGATGACAGTGACCCTGGATTGGGAAGATGACTCCTAAAGGTTAGGTTTGGGCTACCTGAGTGTGTTTAAGGTGGCTCACTATATACAGTAATGTACTCACCATACTTGGTACTCAGACTGGTTTTTAAACTTCAGAGATCAGTCAGGTATGTGGACACTTTGGTTGCAGAGGAACCTGAGGAACCCCAGTAGTATTGCCCATGTTTTGGTGCCTGTAAAAGGAGCTGTCATACCTAAAAAGGGGTTGTTTTTTTTGTCTTTCAATTAGTACTGTGTTACTGGCTCTGAAGGTCCTGCTGTAGGGGAAAAAAGAGGTATCCTGCAAAAAAAGCTCAAAGCAGTAATACCAAATATCTTGCATAGAACTTGCAAATAAAATGACACCTAAAATGGTCCTGGGCCTTGCACAATAACTCCACAGTCAAAGCATCTTATTCAGAATCCTCTCCCACAAATGGTGTCAGTAGTGGGATCTTCAGAGGGTGTTGGACCAAGCAAACGGGTGAAGACAAGAGATGGCATAAACACATAGTGCTATGGCAGACATAAAGAAGTTACAAAAATAATTTACTGAATTGTTTGTGCAGCTGTCATAAGAGAGTTCAGAAAGAATGGATTGATACTCACAAATCCTGGCAATGAAGTATGAAGGTCTGCTCCCTTTGAACTGTGACCCTAAGGACTAGACTGAGACAATATCAGAATCCCTTCAGCCACCTCCAGTGCCTTTACCCAATAAAAGAGCTCTCATACTTGCCAGTGGCCAGGAGTTTCAGAATGCTACTTAGATCATCCCCTTTATGTGTTGCCCCCCTCATATGCATGCACTCTGGTGTAGGCCTTTCATTGCCTTGGCAGGTGTGTTAACTCTAAGAGTCTAGCCACCCACTGTGAGAGGAAGAGGTGCCCAAGCCTTTTGTTCTTAGTGTGAGGGGATGAGCCCTCAGTGACACTGGATGGGACATGATCAAGGACTTCACTTTTCCACACTGTGTGTAATAATCTGCCCCAAGGACACAGGGAAAGCAGGGTTACCATGGTCTGTATATGTGTACTCCCCTCCTTTTGCTATTTCCCAAGCTGCCCTACCAAATGTGACTACCCAATAGACAGTAGATTTAGGAATAAGAGCACTGAATCCTAGACATGGTGTAGAAAATACACATTTACTCATGAATTATGGCCACACACAAGCACAAGCTTGTAATAAATCTGCTTTAAATTATTTAAGAAATACTTTAGTTTCAAAACAGAATTTTAAAGGTTTTGATAACTTGCACAATATATTTGCAAATCACTGCCCACACACCACTGATAAAAAGAAACAAACATTCTGTGCAACGATATTTATACATCCTTAGTTAGATACAGATGTTATGTTTAACTATTTGTATCCCTCTTCTCATCCATTAGATAGGAACTCTTTCAGTCTTTTTCCATCCCCCTTATCCTGTCTGGCTGAGACCCTCCTGCTTGTTACTCTGGAGCCCCTGGTCCACTTGCAACACACCTGGTTGCCATGCCCCCTTGGCAGGGTTGCCTTCAGTGCCTTAGGTAACTCCCCACTCTATCCAGTTGGTCACAGGCAGAGGTGAAAGCCAAGGGCAGCCAGGCCTGAGCAGGTCTGGTTCAGCAGAGGAGACGGTGGGCAGCAACAGTGTCACCCTCCCATCCAGTGGCCATTTTTAATCCTGATTTCCCTCCTGAAGGAGAAGACAAGAAATGCCATCCTGGTGGCATCAGGTGCTCCCACACTTGACCCACCGATGTCTGCCTTTCCTCCAATTCCCATGCTTGTGTGGTCTTGGCTCACCAATGCCTAAACAGCCTTGGAGGAGGGGAGCAGTCTGCTGGATGGTTTATCCTCCTTCTGCTGGTAGCTGACCCTCTGATGCTCTAGGCCCATTCCTGAACTCAGGCCATTAGTGCCACAAGTGGTAGCCCAGTGGTCTGGCGATACAGATATTTAAAGACAGAAAAAAAATATGTCCCATTCAGTCCACATGGTTCCTATCTAGGCCCTCACCAGTCTAGTACTAGCTAGGAATGTAGGACGTCAATCATCCCGTAGGTCCACTTGAACTAACCTCACCTCCAACATTTGCTCTACCTCTCCTTGTTAATCTTACTAGCTCTATGGGTTTATCCCACCCCTTCTTAAAGCCTGCAACCATGTTAGGATTTTATCAGATTCACTGGCAGGCAGTTCCACTTTTCCACTGCCTTCTCAATGAAGAAGTATTTTCTCATGTCCCTCCTAAATCCCTCCCCCACACACAACTTATTGTTGTGGCTCTTACTGATGGACCCCTTGCTAAGCTTAAGACAGTTGTTAGCTGTCCAACCTATTTTGTACCCTTTAGGTACTTAAAGGTTTAAGTCATGTATCCTGTCTCTCTCCTAGCCTTCAGTGAATACATATTGAAGTCAGCCAGTCTTTTCTCATATACTCCCCTGCTGACCATGACTCATTTTAGCTACTCTCATTTGGATCAATTCCTGGCAGTCCTTGACTTTTTTTTAGGTGATCTGGAACTGTGCACAGTACACCAGGTGTAAGCTCAACGAGGGTAGGAGCACCTTTTTCCATCTGCTTGAGAAGGCCCATCCCAACATCCCAGAATTCTGCTAGCTTTCCCATATACCTTCCTACACTGGGCTGCGGTCTTGTGGCTGTCTCTAATTTTCACCCCCAGATACTTCTCTTCTGCTGTCTGCTACAATCATACCCTCTCCATCAAATATTTGGCCCTCGGATTTCCCCTCTCATCTTGCATAACCTTGCACTTCTTGGCACTGAAGTTTTATTGTCAAACCTTGGACCACCTTACTTATTTCCTTAGGTATCTTCAATTATCTCCTACCCTCCTCACTATTCACTTTGGCACATATCTTTGCATCATCCAAAAACGGACACATTTTTGCACTGGATCCCTTCTGTAGTTTTGCAAATGAAAACATTAAAGAGCAGCAGGCCCGGGACCTACCCCAGTGGGACCCAACTCGTAACCTCCTGACCTCGAAGTATGAATAATTTCATACCACTCTTTGGATGTTCCCCCAAACTGTTTCCCCAACAATCTATTGACTTTCTCTTAAACACCTCAGTCCCCCAATTTTTTAACCAGCCTTCTGTGTGGCACAAAACAAAAAAGCATTGTTAAAGTCCAGTTAAAATACATTCAGTGCTTGGCCCTTATCCAATGCTTGCAACATGGCACTGAATAAATCCACTAGGTTAGTCTGACTGGCAGCCCCCTCCTCCCAAGAAAGCCATGTTGTTTACTATCCTGGAGTCCATGGGACTCCAAGACATCAATCAACTGCTTCTTGATTATGGTCTCAAGGAGCTTACCAACCATGGAAGTATGGCTAACCTGTCTATATGTTAAGTCCCCTGGCCCCACTTCTGTACAGGTGAACAACATCTTCTACCCTCCAGTCCCTGAGGGCTAGTCCCCTCTAGATCAAGCAGTTAAAACTGGTCTTTCAGGTGTGCTGCCAGAGCCTGCCCAGCTCCCTGTGTACCTATGGGTGCAAACCGTCCATTCCCTGGGACTTACACACCCATAACCCCTTCAGTTCTTTAAGCACTCTTTCCTCTGTGACACTACCCATTTCCATATTTGTTCCTCACCCAACCTAAAGGCTGCACTCCAGCAGTGGCCCTTTCTGTTAACTCTGTCAGTCCCGCGCAGCACACCCCCTTCCCATGGCTAGATACCCAGTGTGAGAGAAAGATGATCACTAAAGGGTTAATTTACAGATCACAGCCACTGCACTGCTGGAGCTGACTGAAATCTGATCTGTTTTGGCTGTCTGCCACTATACAGAGAAGAAGAGTTATGGCAACTGTAACTAACAAGCATATTTATTGCAGTTGTCCTGGATCTTGTTTGTACACATTTTTATTATTATATCTGAGAAGGAGGGACACAACTGTAGGAAGAAATCCTGAGGGAAACCGGTTCAATACAGACAGACAGGGACCCAAATGAATGGAAATCTACATGACGTGTGACTTGTATGTGCTGAATATACCAGAATGCTGACAATCTTGAAAGGAATCCACAATGAGCTTGTGATATCTATAAATTACTGAACAGTCCTGGGACCCAGTGAAATATGTTAAGCAGAAGCTCATGGCACAAGTTTAATTGACCAGTACTTATAAAAGTGAGTATCAGGTGGGAGAAAAAGGTAGCACCAACAAAGGATCCTAAAAAGGTGAAAAATAATTACTTCAATGTGAACAGAAGAAAAAGCACAGTAAGGTGATAAAGCAGAGTGCAAACATAAAAAATTGTTGTTTATATTAAAAAAGGATAATGCAAGTGTAACAACCCTTTGACTCACCTTTGGCTGTTCTGGGGCCCTCAAGGTCCTCACAGCAATCCTCTTCAAGGGGGCCAACCTGGGTTAGGACAGGTAGGTCTAGAGTAGCGCAGTGCCTCATCCTGAGGAAATGGTAGGGAATACCTGTGAGCAAACAGCAGGTTACCAGCCCCCAGAATAATACATTAGCTGCCCCCCAAACAGTTCCCCACACACAGTGACAATACCCCCTTCCTTACAGAGACACAGTATAGCAGCAATTAACATGAACAATAATACTTTATTATAAGGGAAGGGGGAAAGGGGCAATAACACAGCAGCCACAATGATAACTGACTAACAGTTCTGCCCCAAACAGTCCCCGCCTCCCACCAACGGGTGCACCTGTCTTTCCCTTGACAGCTGCCCAGAAGGTCTCTTTTCAGTGGGTACCTCACTGTGGCACAGAAGTTGACACTGGGGTCTTTCGTTGGGGCCCAGACTTTAAATTCACAACTCTTACCTTTAACTTTCAAGTCTGGGCACGGTTTCCTGCCAGAGTCCTATCCAGGGCTTAACCCCTGGGTGCAGTTTCCTGGCAGAGTCATTTCCAGGGCTTAATCCCTTCAATTTTAACTGAGCTATCTAGCTAAATAATGACTCCCCAAAGCTGTAGCCTGGGGTACTTACAGTTCAGCAGTTCAAAGCGTGATTTAGCAGGCAGGAGGTATTACGGAACTGTGAAGGTATCTTGTTGGTGGTGCACCACAAGTCTGAGGAGCTAACTGAGGAACATTGAAAAAGATTGGGCTTCACCTGCCTGGCTTTTCCAATCTTTGCCTCAGAGACCTTTCTAGGCAGTGTTCACCAGGCAGGCCTCTCGCCATCTTCTCCGCTGATCTCCATCTTCTTCAGTCCAGGGACAGAACTGTGTAGTCCCACAGACTCCTCTGTTACACACCCTGGACACTCAATTACCAGCTGGGCTTTGTTCAGTTTCTCTTCCCCAGCCCCCTCACTTTGTTCTTTAAACACAACAGTGGCTGGGCTATGGCACAGATTCTGGCCTCAGCACCCTCGGGCTCTCAGATTTGCAGCATGAATGCAGTCTTAAACAGCACTTACCCCATGGAGGGGGATACACAGGTGGCTAAGCGTCAAGTTCTGCTGCAAAACTATTCCATCTGCTGCACAACTTAGAGTGTCTCCGCTTACACAGCAGCTTTCCACTCTCTTGCTCTCTGGATGATGACTCCGACCCTTGTCATCTGCTGCAAACTCCAGATCCTCTTTATCTTGTTTTTGGCTGCAAAGCTCCAAGCTCTTTCTCTCTGTCTCTCTTTCTCTGTCTATTAGTTATTTCTGGGCTGAACTGGCCATGGTGCTCTGAATGCAGGCATAGGGCTGGGAAGCCCTCAGCAGTCCCTCCTGCACTCTGCTCACACTGAAGTCCCAATCAAATCTCCCCTTTTGCTGTCAAAGCAACTCTATGTATCCCCTTTACATTCTCCCCTTCTGATCAGCTGCGGCTTGCCCGGACTTTTCAGTGCCTTTTCACATTATATCCCAGCAGCCCCCTGTTTTCAGTAGTTCCATGAGGCTGCCAGGTTTGTGTACATTTAGCACAGAACAGTCCAGTTCTTATTTTTAATTATTGCAACCCTTATAAGGGCAGAAAACACAGTCCCCCATGTTGGGAGGCATTCCATTTTTTTCCCCCATCCCCGGCTCTGTTGCCTGCCCTGGAGCCAGGGATATCTTTTGATGACATCCACTGGCCAAAAACATATCAATAGAGCCATGGCTCCTTTAAATTTCATTTGCCTGGTGGGCACACATGCACATTGAGAAGCAGTCACCATGTTGTTTGCATCTCAGTGGTCCAGCTTCTTGGAGCCCAACCAGACCACTGAACACCCCTTCCCCCAACATGTCCAGAGGCGCAAAGCAGTGTTCTAGCCTCAGACCCCTCTACTAATGGGTCAATGACACAGAATTTGGCATCCGCAGCTGCGGGGCACCCTTGGGACCTCCCAGAGTCCAAAAGCCTCCTGCAGCCACTGGAGGATGATGGTGGGGGTGCTGAGTGCCGAAGTCAGATAAGGTAATTCCATTGGGGGGCTACACAAGGTTTATGTTCCCATTAAAAGAGAGGGGAAATACAGCCAAATCCCCTAAGTCAGAGAGGCAGTATAGCCAGAGGACAGAGCACCAAGCTGTGACTCTGGAGACCCAGCAAACTTGGGTTTGAATCCCACAACCTCCAATTGCATACAGTGTGACCTTGAGCAAGACATATAACTTCTTTTGTAGAACTCTCTCTTTTTGGTTTTTCTGCCTCCCATATCTTTAAAACCAGCTCTGTATCTAACTTCTCTGTTGCCACACTATTGGTGATCTGACCAGTGACATAATTCATTGCAGTCTCTTTGACTCTTGATATGCAAGTCATAATGTTGCTAGATGGCTTCTAATCCCTGTAAAGTATCACTCTGCAACCATATTGGCTCTGACCAGAGATTGTTGTTCTCTTACCTTCTGATACATCGTTATTAGTAACTGCATTAACATTTGTACCTTCCGGTTGTGGCACCCTCATGTCCATGTTCCTCTTCTTCATTTTCCTCAATTTCTGCATTAATGAATGTTAAATCTTCTCTTGAAAGTTTCCCTCTGTCTATTTCTGCTATTGTTTGTCCTCCCATGTTTTTACATGTAAAGAAAGCAGTAGGTTGACCTTTCTTAAGATTTTAAAAGTTCACTTTGTGTGTTGAATCTATTTACTCTCAGTGAAGGTATAAAACTCAAACCTTTAATGAGAACATCGGTTTCATCAGGTGTGTGCTGGTAACTTGATAAATTTATAATTTCTTTCATTGTTTCTGTCATGACGACTTCCTGGCTGCAGTTTTCTCCTCTGGTTCTCTTTCCAACTTGTTTACCCCAATCTTGTTTACTTTTTGCCTCTAGATTTTTTTCTTTTCTTTCTGGGATGTGGCCTGTTTGGCATTCTCTAAAAAAATACCCACTGATTTATTTGTATGGATTTGTGAGCAAGAGGTGCCTTCCCTGACATTAGAATCTAATTACTGGGTTCACTGTTGTAAATAGCTGGTGTTTGATTTTGGTTTTGTTTGAATGTCCATTTGACTGCTTCCTTAGTTTTCTGCCCCATGTGCTGTTGTGACCTCTACTGTGCCCTCTGCTGGCAGAACAAGAAGGTCATTCCCAAGCAAACACTTGTCCAGTTAAAGCATCATTTTCATCTCTCTCATATTTTGCTTTTCTTTCTAGTGTTCCTCTTTTGTGTTTTACAAGGTTTCTGTTCAAGTCCCTTTTCCTTTGCCTGAACCCTAGCAAGTCCTTATATTTGGAAATATCTTTTGCAACTCTGCTACTTCTCCTTGAATACTTTCATACATTGCTTTACCTTCCAAAATTAGATTTAATCAGTTTAGCAGAACATTCCTTAAGTGTATTTTCTCAAATGTCCCTGTGTTTAAATCATTCTAGGTCAGCTGAGGGCCTCGTATCAATCCTGAGGCCGCATGAGATGTAGTCTAGCTCAAGGTATTGGTCTAGGCTACAGATAAATAGATAGATAAAAACCTTTATTTTTTGACAGAAAAGAAACTTTTAGGACTGTGAAGCCCAGTTGTACAAAATTGTCCTGTTGTGCAGATGGTCACAAGAGGTAGACCATGTACAAACTGTAAACAGACAAACATGGCAGGATATACATTACAGGGTATACATAATTGCAAAGAGAGTGACATAATGCGCCATGCTAAAATATAAACATATCTAGATTCACAGAACAAAAGAAAACCACAAAAGTAATAATATAAGTAGAAGGAACAATATTATACCAGACACTGGTTTCCTAATCAGTAGCCTCTCTAATTTTACAAAAAGTCCCATTAAATTAGAGTTCACATTCTGAACTGTACCTTGAAAGTGTTGTGGTCTCTTCAGTTGCCATCTTTTGATCACCTTGTTAAGTGACTCCAAACAAGATGCCCATGTTTCCACTGAGCTTGTGTGCACTTCAGTATCTGATAGTTGCTCCATCTTGCTCATATTGCATTAGTTGGAGGAACAGCTTTGACAGGTAACAGCTCCAGAATATACACAAAAGGCATTAAGGAGGTTATGCCACCATTGGAACATGATGCCGTCTGCAGTGAAACACCTTTTTACAAAAATCAGGAGAGTTGCCAGATATCTTGGTAAAGCTGCTAAGCTGACTGTGGGCCTTAGAGAAGCAGCGTGGATGGAATGCCAAACTGGAAAAATACTACAAACAAAATTGCATGCTACACACTTAGAGTGTTGCTGTTAATATGCTAGTAGGCAGAGAGAAAACACAGGAACACAGTGCACATCAAAAGCCCACCATTAGACTTACAATTTATTGAGACAAAAAGGTGAACTCTCTAAGCCGCCCTGCTGGTAGCACTACCACTTGTGGTACCGATGACCTGAGGTCAAGAGCGACCTAAGGAGATGGAGGGTTGCTGGGAGGGGAGAAGAATCGAGCATCCCAAGGACTGCTCTCCTACTTCGGTGAGTGGATCAGTGGCAAGTGTTAGCCTGGCCCTTAGTGGTGACTGGGGATTGGCACACTGACACTGTACAATGGGGGGTTGGAGTTAGGGCAGATGCCTAGCCTGCTGCATACAGGAGCATGCATGGCACTGGCATTGGTGTCATTGCTTGTCACTTCCTCTGCACTGGGGAGAAAAATGGGAAAACTGCCAACTGGCAGGATGACATCGGTCTCCCTCAGGCTCTGCACCCAACTAGTTGGGTCAGACAAGGTAAGTCCCTGGGGACGCTGGTGTGACATGACTAGGAGGACCAATGCATTGGAGCCAGTCAGCATGGGGGAGAATAAAGAGAAATCTAAACAGAAAAAAAGTGAACTCTCTGGCAGTTCAAAACATACTGACTCTTCATAAGGGGGGTGGAGTCAAGAACAAATGCCTACCCTTTTATACAAATAATTCTGTTAAAGTGACAAACTCTTGTAAATGTACACATTCATAATTACAGTTTTAATTTGTGCCTAGTAATAATAAAGACACAGCTTTACTTAACCTATATTTCAAAAGACCAGAATTGAAATATTTCTAAAAAAGAAGGTACATAAAAGCAAGTGCCAAATAATGATCTCCAAAAAGTGACCAGTGTCACAGACGAAGACAGAATGAGTAGCTTGATACAACATAACCAATGTAGATAATAAAGCCATAAGTGTAACAGGGTGGAGATAATTTGTGTATAAAATCAGAAAAGACAGGGTGGTTTTTTGGAGAGGTACCAAGACATAGATGGCAACCAATGTGAAAACAGGACAGAGTGGGGGGCCCAAATGAATTAAGGAGAGGGGAGTCAAAGAAGGGGAATCATACGGGTACAGTAAAGGGGGGAATAGAAAAAAGACAGGAAAACTAAGTGATATAAAAGTAATGAAGCATGTAAACAAATAAAGAAATCTAGTGACTTAGATTGTAATACCACTTTCATGAGAACCACAAATTGAGAAATGATGAGAGAGATAAATACCAATGAAATAAAGAATAAACCGGAGGCCAATTACCAGAGGGAGAAGATGATGATCAGAAGTCAAAACACAGTGGTGAACATGGTGGTGAGCAAACTTGTTTGTTAAGTGTTGCTAAGTGTTTAGTAAATTGAGCTGTCACTACATGCACCTACAAAGATGGCATGGGCAGTCCACATGGACCACTTGTTCTTTTTTTGTCTCTTGAATCCTGTGTTCTTGTTCTAATTGACTTACAGTATGCTGATCCCTGTGTGTGATCCCTGTACAATAATCCTGCAACATGAGAGCACAAAGTGCTCTTTTACAGCTTTGTCCTTAGACAAAACTGCACATGCATTCAGTACATTACACAACTTACAATATCACTGACAGAAGGTCAGAAAAGGAATTCAACTGTAGGTCTATAGCTACTGATGCAGTTTGAAGCCATTGCATTTGAAACATAGAAAAACAACATTGTTGGCAGAAAAGGCTCTCTTGGCTCACTAAGTCTGCCCAGATGGTCCCTGCCTAGTTTGTCTCTGCAGACACTAAATGGTTTCTAGTGATCCTCCCTCCTTTTTGCCTATTAACTACTATTCCCCATGTATATCTCATGCATTCTTGAAGACCGTACTTTTTTAGCCTTCACCACTTCCTCAGGCAGTTTATTTCAGGCATCTACCACTTTTTCAATGAAGTACTATTTCCTCACATCCCTCTTTAAACCCTCCCCCTTTCCAGCTTTATCACACGTCCTCTGGTCTTGGTGCTTTTCCTCATTCAAAAGAGGCTCTCTTCCTGCACCTGTCCAACCCCTTTAGGTACTTGTAGATCTCTATAGTGTCTCCTCTCAAGTTCACCTCCTGAGAGTACATGAAGGGATCCCCAAGTCTTTCCTCGTTTGGCTTTTGGTGTAATCTCTGCACCATTTTAGTTGCCCTTCCCTGAACTACCTCCACCCTGTCCATGTCCTTTCTGAGGTGCGGCCTTCAGAACTTGACACAATACACCAGATCTCACCAATGAGTGATGCAGTGGCAATGCCAACTTCCCCTTCCTGCTGGAGATGCCTCTCCCAATGCATACCAGCCTCGCACTGGCCCTAGCTACTACTTTGTTACACTGCCACACCAGTTTGAGGTCATCAGATATGACTATAGCCCAAGCATCATATGCCTGTGGGCTACTACCCCTGCCTGTTGACCTGCACACAGGTTAAGGGGCCTGGGTCCTGCTACAATAGTACCTGGGAGTTCTATCCCAGTAGAAGAGTAAAAATGGTGCAGTGCCTCCACCCAGAGTAGATTGCAGTAGGCCTGATATGTAGCTGGTATAACCCACTGGGATGCTGTACCAACCCACCTCCCCTACCAACTGCCCCACACACTGGATACCAATTTCCCAATACCATATATACATTATAGTTGATTCCCAAAACACCCTTCACACAGCAATTTCAAACAACAAAACACAGCTTTATTGGGGGAAGGGCTAGGATCGGGGTATCTGGGACCAGGATAGCTGTGGAAGAAAGGAACGGTTAGAGAATTTACTATGAATAGTTATCAGCATATGAGCCCATAGGCTAAACACTCCAGTTGCCCCCACTGGTACCAGTGTTACCCTCTGTCCTTTTTTGGTACCCAGAAATTGCAGGCCTGTTTGGTGCTGCAGGTTGGCCAGCTGTTGGAGCCCTAGAAACAAATTAGCTGGATACGACAACTAAGCAAACACTCCTCCTGATTACCAGGACAAGCCCTGGGTACTCATGGGCTTGAAGGTCTGAAGAGTTCTTGGTGTAGTGGGCTTCCACCAGTCTGGATTCTGAGGGGGCCTCAGTTAAAAAGAGGATAGAGCGATTGGACAGCAGAAAATGTCCTGAAGACCTGAGCTTGATTGAAGATCTGGCTGCTTGTCCCCTTGATTGAAGATCTAGCCGCTTGTCACCTTCAGCCCATTAAGGACTGTTGCAGAGCTACTGCGCAAGGCCCCCCTCAAATCACCGAGGACCCAGACCTAGGAGTGGCTCCACAGTCCGACTCCCTCACAGGTCACAGCACCCTAGCACTCGGGAGTAAATCTGTGATCCCCTTCGGCTGGCAGATCCCACTTGGTGGGGGTTAGCAAGTTCATCACTTGGCTCTAATGTACAGCTGGAACCTCCTGTGGTCCGCTCCTTCTCTCAGGAGGGAAACTTGGCTCTGATGTATATCCAGACAATCTCACAGATTCTCTTCATGCCAGTGCCATTTGGCAACAAGTTGCACAGTCCAATTCAATAGTTCTTTTCCATGACTGGAATATAGCAGCAACCACCTTTTCCTGGAACATAGGACACTTGCTCCCCCTTTTCTCTTTCAGCCTCACACGGTTCAGACCAACCTCCACCTTTTCTCTAGCTGGCACATAGCTCTCGGGCAGTCTCTCTATTCCAAAAACAGCATCCACTTTTGCTCTGGCTTGCACCCAGTTCCCAGCAAGGCTTTTCCTAAGCAAAACAGTCTCTCTCTGGTCCCAAAACTGGTGCAGGATAGCTGCAGCGAAAATCTCCTCCAACTACCAACTTCACTTAGATGCCTGGCTCGCTAGTCACAAAAGCACATATCCTCTCACCAGCAAGATTTCCTTTACTTTGCTTCACATACCACCTTCAGTTTAAGTCCTGTGAAAGGACTTAAAAGTATTCAACTCTCACAGCACTGAGCCTTCTTGACTCAGAGCCCAGAACAGACTGACTTAGCTGCCCAAAGTTTCTGGGATTTCTTCAGTGATTCCTGCCCTCTGATTTGCTGCCCAGTATTGTCAATCACTTATCTCCATAGTGATTAACCCTCTCTGATTGCTGATTGGAAAAGGTCTCTTGGTGTCTAAAAATAGTTAACACCTCCTCCCATAAGCCCATTCAAACAGTTTTAGGTGCCTAGAAAATGAATTGGCTATTCATCTGGCATCAAAGCATCATAATATGGCTGCTCCCATTCATTCCACACAGTTCAATAGCAGTCCCCCAGCTTTTGAGTGTCCTTGTAGCCAGTAAAAATGTTATTTATTTATAATTTCCCCACAGTTCAATAGCCCAAACTGTGCCCTACAAAATACTGCCTTTAATAAACATTCATTTGCAATTTCCTTTAAGAACTCACCATTGCAACCTACTGAGGAAAGCAAATTGTCATTCCCTAATAAATAGGATCACTATTAGAATGGGTGTGTTTGTCTTCAAGGGAATTAAGGGATTTCTTGCTGCTCAAATTCAATCTTTTTTTTTGTTAGATCACAAAACCCCCTAGGTACTAGGTCACAAACCCCAGGTTGTCTTAGTGTCCCCTATTATAAGAAGACCATTGGTCAAAGATCTGTGATTTATAGGGTGATAACATTCTTTAATAGTATCTCCACTGTAGTAACTAATGGTAGAACTGTAAGGTCTTTTAAGTGCAAGCTTGCACAATGGCTCGAGTCTCTTACCGATTGTACTTGTTTCCAATAGATATTGATTTTTATATGTTTGTACATTTTGTATTGTCTTTATAGTATGTACATTTTGTATTGTCTTTATAGTATGTACATTTTGTATTTTGTTCATATAATATGTCCTGTCTAACAATATGTTTTTATGTAAAACTTGTTGATTGTGAAAACAGGAAATTTGCTCATCTTGCTAACAAGTATAAAAAATAAAAATGAAATGAAATGAAAACAATAGTTTTTCAGACACTGTTGCCAAAATATAGACACCCAGGCAGCAAACAGCTTCCTCATTAATATTTATATATGTGCTCATTAATATTCATGAGTTCTGATTATGCCCTCGCCCCAACTCACTATTTACAGTTCCCCAAGGCCTCTCAGTGGCCTTGTTCTGGTCACTGGTCCCCAACTTGGTGAACACGGGGGCTGGAACTGAAAATGAGCCAGATATTTGACTGCAAAACTGGTGATCAGTAAATCAAAAGTGCTTTATCGTGTATGCACGAGCACCGGCAGCACTGGGAGAATTCTGGAGGCTCGTGACTTAGTTTTTGAAGCCAAAATGGGCCAAACCAAGGACAAGGACTATTCGGAGCCCTGGGGCACAACACTGGGACTTGGACAGTGGCAGAGAACACTGGGACTTGGACAGTGGCAGTGAACACTGGGACTTGGATAGTGGCAGTGAAAATTGGGAGGATGTCAGGAAGCAGAATGGGAGAAATGGAGCAGCCTGAATGGCAAAATGGTAAGCCTCCAAAGGAGGGTTACATGATGACCCCAAGGTCCCTTTCCTGCTTAGTGACTGACAGTACCTGCCCCCTCTGCTACTCAGTTTCTGGGTTCCTCTGCCCTAGGTGCCTGATTTTGCACTTCCTGGCATTGAACGTCAACTGCAATACTCTTGACATTTCTTGAGTTTCCCAAGATCCCTACACATTCTCTCCACCCCCTCCTGAGTGCCCACCCTATTACAGATTTTGGTGCTACTGCAAAAAAGCACACCTTCCTTTCCAGTTCTTTTGTAGTGTCACTTATAAAGACATTGACCAGCTAAAAAGTAAAATCAGAGACTATTTTATTAAGAATGTCAGGCATTTCAGGTGGAATTTAATGATACTCTTGGGGAGGTGAAAAAAGATGTGGCAGCCCTAGAACACTGAACAGACCAAACTGATAGGCATTCCACAGCAACAGGTGCTTGGGTGGAACAGACTGAATCCCATCTTAAAACAATCATTGAAAATCAAGTGCAAATCCTGGCCAGACAGTCGGACTTGGAAAACCAGGCATGAAGGAAAAACATTAGGTTGTATGGATTAACTGAGAATGTTGAGGGGGCAAACTTGGTAGACTTTTTGGAGAGATAGAAACATAGAAACATAGAAGGTGATGCCAGATTAGGACTCTGTGGTCTACCTAGTCTGCCTCTTTTCCCTACTGAATACAATACCTCAGACCCTAGTTGATCTGCGGCTTACCCTCTCTTCTCTATTACGAGAGTATTCTTATATCTATCCCATGCATTCTTGAATTCCCCTACTATTTTTGACCCCATCACCTCCACAGGGAGGCTGTTCCAAGCATCCACTACTCTTTCTGTGAAAAGGTCTTCTTCATGTTGCTTCTTAGCCTACCCCTACTAGCCTCATATAATGCCCCTTTGTCCTTGAACACCTTGTTTTCTGAATGATGGTACCCTCCTGTACCTTGTTTATAACCTTGAATGTCTCTATCATATCCCCCTCTCTTTACTCTCCTCCAGGGAATACATATTGAGGTCCTCTTGTCTTTCATCATATGACTTTTGATGCAATCCTTGCACCATTTATGTTGCTCTTCTCTGGACTGCATCTATTTTGTCTATGTCTTTCCAGAGATGCGGCCTCCAGAACTGGACACAGTACTCCAGATGAGGTCTTACTAGTGATCTGTACAGTGGCATAACCACCTCCCTTTTTCTGCTGATGATCTCTCTATCTATGCAGCCCAGCACCCCACTGGCTCTCCCCACAGCCTTCTCACATTGTTTGGTTACCTTTAGATCATCAGGTCTGATTACCCCCAGGTCCCTTTGTTGAGTTGTGGCTGTCAGTACCTCTCCCCCATCTTGTACTCCTCCCTTGGATTTCTGTGCTCCAAATGTATGATTTTGTACTCCTTTGCATTGAATCTTCACTGCCACACTCTTGACCACTCCTCAAGCATGTTTAGGTCCTTTCTCATTTTTTCACAGATTGTTCCATATGGCCCTAGATCTGGACCTGGGACCTAAGTGGACTCACTATGCACTCGGTCTAAAACCCAGTTGCTCAGCCCTGATCAGTGACTGCTCATTTCACCTCTATGGGCTGGTTTCAAAACTACCTAATGGATAGGCAACAACAGGTAAAAGCAGAAGGGGAGTTGTCCCCCCCAAATCGTTACTTAGAGGTGTACCTCAAGGATCCATACTGGGACCTATACTCTTCACCATATATATCAACAGTATCGACCTTGGTATCAAAAATGCCAATAACCACCTCTTTGCAGATGATACGGTACTGTACCTAAGTCGGTATACACATGAAGCTGCCTGTAAAGCATTGCAATCAGACTTTGACATTCTTCAACACCAGCTTCTCAATAAAAAACTGCTACTTAATGCCAAAAAAACCAAGGTGATGATTCTTTCTCCTGGCAACTCACCATCCCACTCTGCCCTTGGCACCCCCCCCAATCACTACTCTATTGGGGGAAAACCTGGACTATGTCACCAAGTTCAAATACCTGGGAATCTGGCTAGATTACAAGCTCTCCTTCGGAGAGCTTTTGGAGGACATGGTAAAAAAGCTAAGACAGAGGCTAGGGCTTTTTTATCAGATAAACCGCTTTCTAACTATGTAGGCAAGGAAACAGCTAGTACAGGCTACCTTCATCTCCCTGATAGACTATGCTGACTTTATCTACTGTCACTACGATGCCTCATATCTGAGTAAACTGGATGTCCTGTATCACAGAGCACTGAGCTTCATTATCGGTCTTCCCTCCTCCACCCACCACTGTTCCCTGTACGATGCTATAGGTTGGACCTCCCTTCAGTCGAGAAGAAAAAGAAACATGGCCACCTGGACTCTGAAAGCACTTGCTGTAAAACTTCCATGCTACATCTCTGATCTCCTGCCCTTAAGCAAAGTTGGAAAATATGCCCTAAGGAGCTACCCCTTCATCACCCTGAATATCCCCAGGGTCCGCACACGTTATGGGACTGCGGCCATAAGCTACTCACTTCCATTGCTTTGGAATGAAATTCAGAAAATCTTGAAGCTAAGAACCACAGTAACTATCACAGTGTTTAAGTCCCTATATGCAAAGCTAACCGCGAAGACAAATGCCTCTGCTTTCACTGACTTTACTTTGCTATAGCCTCTTTACTCACGTACGCTTTTCCATCTCGACAGCGCATTTACTCCCCCTCCTTCCCCTACCATTGCCTCACCTTACCTCTCTTCATCATTCTCTTGCTCTGTTCTCTCCTTTCCTAGGGCCACTGACCCCCCCAAGTCCTACAAGGATAGTCACTGCACAGCCAAGGATATCTGCGGTGGCACCTCCGAAACTGCTACCTGTAATTGTCCAGAGCAGCTTGCGCTCCTCATGCCCTAAATTCATCCAAGAGTATCACTAGGATACCACTTGTTGCCTCTTGGCAGCCATCACCTTTCTGAACTACAACTCGTTCCACACTATATACCCCACCCCTATGAGCCACGAACCCCTTTGCTGTGAACTTGGCTGCCGGTGTCGCCTGGTGCCATAGCTGGCCAGCCCTAACTCTCCCCACTCTTAGTACTGTTATGGATTTACCTCCTATCAGGGTTCACTGCACTGATTAACTCTCAAAGTTAGGTGAGGCACTTAATGTTCCAGTTCGACTGAACACATTTATCATTGTCTTTACATCAGTATTTGTACCTTGTCTTATTTTTGTATTGCTGCCAATTATGTTATCTGTTTTCTTTATGACCATGTGTAACGCAGGTCCACCTTGTAAATGAGCTTGCTCAATGGTGCTCGCCTAAATAAATGAAGATTTGATTGATTGATTGATTGATGAGCTGTGCTGTTAAGGAGCTCATCCTTGAAAAAGTCTGGCAAAAGTACAAAAATTTCTTTCAACGACTATGCAGCAGCTACAATGAAAGCCTGATGGGAATGCCTGCCATATTCCCTTTTCTCTGCCAGAAGCAGGTGAAGTTCAGAATGCCATATCCTGCTAGACATTTAGTACAATACACTAACGGACGATAGCTCTAACATTAGGCAGTGACCGCCAGAGCTGACCATGTATCTTGTGGAATGTTAGTGACTGAGAGTGCCTGTGGCCCAGCTTCGGTCATGACTTCACTCCTTCTGCAATAGTAGACTGTACAGACAGCAAAACAATAAAAACAGCAAACAGAGTCCACCGTGGCTGAGATTCTCACTCATCTAAGAAATCTCCCTAGGTCACAGCCTCCTGCCTGAAGCATTGTGATTGCTGGTATCCTTTACTCAACTTGATTGCTTCCGTCTGAGGCGAGTGGATGTGTTGAATGGCCCAAATTTTACCGCACACAGTGAATTGGGGCGTTGGGTGTACCCAGTCCATTTCCCCAGCCTTGTGATGGTATGGCCATCTTATGAGGATCAGCATAAGTCAATTAGAACAAGAACAAGAACACAGGATTCAAGAGACATAAAAAGAACAAGTGGTCCATGTGGTCTGCCCCATGCCATCTTGCTAGGTGCATGTAGTGACAACTCAAGTTACTAAACTCTTAGCAACCCTTAACGTATGTGTTCTCTCTTTTTTCAGTTCTAAAGATCCTTGACACTCTCCTAACATGATAGGACTCTGTGATCCCAATGAAAGCCACAGTGGGTTAGTCTTCAACCAGTTGTTCTTTTGTGGTCCTGAGGCAGAGGCACCTGAACAGCTGCTCTCCAGCCCTGCTTCCTCAGCTGCAACAATATAGACTACCACTGCATTGTCACGTGAGAAACTCAGGCCAAGGTATATCCTCAGAACTTAGGGCTGGGGAGTGGTGATGCTTGTTTTTTCTGTGAGTTGTCCCTGTGGAATTATTCAGTTGCCCACCTGTTGTAGCTTATGTCACTTTGGGTTTCCTTATCTGCCCCTGGCCTGTCCTACCTACCCTATCCAAAGACTGAGTCTGTTCCTGCACAGGCCCTTTTGTTCCCAATATGGAGTTACTGTTTGTTCAGAACTTTTATAACTTTTGTACGCTACTCTGTGCAACCCCATATATTTGGTGGCAGTTTTTTCACTGAGTGAGTATGGATTAAGCATCTTACTGCACACCCGGACTCATATCTACTGAACTATTACCTTTTTTTAACCAGTGTGTGATATACAAGTTAAATGCATCCCTCTGGTAGGCCTTTCTGTGCCTCCATATATTTACAGGGTGATCATCTGCTGATGGCTTCCATCCCCCTGGGTGGGGGCAGAGAGAATCGGGCTGGCTTCGGGGCCTTGCTCTGTATTCATGCCCCTTTCTCATATTTTACCTGGCTGTTATTTAGTTTAGCAAACCTGATTTTACTCTTTTTATTCCTGGAGTTTAGAGGTATTGGTGAGTTGGCTTCTTCTCCATTGGGTGCCTTGGGTGGCCTCCCAGTTAGTCCGAAGGCATGACGCCCTACTTGGATATTGCTTATTCATGTTGGGAATTCTCTACAGGCCTCACCCACCCCTCCAACCTTTTATGTTATCTTTGTTCTTATTGATTCTGGGTGTCTCTATGTGGTCCTGGCTTGAAGGGGCTCATATTATCAACTGGCCTCTCCACCCTTTACTACTGCAATACCATACAAACATATGAATGTACGAAGCAGCCAGCAGAAGAAGGCCATTTGTTCTATCTAGTCTTCTCGCATTGCAGGGTATTACATGCTGCCAGGTTCTTATTTTTCTATTAATACTGTGGAGAGGGGGAGATCTCTTATGCCTGTTTACACCACATTGTGATGCTCCTAGCTCATTCCCTTATTTTCCTTCAACTAGGACATCTCTTGCCTTGCATCCACTATCCCCAGGGGAAACAATTGTCCCTGTGGAGGCCCAGGATATGTGCTCTCCTAGCCTTTCCTCCATTTGCAGAGTTACCCATCCATTTGTAATATTCCATTTGCAGCACCAAGGGTGGGTGTTTTTTCCCACCCCTCCCTTGGAGGCCAGCTGGTATATAGTTGTTTGTTCTCTGTCATTTTTACAAGGTGTTTCAACCCCCTGGAAATGCAGTGGTCATACTGTTGAAACCGCCAACTGCATTGGGTTATCTTGGTGTTTATTTTTTGCCTTTTTTATATACTAAAAATCTGAGACTGTTGCAAGTACATTATATGCTACCTCGAAAGGTTGCCTAAAATTTCACTGGGCTGATCTTGGTTTGTCACCCACTGGAGGACTTCCCCCTGTTCTGAGGCCTTGCTGCATTAGATCTTACAGGACAGGCTCCAGGCAAGGAGGTTTTCCTTTGGGTGTTGGCAACCAACATATAGTGAGAAGCTGATGCTGCTTTTGACCAGATGATTTCTTGGTTGGTTGGGCTGCCACCATGTCCCCAGTTATGGCATTATCCCAGAACATAAATGACCTGAACAATCTGGTCAAGCAAACCAAGTTTTTAATATGTTTCTTAAACGGTCCATCGATGTCACTCATTTACATAAAACCACCTTACCCCTATGGAACACCAAAAATTACCTTGGAGAGGATGTTATAGGGTCCACTAAACGTCCTTCCCTACAGGTAAAAGGCACTGTATTGAAGTTCTTATCCCATCAACCACCCCTTTTCTGTAGTGCCAAGAGTTTTATGACTCCCCAGGGCTGGTCCATTTGTTGAAGGGTACTCTGTACAATACTGAGATCACTTTGGCTAATGTTTACTTTTCTCCCAATTCCACAACTGGGGTCTTTAAACTATTTATCAGGAAACTTCTGGCCTTACTTGATAGCCAAATTGTATTGGGGGTGACTTTAATCTGACTATGTCAGTTGATCTCAATACCTCAAACCCCTCCAGGTACTAGGCTTCAGCTGCCCAAAAATATGTTCGCACAACTTTTGCTCACCTCAGATTCATTGACATCTGGCACAAGTTTAATAGGAGCGTGTACTTTCATTTCTCACTATGGCATAATAGCTATGCCTGTCTAGATTATTTCTTCACATCCTGTGAACACTTTTCATCTGTCTAGGAACTTAACCCATACCTCACAGATCTTACTGGATCATTGTTCTCTACTTCTAAAGACCAACTCCAGTAAATAAATAAAGTCCTCATTTTGGAGGTTTAATATTTCCTTGTTTAAGGACACTTTTTTTTATCCTCTGATGCAAAAACGCATCCCACAGATTCTAGTGGAAAATACTTCTGCAAAGGCATCAGCTCCCATTCTTTGGTATACTTTTAAAACAGTCCTTCGAGGTAAGATTATGTAGTGCCCCAAAGTTGGGGGCACAACAGAAAAAATAGAAAAGGTGCCCAGAGCACAGAATAAATAATGAAACCAGCTTGCTATGCCAGCAAAAGTAAACAATTGCCTAGGATGGAATGCTGTGCTGAGCCGCTCATGCACAGCATTCTACTCCAAAGAACCTAGAACCAGAATGTTAGCTTTTAAAAAGTTGTTGTTCAGTTAGAGGAGATCCCTGGTAGCTGTTGAGGAGAGACGATGCAGCAAGTGTAAGGGGACAAGGGGAAAGGGCTTACTTGGTGGTTTGAAGCCATCCCCGAGGGCTTGCCTGTGTTCCTGTTCTTGAAGACTGCCTGAAGCTGCCGCACAGTCGCTGATGCCATCGGGCACCAGAAAAGTAAAAAGTAAAGTCCCACTGTATGCCTGAAGGGCTAGGTGCCCCAGTTTTATTATTTTAAATATTTAAAAGTAAGTTTTGCTTCCCTGCAGGTGGTGTACAGTAAAGTAGCATCTTTAGAGAGTCGCTGGGTGTCTTGAAGACCTGTGAGGCCCCCTGCCACCTGAGTCACCCACCGCATTGCCGGTTGCGATCCCTCCCACTGCCAGAGACCTTCTGCCTCCCTCAGCAGCTCTCTACACCCCGGGCCGGGGTGGTGAGTAAGCTGCCGAACAGTGGAAGAGTGCTTTCTGCCTAAATCAAATTCAAACTTTATTTTATTTTATTAATTGCGCTGCAAGGGTGCCTGAAGAAAATGGCCAAGAGCTGAGACAGGGGGTTGGGCCAGAGGGCCGTATTTAAATATTTTCTTGTTGGTTGCGGCTAGCGAAGCCCAGGGAGGGTCCAGCGCTAAAAGGGGCTGTGCAGAGGTGGGGCAGCCCTGGTGACTGATGGGAAGGCCACAGACAGGCCTAAAGAATTAAAGGGGCACGCCAGGCCCAAGTACCCAGAGGGATTGCATAGGCCCAGTACTCAGAGGGGCGACATGGGCCCAGTACCTTGAGGGGCAGCATAGGGTCAGTACCTACAGGGGAAACACAGGCCCAGTACCTAGAGGGGTAGCACAGGCTTCAGCATTCAGAGGGGCATCCCACAGCAAAGGGGCAATGTTAGGCTCCGGTGTAAATGGGACCCAGTAGGAGGGTATCCCACAGTCTAAGGGTGGCCAGTTGAAAGGCATCCACCCATAAGTGTTCAGAGGTAACCAGATCCTAGTGAAAAGGGACCCACTAGTGTGAAGGGTCAGCATGAAGTGGTGCTTAGCACATAATATGCTATAAAGTGACTGTCAGCTAATGTACTGTCTATATGAACTGTTTATTACTCAAGCATCTGAAATGTTGTGTTGATTGCAAAAGCACCAAGACTGTATTGTGCCAGAGTTATGGTTATTTACCCCCTGATATGAACAATTGCCCCGGATTATTGCAATTTGCTCCAGCTCCACTTGAATTGCCCCTGCAAACAAACAATTGTTCTGGATTGTTGCAGTTTGCCCCTGCTCCAGGTGAATTGCCCCTGCAAACAAACAATTGCCCCGGATTGTTGCAATTTGCCCCTGCTCCAAGCAAATTGTTGCTGCATACGAACAATTGCCCCGGATTGTTGCAATTTGCCCTTGCAATTATTGAATTTCAGTGTACAGTGCAAAGAAGAAGTACCAGTGCTCAGCACAAAGTCTGTGGACTCAATCTTCAGCCGCCATCGATTCTTCACCTCAGCAGTCTTCAGCCAGTGAAGAACTTCAGCATCTTCTTTCCCTGTCGTTTGCTATAAGCCAAAATTGACATCCCTTGGTGAGTCACGGCCAACGGTTCCTGGTCAGCTTGGAAGTGGGACACCTTGGAAGAAGCCTCAACCGTCACTCCCAGCCGCCCACCAAAAGTCGAGTCCACCGTGGCCAAGGTGTGTTCGTGTTTGCCGGTTTCCTGTTTTGGTCTTGAACTTGTGGAATCCAGATCTTCATCCCACAGCTTTTCTTCCTGCTTGCTCCATCCTGCATGCACCGTACAATCTTCTGGGATCAAACTAGATTTTGGTGGTCCTTCAGGTGGATCCGTCACCGAAGAAGCTCAGCAGTTGGGGTTCTCATCCTTGGCAATTCTCCAAGTGGATTCTTCGCGAGTCTTGTGTTATCATCTTTGGCAGCCCTGGTTGAGGGTTTGTGCTGGGGAAACAGCAGCAGAATCTTCCTTTGTGGCAATCCTTCAGGGGAATTCCTTGCCACATTATGTGTTCTTCATCGTTGGCAGCCCTAGTCGAGGGTCTGTGCCAGGGAAGAGCTCTGCCCAGTTTAGTCATTTTGTGTCCCGATATTCCGGCAACTCTGGAGAGTGGTTTGGCTGAAGAACTAAGGTCTGTTTACAAATCTCTCTACTTCCCATTCAACCTCTCATAGGTTCCACTGGTGTAGCTTGGTGCCAAGCAGGAGTTCCTCTCTCCCCTTTGCTTTCTATTCTTCAGCTGTGCACAAAGACGACCAGAAAAGTTGGACTTCTGTTACAGCAATAGACTTTTAGTGGTGGCTTTCCACTTAGCACCTCAGGGTTGGGATAAAGCATTTGTACAGCATGTATAGCATTTATATAGCATGTAGAGCTATTTATAGAGTTTAGACATTTTAAAAAACTTCACTTTATTAATTTTCAGATATACAAGACAGGTATATAACCGAACATCAAGTGAACACGTCCCACCAGACAATACCAAAGATACCTGCCCCCCCTCCCCCAACCCCAACCTTGCTGTATCATGCACTTGCTGTATTAGATAGAGTCTTCCATCTATGTCACCAAACCTTACTAAAAAGGAAAAACCATACAGGGGGTAGTCACATTCAATAGGTGTCATCAAGATGGTAAGGCTCCAACCTGGGACAAATATAAAGTTTGCAACCTATCCCATCTCTTACCATGTCTGGGGAGGATGTTTCTTATGTTGGCCCCCATTTGCTCCACTTGGAGGTTCAAGAACAATTCCCTCAAAACCATTCCGAGTAACTCAAAGGTGAGTCATCCAACCAGTGCCTCAGTATCAATTTCTTAAGGGAAGAAGATATTAATGCCATGTAATACCTTCGGTGTCTAACTGTAATACTCCTATAGTCTCCTACCAAACAAATCTCCGGGTTAAAAAGCTCTTCTATTCCCAGCAACGGGTCAACTTTAGCCTTGATCAGATCCCATAAGTCCCTAACTGGCGGACAATCCCAAGAAATGTGCTTTAGGGAGCCTTCCTCTTGATGACATCTGTTACATAAAGACTGAGATAGTTTCCCAATCTTGTGTAATCTCACTGGAGTCCAGAACATGTTATTTACAAATTTATACTGCATTTACCTTAAATGGTCCTGTGTGACATATTTTGTAAGTATCCAGCCAAATTTTAGGCCAACGCTCTGACAGCGTGGGGAATTGCAGTGACCAATAGACAGGGATCCCATTAACCTCTGGGAATGCCAGTTCATACAGAGAATCATAAAAGTTAGACACCACATGGGTTCCCCAAGCTCCTGGGGCCAAAGCTTCAAATGTCCCTTCCTTCTTATCCAACCTACTCACTTTATCCTGAACTTTCAGGCGCATATGCTTATCTGGAAAACTTTGAACACTAGATCTCTGTTCAAGTGATATTTCCTTAATATATCTTCTACCGACAGACAACCCATATCAGCTAAAAGGTCTTTTATTCTGACACCCTTCAACTGAGGCATCCAGGACTCTATAATCACGGTTCCCCTATTTTGAAATTGGGGTTATTAAAAAGAGGCAGGTTAGACTCTTTGCTTCTGTCATATTTAAGGAAGAAGCAAAGTTGAGAGTGGATTTTAAGTGTCACTCCTATAGGAGACTCCACCAAATTCTTAGGGAGGCACTTATAATTGGAGTGTAAGATGGCTACTGGCAAGAGGCCCGCCTTCCTGATTAACACTAACTCCAGACTTACCCATGAGGGGATGTATTGTTGGGCCCCCAACTCTTCTGGAGTTATCAGCCACTTTAAATACTTACTGGCCACACTGGCCCAGAAGTATAGAGCAAAATGTGGCAGCCTCAGCCCCCCTCTGAGTTTAGGGATGGTCAGTTTTTGGTAGGCCCTCCTGGTAGCTTTACCCAGCCATATGAACTCTGAGATCAAGGCATGTAGCTTCCTAAACCACTTCAGAGGAACCCAGTAATTTATCATGTGTAGGGGATAAAAGACTCTGGGCAGCAGATTCATTTTAATAACATTGATGCATCCCTAGATCGACAGCGGTAGGCCCTTCCACCTAAAAAGATCTTGTTTGATTATTTGTATGAGGGCATCCAGGTTAAGTTGAGTCATCCTGTTTGCTAAAAGTCTGGTGAGGATCTTAACATCATAATTAAGCAATGAGATAGGACGGTAGCTAGTTACCTCATCTGCTGGTTTCTCAGCTTTTGGGATAACAATAAGTGGGGGTCTATTACTTCGGCCTTAATGATTTCTAGAAAGAGCCCTTTTAGCCAGGGGGCTAGTTGCTCAGCAAAACACTTATAAAAATTCAGAGAGAACCAATCAGGCCCGGGTGCTCTATCCAGAGGCAAGGCTTTGATTACCTCCAAAATCTCAGTCTCCGAGAAAGGGAGCACAAAACTCTCCCTCAGCTCTAATGGAATCTCCGCAAGTGGGGTTGAGGTCAGATACGTACCTCAGCCCTACCAGGTGACTACAGCATAGGGCTGTAAAGTTCTCTCTAATAGTCCTCAAATTCCTTCACAGTGTCCTGGGGTGGTGTTTTCATTGACCTACCCCTTCTGGCCCTAATGCTGCGGATAATTCTAGAGGACTCTTCTTTCTTTAACCTCAAGGCCAGAAGCTTTCCAGCCCTTTTCCCCTGGTCTATATATTTCTCCTTGGTCTTGAGGATGGCATATTCAGCTTTATCTTTTAGAAGTATATTGTACTGATGCCTATATCCTTTGAGCTTACCCCTTACGTCCTCCCTGTGTTGTGTGAGGAGACAGGTTCTTCTCTAGCTCCCGGATATGGGACAACTGTAAAGCCTTTTGTTCTCTAGTCCTTTTTCTCCTGGCTGCTAAATTAATCAGCACACTTCTCAGGACACATTTTAGTGCCCCCCATGCTATATCAGCCCACCCTGCAGAATGCAGATTTGATGCTTTGTATTGCTCAATCGTCAATTTTATCTCCTCAGTCACCTTCTCATCCTTCAAAAGCTGATTGTTGAGTTTCCAAATCGTATGTTTGAGAATATCTGGGGATGGGGAAAGACTACAGTATACCAGTGAATGTCAGAAATGACTCCTGGGTCAATTCTACAGTCCCCCACTCCAGGTAAAAGAGACTGGCTCAGCAGGAAGTAATCAGTCCTGGACAAGGAACCATAAACTTCCAATCAGAAGGTAAGCTCTCTGTCATCTGGATGCATGGTCCTCCAAGGATCACATAATCCTAGCTGATCATTCAGGTCCTTAAAAGCCCTTTGTGCTAGAGTAAGACCCTTATAGTTTTTCCCCAATTTATCCAAATCAGGGGAGAAGGGCAAATTCCAATCCCCCCCAGAACTATAGGAAGGTGAGCAAAAGGTGTCAAGACATTGAGCAATTCCACGAAAAACCTAGATGAATCTGCATTAGGTCCATAAACACTACCCAATATTATATCTGTTCACTCAAGCATTCCTTTGAGCAGGATATATCTGCCCCCAGGGTCTCTAATGCACTGCTCACAAAGGAAGAGTGTGGCCCTGGACACCAAAATCGCCACCCCTCTACAAGCCGTACTATCCCCAGCTGTGTATACCTGCACAATAAATTGTCTTCTAAATAAATGAGCTTCATCCTCAAATAAATGCATTTCCTGTAAAAACAATATATTCCCCCCCCAGTAATTGCAGATGTTTTAAAATATTATAATGCTTAGATTTGTTATGAGCCCCTTTTACATTCCATGAAATCAGGGCCTTAACATTCACCATCATTCCTTGCCCGTTTACTGGTCCCTTGTGCCATGGTTAGAGCACCATCATCTTTCTTCCCTCAACCTATCGGTCTCCCTACTATAACTACACCAGCAAGGTCTCCCTTCCTTCCCCCACTTCAACTCCAAAAACAAACCCCGTCCATCCCCCTCTTCTGTTGGTATACCTCCTTTACCCCAGCCCTTCTCCTAAGAACCCCCAGCTGATGTCACAGTGATAAAGCCCAACCCTCCCACTCAACATAAACTTCCTCCAGTACGTGATACTCACCCATTGATTTAGCTCTCCATGTGCTCCCGCTCCCCCCCGCCACTTAGAGCAAGACTCCCCAGAAAATCCCCCCTTGCGCTATTCCTGGTAATTTGTTAAAATTTCCTAGTACAGAAACTAGCCCTTGAATTAACCTAGCAAATCCATGAGTGTCGCACCTAGATAGGTGATTGCCACCTGGAGTCCAATAATAGCCCCCTGTCTGCAGTGAATAGACTAAGGACCTTGTCAACATTTTCTGTTTGAGACCCTCTGCATGTTTGGGGTCCCACTGGTTATAGTAAGCGAGTGCCCTCCAAAAATAGAATGAAAGGAAAACATACCTGCCCTACACTCTATCCTTTAAGAGAGCAAGTGCCCTTACTAAAATACAAAGCTCCCATCCTACAAACCCTTCCCAGAGCACTGGAATTTAAACCTAAGGACGTTTCCTTTCTCTGACAGTTTCCTTTCTAGCAAAAAACTAACTTAGAAAACAGTTGAGAAATAAGCAATATTATGGTTATTTCAAACCGTAGTTCCCAGAGATCCCCCCCTTACACAGACCAGTCTGCAGCACTGATAAGCTTAACCAAAACCAGCTTTATTCAGTCAAAAATAAAGTACAAATTAAAAGAAGAGCTGGAGCCCGACTGCTTCGGACTGCCTATGGTCCAATGATAAGTCAGCACATTTTCCCAGTCTCTAAAGACCAATATGAGGAGGGCCAACTGAAAGAGCCATTGCATTGCAGATGTCATGACGCAGTATTTAATTAACAATTACAGTAAATTGCAGGCCAAAATCTTTCAAGTAGAAGGCCTTGACTCTGACAGCCCTCTATGAACAGGACCTGGGGGTGCCTCTAAGAAATAAAACAGTCCAAATTCAAACCACAGTCTCGGTAGCAATTCTTCGGGCCTCCGCACTTCAGACAATGGACTTGATGAATTACACCATTTTGACACCAAAAATAAAAAAAATAAAAAAACCTCAAAGCCTATGCAGCTCTTTCAATGGTTATAGAACAGTTCTGGGATTTTCTTAGCCAGGGTTACTTCTGCCACCTTCGGGTCTTCATAAGTCTCCCACATACCACCGTGGTTGACCTGGAACCTCGCTGGGTAACCCATATGAAATGTTATGCCTGCTGCCATCAGCTTAGTTAAAATATAGTGAAATTCAGCCCTTCTCTGCCTGACAGTTAATGGAAGATCCTGGGTCACTCAAAACTTTGAACTTTCCCATCGCACTTCTTTTAATTCTCTCACTGTCCCCTCAAAATGCTGTTTCTCTAGGTAGTTGAGAAAGCAGAACATGAACACTCTTGGAGGTGCTCCCTGGGGCGGAATAGGTCACAGAGCTTGATGTGCTCACTCTATAATATAATTGGACCCATAGGGTGAAGGGCCTGCAATTTTAGCCACCAGCTTCTGGGTAAACAGAATGTTATCTGTGCCCTCGTCCCGTTCTGGAAGCCCAATGATCACAACATTATTCCAGCGATTTCTTCCTTCCAAATCTTCCACCTTGTTCTCAAGCTTAGTAATTCTCTGTTTCATAGCTTGGAGGTAGGGATCCAACCTTTTGATTCTGCACTCCACTGATATTACTTGGGCCTCTACATCACCGAGGCGCCTAGTTGTAGCCTCCAGCACTCCAGTCACTGACTTCATCTCCACTGTGATGGATTTGAGCTCATCACGAAAGGCACAAACTTGGCCAAGAATCTCTCAATGGTGAGTACACCTTGTTCAGTTGAAGCAGCGGGGGTTTTGACAGCTCCTCCGGAATGTGACCTGTTCTTTCTGGCCATTTTCTCGGGGGTAGATAGTGGGGTATGTTGGGGTAGAGCAGTTCTCATCTCCACCTCCATAAAAAGGATAGAAATGCCCAGATCCACACCAAATTCATGCAGAGCTTGCTACTGGTATCTCCAGACTCTAGGGTATAGCAAGTACTCACCTCAAATGCCAAGAATCACTGCAAAAAGATTAATAAATTGCGAGGGGAGTCGGAGCTCGAACAGACAGCGTCCTTACCGCATCAGCCACATCAGGTGATCTCCCCGAGTTTATACATTTTAGAGTTTGCGTTATATAGTTGTATGTTATTTGTTACTGCCTAAACAACTATAATGCCATCCATACTCCCTGTTGCTTTTGTCATTGGTATTTTCTTGTACAACCATGTGCTCCTTCCCTCCTGTCTAATAGACGTCTTTGCTTCATCTGACCTCTGTGTACGACTACTGCCTCCCCTTGTCAGGTGATTCCATCAACCCACCCCCATTCGAACCTTAAGCGGCTCCTCGGCATCCCACCTGCTGAGGGTATTGGTGGTGCTGCTGGTAGTGAGACAGTTCCCTTCACCACTCAGAGCGAAGAAACTCCAGGTCCATCAGTACAGCGTGGACTACCAGTTCAGAGACCATTGCAATTATATATTATGCCTCTGCCAAAAGATGGAGGCAGTGAGAGAAATATGATTCCCTTCAGGATCAGCTCTACACTCACTAACTTTTATACTCCCCAAGGTATCAGGTAGTATCGGACTAAATACGGGTGGTGAAGCAAAAACTGCAAGCCATCCTAGATAAACAGGTGCAGCAGGCCTTACATTATTTTATACAGGCTCAGTATGAGGATGGGACTAGAGGTACATGTCTTCTTGCACTGTGAATGTGAACTTGATGACATATAGCTTGTATCTTTGGCCTTAGAGACCAAGCAATGGTCATTACACTCATGATTCTGCTCAGATTTGGTCAATATTCCATGCATATTACCAGAAGCTATATACTGAAACTTCTCCCCCTAATTCTGTCACATTCTCTAACTTTTTCTCTCAACTTTCACATCCTACTCCTAAGGACTCCTAAAGTGCTTCTCTGACAGCACCTATTGAACAGGAAGAACTATCAGTGGTGCTTGTGGCAACCAAAACACAGAAGTGCCCTGGCCTGGATGGCTAATCGGATGAGTAGTACAGGTCCTTTGCTGGTCCTCTACTTCCTCAACTATACACAGCATTTCAAGAAGTTGCAGAGGGAAAGGAACCTCCACCTCCTGCAGCTTTGCCACAGTATCACAAACTTGATACACTCAGATCAAGCAGGTTGTGTTCGTCAGTGCAAGTCCAGGACTGTTACCGTGCGCCTGCAATATGGCTGTTGCCACTCCGTATGGGAGATGGCTGATCGCCACAAATATGAACAAGTACAGCAGAATACGGAGTGCAAATAAAGAAAATAAAGCAGAGAAATTAAGTGATAAACACCAGTGTGTTTGTATTTTAGTTTCTTGCCACAACAAAACAAGTATCCAGGTAAACCCTAGCGCCTCGACTCTTCAATGAGTCTTCAGAGCGGTCAAAATATAAGAGCAGCTCACAACTTTAAATACACCGAATTTGACTCAAAACAGCTGAATCTTATTAGACCATACAATTATGCAGTCAATTATCTTTAAAGCCCTGGTATGGGCTAGAATCAGTTAGTATATAATAACAAAGTCAATATAGAAAGAGTGCAATAAAAATCTACACCTAATTTATAGAGAAAATACAGCTTATCATACACAGAACCAAAAGATGAAAAAAGGAGGAATAATTTTCTAAAGGAGTTATCAAAAAGAGTTATCAACATAAGAACTAAATCTACAGTTACAGTAAACTTTTAACTTATAACTTGTATAATGTTTTTATAAAAAATCTGTTAAATTCAGTACTCCATGTGGCTATATCAACCTGATAACAATAGATTACTAAAGCATCTCAAAGGGTACTACATACAACATTGTGCAGGTTACAAAGTCACAGTTCGTTAGCTTTTAACTTTAAATTTTTACTTGTTTGAAACTGAAGTAGGAAGTCTGCCAGTTTCAGATCTCCACATGGCTATGCCAACTGGGTAGGTGGGAGTCCAAAAAAGGAGGTGCTTCACTGTAAAGAAAGAAAGAAAGAAAGAAAGAAAGAACAGTGGGTAAATCACACTATACATACACACACAGGGTCTACTTATTAAACTGAATAAACATATATAATTAAAGCATTCAAATCAGAAAAGTCAACTGGCACTTTTTTCAAAAAGTGTTTGATATCCCAGCTGTTATTAAGACCACTAGGTTTAACACTGTTTAGCTTAAATATCCACATACTCTCTTTTTGAAGCAGTCTGTCAGCTCTGTCACCCTGTTGTTTGTGATGGTATCCAATTGACACCCATAAATCTGAGGCTGTCTGGTGAAGAGCCATGATACATAGCAAAGTGTGTGGTGTGTCATTCCTAGCATGTAAAACAGACCTAACGTGTTCCTGCAAGCACTTTTTTAATGATCTTACTGTCTTGCCCACATATACAAAATTACAACTACACCATAATGCATACACTAGAAATGTAGTATCGCAAGTTATAAGGTTGCGTATCTGCATAGTACAGTCCGAATTGCCAGGGTGACAGAACATATTGCTTTCATTAGCAAATCTGCAAACATTGCATCTTTTGCATTTGAAAAAAACCTTTTGGTCTTTGTAGTAACCAGTTAGGCCCAATCCTTTTGGATGTTGCTGGTATTCTTGAGTGTACCAATTTGTCCCGAATGTTTTTTGCTCTAGAAAAAGTGGCTCTGGGTTTGGGGCCTACTGCACTACCCACTGTTTCGTCACTAAGTAGAACAGGCCAGTTCCTAAAAGTAATATTCCCAATCTGTCCTGCCAAATGGTTGTACTCAGCGCTAAAAGGACAAGGTGATCTGTGGGCTACATCGGCTGTTTTAGGATGGAGTAGGGAGTCCCTTGCAATTCTATCTACTCTCATCTTGGTTTCCTTAAAGAGTTCAGAATCATAACCCCTACAATATTTCTGAATCTTTCCATGAGTTTGTTTGCCTGTTGTTCAAAGTCTCTTTCTTTAGTACAGTTCCTCTTAAGCCTCAGTAGTTGGTTATAAGGAATTGATGTTTTCAAACTAACAGGGTGGGCACTATCAGAATGAAGAACTGGTTTGGTTGCTGTGGGTTTCCTAAAAGTTTTCGGCATTAACTTGGGGGTCATTATCACCATCAGTTTCTATAAATAAATTAAAGTCTAAAAAATTCACAGACTGGATCAAACTGATGGGTAAACCTGAGGTTTAAGTCATTGAATTGTAACCAATCTACAAAGAACTCTGCCTCCTGCTCCGATCCATCCCAGATGCATATAATATCATCAATAAAGTGAAACCAATGCTTTATTCTGCTAAAGAATGGATTTGTGTTGTTTAGTACATACTCTTTTTCCCATTTGCCAAGAAAAAGGTTGGCATAACTTGGTGCCATAGCTGCCCCCATAGCGGTACCCCATGATTGCTGAAAATGATTGCCTTCGAATTCAAAATTATTGTGGGTCAAAATGAAGTCTAAAGATTTCAAAATGAATTCAACAGGTACATCTTCTGTTGTGGGATATTGAGACAGAAAGTATTCATTGGCTGCTAACCCCTGCTCACGGTCTATTGAGGTGTACAGAGATTCCACATCAGTAGTGAACCACTTATAGTTCTCTGCCCACTTCAACCCTGATAATTTGTCTAAAAGATCTATGGTGTCTTTAATGTAAGAGTCTAGATTTTTAACCCCATACTGTAAAAAGAAATCAACAAATTTCCCCATGTTTTGGGTGAGGAACCCCACACCAGATACGATGGGTCTCCCAGGTGGCCTCTGACTGTCTTTATGTATCTTGGGTAAGATGTAAAAGCCAGATGTGACAGGATGTTCTTGCCAGAGAAAACCAAATTCAGATTCAGAAATTATACCTGAAGAAGGTGCTTCAGTTAATAACTTAAACAATTATTTTTTGTATTCAGGCAGGGGGTTACATGAAAGCTGTCTATAGTTTTTTCTGTCTCCTAATAACCCCATCACAATTTCCCTGTAGTGTTCTGTCTTCAGAATCACAATGTTACCCCTATATCAGAGGGTTTTGATAAAAATTGACTTATCTTGTGACAGTGTATCTAGTGCAATTTTCTCATTTTTTGTAAGGTTGAATGCAGCGACCTTAGCTTTTTCACTAATCAACTCTCTAACCTGTTTATTAACAGTTTTCTCAAATGCTCCTAGAACACTGTTGTAAACATTGGGGAAAAAAGTAGGAACTGGTCTAAATAGTTGTTTTCTTAATTTCTTAATGTTCAAGTTAGCCCCAAGAACCCCAAAGCTTAATTCTGTTTGGGAGGTCACAGGGTCAAGTAGCATCTTATTAGTGTTCAAAAGTTCCTAGGGTCAGAAGGGTCTCTTGATCTATTACCAAGATTTCTTTACCTGCATCTGTTTTAGTTGATCCCAGTGGTATATGGGCTGAATCTGTAAGGGTTCTATGTTCAAGTCCCTCTCCTCCAGTGGCTTCATTAGAGATCTTTTGTAGCAAAAAAATCAATATCCTCAAGTGAAATATCCCCTTCTTCCAATTGTATTTTGACCCCTCTGAAGACTTGTTGAAGAGTCAAGGCACTAGGGTTTACCTGGATACTTGTTTTGTTGCGGCAAAAAAGTAAAATACAAACACACTGGGGTTTATCACTTAATTTCTCTGCCTTATTTTCTTTATTTGTGCTCCGTATTCTGCTGTACTTGTTTATTTGTCTTTGTCAAACAATGGGTAATATTTATTGGACCCTTACATTGATGGACTCTCCATACAGAGGGCACTTCTGACTGCCTGCCTTAGTCTTGATGCCGAAACGGCTGTGTCCTGAGTTTTTTCTCTGGGCACCTTGAATTCCTTGGACTTTCCTGAGGACTTTCTACAGTAGCATGCCAGAGTCTCTTCCCTGTCCTTTTTCTCAAAGTTAGAGATGTTTAGGATGAATGTTCCTCCTCACATTCTTTATCTTCTGCAAACTCTTCGTCTCATTCCCTCCTCTTGTTACTTTACCTCCTGAAATAAACTTATTTCACAATTCATTTGGGGGGGGGTACCATCTGAGAATTTGATTCTCCTTACTACAACTACCTATCCAATAGATGTGGAGCAACCTCTGAATCTCCTTAGTTACAGTAAGGCATGTCACATGTCATCTTCATATGGTTTATATATGACTTCTCCCACAACTAGACTCACCCTGGAAGCAACTGGAATTTGTTTTAAATTATTTATATGATATAGAGCATTTCCAGTTTTCCTCCACGTCTCAGTGCCCTCATCCATATGCCGATGCCACAGAGACAACTTTACAGCAATGTCATCGACAGCAGCAACATCAACAAATCACTGTAAAGTCTGCTCAGGACCCCGGCACAGCTTCCCAGTGCCTTGCACCCCTCCCCGAATCAGCTCTGACTTGGAGTTGATTATAATAAGATACAGGGAGTGGGGTGTGCAGGGTGCTGCCCCCCCCCCCACCAAAAATACTTTATATTTCCGATGGCACAATGTGAACCAGAATTGTGGTCAATATGCAACTGTCACTGTAACGTGGGGTTGACATATTTTTGTTGAACCGGTGTCGTAGATTCATCCTCATTTAGCTGACTTCACCTAATTTACAATATCTTATAGGTATGGTATAAACTGCAATACCTCTCCCGGCTTTCTTTTGTTTTCTATTTTTACAGATTGTTGGTGTCAGATGTGGAATTTCTTCCCTCTAAAATTGACCTGACCTCTCTCGTGGGAGACGGCTGGGTCTTGCACTTGTATTTCAATTCCTAGATACTCAAGGAGTGGTTTCCTTTGAATACCTACAAACTCAATATGGCTTTATGTGGAGAGGACATTTTTGCAGAGCCATACTTGTTTATGTCATAAAATGACAGCGCGGACAAGATTACCAAAACCAATTCCTTTGCTTATGACTCTTCTTACAGGGGCAATTCAGGGCACAATTTGGGGCCATTTCATAGTCAACTTCTATCAGGCATTAAAACACCTACTACGGGAGTCTACTAAAAGTACACTGGCTGAATAGAATGAGAATAAATGGGTATGGCAGTGTCCTACGATTCCTGGCTCCACTATGCCCTTCCAGCACTGAAAATTACCTCCTCCATGAGATGGGGGGGAATGTGCATAGAAATCTAGGTATTGATATTTCAGGACTCCAGCAGTTTGGGCACACTTCCTGCCATCTAAATATAGCAAATGCTGGTGCCTTTGTGGCCATCCCATAGCCAATCACTTACATGTCCTATGGTCTTGGCCATTCCGTCAGGCTTTTTGGTGGGAACTTGCCAAGCAGTTTGAGCAGTTGTCCCTTTTCTGGGGACCTGATTTCTGCATTGATGGTCCTCCTGTCCCTCCTCCCCGGCTGTCAACTTGGCAATAGAGCACTTCTTATGCTCATATTATAGCAGCAAAAGAGATGGTTACCCAATGCTAGATGCAAGTGATGTCCCCCACTATTTGTGCCTAGAGAGCCACAGTCTCAGAGATTTATTATATGGAGTGGCTCACTGCCTCCATCCATCACCATCTGGAACAGTTTTGGACTAGGAGGCAGGGGTGGATGCACTATCTCCTTGCAATGGACTCTGAATTTGTACCGTAGCCCCCCACTTACTCGTCCACTGATTGGCCATTTGTGTTTCTGAGCCCCACTGACATAATTTATGCCTAATTGAATTGTTCTATGTCTTTGCTTCTGTCAGTTTATCTTCCTCAAGCAGTGTCAGAGCAATCTTGCTATCGGAGCAAGGAGGCAGCTGACTGGTGCAGCTAGAACATTTCTGCTAGAACATTTGTAACCAGAGGGTAAGCAGACAGATGCTTTATTAGAAGTGTAGGGTCTACAAGGTAAATTGAGACCTTCTGTCAGAGTAAGAACAAAAATACAGTAGTTATCAGTGGGCAAGTCTAAGCTGGCGGAAGGGAGATGATAATCATCCTTGCAGTTAAGTGGGTCAGGAGGATCGCTGTGAATTGGGGAGGGTGTGGCTTAGTCAGAAGTGAAGTGGTTGTCTGCATTTAGACTTTTCTAGCCTTTTTATGAGAGCATTATAAAAGGACTCCCTCCTAATGTGTCCAGCATATTCGTGTCTGGCAAGTGAGTGAATCAGCGAAGAAGTGGAACAGGAGTAAGTTTCCAGCAGTAGGCATCTACAGGTGACAGCAGGCATGCAGGGAACTCTGCTGGTCCAGTAAGGTAAGGTAGATTACCTGTATACTGGTTGCTGCCTGTTTAAAAGGGTGTACTGTCATTAGAATAGGGGTAAACAACAGTGCAGGGTAGGGAGAGTAAGTGCTACAAAGGTCAAGCAAGGACCAATTGAAACACACAGTTGTGAGGGAATAGAGGCAACAACCAATCTAGGGTAGGTAAAGCAAAATATAAAATTGGCCTCGGCCACCAACAATGCTGCAGTTTTCTTCCAGTGTTTAATTAATCAAACACTCAATGTACAGCACACAAGTAAAGGGGTACTCACACCAGGTCGACTAGCATCCCAATATAGCATATGGGGAGAAAGTGAATATAAGAAGCCAGCTATTCTAAATTACCAAGGGACCAAAAAAAGGAAATGAAGAAAACCATATCTATGGTAAAGGTCAAACACAAACTCAGAAGGGGAAAGATAAAGGGAGCCATCGGGGAGGTAGTGATAAAAGCATACAGGCAAGGGAAAAGCAGGAAAGCAAAAGTCAGCAGGACAAACAAATTACCAGGCATGGAAGTGGTTCAGTGTAATGAGTGTGGGCCTGCAATCTTCAGAGGGATATTTGGGAAACTGAGGTGTTGTCCCAAATTCAGGCACCTTTCTGGGATGAGAGCAGATGTTGCTGGACTCTGGGCCAAACTGTCATGGGTAGGGGGCACCATCTGCCTCACCCAGGAGCCACCTAGTTTGCCATCGCTCCATCAAAAAATGGCAGCAAGGAGTCAGAGCAGTTGGACCATGGTGGGCTCCAGGACAGGAAACAGGAAGAGCACCCCTCAGACCTCACCATTGTGCAATTCCTTCACCATTCTAGTGAGATGTAGAAGTGAGGAGGAGGCACCCGAGGCAGGAATAAGACAGGAGGTGGGGGTCCTCAAGGGAGCAGTCCCCAAGGAGGGTGGAAGAGTCCCTTGACCAAGGAGGAGGCAGTTGCTGATGGGAAACTCCATAGTCAGAGGGACTGAGTTGGGGCATGGGAAGAGAGGGACAGGATAATTCAGTAGATTCCAGGCAATTCGGCAGGAAGAAAGGAAGGGAAGATCTTGAAGATTGCCGAGGAGGAGGGGATTTGGGAGGGAGCTGTTTGTTGTTGTCCACCTGATGATGAACAGTCTGGTATGGGAGGCTGTGGGGTAGAGCAGGATAGGTTTACGGAGCTGGGGAGGGGCCTGAAGCAGGTAGCCTGCACAGTGGTCTTCCCTGAGGTGCTACCCTGCATGATCGGGGGGAAGGTTAAGGAACTTTGCACCAGGTCCTTCAATGAGTGGTTGAAGGCATAGCAAAGGGAGGAAGGATTTGGCTACATCAGGGACTGGGATCACAGCTTGGAGGATGGAGGCCTGTACAAGGGAATTGGTCTCCATCCATCCAGGGGGAACAGCAGTCCTGGGTGGAAGGTTTAAATGATACTTTGACAAGCAATAAAACTAGCCAAGGGAAGAAGAAGAATGACTGAGGGAGGCAGAAATTGCCCCCCCCCCCCACAAGAGACTAGTATAACAGGGAAGATTAACCCGAGAAGGGCAGGGCAGACAAGTCTGGAAGAGGACCTTCAGTTGGAAGAGAATGGAAGGAGGGAAGGCTGGAAGGCAATGTAATAGGGAAGGGCAGGGCCGGAGTAACACGGGGGCATGGGGGGAAGCAGAAGGGGAAGGCAGGTTGGAGAGAGAGAAGGACAAAGAGAATGGAGAGCCATGTATGCCAATGCAAAGAGTCTGGGAAACAAAATTCCTGACCTGGAGGCAATCATTGCAGAGGCAGACTAATGGAATCATGGTGCACAGAGTGCAACCACATCTGGGAAGTGGCCATCCCAGGCTACACCATATTCTGGAAGGACAGGTCAGGGAGGAAAGGCAAAGGGGTTGTTTTATATGTGAAGGAGGGTATAAGGGCCATTGATTTACAGGGGCAACAGGGGGACAATGAAGGGCTGGCGGTGGTATGGGCCAGCCTAGAGATGGGGTGGTAGTCTGTTATCTGCATGGCGGTGGTGAACAGGCCTTCAACACATGGGGAAGATTTGGACAGAGCCCTCGGGGAAGCTATTATCAAAATAGCCAGCAAGGGGGAAGTTTTGCTAACGACGGACTTTGATGTAGACTGGGGCATTCTCACCACAGCTATATATCAAGAGCAGGGCCATCCTTGAATCTGTACAAGGGGCATTTCTCAGGTAGCTGGTTTTGGAGCCCACTAGGGATGGGGCAGTTCTTGACCTGGTACTTATAACCAGAGACAATATTGCTGACACCAAAGTGAGTAGTCCAGGGTACACATGATCACTGTACTGTGTGGTTTGGCATATGGATAGGACAGGAAAAAGGCACTCAAAGACAAGAGTCCTGGGCTTCAGGAAGGCAGATTTTAAAGAAATGGGAAGCTGCCTCAGAGAGTGCCCCGGGGAAGGAGGGGGAGGTAGAGGGGGAGTGGAGGCTCAATGAAGAAAAATTAAGGAGGGTATAGCCCAGACAATGGTATGCTATTTGAAGGAAGTGAGAAAGAGTAAGAGGCCACTATAGTTCTCTAAAGAGGTGGCAAAAGCATTGAAGGAGGAGAAAACAGTGTTTATAAAGTACAAGCAGACACCGAAGGATGAAGACAGGTAGGTATACTTGACAAAACAAAAGGAGGCTGGAAGGAGGCTGAGGGAAGCTAAAGCACTAACAGAGGAGAGGCTATCTAAGGAGGACAAAAAGGGAACAAGACCTTCCTCAGGTATGTGGGGGGAAAGAGGAAGACAATGTAAGGGATATTGAGAATCATTAGGTTGGGGGGGACTGCACAGAGGAATATCAAGAGAAAGCAGAAATACTAAGTGGCTACCTCTGCTCAGTCTTCATGGCAGTGGGTGAGGGGGGGTGGACCAGCATGCTGCAGTAAGCAATGGGGGGGGGAGTGGACACAAGTTCATTCTTGGTGGAGAGTGTCCAGAAGGGATTGGAAGCCTTAAAGGAGAATAAGGTGATGAGACTAGATGGGATTCATCCAATGGTCTGAAAGGAACTGAGCATGGTGCTGGGCACCACTTTTTAGCATCTCAGTGGAGATGGGGAAAGTTCCAAAGGACTGCAGGAGGGCCGATGTGGTCCCTCTGCACAAAAGTGGCAGCAGGGAGGATGCTGGCAACTACAGGCCAGTCAGTCTCACAGCAGTGGTAGAGAAGGTAAAGGAGAGGCTTGTGAGGCACCTGGAAGGGCTGCAGGATCACCAGCACCATGGTTTCATGGGGGAAGGTCATGTCAAAGTAACCTCATCAATTTCTCTGACTGAGATCAAGGGATCAAGGGATTTCAATAAGGCTTTCAACTCCATGCTGCACTGGAGGCTAATTGAGAAACTAAGAAGCTTGGGGTGGGGAAGAAAGTGAAAAGTTGGGTATCAAACTGGTTAAGGGATATGAAGCCAAGGGTGGTGGTAACCAGCAGCCACTTAGACGATAGGAGAGTGACTCATAAGAGACACTGCTGAAGAGCTTAAGGGAAAGGTGTGTCTCTTTGCAGATGATACAAAAATCTGCAATAAAAAATCCAAACAAGATTAGTGTGCACAGTGGATAGAACTCAGTGCTCAGGAATGGGGTGGCGAACCCCTGTTTAGTATACCATTCCAAAAATACCTGCCTTGGCTGGCACTCAGAATTGATGTTAAAATCAATACAAAGACAATGGTCTCTTCCAAAAATAACATAAATACCATTCTTTATTACAAGTTCAGTGACAGGCATTTGGACAGCAAGCACCCTTACCCCAGTGCTTCAACCAGAGTCTTCATCAGGGGGTGGAGTTTAGAGTGATGATGCCCTCCCTTAAATACCTCTTGGGCTAATTACAAATACATTGCCCGCTACTGGTTTAATAATTAGCATATTTTTTAAAACATGTTTTAACTTCAAGTAGCTCAGAGAGGGATTCAAATATGCTATCTAAAAATAATAAATTCGAACTCAATACAAAAAATTAGTATTAATATATTGCAACAAAAAGTATGTAAGTTATCATCTTACCAGTTAATCAGACTGCTAAAAACAACATTGACTTTCTAGAGGTTAACTCTGTTCACAGATGAGTATAATAATGTCCAAACTAAGGGATTCAGGAAGTCAGCTGCCACCAACACTCTATTAAGGGCAGATAGCTCTTATTCCAAGGCCCTAGTCAAATCCAACCCCCGTGGTCAGTTTCTGAAGATTCACAGGAACTGCTCCAGAGAACAGGCGTTCAAGAGACAATCTACTCAAATATTTTGAAGATTTTTAGAGAGTGGGTATGAGAAATCTGTTCTAGAAGCAGCATTAGAATAAGCCAAAGCACAAGAAAGAAAAACTCTCCTCACACCCAAAAGAAAAAACACAAATGGAAAAACACCCATTAATGTTGTTACCAAGTACAGTAGAAAAGCAGGTCAAATTGGTGGAATAATTCCCAAATACTGGCCGATCCTCCTCAGTGACCCCACATTGGGGACTGAAGTGGGAGACTGGGAGCTTTTCCCAGAATCACCTTTACTAGGGCAGAAATTCTATGAGATAAACTTGCACACAGTATGTACTGCCTGAAGAAAACTGACTATCCAATGAGGAACTGGCTTCCAACACCCCACAGGGAATGTTTAAGTGTTGCAAATGTAACATTTGTACATACTGTAAACAGGGAAAAAGACTTGACCTAGAAGGATATCCAAGTGGTGTAGACATAAGGAACTTTCTTAATTGTGCCAGCTCCTATGTGGTATATGCCAAATGGTGTCCATGCAATTTATTATACATAGGGCATACCATCAGACCCCATGCAACAGCACATACAAGAACCTATTAGGAACATTAAAGCAGGACTTTTCAAAACACCACTAGGAAGACATTACACTGAGGTACACAATATGAGTCCTGAGGGGACTGAATTCATGGCCTTAGACATAATACAAAAAAAAAAAAAAAGGGGTGGAGACAGAAAAAACAAGGTGTTAGAAAGGTAACGTTTTTGTATTTTTTCTTTAAACACACTATGACCTAATGGACATAATGTGGACTATGAATTTAAAATTGGCTAACTATTCATTTTCTTCTTTTTTCTCTCTTCTTTATAGATTTATGGATGCTTGTTCAGATAGGATCAGTGGATCCCCCAGACAGAAAAGATGGTAGAATTTACTTGTTGGGGAGATCACTTGTTGTGTTATTTTGGACTCCAAATCTCTTCTAAACCTTTCTTCACTTCCTTAAAATCAAGAAAGTTTATGTTAATTTCAATTGCTTTGTATATGTGTACCCTTAGATCTCTATGTTTGTCATGGCTGGATAAGATAAAATTATCACTAAATATTTTCCTAACAAAATCTAATTAACTAATAAAAAATAAGATGTCAGTGATAGTAAAACAAACAAATGTAGTATAATTGCATTTAGTATAAATAAATTACTTCTTATACATTACACTGATAAACTGGCAAAATAACTTATGTGCTTTTTGTTACAATGTATTAATAAACATTTTTTGTAATGATTAAGTTTGAATATATTATTTTTAGATAACATGTTCAAATCCCTCCCTGAGCCACTTGAAGTTAAAAACATGTTTTAAAAAATCTGTTAATAAATTAAACCAGTAGGGGGCAATGTATTTGTAATTAGCCCAAGGCATATATAAGGGAGGGCACCATCAGTCTAAACTCCACCCCCTGATGAAGACTCTGGTCGAAGCACTGGGGTAAGAGTGCTTGCTGTTCGAATGCCTGTCACTAGACTTATAATAAAGAAGGTATTAACCTTATTTTTCGAAGAGATCATCATCTTTGTATTCATTTCAACATCAGCTCTGAGTGCCAGGCATTTTTGGTATGGTATACACAAATGTGCAACAGGGTGGACACTCGGGAAGGGGTGAAGAAATGCAAAGGGATCTGAGGAAACTAGAGGAATGGTCTAGAGGGTGGCAGCTGGGTTTCAATGCCAGAAAGTGCAAGGTTATGCACTTAGGGCTGTGGAACCCAGGGGCTATGTATAATATGGAGGGAGTGGAGATTATAGTCACCAAGCAAGAAAGAGACCTAGGGGTCATCATATCTGATGATCTCAAGGTAGCTGGGCAGTGTGACAAAGCAGTGGAAAAGGCTACCAAGGTGCTGAGATTCAGTGGGATAGGGATTTCTAGCAGGTGGAGGGAGGTGATGCTGCCATTGTTTTGAAGAAGAAGAAGAATCAGCATTTATATAGCACTTTTCTTACATCCAAAGTGCTTTACAAGCAATGCTAGACTGGTAGTGAAGTGACTGAATGTGTGGTGTCGGCCATATCGCACATCATCACCCACACACACACACACACAGCCTGGATAATTGCATGAACCAGTTTATGGGAAGGGGAATGTTGGCCAGGACACCAGGAATGTTTCCTACTCTTTGTGAAGAGTGCCCTGGGTTCTTTTACTTCCACCTGGACACCCACCAGGACAATACCAGGATGGGCAGAGGGGACCTCAGTTTAACGTCTCATCCGAAGGACGGCACACCCCAGCAGTACAGCACCCCCCAATACTGCACTCAGATGCCAGCAATTTTTAGGCGCAAGTCCAATCCCGTTGTGGGATGAGAACCCATGACCTTCTGGTCCAGAGGTGGATGTGCTACCAACTGAGCCACGCTGGATCTAGAGCTTGCTCAGTGATGAGGCCCTACCTGGTGTACTCTGTCTACTTCTAGAGGCGTCACCTCTGCAAGAATATTAAAAGGATAGAGGTGGTACAGAAGAGAGCAACCAAAATGGTGAGTGGGTTGCATGAGAAGCCATACGAGGAAAGGCTGCAGGAATTCAAGATGAACTCCCTGAAAGAGAGGAAAGCAAGAGGGGACATGATTGACATCTAAAGGTACCTCACAGCAGTGAACAAGGTGCAAGTGGAGGGTCTATTTCAGAGGAAGGAGGGCACTAGAACAAGGGGACATTCAATGAAGCCAAGAGGGAGAAAGTTTAGGGGAGATGTGCAGAAGGACTGTTGGAAGCTTCAAGTATGTGTGGGATAGGCACAAGGGCACGTTATTTATTTATTGATTTGCAACTAGGATTGAAGAACTTTAAGCTGAGAGCTCATTAACAAAGGTTCCACATCATACAACAATTACAAACAAGTAAACATACCATGCTAGATTTATTTATTTATTTATTGAGTTCTAGGAATTGCAACCCTTTGAGTCAGAGACACCTTTACAAAGGCTCCGCATCATTGGAAAAGACAGGCATGGTGAAACAAAACAGTCGTTACAGCAATGGGTGATAGAAAAGATAAACAGCACTACTGGGTAATTATACATTGAGGTCAAAAACATAGTTATACATCTTAGTAAACAATCAGGAGATACAGTACATCAGCAAGATACAACAGTTAAGGACATGTAACAGGGGGAGGATAGGAGTAAGGGAGATCAGTCAGGAGGGGAGGGGAGTGAAGAGTGACGAGTATCTGTCCAGAGGACATTGTCATAAGGGGAGGATTAGGAGAAAAGACACGAGGAGGGAAAAAAAGAAAAACACAGAGGCCCAAGAGGCAGGAGGGGAGAGAGGGGCTATAAGCAGTCACAGCTTGAGGTGGCCAGAATATGGTCATGCAGCTAGGTTTTAAAAGGGCCAAGTCTTGGCTCACTGAGCAGAGTACCAAGGAGGGCATTCATCCTGAGAGGGGTGCAGTACTTGAAGGATCTCTGGAGGCAGAGGTCTTATAGAAGGGGACTAGGAAGGTGGCTTTTGAGGAGAGCCTAGTAGCCTGATGATGAAGTGCTGGGGAAAGAAGGTGTTGGGTCTCCACAGGTGCGTGCCCCAGGGAAATTTTCTTGGCAAGTAGACATGTCTGGTAGGCTAGCCTGCCTTCAAAGTTCAACCAGGCACAGCGCTGGTACAGATCACATGTGTGGGTAAATCTATCACAACCGCTGACCAAATGGCAGGTTTTGTTCAGTGCCAGCTTGATCCTGTTCAGAGCAGTATTTGAGGCAGATCCATATATGATGATACCATGGTCCACCAACAAGAGGACAGAACTGGTGACAGCCAATTTTAGGGCAGCAGGGGCAAGGCAGGACTTGATTCTGTGGAGCAGTCCAATCCTACGGTTGACTGACATGCAGATTGCAACTATGTGTGCATGAAAAGAAAGGGAGGGATCCAGGGAGACACTCAGATACTTGAAGCTTGAAACTGGATCAAGAGGGGCTAGCTGAGAGTTGAGGATAGTAAGAGGGGTGGACTTACACTAATTCTGAGGATGGGAGAATAACATTGCTTTGGTTTTTGTATAATTTAGGACAGGTTTATGGTTAGCAAACCAAGATTCAACCTCAGTGAAGGATAGCTGAAGGTCCTGTTGTAGAGGGGCAGGGACAGTGTGACAGTTGTAAAGGACAGCATCATTTGCATATAGGAGGAGCTTCCCAGAGCAGACACAAGGGAGGGAACTTAAGAACAAGCTAAAGAGAAGTGGACCAAGAATGGAGCCATTATGCATATTGAACATGGCTATAAAATCAGAGAACAAATGCAGAATTGTAAGGTACCAGAATAGTAAGTGAAGGGAAAATAAAGTAAATAGTAGGTAGAGCAATGGGGGAGAGAGTGACACTGATTGCCAACTAGGGTAAGTGGTTACAGAATAGGCAGGGACAAGGGGCAGACTGGATGGCAAGCAGAACAAAAATGAAGCACTCTAAAACAGATGGTGCTCACAGCAAAAAGTCCCAATTCCACAAAACAAAAAAAAATGTGGCACTAAAACAGCCTCAACAGCCTCACCAGACCAGGAAATAATCATATGCTCTGGTCCCAAACTTTGCAAATATGTACTGAGGGATGTGGGAAAGATACATTATGTTATTCATGATCCAGAGACAAACCTTTATCATAAACACATTGTTTTGTATAGTTGATTTAGTGATTTATTCTTTATTTGGGATTGCACTGAGGTCGAACTTAATGAGTTTAAGTCATATCTGGAAGCAAAGAATGAAAATCTTAGAGTCACAGTGAAATATAGTTCAGACAGGATTGACTATCTGGACCTCATGATAAGTAACGATGAGGGAGGAATGTTGAAGACTGACTTATTTAAGAAACGACAGACTGTAATTCCCTCCTTCTGGAGTGTTTAGCCCCTGGGTGGTGCATCTGTTTACCCTACTGTGTCAATACACTGGAATTCTGGCATGAATAAAAGTCTGCTGCACATCATTGGAGTCAGTGTATGACTATTTCTTGGTCTGGGGAGGCTGTTTTTGTGTCCAGTTTTTTTGTTTTACAGACTGGAAGGGCCTAAAGGTCCTTTTCTGCCCACAACATATGTGTTTCAGTTTCTATGTCCTTTATTTTTCTCTGTATTTCCCACATTGATGTGCTATGTAACTTTGCATCTGTGAACTGTATGCCCTCTAGATGTATTGCAACAGAGCAAGTGTATTGGGATGGATGTCTCAATAAAAATTACTAATAAAACAAAAGAATTAGGTATTTACTGTACCTGTGTTCTGGCCAGCATTCCCCCTTGTTAATAAAACAGGACCGCATAGCCCACTACCAGGACATACCTGGAAATTAGCTGTGACAGCTCAGTGGGCCTTTCCAAGTCAAACATTACAAATAAATTAATACAGAAATAAACATTTATAAAACATTTATTGAAAAAATGAGAGCATTTTAGTTTGATAATAGTAGGACGAATGGGGCTGAATATATCTGAAGGTGTTCTGCATTAGAAGTCTACAACGGGCTTCTTGTAGGCTTGTTTATACAGTAGAATATATGAAAACTACATGGTGAATACACCTTGGTTGGTTGTTGTGGGGGAGTATAATATTATTTATACTTTGTAAATGAATGATAACATCTTTCATCTAGATTCTCCCCCACTCTGTGTTGTCAACATGTCATTCACTAGTCTTTGAGGCCCTTTGCATCTTATGCTTGTCAGTCAGATCCCACAAATGTACCGCAGTACTATTCTTATACCGGGGGTGTTCCCAGATAATATAACATAGAAACATAGACAATGATGGCAGAAATACAACAAAGGTCCATCTAATCTGCCAAGTTCTCTATTTAGCCCTGGGGCCTACTGTTCCTCCAGGGTCGTAGCACTCCCCACCTTCCCTCCATTGTGCTTCCCGATTCTGACACACTGAGCAACTACTATGCCCTTCATTCTGTCCCAACCATGCTTAAAACCACTAACAGTTTTGCACCCACCACCTTGGCTGGTTAACCAAGAAGTTATTGGCTGGTTCTCTCATGGAACAGCATCCAGACCTCAGATAGGAATCTACTCCTGAAATTGATGTTTGCAACTAATGATGAGATATCACTCAATAGGGTCTCTGGATATCTTGATACAATTTATTTGATTCGATTAAAACATAACTAGCAGATGAAACTAGAAGTAGTTAAGGCTAAACTGTCTAAGTGTCTATCATGAATTCTTAGAATGAATTTATGATGCTTTTGGTATTTACTGGGCATAGTCCCTCACTGTAAACTCTTCATGCAATATAAAATACTTAATGTAGCTATTTTGAATCTCTGCCTTTTGTATATGAATGTGTGTTGTCTTGTATTTGCTGTAATTGATTTATATCTGATCATTATCTGAATTGTTGTTCTCATATACAGACATATGCTATGATGTATTTATTTATGTAATGTTTTTTTATGAAATGGTCTTTGGTAGATCAATAAAAGAGAAACCTGAACTGAAAACAATAAAAAACAGTGAAAGTACCTTGGCTGTTTCACGGCTCCACCACCCTTTCTGTAAAATCGTTTTTCCTCATGTCCATCCTAAACCTACCTCTTGTTAAAAGTTGTAAGTACTGTATCGACTGATTGCAACAGCTGCTTTCCAGTCCCTGGCTTATATCACAATGACAGAAGTTGCAATGTGGCTACTTGTTCTTTTAAAGAGTTCACAATAATGTGCCATTATAGAGTACTGTATTTCAATGTAGTTAAGACAACATTTAAAAGACAAAAGTAATATAAAGTGCCACAGCTGTCTGTCAGTACTCCCCAAGATGTAACATGGCAGGAGTTCATGCATACAGTGGTACTGTTTTCTTGTAAATTATTTGCATTATTCTTGAATAACTGTCAAAGCATATCATTCTGATGTCTTTCATGCTTAAAATAATAGAAAGAAGAAACAAATAAATAAAAGCATTAGAACACTTCAGGATTTGAGTTAATTAATCTAACCCTAGGGAGCAAAAATCCCTCTGCTGTGTCATGTGCCTCATAACCCCTAGGGATAGATTGACTGATGGTAGCCTTAATACTGTACTTGAATAATCCCATATGTTTCTTGATTCACAGGCTTTGATTGCAAAGCTTTGGAAGATAATAAATGACAGGATGCTGAGTATTCTATTTTATATATAAGATAGAAAGACAATGATGAAGTTCCTATATAAGTTTACTTTGAACATTAAATCCAAGAGGTCCTTAGAGTGGTGGCCCCTGTGACCTTGGTCACTGTCTGCTGCACTGACTGGTGCCAGAAAATACTTTTTTTTTTTAACAAAAAGGCAGTTGGCACCTTTCCAATGGTGCTGCCACAAGACAGCACCTGGACTGGTTTGATTCTTCTGGCTACTGAGGATGGCTGTCTTGGTGGGTAGTCTGCTGGGCCTGATGGACCCAATGTCGCTGCTGACTCTGCACCAACTCTACCCCTTCTCACTGCCATGGCATCTGAGGTAAGCAAAAGTGGCAGGAGTCAGTGTCTGCAGGGACACAGGTGCACTTAATCATAAACTGTGCCCAACTTTTTTAGAACATGCACAACTAAGTTTTTGAACTGGCTGCTTTTTATACATAATAAGGCAACATCATTATATATAGAATAATGTATGGACATCCATGTGTTATAAGATGGTTTTACACCCCTGAGGTGTGTTATACTACATAAACCAAGAGATCTTTTTTGTAAACACTGGTTTGAGAAAAGAGACATTTTTGTAAGTATGGAAGAGCAGCTTATCGAGTTTGACAGAATCTGGTTTTAGGTTGATATCAGCCTTAACCAATAATTCTAAGTCTTTATTTTATGATTATATGGAGTACAAGTTAAGCATGGGGCTGAAGAATAGCTGCCGCCCCTTTAACTAGAGCAATAATGTGCAACTTGAGCCTATGGTATGAATGTTGTGCTAATGATTTCCTGCAGTTCTGAGTTGTACCTCATGCTGAACAGATGCTCCTGCTTATGTTTCTGAATAAACTCATTTTGTTTATTATTTTATGCGTCCAACTCAGTTCCTTCAGTACCAGAATGCAATTATTGCAAAGAACCAGATGGGCAAGGCAGACTACAAGGAAGGTAAAGTTCCCATGGCAGACCAACACCAAAACACCACACATGGTGGAGAATACAGCCCTTCTTCTACTCAGACCCCCATCTCACTTGTCTGCATCATTGGGTACCCCAGAGTCATCTCCCATGTGTGCTGAACTGTTTGCATGCTGAATACCATTTAACCCTGGCAGCAGAGAGAAAAACTACAACTGAACTATAAAAGTAAATCTGAACTGCATCCAACTCAATACACCCTCCTGCAATCTGCCTCAGGATCGTAGGTAATAAATGTGGAACATTGCTGCTCCAGCCTATCTGCTGCAGTATAAACAGCTACATTTTTCAAACTTTCCCTCCACGGAGCTGCAAACTGCAACCCCCGCCAACCAGCTTCTACCTTGTGGCAGGGCCTGCTCAAAACCAGCTCCTATCCAGCCTATCAGTGGGAACTCAGCCAACAAAGGCGGGTCACCCCTGAAAAATGGGTTGCCCCTGAAACAGGGACCTTTGGGGCTCAGTGGTCCTACCCGGCCATCAAAATTCAATAAATAAAATAAATAATAAAAGGGTGCTCACATTTTCAAATTTGCCCCTGTTGCTGCCCCTGGACTGTGGCAAAGCAATCTGCTGCACCACCTACTTTCCCGTTCAACTTTGCAACTTGGCAATACTGCTCCCAAAGGGTCTGCTCCAAGAAAAACAAATACACTAAGTCACATGGCTCACCCCTGTCATTCAGCACTGCAGCTTTCCTGTTGATACTGCCGCTACTGCTTCTCTGCTTTCTGACCATCTATCCAGGTGCTCCAGCTCACAAAAGCACCACTCAAGAGCTCTGCTTCCTCTCAACTGTGGCTACAGTTCCAGCTGCATCAGCCACAATGGACTGCTACCCTGTGCCTTACCCGACTATGTGGCTCAATAGTCACTCAGCACAGAGACTGCTTTCCAAGGGACTGTTCCAACTTTTACAACAAACCACAGCATAACTACTGCCTGAAGAGGATTGTTCACACTTGATGTAGATAAAAGAAATGTGGCTCAGACTTGCCACCCACAACAACTATGGCTTTCTCCTGCTGCTATTGAGCAGTCCCCCCCCCAGCCACGTGGAGCATCAACTCCAAACTTACAGGCTTCTAGCCTTCCACCAACAACATGGGCCCGCTACTTCAGCTACTTCCCCTCAGTCACACGGTGTATCACTGGAGCACCACTCCTTGTCGAGACCCAGACCACAGCTCTTACCTAGCCTGGAAGCCGCACTGGAGCCTCGCACAGCCGCCCGGCTGCTCCACTCAATCACAAGTCACTGTGCGAGACTCCTCACTATTGCAATTCCCTGAACCTCCGACTGCCCTTCTGCAGCTGCATGGAGCGATTCCCCACTCCAGATGATGCAAAAGAAAAAAAAGGGGAACCATTCAAACCGTGCAATACAAGGGGGCAGTACAAAACTAAATGGAGGAAAGTAAGGGGGCAACCAAGTGCTAGGACAATAAATAAAATGTTGACTGCACTTCAGCGAGACCAATCCTCTCCATGCTCCAACTCAGGGCCACACAGAAACACATGAATAAATAAAGAACAGAGAAACCAAGAGAAAAATAAATTTTCTGGACAATATACAAAACAGGGACAGAGAAAGAGCCAACATGAACTAGGGGCAGAATAAGTATATCACACAGTGGGGAGACATGCTGTAAGATCATGGAAATAATATACAGTGCCAAAACACAACAGAGTGCAGCAAGGGAATATAGACATTTACCAGTTTGGCAGTTACATTCACAACCCACCATTTTCAGTGGTACATAGGGCCTACAGCTTGTCAAATACCATTCTCCTTCCTTCACAGCTACCTCATGGCAAGCAGCCTCCATCTTGTGTTGCTACATAACAAAGCAGTGACCCTTAACCCCCTGGCGGTGGCCGTCTTGCTTCAGTCAATAAATGCTGCTACTGGATGTCTCAACCCAGCAGCCATCTTGTGAAGGGCACCAAATGAACTCCTTTCATAGGAATCAATGGCAAACCTATTGAATTAAAGGGACAGTACAACAAATAACTGATTTTGCAACAGAGCTTTATTTAAATAACTGACAACACATAATTGAGTGGGACGTGTTTATTAAGATGTCATTTGATATAAATTGCTTACAAATAATTGTACTTTTGGCTACAAAAATATTTTCTTCTCGGCACTTCATCTACTCCTTGATGTTTCATGTCCTGTATCACAACAGCTCCTTCTCATCCTTACGACCTTCGTTCAGTGCAGCAAACCTCGTCTCTGAACATGATGTCTAAGGAAGATACCACTTCAAGTGCCAGAGCATCCACAGAGCTATCTTCACCCACCTCAAGGGCACGGGACCTCAAAATAGAATCTATCCTGCACAACATCCAGTCATCCATTTCAGGAACGCCAACTATGCAGCTATCCAGGATGACCTTGCCTACATTAAAACTATCTCATCTCAGTCCATGGTTCATACCAGTCTACAGCCAGTACCCTTATCAGCACTGCCTCATGAAGACACTGTCGACTGGCTCAAGCAATTCCAAGCATGCATTTCCTTACATGGTTAAACTGATTCTTTGCATATTTCCAATGCCTGCTCTTGTTTCTGAGAGGGACTGCCATTACCTGGTGCAATGCACTTCCAGAACAAGTCAAAGGGGACACTGCTGCCCCATATGCAAGCTTCAAGGATCATTTTCTCCAAGCACACCAGCCCTGGTTATAGGAACAGCAACTGTGGGAACACACCATGCAACCCTCTGAGTCATTAGAAACATTCATAGTGGACAATGAGTCATGGTGCAAATGCCTGCAGAAGACTGAGAAAGAGCAAATCACAACCTTTGTACAAGGGACTTCTTCCACAACTTCACCTATATGTAATCCAACAGAAACCAACAACTTGGACGGACACAATCTAAGCTGCACGACTCGCACAAGAGTCCATATCAATGTCCCAGGCTACCACTGTGCAAGCGCTCCAGTCGACACAGTTAGCCACCCTAGCAACTTGTGTTCAGCAACAGAAATCAGTGATAGACAAGCTCATCACTACTGTCAACAGATTACACATCAGTGCTCCTGCTTCCCCTGCAACTTGTGTCAATGCTCTTTGACCACTTTGACAGCGAGCTGAGCCACTCCTGCCTTCACAAGTACCAGTGACCTCCCAGTGATGTGGATTCAGCAGAACCCAAATGAGCCAGAGACTCTTACCACAGCACAATCATCAAGCTAACTGAAACTACACCCAGGAGCAGTGAAACACAGCAACTGACTACCTCTCTGACTCTCACAATGCAAACAATCTGTACACTTTGGCTGCTAACTCAGACACCCCCCTCCCCACCTCCAGGGGCAAAGGCCCCTGTCATCAGGTCACCTCTCCTAGAAAACTATGTCCCTGTAACCACTGGAGATTGGTCCACCTATGCCTTAGTAGACTCTGGAGCAGAAATCTCAGTTATCCACAGCAGTATTCTAGACAAACCAGTTAAACATCATATACCTAATGTCTCTCCAGCCAACTTCAAGTACATTATAACAGCAAGTACTGTTACAGCACCCATCACAGGCATGGTGCATCTCAAACTCCTCTTTGGCTCACAGGAAGCTACTGTCAAGTTTTACCTAGTGCCTGACCTACAACCAGCAGTGATTCTTGGCCTGGACATCCTCAAAGCTCACAAAGTCAGCCTAGACTTTGCCTCAAACAAACTGTCACTAGACCCTCTGAGGCAACTTGCAGCAATAGACTCAGTCACTGTGCCTCCTAAGTCAGAGATGGTTTTGATTGCCAAGATTCAAGGTGAACCACTTCCCCAAGGTGTTGTTGGCATCGTCACGTGATCCCCCATGCTGTATTCATCAGGTCTCCTTCCAGGAAATACCTTATCAGCAGTGCATGGTGGAGCAATCTTCCAAAAATGCTGCAGCTTCACAGATGAGCCAGTGGTCATCTCAAAGGGTGCCAACATCAGAATGTTTGCTTGATTGTCTTCTGGGGACCAACTCCACCTCCTGCAAGAGTCTCAACCTGGTTCAACCAACTCTCCTCCTGTAAGTACTATCATGACCACTCCAGCCTCCAAAGAGTTACCCCTTAGTCAGTGACTACCCTCTTCAAAACTTCCAGCCTATTCAACAGAGAAACAGCAACTTCTGGCATTCCTGAAGAACTACTCAGATGTCTTTGTTGGTCCAGATAACAAACTCAGATGCTGTGATATCCTGCAACACACCATTGAGGTGCAGCCCAGCCAGCAGCCAGTCTGTCAGTGAGCCTACAAAGTGGGGCACAAACAAAAACAAATTCTGGAGGACATCATCAAGGACATGCTTGACCAGGACACTATCAAAGAATTTACAAGTCCCTAGGGTGCACCTTGCTTGCTGGTAGTAAAGAAAGACAAAGGCTGCCATTTCATGGTGGATTACGGAAAGCTCAATTCCTACGTGGTGCAGGATGCTCACCCCTTACCTACAACCGAAGACACCTTTGAGAGCCTTGGTGTGGCAAGCCCATCTTACTTCACCACTCTAGACCTTCAGAATGGATTCTACCAAGTTACTGTCAATCCATCTTCTTGCTCATACACAGCCTGGTACTGCCACTTGGGACTTTTCAATTCAAACATCTCCCTATGGGACTTTGGAATAGTCCAGAAACATTTCAGTATGTCATAGAAGCCATATCACATGGACTGTCTTGGAAATCTTGCCTAGGCTACCTGGATGATGTTATCGTCTTCAGCAGAACTTTTCCAGAGCACCTCCAACATCTCAAAGAGGTGCTCAAACTTCTCAGACAAGCCAATCTCAAGCTTCACCCAGAGAAATGTTGTTTTGCATAGAATCAAATTCATTACCTGGGACATGTGATAAGTTCTCAAGGCATCTCTCCAGACCCAGATAAGCTCTCAGCAGTAAAAGACTATCCAGAACCTAACAACCTCAAAGACCTTAGGGCTTTCCTGGGCTTGTCTGGCTACTACAGAAAATTCATTTGCAACTATGCCAAGATTGCAGCTCCACTGTACACCCTCACCAAAAAGGGATGTGACTATGTTTGGACCTCTGAATGTATAGAGGCCTTTGAAACTTTGAAAGCAAACCTAATCTCTTCTCCAGTATTGGCCTACCCCAGGTTCGACTAACCCTTCAAACTTTTCTCAGATGCTAGTTTCTTTGCCATGGGTGCTGTACTATGTCAAATCCATAATGGAACACAATGAGTTATTTCCTATGCTGGGCACTCTCTTTCCTCAGCTAAACAAAACTATGGCATCACAGAAAAAGAATGTCTAGCCATGGTATTTGCTGTAAAGAAATTTGACTGTTACCTTCGCTACTCCTCCTTCACAGCAATCGTTGATCACTCTGCCCTCAGATGGTTGTTTGAAATGAAGAAGCCAATATGCAACTTCACCTGATGGATTGCCATATTGCAGTGCTACAACTTTGAAATTCAATACCGACCAGGTAGAGTTTATTCTAATGCCGATGCTGTAAGCCAGAGACAGTATCCCTCCACTTCATCTTCAACAGACGAAGAAGCCTGCCTACAAGTTCTTCCCTTCCATGCCACAGATGAGCACCTTGTGGACACTCTTACAGCACCTCAAGTTGCTTTGCTGCTGCCAACTGCTTCTACAGAGAAAAGCACAAATCACACTTACTGCAAGCAGCTGAAGACCCTCCTACCTCCTCCTCTTCTAATGATATTTCCCTGGCAACAATTAGGATGCTACAACGAACTGATCCTCAATTCACAGACATAGTCACGTACTTAGAGACTGGAATATTACCCCAACAAAAGCAACACTGCCAGGATGTACTATTCTCTGCATCTCAATACATTTTAATAATGGTGTGCTTTTTCACATTTGGACCAAGGAGGGCAAAGGCCATCCCACGGATAGAGCTCATGTACAGTTAGTTGTACCAGCCTCTCTAGTCACTGAAGTCCTTCAATCCAATCATGCCTCTTCACTTTCTGGAGGTCATGTGGGAATCCACGGAACTCTCAGAAAGACAAGGCTTCACGTCTTCTGGACTCACATGAACAAGGACATTGTCTGATTTGTCAAATCCTGCCAGCCCTGCTCCCAAAGAAGAAAGCCTCCTGCCAAACTTGACAAAGGCATACATCATTCCAATGCCTGTAGCCACTGAACCATTCCAAAGAGTCAGTACGACATTCTTGGGTCCTTGCCTACATGCCCTGACTCTGGCAACACATACTTCCTTGTTTTTGTGGACTACCTTACAAAGTATTTGGACCCAATCCCCCTAAAAGACATTAAAACAGCCACAGTGGCAAGTGCCTTCCTCAACACAGTCATTTGTTGTCACAGTACACTAGGGTACCTACATTCAGACAGAGGCACTAACTACCTTTCAACTATTGTCCAAGAAACATGCAGACTTCCTGACATCAAAAAGACTCACACAACCAGTTATCATCCACAATGCAATGGACAAAGTGAGAGAATGATGTCTACCATTCTTAATACATTCTCCAAGTACCTGGATGAGATGACACTTAGGATCAGTTTGTTCCATTTGTGCAATTTGCTTACAACACAAGCCCTTGTGTCGACAGTACAGAGTACACACCATTTTTTCTAATCCATGGACGTCACCCAAGAACACCTCTGGACAAGGATTTCTCACTGCTAGGGGTCCCAAAGTCAGCTTCATCCTTCATCATTCCAATGTTGGAACAACTTGAATGTGCCAGACATGTTGCAATTGACACACTGGGCCAGAGAAAATCTGCAATGCAGAAAATGTCAGAAGTCAAGTTGCATGAACCTTCATTTTCTGTTGGGGACATTGTATACTTGTACCGACCTGTCCTAGTTCTGGGCACCACCAAAAAACTGCTTCACCCTTGGACTGGTCCCTTCTATGTTGTGGAAAAGCTTCTTCTCATTCATGTTTGCTTGCTCTGCAAGTCCAATGGAAAGCTGGTACACAATAAAATTCACATCAACTGACTGAAACCTGGGGAACTGAAGGATACTCTCCCAGAAGTTCTCAGTCTCCCTAACAATGAAGCTGTACTCAAACCTGCTATACCTTCGGAAGCTGAAATCCCTTCAGACAATTTTGAGACCAGTTTCTCCACAACCCGATGGTTCTGACACCCTTCAGCCAGATCCTGTTTTGCCTGTTCAGCCAGATTGACTTCCTGGGACTTCTTCTTTTTTTTTTATCACAACTGATATTTCTCCTTCCCCCGACAGCCCCCTTCTGCTCGACCCCTCCAGCTCCGTCCCCCGGAATTACCGGGGCTTACCTTATGCCCAGCCTGGGAGCGGTGCCTGCAGGGAGTCGGGCATCATCCTGCCACCAGGGATTTTTCCATTTTCATCACCCCCTTTTTCTGTCCGCGCACCGTGCAATGGGTGCAGCAGCCGTCTCCACCTCCACAGAGACAGCCAAGCACCCTGGGTATGGGAGAATCTCCTGGCTGTGCTATCCGCAGCACAAACCCCCCCACCCCAGGGAAGGAGAGCTGTAATGCTCAATCCTTACCTCCTCGCTGACCCCCAAATGACCCGAGTCCATTCCCGAACCCAGGTCTCCGGTGTGGCATGAGGTGTGGTGTCCAGCACCTCAACCCTCAGTGCCGACTTCCTGGGACTTCTTAATCTTTTGCTGCTTCTTCTTCTCAGGACTCTCTCGTGTACCAGATCGAGAAGATATAGCACAAAAAACATGTCAACAGATCCTGCACTTATCATGTCAAATGGTGTGCTTATGACAGCATGCAGAACTCTTGGGTCCCCTTTTCTGAACTGACCCCATCCTGTCAGAAACTGGTCCAATCCACACACAAGCCCATTCCCACTGACTATAAAAGTCACCGAAAAGTGTGAACTTCAATATCTGAACTCAGTGGTCATTTCTTGAACTCAGTGTGGTTAATTATTGTCTGTCTCATACAACAGTGTGGTAATTTGTTATTGTCTTCATTATAGACTGTTATCCTTGCATTATTATAGCTCGTTAACTGTTGCATTCCATGTTTTCAAGAATTACTGTTTGCAATAACCGTTTTTTTCCCTCTAGCTCTTTAGAAAAGTTGATGGTTTGCAATAGTAGCATATATTTAAACTGCATTTGAGTATTCCTGCTTCTCCCCTTCCCTCTCTTCCCTTTCCCTTCCCCCACACTTTATCGCTTGCGGCATGACCAAACTTCAGGTGCTAGGGTGTCCCTCTTTCCTGGCACTGCACTGACTGATCACCAGTGTAGTCCAGATTCTTTCCTCCCTTCCCCTGCAGCAGAGTATTGTGTTTTGAGCCCAAGAAAGAGTTTCTCAAAAATGCTCAATGATTCCAATCAATTTTTAATGTTTAAAAGTTGCTAATTCTTATTCATGTTTAAATGCAATGCTTTTGCTTTTGTTCATGTGGTACTCACATTTTCTGTCCTGGGGGTGATGTGGAGTATGAGTTAAGCATGAGGCTGGAGAAAAGCTGCCACCCCTTTGACTAGAGCAATAATGTGCAACTTGAGCCTATGGTATGAATGTTATGCTAATGATTTCCTGCAGGGGCTTAGAAGCCCCTATTTCCTGTTCCCCAGGCAGTTCTAAGTTGTACCTCATGCTGAACAGATGCTCCTGCTTATGTGTCTGAATAAACTAATTTTGTTTATTATTTTATGCGTCCGACTCAGTTCATTCGGTACCAGAAGGTGATTATTGCAGAAGAACCAGATGAGCTAGGAAGACTGCAAGGAAGGTTAGGGTCTTGTGGCAGACCAACACCAAAATGTCACAATTATGTGTTGTTATCAATGGAAATTGCCACTCAGCAAAATGCTGTTATAAAACGAGTTGGAACTTCCCTACTTCCAGATTGGCCAAATAAGTTCTGAGACCCATATGTTAGTTCCCCAGAAATGCACAGGTTGGAACAAGTTCAGGTAATGGAATTTGGAATTTGGGCCAATCACATACAGAATTCATGAGCAACTTCACTCATCCCTGACTGCCATCACAAACAGAGCTACCTCCCTTACTCACTGAAAACCGTAAACAAGGCCTAAAAAGTAAAGCTCTTTTAAATTTTAAATAAATAAATAAATGAGTAATGAAACATTTTTTTCCCTCATGATACCCTCCTTAATATACATAAACTTAAAAAAAGGAAGTACTACAATTCACAGGTTTAATTCCTGGTGTTTCTTTAGTAACAATGATAAATTCCCTGTCTATGCAAACCAGTTTGCCAGGGTGATCTCTGCTGCTTACACTGCTTCAGGTAAATTTGACACTGCGGACCCAATTCTCAAAGCTCTTAGATTGATGCAAGGTGCCTGTGTCAAACATTAATGATGCAAGTGGCACCATGTGTTAAAAATTGCACTCTGAGCTATTCTCAAAAGAAGCCTGTATCAAACAAAGGCTACATGCACCAAAGGGAGCTTGTACCAGCCTTGTGCCACAGAATGGACTGCGGCATGGCACTAGGGGGCTTGTAGCAGATGCAGGCTGCCATATTCCCTTAGTTGCTATTCCCAAAACCCTCCCAGAGGGCAATGGTCTAAGTACCATTAGACCAGCCAAGGGCTGGTCTAACGGTACATAAAAATCTTCAGGGAGAGTTGTGTACCTGTGCCAATGTGTGGTGCCCCCCAGCCCTGATCCCCTATTATGAAACTATTAATATCCCTGGTAGTCTAGCGGAACCCCAATTGGCCCTGATCCCTATATAAATAAAAATAATTAATGTCCCTGGTAGTCTAGTGGCCACTGCAAGCCCCAATCACCTGTTATAATATGTAGTACTATGTATAAGAAAATATTTATATTCCCTGCTAATGTAGTACCACACCCAAGCCCCAATCTCCCATTATAATATGTAGTACTATTCATGATGTAATATTTATATGCCCTGGTAGTCTAGCAGACTGCACCAGCCCTGATCCACCATTAAAAGAAAGTCCAAACTTCCTGGTGGTTTAGTGGCCCCCTCCCCCACCCCACAGTGTCCTACCGCCCCACTCTTCCTAACCTGTAACCAAGTCAGTGACTGGCACAGCCAACTGCTCACCACCACGGCCAGCCACTGACCGAGCTCTGAATGAGTGTGAATTGTATATAGGCAGTTTTAAGGAAGGGTTTGAGCAGAGAGATGTTCTGGACATGGTAAAAGCCACCGTGGACACCAGCTGACACCCGATATTCTAAGGTTGGCATGGAGTTCAGAATGACCCCTAGATTCCCCACCCTATCAATGGCTTTGAGTATTACACCATACAAAGAGGGGAGGACAGTGTCAATACTTGTCACTGCCAAACCAAACCAACCCAGCTCCATCAATAGCACCTCCATCTTCAATGGGTTATATCTAAGCCTGCTGGCTACCATCCAGTCCTGAATTTCCCTAAGGCACTCGCTCAGTTCTGTGACTGTGGCACCATCATCAGGGGCACAAGACACATACAGCTGGGTATCATCAGCTTAGCAATGAAAACCCAAATCTTAGCATCAAATGGTCTCCCCCAACAGCAACATATAATATATGGTGAGCATCTGTTATATATGGAACTCAGTAACTGCTGAAATGTTGTTGTACCATTGAACTGACATCTGACTGTTGTTGTACCACTGATCTGATGTCAGACTAATGGTAAAACAGCAAGCTGTCATCAGCAGCATGTGCCACAATTTAAAAAAATGCTACTGCTGTCAGTGTTGAAATTGAAACTGACAAATGGCTGAAATGGCAGCTGTCACTGGATAGGAGAGCAGTATTTTTACATAGGAGGCTGTTTTCTTATTGGTTCATTTGTTTTCCTGCTCTGCTATGAATATTGTGCAATTGCTATGGGTGTCACTGCCAGTGACAGCTGCCATTTTAGTAATTTGTCAGTTTTACTTTCTCCAGTTTCAACATTATTTTTTTTTATTTTTAAGTGTGTGGCAGAACAGATGCTCACTATATACCATAAAAAAATAGTACATGACCTGTCACACCACAACAAGCTCTTGGTTCCATCTTGGGTTCCTAATGAAATTGCAGACCACTTGAGCTGCACTTTTGTGGTCATTGATTTCATCAGGAGTCCTTGATGGAATCCTGAGCTTGTTGTGCATGACAGATCATGTACTGTTCTATTTATACATAGCAAACAACAAGGGGGCTAAAATCAACCCTTGAGGCACACTACAGCAGAGAGCAGTACTGCTCGAGATGAAAGAGCCAAGTGCATCCTACTGCATCCTGTCAGATAAGTAGGACTCATACCCGTGAGTCCTACACAGTGCCTCAGATGATCCAATAGCACCCCATGGTCCATCGTGTCAAAAGCCGAAGAAAGATCAAGCAAGACAAAGATGGAACAATGGCTGCTATCCCTTGCTAGGAGGAGATCATGGTGCACCTTGACTAAAGCCTTCTCTGTACTATGGCAAAACCAGAAACTGGAACAAAGAAGCTCATAGATGTCATATTTCTCCAGGAGTTATTTCAGATGCAACCAAACAACCGTCTCAATCAACTTCCCCAAAAAGGGAAGGTTTGAGACAGGCTTGAAATCTAAGAGATCATCTGGGACTAATGATGGTTTTTATAAGAAAGGACTTCACAACCACCCCTTCCAGGGTGGAAGGAAAAATCCCCTCCCTAAGAGAACACCCAGTGATCTCCACAAAGATGGGACCAAGCATCCCTCAGCACTGTAATAAAAGCAAGGATGGCCCAGAATCCAGTGTCCAGTAGGTGGGGTGCAGTTTGGAAGCCACCCAGATGACATCATCTGCCAACATCACCTCACACTCCACCCACAAGGACAGAGTGCATCTACCTATCAAAGACTGCACACTGCCGGCTGACAAAAGGCTGCTTGAGGATATCTCAGTTGAACAGAATACACCTTGTCCAGAAAGAACCAATTACATTCATCACACTTATCTGTGGCAAAGGCTGTGCAGCACTGCAGACAGGTTTGATTTAGTAATTTGTCTACAGTATTGAAGAGCTGAACTTGTCAGTTCTTCCCAGCAGCTATCACCCGTGACAGGAATACTGACTTTCAGAGTGATTGGCTGCTAGTACTCATTGTTTTGAGCCCTGAGCACCAGTTTGTACTCCTCTGACTGGGTCATCCACCAGCAATGCTCCAGCTTCTACCCCACTGACTTTAACCTGTTCATATCACCATTGAACCATGGTAATCTGCTGTGGGAAACCAAGGGGTGGAAACTGGGAAATGCTAGAGAGTCAAATGCTGCCATAAGAGCCACATTATAGCCCTCAATGGCCACCTTGGCTCCTATCACGCAAGCCATATCCTTGCCTGAGATGTCCAGTACCACCAGCAGAGTCTGATGCTCCATATTTATACCAGGGCAGTAACTGACCTTCTCTTCTAGGTAGGTTAAATGGGGAGCCCCACAAAGAAACCGCATGGTGGGATGATCCGACCAACAACTGGATCAACATTGACTTTACTAGTATCAAGACACAATGAGAAAACAAGGTCCAAGGTGTGGTCATGCTTGTGAGTGCCAGTAGCAACTGCCTGTATGAAACTCAGTGATGACATCAACTGAAGGAACTGCATTCCAAATAGAGATGTTTTATTGTTGACACAGGCATTGCAGCCACCCAAAACAAGATGTTTGGGTGACTCCATCACCAGATCAGCCATGAAACTCTCACGTTCCTGCAATAATTTGCTTCCATATCCCAGAGGCTTGGATAAGATAACAATCTTGCAACTTGTATTCAGACCACCTTTCAATGCCATACATTCAAACAACCTGGTCTCTCTTATGGGGTACACCAACAGTCCAAATGCAGAGCTAAAACAGATGGCTACCCTCACTACCCCTGTGATCCTGCCTAGGACAATGCACCACAGAGTAACTCAGAGGAATGAACACCTCAAGCACAATGCTTGAGTCATCCCTCAACTAGGTTTCCATGATATATACCAGATCTGCCTAGTAATCTGTGATTAAAGCCTCCATTACAGCCATTTTATTCCTTAAAAATCTGGTGGTAGAAAGGACTGTCCTAAGGTGAGGGGTCCCCAGGCAGAATCCCTGTCTGAATAACCCAACTTACTCAGTACCAGAGATAATTACACTCTGCAGACGCAGCAGACCAGTTCCTTATTCCAGAAAATGCTATGGAATTGAATAAACCAAGGAAGGAATGGTTCTGTTGTCCAAATCTCAGAAACGGAATGAAACTCTACTCCTCTGAGTGGCACTTTTTCCACAGCAGCCAAGCATGTGTTAATTTAACTACCTTAGTACACACACAAAATCAGGGGAGATTTGTGGATAATGGGGCAATACAGAAAAAAGGGATGATCGAGTTAGCAATACAATTATAGCCGTTGCTGCAGCTCACTTCCTATGGGACAGGTAAAACAGCAAAATTGCAGCAAATAATCCAGGAAATAATGAACAATAATGGGAAACCCAAATAGGGCAGGCAAGTGCAAGAAAGTACTTTGTGGTGATCTGGCTTGCATGAACCTCCAGAATGCCAAAAATTAAATTAGTGGAGCACTGACACTGATACCTAAACTAAAAACAGTAAAACCTATCTAAAAACTACCTTCCTCATTTGAAATACTATCTAAGCTAAGAACTACAACTACCAACTACACCTACACTTCAAAGCTTAAACAGCTGCAAGATTAGTGCTATTTAGCCAGGTAAAACAGTAATTTTGGCTGAGCAAAGTTAAATATTTAGCATAAGAAAATACTGATTTGTAATTAATAAAATGACATTTTTGGTTTTTTTTAATTTTTTCTTTGTTTATCAATTTTATAAGTGCAATAATACACTCCGGGTCATTGGTTATCAGGTTAATACACTTTCAGATGTGAAAGGCACTCAGTGCAAGCTCCTCGTGCCTCATTATGCACTTGGGTGTGCATTTACCCCAGACAACCAGTTCCCTGTTGTGTCTTATTGCTGACTTGTACAATTGCTCTGATTTAATAATGCTGTTGTACCATTGTTCTGACATCAGATCAATGGTATAACAGTATTCCGGAAAAATAGTTTTGAGGCATACTTTTAAATTTTGGCTCCAAGTCAACTCCACAGAGGGAAATACATTGTGGTAAAAACAGTGTGGTGAAAACCCCTAAATTCCAAACCACTGATGAAGAATCCTGCTGAGAATGTGTGTGTAAGTGTGATTTACTATTCCAACACCAAGCTGCCGTGCACCACCACTCCAGTGAAATGTTGTCACTTATCTGTTTTTTATTCTTGGGCTGCATTCTTCATGCACAGTTAGGACTTTAGGGATTTTCACCATGCTGTTTCTGACCGCGAGGTATTTCCCTTCGTGGAGTTGATGTGCTACCTGAAATTATTACTTCTTTTCTTTTTTTCTGACTGCTAGAGATTATAGTTAATAAAAAGCAGCCTTTAAAAAAAATGGAACCAGCTTTTGCTTTTGTTTCTTGAATTTCAATAAAAAGAAATCAGATAACTGAGTAACGGTTAGGGAATTTGACTTGTAGGGGTGGGGTGGGGTGGGTGGTATTTGTATAAATTGGAGGCACATATTATAAAAATAAAAGGTAGTAAACTCTGTCCATGGATAACAAGCTTGAGTTCCCGTCTTGAAATTCTGATGCCATCTTGGAACCACTCAACTTTCACTCTCATCATTCTGATGGCTTTACAATCCCTTGATGGGGACACAGGCTTGCTATATATGGTTTTCTATCTATTATTCTATTTATTCCATTGTGGGGTTCTGATGACATCACGGTCAATGAGAGTGAAATTCAAGTGGGTTGTTAATATTGACCAGAACTCCAAAATGAAATTTTCAGTCTTGCTCAGCTACCATATTTTTATATCATACAGTGTAATGAAAGGATCTGCTTTATTTTACAACTTCTTCAAAAATAAGACTGATTTTCAGCAATCAAAGAAACAAATAGCTGCTGCCTAGTGTATCTTTTTCCATCACATTTTAGAGCCCTTTTCTCCACAGCTACAAAACCAGAGACACAGAATATAGAAAATGTAGAAAGATATAAAAAAAAATAGATATTTGAGGGGTTTAAACAGTTTAGTAATAGAATGCAGTTTCCAAGTCTCAAAATAAAGTCATCCCTGTTTTAGGGGTATCCCCTCAAGGTTGTCTTCCAAATTGAAGGATTAATTATCCCTCGACTTTTGCAATGCTTGTTTGAAAGATACTATATACAGTATAATGCATGCATGAGGAACAGTTCTAGATAGAAGACTCAACCTCCCCTGAGAACTGGAATGTGAATATTTTTAAACAGGGCAAAATGGTTAGAGGAGAGATCTGATAACACTGAATGTTCTCTAACCCCTGAGAGTTGCATAACTTGGACAGAAAACTATGAAATGAAACAGACCCATGGGATTATGGACTTGTACACACTTCAGACATTATAGGACTGAAAGCCAGCTCAGCAATGACTTGCCCTATCCCAAATAAAGTTCACCAGCTGATCAAATATACATTTAACTGTATTGATCAGAGAAAGCTGGTGATCTGAATTCCAAGTACAACTTCCAGCAGCAAACGTAAACCATGATTATCTTTTTTTAAAGTAGCTTGTTTTATTTGGAGGCACTTTTCACTTTTTTCTTATACTGTTTAGAGTATTTTCTAATTGATGGTACAAGGTATAAAGTGTATACTAGCATTTTACCTGAAGGCTGACATATTTAGAACTATCACCAGTACTATGACATCACTGACTATGGCATCATATAACTAACAATGAAAGGCCATGTGATAGCTTATTTTCATGCATCTCTTTATTAATATTGGGTGAAGTTTCTAGTCCTCTTGTAAAAATGTGTGACATCTCCAATTTTGCATAAATGCAATTTCTGTGAAATTGTGTTAAAACCCAATATAATTTCAATTTCCCTTTTTTCCAAAATTGTGATTTTTCCAAAAAATTACACATTTTTAAAATACAAATTCTTTAAAAATGTGCCATATCAGCAAATAGCACCATGTTTTCCAAACTGTGCATTGTTAAAAATGATGGAAATTCTTAAAAATGCGCAATTTCAGCACAATGCCACAGTGTGATGCTGCCCCAATTGTTATACAGAGAGAGTTAAAAGCAAGGATCTCATTTTCTGTCCTGCCCTATTCTATCATTTGTCTATCTCTTGCCTGTCTAATCTTTGTGGAACCCCAGAACTGACCACAAAGAAGGTCCCAAGGTTGCATCCTGGTATCTCCCTTCCTTCTCCTGCTATTTCTACTGTTTCTTTCTCCCTTGCTTCTCTGTGGTTAAAAATACATGTGAATCTATATGTGAAACTGGGATCCCTTGGTTTGCAAATGTATATAGCTACAGTGTTGGAAAGAATTACTGAAAGCTGTTTGGAGTTTGTTAGAAAAGATAGCAAGCTGGAACACAGGGGGTTGACCTTGAGAAACATTTTGACCTTCCACAAGTTTGTTTGCAGAGCTGCCAGCAGGAAAACTAGCTCTGGCCAGAATGTCTTATTTGGTAGGATAGCTCTCACCCTCAACCCTCCCCACTTCAGCACCATCGGCCCTCAACCTAACCCAAATGATCAAGGAACCCACTCGATATAACCTCCATTATAAAAAAAAACATTCGCTCACACTGTAGATTGGATTCTCTCTTCTCAACCCCATAGAATCTTCTCTGCTGGTGTACTGCCTAATACCCTAAGCAATCATTGTATCACTTAATGCATCAGGAAAATCCCACACTCAGCCTCCCAAATACCTAAATATATGGTCTTTATGCTCAATAAACTCTGAAGCCCTCCTATACAGCCTGAGCACAGCAGATTGGACCCCTTGCTACTCTGCACACAACATAGATTCTGCACTCACCAACTTCTTATCCACTGTAACCCAGATCTTGGACTATTACCCCCCACCCGATCGAGATGACAGTTAGGAAATGACACCACCCCTGGATCTCTGTAGCACTGATTGATCAATGCAAGGCTCATGATAAGGCCTGATCACTGTACAAGTCTTAACTGTCCCCTCATGTAAGACAACACTACAAATCACTCCAGAATAACTGCACCAAGGCAATCCGTAATGCTAAGGCAGAATACTTCAAAAAAGCACCTGCAGAACACTAACACAGCTTCCTTCTGGAAGATGATCCACACCCTGATTGACCCCCCATGCTCAAGCAACAGTCCCAGTTCTAAAACACAATGGCCAATCTTTCTCAGACCCTCAAATTGTTGCAGACATTCTTAATAATTTCTTTACAACCTGTGCCCTCCCAGACCACTCCACCGCACCCCCATCATGCCCCCCCCACACAAAATAACTTCCATTTCTCACCTGTCTCTCCTCAAGAAGCTCTACACACTCTCTTATCACTAAATATAAATAAAACCAGCCCAGATGACATTTACCCCAAACTCTTGCACATGTTGGCCCCAGTAATTGCCACCCCTTTAGCCCACATACTAAATTTCTCCTTCACCACTGGAACAGCCCCCAAGATCTGGAAAACTGCTATGGTGATTCCTCTTCTCAAAAGAGAGGACCCTACAGTCCCCGGTAATTACCATCCAATCTCCCTTCTCCCAGTCCTAGCCAAACTGTGTATGGGAAACATCTCAATGGGCCTCGGCCTTCTTTTTTTTCCAAACTAACCTAGTAAACCTAGTAAACTACAAGAATCCCCTAGTATACTCCAGACTGTCAGAATACCTTACCTCCACCTGCTTCCTATCTCCTTTCCAATCTGGCTTTCACAAGTACCACTCAACTGTATCATCCCTACTTTGAATCACGGAACACATCCATGCAGCCATGGATCATGGCTACTTGACAGCTGCCATCTTTGTGGAGTTGGCCAAGGCATTTGCCTTGGTCCGCCACCCCCTACTCCTCACCAAGCTAGGTGTAGCTTGTCTAGCCTCTATCTCAGTATCTTGGTTCATGTCTTGCCTCAGCAATAGGCAGCAGTCAGTCAGGGTGGGAAACTCCTCCTCCCGCCCTCGCCATACTAGCATGGATACCACAAGGGTCTATACTTGGCTCCATCCTGTTCTCAGCCTTTATAAATGACCTCCCTTCAATATGTACCAGCTCAAGGATACATATGAATGCAGACAACACCATTATTTTTGTCTCTGGGCCAACCATCTCTGATGTCCATACCCCACTGCAACAAGGCCTACAAACAATGCAATCCTGGTCCCTTAAAACCAGTTGAAAATAAACACCTCCAAGACCATTTCAATGATCTTCAGTTCTTCCAAAAAAGCTGTCTAGATTACCACCCTACCAGCTTTTACTACCCTAGATAGTTCATCCCTAAACTATGTCTTAGCCTACAAATACCTAGGAGTCTGGTTTGACCCTGACTTAAATTTCTTTAAGCATATTGACACCATAACCTCCAAGTTACACCCTAAGCTTGGCATTCTGTATCATAATAAAGACTCCCTCCCTCTCTCCACCCATTGAGAGTTAGCCTCTAAGACAATTAGCCCGATCTTTGATTATGTTGATGTCATATGTGGTTCCGCCCCGCCTCCTCGCTCTCCCGCCTAGATACCCTGTTAAATTCTTTCTGCCTCTTCACCTCTAATTTCCCCCCAAGAACTCATCACTGCCACCTCTGCTCCTTCCTAGACCTCTCACCATTGTCACATAGATGCACTACACATTATCTCTCTCTTGTAGCTAAATACTGGTTTGGCCTGCTTCCTCCCCACTTGTCAGAAATTCTATCCCCTGTGGCACTTTCCCCATATAACCTACATGATAGGGACACCTGCACCTTCCTCATTCCCAGCCCCTTGTCATTGGCAGGTAAAGCTGCCTTCTCCTACAGATTCCCAGCATTATAGAACCTCCAGCCAGCCCAACTTAGGAACCTTCCTTCCTACCCCTCCCTCAAGCAGCACTTACGCCTCCTCCCACCTTGCTCATGTTCCTTCACATCCCACTCTCCTTCAACACATTACTCTGGAATAGGACAGTAGCCAACTGTGCTGCCAACAAGAACCGACTGTTACAGTCATTGCATACTTTGTTTCTGGTCACTCTGTAACTGACCCTGCAGGCTGCCTGTTATCACCCCAATTTATACAGTATTGGAGAACTGTATCTTGTAACTTATTTTAATATTTGTATCTTGTATTTTATCAAGTACTGTTCCATGTTGTCCTCCTCTGTTACCCCATCACCTGGGTCGCACCTGGAAATGAACTTCGGCTCAGTGTGCCTTTTCCAGTAACAACATTTTAAATAAATAAATAAATAATTTATTTATTTTTATTTTGTTAACCAGGTAGGGACACTGGAACAAGTCCTTTTTCAGGTCTGACCCAACACATGGGAAATACAAAACATAAACAATAATGAAGATACAATTGAAATACAAGCACAGCAAAAATAAACATTATATAAAACATTTACAAACATCAGATTCCTGAAGAAAACGTTTTCACTTAGTCATAAAATTTTGCAGGGAGAAGGCACATCTTAACCCTTCAGGTAAGGCATTCATGAACCTGACCAAGGTAGTCTCTGTCCCATGGTTTCTGCAGAAACCATGCTGCAGGGAACACAAAACATTATAAGACTCAAGATATGAAGTAGTTTGATTTGAAACAATTTTTTTTCCAGAAGTTTGCTTAGAGGATTCAAAAGGGAAATCAGTCGAAAATCATCCAAACATTCATCTCTAGGTTTTTTTGGGATAGAAACTACCATGGCACATTTCCAAGAGAGAGGAAATGAGCCAGTGACCAAACACAAATTAACCCTTGCAGGGCTGCAGACTGATATATAAGTCCAAAATTCCTATACATTCTAATTCTGTCTGCAGCCTAAGGGTTACAAATACTACACAGAGGACCTGCAATAGAAGGGGCAATTAGTCTAATAAAATGACCATCGAATCCCTCATCACAATCACTCTGTCTATTGGGAATAGTTAACAGTAATTTTAAAACCTCTTTTTGTGTTATTTTATGAAAATAAAAAGTAGGTCTTCCAAGAAAAGATGGTGCAGGATTTGACACGTCATTAAACTGCTGACTACCAGGGCCTGGATATTCAAAAGGGTTGCGCCATGCGCAACAGGGTTGCGCGTGCGTAACCTCGAAAATCGCGCCATTCTGCAATATTCAGAGGGCCAGTTGGCGCCTGAAACATGCTGAGCAACAGCACAATGGAAATGAAGGGATGCGCAACCGAAGGGGTGGGTCCATGCATAAAGTGTGCAATGCGATATTTGAACACTTGCGCAAGCGCAAGAGTGGTTTCAGCCGGAGGATGCGAGTAATCGGATGAGCCAAAATAAAAGGCTCAAGGGAGCAGCGCAGAACCCTAGCAGGCCGCAAACTGGGGAGAGAGACAGAGAGACAGAGAGAGAGAGAGAGAGAGACAGGAGCAGGAAGGGCAGAGGGACAGTGGGTCCTGGAGGACAGAGAGGCCAGTGGGGGTGCCGGTGCAGTGGAAGCAGCAGTGGGGAGTGGGGTAACACAGGAACAGCAGCTGGGGGGCAGAAGCCAGGAGATGGACAGTGTCAGCTTCCACATGGAAGCTGTAATGAGATGGGTGAGACAGCATGCTGCAGGGGGACGTGGCCGCAGAGGAGCCCGTCGGCGGTATGCCCCGACAGGCGGTATCGTGCCCGCATCAGCTTCGAGCTGTACACAGACGTCGAGATTGTGGGCCGGTACCACCTGAACAGGGCAATACTGAGACGGCTCAGTGAGCTGTGCAGTGATGTGATGCAGGCACCCTCACGACGGAGTCATGCTCTGTCCGTGGAGACCAAGGTGACAGCCTGCATGTGCCTGCTCGCCACGGGCACCTTCCAGAGGCCGACAGGGGACACCACAGGCATTACACAGTCGGCCACGTCACGCATCCTCACCCAATTCCTCAGCGCACTGCTGCCTCATGCTGCGGAGTACATCCATTTCCCCAGCACCGCCGCGACAGGCGTACAGCAAACATGCAGGAGTTCCACAGGGTAGCACATATGCCTGGTGTGCTAGGGCCATAGACTGCACCCATGTGGCCATTCGCACGCCACCTGGCCCCGGCGGCCAAGCCTATCGGAACCGAAAGGGCTTTTCTAGTGTCAACTGCCAGGTGGTGTGTGATGCCACTGGGCGCATCATCAATGTCTGTGCCACACACCCTGGCGGAGCACATGATGCCTTCATATGGCACCAATCTGCACTGTGCCATCGATTCGAGAGTGGGAACATCCCCACGGGTCATCTAGTGGGTGAGTACACATGTATGGAATGCAAACTCTGTGCAAGGGTGGGAATGACACAGGTGCCATGGTAGTGGCACACAAGGATATGGGCAATATGGACCTGACCTGACACTGATCTCCACTATCTCCACACAGGTGACTGTGGATACCCACCGTCCCTGGCTGCTCACACCATACGGTGCCCTACGACCCCAGCGCCTTACGGTTTCAATAAAGGCACAGCCTAACACGGAACATCATAGAGCGGGTGTTTGGGATGCTCAAGGCACGCTTCCGATGCCTGGACACCTCCAGCGAGCCCTACAGTACAGCCCCCAAAAGGCCTGTGGGATATTCCTGGCCTGTTGCATCCTGCACAACATGGCCAAAGACCATGGGATAGCCGTACAGGTCCAAGAGGGGGACAGCGATGGGGATGCCAGTGGCGCCGTGATGTGGGTGATGAGCCGCCCCCCCTAGGACGGAGGGACCCCCGACTGACACGGCAGGCCCAGCTGCACGGGGACACCAATGCAGAAGAGCACTACGCACAACACAGGTAAGTCAGGGGACATGTGCAGGCAACACTGTCCATGCGCAAACCACAGGCACACAGGGGAACACACCGTGCATGAAGGTCAGGGGAGTTGAAGGGTCCAGGCATACCAACACACCATCAGAGAGGGGTGAGCACTCATATGGACACACACACACACCAGGCAGCATACAGGGGCAGCAGCACAGCACTGCGGAAATGACATCGCCAACACAGCACCACCAACCACCCCCACCACCTGGACTGTCCACGTACGTGTGTCAGGACCTGGGCAACCTTGCACCTTGGTGTACAGTGCAATGCAGGCATCATCATCCACACGCATCTGTGGACAGCAGTTGGGAGAGTGTGCAGGTGGTCCGTGTGTCAGCTTGGTGAGCAGAGCACCCAGCAGTGCACTGCCCACCATGACACACATTGCACACAGGGCAGCACCAGACAGGGCCTGCATTGGGAGACAGCTCAGTCAGGGAGCACTGTCCCACGGCCACCACGGATGCGTGGGTGGCCCCGCCGTGGCCTAGCAGCACTGGCAGGCTGAGCAGGGGCCACATCGGGTGGCGCTAGTGCACCACCAGGGGTCCCAGTGTGCGACCGCGACCTTGCCCGCACAGGGGTCTGCATTCCGCCAAACAAACTTGCACCAGGGGTGCTCGGGATGCCCACAGCAGAACCCAGCATCGACAGGCCTGGTGTCGCATGACGCCGGGAATGGGGAGTGGAGAGCGCACTGTGTGGGGTGTGTGGTACAGGGGCACCTGACAGTGTGGCCAATGCGTCCGCGACAGAGACCACTGCCTGGGTCAGCTTGTCAATGGCAGCGGTCATATCCGTCTCGCATAAGTGACCAGCTCGCTCGGGTCCCCGAGCACACCCCCTGCCATGCCGCTCCACGGACACAGACAGTGCCTCCACGGACCTTGCAACCCGCCCCTGCAGCTGGACCGACTCCTGCGCAGGCGGTGTCTTGGCGCAGTCAATGGGTACTGTGCCCCAATGGCATCGTGACCCCAAGGTGTGGACGGTCCTGGTACAGCACCCTTTGAGGGTGGGCGCTGCGCCAGGACCAGGTATGGGCGGATCTAAGGGCGGTGGACAAGTGCCACTGCTTGATGCTGTCCCCCAGGCCTGGTGTGCAACTGCTGCTGCCGCCCTCCAACTGCTGAGCCCCAGGTCCACCTGTTCAACCCCTGTGCTGTCAACAGTGCCAGACACCTGCTCAGCCACCGATGCTGCCCCACGGTGCTGACAGGCACAGCCTGTGACTGTGCCAGCATGCTGGTACACAGGTGTGGAGCAGGATGGCCCAGGGCACGATCTGGCCTGCCATGTGTCCGTCGTGGGACACACACCTAACACTGGCCATTGCAGGCCTGCTATCATCAATAGTGCTGCGTGCGTGGCACATGCCATAGGCACAGCATGCTGGCATACCTGCATGCCAGACTGCTGTGACACAGGCTGTGCACCCCTGCACCCGTATCACTGCCGCGGAGTTGTTGGGCCAGCCTGCATGCCGCTGCAGTGCCTGCAGGCTGCTGGGCGGAGTGGATGGTCCCTCCTCCAGGTCCAGCAGGTCTGCCTCACTGGCAGCACCACCACCACCACCGCCTCCTGCAGATGAACAGGATCTGAAACAGAAAGAAGTACATGTGAGTGCATATGAAACAGCCCCCACACAACATCACCATGTTATACCTGCAGTGATGGGCTTCCACCTGTCTGGAATCCTCCGCCTGGAACACCAGCAATGGCACTCGGCTGCATGGCGCGACCAGTGTCTCCTCAGTTGGGGTCAGCTGCAACACCACTGGTGGTCCCCACCAGTGGCAGCACGTGCCACCCTGAAGGCTGCCACCTTCTCCTTCAGCCTCCCGCGGTCAGTCCCCATCTTTTCCGCATTCCAGCACGGCGCTGGTGGCTTCCATGCAGGTTGACGGCCAGAGCTACCCTCCCATGCAGCTGCACGCTGCTGAGGGGTGCCCCTCCGCCCACCTAAAGTGGCTCATCCTCCAGGTAGGCCTGGAAGAGGGCCTCAGTCTCTGCTGTGGTGAAGTTGCCTCCTCCCTCGCCGCCGTCCACAGCCTCAGCCTGGTTCCCGTCAGTCAAGGTGATCTGTATGGGTGGAAGTGGACACCTGTCACTGTGCAGTCCACAGCATTTCCCCATGAGCATAGTTGCCGGCCGGGGGCGTAGCCCCCTCCTCTCCGCATGGCAGATACTGATGGAAAGGTGCCCTCTGCCCTTTCTATGCCCTCATCATGCTCAGCCCTCAACCTATATCATCCTCCAGCACCCCTGCCCATGAGCATTGTCCTGAGCATCACACAGCATGTAACTCACCTCTCACCTGCAACAACCAAATCTGGCCGCCACAACCCAGTGTCGCATATTTATAGTGCAACACATGCAAATGAGGTGTGGCGCAACTTTAATGACATGCTAATCGCGCCACTGCGCCTTTGAATGGCTGATCGACTGATTTGCATATGTCGGCTAACATCGTGATATTTGCGTTAGCGCACACGGAAGGTCCGGCTGGAGCCGGAGGCGATGTTTGGTGGCTGTGTGTTACACTGCATTGCGCATGCCCAGACATATTACGATGCGTCTATCGCGCTGCAGACCTGCTGAGGCGATAGGTGATTCCGCCATGGCCACCATTGTGCCAGTGGCGCTACAGCACTGGGCACTATATGGCGCTGTGGCACTTCGCGCCGATAGTCCACTGTGGCACTGGTGCTCTGTTAGAAGTCGCACAGGATGCCTATACATCCTGGCGCTGTGCGCGCCTTGCGCCATTGCCGTGACCTTGTGTATGCCCTCTGACCCTGGCGCTGTTGACATGCCATGTGTACGTCCCTGTTGCGCTGTTGACATGCCATGTAAAGTGACGGCGCTGTTCGAACAGCGCGATTGGAGCCTGTGCTGGTCTATTGCGCAACAACTCCACGTGGGGTTACAGCGCAGCGGGGCGCCATATTGCCTGCTGTAAAGTTGGTGCCATGGCTAGGAGGAGGGCGGTGTCCTGGAGCCCGCTGAAGTGGCCAACCTGGTGGCTCCTAGTGGAGCCCCACTGTGAGGCACTGTATGGTGAGCCCCCTCACCATGCCTAGGACCCATGTGTGCAGCAAGTGGCCACTGACCTGGTGGGGTCACTGGCCGGGCCGGTCTGCTGAGCAGTGCCAGCACCAGTACAGTGGACTCCGCCGAGGGAGTCGGATCCTGCTGGATCGCTGGCAACACGCGACAGGCGGGCCTGGTGCCCAGGCCGTGGAGTGTACCCATCTATGCACCTATATTCTCTGTAGGTGTGTGTGTGTGCTTGGGTGGCTGTGCATAGGTGTGTCACTGTGTGCAGCTGTGCGATGGATGGTTATGGCTGTGTGGGCAGGCACTCTCACTGGGGCAGGGCACTCTGCTTTTGAGTCACACTGATGTTTGTCTCACCATATGTCTCCCACAGGCCGGATTGTGAGGACACCCGACCGCGGTGTGGGCCATGCCAGGGCCCCCGGTGCCACAGGATGTCGTGCCACAGCAGCAGCAGCAGCAGCAGCAGCGGCAGACTGAGCTGCTGGAGGAGTGTGAGTATCATTCGTCACAGATGCTATTGCATGCTGGGGGCAAGACCACCAACCATGCTGACACAACGAAGGGAGGTCATAGTTCCACTATACGAAACACTAGTGAGTCCCACACTGGGGTACAGTGTACAGTTCGGAGACCATACCTGAGTATGGACATGGACTGGGTGGAGAGGTTCACAGGAGGGCGACATGGATGGTGCATGGATTGCATCACAAGTCCTATGCAGACAGGTTGACGGAACTGAACATGTACTCCTGGAGGGGAGGAGGTGGGATATGATGGGGACATACAAGTATTGTACAGGGGAACAGAGTGCAGGAAAACAATATTTGTAAGCGTAAAGGATGTTCCAGGTCTAGAGGGCATGGGATGCAGTTGGAGGGCTCGTTTAAGAGGTAACATGGAAGGTATTTCTTCACAGAATGGGTGGTGGACAAGTGAACACCCTGCCAGAGGATGTGGTGGGGAGCTGACTTGGTTACGGATTTATGTATGCGGGTTAGCCATGAAGGAATTCTGGAGGTCAGGTGAGGGGAACGGACTTATAGGACAACAGAGTGAACGTACAAGGCCAAATGGCCAGACTGGGTGTCCCATAGGCCCTTATCAGCCGACACTGTCTATGTATCCATGTATAGGCATGACACAGGTGACCTGCATCACAGTGCAGCATCACGACACGCCTGTGTATGCATCACAGGTGGTCCAGGCATGCACTGGGCACATAGCTGTGTAACTGGCATCGCACCACGTTGCCCATCACTTGACAGCCTAGTTTGTACTGTGATTGGCGTGGGCAGTGTGTGTGGGCGGTGGTAGCATAACTGGTGCCGCCTGTTTGTGATGGCCATGTGCATGTTCACTGTGGGTGGGTGGCATGCCATCACAGGTGCAGGACATTGGGTTATATGGGTTGCAGGTTGGGTGGTGTTCAGGGTTGTGGTCAGTCTCAGCCATTGACTGTGTTCCCATTTTCCTAGGCCTTGGGGTGCTGAGACACATGCAACAGGATCTCAGATGCGCTGACCCAGGTCGGACTTGACAACGGGAGCTCCTGCAGGCCATGCTGCGCCAGGGTGAACAGCGGGAGGCGGCACAGAAGGGACGCCAGCAGGGGAAGACCAGGGACCAGCTGGGCCATAGCCCACATTCCGTTCCCAATTCTCCCATCCTTTCACCCTGCCTTCCCTCTCCAAGTTTTTATTCCTCCCCTTGAACACCCCTGCCTTTTACCCGTCCCCCCCACCATGTACATAGTTTCAGCTGTTATTGTTTATCTGTTGTTTTTGAAATATACATTTCTATTTTGATACAACTGCTGTGTTTGTGTCTGCTTTGCAACTGGCTACGGGTGCTCCATTGCAGGGGTGTACATGCCATCTGGGCTGCTATGGTCCTGGGTATATATGTGTGTGTGTGTGTGTGTGTGTCCATGGGGAGGTATCACCAGCATAGCATTGACTTTCTGTTGCTCTTGCCATCTGCTGCCACCCACTGCTGGGTGCACAGGGTGGGTCTGGCTGGTATGCTTCTCTGCAGCATGGGGTTGACGTGTGGCACGGGGGGTGCATGGTGTTTCCTGCAGTGCCTGTCACTGCACATGAGCGGTGTCTTGGGGCACGGGCACGCTGGCGCCAGCGCATGGGGGACTGATGTGCACTGTGGTTGTCAACCCCGTGTGTGGCACCTCTGCCTGCCAGTGGTTGTGCTGGGGTGTCATGGCTCTGCTATGCTTTAGTTGGCTTGTCCCCATGGGCATGTGGATCATCCGCCCCACCCCCAGTGATGCTGTGCTTGGGGTGTGCCAGTGTGGTGTGGGTTCTGCAGTGAGTTCCTGTGCCCATGTGTGGCATGGCTGGCGGTGGGCCCCAGCCTGCCTCCCTGGATGTGCAGTTCCATTGCTCTGGGGGGGTGTGCTTGCGCTATGGCAGCTCTGCAATGCTCAGCTGAGCTTCCATGGTTGCGCCATAGCGCAGCATTTTGGCTCAGCTTCTCCTTCCTGGTTGCGCGATGGCGCAGTATGTGCGATATTGAGACGTTGGTTGCTTGCGCAATTTGCTCTGCTCCATGTTTGAATATCGCACCTGTTGCGCATTTGCGCAACTGGTTTGCGCTTGCTCCTACTGTTGCGCCAGTTTTCAGCGCAGTTTGAATATCCAGGCCCAGATCTATAACAAGCTAAGTCAGAAAATTTAGAACCAAATAAATTAAATATTTCAATATAATTGGTTACAATCCCATTTGAAGTAATTCATTGCTGAATAGAACATTTTTATTTTGGCTCGCGCGTGAGTACCAGCCAACATATTGCAGTAGTAGCAGATTTGGAGGTGCTGTCACTGTGGGCGAATGCAGGGCACGCATCAGTATGTACGTCCCTCATTTCCCAATAAGGCAGCATACAGGCACCACACCAGCAACAAGTAATAAGGCCAGCACATCTGAGAAAAGGTCCACTGCAATGAGAGCCAAGCTTGTCATGCAGCGGCACCACCAGAACACACCTCCTGACATGCCCTTGCTGGTGAAGCAGTCCAATAAACATGGCGGCAGTGACTGCTGCTGCCACCAGCCACAATGCCAACTTTGGGGGTGCCCAATCCCCCTGTCGGCATGCCCCGACCCTGTTCATGTGCTGACGGGGGAGCCCACTCCCTGTTGGCATAATGGCCCCACGCCCATTGCAATTCTGTCCCGAGGGGGTGCCCAATCCCCCTCGGCATCATGCTCCACCCCCAACAGTCTTTCTTTGCCATTGGGAGGTCCAATCCCCATTGGCTTCAGTCCCCCAGTTCCTGCTTCAATCTGCCAATGGGGAGCCCACTCTCATCGGCATAATGCCCCCAGTTTTTGTGTGTGTGCCAAGGGGTGCCCAACCCCCTTAGCTCTTTGCCCCCAACTACTCCATATGTGCCAATGGGGGTGCCCAATCCCCATTGGCTACAGCCCTCAAAACAGTTAGGTGGCACGCTGGGAGCCCACCCCAGTAAAAAAAAAATGTCCCACCATGTTTTTTTTTTTTTTAAAACCTGCAAACCAGAAAATGGTCCCTTGTCGAGACCGTGGCCTTCCCCCAACCAGCGCCCACCATCTACGTACCCTGTCTCCCCACACACCCCCTCAACCTATACTGACCTCTGGAGTCTGACTCGACGATCTTCGGTGGACCGGGAACATGTCTGCTCTCTTCAAAGCCCACCATGAACTGAAGAAATGCTGGTAAGCCGTATAATGGCATAAATAGGGTTTTTTCAACTTTGGTGCATATCTCGGGCATTTTTGGGAATTTTGGCACCAAATTTTCAATACAGGGTTATTGGGACCCCTCCTCATGAATTCAGTCACTGTCATGGCGTTATTCGGTCCTGAAAAGTGATTTTGCTGGCACTGCACAGAATCACTTTTTGGGACCAATTAACAAAATGACAGTGCCACTGTTCATGAGAAGGAGGCTCTCAAAAAGCCTATGTTGCAAATTTGGTGAAAAAAATCCCCAAAATGGCTGTTTTATGAGCGAGCATTGCGCACTTTCCATGCACTCTTGTAACTTCATGAATTTATAATATTTTCACTCCAGATTTTCAAAATTGGCATTTTACCACACCTCCTTATGAACAGTACAGCTGTCATTTTACATCCTGGCTGAAATGTGTTTTTGCATGTCCAGCGCAGAATAGCACGGTCGCTGTGCGAAATCAGTTTTCGGGACAGTTTGAGAAAATGATGGTGATACTTTCCATGAGCAGAGGTCCTAAAATGCCTATGTTGAAAATTTGGTGATGGCAGTTCATAAAATGACTGTGTTACAAGCGTGCATTGTGCAGTTTCCATGCACCCTTGTAACTCTGCAAATTTGCAATATTTTCATGCCAGATTTTCAACACTGGCAATTTTTCACACCTCCTTATGAACAGTACAGCTGACATTTTTCACATCCTGACCAAAATGTGTTTTCACACCTGTGGCGTACAATGGCATGGCCACTGTGGAAAATCAGCTTTTAGGACAGATTAACAAAATCACAGTGCCACTGTTCATGAGGGGAGGTCCCAAAATGCCTATATTGAAAATGTGGTTAAAAAAATCCCAGGAATAATTGGGTTATGTTCCTGCGTTGCGTTTCTATGCATGCTCATGACTTCACCAATTTTTCATTTTTCCACTCCAGATTTTCAGCGTTGCCATTTTCTTACACCTCCTCATGAACAATACAGTTGTCATTTTTCACATCCTGCCCAAAATGTGTTTCTGTACCTGTGGTGCCAAATGGCACAAGTCACTGTACAAAATCACCGTTCGGCTAACAAACTGATAGTGCCGCTTTTCATGAGGTGGGGTCACAAAAAGCCCATGTTGAGAATCTGGAGTGAAAATACCAACACACGCCTGCGGCATTAGGGTTTCCAGCTGTAATACCCCACCCTGTAGAGACTGACAGGCATCAGGGGTGTGACTTGGGATCATCAGCTGTAATGGTCCCGCCATTCCGCCCCCAACCCCACCCTGCAGCCAGTGACAGGCATTGAGGTGTGCCTTGGAGTGTTTGGTCCCAAAGTTCACCCCATTCTTATTCATTTTATTTACTGAAATGTTTCACCAGGAGGGCACACTGAACAACAAGTTGCTCGTCTCACGGCGTGACCTGGGGGGAGGAGTTACATAGGATTGTGAAGGATGATCAGTTACAATAGTATGTGGGTAGTACAAGCAATACAGCATTGTAAGATTGTGCAACAGTTGGAATGCAAGGTATTTAAGCAATAAACCATGACAGGGTGTGGGTGATGCTGGGTTTACCCACGTCTGGCGTGGTTCGGTCATGAGGCCACTTTTAATCACTTTTGTTATATTTGTCATTCCACCAAAAAAAAAATAGTTCCCTGTTTATGATAATGCAACCATATAGAGAAGTGTTGTTTTGTTTGGGTGTTTTTTTCTTTTGCCATTAAAGAGAGGACTGCAGTTGTGGGTTAATTTATTATTATTTTTTTGTTGTTGTTTACAGAGACAGCATGGGACAGATAAGTGACTGTTACTGCTGGAAGCGGTAACAGGTGCCACTGGAGACTGTGTGTTCCAGATTCAACTGTTCAGAAAGGAGACTGCAACTGTGTGCCTCGGGGGAATTGTTTTTCTGCTTCTTTTTTTTTTCCATTTATGTTTTCTTTTTTTTTTATTTAAAGTTAAAGTATTCGCAAGGTGGCAGCAGGAGTTCAGGTACACAACAGACTGGGAATGAAGCGGGAATGGAGTGACAGACAGGGGGACTGGCGTGAGTGGGAGTGGAGTGAGAGATCGGGAGTGTAGTGGTGATAGAGATACAGAGGAGATGCAGGTACAATAAAAATTACATTCCTGCTGCATTGAAAAATTGCTCTGTAGCTGTTCTCCGCTGCTCAGATGTGGTAACAAAAAGTATGCAGTGTTTGTGAGGGTTCCGAATAACAACAGCTGCATGTTTCAGTTGAGCTGGTTGGGTCAGGGTAAAAAAAGTATGCTGTGTTGTTGGAGGTTCTGAGCGGCAACGGCCGCAAGTTTCTGTTGAGTGAACTGTGTTGGGCTGGCTGCGAGCGGCAAGAGGGCTAAGTGTGGAACAGCCGTGAGTTAGAAAAAGCACACATAACGTTCAAGATGGCAGTTTCTCACCCCTAACATTTGGTGTCAGATTGATTTTAGAAAGAAGGCTGACTGGCACCTTTTGCATTGGTAATGCTGAATTTTACAATGCTTCAAAGGTGCCAGTCAAACAATCTGGTGTCTTGTTTTTAATACCCCATTGTATAATGTACAATGAACAGTAGTGGAACATTGGGTAAATTACAATACATGTCCAAAATCATACAAAAGAACATATGAATGTACAAAACAGTAAATATTGCGATATAACCATTTATAGTGCATGAGTGTACCAGAAGCAGGCTCGAGGTAGTACGCAAGTGTTGATGGAGTAAAAAGGATGGGGTTAGGTTGTTCACACTGGTGACCCAGAAGGGCAGGTGGAGAAGAGAGGGGGGAGAAGCAAGAACTGAATATAAGGAGAAGGGGTAGCCATTTCCTGATTCCCCCTTCAGGATGTTGAGAACCCTGTCGAGGAGGGGGGCATGGTAGGAAGGCAGAAACTGGGAATAGGTATTAAATTGGGTTAAAGCAGGAACAGCTGAGGGAAAGGTAATTGTGTAGGGCAGAGGTAAGGGAGTAGTTGGAGGAGGAATGTTGTATTTCGGGGGAAGGGAATTCCAGATTTTAGGGAAATGATGGGTGAAACCAGTCTGACCAATGAGGGTGGAGCAGCAAGGACCCGTCAAGGTGAGGGGCCATTTGATCTGAGAGAGTGGGTGGGGAGGTGGAGTGAGAGAGGATGAGAGATAGAGGGGAGCCCTCAACAGAATTTGGAGGTTAGTTTGGCACAGTGAGAGATGCGTCTGTGAGATAGTGGAAGTAAGGTTAGAGAGTGATAGAATTCACAGTGGTGGGAGTGGGAAGGGGAGTTGATAGCAAAGCGGCAGAAGGAGTTACAAAGAGTGTCCAATTTGGTCAGGGAAGATTTGGAAGCAGCATCATAGACTATGTCACAGTAGTCAAAGATGGAGAGTATCATCTTCTGGACAATTTCGCACTTCGCAGTCAGTGGGATACAACTATGATTCCTGTACAGAGCACCAAGCTTGGGGCGCAGTTTCTTCAGGATATCATTGATATGCACAGAGAAGTTGAGGTTCTGGTCCAGCCAAACTCCCAGATATCTAAATGAGGAGGTGTCTTCCAAGATGGTCCCATCAAGGGTGTGGAAGGTGCGTAGGGCCAGGAGCCTAGAGAGTCTCTGCCTGGTGCCAAAGGTCATTGAGACTGTCTTCTTGGTGTTTAGAAAAAGCTGGTGAGAAGCAAACCAGAGCTGAACTTGGTTGAAGTCATGCTGTAAGCTGGTTTACATAGCAGCAGGGTTTTTGCCAGAACTATACAAAACAGTATTGTCAGCATACATGTGGATAGAAGAGGATGAGCAGGCTGTGGGAAGATCATTAAGGAAAATGGAGAAGAGTAGGTGACCAAGCACTGAGCCCTGAGGAACACCAGTGTTGATGGGTAGTGGAGGGGGGGTGGAATCAATGATTCTCACTGACTGGGTCCTGCCAAAGAGGTAGGATTTAAACCAGTTGGTGGCTGACGGAGCAAGGCCAGCTGAGAAGAGTGAATTAAGAAGCAGGGGATGGGAAACAGTGTCGAAAGATTTGGCTAGGTCAACAAAGATGGACGAGGTGATCAGGCCGTCATACATCCCTGACAGGATGGAGTCAGTAAGCCTGAGGAGGGAGGTAGTTGTTGAGTGGTTCTTCTGAAAACCAGATTGGAAGGGGTGAAGAAGGAAGAATCAGAAAGGAAGGGTGACAGTTGAGAGAGAACTAAATGTTCTTGAAGTTTGGCAAGGGTAGGAAGGAGGGAAAGGGGGCGATAGTTGCCAGGAGTGGATGTGTCACCACCCTTGGGGAGAGGAAGGACTACAGCATGTTTCCAGGATGAGGTTACTTGAGCAGAAATAAAGGACATGTTAAGGATTAGGGAGATAGGATAAGCAATTGCATGAGCAGAAAGGTAAAGAAGTTTAGGATTGAGCTCATCTGGTGAGGAGCTTTTAGAGGGGTTGAGGGATAGGAGAGCATTAAGAGCTTTGTCAGGGGAGATAGTAGAAAAGGAAAAGGGGGAAGGGGTAGCCACTGGCTGAAAGCGAAGGCACAAGAAGTTAGTGAGTGGCAATGGGGAGAGGGAATTTAGAAGAGACGTGGCGCACGAGGTGTAGTGAGCAGTAAATTCATTAGCCACGGAGCCAGGGTCGGAAACTAGGGAGTTATTTATTTTCAGAATGGAAGGGGGCGAGAATAGGGCATGAACTACCCTCCAGAACTGAGATGGAGACTTAATGTTAGTTAGGAAAGAGGAGCTGAAATAATCAGACTTGGCCAGTATAGTAGCTTTAGTACATGAATTGCGTAGCATTCTGTACTTGACGTACTCATTTGGATGGTTAATAGATTTGTGTTTTTCCCAGGCCTGATCATGCTCCCTGAAGCAAGCCAGTAGTTTGGGGGTGGTCCAAGGGAGGTGAATCCCATGGACTCTGGTCTGTCCGAAAGGAGCAAAGGCATTCCAGGTGGCAATGAATTTATTCTCAAAATAGTCAAGTGCTTGGTTGACAGAAATGGCAGTGGAGAGGGAGGCCCAGTCAGTGGAAGCGAGTGCAAAGCTGATTGCAGTAAGGTCTAAGGATTTCAAGGACCAGAGCTGTATGATTTTAGGGGGAGTTTTGGGGTGATGAACCTTACGTACAGTGAAAATGGGGTGTCACTAAGGGCATTCTCCTATACTGCACCTACCTAAGCGTATTTCCTTATGGAATGGGGTAAGTATAAGGCCCACTCACAATCCCGGTCATTCATTGGATCTGGTCTTCCTACTGGGGATGGAGATCACTGATCTGGTGGTGGAACCGGTCAATTGGTCGGACTATCATATTATAAGGTTCAGATTCGAGGCACCCCCCAATAGACCTGCTCCTATGGAGATGGTTCGGTACCGCCCTTTAAGGGGTTTGGCTCCAGATGGTCTTATGGCAGTGCTGAACCTGTCAGGTGTGGTGAGTGTATGCAGGGAGCCGGGGGAACTGTTACTAGCTTATAATAAGATAATGACAAGGGCCCTTGACTCCCTAGCTCCTGTCTGTGTTCACCCCCTCACTCTTCACCCGAAGTCTCCTTGGTTTGATGGGACTTTGAAGGAGTTGAGGCGAGTAGGGTGAAGGTTGGAGCGGTGCTGGTGGAAATCTATCCTGGTGGATGATAAACTTAGATTGGTAGTCCATTATAAAGACTATCAATTGGCAGTCTTCTGTAAGAAGGCAGAATTCCTGTCCAAGGAGATTGCTGCGGTGAGGAATCGACCAGCTCAACTCTTCCGAATTGTTGACCGATTGTTTATTCCAACTTGTCTGAAGCCACGGGTAGTGTTTTCACAGGACAAGTGTGATGAATTTGCTCGGTTCTTTGCTGATAAGATTGTCATCATCAGGTTAGAGATCCATTCACTGCCCTCAGATGGGTATTGTAGAGACTGGCAAGAGGTTACAAGCACCCAGTCTGCCTGTTCCAACTTCAGTTGGTTAGAGATTATAGACATTGTGTGTGTCATCCAGGGTATGCATTCAGCCTCCTGTAGTTTGGATCTGGGCCCAACGTGACTACTAGTGGAGTGCTTTGAAGTTATCGGCCCGGTCCTTGCTGAGATAGTCCAGTTTTCACTGGAGACAAGAGTATTTCTGACCCCCCGAAGAAGGAAGTAGTGATACCTCCCCTAAGGAAATCTTTCCTCAACCCAGACTGTCTAGCAAACTATAGACCTGTCTCTAACTTGCCCTTCATGGCCAAGGTTATCAAGAAGGTGGTTGTGGTGCAGCTGGATGACCATTTAACATCTCACGATGTCTATGATCCTCTCCAATCCACATTTAGGAAGAGGCACAGTACTGAGACTACCCTTGTTCAGGTACTTAATAATCTCCTGATAGCGAGGGATCAGAGGAGCCATTCCATCTTGGTTCTCCTTGATCTCTCTGCTGCATTTGACACTGTGGACCATGGGTTGTTGTTGGAGCACCTGCGGATTCTCTGTGGACTGTCTAGCACTGTTCTCAGGTGGTTTCAATCATTCCTCATTGGCAGGTCTCAGAGAGTGGTGTTGGGGGTTTATTCCTTGACCCCTATCCCCTTGTCATCTGGGGTCCCGCGGGGCTCGGTACTGTCCCCATGTTGTTTGCAGTGTATATGCTGCCATTGGGAGACATTATAAAGTGGTATGGACTGAGTTTTCACTGCTATGCAGATGACACTCAGCTCTACATGTCCTTTGTACCCGAGCAGAGTGGGGCGGTCTTGGTTTTTAACAGCTGCATCTCTGAGATCCAGGGTTGGATGAGTGCCAATTGGCTGAAGTTGAACTCGGGCAAGACTGAAGTGTTGATTCTAGATCCAGGTCACTCAGGCATGAGGCTGCTGGCTGGTCAACCTTCCGGACTGCGGCTTGGGGGGAATCAGCTGCTTACCTCAGACCGAGCGTAAAATCTGGGTGTTGTGTTTGATAGTGGCCTGACACTAAAATCTCAGGTGTCTGCTGTTGTTAAGACCTCTTTCTACCATCTGAGGAACATCACCCAGATTAAGCACCTGGTCCAGCCTGGTGATTTCCCTACGTTGGTCTATGCCTTTGTAACCACATGCCATGATTACTGCAATGCTCTATACCTAGGGATACCGGGGGTTGATATCCACTGATTGCAGCTAGTGCAGAATGCGGCGACCAGGTTGTTGTCTGGCTTATCAAGATCTTGCCATGTCACTCCTTTGCTCTGTGATACGCACTGGCTGCCTGTTCATTGGCGGATCACCTTCAAGGTTGGGTTACTGACTTACAAAGCCCTACACGGTCATGGACTGCACTACCTACAAGATTTTCTTTACCCCTACCACCCCCTCCACTCACTCTGTTCTTCCAACGAGGGATTGCTAGAGGTTTTCAGGGTTTGATTAAAGACCTCTGGGGCCCGCTCTTTTGCTTTTGAGGCCCCTACACTGTGGAATTCTCTACCTCATCAGATTAGAGCATGCCTGACCATCTAGAGCTTTAAAACTGCTCTAAAAATCCATTTGTTTTGTCTGGCATTTCCTTATTCCAGAAACCTGTAGTTTCTGCCATTAGTTATTTATAACTATGTTTTATATTCTAATTTTACATTTTTATTGATGTTTTTATGGATTTGTTTCTTGATGTACAGCGCTTTGGTCATTTTGGAACTGCGCTTAAAAATAAAGTTGATTTGATTTCTTTAAAAAAACATACTGAATTAACAGCTTGTTTCATGATGTGTCCTGGGGAAAGGGGATGTACAGGGTGCAGTAGTACGTTACATCAGTTATGTTGCAATTATATAGTAATAATTATAAAAAGTAAAAATTATGCAATAAACAAGTGGAAGGTTGTTCTGGGAATCCACCACTCTTTCTGTGAAGAAGTACTTCCTCACATCTCTCTCTGGAATCTACCCCCTCCAACTTCATAGCATAGCCCCTTGTTCTTGAGCATCTTTTCTTCTGAAAAATACTTCCCTATGGACCTTATTTAACCCTAAGAGATATTTAAAGATCTCTGTCATATTCCCCCTCTCCCTCCTCTTTTCCACGGTGCACATATTGTGGTCCTTTAGTCTCTAATCATTGTGCTTTTGAGACAAACCCTGCACCATTTTAGTTGCCCTCCTCTGGACTGTCCCCACTCTGTCTATGACCTTCTGTAGATGTGGTCTCCAGAACTAGACATAGTACTGTAGGTGGGGTTTTACAAGTGATCTATACAAAGACAACACCACCTCCCCTCTTTCTGCTGGTGATACTCCTCCCTATGCACCCCAGCATCCCACTAGACCTCCCTACTGCCTTGTTGCACTGCCTGGCCACCTTTAGGTCATCTAATATGATAAACCCCAAGTCTCTTTCCTGCTTGGTGGTTGTCACTACTACTCCACCCATTTGGAACTCCACTCCTAGGTTTTTATACCATAAGTGCATTACTTTTGTACTTTTTGTTGCATTGAAACTCGGCTGCAATACTCTTGACCACTCCTCTAGTTTTCGCAAGGTCTCTGCTCATCCTTTCCATATCCCCTGGAATGTCCACCCTATTGCAGATTTTGGTGTCATCTGCAAAGAGGCAGACCTTCCCCTCTAGCTCCTCTGCAATGTCACTTATAAAAATATTAAAGAGGATCAGTCCCATCACTAATCCCTGAGCAACTCTGCTGGTCACCCTCACTTTCTCAGGGTGAACTCTATTTACCGCCACCCTCTGTTGCCTATGCCTTACATAATTTCTTATCCAGTTTACCTCCTTTGGACCCACTACTAAACTACCCAGCTTGCTTACTAGTCTCCTATGTGCAATGGTGTCGAAAGCCCTACTGAAATCTGGGTAGGCCACATCCACCACTCCACCTTGATCTAAATCCTTTGTCACCCAGTCAAAGAAATCTATTTGTTAGACATGACCTCTGCTCTGTGAAGCCATGCTGCCTTGGGTCTTGTAACCTACTGGATTCAAGATATTCTACGATCTTTTCCTTCAGCAGTGATTCCATTAACTTTCCCACCACCAATGTCAGGCTAACTGGCCTATAATTGCCAGCCCCCTCCATGCTACCACTTTTGTGTACTGGGACTACCTCCACCCTCCTCCAGTCCACTGGAACCACTCCTGTTTCCCGTGAGCTGTTAAACTGAACTGTCAAAGGTGCGGTCAGTACTACCTGAGCTTCCTAAATACCTTTGGATGCAACCCATCTGGTCTCATTACTTTGTCTACCTTCAGATTATCATGTACCTTCAGGACTCTTGCCTCCAACAAAGGGCTAGTGTCAACCCCCCTCCCGCAAAAGCTTCTGTTACTTTTCTGTGGCCCTTCCCTTTCTCCTTCCTCTGTGAGCCCTGAACAAAAGTATTTGTTCAGAATGTCTGCTTTTTCCTGGCCCCTTCTGCACAGTCCCCCCCTTCCCTTTTTAACCTTACAATCTCACCCTTGGTCTTCCTCTCTTCACGTACCCCTAAAAAATGTCTTGTTTCCTTTTGTTTTCTCCTGGGCTATTCTCCCTTAAGTTTGTGCCTTTGTGCTCCTTAACGCTTTCCCTGCTTCCCTCTGTTTCCCTGATATGCCTTCATATTCTTTTCCCTCTGCATTGCCTTATACCTTCTGAGTGTTACCCTTTTAGCCTTTATTTTTTTTATTTATTTTATTTTAAATTTGTTAACCAGGCTGGGACACTGGACAAGAGAGACCCTTCTCAGGATCAACCCGGACAAAAACACAATATTACAAAACAGAAAAACAAGCAATCAATAAATAATACAACACACAATGACAAAAATTGTGAAACAAGTACAAACATTCAAGAATAAAAAATAAGATTTAAAATGTACTTTAAAACTAGACGCAGAAGCAGCAGAGTGTAACGTGACAGGCAAGTCATTCCACATATTTGGGGCTGAAATAGTAAAGGATCAAGAGCTATATTTATTCTCATGTGGACGAGCTTCCAAAGTAACACCCCTTGTGGATCTTAAGTTAGCAGAGGAGTCGCGAATGGTTAATAAATCCGAAAGAGGGAAAGCACAACCAGAATAAACTGACTGATAAACCAAACAACCCAAAGAGTAAGTAAATTTAAGCCTCGGGAACAACAACCAATAGAAGAGTACAATATCCAGTGATGCGTTTTCAACAGAACTGCAAGGAAAATTGACAAATATTGTAGAATGCAACAGAATATGATTTTCCCTGGAGCCTAAATTATAATATAAAGATGAAACCTAGTCAATATGAGGCAGTAAGGTACCCATGGCAATAAATCAGTGAGTTTCATAGGAAAAATATTGTTTAAACTTTGCACAGTATTCCAACTTTCTGATTAATTTCTCTGCTAACAGCCTTTACCTGGGGATAGAAGATTATACTGGGGTCAAGTAGGACCCCAATATATTTAAATTCATTGACCAGATCAATAAGAAGCCAAGTACCATCATGGATTGTCAAATCTGGATTATCCCTCTGCAGTTACGTACTACCAAATAACATTGACTTAGTTTCTTTACATTCATAGTCATAAAATTTGTTAACAACCAATCACACAAAAGCTGAAATTCAAGTTCTAAAACAGAACTAACCTGAGAAACTGATGGGGCCTGATAAAACAAAATAAGATTGTCAGATTGTCAGCATGTAAAAGACACTCACAATAACTAAAGACTGAGGGCAGTTGATTTATAAATAAAGAAAATAGCTGGGGTCCAAGTATGGATCCCTATGGTACACCACATACTAATGAACACTGATTAGAAAACACAGAATCAATAGAAACATGTCCTATTTGTCAGATAATCCCTCATCCAGTTTACAGCATCCTCAGAATTGCCCAGTTGCCACAACTTAATACAAAGCAAAGGGTGATCAATTAGGAGGCAGTATAGCACAGTGGTTTAAGGCTCTGAGCAGCAAACGTGGAGACTTGGGTTTGAATCCCACAGCCCTCACTTGCATACTGTGTGCCACTGAGCAAGTCACTTAACTTCCTTGTGCTCCCAGGTTGTACCTGTAAACAAGCATTCAGCTTAGTGTGTCTCTCCTGGTTAAAAAAAAATAATAAATAAAATCAAATGCCCTGGTTAGGTCCACGAACACCACCCCAGCCAAAACACCATTATAAAACCCCTGTAGGACAGTGTTTGTGAATTTAATCAGGGCAGTCCCAGTCCTCTGACCTCATTGAAAACCATGTTGTTGAACACAAAAAATATTGTATGATTCTAAGAAGTTAGTAAGTTGATTAGCACCTAACTTTTCCAAAATCTTGCTCAAAGGATTCAAAATAGAAATCAGTTGAAAATCTTTGGCACATACAGTATTTTCCTTTTTTGGATTGGGACCACCTTCGCACATTTCCAGGCAGATGGAAAAACACCCGAAGTCAAACATAAATTATAAATGGAACAAAGAGGACCAGCATGAAAGGAGCAGCCAACTTAATAAATCTCCCATCCAAACCTTTACTTTTTCAGTCACCTCTTTCGAGAACAACAGTGGTCTCTTTTTCCTCTTGCTTTTACTCATTTGTTTAATGCAGTTTTGTTGCGTTTACTATGCTCCCTTTTATCTTTGCCCACTGTTCCTCCAACCCACCCAGGCCATCTCCCTTGCCTTGTCATCCCTGAGGCACTCGTCCAGTTTTATAAAATATGCCGCCCTGAAGTCCAGGACCCTCACTCTTGTGTGGTTTGATTTGGCACGGGGTCATAATGCCATGGAAATAATATCGTGGCACACAATGCCACAGGCAAAATGACGTGTGCTGAAATAAGGTAGGAAAAAACACTGACCACAACAGAAACAGCGCACACCATTGAAATGAATGTCACTGTTTGTTTTTTTTTGCAGGGGGAGGCATGAGGAGCTTTGCCCCCCCCACACTCCCAGACTAAAAATAATGAACTCTGAGGGGGTGTGGACTTTGGGGATGGGGCAAAACTCTGCAGGGGAGAAAATTCATTTTTAAATAAAAAAAAAAAGGAGCAACACCACGAGACCTGGGGAGCCTGAACTGCAGCCCCAGGTTCCTAGTGCTGCTGGGTGCTGGTGCCTTAGCCACTCCACCACCGGAGCAGCTCAGCCAGGCACCACACTGGCAGCCACTTCATCACGCCTCCATCTGAGCGCGCAGTGACAGGGGTCGCAGTTATGCCCAAATGCTGTAAAACCCCTGTCATTGTACAAGGTTTAGCACTATCTGCAGTGCAGTTATTGCTGCGCTATTCAGGTAGTGCTATAACGATCTGGTGCTGCCCAAATCCATAACCATCCTTATATTGAACCATACTGTATGGTGATCACTGATCCCCAAATGGCTTCCCACCTTGACATCTGCAACACTGTCCCTGTTAGAAAGTACCAGGGCCAGTTTTACCCCATCATGAGGGGGTTCACTGACTAGTTGCCTGAGAAACACCCCCTGCAGGGAGTTCAGGATGTCCCTGATTCCAGCTGAAGCCACTGCTGGGAAGCTCCAGTCTACATCTGGCAGGTAAGTTCCCCATCAGCAGCACATCCCCCTTTTCTGCCATCTTGCCAGTGGCTTCCACCAGTAGCTTATTTAAGCAATAAGGCATGACGGGGCATTGGTGGTACTAGGTTTGCCCCATGGTCAGGGGTGTAATAAAGCACAAGGCAAACCCTTCAGTCCACTGACTGTGGGGTAAACCTAGTATTACCAATGTCCCTGGAGTGCCTTATTGATTATATAAAATGGGCCCATAGGAAAATAATAAAAATAATAAAAAAAAACTAAAAGTTTTCAGAGCCACAAAAATTATAACAACATGTTGCTAAATAATGTAAAATAGTCCATCCACAGATGTTTTTCACCTGTCAGTCATCTGTCTTTCTTCACATTCAATACATTGTGTGATTGTTTACCATGAAATAGAAGAATTCAAAGCTTTGATATTCCAGTAGTAAAATGCACCCCCCAACACACACAAAGAATGATAACATGTAATACATGAATTCAAAATTCTTCAGAGTTCCATTGTCATACACACACAGACACACACACACACAGATGCCTCATGTGGAGCCAAAACCTCAATTTTATCTGTTGCTAGGTAAGAAACAGGGAGTTCTCAGGCAGATTGGTAGGGATAGGAGGGGGTTATTTCATGGTCAATCAAAGAAACAAAAGTAATGGAAAATCTGAATAGTATTTGATTTTTTTAAATTTCTGTATTTGTGTAGGAAGGGGCTCTTGAGGGGAAAATAATATTACATTATTTACTTACTTTATTTAATTTAATGGATTTTGATTTGTAGAGCCTAGTTGAAGTTTTATATATATATGAGTAAAGGTTGCTGCCATGTTTGTGATGGAAATTAGGAAGTAAGTGGTTTATGAATTCTTTGAGTTGCCCTGGTTGGCAGGGACTTGTTTTTAGCCATTGATGGGATAGAACCAAGTCTCAGTTAATCTGGACACAGGGATGTCCTTGCCCATGCTATATCTAATTATTCCCTCTGCACTGGAGGTCTGTAGATCACTCCAGTGCAAATAGTGGCTGCATTCCCCATCTCCAGGATGACCCACAATATCTCTGCCTCCCCCTGTATTCCTTTTATTTCAAAGGCAAAGGGAAGAAGGCTCTCGGGGTCTGAAATAAGAAGGTAATGAGAATGAGAAAGAATGCAGGTGTAGTATCACAACACAGCAAAAGAGGATCTGGAGCTAGTTGGAGGGGGTCTGTCTTAAATGCCAAGAGTCTGGGAAATAAAATCAGTGAGCTCTGGTATTGGTGGCAGACACTGAAGTGGACCTCATAGTCATCATAAACTTCAGCCACAGAGAATAAGAACTGGGACTTGTCAGTCCCAGGTTACTGTTTGTTTAGACAGAATGGAGGGAAAGGCAAATGGGGTCATAGCCCTATATTTCGGGGAGGGCATAGAGGCCATGGAAGATTGACACATAAGGGGAGGAAAAGGGGGAAACAGAGTCACTGTGGGTTCACCTCACAGTACCCTCAAGCAAGAACATATACATGGTGGTGATCTATAGACCACCAGAACAAGGGGAAAATAGAGATAGGGAGCTCAGGGAAGAGCTGGCAAGAGAAGTGAAAAAGGGCGAAGTGGTGGTGATGGATGACCTGAACTGCTGGATATTGACTGTGGTATTCCAGTGACCAGGTACACCAGAAGTCAGGCCTTCTTGTATATATTGCAAGACCACCTGCTGATGCATCTGGTTAAGGAACCCAGTAGACAGATGGCCATTCTTGATGTGGTACTCACCAACTCATTGATCGTGGGGGGAGTGAGGGTAAGGGTAGTTAGTGGGTCAAGCTACCATAACTCCATTTGGTTCAGGCTGATCCTTGGGATCAGAATGCCCTTATCAAAAACTGAAGTCCTAGATTTCAGTGAGCAAACTTTAACTGGATGTGGGAGCTGGTCTGAGACAAATTGACCTGGGTGGACAGCATCGGAGGTGTATAGAAAAGATGGGGGCAATTAAGGAGACCATTCTTGAGGCAACAAAATCATGCATGAGAGTTATTACAAAATGAAACAGGTACAAGAGACAAATATGGTTCTCAGAAAGGGTTAGAGAAGCAGTGAGGGTCAAGGAAAAGGCTTTCACCAGTACAAGGAAAAGCAGGGAAAGGAGGAATGGAGAGAGTACTAAACAAAAACTAGGGAAGCAAAGAGGATGGTTATTGAGGCAAAGACAGACACGGAACTGCATGACGTGTAGGGGGGTCAGGGGTGGGGAAAAACAACTCTTCAGACACAGTAAGGAAAAAAAGGAAGCAGGTGGAGGGTATTCGAGGAAGATGAACAAAAAGTAGTTGTCCTTTAACAATTATTTCTGTTCTGTCTTTACAATAGAAGACAGTGGGCATGTCTGAAATGAGGCAGCCAGTATTTACCAGAGAAAAGGCACAGAATGGTCTTGAAGCACTAAAGGTAGAAAAGTCCCAGGGCTGGATGGGATGCACCCAAGGGTGCTAAAGGAATTGGCTGTGGGACTGGCTGAATCCCTAGTAGGGCTATTCAATAGCTCAGTTCAGACAGGGGTAGTTCCAAAAGAATGGAGGGTAGCAGATGTAGTGCCGCTACACAAGGTGGGGGACATGGAACAACTGGGGAGTTGCAGACCTGTCAGCTTTAACTCTGTAGTGGGTCAACCGATGGAGTTACTGATCAAAAAGGACTTTGTGGACTACCTAGAGGGCAATGATCTACAAGATAGTAAACAGCATGAGTTTGTGGCAAGGAGGTAAAGTAATAGATAAGGGCTACACTGTGGATTTATCCTACTTTGATTTCAGCAAGGCTTTCAACTTGGTGCCACACAGAAGATTGCTGAAGAATCTGGTTGACCTGAGCACAGCTAGGGACATAGCTAGATGGGTAGAAAAGTGGTAGAAAGAGAGACAACAGTGGGTGGTGATAAATAGGGTCAAATATGAAGAAAGAGAGGTCACAAGTGTTGTGCTGTAGGGATCTGTCATAGATCATCTTGTCTTCAATATGTTCATCAATGTTAGTGGGGAGGGCATCTGGGGCAAGCTGTGTCTCTTCGCAGATGACATGAAGCTCTGTGGTAGGGTAGATAGTAATGTAGGGATCAAGGAGATGCAAAGGGATCTACAAAGGCTAGAGAGTGCTCTAAGGTGTGGCAGCTGAAATTCAATACCAAAGATGCAAGAAAAAAAAACAGGCTAGAGTACTTGATGGGAGGGGTTAAACTGAGCCATGCAGCATAGGAAAGGGACATGAGAATCATCATTAGTGAGTCCCTCAAACAATCAAGACAGTGTAACATTGCCTATAGTAAGGCTAATAGGATAATGGGGTGTATCAGAAGGGGCACTAACAGCAAGAAAAATTAGGTATCACTACCTCTTAGGTCACTGATAACACTGGTCCTGGAATACTGTGCTTAGTTCTGGAGTCCTCACCTAAGGCAGGAGAGGGATAGGATGGAGACAGAGCAACACAGGGTGACCAAGATAATTTAAGGCCAACAGGGCAGATCATACAAAGATCATCTCATGGTACTGAACATGTTCTCACTGGAGACCAAGTGGGAGAAGGGGATATAATAGAGACCTTCAAGTTCCTGAAGGGAATAAACATGGTGGACAGCATGGAACTATTTAAAAAGAGTACAGAGTCAGGAACCTAAGGTCGTGGGTGGAAACTGGTGGTGGGAAGGTTTAAGAGGGATGTCAGGAAGTTCTATTTTATGGAAAGGGTGGTGGAGCCATGGAACAGTATGCTGGCAGAGAGGGTGGGTGCCAAAAGGTTTCAAACATGGCTGGGATAGAGTGAAAGGTTTGATGGTTGCTCAGGTCAGGAGCAGTATGGAGGGGGTGTGAGGGGTAGACTGGATGGGATAAAACTCCATATGGACAATTGGCCCTGGGGCAGATAGGGAATTCCAGGCAGACTAGATGGTCCATTGGTCTTTTTCTGCCATCATTGCCTATATTTTTATGTTTCTATTCCTCTGTGAGCTCTTCAAATTGGGAACAGCAGCAGCACTGAGTACACTTCTGCAAAAGAGACAGAGTATGATGATGACTCTGAAGAACAGGCCTCAAGGAACCCATTGATGAGGGAGGTCAGACTAACAAACCCGAAGAATGTTCCTAGATGAAAGTTCATTAGTTTAATGGGTGACCACCAGTGATGTGTTTGTGCAAGTGTATTATATCTCTTTTTGGCTTGTCTCTTTCATCTGGTTTTCCACCCTTGCTAGAGGTGGCAGTAGAGTTCTCTAGAAGATAAAGGAAATTTGGTGGCTAAAGAGTCACATGTGAGGCAGAGCACTGGAGAAGGAGGAGGGGCAGAAGGAAGTTGTGAAACTCACTAGTCAAAGGAAGAAGGAGCTGTGAGGCTTATGTAGGGCAGGAGGGGAGAAATCTGGTGGTCCCCCATCGAACCACAGGGTAAACCTTAAAAGTTCCATAAAAAGTGCTAAGGAAGGTATACCAGTCTCCTTTGCTTAGAGCAGGCTTATTATCTATCAGCCACCCACTGAGGATTAAGAAAGACTAGAAATTAACGCAAACATGCCAGAAGATTTGGATGTTTTGTCTGGGGCAAAAACAGAAAAGACACCTTCTGCAGTTTGGAGTTTTTTCCCCCTAGAACCAAAGAATAGCATGCATGCAGTACATTGTTTGTGCAAACCAACATCTCCATTTTCAGGCTGGTTCACACTGCAGAAAGCATCACTCCCCAGCCCTGTCTGCTTTGACTCCAACTCTCTAAGCCTTCTACAGCAGCCAGACCACAGATACAGAAGTTCAGTGTTCTTTAAAGCAGCAGTGCAACGAAGAGTTGTAATTTTTTGCACCTGTGATTTTAGTTTAGTAACAAGCTGCTTGATGTCTATTTTAAGATATTCTAAGGGTTTCCTTCGGTTCTTTATTATTTTGTAATTAATTTATAATAATAATAATAAATTTTATTTCTCACAAGGGCCTTTCAACCATCAAGGCGCTTTACAAAAAGATAAAAGATCATGATAAAACTGTAAACAAACAATAAAATAATCAGAGGATCTAAATTTAATTGATGCCACCGAAGGCATGGCACTATAAATAGGTTTTCAGTGCCTATTTAAACCCCCACCCCCCACAGTTGTGCACTCCTGAAGCTGATGCAATAGAGAATTTCAGAGGGTCGGGGACTTGTGCATAAATTCACGGGCCCCTGAAGATTTCAGAGACACCCTCAAAATCTCTAGCAACTCCTCAAAAGCCGAATGCAACTGTCGCACTGGGCGGTAAGGCACAAGGAGCTCTTTTCAGAAGTCAGGGGCCCAGTCCATGTAGGGCTCATAAGTCAGTAAACTTATTTTAAAAGTGATCCGCCACCTAATCGGCAGCCAGTGCAGATCACGCAGCACAGGTGTAACATGAGAGGATCGGGAGGCTCCCATCAACAATCATGCTGACGCATTCTGCACAAGCTGCAGGTGGCGGATATCAACTCCAGGTAGCCCTAAGTACAGGGAATTGCAATAATCTAGGCATGCGGTCACAAAAACATGGACCAAAGTAGGCAGGTCTCTGGATGGAACCAGGTGCTTAATCCTGGAGATATTCCTAAAATGATGAAAGGAAGTCTTGATGACGACCGACACCTGAGCTCATAAAGTCAGCCCGTTGATGAGCATTGTCCCCGAATTTCGCACCCATTCAGAGGATAGGATCTGAGAGCCCCCCAGAAAAAATCAAGAGGGCTGATCACCCCATCACCCCTCTATCCGGTGACCCAGGTCCACTACCATCACCTCCGTCTTTCCGGAGTTCAACTTTAACCAGCTCAAATTCATCCAGTCCTGGATTTCAACAAGGCAGGAATTAAATACAGAGCCAGCTCTATCCTGGTGGGTGGCAAAAGACAGGTAGAGCTGGGTATCATCAGCATAACAGTGAAACCTCAGCCCATACCATCTTACAATGTCTCCAAGGGGCAGCATGTACACTGCAAACAACATGGGGGACAGCACTGAACCCTGAGGAACCCCACAAGGCAGAGATAATGGGTCAGAGGAAAAAATCCCAGACACCACTCTCTGACTCCTGCCAGTGAGGAAAGATGTAAACAACCTGAGGACTGTATCTGTCAGTCCACAGATGGACCCCAGATGTCCAAGCAGCACCCCATGGTCTACAGTGTCAAAGGCTGAGGAGAGATCAAGGAGCACCAAGATAGAATGGCTTCTCTGATCTCTCACCATCAGAAGATCAATGAGCACCCGAACCAGCACTATCTCAGTACTGTGCCTCTTTCAAAAAACGGATGGAGAGGTTCATAGATGTTATGGATGGTCAGGTGGTCACCCAGCTGTACCGCAACTACTTTCTCAATCACCTTCCCTATAAAGGGAAGGTTTGAGTTTGGTCTGTAGTTAGCAGAAAAATCTGGGTCCAAAGAAGTTTCTTTAGGAGGGGGGTTACCACCACCTCCTTCAGGGAGCTTGGAAACTCACCAGATTACAAGGAGCACCAGACTATCTGCATAAGGACTGGGCCGATCAAATCCCAACAACCAATAATCAAGGAGGTTGGGCCCGGATCCAAACTACAGCACATAGGATGCATACCCTGGACAATCCACATGAAATCTGCAGGCTGGGGCAAGGCAAAGGAACTCCAGGAAGTCCGAGGTGAGGTGACCAAGCACTGATCATCAGCAACCCCCATAGAGCATGTCGAAAGAATTTCCAATCTGATGTCGGCCAATTTATCCGCAAAGAATCGAGCAAGTTCAACACACTCTACTTGCAAAAAAAGGTCTTCAGAGCTGCAGACAGGCTGGGTTGCACAGCCTGTCGACAGTTTGGAAGAGCTGAGGTGGTCGGTTCTGAGTGGCAGTGATCTCCCTAGACAGGAATTCTGCCTTCTTACTGGAGATCGCTGATTGGTAGATCTGATAATGCTCAACCAATCTAAGGTGGTTGGCCTCCAGGGTGGATTTCCACTAATGCCACTCTAACCTACGTTCTACTCGCCGCAACTCCCTCAGTGACCCATCAAACCATGGGGCCTGAGGTTTGTGCAACATGTTTGTTTTCTTCATGTGACTTGCTGGGCAGTACATTAATTCATGCAAATGAATTACAGTTTTTATTGAAGTAATAAAAAACAATAAAGAACCAAAAGAAACCCTTAGAATAACTTAAAACAGACATCAAGTGACATGTTACTAAACTAAAATCACATATGACTACAAAATTATAGTTTTTTGTTGCACTGCTGCTTTAACTGAGCTATTGTGTGGGCTACCCAACCTTGCTCTACGTGCCAACAGTACCACTGAAACAAATGTACAATGAGCCAGGCTTTTGAATGGGTACTCAAATATGACCAAGGTCATTGCACTGGACATGCATTCCTTCTTTATTGCTGACTCTTGATTTGCAGGAGACGATGAACACTGTTGCTCCATGGTAACAGCTGCTGCTATGGAAACATTTTTCCTCTAAGGCTGCACCAGCTGTTTAGGAAACTGTGTCAGAAAGTGAACGGTGCCTTGCAGTCAGCAGATATAAAAAGGCACATATAACAGTCATGTGGACAAGTTGGCAGACCGAAGACTTTTGCCTCTACCCACTGGGTGTAATTTACATCCTTTGCAACATTCTGTGACACTACCAGGGACCCACAGGTCCCTCACAAATGGTTACCCACTCTATTGTGAGCTTTGAGAAAGTTCACTCTGGTTTGAAGATCTTACATAAGCTAATGAAATGGTTCACATAGTGACTTTCCCCTAATGACCTTTCACCAGCATTTTCAGATAATGGAGCTACTGTAATATTCTGAAAACATTAAAGAAAGGTTTGTGGCATGCACACATTGTGCTTTGCCAATAGACTGACTCTAGTGGTACACACGTTAATCAATAAAGACAGAAGTGCACCGTTTATTTATTTATTTACTTTGTTTACTGGGTAGGTACACTGAGCTAAGTGCCCTTTTTCAGGAATGACCTGGAGCCACATTTACAAAGCAGCTACTAGATGATACATAAAATGCAACCACGTTACAAGGATACATCATGCAATATGCAGGAATAACAACATCAGTAAATGTATTCAGTTAAAACATACACAATCCAACTGTTTTAACAAGTGTAGCACCTTTATGCAAGGTGCTGCACAAAAGATATGTAGTCACTTCAGCTACTCTGCAAAATCTTGAAACATTCTGAGTGATCTACGAAAATGAAATAAGTTACCATTATACCACCAGGCGGAACTCCATCTTTTATATGTTGCAGAGGATCCAGAAACAACAAAGCGGCACACCAGTATACCATGAACATGGATCATATTATAGGAAAACAGGGTATCACTCTCAATTCTAGGCAGTAGAATCTTAAATCTCACTTGTTACAGCCATTTTAGGAAGCCATGCGTTAAATAAGTACCAGCAACACAATCATTAGTGAAGTCATTCCATGCATTTGTCTTCTCATGAACAACTTGTAGAAGCTCTGGATGACATTTGAAGAGCTCTTGTGCCACGCATGCACAAAAGCTGTCTTTTTCTTTGGAAACATAGCCCAGTATTAACATGATGTTGGAATCTGGTCATTAGGTTTTGGCAACAATGTTGGATCCACTTTTTAAGACAAGTTTGCCACCTCATCTCCAATCCAGTATAACACTTTTCAGCCTTCTAAAGAACTACTAAGAAATCCACAGAAAGCAGTGCCGGCAGTGTAGCCTAGAGATTAGAGTAATGAGCCTGGTACATTCAGCAGACCTGGGTTTGATTCCCACAACCTCCACTTGCCTACTGTTTGACTCTGAGCAAGTTACTTAGCCACACATTGTGCTCTCGGGTCACCCCTGAAAACAGGCACTTGTGTCTAGTGGGCCTTATCCAGTTATCCAGTTACCAAAATTAAAAATATATATATCTATATCTATATCTATATCTATATCTATATCTATATCTATATCTATATCTATATGTGGGTGCTGGAAAATGAGACAGGATAAAAATAAAAATAAAGAACCAGCACACCAGACTCGAGTAATTCAGTGAGAGAGTGTTCTTACTTAAAATAAATTCATAGTACTTACAATTGTAAAGATATTCTAAGTCACAGCGAAAAATTAAAGCTCCCACACACGTCTTGCCTTGCTTCAGGGTATAACACCCCTTCCTCAGGAGGTGTGGCTAACAAATATTTCTAAGTACCTTTCCAAAAAATAGATTCATGTCCATAGGTGTGTGGGGAAGGGGGGGGCCTGTTAAAAGACATCCTCCAACCAAATTTTTAATATTTTTCTTTATTTTTATTTGGAAGTTGATTGGACTCGGCCAGGACGAGGGTTGTGTTTACTGTTACGCAAAGTGTACGCCCATACGTAGGGCCCTTGTTTTCTAGGGGCAGTCTTGAAAGAGTCTTTCTGTGTTGCACATATGTACAGCATTGGCTTTTTTGTGTATTTTTTACTTACTTTCTGTGCTTGTGTCTCAGAATGGGGTTATCTGAGTCACTGATGTCATACTGTAACCCCACCACTATGGTCCCACCTGCACTGCCCTCCAGGTGTTTTTGCCTGCCAGTCCTACTGTTGCTTCTTGTTTTTCATGTATGCACTCAGACAGTGCCCCAGATTTTGGCACTATTTCTCCAGTGTCTCATGAAACAGAGGTCAGAAGACTGGAAGAGCTAAACCTGCCTGGAGGTTTGATGAGGGTCTGTGTCAGAATGGTAGCTGGCAGATCAGCAGTGTCAGCAGGTTGAGGTCAAGCAGTGGACTCAGATCGATCACAAGCATTTGTGCAAACGCAAGTGTCAAAGCAAAAAGCACAGAGCCCAGCCCTGCCAGTGCACAAGGAGTTAAACTCTGGAGAGGGTTACAGGAGTCGTCAACACCACCAGGGAGGGCTGACATTTGCTAGTGCATTGGGGGGGGTCTGTACTTTGGTAGTGTATGGCTGCCACTGGGACAGCATTCGCAGTTCAGGTGGGCAGGTGGTTTAGTCAGGTCTGATCTGTTTGATCATTGGGTTAGTTGGAGGAAGGCCACGATTGGACATGTGCAAAGAAAACCAACTGTGCTGTGCCAGCTAAGGCTGTGGAGAGTCACTGCTCATTCTCCTCCACTTCCTCTTAAAGAATGGTTATCGCATATCGCATATCAAAGGTAGGGCTGGTCTTATACAGAGGTTCCTCAGAGACAGTGCTCCAAATCCCTCTCTGCCAGCCAAGGACAAGTGGGCTCAGAGTTATTCATACATGCATCCACCATGACCCCTAGGTCTTTTTTCCCCTATTGAGGCCCCCAGCACCTCCCCTCCCAAGGTGTACCTGTGGTTAGGGTTTCCCCGCCCAAGATGCAACATCTTGCACTTGGTGATATTGAAATTTAATTTCCATGTGTGAGCCCAGCTTTCCAGGGTGTCCAGGTCCCCTTGCAGGGCCAACCTCCCCTCTTCTCCCTCAACTACTGATCCCATCTTGCAGTCATCAGCTAAGAGACTCATTTCACACCCTATACCCTCCCTGATGTCCGATATGTATGCATTAAACAGGATCGGACCCAGGACCGAGCCCCTCGGTACCCCACTACCAACCTCTCTAGGGTTTGAGAGCTCCCCACAGACCACTACTCTCTGGGTGCATCCAGCTAGCCAGTTTTCAATCCATCTGACCATCAAAGGGCCTACTCTTAACCCCATGAGATTCTCCACCAGACCATTGTGGGGGACAGAGCCAAACGCCTTGCTGAAGTCCAAAAATAATACATCCACAGGCTTTCCCCGTCCAGTTCTGATGTTACCCATTCATAGAACTCCACAAGATTGGTTTGACATGATCTACCTGGCACAAACCCATGTTGCCGACTATCCAGACTTCCCACCTCTTCCAAGTACACCCCCAATCGTTCCTTTAGTATACTCTCCATTAATTTTCCCACCACCGAGGTCAAACTGATGGGTCTATAGTTACATGGTACTTCCCTCGACCCCCTTTAATGGATTGGCACCACATGTGCCTCTCACCAATCCCTAGGTACCCTCCCTGTCTCAAGTGACCTGTTGAAGAGCTCCGCCAGGGGTGCAGCCAGTATGTCCGCCAATTCCCATAGTACTCTCGGATGAATGCCATCCGGCCCAGGAGATTTGTCTTTCTTTAGGGCCTTGAGGGCTAACCACACCCTTTTGGTGGAGATAGCATCATCCATCCTCTCCACCTTACTGGCCTTTTTATCCTTTTCCAGATGCGACACCCCTAGGGTACCTCTCCCTCCCTCTTGCTCCATTTCTGTTGCTCCCCTGATCCCACTCCCTGCCGCTTCTATCCCCATTGTGCCTCGCTTTGTAGATATCCCATCCCCCTCCCTAGTGAACACAGAGGCAAAGTACTCGTTAAATACCTCTGCTTTGTCCCTCGCCTCTTCCACCACCCCTCCATGTATCCCCTGTGCCAGCCGCTGCTCTTTACTGGACTTTGCTCCCCTCACCATCCGGGTGACTTTTCTAGATGCAAGATGGTACATTTCCTTATCCCTATCCCCTCTTGTTGTTTTATATTTTTTGTAGGCAACCTTCTTTTCTCTGACCACTACCTGTACCTCACTGGACCACCAGCATGGTTTATGTGACCTTGCTTCCTTACGTTTCAACTTAGCGCAGATCCTGACTGCCTCATGAAGTCCCCGTTTTATGACCTCCCATCTCCTTTCCACACTTGTCATTGACGCAATCCCCTTCAAGTGATCCTTGAGAATATTTCCCATGCCCACAAAGTCTTCCCCCCTGAAGTCCACTGCCAGTGTCCTAGATCTCACCCCCCCTCCCCCACATGCTTATTTGAAACCAGACAGTATTGTGGTCGCTCCCAGTCAGGGGGTCCTCTACAACCAGGTCCCTTACCAGATCCCCATCTGCCAGAACCACATCCAGGACATGCCCCTCCCTTGTGGGCTCCATCACATGCTGTGTTAAGAACACATCCTGGAAGCCGTCCAGCAGCCTCTGCTTCTTGGCCACCTTAGAGAACATGGTTCCCCAGTTTGTACCTGGCATATTAAGGTCCCCCATCAACACCACTCCTTCCCCTTTTGGTCCACACTGGGCAATGATGTTGTCCAGCAAACCATCCTCTAGAACATCACTCATCCTGGGGGGGCCTGTATACTACACCAAACTTGACCTTATTTCCTGCTGGGGATTGTAAGGTGACCCATAAGGCCTCCACATTTCCCTCTGCCTCTTCTACCCTTGCAATTTCTATGTCATCTCTAATGAACATAGCCACTCCACCCCCTCTGCCCTCCTTTCTATCCTTCCTAAGCATAGTGTGCCCCCGCACGTTTAGGTCCCAGTCATGGTTTTTGTTGGCCTACGTCTCTGTGACTGCCGCCACATCCACCCCCCCTCAAACAGCATGGTCTGGAATTCTGGCAACTTGTTTCCCAAGCTCCTGGCATTTATTAACACCAACCCCACCCCTTATCCCTGATCCCCTTTGTTGAACCCCACCCAGGTTCCTTATATTGCCATCCTCCTCTGCTCCTCCTGAAACCTTCACCCCAGTCTGTTTCCCCCCCCCCTTGTGTCTGAAGGCTACTCCCCTCATCTGGAGGAGAGGGCTTCTGGTCAGCCCCTCCCTTATCCTTTCCCCCCTCACCAGTTTAAACCCCACCTTTCTTGAATGTAGTCAGACATCCCCTGTTTAAGGACTTCCTTCCCTAATGGGGCAAGATGAAGCCTGTCCTTGGCATACAGTCCCTTATCCTCCCAAACTCCTTTCCAGTTCCCTAACACCCCAACCCACTCTCTTCACCCCACTTCCTGAGCCAGTCATTAACCTCTGTGATCTTCATTTTTTTCTCCACTGAGGCCTTTGGTACTGGCAATATCTCTGAAAAGGAAATGTTGCATCCATTATCCCGACAGACTCTGGCAAGTTCTTGGAACCTTGCTTGGATTTCCAAAACGCTATTTCCCTCTAGATCGTTAGTTCCCAAATGCACCAGGAAATCCGGTTTCCCTCCACAATCCCTAACCAGTTCATACACCATGAACTTTGCTCTGTGCACTGTCAGCCCAGAGATACTCACTACCTTCACCTGGCTATGGCATCCACCCCCCTGTCCCTCCCACTGGATACCCCTAATCATCGAGTCTCCCAATAACAGAACCTTAACACCGCCATCATCCTTATGGTTACCTCCACTATGCCCTCTCAGCCCCTCATCCCCCCCTTTATTCGTGATCTCAATTCCATGGGAATCTTCCTGCCTTATTAGAGACCCCCTTGTCACCCTCCCCTTTCTGCCTCCCTCGTTATTTTGCCTACTTAACTCAGACCCCCTCTGAATAGGTGTCCCCTTTAACCCTCTCTTATCTGAACCATTTATCCTGGCCCTGATGGTTTCCTTCCCCACACCGCCATCCTCCCCTTGTAATAGTACCCTGCCTCCAGAGGCTCTCTGTGGGTCCCTTTAGCTAGGGCCCCATCCTTGGTACTGACACCTGCTGAAGGGGGGCCTCTCCCACCTCCTTGTCTCCCAGTTTTCTCCAGTCATGCTCTCTCCTCATGTCTGCAATATGTTGCATCTTCCCATCTGCTTAACATTTATGTTTCCCTTCTCCTCTGGGACTATTTCTGTCCTTTCCATTGCCGGTCTGTGATGCCTTATGGGTATCCGACTTCTCCCTCCAGCCTCTGTATCAGTTTCCTCATTTCCACCAACCCCTTCCTCCCTCTAGGTTGCTTAGTAGCTCAAATTTGTTGTAACACTCTATGTCAGCTCATCAAGTAACCCGAGTTTCTGACTGCACCTCTAAACTGCCCTCTTTCTTCCTCTCTCTTGCTCTGTTCTCCTTAGAGCTCCTTCCCACAGTCTGCTGTTTTAGGCTTCCCACAACAGCCCCTCCTGACTCTTCCCTCTCCACTCTCTTAGTATTCGGAATGTTCACCCTGTATGCTTTCCCCTTAGCGTCAACATCCCTATCTAAGGGTCCTCTGTCCCTAATATCCCCCCTCCTGCTTGCTGTAACATAACGTCCTGTAATTTCAGAGCGTTGCCCCAGCCTCCCCTCAGCCCCACCCTTCTGCTGCCCATATCCACACCCCTTATCCTTGGACAGCCCCCCAGCTCCCCCAGCTTACTCCTTAACCAATATACCTCACTCCTGATACAAGATAGCTGTCTACAGAGTGGGCAGCCTCCCTCTCTCCAGGCCCAATTGAGAATTATTGCCATCCCACAGCCTGTGCAGCCTACAACCCTTCCGAAGATGCCTGCCATGGTAAAATATGGCCACCCTGTTTGTCCCCCTCTGTTTATAATGGCACACCCCCTTTTCTCAGTCCCTTCCCCCTGGAATACAGTTTCTCTCTATACTGACTGCAGTTATTTACAAACCCAATTTCAACCCCACCAATAAAGTGTGGATATGGGCAGCACGTCGTTGGTGGACCAACTTTCAGACTACCTGGAAAAGTACAACATCCTATGCACTCAGCAGCATGGATTTAGGAAAGGGCACAGCACATCGACTGCCCTACTTCAATTCTCAGGAGCAATCCACAATGCCATGGACAAAGGAAACCTAACTGGAGCAGTCTACATTGACTTAACCAAGGCATTTGATACAGTTCACCATGACCTACTTATCAAACAACTTCTATCCCTAGGGCTCTCAGAGAGGTCCTGGTGACTGGGTAAAATTACCTTGCTCAGCGCCTCAATCTGTAAAAGTAGCTGGAGTTCTCTCAGACTCAAAACCAGTTTGCTCAGGAGTTCCCCAGGATCCATCCTGGGCCCCTCCTTTCAGCCTTTTCCTAAACTCCTCCCCAAATCCTGCCCTGAACAATTAATCATCTATGCCGATGATGCCGTGATTCTTGCCACTCATAAAGATCCAGACCCTTACGCTCAACCTTCAGCATGCTTTTCCAAAGTTGAGATGTGGTTCCTTGAACATAAGCTGGTTCTAAACCACAAAAAACTAAAACATGCTCTTCTCTAACTCAAGAAACAAGAAACGGCACGTCCCACTCACCATTAATACATACCTGGGAAATACCCTTGAACAAGTGCCAATTTTCAAATATTTTGGAATCAACTTTGATCAAGGCCTAACCTTTGCAACTCACATTGATAGTACAGCAAAACTATTAATCAGCTTAATTGGGATTCTGTATCGAACCGACAGCTTCTACCCATTCTGCACTGAGGATTGCCATCCAATCTTCTATCATCTCAGTTGTTGACTATGGCTTAGTTATATATGGATCTGCCACTACTACAGCACTTAGTCACATTACAACATCCCTAAATAAGGCCTGTCGGCTGCTCACAGGTGCACATCGACGTACCCACACATGTGAACTCTATGCTGACTCAGGTTGGTTGCAACTCTCAAACCAGATAAAGTACCTTACCTGCCTGATGGTGAAAAAATCCACTCTGGGCCTCACTCCACCCTGTATCCAAGACCTGTTATGCCCGAGCGCTAGCACCCGTTTTACCAGAAGATCAGAACACCAGCTCTCCAAGTCCCTCGATGCGGACTTCTCAGGGACAAAGATCATTTGCCTATCGTGCCCCCAGCTGGCTAAATGCCCTCAGCACTCATATTACTGCCTCCACCTCTCTAGGTATTTTCAAATCAAGGCTTTTCTCTCACCTTGCCACCTCCAGCTCCTGTGACTGCCCTGATTAAACCTCCTATTTTCTCACTACCCACCCTGTTCCGTTATTTGACAAAGACATGTTTGGGAAACCTTTTCTCCTGCTATTGTCTGCTTCCCACACCTTTCACTTAACCTCTCTGTTCTGGACTTTTTCCCTATTTGTTTCTCCTAATCTGGCATGACCTCTTTCTTGTAATAATAATGTGATTATTGATATCTCATGTCCTTTTGCACAAGTGATTTGATATGTATTTGTATATGTTTTCTTGCTCTTGACACAACACAAATTGTTGTGTTATCTATGTAACCTTTTGTACTGTACCTAATTGACGTGGAACCTTTGTAAAAGAGCCTCTGGCTCAAAGGTAGTAATTCCTAGAACAATAAACTAAACTAAACTAAACTAAACTTCAAAGTTCCCAAGTCTCACAAACACATACAGTCCAGTGTGTGTATGCAGACATCAGGTACTGTATGATGTCACAGGCCCACCAGTTCCTGTTCCTTCAAATTTCAGTCCCAAACAGAAATACACAGCCCTTCAAGCCCAACCCCCAGTGGCTTTGCAGTATTTAAGGAAGCCTACAAAACAGGGTGGGAGGAAGGGCTCTTACCAACACCAGGCAAGCATCACATTTAAATTTCACTCTAATTATCACTGCCAAACAAGTGTTCCCAAGCCTCAAAAGTTACACTATCATAGCCCAAGTAACAGTTCTAACTCAAAGTAGTAATTTTTAACACCTAGAACTAATTTCACGTACAAAACTATTCAAATATTTCAGTTAAAACAGAATATAACCCCAGACCTCTGTCCTTACCAGCCTCCTGCTTATGTTCCCAAGTGAACAATCGGTGATCAGTGGTAATGCTTGTAGATATGCCCATCCTGTACTGTAGACCTGAAGTTATTTCGGCTGTGTGTATTAAGTGGTAATATTGTAAACCACTTTGTCAGCCATTTGGCAAAATGGTTAAAGCTATGTAATAAGTCTGAAATCTTCCAATTAAAAGACTAACTGCAAAAAAAAGGCTGTGGAGAGTTGGGGAAGATGGCCCTGGATGTGTCGGACTGAGGCTGCAACACAAGCCAGAGAGCTGAGCATTGTAAGGCATTTGGCAGAATTGCAGCAGCAAGCACAAAAGGTATGGAATGAAATTCTGGCTAATATCTACAGGTATGCATGATCAATGCTGATCAGAATTGTCAGAAGATGTTTTCTCTTTTTCAAGCTATATTTTACTAGTTTAGTTTTATAAAAAAGGTCTGCATGCTGGCCCGGTGGCGCTGAGGGTTGAGGCACTGGATGCCACACCTCGCACCATGCCAGCGACCTAGGTTAGGGGATGACCTTGGGTCGTCGGGGTGCTGGCACGGGGAAGGGGAGGGATGGAGCAGAATCGAGCAGCCTAAAGGCAGCTCTCCTCTCCTGGGGTGGTTGTTGCCCACCCTGTAGTTCCACTGCCACCAGGTGGAGGTCTGGTGGAAGTGCAGGCGGGATGGGATGGAAAGTCAGGAGAGCACCTCGGAACACGACACAAGTGCACCTCCACATGTGCACGTGCACGCCCGGGGAAGGGTTGGATGAAAATGGGGGAAAAACTCTAGATAAAAACATAATGTAAAAAGGTCTGCATGTATAAAACATTGAGTGTGCTAAAAATTCATTAAGGGCTAACATTCATGGCTGGAATTAATGAACTACAAGCTATAATATTAGAATGGGTTGTAAGTCTGCAACAGGACCTTGAATACACTGCAGAAGTTATGTTTTACTATTGAACGGATTAGACTGCAACTATGATAGTGGAATATATTGATTCACATTCTTGCAGGAAACAGTAACATCCTTGTCACAGAATATTTCATCCTGGTGGGCTGTTAATGTATCTTACCTAGCTCTAAAATGCAGGAAAGTGCACCATTTACAGTGATATTTTAAAAAAACATTTCCTGGGGGTCATCCTCCCAGACTCCTCTAGCTTTGTGAGGATTTTGGCCCCCTTTGTTCGCTGACTCTGCACACACCTCTTTGTGTGTCATAAACAAGTATGAAACACCATTAAGGAAAATAAAGTGAATTTCGCGCAGTGCTCACGAAATCACCCTTTGGGCCCAATTAACACCATGACAGTTTCAGAATTCATGAGGAGGTGTCCCAAAAAGCCCATGTTGAAAATTTGGTGCCAAAATTCCCAAAAATGCCTGAGATATGCATCAAAGTTGGAAAAAACCCTATTTATTCCATTATACAGCTTACCGGCATTTCTTCAGCTCGTGGTCGGCTTTGAAGGATGCAGATGTGTTCCCAGTCCACCGATGATTGTCGCGCTGGACTCTGGAGGTAAGTATGGGGTGAGGTGGGGGTGTGGGGAGGCAGAATGCGCAGAGGGTGCAGGTGGGGAGGGGGCACGGAGACCCTCACCGAGGAAAGGTTTTTTGTTTACAGGTTTTATTGTTCTTTTTTTTAGGAAGGCAATACGGGATGTTTGCCACGCTGGGGTGGGCTCCCAACGTGGCAGCTGGAAGGCTGTTTGGGGGGGACCTGGAGCCAACGGGGGATTGGGCAACCCCATTGGCCATAACAATTTGTGCCACACTGGGGTGGGTTCCCAGCGTGGCACCTGGAAAGCTTTGGGGGGCCGTGGAGCCAGAGAACCGAAGGGGGATTGGGCACTCACGTCATAGAGAGGGTGCATGGGGGGCGATGAGCACTCAATATGCGGAATGCATGCGTGTGGGGGCTCTGCTCACTGAAGTGGCGCTCCCCTTTCAACTGTATGTTATCAGATTTTCAACTGCTGTCATAGACAGCAGCAGCATTCATTGGAGAACTAGGACCATGCCTGCAAACACACTGACTGAATTGGAAGATGGCTGCCACACCTCCAAAAACTGGGATGATGGCACTATGTTTCTTACACATGCATGTCACTGAAGCGGAGCTATCCCTTTCAACTGTATGCCACTGCATTTTCAACTGCTGTCATAGACAGCAGCAGCATTCATTGGAGAACTGGGGCCGTGCCTGCGCACACACAATGACTGAATTGGAAGACGGCTGCCACACTTCCAAAAACTCGGTTGATGGCACTATGTTTCTTGCACATACATGCAAGCAACATAAAAATGACATACTGCAATCATCTTTGCCAGCTGATCACCAGCACTGCTCCTGATGTCCTCCTGGCACTCAAGTTCCGCTCGCATACAGAGTACCTGCCACTGCTGCCAGATTAATGTATAGGAGCCATGAAAAAGGAAACAGATGACTCAACTTTATGTTACAATTAAAAAAAGGAATGTTATCATTCTGCTACCTCTTCCTGTTCTTGTATACTTCCAGGTCTCATGCCATCTAGTGAAGCACAAGATAATGGCTGCATCTTCTCTCCGACCACAGTTTAACAAAAAAAGGAAAAGAAAGGACCTCTAGTCAGTTTGGAAAATAGGCTGCAAATATTAACCACATAGTTAAAATATAGGGACAGGGGAAAGAAAGACTCCTGCATGCAGCATAATGGCTACAGCACCTTCTACTGCCAGGTACTGGTACAATAATTTCATGATTTCAGAATGTAATCAGGCAACTCGGACTACTTTACGCAAACTGACTTTTTTATTCATTTTTACTTTTTTTTTTTTACATTTTTTCATTTTGTTTAAAACATTTTATTTAAATCACTCCAACACCATTTTTTAAGTACAATAATACCTTCCAGTGTGGGTAGTATGGGCTATACCGGACCTTCCAGGGGCTATCAGGCTGTCCGCCTGTAGCATTGGGCCTTATTATGCCCTAGACAGTCTGGTCTAGCCCAATACTGCCCTCCCTGTCTGGTATTATTGCTTACTTATGCACTGTACCACCATGTATGTTTATTTTTGTCTCCTTCCCCCTCCCCCAGATCACACTAGGAAATGAGGCTTGGCTCAGTGTGCCATTCCCAGTTTCTAATTTTGAATAAATCAATAAATCAAAGGGCAGCAGTGTTAACTTCTAGTACAGTACATCTGCTGGTGTGAAGCATGGAATTTCATGGCTGAGACAACACCCTGAGGCTGTGCAAATATTTTAAATACTGCACATCACTCTGTGCTCCTGAAATGAAATGCCCTGCTCTGCCCTGTTTGTACTGGACTCACATACGGGGCAAAACAAAGCAGAGAACTTAGGTACTGAGAGGAGCCTGTTCTGTGTGTGAGATATCTGTGACAGCAAATTGTTTTTTAATGGTGGCAATTAGGGGTGATGGGTGCCGTACTAGATGGGCTACTTAAGAAAGCAGACAGGCTGACATGTAGCATAAAAACCTTTTTAATTTGAAGATGTATCACTGAGCCAGCTAAGACATATTTTGTTAATTACATTTAGCTTATTTATACACAGCAATATCTATTTTTATTTATTTAGAAATTGGGGACGTGAAAGGCACAATGAGTCATGGCTCATTTCTGGGTGTGACCTGTGGGAAGAATACATAGAATGCATCATATACTGTAGGTAAAAACAGAGTAACATTATAATTACAGTGCAAACAAACAAGTTAGTGCAAGTGGAAAACAGTATATTCCTAAAATATTAACAACAACAACAGAATCACACTATTTAATGATACCTTTCAAGAAAAAAGGCACAAAATAACTAGAATGATACTGGCTGGCCACAGAGGACTACCTGACCCAGCAGCCCCTAAAATGAGTACGGTACTAGGTGACTAGAGAGATGAAGAACTAGGAGCCGGAAGAGGAGAGAGTGAAGTGAGCTGTCTGGAGCTGACTTGAGTGAATGTTAAGAGGAGGAATGATGGTGCTTATGGGTAGATTTTCCCAGAGGGAGGCGATAAGGCAGATAGAGAAGACAGTTTGCCACAAAGTAGTTTTGATGAAAGAGTGTGTGAAAAATCTAGAGTCAGCAGGATAGAGATGCTGTTAGAAAGATAGGGAGGGAGAAGACCCAGAATTTGGAGAGAAGAGCAATGAGAGAGGTGCCTGGACATAAGAAAACGCAGATGAAGGTTAGCATGGAGTGAACAGTGGTGATGAGATGAGCAGAGTTAGTAGCAAAATAGAAAAGATAGAAAAGAGGGTCTAGTCTAGAAAGGAAGGAGTTCTTGGCAGCCCGTAGGCTATGTCAAACTAGTCAAACACTGGAAGAATGATCCTAAGGAGCACCTCGTGGACAACATGGGGGGTAGAAAAGACCTGTTTCTGATAAAGGGGGCTAAGTCTGGGGTGGAGATTTGTATGGATGGCAGCAATGTACACAAAGAATTCTAAGTGTGTATCCAGCCACAACCTCAGGTATCTGAATGAGAAACCTCATCAAGTACAGGATGGGTCATATGCTCCTCCGTCTCACCCTCACCTTCACCCCCAGCTGCCTTTAACTTTGTCCTCAAGTTTGGATTGGACTGGAGTAAGTGCTTTATCATAGTTTATGCACCATGACTGATAACTTTTTCACCTCTGCTGACAACCTTTTTAAAGAGTTCATATATACCATGACAGACATTATTTTGTTCAAGATGTAAATGATTTCACACCACAGATACAGTCCTCTTTGCATTTGTGCTGGGCATCAGATCATCTTGTTTCAGCTCAGTCTCCTCCAGGATTGGATCAATCTCAAATTGAGATAGGAAATTACTCAGACTGTTTGGTTCGCTATTACTAACTGCTTTTTCATTTTCAGTAATAATAGGGCTTTTCTCAGTCTCCACTGTGTCTTGTTTATCATTCTTATGGTCATCATTATTATCAATATAACTACTACTAGTGCTCGTAGGACCACCATGAACATTAAAAACTTTTTTCCATCAGTATTTTACCCCTTTAGTGTCTCCAGCCACTTTCTGCTACCCGCTCATCAAGCCCCATCACTCACCATCCCCGGAGCTTACTGGCACCATGTATTCCTATGGATTGTCAACCTCCCCCCCCACTGTGGTGGAGCCAGGGGAAGGAGGGCGTCGCCCCCTCACAGTGTCCACATCCATATGTGTGGAGTCTTGCCTGGTATGTAATGCTGGGCCTGCAATGGGAGGGCATGTCCTGGTGGTGGGGTGCTTTTCACCTGCTTTTCTCCTCAGGTCTCCAGCATGCAACTAAGCACAGTGTGTGTGTGTGCCTCTGCATGCACATGCATATCAGCACTGAGGAAACCCCACGTCTGGGACCTCCCCCACTGTGCTGCCACCCAACTTCCACTGGGTGGCAGCCTACAATTGGGAAGTCAGATTCCACCAACCCTGAGGGAGGACTGCAGTCTTCCAGATGCTGTCTCTTCCCTCCCATGGCTGATCCCCAGTGACCCAGGTCCACTCCAGAACACTGGTCATTGGTGTTATGGGTGGGAAAGTTACCACTGAGCCACTAGGCCAGCCATCAAAAACTTTCTAAATGTGAGTGGTTATTCATTCAGTTCCACTGAGAGTAGTATCATCAACTCCTTTATAATTATTTTTGCTAATATGGTAAGTAGCTGTTCTACGAGTACCGTATGCTGTCTCTACAGCGACAACTTTACAGTGATGTTGTTAGTGCTGACAACATCGACACATTGCTGTAAAGTCAGCTCTGGACCCCGGCACTCATTCCCGAGGTCATGCACCCCCTCCGGAATCAGCTCCAACTCAGAATTGATTATCTTAAGTTAAGAGGGGTGCGGGAGGCACAGACCTCCACTAAAGAACACCTTTGTCTCCCATGGTACAATGCTGATTGCAATTGCAGTCGACATTGTGGTGTCGGGGAAAGATCACATTGACATGAAATTGTTGATGCGGTGAATGGATCCTACCACTACTACCTATGCTTTTCTTAAGGGCAAGTACCACAAATTCCTTCTATCTTTTATAAGATTTTTCGCAATTTGTGTTGGTGGATTTTTTTATCCCCTGATTTCTGGAAGTGCTGGGTGGTTGTGACTGTAATGAGTTCTGTTGAGGCAGTGGAGATGGTGTGTTTGTGCTTCCTGCAACATTTTGCTAACATAATAATGCCTTGGGAGAGCAGCTACTTGTTGAGGGTTTTGTCAGATTTGTTTCTAGAGTCTCCTCATTATCATCCCTGTCTCTCATTCCCTCTTTACCCAGATCCATGGAAGGTTTTGTTTCCTTTAATTTCAATAAAAAAAAATCTTCCTACTTGCAGACAGCCTATGGCACAGACTTAGACCCTCTCATTTGTGTTTAATTTGCTGCCTTTAATTCAGTTTTAAAGCACAATGGCCTCCTTGGCCTTCTTCTGTCAATGGCATGAAGTCTATGGCCTGATTGTGTTTCTTACTTTCTTTGGCTTCAAATAAAAAACAAACTCTGGCCAATGCCAATAGGGCTGCAGCTCAGGAATTTGGGGTGAAAATATTGAAAATTACAATTGTTACGAGCCTGCGTTCACAAAATGTAATGTAGGCTCACAAATGTGTTGTTTTTTAATATTTCTTTCATCAAATTTTCAGCATAGCCTTGTTATGGCCCTGACTCATGAAGAAGGTCAGAGAAACTGTTCAACTCCTGACCTAAAGGTGATTTCATGCAGGTAGTACAAAATCAAATTTCAGGACATAAAAACACATTTTGTGCAGGAGTTGAAAAATGACAGCTGTCACATTCATGAGGTGCTCATTTGGGGTAAAAATATTGAATTTTACCAAACTTATGAGCCTGCATTTGCAAAATTCAACATAGCCTCATATGTTTGTTGTTTTTTTTTTTGTATATTTTTACACCAAATTTTCAACATAGCCTTCTAATGACCCCATCTCATGAACAGGGGAAGAGAAAATTTTCAACTCCTGTCCAAAATGTGATTTCATGCAGGGACCACAAAATCACGTTTCAGAATGTAAAAAAAACATTTTGGTCAAGATTTGAAAAATTACAGCTGTCACATTCATTCAGTGCTATAAATATATGTCTGCGTTTTAAATCTGAGGTCAAAATATTGAAAATTACCAAAGTTTCGAGCCTGCATTCACAAAATTCAACATAGACTCATAACTTTGTTTTTTTAATATTTTTACACCAAATTTTCAACATAGCCTTCTTATGACCTGATCTCTTGAACAAGGGCAGAGAAAATTTTCAACTCCTGCCTGAAAGGTGATTTTGTGCAGGGATCACAAAATCACCTTTCGGGACAGATTTGCCTAATGTCAGTGCAAACATGGTCAAGTTATGCCACTAAGTTGAAAACACCTTTGAAATACATTGAAGCACATACCTGTTTCTTCAGTTCATGGTCTGGCTTTGAAGAGTGAAGATGTGCCTACAGTCCAGAGACATTACTGGACATTTTTCTTTTTACAGGGTGAAGAAGAAAAAAAAAAACAATGACCAAAGATTCCTGATCACGTCACTGGGGGATTGGGCACCCCCAGTGTCACTGTTATGTTTCTGGATGGAGGGTGGGTTCTGACTAAGAGGGAGAGATGGGTGGGGGAGGAAATATATATATATAATAAAACACAAAAAGGAGGCCATGGTGGAACACGGCATAGTAGTCGCGCATGCACAATACAGTTTGGCGATCATCTTGGACACGGCAGACTATGCTGTGTTCCACAGTGACCTCTGCAAAATAGTGTTGTGTGACTGCAAATGGAGAGAATGCAGTGCTTCATGGACACAGATGCAACTGTCAGGCAACTCTACACTGTTGTTCGGCTGGAAAAAATCTCCTTTTTGTGATCAATCACAGGAGGTCTGCAGGGCTCTTCCCACTGCAGCCCTTAAAAGTCCTAGCTCCAACAGAATAAGGTTCCCGTCACTGGTTGGCAGAGCCAACCACCCACATGGGGATGGCATACCTTATACTAGTTGTGCACCAATTATAGCTAAAAAATTTAAAAAGCCTCCTGTCACTGTCACTGGTGCTAGGGCTGGCTATACCAAGACCAGGGAGCTCTCACTTCTTGCATAAAATAAAAAAAGGACAATGCTCCAACAGCCTGAGGCACCACACCAGTCACTGTCTGGCAGAGCCCACTGCCCCCCCATCAGGGCACTCCTATTTACTTCTGGCTTTGTTTGAATTTCATAAGTAAAAAAATGTTTCCTCCTGTCACTGACGATGAGCCCGCAGACCAGGGAAACTTGTGCTGTAACTAAATTTCGAAAATAAAAATAACCTCCATCATAAACCTACAGTAAAGCTGTAAATTTTTTAAATTTCAGTTAAGCTGTTGTTCCTTGAAATAAATAAATTGGCTGAAGTTTTCTCCTAATATTCTCCCCTTCCTCTGATTTATGAGCAGACTTGAACAGCTGAGGTGTGTGAACTATAGTAGTTTAGTAGTAGTAGTTTTTATTTATTTATGGCACCCTTCTCAGAAGGCCAAGGGTGCCATTACATAAGAATTAAAACCATATCTCATACCTATAAAGATTTTAACATCTCAGGTAATATGATATTATTCCCTAGAGATGCCCAAGCAAAACCTAACATTTATAAATCTCTGAATGCTTGGTGAAATAAAAAGGTTTTTAGACCCCTTTTAAAAATCTCCACAGAAGGAGCCACCCTCAAGGACCCAGACAACACATTCCAGAGAACCGGTGCAGCCACTTGAAATGCTCAGTCTCCTGAAGATTTCAGCCTTGCTCTGGGACCCTCTAGGTACCCTCCCCTGTCAAGTGGCGAGAGCGTCTTGGGGCGTAAGAGTGAAGAGGCCCAACAGACAGCCCGGATCCAGCCCATGTAGGGCCTTATAGGTCAAGAGACCTATCTTAAAGGAGATGCACTACCGCACTGGCAGCCATTGCAACTCACACGGCACTGGTGTAATATGACAGGATCTCAGAAGACCCGTCATCACCCGAGCTGTCACATTCTGCAGCAACTACAAGCGCTGCAACGCACCCCTCCTTGATCCCGAGGTAAAGCGCATTACAGTAGTCAAACCTTGAGATAAAAAATGCATTTTACCAGTATAGCTAGGTCATTGGGAGGGATTAGAGATTGTCTGGATGATATTGCAAAGATGATTAAATCCACATCAGACCACCGCCGATACCTCAGCCTCTAGTGTCAGCCCATTGTCCAGAATGACACCCAGATTTTTCACCTTGTTGGAGGCTACTAGGTTAGCTGGACTGAGAAAAAGTCCAAAATCCCCCTCAAAGGCCTCCACTCCCCCCCTTCGACCTTGCGCAACTTTCAGCACTTCAGTCTTTTCTAGGTTTAGACTCAACCAGCATGACACCATCCACATCCGGATCTCAGACAAGCACTCATTAAACACATTGACTGCTTCAATTCTTCCAGATGCGAAAGACAGGCAGAGCTGGGTGTCATCAGCATAGCAATAAACTCCAAGTCCATACCATCTTATGACCTCAGTCAGGGGCAACATATACACTGCTAATAACATGGGCGGTAGGACCGAGCCTTGGGGCACTCCCCAGGCCAGTGCCACTGGGTCTGAGAAATCATTCCCCAGTACTGTTCTTTGGGTCCTGCCCCAGAAAAAAGACTCAAACCAGCTGATGACTTTGCTGGTGAGTCCTACATATTCCCTCAGTCAGTTCAAAAGAAGCCCATGATCCACAGTATCAAATGCTGATGAGAGACTGAGGAGAACAAGAATCAATCGCTCTACCCAATCCCTCATCCTGAGCAGGTCATCCAGCACCCATACTAATGCAGTCTCTGTGCTGTGCATTGCCCTAAATCCAGACAGGAGGGGGTGGTAGATGTTAAAGGTAACGAGGTGCACCTCCAGTTACTGTGCAACCACCTTCTCAGTAATCTTCCCTAAAAAGGAAAGATTCAAGACAGGCGGGTCGTTCTACAATATCTCTGGGTCCAAAGATGGTTTCTTCAACAGAGGCTTCACCAGATCCCTTTTAAGTGACTCCAGGAATACCCCCATCAATAAGGAACTCTGGATAATCCTGGCAAAAGGCTCAGAAGTTCAATACAACCAACAAGTAATCACGTCAGCCATGGGTCCAGGCTGCAAAAATGTTGGTCTTAGCTCCGAGATCACCTCGCACAACTCATCTGTCGTTATAGGTCTAAATGCTCCCCAGTAAGACTGACTGTGAGTGTCACCATAAGGACCAACCCTGTTGGACTATAAAAGCCTACCTGGAGAAACCCCATCCCTAATGGAGGACACCCTGTCTCTAGCAACACTGCGTGATCCTTCTGCTGTACTCACTGCACTACATTATCTCCTCCATCCCTTCCTCTGTTCATTCCAGCCCTTCACCCAATCCAAGGAAGGATAAGATAGCTTGAAGAAGAAGCTGATAATGAAGAAGAATTAGCATTTATATAGTGCTTTTCATAAACAAAGCACTTTACAAGCAAGGAGAGAAGTGACAAGTGACTGTAAACATGTAATGGGAGCCATTTCACACATCAACACCCATACACGACCTGGAACAATTTCATGAACCAGTTTTATGGAAGGGAAATGTTGGCCAGGACACTGGGGAAAATACCCTACTCTATTGAAAAGCTCCTTGGGTTCTTTTACATCCAGCTGATACCCACCAGCACCAGAGATGAGAAGACAGGACCTAGCATAGTTTGTTGCATGATTAAGCTTTTGTTGCCTTGTTTTTTCAGTACTACCCCTTTTCCCTAATTTAGAAGCTGACTCAGGCAACTGAGGAGTCTGAAGGACTGTATGGGCTTGCTGCTGTACTCTGCAGCTTATCAGTGTTGTTTTTTCTAGCTCTTAATCCAGTCCCAGAAAGAATAACATACTGTTGCTAAATGTTTTGATTAATGGTATGAGAAACACTGTTTATTTTGTACATCATTGTATCTGTATTTTGACTGTCTCATTTGTACTCTCACGGACCGTGCCCGAAAATATGCATTTCTATGTCTAGTGTACCTACCTGGTTATAAAAAAAATCAATAAATAAATAAATTAGCTTAGTTGCTTGATTCGCCACCAACATTCCTTTTCCACCTTGATATTTTTTTTTCATTCTTTTTTTGGCTTGCTAAATTTAAAAATTTTTTTTTTTATATATTTTTCCTACAGTCTGCTCTAAGCTCCCCAAGTTGCCAGTGAATCATTTTTTTTCTGATGATTTTTCCCTCCTGGCCACCAGAGCTGCTCCCCCTATTGGGGGACATCCAGCTACCGTCCGCCTCTGCCATGGACACCGGACTCTGCGGCTTCCTCCCCACAGTGGGGCAGCAGGGAGGGGCTCCAGTGTACTCCCTGTGGGCACGGATCAAGGCGGGTGCCCGGGCGAAACCTGCAGACGGCCATCAAGCCGTTCACTTCAGTTGCCATTTGTTCCTTTTTTCTTGTCCAATCAATGCATGCTCAGACAGTGCCCCCAGTCTCCACTGGGGGCCGCTGCTGAGCGATGTGTCCCCAGATCCCACCCCTGGAGAGCAGAGCAGTCCGCCAGATGCTTAATCCTCTCCGTCCCCTGCGGATCCCTGGTGCCCCGAGTCCATTCCCGAACTCGGGTCTCAGGCATGGTTTGAGGTAAGGTGCCAGTGCCTTAACCCTCTACGCCACCGGGCCGGCCATCAGTGAATCATTTTGATTGCTAATGTCTTCCACAGGTACTCTATCTCTGCTCAGATACAGAGACACATCTGTCTCCTCTCACTGCCACATTCAGAATACTGAAGCTGGCTGTGAGTGGCACACAGCAGCTTCAAAATGTCATGAGAACTGGATGGCCCAGTGGCACTGAGGGTTGAGGTGCTGGACGCCACACCTTGCACCACGCTGGAGACCTGGGTTTGGGAATGAGCCTGGGTTGCTGGGGGTCGGCAGGGGAGGGAGAGGATTGAGCGTCCAGAGGATAGCTCTCCTCTCCCGGGAGGGACAGGGGTCCGTGGTCGGTGCTCGGGTGACCTCTGGTGGAGGCCGGAGATACAGCAGGCACTGACAATGTAGAGAATGGGTGGGTGAGTGGCAGACGTTGGTTCCATGCCTTGATGTCAGGGAGCTGGACACTCCCCAAGAAACAGGGGAAAATGCCCTTCAGCTCTGGCGGAGACAGAGCACCGGAGCTTGCCCATGATTTGCGGCTGCCCTCCTGGCACCCTTCCGACTGACACTACAGACTGCTTGGGGTGTTGGGGCCCACCTCACCCCCACCCGGTGGGTAATCCGAGGCTACATGAGCGACTGAGGACTGACCAGGTAGGACGGACCACAGAGGGATGACTCCTTGGTGCTCCCGAGGAGAGCGGAGTTGGGGGGGGAGAGAAGGAATAAATACAAAAAAATATATATATATCATGAGAACAGTGCTCCTCACAGTATTTCCTTGGCCAGCAAACCATGCCATGTAGGTTTACGAGAGGAAACACCATGAGAAGCAATCTAGATCACATATTTTCCCTCTCTTTGCGATTTTTTTTATCCAGCAGCATTACACCATCTTCCTCAGGGGCCTCAATTTTAGGCAGATCTGGACTACTCAACCCTATTGGTGATACACATGTGCTCACTGGGTCACAGCACCCAAGCGACACTGCAGCAGATGGCACCAGGAGGGAAAACCAAGCTGAACCGAGTCCTTTGTTGGTAGTCTCTGGTCAGACTCAATAAGGAAACCACTGCAGTGTTGGGGGGGGGGTCTCAATTTTAGAAGAATCTGAACTGCTCAACCCTATTGGTGATACACATGTGCTCACTGGGTCAATGTAGATGTTCTGTGTACTACCCCTGCCTTATGGGATCAAATAAGGTTGAGAGGCCTGGGTCATTAACACCTATAGGGATTCATTACTCAAAGATGTTAAGATGAAATCAATTGTGGGGTCCTTCCAACCAGGGAAATTAATTGGGCTAGGTCACCAGCTATTACCACCCCTGGGAAACAGTACCAACACACCGTGGTCCCCACTGGCACAACCTTCCCAATTAAATTCCCACACGATGTAATACCAGTTTGACCCAACTGAAACTTAACACTCTACAAATTACAAGCGACAGAGTCAGCAATTTGAACAAGTATGAACGGATTTTATTCAGGGTCAAAAATGAGGTTCTGAAGGAAGTAAAGGTAAGGGTTAAAACAGACTAAATGAAATGCAAGTATTGCCCTAGAAGTTGTTAATTCACTTTTTGTGCAACCCAGTCCCACAACTACATAATACCCCAGCTTGACTGTACTGCACGTGTCTCTTCCTAGCTTCCTATTTGCACCAGTGTACTGCTATGTGCCTATCGAGCTCCTGAAACTTCACTGGGTACCCAGTCAGTGAAAGGTTGCAGGCCCATTGCAGTTGTACATGGTTAGCTATATGGTACATTTAAACAAAGAGCACACCCCATTTGTAATCCTGGCCTTATGGCCTAGTCTAGCAAACTTATAATTACTTAAGGGCCTTGCAGAACTTTACACAGAAACAGGATCGTGGTGTAGAGCCTGTTGGCCCTGTTCAATTTGTCGTGGTTACCCTAGATAACACAGCAGCAACTGCCTTCCCCTCTCTATAGTGCTGTCTAGATGCACTGGTTCTTTCTTCTCTGCAGAGTGGGTCACACCTCCAATTCCTCAACTTTCCTCAACTTTACCTACAGTGCCTCCACTGATCAGTTGGGCTGTGCTGCTGGGATTTTGCTCTCTGTCTCAAGTTGGTTGGATAGATGCAAGCCTTCTGAGATCCCCCTCTGCTTCATGTCTTAGCAGCTCCCACTACAGGCTGCCAACCGACAGGAATGACAAGCACGGTAACTCCCAGGCCTCTCTGGCATAATTGCTGTGCAGGCTAATCAAGCATTTGGCTTGCTCACATTGAAATTCCAATCTAAAAACTGAGAGAACACCTTTTCCATGGAGTGAAAAGTAAGAAAATAGCCAATTCAGGCAGTTAAAATGTTTTGCTTTTCAGATTTACCATTGCAGGGTGTGTACACTGGACTCTGTTTGTTTGTTTGTTTTTTACGTGCCACAAAACCAGTAGTGCCCCCTCAGCAGAAAAGTGATTTAAAAACTGTGAACAATGCAAAGGTTTGAGCGTGGTAGTTTTGGACCTATTAAATAGGACTGTCAGATGTACAGTCAGTACCTCCCTGAGCTCCTTCAGTACCACTGGATGCACCCCATCTGGCCCCATTGCTTTGCTCACTTTCAGATTAATGAGTCCCTTCAGGACACTCTCCTCTGAAAATGGACTAGTGTCTATCTCTCTCCCTCCCTACAATGCTCCTGTTACATTTCATTTTTGTGGCCCCTCCCCTTTTCCTTCCTCTGTGAACACTGAAGAAAAGTATTTGTTCAGTTTGTCTACCTTTTCTTGCCCCCCCACACAGTTCCCCCTTCCCTTTTTATGTTGTCTTGTGCTTGTGTAAGTAACATGTTATGGTAGTACAAGAAATACAGAGGTGTGTCAGTGTTGGTGAACGCAGAACATGCTTTAGAAGGTGCATCCCTCATTCCCCAGTTAGCCAGCATGCTAGCACTGATACAAGCATTATGTAAAGTGGACACAACTTGTAAGAAATGTGCTGCTGCAATCAGAGACATGCTCAGCATGCAGTGGCACAGATGACACACCTCCCGTATGTGCCTTTCCTGGTGAAACATATCAATAAACACTGTGGCAGCTCCTGCCGCCATCACATAATCCCTAAAAAAAGCCGACATTGGGGGTGCAATCCCAGTGTCGCATGTCTGCCACCCCCCCCACATTGTGTGGCACACTGGGAGCCCACTCCAGTGTGCAGCCACTCACAGAAAGCTGATCGCATCGGCATGTTTCTGGGCCCGCCCCACTCCCATTGTGTGGCACACTGAGATCCCACTCCAGTGTGCCCAATATTTGTTTTATTTCACCTGTAAAGAAAGAAAATGGTCCTGCGACGTCCATTATTTTTTCTGTATCTAAAAAAAAGGAAACGGTCCCTCATTGTCTGTGGCACCTCTCTCCCCCAACCCACATCCACCCTCTGTGCACTCCACCTCCCCACACCCCCCCCCACTCCATACTTACCTCCAGAGGTCCGGAGCTGTGATCTTCCATGGAGTGGGAACATGGAGAGGGTGCCTTCCTCAAGCAACTGGTCATGGAACCAACTCGGCAGAAGGCAATACTGGACCTTGTGCTCACAAACAGGGACAGTGTGATGGGGGTAACAGTGGGGGAGCACCTGGGAAACAGTGACCACCAGTCATTGTGGTTTGAAATCACAGAAAGAGCAGAACCAAACCACACAAAACACGTATCCTGGATTTTAGGGGGCAGACTTTGGGAAAATGGGGAGATACTTGAAAGAGGCATTAAGGGAATGGGACAGGAATCAGGGGTTGAGGAACAGTGGGCAGTATTTAAAATGGGGATTATAAGAACAACAGAATTATGCATTAAGCAGGTTAGCAAGAGGAAAGAAAGGAGACCATTATGGTTTTCCAAAGAGGTAGCAAAGAAAGTGAAAGCCAAAAGACTGCATTCAGGCAATACAAAAGACACAGGCAGAAGGGGTAGGGAGAAGTACCAGGAGAAACAAAGGGAGGCAGGGAAGTCAGTAAGGGAAGCCAAAGCTCAGACAGAAGAACACATTGCAAAATCAGTGGTTAAAGGGGACAAAACCTTTACAGGTACATAAGTGAAAAAGAAGGACAAAGGGAGGGATAGTTAGACTGAAGGGGAGGATGGGAGCAGCGTGGAGGATGACAACAGTAAAGCTAACATATTGAACAGGTATTTCTGCTCAGTCTTTACTAAGGAAGAGGGGTAATGGGTCTGAAGGAGTACAAGGGGTGAGAATGGTGCAGAAATGGACACAAGTCCCTTTACAGAAAGGGTCCTGAAGGAACTGGAAGTAATAAGAGTTGACAAAGCAATGGGGTCAGATGGGGTGCACCACAGGTCCTTAAAGAACTAAGAGAGGTGGTGGCTGAACCTCTGGCTATCCTGTTCAGCCAATCACTGAAACAGGGAGGTACCCAAAGACTGGAGGACAGCAGATGTAGTCCCTTATACAAAAGTGGGAACAAAGAGAAGCAGGGAACTACAGACCAGTCAGCCTCACCTCGGTAGTGGGAAAGATCATGGAAGCACTACTGAAGGAGAGATTGGTGAACATCTGGTTGTCAATGGACTACAGGACCCAAGGCAGCATGGTTTCACCAGGGGAGGTCATGTCAGACCAACCTCATTGAATTTTTGACTGGGTGACTAGGGAGGTGGATCAGGGAGGCAGTGGACATGGCCTATCTGGACTTCAGCAAGGCCTTTGACACTGTGCCACATAGAAGACTATTACACAAACTGGGGAATATGGGTGTGGGCAGGACAGTAGTGTGGTGGGTAGGTAACTGGCTGGGTGGCAGGACACAGAGGGTGGTGGTAAATGGCTGTCACTCCACAGAGGAAGAGTGACCAGTGGTACCACAGGGATCAGTTCTGGGACCGGTCCTATTCAACATCTTCATCAGTGACATTGCACAGGATATAGAAGGCAGAATTTCACTGTTCGCTGATGACACAAAGCTCTGTAACAGAGTAGACACACCAGAGGGTGTAGACAGAATGAGAAGGACCTGCAGAAACTTGAAGAATGGTCAAGGGTTTGGCAGTTGAAATTCAATGCAAAGAAGTGCAAGATAATGCATATGGGGCACAAAACCCTGGCACAATATATCAGTTGGGGGGTGAGGATATAGCATGCACCAAGCAGGAAAGGGATCTTGGGGTTGTCATCTCTGATGACCTCAAGGTAGGGAAACAGTGTGACAAGGCATCAGGTAAAGCAAATAGGATGCTGGGATGTATAGGCAGGGGCATCACCAGCAGGAAAAGGGAGGTCATAATTCCGCTATACAAGACACTAGTGAGGCCCCACCTGGAGTACAGTGTACAGTTCTGGAGACCATACCTACGTAAGGACATAGACAGGGTAGAGAAGGTTCAGAGGAGGGCAACAAAGATGGTGCATGGGTTGCATCACAAATCCTATGAAGACAGGTTGAAGGAACTGAACATGTACTCCTGGAGGAGAGGAGGAGAGAGGGATATGATAGAGACATACAAGTATCTTACAGGGAGGAACAGGGTGCAGGAAAACACTATTTTTAAGCGAAAAAGATGTTTCAGGACTAGAGGGCATGGGATGAAGTTGGAGGAGGACGATTCAGAGGAAACATGAGAAAGAATTTCTTCACAGAACGGGTGGTGGACAAGTGGAACACCCTGCCAGAGGAAGTGGTGGGGGCTGAAACAATCACGGGATTTAAGAATGCATGGGATAGACATAAAGGAATTCTAGAGGTCAGGGGTAAGGGGAAATAGACTTCTAGGAAAACAAACTGAACTTGCAAGCTCAAATGGGCAGACTAGGTGGGCCATAGGCCCTTATCTGCCGACACTGTCTATGTATCTATGTATCTATGTCTGGACTATTCAAAGATGAACTGCAAAATGAAGAAATGCCGGTAAGCTGTATAATGGCATAAATGGGGGAGGTTCAATTTAGGTGGATATCTCAGTCATTGTTTTGAATTTTGGCTCCAAATGTTCAACATAGGGTTCTTGGGACACCACCTCATGAATACATATACTGTCATCTTGTTATTCAGTCCTGAAAGGTCATTTCACAGTCACTGTGCATAATCACCTTTCAGGACTGATTAACGAAATGACAGTGCCACTGTTCATGAGATGGGTTCCCAAAAAGCCTATGTTGCAAATTTGGGGAAAAAATTCCAAAAAATGACTGTGTTAAGAGCTTGCATTGCAGTTTCCACACACGCTTGTAACTTCGACAGTTTTTAATATTTTCACTCCAAATTTTCAACCTTGGCATTTTTTCACACCTCCTTATGAAGAGTACATCTGACATTTTTCACATCCTGCCTGAAATGTGTTTTCGTACATGTGGCACACAATGATGCGGTTGCTGTGGGAAATCAATGTTTGGGACAGATTAACAAAATCACAGTGACACTGTTTATGAGCAGAGGTCCCAAAATGCCTAAGCTGAAAATCTGGCTAAAAAAATCCTCAAACTAATTGCATTACGGGCGTGCATAGCACAGTTTCTACACATGCTCATGACTTCACCAATTTTCCATAATTTCACTCCAGATTTTCAGCATTGCCATTTGTTACACCTTCTCATGAACAGTACAGTTGTCATTTTTCACATCCTGCCCAAAATGTGTTTTCACACCTGTGGCACCAAATGGCGCAGTCACTGTGCAAAATCACCTTTCAACTAACAAACTAATTTATTTATTTCTTTATTTCTTTATTTATTTATTTATTTAAGAGATTTACCAGATAAGCATTCTGAGCGGGGACCGCTCGTTTCCAGATGCGACCTGGGGGTTACATAGGTCAGGCAACAGATACAGTAAACAGTAAAGCAGATGCGTTGTTAATAGTGCCACTGCTCATGAGGTGGGGTCACAAAAAGCCCATGTTGAAAATTTGGAGTGAAAATATCAACAAACGTCCGGGGGCATTATGGGTGGAAACCCTAACGCCCCACCGTGTAGAGACTGACAGGCATCAGGGGTGTGACTTGGGATTGTCGGCTATAATGCTCATGCCATTCCACCCCTACCTCCACTCTTCAGCTAGTGACAGGCTTTGAGGTCTGCCTTGGACTCTTTGGCCCCAAGGTTCACCCCATTCTCCTATACTGCACCCATCGCAGCATATTTCCTTTTGGAATGGGGTGAGTGTAAGGCCAGAAGACCCAAGGCACAACGCAACACTTGTCAGTGTCTGCAGGGTAGAGTGAGGTGAAATGGCATGAGCGTTATGGCTGACCACCCAAAGGCACACCCCAATGCCTGTCAGTCTCTGCAGAATGGGGGTGAGGTTGGTGCCAATTCAATACTTCACTGTCATTCCTATTATGCATCTCTCTAACCCCTGCACTACCAATGCCAATACCAGCAAGCAAACATTTGGCATTGAAAAATGCTTGTTAATCTTACATTCCAACCCCTGGTCTTCCTCCTTTTGCTTACATACCTAAAAACATGTCTTGCCTCCCTTTGTCACCATTTGGGCTATTATCTGTCTTCAGTTTTTGCCTTTGTACTCCTTTACTGCTCTCCCTGATTCCCTCTGCTTTACCTGATACACCTCCTCATCCTCCTCCCTCATCATCTACTTATACCTTCTGAAAGCAACCTTTTAGCCTTTATCTTTTCCATCACCTCTTTCAAGAACCATAGCAGCCTCTTGTTCCTCTTGCTTTTGCTCATTTGCTTGATGCAGAGGTTTGTTGCCTTTCCTATGGCCCTTTTTAGATTTGTCTACTGTTTCCCCTATAGGTCAACCCTCCTGCTAGGTCATCCCTGATGCATTCACCCATCTTTTTAAAACCTGCTCTCCTGAAATTCAGGACCTTCACTCTTGTGTGGTTCAGTTCAGCAGCTGTCCTTGTATTGAACAGTGTTGTATGGTGATCACTGTTCCCCAGGTGGCCTCCTGTCTTGATGTCTGTAACACTGTCCCTGTTAGTGAGTACAAGGTCCAGTATTGCCCATCAAGAATGGGTTCACTGACTAGTTGTCTGAGGAACTCCCTCTGTAGGGAATCCAGGATGCCTTCACTTCTATCTTAAGTTGCAGCTTAATGTTCCAGTCTACATCTGGCCGACTGAAGTCCTGCACCAGGAGAACCTCCCCTTTTCTGCTATATTTCCAGTAGCGTCCACCAGTACCTCATCTAACTCCTCCTCCTGTGCTGGAGGTCTGTAGATCACACCAGTGTGAATAGAGGCTCCATTTCCTCTCTCTAGGGTGACCCACAATACCTCTTCCCACCCTTTATTCCTTGCATCTCTGTTGCATTTATGGCTTTCCTCCCATAAAGCACCACACCCTCCTTTCCTTCCCATCCTTTCCCGCCTGGTATGGACATGTTCCACTTGTGGGTCTCAGTTCACCATGATTCAGTAATGGCTACAATTGGAAAGGCTATGCCTGGAGTTCAGTGACCAAGCAGCCAGCTACTTTGTCTTCCTGAGCTATATAAGCAGTTCCTCTCAGCCTCATTGTGAAACACTTTTTCTCTGCAGCCAAAGGCTCTGTCCGCCTGTCCTCTATGCTGGTTGGGGCCTGCAGGGTTGGCTGAACCCACCCCCCTTGCTGCTCCAGTTTGTCTTTGCTGGATTTCTGTGTTTATTTTCCTGCTTCTGGTTTGTATTTTGCCTTTGGCTGTGTGTGTGCTTCTTTTTTCTCTGTTTCCTGTTTTCTGTGTTGGTGTGCCTTTGGTTTTGTTTTTTTGGGGGGCTTTGTTTCTAAACTCCTAGCATATTGTTCCAGAGCTCCTACTGCTTGCTTTCAGTTACTCACAACTCCCAAACTACTGCAATGCAACTGCAATCATTATTTGTGTGTTTCAGCTCAACCATAGCTGCTCCATGTTGCATACTCAATTGATTTCACCTGACTCAGGTTTACACTGAACCTAGCTAGGCAGCTCAATCATGCTGTCTCATTCTACTAGCCTCATTATAGTAGCTTCATTGCACTGCCTTGCTACACCTGCTTTCAGATTATTGTATCTCCTTATTTATGTTTATTGCAGTTACAACTAGGTGTTCTCCATACAGATGTTGCTTTTATGTTTATTCACTCGGAGGTTAGCCAAAAAGCTCCTGCTGAGGCTGTTAACCTAGCTTTAATATCTGCATGTGATTCTCGGCCCTACCGTCACTTTCTTGTTTGTCCTATGGCAGGGACTTGGAAGTGTTTGGGGAGTCGTGACCCCATGTGGCTAATTATTTGTGTCCTAAATCCTGCCTTTGCCACCAAAAATCTGCAGAGTATTTGTCACCTTGATTTGGCTTTTAAATGTACAGCTGGCTGGCCCCACTATTCAGTGCTGTTTCATTGCCACTACGTTATGCAGACTTACATGCAGGTCCACTTATTACTACTCTGTTTACTGACCTACGTATAGGTCCATGCTTGCTTATGCAATAGATTCCTCATGCATACTGCATCCTCTCGACTTCAGCCTCTGGGATGTCTGCTGCACTCAATCTGCTTTCAACCTTGCAAGGTCTCAGCACTCACTGCTCATTACGATCAGCACACCAGTGCTTAATCAGCTCGACAGCTTCTCAGCTCTCAATCTAATTCTGGGGCATGCCAGCCATTCTATTCTGGTGCAGGGTTCCTGCAGCCAATGGTCTTGCTCTGCATTTATTCTGCATCTTGAGTGTGTCCAACTTGGGGTGGAATCCTTTTCACCTAGCCCATAGCTGGGAATATCTTCACCCAGGGCTTGGCTTTAGCTGCCTGCAATGTGACAGCAGCTTCTGGTGTAAAACTTAAGACTAGCGGTGAAGGGTGGTTACGACAATCTCCTTTGGCTCTAGTGTTCCACTATAACGGTTGTCCATTGGCTTTAGTGGTTTCCCTAGCAAGGCACCTTCACTTCATTCTCTCTATGACTGCCTCTGGTTCATCTGGTTTGAGTTTAGGGTGGGTAGACCAGGTGAGTGCCTCAGCAGTTGTTGCTCTGCTCCTCTGCCTTGGTTGAATTATTACTTTTTGGACCTGTGTAAGTAACTAGTATTGATTCTTTTTTTGGGCTTGACTTTTCTTAGTTTAACTTTAATTTTCCAGAGAGGCGCTGTAGCTGGGAGATATTTGCAGTCATTTGTGACTAGACCTGTTACTTAATCTCTGTGAAATAGGTGTCTGTTAAGAGGAGGAGCTAAAAGGGGCATATTTGAACTGTAGCTTTAAAACAGGAGTTGCTTGTGGTCTCAGTCTGCTGAGACAGAGAGAGAGAGAGAGAGAGGGAGAGAAGAGAGAAGAGAGAGAGAGAGAGAGAGAGAGAGAGAAAGCAGCCAGAGCTTCCTTAAATCAAGGAGGTTATTTTCTAGACTACACTGAATTGAATTATTACTTTTTGGACCTGTGTAAGTAACTAGTATTGATTCTGTTTTTGGGCTTGACTTTTCTTAGTTTAACTTTAATTTGCCAGGGAGGAACTGTAGCTGGGAGATATTTGCAGTCATTTGTGACTAGACCTGTTACTTAACCTCTGTGAAACATGTGTCTGTTAAGGGGAGGAGCTAAAAGGGGCCTAGTTGAACTGTAGCTTTAAAACAGGAGTTGTCTGTGGTCTGAGTCTGCTGAGACAGAGAGAGAGAGAAAGAGAGAGAGAGAGGAGAGAGAGAGAGAGAGAGAGAAAGCAGCCAGAGCTTCCTTAAATCAATGTAGTTATTTTCTAGACTACACTGAATTGAATTATTACTTTTTGGACCTGTGTAAGTAACTAGTATTGATTCTGTTTATAGGCTTGACTTTTCTTAGTTTAACTTTAATTTGCCAGGGAGAAACTGTAGCTGGGAGGTATTTGCAGTCATTTGTGACTAGACCTGTTACTTAACCTCTGTGAAACAGGTGTCTGAAAGGAAAGAAGGCACTCCCTGGGGTGGAGGGTCAGACTTGTAGTTGATTATTTCTGGAGGAAACCAGGATCCTAGGTGATAGGTTTAAATGCTTCATTGGGAAGCATTTAAACTAGCCAAGGGGGAGGCACTGAAAAGGAGAAGGGAAATCCTAGCACTCCTCCAAAAAAAATCAGGGTAGTTAGTGAGGTAAACATCAAGACAGAGCAGTCAATAGGGAGAAGGGCAGGGGTAAATGGAGCAAAAGACAAAGGCTGTCAGGACAGGGATGGGGCAAAAAGAAATAAAGCTATAAAACAATGGAGGGTAATGAGTACCAATGCCATAGTCTAGGTAAAAAGCTCCCCGAAATGATGGTCTTGTTGTAAGAGGGAAGCCTGGATATTGTGACAGTCACAGAAACATGGTACACAGAAAACCATGACTGAGATGTCAACATACCAGGGTACACAATCTACAGGAGGGACATGGAGGGAAGAAGAAGAGGAGGAGGAGGAGAAGTAGGTCTCTATGTAAGGGAAGGGATCAAAGCAATAGAACTAAAGGGTAAACAGGGAGGACAGGAGGCACTGTGGGTCACCCTGGAGACTGGAAATGGCACCACAATCTGCACAGGGGTTGTATACAGGCCCCCATCTCTAGGGGAGGAAATGGACAAGAAAATGATAGAAGGCATCCTTAGGATGGCAGAGAATGGGGAGACATTGCTGATGGGGGACCTGAATATGCCAGATGTTAACTGGAGCACCTTTGCTGCAGCCACATCCAAGAGCAGGGCTATTCTCAATGCCCTACAGGGGGCATGCCTCAGACAGCTAGTTCTGGAACCCACTCAGGAGGGAGCAATCTTAGACCTGGTACTCTCAAGTGGGAATAGAGAGAGGATCTCTGATCTTGAAGTGGGTAGCCATCTGGGAACAAGCGACCCCCAAACAGTGTAGTTCACGATAAACTTAGCTGTAGAGTCAAACCATACAAAAATGAAGGTACTGGACTTCAGGAGGGCTGATTTTCTCAAAATGGGAGAGTGCCTCAGAGAAGCACTAGCAAACAGACAAGAAGGAGGGGTGGAGCAACAATGGGGAAACATCAAAACTGCTATCAAAGAGTCAACACTCCTTTGTGTGAAGCAAATAAATCAAAACAAAAGAAAAAAACACTATGGTTCTCAAGAGAAGTGGCGGGGACAGTTAGGGAGAAAAATATAGCATTCAAGAAGTATAAGGAAATACAGAAGGAGCAGGACAGAGAACTGTACCAGTTAAAGCAGAAGGAGGTGGGGAAGGCAGTCAGAATAGCAAAGGCCCAAACCGAGAAAAAGATAGCCAACTCGGTTAAGAAGGGGGATAAAATCTTTTATAGCTACATTAGAGAGTGAAGAAAGACAAACATAGGGATACTGAGGCTGAATAAAGAAGAGGGTAGGCGGGCAGAAACAGTGATAAAGCAGGGAAACTGAATGAATACTTCTAGACGGTACTCACAAAGGAAGAGGAAGGGGAGGTACCTAATCCAGTCAATAGAAACACTCTGGATAGGGGGGTTGATATCAGTCCTTTCACAGAAGAAAGGGTTCTGAAAGAACTCCTAAAGCTGAAGGTGGACAAAGCAATGGGGCCTGATGGGATTCACCCCAGAATTCTAAAAGAACTAAGGGGAGAACTAGTAACACCACTGACTACCCTTCTTAACAGATCATGGGAGGATGGTATGGTACCTGAGGACTGGAGGAGGGCAGATGTGATTCCCCTTCACAAAAGTGGGAGCAAGACAGAGGCAGGAAACTACAAACCTGTCAGTTCGACCTCGGTGGTAGGGAAAATTATGAAATCACTTCTGAAGGAAAGAATTATTAAGTACCTAGAGGCCAGTGGGGCACAGGACCCAAGGCAGCATGGATTCACAGCAGGAAGGTCATGTCAGATGAATTAATCAATTTCTTTGACTGGGTGACCAAAGGAGGAGACCAGGGAGAGGCTGTGGACATGGCCTACCTAGAGTTTAGCAAAGCATTTTACATGTCCCTTGCAAAAGATTAATAAACAAATTAGCCAGCCTGGGAGTGGGTCCCAGGGTGGTAGCCTGGGTAAAACATTGGCTGGACAACAGGACACAGAGGGTAATAGCAAATGGAGTCCACAGTGAAGAAAGGGGGGTTACTAGTGGGGTACCACATGGTTCAGTACGTAGCAGTAGTAGTAGTAAAAAATTTTATTCAATTGACAAGCAAAAGAATAGGAAACTCGACTAAGATAAGTTCATTCCCAGTGAGGTCCTTAGTACAAACATTCATGTTGACATCATAAAACTTTTTTAACACAGATCGCATACATAAATATACATACAAAAATCTAACATCACAATAATATTTAAGTTACAATAACTACTTAACATCCATATAAATACACTACATAGACGTACAGGGCACATTCATTCATATGTATATTGTGCAAATCTTCATCATGTTTAATACATAATGTTCATGGTGGATCAAAAATAAACCTTTTATCTGCTTCAACTTTAAACCACCTTTTTATTTCTCCTATACAGGGGCTAGAACTAAGTGGTCAAAGATAAATTGGCAATGAATTCCACATATTGGGACCTAAATAAAAAAAAAAATGTGCTCTACCCAAGTCTGTCCTTCTGGCAAATCATATTCCATACCCTCCACAGAGCGTAGGCCTCCTCTAATTGTCCTAACCTGAAGTTCATCGATAACATATTCAGGTACTTTACCCCTAACTGAATTAACCATGTAAATCAAAGCGTGGAAAGACCTTCTATCTTTTGGATACATCCAATTCAAAGACTGATACAGCTCTCTTCTATGTCTTCTCTTAGGTACATTCAAAATAAACCTTGCTATTTTATTAAAAAGGACATCGATTTTAGCTAACTGGGTTGAAGTTGCCCCAATATAAGCAATATTCCCATAATCCAAAAAAGGTATCAATGTGATTGTACAGTAGCTATGTGCTTCCTCACTCTTTCATCCATACAGTTTCTAATTCTGTATTGGGTCCAGTTCTTTTTAATGTCTTTATACAGTAAGTGACATTGCAGAGGGACTAGAAGGAAAAGTATGTATTTTTGCAGATGACACAAAGATCTGCAACAGGGTTGATTCACAAGGTGGGGTGGAAAGGATGAGAAGGGACTTGGCAAGTTTGGAGGAATGGTCAAATGTATGACAGCTTAGATTCAGTGCAAAGAAGTGTGAAGTAATGCACCTGGGAAACAAAAACCCAGGGGAAGAGTACACAATGGGGGGTGAGTTACTGACAACAACAAAAATGGAAAGGGACCTGGGTGTAGTTATATCAGATTACCTAAAGGTAGGCAAGCAATGTGAGAAGGCAGTAAGGAGGACTGGGGGGATACTGGAATGCATAGGGAGAGGCATCACCAGTAGAAAACAGGAAGTTGTTATCCCTCTGTACAGACAGTTGGTGAGACCCCATCTGGAGTACTGTGTGCAGTTCTGGAGACCTCATCTCCGCAAATACATAGACAGAGTGGAGGCTGTGCAGAGGAGGGCAACCAAAACGGTGCAGGGTCTGCACCAGAAGACATACGAAGAGAGACTAAAGGAACTTAATATGTATACCCTCAAGGAAAGGAGGGAGAGGGGGGACATGATAGAATCTTTCAAGTACCTCAAGGAAATCAACAAAGTCCAAAAAGGTAGCATCTCTCAGAAAAAGAGATGTGCAAGAACTGGGGGGCACAATTTGAAGATAGAGGGGGGACGGCTCAGAGGTAATGTGAGGAAGTGTTTTTTCACAGAGAGGGTTGTGGATGCATGGAACAGCCTTCCTGAGGAGGTTGTGGAGTTAAAAACAGTGGGGGAATTCAAGAATGCATGGGACAGACATAAGGCAATTCTAGTGGGGTGTAGGAGGGAGTAGGCTGTTGGTTAACTAGGATCTGCAGCTTATCCATTAGGTAGGAAAATGGGCAGACTAGGTGGGCCAAGCAGTCCTTATATGCCATCAGATTCGATGTTTCTATGTTTCTATGGTCATCCACCCTTTTCTCTGGTGTGGGAAAGTAAGCGGCCTTCTCCACCTGGACCCCTGGGTGCTGGCCCAGCCCAAATGGGTTGGCAGTATAGCCTAGATGTTAGAGGAATTAGGTGTGAACGAGCTTGATACATCCAGCAGACCAGACCTGAGTTTGATTCTCACAACTTCCACTTCCATACTGTGTGACTCTGAGCAAGTCAGTTAACTGCCCAGTGCTCCCAGGTCACCCCTGAAAACAGGCACTTGTGCCTAGTGAGCCTTACCCGGTTACCAGAGACTAACAAAAAAAAAAAAAAATAGACATCCAGGAATTTTCCTGATGACCCAGACCCTGACCCCATTTATCTGGCTGACAAATTTGTGCTCCTGCTGAGGCCTCTACTACCACCTTATATCCTGGCTACAGCCTCAGCACTCCCATAACGCCCACTTTCTATGGGGAGTATCTGCCAGGCCCACATCCATCGCAAATCATTTGTGGTCTTGAATGAAACCCCCAGCATGGAGACCACCCTCCAAGGCCTACACATTTCTGTGGTCCATGAACCTACCTGGCCCTTATGTAGACCAGTGCTCCAGAGCCTGTCCCTTCAAAAAGACCTGTACTTTGGTGGAAGGTTCTCTGGCTCCCTCAATTCCCCCAGGCCACCCTGCCACACTTGGTATGGGAGGAACCTCTGCTACTAGCTCCTCTCCTGAGAGGGCCCTGTCACAGCCCTCCCAGCCATGGTGACCTGGGAAAACACAAATGGGTTCCCTAAAGGGCTCATACATCTATACATATGGGCTTGCTAAAGCCTCCCTAATGCCCTAGCCCCCTCGATGCAGGACCTGGCTATCTGTATCCCCACTGAGCTCCAAACACCCACTCCTCATTGGCCATGGTGCATAAGCATCCTGACTGTTCTTTACTTTGGGGGGGGGGATTCCCTACTGGCCCCCCCGGACTGCCAAGCTCCCTCATGTTGCCCACCTATTCCAGTCCTGCCTCTACTCTCCAGCCACCCCCCTCCAGCCCCAGGCCTACTGCCCAGGGCTGGAAAAGGCCCAGATATTTCCTGTATGCTCCCTTATATATCCCTTTTTCAACCCTCTGCTGCCCCCTTGTGGCATCCAGAACAATAACCCCCAGACCACTAAACTCATTTCCTAGCTCAGGGGGGGGGAAGGAGGGGGAAAGGGGTGCCTAACACATGGGAGTATAAGCCCTGTTTTTGCTGGGGGGTTGCACTCTTGCTCCACCTAGGAAATCATTCCCTCCTGGGAATAATGGCAATGGTCCAGTAATAGTCAACTCCCATCAGATCAAGTATGCACATTCCTCAGGCTTTTGGAAATGAACACATCATGTCTGACCACTAGACACCACCCAGCCTACCTGCCTAGCCCAAACTATTTCCTAAAGCCTAGTTCCTAAACCCTACCTGTGCCAAGAGATAAATCTAAAACACTAGTCAAAATCATAATTTCTTTTTAAACACAGTAACAACAATCATTTTTCCATGCATTTCAAAAAGAGTTTTCTTAAGCTTTTTACTAACATTATTAATGAGGTAGCAGACAGTCCCCTTAGATATCTCCCACCAAAATTTTTAAATAAGTCTCTCTGTGTACAAAACCCCAGCCATTCTCTCACACATACACACGCACACACACACACACACTCTCTCTCTTATACCAATGTCTCAGAAACTTTTTATCATGATATATAAAACAGTAACTATAACATTTTTCAGTTTAAGAGCTTGAACAATAAATGGAATTAAAGTCACCACATCAGCTCCGTAGAGCAAGAGTCCTGGCGCAGTCCACAAGTTTTTTTAGTCCCAGAGGCCTAGGTTGCAGGTTCCTCACCTGAAGGGAAATAATATGCTGGATCCGGCTTAGTGGTCACCTCTCCAAATGAATCTCAGTCCAAAATGTAATACTTTATCCCAGTCCTAGTTAAGTCCTGGACCATAGCAAAGTGTTTGAAAATGGTTAGTCCTGACCAAGCCCCTGTGCAGCACATCGACCGTGCCCTCTGGAACAACTCTTGAGATGAGGCACTTCCTCCTCCCGGATGGTTCTTCAGCTTTTCCAGTTGCTGTTTAAAAATCCAGTCCTCCCGCATCTCTTCTGTAATGTCCCAAATCCTCTCTGGCCTTTCGGCCTGGCTCCATTCGGGCAGGTCCCTCACGCTGGTTCTCCTTGCTTGTCCCCCTGGTAGCCATATCCCTTGTTGATCCAATTAACAGAAGCACTCTTGATAGGGGGGTCGATCCCAGTCCTTTCACAGAAGAAAGGGCTCTGCAAGAACTCCTAAAACTGAAGGTGGACAAAGCAATGGGGCCTGATGGAATTCCCCCCAGAATTCTAAAAGAATTAAGGGCGGAACTAGTGAAACCACTGGCTACTCTTTTTAATAAATCATGGGAGGGTGGTGGTACCCGAGGACTGGAGGAAGGCGGATGTGATTCCCTTCACAAAGTGGGTCCAAGACAGAGGCAGGAAACTACAGACCTGTCAGTCTGACCTCTGTGGTAGGGAAAGTGATAGAGTCTACTTCTGAAGGAAGAATAGTTGAGTACGTAGAGGCCAGTGGGGCACAGGACCCAAGGCAGCATGGGTTCACAGCGGGAAGGTCATGTCAGACAAATCTAATAGATTTCTTTGACTGGGTGACCAAAGTAGTAGACCAGGGAGGGGCTGTGGACATGGCCTACCTAGACTTTAGCAAGGCATTTGACACAGTCCCACACAAAAGATTAATAGTCAAATTAACCAGCCTGGGAGTGGGTCCCAGGGTGGTAGCCTGCGTAAAACATTGGCTGGACAACAGGACACAGAAGGTAATTGTAAATGGAGCTCCACTTCTGAAGAAAGAGGGTTTACTAGTGGGCACATTTAGGTTCAGTATTGGGTCCAGTCCTTTTAATGTCTTCATAAGTGACATTGCAGAGGGACTGAAGGAAAAGTATGCCCTTTGCAGATGACACAAAGATCTGCAACAGGGTTGATGCACAAGGAGGTGTGGAAAGGATGAGAAGGGACTTGGCAATGTTGGAAGAATGGTCAGATTATGGCAGCTAGGATTCAATGCAAAGAAGTGCAAAATAATGCACCTGGGAAACAAGACCCCAGGGAAGAATACACAATGGGGTAGTAAATAACAACAAAAAGGAAAGGGACCTGGGGTAATATATCAGATGACCTTATAGTTAGCAAGCAATGTGAGAAGGCAGTAGGGAGGGCTGGGGATATACTGGGATGCATAGGGAGAGGCATCAGCAGCAGAAAACAGGAAGTTGTTATCCCTCTGTACAGACAGTTGGTGAGACCCCATCTGGAGTACTGCGTCCAGTTCTGGAGACCCCATCTCCACAAGGACATAGACAGTATAGAGGCAGTCCAGAGAAGGGCAACTAAAATGGTGCAGGGTCTGTAAGAGAAGCCGTATGAGGAGAGACTAAAGGAGCTTAATATGTATTCCCTTGAGGAAAGAAGGGAGAGGGGGGACATGATAGAAACTTTTAAGTACCTCAGTGGAATCAACAAAGTCCAAGAGGGTAGCATCTTTCAGAAAAAGAGATGTGCAAGAACAAGGGGACACAATTTAAAGATGGGGGTGGTTCAGGGGCAAATGTGAGGAAGTATTATTTCACAGAGAGGGTAGTGGGTGCATGGAACAGCCTTCCTGAGGAGGTTGTGGGGTCTAAAACTGTGGGAGAAATCAAGAATGCATGGGACAGACATAAGACAATTCTTGTGGGGGTTAGGAAGAAATAGGCTGTTGGTTAACTAGGATCTGCGACCTATCCTGTAGGTAGAGAAATGGGCAGACTAGATGAGCCAAGCGGTCCTTATCTGCCGTCAAAGTCTATGTTTCTATGTTTCTATGATATTTCAGATTCAATGGGTCACTTGGGTCTAACCTGTCCATCTGATTCCAGAGGGTCTTGGCCCAGACTGGGAGCTGCAGGGTGGTATCACCGAAAGTGATAATTGGGCAGTGGTAGAGCCTAGGGATTGCTCTGACCACCATGTGGCTCTGGAACTGGAACTGGCTTCCCACATATGTCTCCTTATTCAGCTCCCTTGGGTCTTGGGGGTCACCAACCTTTTCTCTGACTGACACTGGTGCAGGTACAGACTCAGGGCCACTCTATGGTTCTGGTTTTGCTTCTGGCACCCAAGACAGGCTCCGATTTGCTGGACAATGCCTGTTAGCTACCACCAGACGGAGGCCATGGTGAGGGTCCCCCAGGCAATGGAGGATCCCCAACTGGGTGTCTGAGGCCCCTGCCCCTCCCTCTGCCAGTGGGATAGCTGGTAGCAGGTGGCGGAGAACTGGGCAGATATCTATGCTCTCCGTTGCTTCTGTCTCTTTCTGCTACTTCTGCACCCTCCTCTTCCACAGTCTACACTATTACGTCCAGAGATTCACTTCGGATCTCACTCACCTGGACATGTGTGCTTTCTCCCAGGGACAATCTCTCAAACCCTTCTGAATCTCTTCGGGCTGGTGACCACGGGATGAATAAGCTGGTGGTGAAACTGAGAGCATACATCTTACTACATGACATGGGTGCTCTACCTATACGGTAAAGGCATATGGGCAGCCTGGTTACTGCTTCTCCCACAAATCCACCTCACACAACATTCATGTCCCTTGCATTGTTCCACAGCCTTCCAAAGTCAGGAAAGAAGTGAGGCTGGAACTGTTGTCAGGGATTCCTCCTGAGGGGTTGCTTCAGGCCTCTCTGCACCTCCCCCTGCTACTACTTGCTGCCAATCCATTGGGATGCCTGTGCTTGCTTTTCCTTCCCTCTCAGTCCCACGGTCACTTGGAGCCCACAGTTCTCTGTTCCAAAATAATGCAGCCCAGTTTACTTGTCTGCTCCTCCAATAATGCACTCCCACAGTAATCTTCCTTGCTCTGCTCTCGCTATTGATATTGTCTTTTTCTGCTTTACTACTGTTACTGGTCTCTCCCTCAGCTCACTTGCTCTGATCCCCAAAATGGCTCTTCTTCATGCAGCTGCTATAACTCCCTTTACCCATCCTTTAATCAGGACCTCTTCTGAGGGTTACGTGACCAGCCAGTCATATGCGCACATCATGCCAGCAGGCCAGGCCTAATGCCTGCTCCAGGCGTACCCCACAGAAATTTTAAAGTGTGCCACAGAACCTAACCAGGCCAGGTAGCCTACACACCGTGGACCACATGGCTTGGGGTCTGGTGGTGATTTTTAAGGGTTCGGGGAACATCCCAGACAAGTAGCCCCCACAGTGTAACCTCTTCCTTCCTGCCCCATCTAGGGGCATAACTTCAACTCATTGCAGGAGGTCCAGGCAGGAAGGAAAAGGCCACTCAAGAACTAGCATATGAGACATTATCTCACCAGCTGGTCAGTGGTGGAGACCAAGGAACACCTGACCAGGCTGGGTGACAAACTAGCATCCATTTCATCCAGCATCTCCTTCTCTGAGATCCTGCCAGTCTGGAAGAGGGAGGCAGATTGACAGAAGGTCAGAAAAGGGAAGATAGGGGAGCTAAACATGTGTCTCAAGGGCTGGAGCCAGGAAAAAGGACACAAATTTTTAGGGAACTGGCAACAGTTTTGGGAGCGAAAGTTCTTTAAATTTGATGGATTGCATCTGACTAAGGAGTGAGTCAGTGCATTGGGGCAGAAGTTTGATGTCTTTGCAGAATATTTTAACTAGCAAATGGGGAGAGGGGTGCAGCACCCCATACGTCGAATGGGGAACAACACCTCCCCTCAGCTAGTTGTCAAACAGGAGTTCAGCATGTTTGTAGTTCATTTGCATCACCAGTTAAGGAAAAGGTCCTGCCCCTATATGACGACAGGGAAATGCCAGACCTCACCTAACAACTAACACACCAAAATCTGGCCAATGGAAAATCATGTAAACAATGCTCACAGTCTGGGAAACAAGATCCCAGACCCGAGGCACAATGACAGAGGCTAAACTGGACATAGTAGCCATTAGCGATACATGGTTTACCAGTAACCACACTTTGGAGACTTCAGTACCTGGCTATGTACTGTTCAGAAGAGACCAAGGTGCAAAAAGGGGAGGTGGAGTGGCCCTTTATGTCAATGAAAATATCAAAACTATAGAAATTCAGAATACACATAAGGAGCCAGAAGAACTGTGGGTCACCTTGGAAACAGGAAATGGGACAGCCATACGAACTGGGGTTGTCTACAGGCCTCCAGACCAGGGGGAGGACATAGACACATTACTGGTAGAAGATATAAAAAACATGACAGCTAAAGGGGAGGTTCTGATAATGGTAGACTTCAACATGCCAGATACAGACTGGTCAATACCAGAAGGAACATCTGCCAGAACTAGAAACATAGTGGATTCCCTGCAGAGGGAGGGCCTCAAACAACTGGTACAACAACCCACAAGAGATAGGGCTATACTAGATCTAGTACTGACTAACAGGGAAAGGATCACAGATCTCCAGGTAGAAGGTCACCTGGGGGCCAGTGACCATCACATGGTACAGTTCAATTTAGCCACTAGAACTAAATCATCCCATTCCAAGGCAAAAATTTGGGACTTCAGAGGAGCTGACTTAGATAAGATGGCCAACAGAGTTAAGCTAGCCCTGGCAAAAAGAAATACAGGTGAAGGGCTACAGGCAAAATGGGCATGCATTAAGGATGCAATACTTAAAGAAACATCCCATTGTGTTAGAGAGAAAAGGAAATGCAAAAGAAGAAGGAAACCACTTTGGTTCTCAAAAACAGTAGCAGAAATGGTCAGAGCCAAAAGACTGGCCTTCAGGAAATACAAAGGAACGCAATGGGATGAAAATAGGGAGGCATACCAAACTTCCCTAAGGGAAGCAGGGAAGGCAGTAAGGCAGACAAAGGCCCAAACTGAGGAAACACTAGCATGAACAGTAAAAGAAGATGAGAAGACTTTCTATAGATACATTAGTGAAAGGAAAAAGTCCAGAGGGGGTATTGTTAAGATCAAAGGGTGTGAGGAGGAGGACCTACTAAAAGCATCTATCCTAAATAGATACTTCACTTGGTTCACTAGGTTCTAACACAGCCAAAAAGGCAAAGCCCATAATAGCTCCGATATCAAGACAATTTATAATAATCAAGTGACCCTTTATTCGAAATATAAATATCTAGATTATTTTTGAAATTTTCCTTTGAGTTACTTAGAATCATTTTTATTGGCAACCTATTCCAGAGCGAAACTGTTCTTAAAGTATAAAAATATTTTCTATCCTTTGTTCTAAATCTCTAATTTTTTCTTTGTAAAAGATGTTCACTAGTATTAACTTGATCATTTTTAAATTCCAAGTCTAAATTCAGTATTAGTAATGGATTATTTAATATGTCATAAAAGAACAGAAGATCGTCTCTCTGTCTTCTAACCTCCAAACTATGCAATCCCAATCTATCCAGTCTATCATTGTAAGAATATTGATTCATTTCAAATATAGATTTAGAATATCTTCTTTATATTTTTTCAACTTTATTAATCTCTGTTAGAAAATGGTCTTTTTATTTGCTGGGCTCTGATTGGCTAGTACCCCTGCCAGGGGAGTACATAAATTTTTAATAGATGCCCAGCAAATAAAAAGTGCCACTAACCTTACCCCATCACCACCTAACATATCCCTTTGCCCACTCTGCTTACTCATTGGGCAAAAGATCCTTGGCAAATTCAAAATCACCACCATTTTTTACATGCTTAGTGAGCATTTCTGTCCCCTAAATACACGATGTAACACTCTCACCCCAAGGGGGGGGGATTGTTTAACCAGGAAAGGTACACTAAGCTGGAGCTTGTTTCCAGGTACGACTTGGGAGCACAAGGAAGTTAAGTGGCTTGCTCAGGGTCACACAGTATGCAAGTGGAAGCTGTGGGATTCAAACCCAGGTCTGGTCTGCTGGATGTCACCAGATTTGCAGCTCAGAGCCTTAGACCACTGCGCTATACTGCCTTCCGACAGCATTGTAGTCCACAGAACCCTTTTTTTTTAACTCCCAACTGTTTAATCCTGGCACACAGTGGAATTACTTCACTAGCTCGAGCAGAGCCCCGCTGCTTCCTCCCCCCGCCGCCGTCGCCCATCGTCATTCATACACAAACCGAGCCAGTAAAATGGTCTGAATCAAGCAGTCTGTCTGGCATATTTTAAAAAGCTTACATTTATTGTTCCTGCCAGTAAATGCTGCCCGTTGTCATCTCCATCTGTCCTCCCGAAGACTTCTAACTTGTGCTTCCCGCCTGACATAGCAAGACACGCAGCAACTATAATTTTGTTCGAAACGCTTTCTTCCGCCTGCGCTACCGATGACAGTCTCACCCCACCTCAGTCTCTTAAAAAAAGAAAAACAGCCCCAGAATGACACACAAGACTGTAGACTCTGTTCAAAAAAACAAAAGGGACACAAGGCAACAACCTCTCAAGCAGGGATAAAAGGCACATAAAATCACGGCGTGCAAAACAAAAATGTCCTCTGCTGCCAGCTACATAGCTATACCATTACAGGGACTACTTTGCAACAAAACAATTTTTATTAATTTACTCCAGTTTTTTAAGCACATTTGCACCACTTTTAAATTGTTTTATAAAACATTTCACAAATAGCCCATTTTCTAAGCGCAATAATACCCTCCAGGGTGGGCGGTATGGGCAATATGCCCCTGGGTTGTCTGTTATTGCCTAATACCGCCCACCCTGTAGGGTATTATTGCTTGCTTAATTAATAAGGAGACCATATATGTGATCCATAGTCCAAAATAGGTCTCACATATGACAAATACAAGGGCAACAAAACTTCAGTTGTTTTACTTTTTATATTTCTTTTAATTGAGACAATTACCCTATTAGCTTTTGCAATAACAGATGTTTTATGAGCTTTAAAATGTAGCTTATTGCCTATAAGTATCCCAAGATCTTTTTCTGTAGCTTTAGATTTGATCAGTGCCCCATCCAAATAATATACTTGATTTAGATTATGTTTACCCATATGCAGAACACTACATTTTTTATAATGTATTTACATTCCCCATTTTTTTACCCATGCACATATTGCATAAATATCATTTTGGATATGTTGAATCTGATCAGCAGTCTGACATGGGCCACAAATTTTGATGTTATCTGCATATTTCGAGATAGTGCTCCTGATGTTAACATCCAGGTCTGCCATAAAGATCTGGAAAATTAAGGGTCCCATCACAGACCCCGAGGGACTCCACTTGTCACCTGAACCTCAGTAGACAGATGGCCATGAATTAAAACCACTTAAGAATGCTCATGAAGCCAATCATCTATCCATCTAACATAATTTTTGTGTATTCCTAATGTAATCAATTTTTGTTAAATTGCCCAATGTGGAACTCGATCAAAAGCTTTACTTAGATCAAAGAGGAGTACATCAGTTATCCCTCAATTTGCTAACCTGATTGTAAAAGGTGACCATATTTGTAGCACAGGAATACCCCTTCTTAAAACCATGCTGATTCTGATCAAACAATGGATCATTGTTGAAATGTTGATTTATTCTATATTTTATTATGAGTTTCCAATATTTTACATGGTATTGGTGTTAAACTTATCGGTCTATAATTGTCAATAACTGTTTTGCTCCCAGATTTATGAATTGGGGTTACCTTAGATTTTTTCCACTCTTTCCGTACTTTCCCATAATTAAGTGATTTCTCATAAAATAATTTCAAAGGCAACCAGATATTGTCTTTCATAAGTTTAAGCATAGTAGAGGTTATGTTATCCATTCCAGGAGCACTATGTTCTTTTAACTTGTCGATTACTGCAATAATTTCTTCTTTGGAAAAACTGTGGTGTCCTTCTAGTGTCCCATAATCATTCTGAGTATTATACCTAATCTGTTCTGCATATACAGAAGAAAAATGACTGTTAAATGAATTTGCAATTTCCATTGGTTCTGTAATAACTTCTTCATTAACTGTGATAGAGAATAACTCACCATTGTTTTTTCAGTGAGTTAATATAACTAAAAAAATGTTTACTGTTTGATTTTGAGGCTGTCTTAGCTAAATGTAGTTCAAAATCTTTTTTTGCTTTATTTATCTTATTCTTACATTTTTTTGAATATGCTTAAATTTTGACCAGTTTAATTCAGTTTTCTTTTTAATGTATTTACCATATATTTTTTTTTCTTTTTAATTAATTTGTTTAAACCTTTATTTAACCATTTAGGTTTTCTTCCAGATGTATTATATTTGTTAATTTGTTTAACATGAGTATTCATAATTCTATGAATAGTAGTTTTGATAAAATCCCATGCCTCTTCAATAGATTTTTCTAATAATATATCCTCCCTTTGTATCCTACTTAATTCATTATGTAGTTCATCTATATTTGCAGTTTTATATAGATATATTTTAGTACACCCTGCTCAGTATTTACTGAAGAGAAGGTAGGACAGGGCCCACAGCTCAGCACCATGGACACGGGGAGAGGAAGGTGTGCACTAGTCCCTTCACAAAAGAAAGGGCCCTACAAGAGCTCGATAAGCTCAGGGTGGACAAGGCAATGGGACCCAATGGCATATATCCCAGGGTACTAAAGGAGTTAAGGGTGGAACTAGCAGAGCCATTAACAGAACTGTTTAGTGAGTCTCTGAGAACAGGAGAGGCCCCAGAAGACTGGAGAAGGGCTCATGTGATCCCACTCCACAAGAGTGGTAGCAGGGAGGAGGCAGAGGACTATAGACCAGTCAGTCTTACCTCAGTAGTGGGCAAGATTTTGGAGGCACTCCTTAAGGAAAGGATAGTGCAACACCTGGAATCTATAGGAGCACAGGATCCAAGACAGCATGGATTTACAAGAAGAAGATCCTGTCAAACTAATCTCATAGATTTCTTTGATTGGGTAACCAGAGTGGTGGACCAAGGGGGAGTGGTTGATGTCACCTACCTTGACTTCAGCAAAGCTTTCGATACTGTTCTACATAGAAGATTGATTAATAAGCTGGGTAGGCTCGGGGTGGGTCAGAAGTTGGTCAGCTGGGTGGCAAACTGGTTGAAGGGCAGAAAACAGAGAGTGGTGGTAAATGGTATACAGTCAAAAGAGATGCAAGTCACAAGCGGGGTACCTCAGGGATCACTTCTGGAGCCAATCCTCTTCAATATCTTCATCAGTGACATTGCAGATGGACTGGAGGGTAAGGTTTGTCTGTTTGCAGATGACACCAAGATCTGCAATAGAGAAGATGATCCAGATGGGGTGGGCAGAATGAGAAGAGATCTGGATAAAATGGCAAAATGGTAGGAAGAGTGGCAACTGGGGTTTAATGCAAAGAAGTGCAAGATCATGCACATAGGGAAGAGAAACCCTGAAGCCACCTATAGGCTGGGAGGGGAGTTGCTAGCAGTCAGAAAGGAAGAAAGAGACTTGGGCATCATCATCACAGATGAGCTGAAATCATCCAAGCAGACCACTAAAGCAGTAGGTAAGGCTAGGGGGATGTTGCGATGTATTAGTAGGGGTATCACAAGTCATAAAAGGGAGGTAATAATCCCTCTTTACAAGACACTGGTTAGGTTCCATCTGGAGTACTGCATGCAGTAATGGATGCCACACCTTCACAAGGACATTAACCAAATTGAGGCAGTCCAGAGAAGGGCAACCAAAATGGTGCAGGGACTGCATCACAAAACATATGAGGACAGATTAACAGAGCTCAATATGTATACTCTAGAGCAAAGGAGGGAGAGAGGTGATATGATCGAAACATTCAAACACCTTAAGGTCATTAACATGGTGAAAGAGTCTAATACGTTTCAATATAAGAAAAATAGCAGGACAAGAGGACACAGCATGAGATTAGAGGGAAGTCCACTAAGGGGTAATGTGAGGAAGTACTTTTTCACAAAAAGGGTGGTGGATGCATGGAACCGTCAACCTCAGGAAGTAGTGGATATGAATACAGTGCAGGGCTTCAAACAGGCATGGAATAGGCATAAGGGAGCAATACAGATGAGTATGACTAGATAAGACATTGACAGAGCAACTGCCGATGACACATTCTTAAGGTAGAAAAAGAAATGGGCAGACTGGATGGCCTTGCGGTCCTTATCTGCCATCAACTTCTATGTTTCTATTATGACATGGGGCCATGGAAAACTGATGGTCCTTACCTGATGATGTCTTCATGGCTTCTAAATTACCTCCTGACTTCTCAGAAAAAAACAGATTCTCTTCCCAAGCCGCCCACCAGACCTGGACCTCCCGATTCTTCTCTGGAGATCCCAAGGAGCCCCTGCAGCCCCCAGGGGTCGAATTCTTCTCCTTGGAATAAAACATGTGGAAAATTAATCAGTCTGCAACAATGGAAGAGAAGACAAGCATTTAATTTCATTAAAACTCCCCTCTCACAGATGAATAAGGTATAGACCACTGTTTCTCCCTGACTGACTTTTATTGCCACCTTCATGGCAAATGATTGAAGTGATACAGGGGTCATCATTCCTTCATAAAAAATATAAATATACAGCTCCATGGGGCTAGAAACTTTTTACACTTGATCTGGACTTAACAGACAGCAGTACAATGGATGTAACAAACACCAGGAGGACACTCGATTTGCTTCCTTCTTACTCCTGTGTGTTTTACCCAAGAACCTGGATCCCTGCCATCTCCTGGCATATAAGCCAACCTTTTTTCTTACTTGTTTTTCTTCAGGTTCTCTTTTCCTCTGCGGCACTGGTCATCCCCCCTTTTCTCTGGTGTGGGAAAGCAAGTTGCCTTCCCCACCTGGACCCCTGGGAGCCAGCCCAGCCCAAATAGGCATCCAGAAATTTTCCTGATGACCCAGGCTCTGACCCCATTTATCTGGCTGGCAAACTTGTGCTCCTGCTGAGACCTGTACTGCCACATTCTATCTTGGCTACCGCTTCAGCACCCCCATGACACCCACTTTCTGCAGGGAGTCTCTGCCAGGCCCACATCCCTTGCAAATGGTTCCTGGGCTTAATTAAACCCCCAGCATGGAGACCACCCTCCAAGGCCTACACATTTCTGTGGTCCATGAATCCACCTGGCCCTCATCTAGACCAGCACCCCAGGGCCTGTCCCTCCAAACAGACCCCTGCTTCGGGTGGAAGGCTTCCTGGCTACCTCGACTCCCCCCAGGCTGCTCTGCCACACCGGGTATGGGGATCCTCTGCCACCAGCTCCCCTCCTGAGAGGGCCCTGTCGCAACCCTCCCAGCCCTGGAAAACACAAATGTGCTCCCTAAAGGGCTCCTACATCTATATGGATGGGCTTGCTAAAGCCTCCCTAATACCCTAGCCCCCTTGACGCAGAACCTGGCTATCTATATCCACACAGAGCTCAAAATCCCCAGTTCTCGTTGGCCATGGCGCATAACCATCCTGACTGCTCTTTACTTTTGGGGGGTTTTCCCACTGGCCCTCTCAGACCGCCAAGCTCCCTCATGTTGCCCACCTATTCTAGTCCTGGCTTTACTCTCCAACATCCCCCACTCCAGTCCCAGGCCTACTGCCCAGGCTGGAAAAGTTTCAGATTCTTTTTGTACACTTCCTTATATACCCCATTTGCTGCCCTCTGCTGACCCTTTGAGGCATCCAGAGCAATAACCCCCAGAGCACTAAACCTATTTTCTAGCTCTGGGGGGGGGAGTAGGATGGGGAATGGGGTGCCTAACACGTGGGAGTATAAGCCCTACTTTTGCATGGGGCATACATATAGTGTGCCTCTTCTATCTTGCTCCCACTTTTGTGAAGGGGTATCACATTTTCCTTCCTCCAGTCCTCTGGTACTACTCCCTCTTCCATTGATTTGTTGAATAGGTTTTTCAGTGGTGTCAGCAGCACCAGTATGAGTTTTTTGAGTATTCTGGGATGTATCCTGTCCGGCCCCATCGCTTTGTCCTGCTTCAGTTTCAGGAGTTTCTTTAGTACTCTCTCATCTGTGAATGGACTTGTGTCCAACCCTCTTCCCTTTGTGTGGTTACTGGCTATATTTTGGTCCCTCTCCCCCTTCCTTTGTGAATACTGAGTAGAAGTATTTGACGAGGATCTCAGTTTTTTCCTAGGTCCCTCTCTGCCCCCTTTACTTAGCCTCATACTATCCTCCTTGGTCTTTTTCTTCTTCCTAATGTACCTGGAAGAAAGTTTTGTCCACTTCCTTTACTGTCTGGGCTATCCTTTCCTCTGTTTGCGCCTTTCCGCTTCTGACCACTTTCCCTGCCTCCCTCTGCTTCATCTGATTAAGTTCCTTGTCTCCTTCCCTCTGCATTTCCTTGAACTTTCTGAATGCCAGTTCCTTCTCTCTAACCTTCCCCACCACCTGTTTTGAGAACCATAATGGTCTTTGTTTTCTTCTTGCTTTGTTAACTTGCTTCCCGCAGAGGCTTGTTGCCTCAGTTATGGCTGTCTTGAGATTGTCTAACTGTTCCTCTGCCCCCTCCCTTTGCCAGTGTTTTCTTGAGGCATTCTTCCATTTTTGCAAAGTCTGCCCTTTTGAAGTCTAGGATTCCTGCCTTTGTATGACTTGAGTCTTCGACTGTCTTTACACATAACCATACTGTATTGTGGTCACTGGACCCCAAGTAGCTGCCCAATGATGCATGTTTTTCTGTCTCCATTTCTTAGCACCAGGTCCAATATTGCCCCATCCAGGGTGGAATCCATAACTAATTGTGTGAGGCATGCCCCTTGCATGGCATTCAGGATGACTCTGCTCTTGGATGTGGCTGTAGCATAGGTGTTCCAGTTTACATCAGGCATATTTAGGTCCCTAAAAACAACACTTCCCCTTTCTCTGCCATTTTAAGTATGTTTTCTACCATTTTCCTATCTGTTTCATCCCCTTGTTCTGTGGGTCTGTAGAAAACCCCCTCTGCAGATAATGGTGCCATTTCCTGATCCCAGAGTGACTCACAGTGCCTCCCCATCTCACTGTTTTCCACTTATCTCCATTGCTTTGATCCCCTCTTTGATGTATATAGCTACCCCTCCTCCCTTTTTTCCCCTCCGTGTCTTTCCTCTAGACTGTGTATCCTGGTATATGGACATCCCTGTCATGGCTTGCTGTGTACCATGTCTCTGACTGCTACACCATCCAGATCTTCCTCTGCCATTAAGGCTGCCAGGTCAGAGATCTTTTTCCCTAGTCTATGGGCATTTTTACACATAGCCCTCCATGATTTGATGGGTTTGCCTTTACTTGTTCCCTTCCTATTCCTTCCCACTGTGCCTCCCCTGACTTTTCCCCCGGTTTCAGTTTCTTGTATTTTCTCATCTTTAGTATCCTCTTTTCTGATTTCATTAACCTGTGGATGGTGGTGGTGGGGCTGTTGATTCCCTTCTGCATATGTCCACCTCCCCCTCCTTGGCTAGTTTGAATGTTTGCCAATGAAACATTTAACCTGTCACTCAAGATTCTGGTCCCCCCTCGGACAGATGTAGACCATCCCTTGTGTACAAGCCTGCATCTCGCCAGGTGGGTTCCCAGTCCCCAACAAAGCCAAAACCGTCAACTCTGCACCTGTTCTTCAGCCACTCATTGAATCCCATGGTGTTGAGCATCATGGCATCTCCCTTGTGTAGACAGGTAGTACTTTCGAGAAGGTTATCATGCATGCCACCTGTCTAAGACCCCTCCCCAATTCTGTGAACTCCCTATGCAGTGCCCCAACCTCACTGTCAGCCAGGTCATTTGTCCTCAGGTGGATAATGACATCTAACTCCCCCTCTCATGCTGCTTTCCCTGTGATAATCAGGATTCACCTCCTATCCCTCCAAGCTGTGGTGCTGGGTAGGCACCTCACCTCTCTCCCTCCTCCTTTTCCCACCCCAGTTCTACCACCCCCAATAATAGAGTCCCCAACTAGGGGTTGCTTCCTTCTCCTCTAGGGTCCCTTGCCTCCCCCCCTGAGGTCTCTATGATGGAGGTTCCCTACATCCACCTTGTCCACCCTGTGGGAGCCCCCATGGGATAGCTGCCTCTTGCCAGAATAGCTAGGAGCAAGTGGGGAACACATGATGGATGCACCTCTGCCCAACCTCCCTCATCCTCTCTGAGCCCACCATAGTCCAACTGCCCTTCATAACTGGCATCCTCTGATGCAGCAGAGAGGTGACCTTGGTGGTCCCTGGGTGGGGGAGGAGGTGTCCCTAATCCTAGCCAACTCGGCCTGGAGATGAGCCACATCAGCATTCAACCCAGAGAAGTGCATGCAGATAGAGCAGCACAGCAGTCTCCAGAATGTTTCCTGGAAGACTGCTGCCTCACAGCCACTGCATTGCACCACTCCCATCATGTCTATTGTTTATCTTCTCCTTAGTGAGCTTTTTAGTTAATTCAATTTTTTTTGCTCTCTTTTCTTGTTTATGTAAAAGCAGCTAAGTTAGGAATTTCACACCAATAATGAACTGTTTACAACCAGTACAAAATTACAACACTAGACAATCAATCAGTACCCCTCAGAGTTTGCAGATACTGAAACTCACGTTCCCACTACCTGAACTCGGATCTTCTGGTGTAGTACCTTTTATGAACCTTAGGTCCCTGTGAGTGGTATCACCCATTCTGTGCTTGGACAGGATGTGGGGAGAGTCCTTTAGTGGAAGACCCTATAAATGTACACACACACCCCTGGGGTGAGTGGGGTGAGGAGAGGGTGGGTGGCCATATCTGGAGGTATTGACTCTCAAGAAAGCAATCAGCTAAGTTTAGCCCAAGCAGCTCCTGCAAACCAAACAATATAGCCACAATGGTCAAAAATAGTCAAAATAAAGTGTTGTAAGTATATACTGCTTTTATTCCTTCCCAGTTAACCTAAGTAAATGTTAGCGCTCCGTTTCCCTGTAATTAAGCAAGAACTGTAGTGTCTTTGCAATCTGCTTCCCTGAAAGTAAGCCACAAACAGGATATAATTTATGTGCAGTCCACTGTAATTCAGAGAAACAACAAAAACGGTACTGTGTGCTTCAATTTACCAATGGAACTTGTGCTTTGTGCTGATCCCCTTTGCTCACTCCTTGCTAGTGAATTTGCCACTATCCCGGTGCTGCATCCCCTGCAAAACAGAAGTAAAACCCAGTGTGTGAGTGTTCCCTTTCCTCGGCCTCCTCTCCTTTCTGATTCAATTCTTGCAATAACAAAGCAAAGAAAGCTGTACTCTCAGTGCACTGCCAAGTCCTCCGACCCCCCTTGCCGATCCTTCGGTCAGTTGAGCCGAAGGTCTTGGTGTAGAGATCCCTCTCTTCCCCTTGTCATAGACAAACAACACCTCAGTGAAAGCCACTGCATGTGCTATCTAAGACCACTCCCCAGCTCCTTAGTCTCCTCTTGAACTATCCACAGTTTAAAAGGGCACCACAGAGAACCACCCAGGTATGTCCCATTGATTGGGGGGACATACAAAGAGTTACCGGATATGCACGTTCAGAATTTTTACGCAGATAAAGAACACAGATGTTCAGGAAGGCCAAGGGAGCTGCAACCTCTAGAGCACCTGGAGCTCTGACCCCCAGATACAAGTTGTGACATTGGAACACTCACTTCCCTGAGGTGGTAACCAGAGCACTCAAGCCTTCAGCTGTTGATTAGGTCATAATCATAATGACACTTCCAATCTAGCCCCCATAATATGTAGCAAACCCACTCCTACTAGCCACACTACTCAGTGACCTCACTGAGTAGAAATGAAATTGTTCTGATTGTTAAGAAAATAATCTTTGCTTTCACACATCTATTGAAATCCCTTGCATCAACCTGCAAACATTTATCTGCAAGCCAAGGGCCTTGAATTGGTCCCCCTTGTAATGCATTCTGACTCCACAGACCATATACTGTAGGCCCACTTATGACATGAGAATTGGCATGACTTTCTTCTCTGAAAGGGAGATGTCCAGCTGTCAGTCATTTCAATTCTCTGACATGACTGCTGAAAGTTTCTCTCTGCTAGTTGTACTATATTGTTGCAGAACTCTAGACAATGGAGTGATCATGCTCTCACTAGTCAGGGATGGCAAGGCAAAAATGGCAAGGCAAATGTTATTTAAAAGATGCCCAATCCCAGAGGCTTTGGGGGCGCCGTACATAAAACCAATACAACACAACATTAACAAATAAGATAATGATAAAACTACAATACAATTAAACTGAATTTCATAAATAAAAAAAGAAATCGGGACAGGTAATATGACAAGTCAGTATAGGGCAATATTTACCATGCTGGGTTGGAAAGCCCCCTTGAAGGCATATTGCTGAGGTGCTAGGGGCTTCCACAGTGGTGCTCAATAAATCAACTATTTGGTTGGAAAATTGGATTGGTTCATATTTTCTACTTTCTACTTAAGAGCGCATACAATTTTGGAGCACTGGGTTGGGAAAAGACTGCTCAAACAGGAAGGCCTTGAGGCATGCCTTAAATATCTCCACCGAAGGGGCCTCCCTTATTGATGTAGAAAGCAAATTCCACAGGACGGGGCCAGTGACACTAAAAGCTCTATCACCAACAGTTTTTAACCTTGTCCTGGGAATCACAAGGAGGCACCTCAAGGAGGAATGGAGGGAATGGACTGAGGCAGCAGGCATAAGAAGGTCCACCAGGTAACCAGGGCCCAGGCCAGGTAGGGCCTTAAAGGTAAGCAAGCCCACGTTGAAGAAGATCCTCCATCTGACCAACAGCCAGTGTAGTTTGTGCAGCACCAGGGTGACGTGGCAATACTTACTTTGCCCGTCAGCAACCTGGCAGCTGTGTTCTGCAGTAGCTGAAGTTGGCAGAGGATACCTCCTGAGACCCCGAGGTAGAGCGCATTACAGTAATCATGCCATGATGTCATGAAGGCATGAACTAATGTAGGGAAGTCCAGGGGTGGAACAAAGGGCTTAATCCTGGTGATATTTCTCAGATGGTAAAAGCTGACATGAACCATGGCTGACACCTAAGCCTCAAGTGTCAAACCACTATCCAGAATAACACCCAGGTTACACACCCTGGAGGAGGCCTTTAAAGGCACAGAACCCAGGACAAGTCCTGTCTCTGCACCCGAGGCCATCCTATCACACCCTCTGTTTGACTCCACTACCAGTACCTCCATCTTGTTGGGGTTCAGTCGCAACCAGCTGGAGGCCATCTAGTCATTGATTTCAGCAAGGCAGTTGTTAAGCATGTCCACTGCATTGGATGTCCCCGGTGCAAAAAAAGATACAGCTGGGTATCACTGGCATAGCAGTGAAAACCCAAGCCATATTTTCTAACGAGTTCTCACAGGAAAGCAGGTACATGGTGAGCAACATTGGTGACAAGACCGAACACTGGAGTACTCCAGAAGACAGGAGACTAGGGGAGGAGGAGAAATTCCCCATCACTACCCTTTGCCTCCTGTTTGTGAGAAAGGACTCAAACCAGCAGATGACTGTGCTGGCAAGTCCACAAAATTCCCTCAGGCGGTCAAGTAGCACACAATGGTCCACCATGTCAAAAGCTGAGGAGAGATCGAGGAGAACGAGAATTGTCCCCTCTCCTCGATCTCTCACCCTGAGAAGGTCATTGTGCATCCAGACTAATTCAGTTTTCATGCTGTGTCTCACCCAAAACCCCGACTGGAGAGGCTCGTATAGATCAAAGATCATGAGGTGCTCCTCAAGCTGCAGCACCACAATCTTCTCAACAGCCTTACCCAGGAATGAAAAGTTGGAGATAGGATGGTAATTTGTCTTGATGTCAGGGTCCAGAGATCATTTCATCAGAAGAGGTCTTACCAATGCCTCCTTCAAGACATCAGGAAAGACCCCCTCCAAGATGGACCACCAGACAATCAAGGTAAACACCAGGCCAACAGAGTCGACACATCCCATCAAGAAATGCGTCGGCACCGGATCCAGTTCTCAATATGTGTGCCTCAACCTAGAAGCAACCCCAATGACCTCATCCACCTCCACTGGTCTAAACTTGCCCCAACTCAGTGGAGAGCTCTTTGGGTGTCTGAGGCGATCACTGTTGGCCAAAAATCGGCTCACTGGTGGAACACCTTGCCTGATGGCGGACACTCTGTCCAAGAAGAACTGAGCAAACTCTTCGCATAAAGCATCCAAAAAGGCTTTCTTCGGCTGGAGACAGGCTGGATTTAACATCCTGTCTACAGTCTGAAAAAGCACAGTTGGTCAATTCTTCCCGGCAGCAGTCTCCCTGGACAGGAACTCTGCCTTCTTATGGTTGGTTGCTCCCTGGTACTCACCATAGTGAGCACGCAGGGCCAGCTTGTCTGTCTCCAGGCCTGACCTCTGCCAGCAGCGCTCCAACCTCCAACCCAAAACTTCCATCACCTTAAGTTCCCCATCAAACCATGGGGACCTCAAGAGAGAACATTTGGGTCATACACGGACTGGTGCAAGGGAGTAGAGTGACCCAAAAACACCTTATTATAGGTGGCAACTGCGGCGCACATACTCCCCTCATGTTCAGTGTCCACACTGCATAGGTCAGCTACAGCCAGAAAACCCTTGGAGGTCAGATCCCTCAAAGGGCAGTAGCTCACCATCTCAGCAGAGGGAGGGCTCTCAGGGGGCACCCTGAACAAGAACTCCACCGTACAATGATCGGGCCAGCCTATCCAATCAGTCTTGAGGTTCTCGATCTCAAGCCCCAACAAGAAGACCAGGTCCAACATGTGACTGCCCTGATGGGTCATGGAGAAAACTTCCTGTGACAGGTCCAGCAATGACATAGTCTGGAGGAAGTTGTAACCAAGCCTAGATGATTTGTCGTTGGCCCAAACATTGATGTTCCCCAGAATTAAACATCTGGGGGCCTCCAATGTTTTGCCAATGATAAAATCAGCTACCTCCTGCAGAAAATCTCCCACCACTCCAGGAGGGTGATAAATTAGGAAAATTCTGCAGCCTGCACCCAGAGCCCCCTGAACAGCCACACATTCAAAGGAACCCAGTCTTCTCACTGGGTGCATGGTGAATCCCAGCTCGGATCTAAAATAGATGGCAACCCCCCCCCCGCATTCCACTCTGAGGCAGTGCAAAACAGAGTACCTGGGGGATCACAAATGGACCCACAGAGAGAGAGAACTGACATATGGAATACTCTGGTAGAAACTGACTGGGGCAGTGATCTTACTAACTTGCTGTTATACCCCATGTATTGTACTTAGTTTTTTTCCACCTTGAGACTAGTGGCAGGCTTCTCTCATCTTCATATGGAGACATGGTATGTATCTGCAGCTCTGCTGCTGAATTTTGCCTTGCAGTCTCATCTAGATTTTGATGGTCAAGGTGAACCTGTTTGAATCCATACTAGGACACATTCAGGACAGCCATCATCCACCCTTTGACTTGGGTGGGAATGCATATGCTCTGTAATCCTTTTCACAGCAACTGCCACAGACAGGCTGTCTGTTTCTGGGCAGAGTTAACTTCATCCTAGCTCAGATTGAACCACAGTGGTAGCACACTACCATCTTAATTTATTTATTTAAAAATTAGTGACTGGGAAAGGCACACTTAGCCAAGGCTCATTTCGATGTGTGACCTGGGGGAATTAAAAGAGAAGCAAATACATAGCATAGACACGGCACACAGTTAAATGCAATTGCATAGCACTGACACAGTTCATAGTTACAGTAGAGTCGAATAAAGTACATGAGTAAAACAGGAGTAAGTACAATAAGAGAACGCACCAAAAAAAAATCAGGCAATTCAGCCACACCTATGCCAGGGTAGGAGGCAAATATAAGGGGAGAACAGTCATGTAGGGGGAGACCAGGAGCAGGAAGAGGAAAATAAGTTCAGCTGGTACCTGAGGGAAACAGGGGAGGCAGTGAAATGAAGGGCGGATGGGAGTAGGTTCCATAGTGCAGGGAGACAATAGGATAAGGCATATTGCCCAGCAGAGGGGTGGGAATGAGGAATAGTGAAAGTGTGAGGATCCCTAGAGTAGGGGGAGCAGGGGAGGGAGTGGAGGAGAGGAGTTAGATGAGAAAGGTAAGAGAGAAGGAACCCAAACCAGAGTCTGGCTAAGAAAGAGGCACAATGGTTCTGGTAATGTGAAGGTAGAGGAAGAATTGATAAGGAGAAGCAGAGTGAGCAATGATGGGTATGAGACGAGCAGTTGGTAGCAAACCAATAGAAGGCATTGCAGAGGGTGTCCAGTCTGGCCAAGGAGGTTGTGCGAGCAGTGCCATAAATCACATCTCCATAGTCAAAGACCAAGAGCACCATTTTGGTGACAAGTTCATGGAGTACCTGTGGAGACAGTCTTTATTGCGGTACAAGGCACCATGTTTGAGGTGAAGCTTGGCCTGAATGGCATCGATGTGGGCAGAAAGTCAAGATCTTGAGGGATAATAGATAACTAAATGGTAACCCTAAACAGAAGAGGTTACATGTGCAATCCCTGGAATGCTATACTGGTGCCTGCTTAGGGCCTGGTGCATTGCAGTTGTGAAACTATAGAGATCTTAAGAACTCTAGAGTGATAGCCTTGTGCTTTTTTTTAATCAGACCCAATGTAAGAACCACAATCATCTTTGATTAGGGAAATGAATGGGAATCTTCCCAGGCTTAATTTGCCCCATCCCTACTGAAAAGGTATATGTGGAAAGTTCCATTCATTTACTTAATTAAAGATGGTCTCAGTTCTTACACTTGATTTATGATAGTCACAGTTTGTACACTGGATTTATGTGTGTTAGCCCTTTTTTGTTCTATAATGATCTCTATAGATAAGACATTCAACTCTCTGGGATGGTGTGAGTGAGCTTCCAGGCATTGGCATGTCCCCTGTTGGCCCTTCAAAGACTGGCATTGGCCCTGTATGTGATGGAAATTGCTTGGTTCCCCCTTGCTGGAGGAAAAGTGAGAGGCTGGTCCCAATTTGCACTTTGTGTGCAATTTTTTTTTTTGCTTACTGTTCACTAGAGTATAGTAGATTTACTGGGCTGACTCGACTCCCAATTTTATATTTGCTGTAACAAGAAATCCCAGAATTCCCTTCAGTTGATGTCAGAGCTGGGCTACAGAAGTGGGAGATTCAATAGTCTGCAGTGCACATTAGAGCTTTTATAAGCTAGATCAGATATGTTCTAGTCCCGCTACCAGAGTTAAATACAGTCCTCTATGACTGTACTTGGAGTTCAGCAAAGTCTTTGACTTGGTGCTCCACAAGAGTCTGATCAGGAAGGTAGAGGACCTTGGAGCAAGAGACAAATCTGCAAGGTGGGTGATGAATTTGTGTAGTGATAGGACCTAAATGGTGGTGGTGGTTGTGGGGGAGCTCTCAGTTACAAGGGACTTAACTGGTGGGGTCCCACAAAGGTCAATGCTCAGCCCTGTGTTATTCAATGAGTTCATAAATGACACTAGAGATAGCATCAAAGGTAAAATCTGCCTTTTTGTGGATGGCACCAAGCTCTTTAGGAGGGTGGACATGGATGAAGGGGTGCAGGACCTAAAGAAGGACCTAGTGAAACTGTAGAGGCCGTCTGGCTTATGACAGCTAAGAGTCAATGCTAAAAAGTACAAGGTCTTGCACATAGGAGGAAAGAACCCAAGGGCCAAGTACAGTCTGAGGAACAGTCAAGGTCATTGTATTGGAGGAATAAAATACTAGGAGATATCCATTTCCAACAACCTAAAATATGCTACACAGTTTAGAAAAACTGTATCCATGGTCAACAGACTGCAAGAGGGTTTACGAGCAGAAGAAAGTAGTCCTGCTACTTCACAGATCCCTAGTGCAACCGCATCTGGAATCCGGTCTGCTGTACTGGAGCACCTACCTGAGGAAGGATATCAACCAGCCTGAGACAGTGCAGAGGTGGGTGACAAAGATGGTTCAGGGACAGCATGACAGGGTATATAAGAACAGGCTGCAAGAAGTTCATATGTACTTGTTCAAGGAGAGGAGGGACAAAGGGGACATGACTGAAGTCTTCAAGTACCTGAAATGTAGAAGCAAGGTGGATATCAGGTACCTTTTCCATCTTAGTGAAAATAAGACCTCATGGGGACACTGTTACTAACCGGCAGGAGAAAGGTTCAAGGAAGATGTCAGGAGACACTTCTTTATAGAACGAGTTGTGGCAGGGTAGAATGAGCTCCCATATGAGGTAGTCAATTAGAAGACAGTGGGGGAGGGATTCAAGAAGGGTGGAATGAGGTGAAGGAGAGGGTCAGGGTTGGCAGGGAAGGGGGCATGGCCCACTGTAATCTCTAGATCAGGGGATCTGCAGTGGAGCAGACGCAATAGACCAAATGGCTTTACTATGCTGGCTAATTTGTATGTTCATATGTTTTTATATTTCACTGCATGCTGCTACTAGCTGAGACTGGAGTGCCACAAGTCTCCTACACATGGGGCAGTGACTGAACCTCCAGAATGCTGCCTGGAGGATGGTCGTCCTGCAATCTCTACAGCTAACTAGATCCCAAGCTTAACTACCGTACATACTGTCCACTACCATTTAGCTGCTTCATACTACTCACAGCCTCTGCCTACAGCAGAATTCTCAAATCCTCTTCCCTATTCGAAGTTTTAGTTTACTCAAGATAAGGTGTTAGAGCAAATTTTTAGTTTTTAAGTATGCTTTACCTGCATGCTACCTATGATCCTTCTTTTCACAGTTCTTCTAAATATTTCTTCCATTTTTGTATTTTATCATTTCCTAAACAGGCTTATAGCAATTTACTAATTACAGTCCTTAACTGCAGTTACCAAAATCCCTGTCACCTGCTCACCTTTCCATCCCTCTTGCCTACCTGTCTTATTAGCATACCTTAGACCGGGAGTTAGAGCAACATGTCACCTACAGCCTTTACCACTGTCTTACCATAACTATATCTTGGCTAGCCCCTTGCAGTCATTTCTTCATGCTCCTTCAAACCTGAACTTCAAAAGTTTTGCCTGCCCCACTCCCCAGTTTTGATTGGAAATGTATGTTTTGCAGCTTTAAGTGAAATCTGCCTAATTTAAGAAAACTGAAACCTTTTCCTCTTGCTAATGAGATTGTTAAAAATTATATTTTTATAATTATAAAGTGATATAATTAGAAAAAACAAAATTGGTAGCCCACTTAATTTCATAACCCTGACAAAAAGCACCAAATCCCTGCCCAGATCTATAACAGTATATATTTAAATACTAAAAATGCTGCAAAGCTTATGGCAGTGGGGAATGCTTATCAAAAAACATAATTCTTTCTCCTGTGCAAGTTAAAACTTCAGCATAGTATGCATGGGTATGCTGGGAATTGTTACACCAAAAAGACTTGCCTGCCCCCATCCCTTTCACTAATCAGGTAAGAAAAAGAACACTTGTCCCACATGCCATTCTTTTCAGATCATGAGTCATATGTAAATTCTAATATGTATTAGCCATGTGCCACAATAGATGATTTTTTAAGCACAAAAACAACTTGTCCATTTCAGCTTCTATTCACAGTTGAAATTAAAAGAAACATTGTGCTCCAGTGGTGTTAAATGGCCATCAGTTACAAATGTGAACCACAGCAGGAAGGGGAACCAAAACCGGCAACCCCTGTTTCTTCTGTTTGTGATGAGCGGCATTCTCAGCCACCAACTGAAGAGCTAGTTGAGAAAACAGCCAGTATAAGTAGACCGAGTGGACCCTAAATCCAAATAACCACACGGTGACCGCATTTTCATCCAAGATATACAGTAAGTACCGTTAATAACTTGGTGCAGCATTCTGTGCGGTCATATCTTCTGGCTCTGGGGCAATTCCTGTGTTGAAAGACCTCCTCTCCTCCTCTTCAGCTGTACTTTTGTTACAGTTGAGAGAAAAAAAAAACTTACACTGGAAAAACTGTTCAGGTTAGCTTTGCTGTTAGATGTTAAAGCTCTTGGCATGGCAGAGAGAGATTTAAAAAAAAATCAGCCTCAACCCCTACCTTTTACCTTTGCATAGTGTAATTAGATGTCAAAAGCATTAGTTTCATAATATATTGTACAAGGAGGAAGAAAAAGAGAAAAAGAGACAGGTAGTGAGTTAAACTGTGTGGCTATGACCTGCATGTTAGAGGGGCCTGGAGATCTACTTGAACAGCCCTCAGGCTTGTGTAGGTCTACAGATATCAAGCAACAACTCACTTAGGCTGACCGCAAACCAACCACACAGAACCCATGGAAGGGGATGAAGACTTCCAATGAATTTCCGGTGGTTTCAAGTAGCAGCTGCTCTAGTGCAGAATAGCTTTAATCTTCAACCACTTACTTTACTGATTTATTAAAGTTATTTAATATCAAAGTACAACCCTCTGTAAGAGTGTTTTGCATTTTCAGCGGAGAGGAAAAACTTTAGCTATTATTAAGTGACATGGTAATGCACTGTCCTTAAGATGACTAGGGCACATTCTTTTTGATTTGCTGATGTCTTAAGCAAGGACTGAAATTAAAACAACATTTTGCTACCAAGTACACAAAGACACAGACACATACGACAATGTGATAGTTATCCCTACAGAGGTTGCCGGAGACAGGTCCCAATATGAATCTTGATGTATCACAGCAAATCACATGTAAATGTGTAGGAATTTCCTGTGCTATATCTAGATATAGCTATATATACTGAGACTTATCTCTAGCTGTCACTCTGTAGTATTTCAGTGGTGTCTGTGATTACAGCTGCTTTAGCAACACTTAGATACTACTGAGTGCTTAATTATTTTGAACCATTTTCAGTTGCTATTTGCTACCACTTATACTGTATGCTTATTTAGGTTATATTAATGTGTTGTGAAAATTAGGTTATATTAATGTGTTGTGAATATCTGGGACCTAAACACTGTGTAGATTTGTTAGTATCTATTGCACCCTTCTTCCCTAGTTCTGATCCCTACTCTTCTACAGCTTTCTTCATTCTCTTTCACCGTGGCCTTTAAAGTGCTATTCTAGCCTCTCTTCCTAACCTTATAAACCTTCTCCTGCTCACTTATCATATTTCAGTCTTGGATACCACTCCTATGTAGAGAATAACTATTTATTTTTCTTGTTTGACTCCTTCAATGACTTCATCTGACCCACCTTCTCGCCTGTCTCAACCAAAAGCACAGCTGGTTCTGCCTCTCAAATAAACTTTGCTGAAGTGGAAGTCACTGCTTGAAAAGTGATACACTCAGATGGAGCTTTACCTCCTCTTACTTCCTTTCTTAACTCTAACTGCAGCTTTGCCTCCAAGGTCAGCAACAACAAAAAAACTGTAAAGCACCACCTGTAATAATTTCACAGAAGATATACCCTGTAAGAAACACTTTGCTACAGAGAAAAATAAAGCAGTAACAGAAGATATACCTTGCAAAAGACAATTTGAATCAGAAGATTACAGCAGTGATCCAATGAGAGACTTCAACATGACAGATACAGATTGGTCAATACCAGAAGGAACATCTGACAGAACTAGACACATGGTGGATTCTCTGCAGTGGGAGGGCCTCAAACAACTGGTACAACAACCCACAAGAGACAGGGCTATCCTAGATCTAGTACTGACTAACAGGGAAAGGATTACAGATCTTCAGGTAGAAGGTCACCTGGGGGCCAGTGACCATCACATGGTATGGTTCAATTTGGCCACTACAACTAAATCATCCCATTCCAAGGCAAACATATGGAACTTCAGAGGAGCTGACTTTGATAAGATGGCCCACAGAGTTAAGCTAGCCCTGGCAAAAAGAAATACAGGTGAGGTGGTACAGGCAAAGTGGGCATGCATTAAGGATGCAATACTTGAAGCAACATCCCATTGTGTTATAGAGAAAAGGAAGTGCAAAAGAAGAAGGAAACCTCTTTGGTTCTCAAAAACAGTAGCAGAAAAGGTCAGAGCCAAAAGGCTGGCCTTCAGGAAATATAAGGGAACACAGCAGCGTGAAGATAGGGAGGCATACCAAACTTCCCTAAGGGAAGCAGGGAAGGCAGTAAGGCAGGCAAAGGCCCAAACTGAGGAAACACTAGCACAAACAGTAAAAGAAGGTGACAAGACTTTCTATAGATACATTAGTGAAAGAAGAAAGTCCAGAGGGGGTATTGCTAAGCTCAAAGGAGATAAGGGGCGTGTGAGGAGGAGGACCATGTGAAAGCATCTATCATAAATAGATACTTCTGCTCAGTATTTACTGAAGAGAAGGCAGGGCAGGGCAGGGCCCACAGCTCAGCACCATGGACACAGGGGGGTGGGAGATGAGCATTAGTCCCTTCACAAAAGAAAGAGTCTTACAAAAGCTCGATAAGCTCAGGGTAAACAAGGCAATGGGACCTGATGGCATACATCCCAGGGTACTAAAGGAGCTAAGAGTGGAAATAGCAGAGCCATTATCAGAACTGTTTAATGAGTTTCTGAGCACAGGAGATGTCCCAGAAGACTGGAGAAGAGCTCATGTGATCCAGCTCCACAAGAGTGGTAGCAGGGAGGAGGCAGGGAACTACAGACCAGTCAGTCTTACCTCAGTAGTGGGCAAGATTATGGAGGCACTCCTTAAGGAAAGGATAGTGCAACACCCCATAGATTTCTTTGACTGGGTAACCAGAGTGGTGGACCAAGAGGGAACAGTTCATGTCGTCTACCTTGACTTCAGCAAAGCTTTCAATACTGTTCCACATAGAAGATTGATTAATAAGCTGGGAAGGCTCGAGGTGGGTCAGAAGTTGGTCAACTGGGTAGCAAACTGGTTGAGAGGCAAAAAACAGAGAGTGGTGGTAAATGGTATCCAGTCAGAAGAGATGCAAGTCACAAGTGGGGTACCTCAGGGATCAGTCCTGGGGCCAGTCCTCTTCAATATTTCATCAGTGACATTGCAGATGGACTGGAGGGTAAGGTTTGTCTGTTTGCAGATGACACCAAGATCTGCAACAGAGTAGATGATCCAGATGGGGTGGGCAGAATGAAAAGAGATCTGGATAAACTTGCAAAATGGTCAGAATAGTGGCAACTGGGGTTTAATGCAAAGAAGTGCAAGATAATGCACATAGGGAAGAGAAACCCTGAAGCCACCTATTGGCTGGGAGGGGAGTTGCTGGCAGTCACAAGGGAAGAAAGACACTTGGGCTTCATCATCACTGATGACCTGAAATCATCCAAGCAGACCACTAAAGCAGTAGGTAAGGCTAGGGGGATGTTAGGGTGTATTAGTAGGGGTATCACAAGTTGGAAAAGGGAGGTAATAATCCCTCTTTACAAGACACCGGTTAGGTCCCATCTGGAGTACTGCATGCAGTACTGGAGGCCACACCTTCACAAGGACATTAACCAAATTGAGGCAGTCCAGAGAAGGGCAACCAAAATGGTGCAGGGACTGCATCAGAAAACATATAAGGACAGATTAACGGAGCTCAATACATATGTATACCCTAGAGCAAAGGAGGGAGAGAGGTGATATGATCGAAACATTCAAACACCTTAAGGGCATTAACAAGGTGAAAGAGTCTAACATGTTTCAATATAAGAAAAATAGCAGGACAAGAGGACACAACATGAGAGTAGAGGGAGGCTGATTAAGGGGTAATGTGAGGAAGTTCTTTTTCACAGAAAGGGTGGTGGATGCATGGAATGGCCTACCTCAGGAAGTGGTGGATATAAATACAGTGCAGGGGTTCAAACAGGCATGGGATAGGCGTAATAGGATAGGCACCAACGTGGAGCCTTTGCAAAAGAGTCTGTGACTCAAAGGTTTGTAATTCCGATTGTACTCAATAAACAAATAAATAAATAAGGGAGCAATACAGATGAGTATGAATAGAAAGGCCATTGACAGAGCAAAGGCCGATGGCACATTTACAGTATAAAGTAGAAAAATAAATGGGCAGACTGGATGGGCCTTGTGGTCCTTATCTGCCATCAACTTCTATGTTTCTATGTTTCAACACAGATGTCCTTCCTTACCTGAGCATTGGTTTAAGCTCTCTGTGCTTAACTCTGTCTCTCTTTCTCTCACTTTCACACATACACTCTCGTTACTTTCCTGAGATTTATTTAACCTATCTCTATCTTACTGTACCTCTGTGTGCTTGCCTAACAGTTAACACAACTGTTCATGACTTTTAACATGCTTTGTAATACTAAGTGTATGAAAGGCTCTATATAAAATCAAATTCTATACTTTTCTTTTTCTGTGATCTCTTAGTCAATAGACTGTCAAACGTGGGACTCTCAGGTGGCAACCCAAGGCACTACTGTTATGCAAAAGGCCAAAGAGCCTAAGTGAAAAAGTCATGTCCTGTTATTTTTCATTTGATATACTATATGCACCATCTTAAAGGTTATTTCTAACAATTAACAGTATACTTAATAGATGTTGTATAAGCATGATGTCTGGGTAGGTTCACTCTTTCATTATACACAAAGGAAAGAGAAACATGTAAAGTTTTGGTATAAGCAGTGAAGGTGCAGGGGCTGTCCTAAATTGATTTCTTTTCCATTGCACAAGACAATGTACAAGCTGATAACGCCCCTTTCACCATATTTGGTAAAAAATAACTATTAGGTAGAAGTGACGTCTGCAGATGAGTCTACAGATTTAAGCTCAAACAGCTTTTAGGAATAATACCAGAGTTTTCATTACCTGAATAAGGTCTCCAGTAGACTACGATGGTGATATGTAGAAAGCAGCATTAATCTTGTGGCCTTGAAGGAAGATGACAATCTCCATATTTACTCAAATAACACTGAGTTACTTTTCTTTTGAGCTATCCAAAATATAGTTTTTAACTAAGAAATGGATGATATAGCAGCACAGGCTGAACAACAACAGGTTACGTGCCTTATAGATTTGTTTTGAACAATTAAAATTGTAATGCAGTTTTTATCCTTTTTTTCATATATATATTGATCCCATGCCAGGCCTTCTTCCACTTCTGAATCTCAATAAAACCTAACTCACTGCTTACAGGTCTTCTGAATATGGGAGTGGGCCTTCAGAGATGCTCCCTTCCCATCAAGATCACAATCTGGCATAGGAACAGCAAGGAGGTTGTAGGGTCTCTGACTGCCCTTGTGTCATTATGTATGTGGCTTATATTTTCCATTATTCCTCTAAACCCTAATTTGTCCCTTTTATTTCACCAGCACAGTGCCAGCCCACTGTCAATGCTTTGCATGCACATTGCACCGCTAGCAACAGAGTAAGTGTCCTGGCCCTCCACTGGACTTCCATTTGTGACGGAGTGTTGCACCATTTCCCACTGGCTGGGATGTGCTACTAGAGATTGCACTCCCTCCCAGACTCCCCTGTTGCCAGCAACCTAAGTCTGTGGAAAGTAGTTTGGGGTGCAGTATTTGACATCAGTAATGTGACATATAAGGGAGCTGAATCTAGGATCCCCGCAGTACTAAACCAGAGCTCTAACAACTGACCTATCAGGTGAATTGTTTAATCTGAGTGTTCACTGGTAAATTTCTTTCATAAACTGTAAAATACCAATCAGCACTGGTAAAGAAACACAAGCTATAGTGAAAATGTGAGGAGCCTTAATTGTAAACTAAATGGTTGGAGAATCAGTCATGCACTGGAACAGCAGGAGGGGTGCAGGTTTGGGCTGCCAGTCCACACAATATCAACTCAGCATTAACCGCATGCCACAGCAATCCACACCGATAGGCAAAGAAATGCATGAAAATAATTTTATTGTAGAAGCAGGTCCAGAATAGTCAACTAGGTAGCCATGCCCCAGCTCTTCAACCCTATCCAGGTATTTGTCAGGGGGCAGACCCCCTGATGAAGATCCAGATAGGGTTGAGGTGCTGGGGCACGGCTATCTAATCAACTACTCTGGACCTGCTTCTACAATAAAATTATTTTCATGCATTTTTTTGCCTACCAGTGTGGATTGCTGTGGCATGCGGTTAATGCTGAGCTTAATTGTAAACTACTCTGGCTCCCTTATGCCATCTAACCTGAAATAGATCATGTCTTCCTTGGAATTGATTTGTAATAACTCTGCAGAATGGTTAACTAATTGGACAGAGTAATCCTGGAATGGTTTGCATACACATATGGGAAATTACTGATGTTTAGTAAACTAATACCTTTAAAACCACAATTAGATAAAAGCTGTTCACACATGACTATTTCCTCAAAAACTGTAAGTCTAATTATTATGATTTTGAGGTTGGGGGCATTAATTAAGGAAAAGCTTATTGATGCTGGACTAATAATTAATTGAAGTGCTTTTAGTAAATCAATTGAGTGTAGTTTATCTGGTTTAGAAAGCACAGCTGTGATTTAGCTGTGTCTCCAAAGTATCCCATTGCAGAAAGTCTTTCAGAAAATCCCCAGCACCATCAACATTTAGGGTTGAAGTCATTTGTATGAACAAATGGAACTGATTAAAACAGGCAGTTCACAGATACTTGAACAGTGCAGCATATATTTTAATGCAACTAGTGTACATTTTGATGAATCTGTTTGGCTGCATAAATTAGACAGACACATATTTAACAGTCAAAAGGAAAAAAAAATAATTGCCTAGAATACCTTCAATATTGAATTTTCTTTGCACTGGAAACGCTTGTACCCACTCTCTCTGTCCCCTGTAACTCCCACCTCTCATAAATGCTGTACCTTCAGTGTTTACACAAAGTGAAAAAAAAACAAAAAACATTTCTTCTGTCTTATAGTTTACCACTGATATATCATTTTTTGTCTCAGTTATAGACCTGCACACATCTACAGAATACATTTAACTAGGCTCAGACTAGCATGATACTGGGAATGTTAACAGTTTGTGCTATACATGTATCATCGCTTGAATTCTCTGCCTCGTCCTGTGTATCTTCCAGCTTGACAATGTTTGAGTTCCCTCCAGTCAGGACTTCGACCTTGGATTCTGATGCAGCCTTGGCAGAAACAGGGAGGGAGGTGGAGGCTCTCAGTTTTGTAACAGGTATGTCTCTTTTACTTCTTTTCCCTAGTCTAGGATATCTGTAGCTCTTCGAATGCACTGGCCTTATCAAGTGAAAGATTTTCACCATTTAGTAATTCATTAGCGTTTGTTACCCCTATGGCTTAACTTCTTTTACCCTCTCCCCCTCTTTGACTAACAGCCAGGGAGCTCAGTGGAACACAGCCTACTGCGAAATGGGCATCCCAAGTGGCTGGTTCCTGCCGGACTGTGGCAGAGGAGCTTTCTCATTCTGACGTAATGCTACTATGTTGGAGAAGTAGTCATCCTAACCTGGTACCTGTCAGTTCATCATCAGCTGCAGACTGGTTTCCAGTGTCTCATGGGGAGAACAGAGCTCTCTCACAAGAGCATCATTTAGAGCATGAGAATCATTAAAACTCCACCTGTGCTCACACACTGCTGTTGCACACAGTTATGCACTTAGCTGAGCTGTCTAGAAAATGACTAAAATAATATGGGAACATCAAGTGAGTTTGTCATTGGCTAGACAGGTATTCAACCCGTTCCCAATGTGTTATTTGTATTCTGGTGCCATACCTCGGTCCTGGGCTGTGCCTGTTAAAAGACCACTGGTCCAGTGTACTTACTGTTCATCAATTAAAAATAAATAAAATAAATACATGAATAAATAAGTAGTCCAATGAGTGAAGCATGGTGGAACACTGAAACACCATCTCCACACACTCTGCTGTTATTCACAATTGTGCACATAGCTGAGATGCATGGAAATGACTAAAATAATACGGGACCATGAAATGATTTGCCAGTGGTTAGACAGCGATACAGAGTACACTGTATGTAGCCTGCCACTGTGACTTAACATATATTGGCCTTCTGTATTCAGAGGCTAAGTCAATATCCAGTAGTGCCTCATTCATGTTGAAAGTTTTAAAAACCACAGCAGCGAGATGCATTTCTGGGTTCAGACTCCCCCATCAAGTAGACTGCAGTTTTGGAGGGCTGGATAGAATCATTTAAGCAATAATGACTAAGAAGCCAGTCATTACCATGGCATGAGGAGCAGCTGAAGGTCATCGCCTGCCAGCCAGTCGTTAATTTAAGGAAATGACTGGCTTTGAGGTTGTCATTGCAATTATAAGTATATCTGCAATAACAATGTTTGTTTTGACAGTTTTTTCTTACATTTAGCTTTTGCTAGTGTGGCATGAGCTGTAAGTGCCACACAGAGTCAGCTTGCAGCTGGATCAGACATTTGCAAGACATTAATGACCAGTTAGCCAATCAGGAGACTCACTGAGCTCATGGATATTTAATTAGAATTATAACAGGGCTTAATATCCAGGCGCCAAGTAAGCTCAATGACTGCAGTGCTGGATCATTTGCAAGCAGTGGGACATGCCATTGAGAGGTATTGCGTTAGTGCCACAGCCCACAGGTACTAACTAAGGGTAAAGATGGGCAACTACCGAATACCATCAAATTATAGCACAATTCTAGGGGATTAAATGTTCAGTAAGGCTGGAATACTCAGTCACTGGTGGCCATATCTAGTAGTCTGAACAAATATTCTATTCAATGTTTTTTTTTCCAAAGGGATCAGAAATGGAGTGAATACAGATACCATAAGGGTAGCAATGTAACTCAGAGTTGATAATCCCTTACTTTCCCATCTGTAGGTAAAGCATCTGTAGATAAAGTGGAAGCACAGGGGAGGAATAATTAAAAAAACTGACTTTGGGCAGGGAGGTGAGGATTAACTTGAGGGTCAGCTCAATTTTCCCAAGCATTTCTAAAACTCTGAGCACAGTCTTTACCAAAAGTAGTGCCTGCAGGCAAATTGGTCTGAGACATTAAAGAAACAGATGGGATCTTATATGGAAGTGAAACTAATTATAAACAAAGTTTAGTGTTTCTCTTTAAAGGTAAGATGTTAGTATTCTGTGCAATGTACAGTACAAGACAGGCGTTTCAGCTCAAGCAAAAGCATTTTCAGGAAAAAAACTGTGATTTGCAAGTTTGAATACTGGGGAAAAGCTGGCAAATGTACTGCATTTTGTTTTTACAAAACATATATAGAAACATGCAATGTTTTATAAAACATGCTTGAGACTACATGCTGGATTTACCTTCTGTAATGGTGTGTGTATAACTACAGGAAGACTTGTTGATAACTGTGTTCAAAAAACATACTGCTCTAGACTGATGAATCTGACAACAGCATTAGAAGTGGAAATCAAGAGCTTCTGTTTCGCATTTCTTGCCTCTTTACATTACAAGTTGACACATTTGGCAGATCAGTGATTAAGTACAACAGCAGGATCAGGGGACAGTAAGGCATGTGTCCAAGAAAACCCTGTGTCCCCCTTTTCTCTCATCACCATTCACTTCTGGTATTCGGTGGCTGGGGTTTTCAGAGTATGAAGACCTGTGTACATTTAAGGCTGGTATTAAAGATACAACAGAATGTATAACCTTTTGTATTTAAATTTTACAGCTAGTTTAGAACAGTACCATGGGGTGGCAATTGTTTGACTCATTTAAGGGTACATATTGTTTTCAAGTCTTGGTTAGTCCTCTCTGCATGACTAAAATCAGCATGTAACTGAAGGCTCCCTAAAAGGGGTTACCTCTGAAACAATATGGAGTCAAAAGTTTTGAAGTAGCTTTCAGGAGCCCCTGATCCTGGACTAAACTTTGTAATCACTGCTGACTGGAAGCATGTTCTGTCCCACTGGATAACTGGTTGCTTGTCGATGTATGGACTACCTGCCTCCCAGCTGGCACATTGCAGCATAGCATGCAGTGTGTCCATGTAATACTCTGACTGGACCCTACCAGTTTAGCACTCTGACTAGACCCTAACATTTCAGCACTCTGACAGGACCCTACCATTTCAGCACTCTGACAGGTCCCTACCATTTCAGTACTCTGTCCAGTCCTTAACATTTCAGCACTCTGACTAGACCCTAACATTTCAGCACTGATAGGACTGTACCACTTCAGCACTCTGGACATTAAAATCTCAGCACTCTGACTAGACCCCAACATTCCAGCACTCTAACTGGATCTTACCATTTCAGCACTTGAGCTGGACCCTCACATTCAGTACTGTGACTAAACCCTGACATTTCTGCACTCTGTATGTACCATAACAATTCAGTACTCTCACTGGACTTTACCATTTCAGCACTCTAACTTAACCGAAACATTCAGTACTCTGACTAGACCTTAACATTTCAGCATTCTGTCTGGACCCTATAATTTCAGCACTGACAGGACTCTACCACTTCAGCACTCTATTTGAACGTTAAAATCTCTGCGTTCTGACCAGACCCCAGCATTTCAGCACTCTGTCTGGACCCTAACATTTCAGCACTCAGTCTGGACTATAACATTTCAGCACTCTAACTGGACCGAAACATTCAGTACTCTGACTAGACCCTGACATTTCAGCACACTGTCTGGACCCTAACATTTCAGCACTCTGACTACACACTAACATTTGGTTTTAGCATGCTGTCTGTACCCTAACATTTCAGAACTTTGACTAAGACCCCAACATTCCAGCACTCTCACTGGTCTTTACTGTTACAGCACTCAGACTAAACCCTAACATTTCAGCACTTTGATTGATGAACCCTGCCATTTCAGCAGTCTGTCTGGACCCTAATGTTCCAGTACTCTGACTGTATCCTACCATTTCAGAACTTGGACCAGACCCTAACATTTTAGCCTCTCTGTTCCATACAATTTCAGCACTCTTACTGAATCCTACCTTTTCAGTTCACTGATTGGGTCCTATCATTTCATGACTTTCAGATGAAACAAATGGATTCTTGTATATGTATGGAAAAGTATATATGGAGGGACAGTACAGATTCCCAGTCCTGATTTGCAGTCCATGTGCAATACAGGGGTACGTGCTACTCTTCCATATAGTTTATGGTTCATTGCAGACAGATGTTTCTTTCCTATGTTCCATTTTCTTATATTTTAATGTATTTGCAGTTTTCAATGTACCAATAAAACATTATCTGTCAGAAGGGAAAACTTCAATATTTTTACAGAAGGCACTAATGATTCACTGAAGATTATTTATATCTTGTTACCATGAAGGAACCAGAGGCTGAAAGTGACAGTTGAACCGTTTATTTTTTTTTCTGCATTTAATAAAGACCAAAAATATCCTATAACCAGGAGTAACAGGTGCCGAGGTCCTGAACCTTGCGTACCACAAGCACGAGTCCACAACATCTCCCCCAGCATTCTCACAGAAATAGGATTTCTGTGCCAGCTTTTTACTTCTCACACAAGATTCACCTAAGATGGAAACACAAGGGTTGATATCAGCTTAAAACAGGCTGCCCTTTTTTAACCAGACCTGATGAGCAGACTTGGCCTGTGGCTTCAGCAACCGGCAGAATGAGGCCAGCTGAAATGAGTGTAGGCTCCCACAAAGGGTGTCTTGTTTCCGGCAGATGTCCCAGATACCAGGCCATTAGATCCCACCACAAAAAAAGTTGCGTAAAAAATTGTACATTTCTGTCTGCTCTGACAGAGATGGACTGTTTGTTTGGTTGGGCTTGTGGAAACCTCCACTATGAACTGTGGCTTATGTCCAGTAAACCTTTCCTTGTGAGGCTGCAGCTAGCTCAGTGAAGACAGATAGCAAAAGGAATGAAGCACATTATTAGTTTATTTTATTAGTATTTTCTGATCAAAGAATTTTGTACGGGGGCAAGAATACAAATTAATGTGATGCAGCCCTTGAATGGAGTGCCATTTCAGGCTAGATCTAGTGTCATTTGTGAATTATAAATGCAAACAATTTGTTTTATTAATACTGTACTTAGTTGTTCCCCTTGCTGTACTTCTCTGCCTGTTGACTATGGAAGTCTGTTTTAATTAATACTCTGTGACCTCCTTTGTCTGTTTTATTGCACACCGGTAATAAAAAAAAACAAACAGTTTTTTAATTCATTGAAATACATAAGGGAAGAGAATAAGGACCCATGTGAGGCATCACCTCCCATCCTTAGGATGCCACTCCATCCTTTTACTACATTCTTTCAGTGTTTTTTATGTTGGTGCACCTGCGCAGCCAACATCTTGGGACAGTGCAGCTTTGGAGGCGCGGTCGCTGTTGGGGAATGCAGGGCACGCATCAGTAGGTGCACCCTCATTCCTCAATCAGCCTACATGCTTGCCACACCATGCATACATAATGTGGTGAGCACATCTAAGAAAAGGTCCACTGCAATCCAAGCAAAGCTCATCAGATGCAGCGGTCCTTTTCTTACCGTGCTGGCAGCCATTATGCACATGGCGTTACAACGGCCACCAAACTGCCGACTTCGGGGGTCCCCAATCCCCCTGTCTGTTACCTCCCTGCCCACTGTACTGCCGATGGGGAGCCCACTCCCATCAGCATAAATAACCTCATTTGTTATATGCCGAGGGTGGCCAATCCCCTCGGCTCTAACCCCTTTACTTGTGTGTCGACGGGGGAGCCCACTCCCTGTTGGCATAAAGAACCCCATCACCCCATTGTGAAATGCTGAGGGAGTGCCCAATCACCTCGGCTTGGCACCCACCCTTTCTTTGTGTACCGACGGGTGTGCCCAATCCCTGTCGGCATAAATCCCAACCCCCCCGGTTGTGTGCTGAAGAGGGTGCTCAATCCCCCGTCGGCTACAGACCACCCCCAAAACAGTGGTGGCATGCTGGGAGCCCACCCCAGCATGCCAATCCCCTGAAATACAAAAAACTGTCCCGCCGACGCTTTTTCTTTACCTGTAAACAGAAAACGGTCCTCGTGAGCCTCCCTACCCATCACCCGCCAAACCACCCGCTCTGCCTTCCCACACCCCCCACCCCTACTTACATCTGGAGCTTGGCACGTATCTTCAGTGGACCGAAACACGCCTGCACTCTTCAAAGCCGACCGCAAAACTAAGGAAATACCGTAAGCTGCATAATGAGATAGATAGGGTTTTTCCAACTTTAGTGCATCTGTCGGGCATTGTTTGATCTTTTTTGCACCGAATTTTTAACATGGGGTTTTTGGGACCCCTCCTCATGAATTCTGTCACTGTTATGACATTAATTGGTCCCAAAAGGTGATTTCGCAGTCACTGTGCGGAATCACCTTTTGGGACTGATTAACACAAGGACGGTGGTAGTGTTCATGAGGTGGGCTCTCAAAAAGCTTATGTTGCAAATTTGGTGGGAAAACTACAAAAAATGGCTGTTTTACAAGCGTCCATTGTGCAGTTACTACGCACGCTCATAACTTCGCAAATTCACAATATTTTCACACCAGATTTTCAACATTGTCATTTTTCTACACCTCCTTGTGAACAGTACAGCTGTCATTTTTCATATCCTGGCCAAAATGTGTTTCCGCACTTCCGGCGCTCAATAGCGCGGTCGCTGTGGGAAATCAGTGTTTGAGGCAGATCATGAAAATGACAGTGACACTGTTCATGAGCAGAGATCTTAAAATGCCTATGTTGAAAATTTGGTGACGATACTCCATAAAATGACTGTTAGGAGCGTGCATTGCGCAGTTACGCACGTCAGAGCTTTTTGCTAATCCAATATTTTTTATGCTAGATTTTCAACATTATCATTTTTCTTACCTCCTGCGAACAGTACAGCTGTCATTTGTCACATCCTGGCTGAAATGTGTTTCTGCATCCGCTAATAATAGCGTCGGTGGGAAACCAGTGTTCGGGGCAGATTACAAAAATGCAAGTCACACTGTTCATGAGCAGAGGTCCTAAAATGCCTATGTTGAAAATTTGGTGACAATACTCTATAAAATAACTGTGTTACTAGCATGCGTTGCGCAGTTTGCACGCACGCTCGTAAGTTCGCAAACTTATAATATTTTCACTCCAGATTTTCAACAGTGCCATTGTTCTGTACCTCCTAATGAACAGTACAGCTGTCATTTTTCACATCCTGACCAAAATCTGTTTTCGCAGTTCCGGCTCAGAATTGCGCGGTCGCTGTGGAAAGTCTATGTTCGAGACAGAGTATGAAAATGACAGTGATACTGTTCATTAGCAGATGTCCTAAAAGGCCTATGTTGAAAATTTGGTGACTAAAGTCAATACGCTTGTAACTTTGTGAATTTGTAATAGTTTCACTCCAGCTGTTCACCACTGGCATTTTTCCATACCTCCTTATGAACAATGCAGCTGGCTGAAATGTCGTTTTACACGTCCGGCACAGAATTGCACGGTTGCTGTGCAAAATCAGTTTTCGGGACAATTCCAGGAAATGACGGTGATACTATTTATGAGCAGAGGTCCTAAAATGCCTCTGTTGAAAATTTGGTGCTGATAGTCCCTAAAATGACTGTGTTGCAGGTGTGCATTGTGCAGTTTCCATGCACTCTTGTAACTTCGTCAATCTGCAATATTTTCATGCCACATTTTCAGCACTGGCATTTGTACACACCTCCTTATCAACAGTCCAGCTGGCATTTTTCACAGCCTGCCCAAAATATCTTTCTGCAGCTGTGGCACACAATGGCGTGCTCGCTGTGCAAAATCACCTTTTGGGACACATTAACAAAATCACAGCACTATGCATCTCTAGCTCCGCCACTCCCACTGCCAATGCCAGCACGACAACATTTGGCATTGACAAATGCTTGTTTTTTCTGGCATGCCAAAAGAGTAGGATACACTGTTTTGGCAGCATTTTTGGAGCTATGCAGAGTTAACTGATCTTTATATATTTCTTATCCCTTAATAAATACAAAGAAAAAGGCATTTAGATAATAATACCATGTCAATCTATAGAATACTGATATTCAAAAAAATGTATAAGTCTTTTTCACAATTCATGAAAGACTGGGGGATCACAGATTAGAAATACATTCCTCTTTAATAAAAACATCTGAGGCAGTTCAGATCAAGGGCAGGACCTTACTACTTAAGCCTTTCTACAGGATGGCTTTCGACAATGGCCAGAATAACGCATTACTGGTGTTGTGGGGTGAATGGGGGAGGGGGGCTGGCTACGAAAAAAGGGGATCATAATCAGAGTCATATTGCTGAACTGCAGCTAGCATTTTTACTTTGCAATACGTGTCTAATGAACAGGTAAAGAATAACTCTCGCGATACTTCCTGTTAGCAATACACAGCAGCTGCAGTAGCAGTGTCCTGCAGAAAGCCTGCCAAGAATCCAGTCACTGGGTAGTAGACATGAAAAAGAACTGCCACATGAGAACTGAAGCACTGCTGTATCACATAAATAAGTGCCAGATGAAACAAGTGCTGTGTCACACAGACGGTGTGGGCATGCTGTAGTTACACATCTGGCAGCAAGTCACTCGTGTGGAAAGCAGTCATTACCAATAGCATGTTGTGAGGTGGGGGAGGAACAGGGGAAGATAACCAAGGACTAATCTGTAGTTCTGAAACAAAATGATACAGTAGTCTAATTGTTTCATCAGCATCAGCAGCCCATCCATAGAAGCTCAAATGAAAAAAGGGGAAGGGAGTAGAGCAGGACCCCTCTCTGCAGTGCGAATGAAGCAGTTTAATAGCTGTATTGTTGTGGATCTTGCAGAAAACATTCATTTTTGAAGGGTACCTTGACCACTTTACTAAATGCTGTAAGTTCAAAACCCTGTGAAGGGAGTCCTCACTTCAAGTCACCAAGATGGTTGGCATCCCCAACCTCTATTCAGGTCTGTGGGTGGTGACTTACCTAGGAGGGGGTAGGATGTAAGGCAGGGATGGGATTTGCGACTAACTGTGTTTAAAATTTGGGAGTGGGCCTGTAATGGGTGGCTGACAGTGGTACTGTGGGAGTACAGTTTAAAATCTTAAAGTGGGGGAGGTCATGGAACATGAGGGCCTTCACCATTGTGATGGTAAGCAGTACTAGACATGTAGGACACGTGTTCTATCTGGCCCAGGGACAGTACTTGGTTACCAGACCTGCCTTTGTGGGAGGGGAGGAGTACTGTGTAAGCTGAGAAATTCCATACTGTCAAACTTCCATTGTGGAATGGAATGGTCACAGCTCCAGTTACCTGAGAGTGTATAAGGATCCCCCCCAACATTGTTCCCTGACTGGTTCTGCCTCTTGACGGCCAGGGTATTTAAACAAAAATCCAGTTGTCCCACCACCACTCCATCCACCCCTTACCACCTTACACCTACCCTCCACCCTCAATCATTTTTCCCTAGCCAATCTCAGCTCCTGTTGGCTGGAGTGTTTAAATATATGATCAAGTTGGCTGTCTGTTGGCCCATGATAGTCACCCTAGTTTTGAGGTGGACTTGAGTGCTTGCAACGAAATGGCAGGCTGGAAGTAACCACTTGGCAAACTGTCTCAGATGGAGAGGGTTGATGGTACAACCTGGCAACATAACAACCTGTTATGGTTACAGAGGCCTTCAGACTGGGCACTTACTATAAGTGCAATTTTCATCTGGACTCTGTTAGCAGTATTGCATAGCTGCTGAGGTGCAACTTATTATACACAGCAGATTTTTCTAAGCACCCTGGAGCCATCACCAGCTAGAGACATGGCAAGAATTGACATACCCCCTTAGCATTGCCTACCGGGTCAAAATGTTGCATGCTATACAGCATACCCAGAAATGATTGCCAGGTAGAGACAGCGTGATAGAGTAGGCGAGAGGGTGCAAGACGGTGAAAGAAAGTATGAGCGGCAGTGCACCCTCTTAGTCTTCTCAGTGCAGGATAGGAATCCTGCTGGGACAGGGGTCCACCGAGCAGCTGCCGTGGCTCGAGGGGATGAGCCACTGGCAGCAAGGGAAGCAAGCAGTGCATTTGGGACTGAGTTTCGTTTCCCTGTCCCAGATGCATGAAATTTTTCTTTTTTCACACTTTGTGCGATATTTAGTGTTAACCCCCCCTCCCGGAATTAGTTATATTAGTTGGGGGGTTCGGGGTGCAACCCCCTGTAATGGGGGTGTGGTGGTAAGGGGTGGATGGGGTGGTGGTGGGGAGCAACTGAATTTTGTTTAAATACCCTGGCCATCAGGATGCAGAGCCAGTCAGGAACAATGTTGGGGGATCCTCATGCAACAGGACTCGGTAAAAGAACAAGAATTATGCTGTTTGCAATATATCGCTGTATTGGTAGCACGAGACAGTATAGCATAATGTCTTAGACATTATGACCCCGTGCCTTAACATTGTAATAAGCTTGGCTTACAATATAAGCAAGCTATTGTTCTTCACTGGTACTGATGAGCCAGACTGAATCTGCAAGGCATCATGGAATCGGCCAGGATTCACTGGTGTGGCAAATAGAGGATGCAGTTTTTACATGTGATGAGTGCACTGACTTGTGAAACAATAAGCCTGAACATGAAATTTGCTTCCAGCTCCGGGGATTGCACAGAGAAATTGCCAACTGTTCTAGCCAGTCCAGAAATGGCCTCTTATACTTATTGGAGTGATAATCTATTTAAAAAGATTTTGGTTTTAATTCTGTAAAGCAGGGATCTGCCAGGTGCTTACTCCAGATGTGAGGGAGCTGGATTGTGTTCTTTTGTTAAGGAATCTAGGGGCTCAGAAGGTACTGTGCTCTGCTCTAGCACACCCCAACACAGCTCACACCCTCTTTTACTAACACCTAGTCATAAATGAAATCACAGAGAGTACATAATCAATTCTTTAGTTCCCAGTGCAAACAGTCACTTCATATTTACAATTGCAGTCAGAGTATTCTTACCTATCACCTGGATGCCTGCACTTTCCTGTTCCCCATTAGGCCCTACAGTCCTCTATCTTGGGGTTTCAAGGCCAACTCCCTGTACTCTCCTGATGGATGGCCTTCACTGGGGTCCCAGACCAAAAGCCTATGGAACTGTGGTGGTCTCGACCCCTGGGCCAGTCAGTCTCTTAATCTTTCTCAGCTCCTGGTCTCTTGGATCCCTCTTACACTTTGCACTAGCCTCTCTAGGGTGCCTCTGACCTTTGGACCCTCTTCCGGACCCTACCCCAGGCATGAAGGCCATCAAGGACCCCCTTGGGTGAGGAGAACCCTCCAGGGTACTCATCCAGGGACTACAGTACTTGGCCACTATCTCCTTCTAGAACCTTCTCACAGCCTGCATGCTCTACAGGCTCCTCATAACAGTTGTATACCATTGTTATCTGGCTCATTAACCCTTTACTGGCCAGACCTTCCCCTACAGGCTCCTTCTAGCTCCCAGGAGCTTAATAATCACATGCCTCCCCCTATAAGAGGGAAGGACTGTGTTATACTTTTGCTTAGAATGTTGCTTTCTATAAAGTAGCCACACTGTGATAAAGAAATAAGGCACAACAGGGTATGTGTTATTGGATGACATCTATTGGCATACCTTGGGTGATGTGGAAGGAGGCACATCCAAGTGCCTTGATCTACACAAAAAAGGAAAGGGATATTGTTTTATACAGTGCCTTTTATACACATTGTATTCCAAAGCACTTTACAATCCATAAACAACTGACAGCAGCCATTAGGTGTGCACAGACCCAGACACTGGAATTGGTGCCATTGTCAGGGTTGAGGTCATGTGACTACAACCTGCCAATCACACAGCTGTAATTTGTGAATAAAAAAGGCTGGGGCTGAGTTAAATTTTCTTTTTCAGGTTAACATCTGTCATAACGGGCCCTTTTTCTGGGGTCTGGTCACTATCTAACATAAAAATGGGAGAGAGTGCAAGTATCATTGGGTCAGAAGTGGTGGGAGAGTGGCAGAGGATGGACTACATCATTGGAGATGAGGGGTGGGATTCCAGGTTGCAGGAACTGGTGCCATTATCAGGGCAGAGGTTGCATGACAACAGCTGGCCAGTCGCATTACTGTATTACAATACTGACATTCCATATCAAAAGTGACAGCAGAGCATTTGGGACTCAGCAGCACAATGGCCACAGAGCAGGAGGGTGACGTCTGCAAGGGCATCCACAGGGTAGTCCTTAGGTTCACAGTGGACCCTGCCAGTGATGACCTAGGGCAAAAAGGTAGGACACAATGCCTGAGCCACGGGGATACACCAGAACCTAAACAGAACAGCAGTCAAGGGGGAAAACCCACATTGTTTGAAACTCCCCATCACTAAACTCTGGCAGCAGCAGTTTATTATAGTGGTGAAACTATTGCCCTATACTTTTCATTCTATTTTACTTTGCCCCTTATCTCCAGACTTGTAAGACACCCTTCTTTCTATATTTTGAGTCTGCTTCAGCACTGTATTTCACTAGCTTGTTCCAGGATTTCATCAGCATTCTCAGTTGTTTTTGTACATGTATTGTCCTATAAGGACAGGAAGTAGAGTTTGCTACATGCTAAGTCATCATCGTTACAAGAAAAGTGATGTTAAACAATGAGTGTTCAAAAATAACAGAAAATCCTGCTGAAAAACTAAACTGAGACATAGTAAAAAAAGCACTCCTTTTATTAATTCAATTGTAAAAAAAAGCGGTAAAGCCGACTCAAACTGCAGAAAAAAAAGAGTACCGTACACATCTGGAGATAAGGGGCAATCTAAAAATACAATAAGTAAAAATATAGGTCATAACTGTCACTGCTAGCATGCACTGTTGCCTTAAGGGGAAGAATGGGAGTGCTGTACATCCACTGCAGTTGCTACACTTTATCAGGAGTAGGTCAAACTGTGGTGTCCAGGTGAAGAAAGTGAGTACAGCCACTGCGCTCACTACTCTGTACACAAGATAGGCAGACAGGGTAGTGTAGCAGCATAAGATATCTTATCCCCTGATGAGGTGATTTCTAGCACTAGGTAAATGTTTACATCAGGGATAAAAATGTTCAGGCAGCAGGATGGGTGGGAGAAATCATAAGCTGAAAGGCGTGTGGCACAGCCATCTTCTGCAAGTTGCTCTGGGAGAATGGTGGGTAGCTAGTATGCAGGAGGCTGGGACACTTGGTTGTGAAATTCATCCATGTCACAACTGACTAGACTGAGAGGTACTTCTGTCCACTGGAATTCTGGTGCTTGAACAACACTCCCTGAGAGGCCCCAAAAGATAGCAGAGGATGGCTGTTGTACAGCAGGGAGGGAGGGGAGGTTGGCTGTGAGTGTGAGGGCACAAGTTCAATCCCCTGGTGTGGTGACCAAGAATTGCTAAGAGCTCCTTGAGTTGTTGGAGTGGAACAATTCCCATGGACTTTAGGCTGATGGCAAGAATCAGGCACATGCCACAAGGATGGAGGTTCCCTCTGTACAGAAGGAGACCAGTGGATTGGCCCAGTCTTCAAAAAGGGAGCCAACTGGAGGAGCGGCAGGAAGAGGTCTAGTCTACATGGAAGGAGCCAACAGAGGAGACAGGATAGGAAGAGTAAAAAGGGCAGGAAGAGAGTCCTAGTGCTGGGGAACTCAATCACTAGGTGGATGGGAAGGCTAATACTGGGCCAGGAGCTGAACGGAAGGAAGGTGGTATGCCATCCCAGAAAGTTGAAGGAAAAATCATACCCAGACCAATGGGGAGACAGAAATCCAAATGTGGTTGTCCATTTGTGATCAATGATTTGGAGAGGTGCAGGGCTGAGGTAATCCAGAATAGACTCAAGGTGCTAGAGGAAAGGCCCTGGGAGCCTGACCCTTGGTGACCTTCTCAGAAGTACCATCAGTGCCATGGGCTAGCCAGGAAACTATGGATTGAAGATTTTTTAAAGGGTCTTAAAGTGTGGTGGAGGGAGCAGGGATATGGGCACATGGGGAACTGGGGAACCCAATGGGAGAATAATGCCTTGTTTGCAATGGACTGCCTACAGACGGGGGAACCAGGGATTTGAGGGAGAAACTGTGGGAGCACATCACAAAAAACAAACCAGGAAGGTGGAAAGAGCTCCAGTAGAGCCCTAGACCCAGCGCTTTCATCCAGAGGGAGCAATAGTCCCCCTCGCAGGAAAATGCCACTAAGGGGTTTTGAGTATGCAACCCTGGTGCCAGGTATCTGAAGGGCTACACTGCCCCTGCCATGTAGGCCTAACCAAGGTTGAGGGGCCTGGGTTCCTATGATAATATTAAACTGGTTCTTTCCCAAGCTATAACATTGTGCAGTGCCTCCACCCAGAGTATACTTTACGGGGGTTAGCCTACACCTGGTACAACCTTCTGGGATGCTGTACCAAGCCACGGTACTGTAATGGCACCCCAAACATGACCCCCTAAACATTTCCCCACAATGAAGATATTTAGTAATTACTGACTCTAATAACTATGGGGCCTATGCTCTAACGGGTGGGAATTCCACTCCAGTCATGAGTATCCCACCTGCAGAGCTCCGCACCTGCAGACAGGTGCACACCGACAGCGTTCATGATCATCGGCCACTTGTCCGCAACCCCCCTGGTGCGTGGGTATGCACAGGTTCACGCGGGGCACCCATGGGCAGAGCTGCACACCTGGGCAGACATCCAATGGGATGCCAGTCCCAGAACCCTCTGTGGATCACTTATGCAGTGGAGGGTGCATTGGCTGCACTCCCCTGCAGCTGTCTGCATGGCTCGTGGTCATGGAGGTGAGAGGGATGTGCCACGAGCTGTGCCTTGTCCCCAAACAGATAGAGAGGTATGGGAGTCGGGGGGTGTTGGCACGTGGATGTAAGTTCAGGGGGAAGAGTTCACACTGCCCACCACACCAGCAGGGTGAGGAGACACAGAGGCGGACTGGCGGTGTTTTGCAGGGGGGGTCTGCAGTCCAGTGGCCAGTGCCCCCATATGTGTGAGCGTGTGTGGGGGGGGGATTGGCATGCATGGGGGAGGTGGGGACACAGCTGGGTGCAGGGGTGGGTGGCCCCAGGTGGCCTGTCACTATGTGTTCTGTTGGGTCCTGTTGCTGAGGGATGGAGGCACAGGGCACATAGTGGGCTTATGGTAGGGTTCTCCCTGGTGTAGGCCATGTCCACCTCTGCACCCTTGCAGCCAGCACTACGTGCCATTGTGCATCATGTGGTGCTGGCCTTCGCCTCTCCTGTGCTGCCTGTGGTCCCGGCGCGGGGCGGGGTCATGGTGCAGACATCCCTCCGTGCTTCCCGAGCAGTGGGTTAGCTGAAGGCGGAGTGTCTCCGCACCTCATATACGTGGCATGGAGGCACTCCATGCCTTTGAGCATAGGGGCCAATATGCTCAAGATACAAAAGCAACAGCAATTTATTTACATGGGGAAGGGATAGGATGGATGAATTGGAGTAGAGATTAAGCTATTTACAAAATTTACATTTGGATTTGGTATTTGATTTTAGGGTTTTAAATTGGCATAAATCACAGTGACCCTTTAACACTTTACTTTTAAGCATCAGTCACAGCAGTACCCACCAACCTCTGAGGTCGTCAGATCCCTGGCTATCTACCTGGCTAACTGCAATTAGAAAGTTAACACAGTTGCTAGAAACCAGATGCAAATACCCACACTAGAACCAGTCCCCAAACTGTATAAGACCCTGCAATCTCACACATTAACCTGGGTACCCAGTAACTAAAGTTCTTAAGGTGCAGGCCTGTTGTTTGGTGCAGTTGTCATTGGCTGGCTTGATGGGGCCCTTGCAGAAACAAGAAGAATATCTTTAAATTGTACTCTTGAACACACACTAAATGAAGGTTGCAGAACTTGGCAACTCGTAACTATTTACAAGTTCCTTTTCTTGATACAGGACTGGACCCTGTACACTTACAGATTGGGAACCATCATAGGTAGATCAGGATTAGTCTGTACAAAGTAGAAATTAGTGCTTTCAGCAGGCGGACTCTGACTCTGGAGATCAAGATGCAGGCAAGCTAACAGCCAGCCCCCTAAACTGACTGTCAGATCTTATAGTTTTGCAGATGGAAGACTACATTTTAACTTCTGAAGGCACTGCCCCTTTCTGGGCTGAAACCACTTTACTGGATGACCAAGCTAGGACCTGGGCCAGCACGTTTCAACCCTATGTCTGGACTACCCCCCCAGGGGAGATTAATATGGCAGAGTTCTAGGTGGCACACTACCACTAAGGAGGCAGTATAGTGCAGTGGGTTAAGGCTCTGAGCTGCAGATCTGGAGACCTGGGTTTGAATCCCACAGCCACCCAGGTGCATACTGTGTGATCCTAAGCAAGTCACTTAACTTCCTTGTGCTCCCAGGTCACATCTAGAAACAGGCTTTGGCTTAGTGTACTACTCCTGGTTAAACAATGTTCCCTCATCCCTTCCCTACCAGGCTGTATCCCCAGCCTTATCTGAGGAACGTGTTGCATTCAGCACAATTATCAAATCATTACATTCATACATTTCCAAAGATGCATAAGGTAGTCACAGTTTCTTTTCCATGTGCCCCACGTGGCAGACATTGCCCTTTGCTAGTTGGGCGAGAACTTTAGAGCCAGAGGTGCACTCCCAATCATTTCCGGGATGAGCACCCACACTCTGCACAGCATGCACAACCAGAGCCCAGGTGATAGCTCCCAAAGCGGATCACAGGACATAGTTCTTTCAGCATGGGTGGGTTCTCCTAAGGCCAGGGTGATCTAGACTATCACAGTCCATTTTCATCAATGCTGGCACTTAGATTGCACCTGTTGCATAATACCCAGACGATATTTGCAACTTGGCTCTCTCACCACTTGAAACACATTTGCACTAGAATGAGCTTGAGGCACAACTCACTACCATTCGAAACAACATGAACTTGACTGAGCTTGAAGCATGGCTCACTACTCTTTAGCAGACTTTACATGTTGGCAAAGCTGACACTGTAGACCTTTATCCAGACTCAGTCACTTTACTTGGCAGCAAACTAATTACTGCAGGTCTCTCAGGCTCACACACACAATATGCAGTTCCTTGTGGCAATTGCTGGCATTAGCAGTTCCAACCTGGACATTTTAAGCATTTGAACAATCCCTTTTGGCCTTGGCTGGTGGTTGCAGCTCTCCGATGGACATTTATTTAGTTGTTTAACCAGGAGTAGCACACTAAGCTGAAAGCTTTCTTACAGGAGTGACCTGGGAGCACAGGGAAGTTAAGTGACTTGCTCAGGGTCACACAGTATGCAAGTGGAAGCTGTGGGATTCAAACCCAGGTCTGGTCTGCTGGATGTCACCAGATTTGCAGCTCAGAGCCTTAAACCACTGTGCTATACATTTATAAAATCAATAGTTCTCCCAGGCACTATTAGGAACAGCCCTGGTTCTGAATACTCCCATTCCAGTCCTATAGGCACTTAATAAATCAGTCACATTTATATACTTAAACTGGATCCTTCTCTGATCCCTAAGCAGATGTCTACCCTTTATGCACTTTGGTTAAATGCAGGGTGCAGACAAACAGTCACAATTAGTATGCTCTGGGCTTTGCTGCCCCTCAAAGGTTCTCACACTTGCACTTGTCAGAAGCAGTTTACTCACTCAGATCACTTGCAGAAATGACTTTCTTTTCTCTGAAGTTTCAGGCTTTCTTCAGCACTCCACTGCTGAGGAAGAACATGCATGCAGCTCTCTCACAGCTGAAGGTTCAGGTTCACCCATGTTTTTCCAAAAATGTGGAAAGGTGCTGGTAAGGACAATTTCTGGAAACCCCCAGGCTAGTGACTTCTATTTCCTGTAGCCACTTGTCTCTCTGGCAGAAGAAAAGCTCCCTCCCCTGTGGAGGGACTTGCACTGGAATACTAGGCACATTCTGGTGCAAAGGACCTGAGCCCCCAAGCTTGTGGAGTGCTTCCGCTCGAACTACTCCTCAGCCTGGAAAAACATTGTTTTTTATGTGGTGCTTCTGAGGCTCCCAATTGGCTTGAGCTACTTGTTGCTCCCATGATAATTGGCTGGATCTGCATGTCAGTCCACAAAATGAATATTTATTAGCATCACTCAATGCACAATAGGCTCCCTGTTTTGGTGCCTGAAATAGGTCCCTGTATTCTCCCAATAAGCCTTTTGCAATGTCTCATGACTCTCTGGCATTGTCCCAGCACTCCCTGCCTGAAATCTTGGCTTTCTGATTGGCTGTTGCTGCACTATCATGGCTGCTAAACTCGCAGGCCCCATTGCAGATTTAACACAGTCCTAACTTTAGAATTCTGGTGCAGCCAGGAGATTTACTTTATTTATTTGCTTGCCCCATTGTTTAATAGTCCCTTGTGTGTCATTTTGATTGCTGCCCAGATTAAACATTTTTGTTCAGTCCTGCACCTGTTGCTGCTGCCGAAATTTAGAGCCACCTTGCAGCAGGCAGGCAATCCATCTGAGTCCCAACATTAAACTCTGGAGCAGCCAGTGTAGTTATTTATTTAAATCATTTCCCCCTTTGCTTAGTAGACCCTGTAGTGTCTATGAAGATGCTGTCTGTACACATATTTATTTACATTTTTACAAGTGGCAGCACCTCTGAAACTTGCAGCTCCCTGTAACAGATCGGACTCACTCATGAATATTAATGCCTCAATTCATCATTATTCATGATGGCAGGCCAGGACTTTCAGCACTCTCTGCACTCTTTATTTATTTAATTAGTGGCTCCCTCCAGGCCAACAAAGTCACTGACCCATCATGCCAGCCCTTTTCATTGCCCACACCACCGGAGGAGCCACCAGTTGACCGCAGTTGTGGTCCAAATCGAAAGCACATTTCTTTGAATGTGAAGGGAGTCTGGCAGCTTGCCTGAATGCTGGTGGTTCACAATCCCGCTCCATGAGTCTCATAGGGCAAAAATAAAGAAAGAAGCCCCATGGGGACACCGGGGCACCCTATGAGCACAGGAGCTGTCCGCCCAACCATGAAGTGGTGGGAAGGAAAAGACGGCAGCTCCACAAAGCTCTGAGCACCCACAAGGGCAAACTATAAGCACTGGACTCTTGGGGACACATTCGGGGTTCTGGGCTCTGGTGGTGAACTACATAGGGACATGCAGGCAAAAGGGAGGTGCTCTGTGGATGGGAGCAAAACAGGAAACATGGGCTACAAGGTAAGCCCCCATTTGGGGGAGGGGGTTACAAGTATGTCAGAACTAGGAGTTTGTTTTATTATTTTATAGTTGGGGTATCCCAGTTCAGTGAGCTATCAAGATTTTTTCATCTGACTTTAATCTACCTGGTGCACTATTACATTTGATCACATTTGGCAACTGTTGAACATATCACTGTGATACAGCAGCTGGATTTGGCTCCCAGGAATAGACAGGAAGCTTGCATCTGCAAGGAGTACACAATCTGACTGGTGGCAGGTTTGAGGGCTCCAGGTTCCACCAGTGGAGTTTGGTAACTGCAGAAATATGGACCAACCCGCTGTTAACAGCATGACATGGCTCCAGTGGTGCTGGGTGGCATTCAACCTGTGAACATCGACTGGATCCTTTTGATTCTGCTGTGGAGTACATTTGAATGGAGTTTTAAACTGGGGTTTGCAGCCACCTCTCATCTGACTCAGGTGGCTGCAAAGTCTTATCAAGAAAGGTCAGCCCTGCTCCCTTCTACTAATCTTGGAAAAAGAGGTTGAAATAGAGTCTGCATTATAAAATTGAAATTCCCAACTGATACAACAGGAAGGGCTACAGGTGGTGTGAGTACCTGTTTTCCTTTTCTTGTCTCCTTGTGAAATACAGTAACTTTATTCCTCAGCAGTGATGAGACAGTTGTTAGGGGTACAATCTCCTGGTTTCTCTGAATGAGGAAATAACTTGACATACTTTGGTAGGAGCAGAGTCTTCAGTACATTTTGGTCTATTTTTCAAATTGGACTAGTGGACTTGCACATTGGACTGCTCACAGTATCTGTTGGATTCTCCTCACTTGTTTATTAGTTTTTCTTTTATAAAGAAGAGTTTTATGAATAGTGGGTTGAGTTGGGGAGGTAACGGTAGAGTGTGATTATTTGTTTGGTATGGTGTGGCTCTGTTAGAAATGTTAGAATTTGTGTGATTTATAAGTGTGAGGGAGGTCCATGCTACAGTGCAGAACTTCTTCCTTAGGGGAAGAGTCTGAGTTGAGGTAAATATTATGACCAGTGGGGGTGCATATGTGTGGGTCTAGGGCCCCTCAGGCTTAGTTACTCCCTGTCCCAGCTGCTGGATCTCTGCCCTTTCTATGACCCCTCCATCAGCAATGGCATGCAGGCACTGCAGAGAGGAGGGCATCATAAGGAGGCAGGATGATAGGTGGAGGGGTGTGGGGGTTGCTAACAGGGGCACCATAGGGGAGGAACAGGAGACACCTAGGGATATGTCAGATGTCATCAGTTCTTATACCCAGGGTTCCTACTGGACTAAGTGGGCAGGTAACCATTAGGCTACCAGCCTGCACTCATTAGGCAGCGGTATGCAATGCAAGATGAATGAGAAAAGAGACCACCATTTTGTCGGACTTGATTTCTACAGTTGATCTGGCTTGCATCACTGAAACCTGGTTGGGTGGTGGTGCTGGTCCAGTTTTGGAGGCATCAGTCCCAGCTGGGGTTCTCTGTGGTTCATTGTCCATGGTGGGTATTGCAGGGGAGTGGCTATCTGTTTTAGATCTGATTTGAACTTTACTGTACATCCAGTGGGAGTTACATCATCATTTGAATGTGTGACCATGCATGGGAGCCCTGGTGCAAGTTGCAGGATCCTTCTCATATACCGGCCTCTGGGGCAGAAGAGGGAATTCCTGCAGGAAATTGTGAACTTGCAACTGAGAAGGTATTGAAGTCTCCCAGATGGTTGGTTCTGGATGACTTGAATGCCTGGATTGATAATGAACTCTCACAGTTTTGTTATAATTTCCTTTAATTGATGAAGTCACTGGTCCTTGCACAGGTTGTTACTACTGTGACTCATCAACACAGACATGCCTTGGACTTAGTTTTCTCACTTGGTCTCACAAGTAACAACCTCAGGATTGCTCCAGTCTGTTGATTGGATCACTGCACAGTAAAATTCTTATTTGGGTGTCTCCTTTCATTGTCCACCCCCAGTGGAGGTGGTCTGTTAACCCCCTTTAAAGGTGTTGCTCCAGCAGGACTCTGATGATGATAATCCTCTCAGGTGTGCTAGCTGTTTGTGAGCCAGGATTAGGGGAGGTGGTAGTCACCTATAACACGGTTATTATCTTGATACTGTCACATCAGTTTGTATAGGACTTCTCGCTTAAGATCCCTGTGATTCAACAAGGGGTTTAGGGAGATTAAAGCCATGGGTCGGAGATTAGAGTGTTGTTGGCAGAAGTGTAGAACTGATGAGGACAGACTGGCTCTGAGAACCCACTACAGTGAATATCAAAGGGCAATCTCCTATAAGAAGGCTGAATTGCAGTCTAGGGATATTACAGTAAAGAAGAACAGACTGGCTCAGCTTTTTCAGTGTGTAGACAAGCTACTACAACCTGTCTGTATTCAAACAGTTAAGGCATTTTCATCCACCAAATGCGAAGAGTTGTCTCAGTTCTTCTCTGAGTGTCTTTTATCAAGTCTGGAATAACCCTAACTGGGCTGTCGTGGCCCAGCAGAGGAGAGCTAGTTGTCACTGTGGGCACTCCTCCTGTTTAGGATAGGTTTATGCCTGTAATGGTGAAGGAGGTCTATGAGGTGATCTCTGAGCTGCAGCCCACTTTTTGTGAACTGGACCCAAGTCCAACACATCTCCTATTGAACCGTATGGGTATCCTAGTACAGTGTAGTTCAGTGTTCACTGAGACAGTCCAGTGCTCCCTTTCTGAGGGATCCTTTCCAAGTACATTTAAAATGCATTGGTGAGGCCCCTCTTAGTGAATTATAGACCCATCTCTAACCTTCCATTCTTGGGAAAGAGTTTTGAGCAGATAGTGGCACTGCAATTTGCAGCACACCTTATGATCTTTAACATCTACGATCCACTCCAGTCTGGATTTAGGTGCACTGGTCAGGGTAATGACCTTCTCAGGGTAAGAGATCAAGATGAACAGCCAGTTCTCATTCTACTTGATCTCTCTTAACTTTTGACCCCATGGACCATGGGTTATTGTTGGATCTCCTTAGGGAGTACTGTTGACTCTCTGATTTGGTCATCACATGCGCATCAGAAGTCAGGCCTTGCTGAGCACCTTTCAGGACTGTATACTGATGCAGCTAGATAAGAGACCCATCAGGCAGTCAGCAATCTTAGATGTAGTGCTCACCAACTTGGAAATGGTAAGAGCTGTGAGAATAGGGGAGCCAGTAGGGAACAACGACCATAATTCCATTTGGTTTGAACTGGCCCTTGGGTCTGGACAACCCCAGTTGAGAGCTGAAGTTCTTGATATTAGTAGGATGGACTTCAACAGACTGAGGGAGCTGGTCAGGGAAAAGTAAGTCAGGGTGGACGACATGGGGGAGTGGAAATCAGATGGGGGTAATTAAGGGAATCATTCTTAAAGCATCTAAGTTATGCATGAGAATGGTAACCAAAAAGAACAGGTTTAAGAGACTGTTATGGTTCTCGGCAAGAGCCAGGGAAGTTGTAAGGGAAAAAGAAAAAAGGCTTTTTACAAGTCTAAAGAAAAGAAGGGGGAAGAGGAAAGGGGAGAATACATACTGAAAAATAAGGAGGAAAAGAGGGCAGGTGGGTAGGCAAAAGTGGACACAGAACTGTGTATTGTAGAGGGTTTCAATAATGGAGAAAAACAGTTCTTCCAATATATTCGGGGGAAAAAAGAAAGCAGGAGGAATTGTAAGGCTAGCCGGGTTGTTGGGAGATAGGGGGAGATGGGCAAATGACTGCCATCCTTAATGATTACTTTTGCTAATTTAAGGAAGATGGACACTTGCCAGAGTGGCATCAAAGTAGCCACTAATGGGGTCCCGGAAATGAGTCAGCCAACATTTACAAGCAAAAAGGTCCAGAAGGGACTGGCAGCTTTAAAGCTAGAGAAGGCCCCAGGACAAGCTGGGTTGCATCTGAAGTTACTCAGTGAGCTGGAAGCGGTACTGGTTGAACCCCTGCTAGGTCTATTCAACAGCTCATTAAGCATGGAAGTAGTTCTGAAGGACTGGAGGCTGGCAGACATAGTTCCACACCATGGTGGGGGGGGGGAGGAAGACAAGGAACATGTGGGGAACTACAGACCTGCTGTCAGTCGTACCTCTGTTGTAGGGAAGCTGATGGAGACACTGGTCAAATAGGATCTTGTGGACTATGTGGAGAGAGAGCAGTGGTTTCCAGGATAGTAAACAACACAGATTCATGACAGGGAGGTCCTGTCAGACTAATCTAATAGTTTTCTTTAAGTGGGTGTAGAGGGAAATGGATAGGGGCCATGCTGTGAATTTGCTCTACTTTAGCTTCAGCAAGGCTCTTGACTCAGTATCTCACAGATACTTGCTGAAGAAGATAGGGGATCTGGATGTGCAAAGGTTGCAGTAAACTGAGTAGGTAACCGACTAAAGAAGATTCAGCAGGGGATTGTGGTCAGTGGGATCAAATTAGAAGAGTGAGAGGTCATGAGCGGGATACCACAGGGATGTGTCCTGGTCTGGTCCTCTTCAATATGTTCATCAACGACACTAGTGAGGGAATCCGGGGCAGATTGTGTCTCTTTGCAGATGACACTAAGCTCTGTGGAAGTGTGGATAGCGATGATGGAATCATGGAAATGCAGACTGACTTTATGAAAGTTAGAAGGGTGGTCTAAGGTTTGGCAGTTGAAATTCAATGCCAATAAAATGCAAGGTAATGCACCTAGGAAACAAGACCTCCAGGACAGAGTACTGGATGGGTGGGGTTAGGCTTAGCACTGCAGTGGAGGAATGAGACCTAAGAGTTATCATCAGTGACTCCCTCAAACAATCAAGTCAGCACAACAAGGCATATAGCAAAGCAATAACAGCAGCAAAAAACACACTCCTCAGCCGGTATCAGTGCAAAACAGCTGAGAAGTGTGTTTTTTTCTGCTGCTGATATTGACTTTCAATTTTCACACCCTCCTTGAGCTGTGGAGCTGTTTTGCTTCCTGCTACGTAGCAATGCAAGTAGCATGCTGGGATGTAACGGGAGGGCTATTGATAGCAGAAGGGAAGAGGTAATACTTCCCCTACACAGATACTTGGTGAGGTCACATTTGGAGCACTGTACCCAGTTCTGCAGCATTCACTTCAGGAAGGATAAAGATAGGCTGTAGACAATGCAGTGCAGGGTAACAAAAATGATTCAGGGCCAGCAAGGCAGGTCCTACGAGGAGCGCCTCAAAGGCACTCAACATGTACTTGCTGGAGACAAGAAGGGAGAATGGAGATATGATAGAGACCTTCAATTTCCTAAAGAGAATTAACAAGGTGAACTGTTGGGAACTATTTAGCTTGAATACTAGTTCACGGTCATATGGACACAAGTGGAAACTGATGGTGCAGGAGGGACATGAATAAGTATTATTTTATAGAAAGGGTGGTGGAGTCATAGAACAGCCTTCCAGCTAAAATGGTGGGTATGAAAATTATTCCAAGCATAGTTGGGACAGAATGAAGGATATAGTGTGGGCTTTGAGAAATGGGAACTGGGAGGAGAATAGGGGGGAGGTTAGGGAAGGCTAGGACCCTGGAGGGGCAGTAACTCACAGGGCTAAATAAGGGAACTTGGGTAGACTGGATGGACCATTGGTCTTTTTCTGCCACATTTTGTCTATGTTTCCATCAGCTGATATGAGTCCTTTCTTAGAGATAGGATGCAGAAGGTGATGATGGGGAATTTCTTCTCACTTCTGAAGGCCCTGCTCTGTGGTGTTCCCCTGGGCTCAGTCCTCTTTATGTTGTTTGCGGTGTACTTGCTGCCCCTGGAAGAGATCATCAGATGTTACAGTCTGGGCTTTCACTGCTACGCATATGACACCCAGCTGTACTTGTCATTTGCACCTGGGACGCCTGCATGGTTAACGTACAGAATTTATGCATGTCCAACATCCTGAACTGGGATATCCTGTAGCTTAGACTAAACTCAGATAAGATGGAGATACTAGTGATTGGGCCTGGTTGATGGCAGGGTGAGAGGGTTGTTGCAGAGAGGACCGGCCCTGTGCATGGTTCCTCCAGTCTTGTAGCCTCTACTAAGGTTAAGAATCTGGGTGACATTCTGGACGAAAGACTGACACTTTAGGCTCAGGTTTCATTCGTAGTCCATAGCAACTTTTAACATCTTAGGAACAACAACCAGATAAAAACCTTGATCTCACCAAATGACCTGCCCTCACTGGTACATGCTTTTGTGACTTCCAAATTAGACTATTGTAACACTCTGCACCTCAGGTTGAATGGCGGGGTTCTACGACACCTGCAGTTAGTGTATAGTGCAGCAGCCAGGTTACTGACAAGCCTTCTGAGGTCTTGTCATGTGACCCCAGTCTTACGTGACCTGCACTGACTGCCAGCGGAGTGGCAAATTACCTTCAAGGTCGATTTCCTGGCCTACAAAGCCCAGCACAGACTGGGTCTGGATTATCTGTGTGAACTCCAGTCTCCCTACCACCCCTCTCGCGCTCTCCAACAATTGGCACTGGCATGATCTACAAACCTCCAGCACAAGGACAGTTGAATAAGGTTCTAGGGGAAAACATCCAAAAGATGTTAAATAAGGAAGAAAGGCTGCTGGTCAGGGACTATAGTTTGCTGGATGTAGATTGGAGCATCCCAGCTGCAGCTTCAGCCAGGAGCAGAGACTTCCTGGACTCCCTGCAGGTGGCATTTCTCCGGCACCTAGTTAGAGACCCCACTCATGAGGGGGCAATACTGGACCTTGTACTAACTAATGGAGATAGTGTTGCAGACGTTACAGCAGGTGGCCACCTGGGGACCAGTCATCACCATGGTGTGTGGTTCAATATAAGTGCTGGGGCAGAATCAAACCACACAGAGATGAGGTTCCTGGACTTCAGGAGGGCCAGCTTTAAAAAGATGGGGAATGCCTCCAGGATGTCCTGCTGGGGGGGAGAGGGACTTGGGTGGACTGGAAAAACTTTGGGTGAATCTAAAATGGGGCATAGAGAAGACATCAAATCTCAGTGTCAGGCTATAAGCAAAGGCAAGAGGAAAAAATAGATTGCTATGGTTCTCTATGGAAGTGGCTGGGAAGGTAAGGGCCAAAAAGTTTGCATTCAGAGGTGCTGTGTAAGAAGACACAGACACATGGGTATAGGGAGCTGTATCTGGAGAAACAGAAGGAGGCAGGAAAATCAGTTAGGAGCTCAAAGGCACAATCAGAGGAAGAGACAAAACATTTTTTAGGTATAGTATGTTAGTGAAACTTGGAAGACCAGGGGAGGGATTGTAAGGCTAAGAAGGGAAGGGGAGGATTGTGGAGTGGGACTAAGAAACAGCAGACATCTTGAACAAATGCATTTGTTCAGTGTTCACAGAAGAAGGGAAAGGAGAGAGCCACAGAAAAGTTACAGGAGCATCGAAGGACGGGAGGTGGACACTAGTCTATTTACAGAGGCGAGAGTCCCGAAGGCACTCACAAATTTGAAAGTGGATAAAGCAATGGGACCAGACAGGGTACATCCAAGGATATTGAGGGAACTCAGGGAGGTGATGGCGCAACCTCTAACAGTCCTGTTCAACCTCTCACTGAAGTTAGGAGTGGTTCCAGGGGATTGGAGGAGGGCAGATGTAGTCCCACTTCACAAAAGTGGAAGCAGGGAGGAGGCTGGCAACTACAGGACAGTCAGTCTGACTTCAGTGGTGGGAAAATTATTGGAATCACTACTGAAGGAATGGTTAGTAGTATACCTTGAATCCAGTGGCTTACAGGACTCAAGACAGCATGGAGTCACGGGGGGAGGACTTGTCAAATGAATCAAATAGATTTATTTGACTGGGTGACCAGGTAATTGGATCAGGGAGAAGTGGTGGATGTGGCCTACCTAGATTACAGCAAGTACTTTAACACCATTCCATTTAGGAGATTAGAAAGTAAGCTGGGTAGCCTGGGAATGGGAACAAAGGTGGTAAACTGGGTAAAAAATTGGCTAAGAGATAGAAGACAGAGGGTGGTGGTAAACAGAGTTCACTCAGATGAAGGGAGGGTAACCAGTGGGGTACCACAGGGATCTGTACTGGGACTGGTCCTCTTTAATGTCTTTATTAGCGACATTGGAGGGTCTGGATGGAAAGGTCTGCCTGTTTGCGGATAACACCAAAATCTGCAATAGGGTAGACACTCCGTGGGAAGGGGGGGGATGAGAGGAGATCTGAAAAAGTAAGAGGAATGGTCAAGCGTATAGCAACTGGGCTTCAATGCAAAAAAGTGCAAAATCATGCATTTGGGCACAGAAACCCAAGGGCAGAGTACAAATTGGGAGGAGAGGTACTGATAGCACCAAACAGAAAAGAGACCTGGGAGTTATCGTATCTGATGATCTAAGGGTTGCCAGGCAGTGTGACGAGGCAGGCGGAAGAGCTAGCAGGATGCTGGGGTGCATAAGGAGGGGTATCACCAACAGAAAGAAGAAGGGGGCATTAACCCTGTAAGATAACTGGTGAGACCTCATCTGGAGCCCTGTGTCTAGTTCTAGGGACCTCATCTCCAGAAAGGCATAGAGAGAGTAGTAAGTAATAGTAAGTAAATGTATTGTTCAGTCTTAGACCTTTAACAAAAATCATTGCTGATTTAATACAAAATCAGCTTCATGTTACAATAAGAGAAAAGATATAAAAACTGCACATATAATAATTCCAGGATCATGATGTTACATATAAAATCTGTTTAGCCAAATTCATACATCCAAACAGTTCTGATAATACATCACTGAATCTAAGAAAGGCAAAATGGCTCCCAAGGGATTGAGAACTCTTTCTTTAAATGAACTGTGTCTATCCTATTTAGATAACATGCGATAGTCTTAACCCTCAGGCTGCCAACAGAATTGGAACTTACAGGAATGCTGGACTGATACATTAGTCTGCGGCACAGCAAGGGTTAATAACCAGTTCACAGAGAGAGAGTGGAGGTGGTCCAGAGGAAGGCAACCAAAATGGTGTAAGGTCTGCATCAAAAGCACTACGAGGAAAGACTGAAAGATCTTAATATGTATACCCTGGAAGAATGAAGAGAGAGGAGGGATATGATAAAAAGTTTAAAATATCTCACAGGTATAAATATGGTTCAAGAGTGAAGCATTTTTCAGAAAAAAAGATGCTCAAGGGCGAGGGGTCATACCATGAAGCTGGAGGGTATGGACTCTGGGGAGATGTGAGGAAGTACTTCTTCACAGAGAGGGTGGGTTTGGTGAGGGCTAAAACTGTAATGGGGTTCAAGAAAGCATGGGATAGGCATAAAGGAACCTTAGTGATAAGATGGTGTGGAACATGAGAGCAGATTGTTCAAGGTGTTGGACCGACTGGAAGACTTTGGCCTTAAACTATCCATCGATAAATGTCAGTTCTTCCAAACCTCTGTAAAGTGTGTGGAGGGAACAGAAACAGACCCAAGTAAAGTTGAGGCCTTGACCACCTGGCCACAGCCCCACAATCTAAAAGAACTGCAAAGATTCCTGGGATTCTGTGGTTACTATCGCCGGTTCATCAAGGATTATTCAAGAGTGATTCATCCTTTACTTAATCTTACTCAAGGTTAACCTCCTACTAACAAAAAATAGAAGAGGTCAGTTTCTTCTGAGCCTGAGAGGGTGTATTTCCATCCTAATGAAGTATTTGGAGCCAGATGGACACCTGAGTGTGAAGCTGCTTTGCATGAGATTATATATCAATTTACCCACGCTCCTGTCCTTGCCTATGCAGATCCAGCGAAGCCCTATTTCTTGCACACTGATGCTAGCCTGCAAGGCTTGGGGGCTATATTGTACCAAGAGCATGAGAATGGCCTGAGACCAGTGGCCTTTGCCAGTAGAAGCCTGACCCCATCCGAAAAGAACTAACCTGTACATAAGTTAGAGTTCCTAGCTTTGAAGTGGGCCATTGTTGACCAGTTCCACTAGTACTTGTATGGGGCTAAGATATTAGTAAAAACTGACAATAATCCTTTGACCTATGTGCAAACTTCAGCTAAGTTGGATGCCACTGGCCATAGGTGGCTTTCTGCATTATCTACATACGACTATGCTGTTGAATATAGAGCAAGCCTGAACCACATAGATGCTGATGCTGTCTCCTGGAGGCCTGTTCCCCGGAATGACTGGGTCAGACTGTCAGAACCTGATATTCGAGCACTCTGCCAGAAGTTTGACAGGAAGGAACAAATGTCCACGGATGCAGTGGACTGTATGGTGGATTGCTTGGGACCCTCCGAGAATTGCATACCTGCTGCTTATTGCTACTTTTCTGCAATAGACATTGGTGCACTGCCTCAGCTGGACAATGACAGTATTCAGTGGGCTCAATCCCGAGATCTCATGATCAAATCAGCTTTAGAAGCCCTCTACGCAGGGAAAGATGTGTCCAAATTATGCTCCACTGATTTGAGAACTGCATTGTTATACAAGGAAGGTCCTAAGTTGAAACTGATCAATAGACTGTTATACAGAGAAACAGTAGACAGAAGGGGACAAATAGCAAACAACAACTAGTGCTGCCCACTGCCTTTTGAGACTCAGTACTGAGGTCCTTACACAACCACATGGGGCACCTTGGTATAGACAGAACACTTAACTTAGTGAGATCCAGATTCTATTGGCCTAAGATGGGGGCTGATGTTGAGCAACACATTCAAACTTGTAGTCGCTGTTTACAGATGAAAGCCCTGCCCCAGAGGGCTGTCCCCCTTGTTAACATCACCACCAGTGCACCCATGGAGCTGGTCTGTATTGATTTTCTGAGTTTGGAGTCAGATCAAAGAAATGTTAGTAATGTGCTGGTGGTCGCTGACCATTTTACAAGTAATGCCCAAGCTTTCCCCACCAAGGACCAGAAGGCATCCACTGTGGCAAAAGTACCTGTAGAAAACGTGTTTGTTCACTATAGGGCTCCACAAAGAATCCATTCTGATCAAGGGAGAGACTTTGAGAGTCATCTGATCAAAGAGATGCTTTCTCTGTGGGAAGTGTGAAAGTTCAGAACCGCCCCTTACCACCCCCAAGGGGACCCGCAGCCTGAATGTTTCAACCGCACTTTGCTAGATATGCTAGGCGCCCTCCACCCAAAGGACAAGCCTAGATGGAGCCAACAAATTAGCACCCTGGTACATGCCTAGAACTGCACCAAAAGTGATGCCACTGGGTTCTCCCCCTACCACCTGATGTTTGGAAGAGAAGCTCGACTGCCAGTAGATGTATGTTTTGGAGTTTCTCCTGATGGGGTTCGAGCTGACAACTATTTTCGGTAATTGCAAAAGTTAAAGGCTCAGTTAAATTATGTGTACCAACTGGCTCAAACCATGGCTGCCAATAGAAATCTGGCCAACAAAGAAAGGTATGATAAAAAGGTGAAAGCACAGGAACTCCAGGAGGGAGATCGGGTATTGCTAAGAAATCTGGGACTGCATGGCAAACATAAGATTGCTGACAGATGGCACCATCTCCCTCATACTGTAGTGGCAAACTAGATGATCTGCCTGTGTACAAAGTAAGGCCTGAGAATTCAATAGATGAAAACAATGCATGGAAATCATTTACTGCCCATTGGACAAATCTTGATTGAGTCTGAGCCCCCAGAAAATGCCCCCTCTGGACCAGTGACTAGAGCTGCTGCTAAGCAAAAATCAAGAAAGCCTGCACCTACAGAAGCTGAGTTAAAGTGTTCCCCTCCACAAGTCCCAGTTGAACATGCCTGACAGTCCATGTCAGAGGAAAGTGAGTGTGGCTTTGAATACTACCCTTCTTACAAACTGAGTCAATTGTTTCGGGGCAATCCCCTAGTCAATCCTGGAGATGAAACTGGGCCTTCTGGACTGTCTAAGCCCCCAGCTTTGTTCCTGGAGCCAATGCTCCCAGAAAGTGAAGTGCCAAGCATCAAGTCAGATGATACGGAATCATTGTGTATGGTTGAACTGTTTGAGTTTTCAGAGGAGGAAAATGATGGACTGGGACAAACTGGTGATATACCAGAACAAGAAGAGTTTGTTGAGTGCCCTGATAGTTCACTGCCAGTGTCAGAAAACTCCCCATGTGAGCCAAGTGTTGTGGACTCAGAGATTGTAACTCCTGGAGCTGAAAGTGCCCCAAGTTCTAGCCTCTCTACCCCAGTGGACACTCCCCTGACAAGTGAGGACAATGCTGAAAATGAGGCTTAGAGTGCAGAGACTGTAACAGTTCCCCCTAGAAAGACTGGTCGAGCTGTAATGCCTGTGGTGCACCTCAGTTATGATTCCCCTGAGAGGCCTGTGGACTTGCCTCTCAATGTTGTCCATAAAGGAGTGTATGTGGCCCCGAGCTCATTGCCCAAACTGAACATCAGTGCTAACTCCAAGTTACTTGTGTTGCACTCTAGGTATGGTGCCCCTGCCCCATCCAGCCCCAAGGTAGCTGATAGGGAAGGGCCCCCTCTCTTCAGATTTCATGTACAGGAGGTAATAACCTGAGTTATGGTACAATGTGTGTATAATACTGTGAAAAAAAAAGTGATGTACTGAAACGTTTCAGAAATGTGTTTCTGGTAAGGTGATATGTTGACTGATGATTACATGTATAAGCCTAATGTGATATTGATGTAAATGTATATGGTTGTATTGAAATGTATGGGGGTAGTTACTTGACGTGGATGCCAAGTTTTTCCAGGCCAGGAAGGGTGTAACCCCCTGCAAATGGGGGTTCCCAAAAGTCTTCCAGGAGCTTGCCTGAATGCTCCAAGTCTGGGCGGTGTTCGGTGCCTGAGCTGTTTAAATGTGGTTCCAAGTGAGTGCTATTTGAGCCTCCATATACTGTCTCTTTAAGAGCTGTCTGCTTGCAGACTTAATTAGTTTGTATGGCGGACTGTGTATTTAATGCTCGAATTCCACCCGAGCTGCTGCCAATTTGCTCTGTTTCTGTTATTGCTACATGTGCAGAGGGAGCCTTGTTGAAATATATATCTGTTTGCCAGAAATCATTTAGAGTGACTGAGAAAATGTAGTTTTCCTAACCTGTCTTTATTTTAGCACGAACTGTTTCAGTGTAGCTCTTTCATTTTGGACCTGAACTGCTGTGCTGGGCCAATTGGGTTAAGGGAACCCTAAAATGGAGCCTGTGGACGAATCAGAACTTGGACTCTTAATTTTGAGCCAGCCACAAGGGGATTGTATGGGCAGTGACTCTGGGAAATGTCATTTTGACCTTGGCGCCTTTTTCCACCAACAGAGGGAGTCTTATTGTGAGTGACAGCCAAACCAACCAACAGAATGGTGTGGAGCTAAAGGAAATGCCCTGCTCTGTGACTGGAAAGCTCAGATCAGTTGTGACAGTGAAGAAAGAAGCAGCTCTGTGCTTCTGTGATGTATAGTTTCACGCGGGAAGCGCGTGTGAGGCCCTGAGGTTCGGCCTGCAGCCGTTGCAAGTGCCAGTTCGGACTGAATCCGATTGTGAGGAGAAAGAAGGAAGTCTGAAGAGTGGAAACCAGGCTCACCCTGTAGAAGACTGGAGAAATTTCTGAGTTGCGCTCGGTCTGTCAGGAACTGAAGCTGTTGTGTGTGCTCCCGGGTATTTTGCAGTAATTGCGATCGGGATCCAGGAGCAGCCTGCCTGGTATAGTACTTTCCTTTTACATATGAATGTGCGTAGTGCTTGTGGGGAATCGCTATTTCCAATCCCCAGTGCTGCGTGCTGTGTGCTGTACTGTGTGCTGAAGCTGGAAGCAAACCCCAGCTTAGCTTGGACTAAATACATTTGCTATCAACAGCAGTGGGGTCCAGTCACAAGGACCTTGTCTCCATGCCCTGTTGTTCTGGCAATCCAGAAGAACATCCACCATCCAGTCCTCAGCTTGGGTACTGTGAGTACAAATCAGGGTATTCCCCTGCAGTCTGTTTTCAATCACAAGTGTGTCATCTAATTCTTGTTGTTTCCCTGCTTCATGGACTGAACCATCCGGCTCTGGTTTACAATTGGGTGTTGTGCATATATTTTCTTCTACAGAACCCCATCCATCTGCACCTGCCGGCCAACCCCGAGCAACGGACCTGGCTAGCCCCCCACTCCCAACCTGGGTACCCAGAGTGTGACTTTTTGGACCCTGTATGTGTGCACAGTACTGTGATTTAATGCCACCAATTAACCTGATTTCTCCATCTGTGTTACTGCCCCCTAAATAAATCAGATTTGTTGTTGTTATACTATATACTGTCTGTGGTGTTGATACTTATGGAAACAGTATTGTGTTTTGCTGTGTATGTTGTTTAACCTTATTTCACAGGAGGTCCTCAGAGACATGCTGCAGAATCAGTCTCGAGGGTAAGTGGTAGCTATATGAGTGAACAGTGTGTATATGTGGGGTATTGGGGCTGTAACTCCGGTGTACTGTGTGAGCCACTAGAGGGAATAAAAGGGTGTCTCAGTGTCCCAGAGGACTGTGACCAAGCTAGTCTAACCACTATAAACCCTGACCTCTGGGTGGAGGCACCCGCCATAGGACCTAGGCCCCTCAACCTGTCTGTAGTCAAACAGGCAGGGGTAGTAGCCCTTGGGATAGCACCACCTAGGGGTTACATATCTATCTATCTATCTATCTATCTATCTATCTATCTATCTATCTACAGTATCTATCTATTTATCTCCAAAATCTGGTGGAAGGGGCCCATCTTAACTTGGTGGTCATCATGGAGACCTGGGAGTACAGGAATCATGACTGTGACCTCACTATACCAGGGCACTAACTCTCCAGGAACGATAAAGTGTTGGCTGGAGAGGGAAGGGGTGGCCCTGTATGTGAGAGATGGCATACATGCTGCAAAGGAAGTGGTAGACAATGAAGGTATAGAGGCACTATGGATTCAAACAGAAACAGACAAGGTAAGAAGGTGACACTAGGGGTGGCCTATAGACCATCAAACCAGAGTGAAGGGTTAAACAGAGAATTGGAAGGCATGTTAAGAACAGCAACAACCCAGTAGAGGTGGCAATAACAGGAGACTTCAATATAGCAGATGTAGAAACACAGAATGTGTTAGCAGAAAAGGTCTTTGTTCCATCAAGTCTGCCTAACCCTAGACAAAAGGCTTTGACTGTGGTTTGGAGAGGCATCGAGTGACCCACACCACAGCCCCATCTATACAGTTAAAACTGCATGGCAAGTGTCCTTTGAATGCTCTGAATTTTTTGTTGTGTTGTCCTGCCACTCTGCAGCTTGTCCACCCCTCTCCTCCTACATGAGCCACCACAAGGCTTCTCTTGGCACAAAGCCTTCCTTATTTGCGGCTTCTCACTGCTCCTGTCTGTGCCCCTGTCTGAGCCTCATGTTTGTGGTTTTGGGCTCTGGCTCACCTGGTAGCTCTGTACAAAGTTTATCAGAACTCATAAGGCTAATTACTACCGCACAATATTGGATTCCTCCACCAAATGCCCTGCCAAGTACTGGAAGACCCTTAAACATATTAAAGGGCATGCATCTTCTAGTTCCTTCCCTTCAAAAAACTCACATGACAGTTCCTCCACCACTGACAAAGCCAGAATTCTAGACCTCCTAAACAACCACATTGCCAATGCAGGGTTGGCCTTCAATTCATCACCTGCCAGTAACCTCTGAACTAAATTCTCAGCCCAGGCCCCAACAAGCCCTGCCCCTGTCTCTCCTGCTGCAGTCATGGCTTTCTCCTTTCAGCCTGTTACACTGAAAGAAGTGAAGGACCTGCTCTTATAGCTGGACACCTGAAAGAGTGCAGGAGCAGATCTTATTGGACCTTATTTTTTAAAGCTCAGTCACCGTGTCCTGGCAGTGCTAATCATACACCTCTTTAATTTGTCCCTTGGATTGGGTGAACTCCCATCAATCTAGAAGACTGCTCAGGTCATACCTCTTTTCAAATCAGGTGACCAACGTGATCTTAATACTTACAGGCCTATTTCTCTACTTCCCATCCTATCCAAATTGCTACAGAAAATATTTAATATACAACTCAGGAATTACCTAGACTCTTCCAATCTGCTTAATCCTGTAAAATCAGGATTCAGACCACCCCCATAGTACAATTTCAGCACTCGCAAAGGTAATGAACAACTGACAGATAGCCCTTGACGCAAAGAACTACGTGTGTACAGTCTTTCTTGATTTATTTTTCTGAAATTGTAGTTTAGCTCTCCTCTCGACACCAGAGCACCGCTCTGTCGGGAGTCACTAAGGGTATTACCCCCACTTACTGCCTTACCTGGAACCCCGGTAGACCCCCATGGGGCCGTGGATATGTCCCCCAGGCGGGTACGAGGTGGTGCAGGTACACCCCGATCAATCTGCTTTCGTCGGGTCCCTTCCGGCGGTTAGGCAGGCAGCAGTCATTAGGGCCTATACCCCAGCACTCCTTCCCCTCGGCGCTCCGGTGTGTTTTTCCTTGTTTCTAGGGGAGTGGCTACGCCCAGGTGGCAAGGCGTCCCCGCCGATGTTCTCACTCCCAGCCCTCTCTGTGTGCTCATGTACTTGTTGTGCCTCTGGCTTCCGCCAGAGGCCAGACAAGGCCGAGTTTACACCCCCAATCCCTCCTGGGAGAGGAGAGCTGTCCTCCGGCCGCTCAATCCTCTCCCTCCCCTCCCGACCCCTGACGCCCTGGCTCATTCTGAACCCGGGTCGCCAGCGTGGCACGAGGTGTGGCATTCAATGCCTCAACCCTCAGAGCCACCGGGCTGGCTAGTCTTTCTTGATTTAAGTAAGGCATTCGACACTGTGGACCATGACTTGCTTCCGGTCATCCTTCGTAACATTGGATTGGACACCTTATCCTTGAAATGGTTCCCTAGTTACCTTACCGGTCTTGTGCAGCAGGTCAAAGCAGTAGAATATCTGTCCCCACTGAAACCGATCACCATAGGAGTACCGCAGGGCTCCATATTGAGACTGCTGCTATTTGCACTATACATTAACAACACTGACTCTGGAATTAAATCATCCAACATCCATCTGTTTGTGGATGATACAGTTCTCTATACTGCCAGGCCTACCCTTGAGACTACCTGCATGGACCTTCAATCACACTTTAATCAACTACAATGAAACCTGCTTAACCAAAAACTACTTTTAAATGTGAAAAAAAACTAAGGCTATGCTCTTTTCACCGATTAATAATGCCTCAAATCCCTCCATGTTTAGCACAGTGCTACCTATTAACACACTACTAGGTGTATCATTGGATTATGTAGCTAAATTCAAATATTTAGGGGTGTGGATTGACATTAGACTTTCCTTTATTAAGTATGTAGAGGAACTTTAAAAAAAAACTTAAGCAAAGGCTTGGTCTATTTTATAGACTCAAACATCTGCTTACCCAAGAGGCTATAGGAAGAGGCTGGTCCAAAGCACTTTCCTAGCACTCCTGGACTATGTCGACTTCCTCTATGGTCAAGTTCCAATGTCAGAATCAGCAAAGCTTTATATCCTGTACCACAGAGCCCAACGATTCATGTCTGGTGCAGCCTACACCACGCAGCATTGTGCACTTTATTTCCTGGTGGGCTGGTCATCCCTTAAGTTCAGGAGACAAAGGAATGCTACTCTTTGGACCTACAGAGCAATTATTAAGAAGCTACCCCATTATATCTCTGATTGATTGCCCTTCTGTACTTTAGGTAGTTATGCCCTGAGAAGTTATTCCTACATCTCATTATTTGTACCAAAGTTCATATTCCATTTTGGTAGAGCTTCCATAAGTTACGTGCTTCCCCAGCTATGGAATAAGCTTCAAAAAACCTTAAAACTGGCTAACCCAATTAAATTAGCTGAGTTCAAAATGCTATATGCAGATCCTTCACTGAGCCCTGTAAGTGGTTTACCTGACATGCTTCATGACACCTGGATCTGCTTCATATCCCATAGGAGCACCCTCAGCACTCCTCCCCTTCTTACCCTTCATCCCTCCCTCCTCTTTCCCTTCCCCTATGTTTCCCTATACTTTACAGCTATCTAATCCCAGTGGGTTATTCGGAGGGGAAGCGAGGGAGACTTGAGGTGGAGGGTGCCCCCCCTCGCGCTTCACCCGCAGCCAGAAACCCGAGTAGAGGTGTCGGCTTGAGTCGAATGCTCCAGTGGGCCTCTTTGGGGAAATACAGCAGGACAGACTTTTTTCCACAATTCTGAGACAGACGAGATGCCCCTGCTGGTGCAGGAGACCCACAAAATGCCTTGAACATCCATTTCCTTTGTCCTTACCTTAACGGTGAGCCCTGCCTTGAACTTGAGAGCAACAGAGGATTTTTGAAATTGGCGCCGTTTGTTCTCTACTTTTGGACTTGCTGATTGGCCACTCCATTGCCGACCTCACGAGCCCTCCTGCTTTAAGGAGAGCATGACCCCAAGGACACGATAAACTCAGACAGAGGGGAAGCGAGGGAGACTTGAGCTGGAGGGTCCCCACCCCTCGCGCTTCACCCGCAGCCAGAAACCCGAGTAGAGGTGCCGGCTTGAGTCGCAAGCTCCGGCGGACCTCCTCGGGGAAATACACTGGGACAGAATGTTCGGCCCTGCCACCCACCCCGTTCCCTCCTCCCATTAAATCCTCGCTTGCCCCGCCTACTGGCCTTGCTGTATCCTATCAGCTCGCAGGGGGCGGCGCTGTACTGATACTGCCTTATCACTGCCAATGAACTGTAAATATGATCTGTTGTGCTTCTTTCCTCTAGATTCATGAACTTGCCCTGGCACTCTGTGTTACTAGCCATCGTTATCTGACCTGTTAGTCTGTCTCTTGTAGTCCTTGCTAGTCGCCCAAGCCTGACTGGTCTTGCTCCTTCCGTGACACTTGCCACTGTCAGGCTAACAAGATAAATTGCATTGCAAGTTCATTACTAATGAGATAACTATATTGTAAGTTCATTACTGTGTACGTTAGTCCCTTGTTCTACACAGGTCACAGCCCGTATTCTGCCTTATATTCTCTCTGGAACCTGCATCCCCTGCCTCTAGTGACCCCTCCTCACTACCGTGCGCACTGGGTGGTTACCCTTCATGCTCGACCCAAGCTCCACACAGGTTCCTGTTCCCTCTTTTCCACCTCAGGTGTCCCTACTCAACACATCCCCTTGATGTGGGGATCCTGTGAACAGCTGGGCTCCGCCTCAAAAATGGAGTCTCCTAGGGGAAACATCTCGCCACTCCTCCCTGTCCTGTAATCCTTGCTGTTCTCCTTCTGGGACTTGTGTCCCTCCATTTTGCTACTGCCCCTGGCATGGGTGGTGACCGTGAATGGACTCCCCCAGTGAAGTGACTGACTTCACCTCCTCTAATCTCCTGGCCGACGCTGCGAGTTTCTGCTATCCCACAAGCGGACTGGTACCAAGATTCATACTGTCTCGTACCAGAGTCAGGCGACGTCTGGCCCGAAAGCCCATGACCAGGTGTTCCTTCCCCAGAGAATACCTCCTGTGGCTTTTCCTACTGACCCTAGCCTTGGCCGGAGACATCGAGCCTAACCCTGGCTCCACCCCACTCGGCCTCTGAAATTCCTCAGGAATGGTGGCTGGGCAAGGGGTTGAAAGTGGCTCACCTTAACATTCGCAGCCTACTTCCCAACCTGGATGAGCTCGTCGCCTGGGTCACACTCTACAAGCCCGACATCCTTGGTATAACGGAGACCTGGCTCAAACCCTCGGTTCTTGATTCAGCCTGTGGGCTTCTAGGCTATGAGTTCATATGGCTGGACAGGACCAGAAACAAAAGGGGAGGAGGCATCCTGATTTACTACAGGAGCCACCTTAAAGTATCTCTGGTGACTCACCAACCTTCGCTGCTGTCTCCCTGTGAGCTGCTTCACACCGTGCTCCTACTCGGCAATGCAAAAAAATTACATGTGGTGTGCACCTATAACCCCACTAAGGGAGGGCTCCAGGACCTTACCCACCTCCTGGACACTGTTGGCCCCAGCACTGGAGACAACGAACTCCTAATTCTGGGTGATGGGAACCTAAACTGGGCCGGTGGAAATGTCAAGCAGTTCGAGCCCCTGCTTGCCACCCTAACCCTGACGCAACTCATACAAGGGCCTACCCAACGGTCTGCAAACAGAACCTCCAGCTCCCTACTGGACTGGATCCTGTCAAACCATCCTGAGAGGATCTCCTCTGTGGGGACCCTATCCGACTCCATCTCAGACCACTCCCCGGTCTTCTGTGTATGGAAAATCCCCTCCCTAAAGGTTCCTCACAAAATCATCCACATCCAAAACTTCGCCAGGCTTGATCCGGATGTATTCATGGAGGAACTAAGGCTCACTGACTGGTCAGGAGTCTATAGTGCCCCTGATCCCTCCACAGCCGTAACTTTGTTTCTCAACTCCTTCTGGGATCTGCAAGACAGACATTCCCTATCGTAAGACGGAGGGTCCGGGGGTCAGCCACAAATTGGCTGCATGGGAGCCTTCTCGCCCTTATGCGGGCGAGGGACAAGTGCTGGGCCCACTTCAAATGCTCCCCCAACCAGACCCTGCTACAACAATACAGAAAACTCAGAAATTAGTGTAAAAAAGACATCGGGGGGCTAAAAGCGATTTCTGTAAGACCGCCCTTCTCAGCTCTGCTAATGACCCTAGAAGGTTCTGGAGAAACATCTATACCCTGGTCAGTGGTCACTCCAACTCTGGAGTTACCGACATGATTATTGGAGGAGCTTCCTGCAACAATCCGCACATGATTGCAAATGCTCTCAACTCCCACTTCACTGACCTACCCGCTGTCTCCCCACATACCTCAATGGCCAGGAGTGACAATTGCCCCTCACCCACGGACCGGCAGGAGCCCAACCCTTCCAGACCTCCCTTCCTCCTAAGGGCAGTGTCGGAAAATGAGGTATGGTCTCTTCTCACTTGCCTCTCCCAGTACTCCAGTCATGGCCTAGATAACCTGGAGCCCAAGCTTCTCAAACTTGGTGCCCCCTATATTGCCTCCCTGGTGGCCCACATCTTTAACCTGTCCCTTACCATAGGGGAGATTCCAGGTATCTGGAAGGTAGCCTGTGTTAAAGCAGGGCAACCCTAAAGTCCCTGAAAACTACCTGCCGATCACCAACCTTTCGGCCATCAGCAAGCTCCTGGAAAAGGTTGTAGCTAAACAACTCTCAGAGTATATCCAAACCCATGAACTGCTGTCCCTCGCCCAGCATGGCTTTCGCAAAGGACACAGCACAACCACGGCACTGATCACTGTCTCTTCCAGCATCAGAGCAGCCATGGACCAGGGAAAACTCTCTGGAGCTGTGTTTATCGACTTATCCAAGGCCTTTGACCTTGTTGACCATGACCTGCTCTGCACTCAGATGAAGTCCCTTGGCTTGTCCCCACCAGCTCTGAAGTGGGTAACTGACTACCTGCATGGTAGAGTACAGTTAACCAAATTCAATAAAGTCCTCTCTATTCCCTGCCTGTGACCTCTAATGTCAACCAGGGCTTGGTTCTGGGACCCCTACTCTTCTCTCTGTTTATTAACAATCTCCCTGCTGTAGTTACCAGGTGTAGGGTCACCCTGTACGCGAATGACCTGGTCCTCTTGGCCCACTCCCGAGATCCTGTCACTCTAAACCTCCACCTATCTGAGGACTTCAAGAATATCCAGGCTTGGCTCACCCAACAGAAGCTGGTCCTCAACCAGAAAAAAACACAGGCCATGCTATTCGGCTCATCAGACAAAATACATGCCTCTCCAGTCCCTCTGCAAATCGACTGCACTGACGGTACTTCCCTTCACACCGTGACCTCCCTCAAATATCTCGGTGTGACGCTTGACCCCCAACTGGACCTAGGGAGTCACATCCACAATGTCTGCTGAAGCGTAAACTGTAAGCTGGGGCTGGTCTATAGGGCCAAATACAACCTCACCCCTGCTGCTCGACTAGCTCCCGCCAGGAGATAGTTACTCCCTTCCCTCAGCTATGGTCTCCACCTATTTGCACGTACCTCAAAAGTCCTCCTCACTAGGTGGTACACGACATACAACAACATCTGCTGGTTCGCTCTGGCGGTCCCCCGCCTCACCCATCACTGCAAACTCTATGATAAGCTAGGCTGGCTATCCCCGACCAATCACCTAAACTTTGGTATAGGGTGCCTTGTGAGCAAAGTGATCAGCACTGGCACCCCTTCCCCAGGGTTGGCTCAGCTCCTCTCCCCAGCTGACTGCTCATCCTACCCCCTAAGGTCCCTGGGCCCAGGGCTACTAAATGTACCCTCTGCCCGCACCCTTATGGGTGACAGGGACTACGCAGCACATGCCCCTAGGCTCTGGAACTCCTTCCCCGAGCAGGTCCGCACCGCCCCTTCCCATAAATGCCTTCGGTCCTCCCTGTGGGAGCACCTCGAGCCGGTCTCATGCTGTGAATGCCTAAAGCCCCCTTAGCACGAAGTCCTGGGCATCATAAACCCTGTGGCACTCTACTTCCTGAACCACAACTAAACTGAAATCGAATTCAGCTGCTGATTCCCTGTCCAGCTCTCCTCCTGCACCTCTTTATGCCTCAGATATTCAATGATATTCAATGTTGTTCTATACCAGCTCATTATGCATTCTATCATCACCTACCTTACACTGCTGGCACTGTATATTGCCTGCTGCTTTGTTGACTCAGTGTTCCTAACCACAAAATGTATATTGCCTGCTGTCTTGTTGACTCAATGTACCTAACCACAAAATGTATTTGTACTTGCTCACCTACTATGCTGTACTGATGTACCCTGTTATACCTGTTGTACTGTCCCGGGTCGTTCCTGAAAATAGGCATATAACTTGTCTAGTGTACCTACCCAGTTAACAAAAGCTAAATGAATAAATAAATAAATATTTACAATGCTTGCTATATTGTACATATTCTGTAAATTGATGTCATTATATGAATGCTTATATTGTATATATTTTTGTAAGTTGGTGTCTTCTGAGTTCTTCTACCACCCTAATGCTGTTGTCCTTACCCATGTTGCTCCTGTCATTCTGCTGTACTGACAATGTGTTCCTGCTATACTGCTGTACTGACAATTTGTATTCACACTGGTCCATTTTGTAAATGAGCTTGCTCAAAGGTATTCCACCTGGTAAAATAAAGATTGATTGACTGAGTGGTAGTTGCTCCTTGACAACTCATCCTCCTTTATCCTCATGCTTGTCTCAAACCAGATCACTTTCCTCTTCCTTCTCCTAATCCCAGGATACATCTGGAACCACCAGGTATTACAGATGGGCTGTAGTCAGCTCGGTGTGTCTTTCTGTGGGATTTTCCATTTTTTTTTTCCATTAACATTTTATTTATTTTAAGCAGAGATTAATCCAAAGAGAACAAATGAAAAATAAACATACATACAGATTATAAGGTTCTCGTTACAGACAAGGTGAATGTTACTCTGCCAAAACTCCCCCCCAAAACACCTACAAAACAAAAAACAATACTCCCAGAAACATCCCACCCCCCCTCACAATCCCTCCCCCATCTTTACCTTTCTACTCCGTCCGAGGCACTAGGAAATAAAGTATTACCAAAATAAAGAAAGAAACTGGTGAGATCAACATTAGCCTAGATAACAAGCATAAAACAAGGACCAAATCCTGTCAAAAAGGGGCAATTGATTATGCAGGGTAGCTATCATTCTTTCAGTTCTCAAAAGCCAGAAGCTCTGCCAGCCATTCGAATAAGAGAGACGATCTTATCCTTCCAATGGTGAAGGACCAACTTTTGACTATAACAGAAATCAAGGCCATATAATATTTCCTATTCCTGATCGGAAAGCCGTCTATTTCTCACAACAGACAGACTTCGGCCTAAACATCTCATCCAGACCTAATAGGGATCTAATTTATTTTTAATCTCCTGCCATAGTGGAGCGACTTTGGGACATTCCTAAAAAATATGTAAGAGGTTCCCAGCATCACCCAGACATCTAAAGCATTTAGGATCCCTTAGCAGCTCCAAATCCTTTAGCTTCTGGGGGGAATAATAAATATTGTGCAATACCTTAAATTGTATGAGCCTCAATTGATCATGTCGAATATACTTGTGGCATGCATGCCATATCCCTGACCAGTCTAGCACAATATTAGGGAATACATCAGCCCAATAAGAATATGGGGCAAAGTTTACTGGGTATGCCCAATGAAATAAGACAGAATAAATCTTGGAGATTGTATGAGGGATTCCTATCAGTGGGCGTATATTAGTCAAGAACAAGATCTGGGAAGACTGCTCAACTTTCCCTCCAAATTTCTGAAGCAATACATGCCTAAGCTGATAGACCTTGAAAATATCCTTAGAGGTTAAATTAAGTCTATTTATCATTGTGAGAGCCGGAATTAAATCACCTTCCACACTAAAAAAATCCTTGAGGGAGCAGTCCTCCGGTATTTTCAACCACCCTGATTTGATGGTATTATTATCGATCAAAAACCGTGGGTTCCCCCATACCGGTTATTCCCAATCTTTGACATGCTTGTACTTGAGGAACCCACAAAGCTGATTATGGGCTCACCGCCAGCCCTATAGGGGATCTTTTCAACACGGAGGGAAGTGTTTTGGGCATCAGATAAAAAAAGGCTACAGGATTGATAGCACATTTCTTAATAAGAGCCATCTCAAGTTTGACCCACAGAGGAACATAATCCGATGTGGACAAGAAGTCCTCACCTAAAGCCCACCTTCCATACTTTCTCTCAATTGGGCCGACCAGAAATAGAGACCAAAATGGGGTAGTCTTAGTCCACCAACAGTTTTAGGGGCCGCTTAGTTTATGGTAGGCCATTCTGGACTTTTTATGATTCCAAACAAAATCAGCAGTCATGACGTGAGTTTTTAAACCACGATCGTAGGAAGGAAAATATCCAACATACTCAACGGTAAAAGAGTCTCGAATATGTTCATTTTAATTATATTTATCCTCCCCAAAGAGATAACGGAGTTTAACCCACCTCTTAAGGTCTAGGTCAATAGTATGAACCAGGAGTCTAAATTTAACTGGCGATACGAATAGAACTCCTTCTCAAAAGAAGACCCAAATATTTAAGACATTCAGGACTCCATTCCAACCCTAATTCCGTTATTTCCCGTTTGAATATCCTGTTATTAAGGGGAAAAACCACCATTTTGTCCTGATTAAGCTTATAATTTACTACAGAACTAAAATGGTTAATTAGGTTTAACAGGCTCGGAATAGATCTAGCCGGCCTCAAAACGTATACCAGAAGGTCATCTGCATATGCAGTGACTTTGATTGGTAGTCCCAATATCTTAATCCCCTCTATCTCATTAGCCTGAACAATTTTCCTGATCAACGGCTCCAAATATAAATTAAATAGCAAGGGGGATAAAGGACATCCCTGCCTTGTACCAACATAAAGCTGAAACAGAGAGGAGATACTCATTACAAGTGACCCTGGTGGACGGACTAGAATAGAGCCTTTAAGCCAATCCACAAATCTATCCGGGAAACCAAACCTTTTCATAGTCTCAAACAGGAAACCCCAATAAACCCTATCAAGGCCTTTCTCAAGGCCCAAGGAGACCAAAGCTATCGGAGATTGAGCCTCGGAAGCCGAGAAGACATGTGCCAATGTCCTGAAATGGTCGACCTGATCTGCTCCTTCATGAACCCCACCTGCTCACTACCTATTAATTTAGGTAATATTCTGTTAATACGATCCGCTAGTAGTTTGGCTAGTATTTTAAATCACAATTCAACAAAGAAATAGGCCTATAACTAGCCAGATCCGTGGCAGGTCTATTGGGTTTAAGAATTAAGACTATAAGCGCCCAAAGTAATCCATCTGTCTCCTGTCCAGAGAAAATGTATCAAATAACCTGAGAAGGGAAGGATCTAGCTGGAAGAAAACTTTATAAAATTGACGAGAACCCGTAGGACCGGTGTTTTATCTGAGGATAACTTCCTAATAGCAAGTTCTATTTCATCTTGGGTTATATCAGCAATGAGAAAATTCCTGTCTGTTTATCCAATACAGGAAGGCAGAGCCCTTCCAGAAAGGACAAAATCATAAGGTTGGTAGTGGGTCTCCATCTTTTATATAAATTCGAAATATTGATGGAAAATCTGAGCCATTTCATCCAGAGCAGTCTTGACACAACCCTCCTCTTTTGATAGTATCCCTTCAATCAAACGAGAGGACTCGAATTGTGTAATGCGCCTAGCCAATAATTTCCCGGACTTTTCCCCCTGGTCAACATAGTTGGCTCTAGTTTTGATTAATGCTAACTCTGCCTGTTCCCCCAATAACCTAAGATAGGCATCCTTCACCTTAATTAATTCCTCAATATCCTTGTCCCGTGCATAAGTTGAAATGTTAGATTCCAATGCTTTAATACGTGCTAATAACTCGGTCATTGTATTTTCCTTCTCCTTTTTCCTTCTAACCACTATAGCAATTAGGACCCCCCTTAAATAGGCCTTGAGTGCTCCCCAAAAAATATCCGGACGGACATTGTCGTCCAGATTATTTAAGGTAAATTCGTCAATCTGTTCAGATATAAATTTAGTCAATTTAGGTATCCTTAGAATCTGATTATTTACTTTCCACCTATTCCCTTTCTTTATAAGGGATGGAAAGGAGATAGTTGCAGCTACTGCCGAATGATCGGAAATAGGACCGGGTATAATATTCGAACCCAGCACTCCACCAAGAAGAGACCGGGAAAGAAATATGTAATCTAACCGAGATGAGGTCCCATGAACGGAGGAAGTGAAAGTGTACTCCCTAGATTCCGGGTGGAGAACCCTCCAAATATCAGCTAATCCCAATTGATCGAGCAAATCTTTCATTGCTCGGGAGGCTGGAGTGTAATATACATGTGGCCTAGCAGATCTATCCATCAAGGGATCCAGAATTAAATTGAAGTCTCCACCCAGAACCATCGGGAGACGGTTAAAAGGCAAAAGAGCCTTTAATAGGTCCACAAAAGTCCTGAGTATCCATCGCTAGCTATATACCAACCCAACAGGATTTCAGTATTTTGCAACTTCCCTTTTACTAATACATATCTGCCTTCATGATCTTAGACCACTTGTATAGGGCTGAACGGGATTGACCTATGTATTAATAACATAACCCCTCGGCTCTGTGTGTTGCCCTGAGATGCAAAGACCTCACCAATTTGTAACCTCCTCATGGCACCCACCTCCAACTGCATTAGGTGTGTTTCTTGCAGAAACACAATTTTAGCCTTAACGGCTTCTATATGTTTCAATATCTTATACTGCTTCTCCTTAAGCCGTGCCCCCTTGACATTCCAAGTCAGAAAATTGACAAATATATCAGTCCCCATTCGAACCTATAAAAACTGAACTAGAACGGAAATTTCTTGTTGCCTTGAGAACGGAAAAGCTAATATGACCAAACCCCCGTATTCAAGTGCCCATAGTGCCTCAAAATAAAAATAAAAATCCCTCCCATAAACCTCAAATAACATAGTCCTATATAACAATTCCCCAAAAATCATAAAACCACCCACCCCAGCCCCCAAACCATTCACATTTTCATGGTCCATGATCACAGGACACACAACTCATTCCCCATATCCCACCCCACCACTCCCGACCCGATGTAAATAACCAGCCCCAACATTGAGGGAACAGCTACAATATATCAATACAAACAGATTGGCTTTACCGCACTAACCCCAAATTTCAAAACTTGAACGCTCTCAACCCCATACATGTATTAATAAACAAGAGAAAAGGTCGGGGAGCAGTTATTTAAACGCTGAACGTTAGCCCCACGGCCTAAACAATGTTATAGCATAACAGCATATGTGATCAGCAACAAAACACATGTCCTATAAGAAAAGACCCCCAAGAAAACAACCTTCATTATAAATATCCAGAACTGATTAAATAAGAGACAGTTTGTTTTCCCAGAAAAATTGTAATATGCAGCACACTGGCACCTCATAACCAGTAGCTTCCTTAAATGAAAGACCCCAATGTTCCAACCTAAAAAATAAAGATTAGAGGGGTCAAAAACCTAATCCAGAGACAGCCAGCCTGAGTAAAGTTGAAGTGCATTGTCATCCGCCCTGCAGTGCCATAAAAGGGCATAACAAGAAACATCCAGGGCGGGTAACCCTCAAAAAACCAATATTCCAGAAAACATATATGCATAAGAGGGTATAGTACAATAGAAATTAAACATCTGGTCCCAAGAATAAAGTTCACAGTCTCCTAGGAGTTGATCCAGAAAGTCCTTCATCGCCTCGTAAATTCAAGGAACCTTGAACAATGCAGGAAGGCCGCTTGCAATGCCTCAGTCGCCAGGTCCAGGGATTCAAATGATTTCCATTCATCACGAATGTTGACCTGAAGTTTTGCAGGGTAGATCATTCGAAACTTAATCTCAGCAGCTATCAATTTCTTGACCAGAGGATGAAAGGCTGATCTTTTCTGCCTCACAGAAAACGGTAAATCCTGCACCACTCTGAATGTAACCCCTTCCCAATACAGCTCCTTGTTATCTTTGGCCTTGGCCATGAAAAGCTGACGTTCCTGATAATTCAGGAATCGAAACATAAAAGTTCTAGGTGGCCTGGTGAGGGCGAGGGCCCGATGCGCTTTTCAATAACATAAGACGGACCAAATGGTGTGGGCCCAGCCACTTCATCCACAAACTTCTGCAATTTAATACGCCCGTGTCCTCAGCCTTTCAGGTAGCCCAATGACTACCACATTGTTACGGGCGGCTTCTGCCTTCCAAGTCCTCGATCTTAACTCCAGTTTGTTAACTTTACGATTTAACATAACCAGCTCCGAGTCCATCTTCTCCTGCACCCTTCCAATGATTTAATTCGAACTGCATTATCAGTGGTCTTGGGTTTAAATCCTCGAGTGCAGATGTAAGGCTTTAATCTCGTTAGTTATATCCTTCACCATACCTTGAAATGGGCGAAATTCTCCAGGAACCTGGCCAAAGTAAGAGGTCTCCATCTGGCAAGACCCCGGGCTCTGGGCTGATCAAAGCGAGGCCTTTGACTTCTGGCTGCCTTTTTCAGGAGCTGGGCGTATGTTTGGGAGGCATTTTTCTCCTTTCTGCCTCCATAAAACTAATCCCCTGATGATTTCGCACTGTTATAGTGCAGGAAAAACGTTCCGGTGATTCTGGCTGGGGAAAAATAAAGTAAATCGCGATCGGGAGAGTGAAGCTTGCGGAGAACACAGCCGCTACGCGCTCTGCATCACGTGACTCTGGGATTTTTAATTAAAAAATACCTAAATTACTAGTGGGCCGCAAGTTGGGGGCTAGCCTCTAGTCACTCAGTCAGGCTGCTGCCACAGGGACCTAGAGCCCTCCATTCTAGAACAGCTTCACTGCTTGCTCAGGAGCTCATTCATCAGATGTCTCATGGTGTCAGCTGCTCCAATATCCTAGTGCTCTTGTGAACCACTGATGTCTCTGCTAGCAACTGTGCATGCCATTGCTAAGGTCTCCTTTAAACCTCCAATCAGCCTGCCCCTTGCTCAGGACTCCAGCAACTCCTTGAGTCTGTCATTCTGCTACCTTGCTCCTTCATGTTCAGCTCTGCTGTTCATTAGCTACCCTGCTCCTGCACTCTGTGAGAAATCAGTAGGCTCATGTTTTTCTTCAACAGTGCATCATTTCTTTTCCCTCTTCCTCATGGAATTGGTTGGTGTGCATCTGCCATTTGTTTTTCATTCATATTGTTCAGCTTCAGGCATGTATTCAGTCAGTCTCAACCTACTTTCAGTCAGCATACCATGCTTTCAGTCAGTTGTTCTGCCTTGCTTTCATTCCATGTCTACCTTTTATCACTACAGTTGTAAGGCTTCACCATAGGCCTACCTCCACACTCCGGCACTTGGATGCATACCAGCCATGATTATAGCTTGGCTTCCAGTGTTTCCTGCCCTAGAAGCCAGCATTTCTCACTCTGCTCCCTTGAAGTCCACATCTTGACGGTGGTTCCTTGACTCAGGGAGGTTCCTTCCCTTTCTGCCCTTTCAGTGAGAATGTCCAATGTTCCGGGGGAAACTTTAGCCATGCAGATCAACTCAGCGGTACCTCTTGATGTAGCAATTAAGATTTCTGCTATCAGAGTGTGGAGTCTCTAAGTGCTTGGCACCTTTAGCTGTGCAGACAATGTCAGCAGCACCTTCAAAAGCAATCTCTTGCTATGGCTGCCTAAGGTTCACTTGGTCTCTGCCTACTCCCCATCTTCTGTCCTTCAAGAGTGAAGATAATAGGGACCTTGTTGGTTAAAAAGACTGATAACCTAAGTTGTATTTTCCCAGAGTATGGGTGTTATAAGTTTAGTTCCTGCTATGACTGAATGTCAGTTGTAACCAGATAAGTTGATGCCATTAGGTACGGTTCTCTAGCTGGGGTTTTGATACTTGTAGTTTAAGCAGCCTGCTGTTTACTTGTACTGTTGTATGATGTATACTTTACAAAACAAAAAATACCAATAAACTTTTGTATGATAAAAAAAAAAAGATTTAAGATCATACAGCTACTTAATATCTCTGCCCCTCAAGGGCTCAGCTCCTATACCTTGCTAGAGTTTAGCTTCCTCTCTAGGCCTCCTCTTGGGTAGAGGCCAGGTGAGTGCCTTTCAGCTGTCATTGCTTTCCTCCTTGCCATCGGGGGGATTGAGCTTCCTTCATGGGGATCCTCCTTTAGCTGCAGAGATAGGCTCATGGCACCCTTGGGCATTCTCATTAGAGGGATAGAAGCAGCCCTTCCTCCAAAATTCATCCCCTCAATTGGCTTTATAAACTGCAGTAGCTGAGCTGTCATTAATTCTATCCCTAGCCTGGAGGGAAGGATACTAAGGCCTTGGATCCCCAGAGGTTTCCTCTGTAGAGTTTTTTTTTCTCTCCTCGGTGATGAAGGTCATTAAAAGTTAGCTAGTTTCTGCAGAAAGTGGATTTGGTTGCCTAGCTCCTGGTTCAGGTGTAAGTCTGACTTTGTCGTCTCCTCCTTGGGAAGAATGCACTGGTCTGTCTTCCACTGTGCTTTTGGACCTTCCTCCTTAAGGTGCTTTGGCCCTGGGACCTTGTCCATGTGACACCTTGAGGGGTTGGAACCCTTCATCAGATTTCACATCCTTGTGACACCCTAGCAGAATGGCAGTCCCCGTAGCAGGGACAGAAAGCATAAGCCAAAGTTCACAGCTGCATAAGCACCGTACACTACTAAGTCTCAGTCAATGCTAACCCACTCAAGAGCCTGATGACCCTATCAGTCAAAAAGCTTTACCTGTGGTTTGGAGGGACAACAGGCAACACATGCCATGCCCCCTCCATGTGGTTAAAAGCAGCAATGTTCAAGCATCCTGTGAACACTCTGAATTTATGTTGCCATCTTCCTCCCCTTCTCCTCCTGTGGCATCTCTCTCTTCTTGGGGTTTCACCTCTTTCCTAAGGTGCCTTTGGTCCTGGGACACCATCCCTGTGATATTTCAAGGGGCCAGAGCCCTTTATCTGGGTTCCACATCCTTATGACACCCCAACAGGGTGGCTGTCCCTGTAGCAGAGACAGACAGAGCATAAGCCAGGACTCCCAGCTGCACAAGCACTATACACTACTCAGTCTTAACGAGTCCTAAAACCTACTCAAGAGCCCAATGACCCTACGAACTATTACTTATGTGATGGTCCTAATGACCATCTACTCCTTGGGGTGGCAGCATAGCCTAGAGGTTAGAGCAACTAGCTCTGAATGAGGTTGGTACATCCAGCGGACCTAGGTTTAATTCCTACAGCCTCCATTTGCATTCTGTGTGATCCTGAGTAAATCACTTAACCTCCCTGTGCTGCCAGGATACAACTGGAAATGGGCTTCAGCTCAGTGTGCCTCTCCTGGCCAAAAACTATGAAATAAAAATAAAATTAAAAAAAATTGCCATACTGTTACACCACCTTACAGTTCAGAGCCCCACAAGGGCCAACAGTGCGGGATGTCAGGCACACCCATATCCATGCCAGAACAGCTTCTTAGTTCAAGGGTCAAGGAACCAACAATGGACAGTGCAAACCTAGATCTTACATTGACCAAAAGTGACTACATCAGGAACAAAAGAATAGGTAAGCCTTTAGGAGCAATCTCCTAATAGTGTGGTTTTCTTCAGAACTAGACAGAGAGCACACAAACTCCAGAACACATGGGTTTGACTTCGGGAGGGTGGATTTCAATAAAATGAGAGAGAAACAAAGTTATGTTGGAAGGGATTGAGGGTCGGGGGGTGGAAGGAAAATGGAACACCATCAAGAAGAGCCTTCAAGATATCACCTGCTCCTGTTTGAGACAAGTGAGAAATCAAAGAAGGTAAACGAAATTGATTCATAAGGGAGGTGAAAAGATCAGTGAAAGAGAAAAGGGAAGTATTTAGAAAATTCAAGGGGCACCAAATGGAAGGGGACAGGGAGGCCTACGTCAGCAAATTAAGGAAGACCAGCAGGTTAGTGAGGAGGGCCAATGCAGACATAAAGTTAAAGAGCAGCTGATGCCATTAGGACAGCTTTAACAAAACATAATATTCAAACTCAGTTCTGCTTGTATTTCACATTAGTTCTGTATTTCTCCTCCCCATTATTTATTACTGAGGCTATTTTCATGAAAACGGGATTGTGGAAGGGTGCCTGGTATTTGTGTTCATATGCTGACTGTTTTCTCTAATAAAGTCTACTGCAGTAGCGTATCTGTCTTTTCTCTGCTTTTTCTCTTTCTGTAGTGCCCCGTATTCAGGTTAGCCACCTGTGTGCAAAATGGGTGCTCCTTTACTGTATTCTTAATGTTCTAGTGGTCTAGCGCTTTTATTTTCCCTCTCTGCTCTGCATAGGAACAAATACCAGCCTTCCCTTGTCTTGTTTACTGAGGTATGGTGTTTTTCAAAAATAGCTTAAGCGCAGGAACTTGGGCTGGAGCTATTCGAACTTGCGCATGAGACTGCGGGTGTAGCCACCGGTCTTAATGTGTTTTGTGTTGTTTAGAGAGCCCTGCTCCCAGACTATTAAATAAAGCACTCTGGGATAAGGTCTGGGAACAGGTAGTTAAGTGTAAGAACCATTAAAATGTATAGTAGTTTGAGTGTTTGAAGTATAGGTACACTGCAGCCAATCCTGTCTGCTATTGTTTCAGTGTGCAGTGCTGTACAGAGTGCCTTGGACACACTGACTCTGTCTTGGGTGTACATTCCCTTTGTAAATAGCTCAAATGCAAATGTTATAAAGGGGTTTTAAAGTCACTGTGTTGAAAATTTCAGTTGTGGTTATAAAAACATATGAGTACATTTTTTAGGGTTTAGAGCATGACGTTTACAGCACGAAGCACCTTACTGGGCAGTTAGAATTCAGAAGTTGTGTGCTTCATGCTGTGAGACTGCTAAATATTGCACACTCTGAGACATTATGTGAGGCAGTCTGCAATATTATCCCCAAAGCTCAAGCTGTATGTGGTTTTGGTTAGCATAAAATAATTTTGTCCTTTTTACGTTCGCCTGCGCGCATGAGCAAGGAACGTCTTGGGAGAATGGGACACTTTGGAGGTGTGCCCCTCCTCTGCAATCCCCTGCTCCATTGAGCAGGAGTGGCAGTCCTGCAGCAATCGGACGCGGTGCTGTGTATGACAGCGGTGGTCTTCTCTTCAAAGAAAACCACTGTTGTCATACACAGCACCGTGTCACGCTGCCTCCCCCAAATCTTTGCTGCCATGCTGGGAGCCCACCCCAGCGTGGCAAACGTCCTGTGACATCTGCCGACGCCCCCCCCGCCATCCTTCCGTCATGCTGAGCCCATCCCAGCGGACAAACGCCCCATATATCTGCCGACGGGGTGCCCAACTCTATCGGCCCACGGCCCCCAGCCATCATTCTGCCGCACTGGGAGCCCACCCAGCATGGCAAACATCCCACATCATCTTTTTTTTTGGAAAAACCTGTAAATGAAAAATGGTCCCACGGCGCTTCTCCCAGCCCCCCTCCCACAACCCGCACCCACCCACTGCGCACCCTGCCTCCCCACACCCTCCCTCACCCCATACTTACCTCCGGAGCTCGGTGCAACGATCATCGGTGGACCGGGAACACGTCTGCACTCTTCAAAGCCGGAGCGAACTGAGGAAATGTCGGTAAGCTGTATAATGGGCTAGATAGGGGGGTTTCAACTTTATTTCATATCTCAGGCATTTTTTGGAATTTTTGCACCAAATTTTCAACATGGGGTTTTTGGGACCCCTTCTCATGAATGATGTCACTGTCATGGTGTTATTCGGGCCCAAAGGGTGATTTCGCAGTCACTGCGTGAAATCACCCTTTGGGCCTGAATAACACCTTGACAGTGACATCATTCATGAGAAGGGGTCCTAAAATTCCATGTTGAAAATTTGCAAAAATTCCAAAAAATGACTGTTTTACTTAGCGCTATGCTATGCAGTTCCTACGCAGGCTCTTAAGTTCACGAATTTTCAATATTTTCACTCCAGATTTTCAACATTGCCATTTTACCACACCTCCTCATGAGCAGTATAGCTGTCATTTTTCACATCCTGCCCAAAATGTGTTTCCGCCCATGTAGCTATAATGGCGTAGTCGGTGTGTGAACTCAATGTATGGGACACATTAAGAAAATCACAGTGACACTGTTCATGAGCAGAGGTCTTTAATGGCTGTGTTGAAAATGTGGTGAAAAATTCTAAAATGACTGTTTTACGAAGTGTGCGGCGCAGTTCCTATGCACGTCAGAAGTTCACAAATTTTTCAATATTTTCACTCCAGATTTTCAACATTGCCATTTTACCACACCTCCTTATGAGCAGTATAGCTGTCATTCTTCACATCCTGCTCAAAACATGTTTCCGCCCATATGGCGCACAATGGGCAGATCGATTATCTGAAATCAATGTATGGGACACATTAAGAAAATCACAGTGACACTGTTCAAAAATTCCTAAAAATGACTGTTTTGCTAAGTGTGCGTTGAGCAGTCTTACGCACGCCGTACGCTTATAACTTTCAATATTTTCACTCCAGATTTTCACATCCTGCCTAAAAACGGTTTCCTACCATGTAGCACACAATGGCGCAGTCGGGTGTGTGTGAAATCAATGTATGGGACATATTAAGAAAATCACAGTGACACTGTTCATGAGCAGAGGTCTTAAAATGGCTATGTTGAAAATTTGGTGAAAAATTCTAAAATGACTGTTTTACAAGTGTGTGCTATGCAGTTCCTACACACGTCGAAAGTTCACTGAATTTTCAATATTTGCAGTCCAATGACTTCCAAATACCTAAACAGCACATAGAAGCAAGCAACATTCGGCATTGACAAATGCTTGTACTTCTTTGTCACTGATTTTTTTAAGCCATGTCCAAGTGCCAAATACCACTGCAAATACCTGCAAGCGAACGTTCGGCATTGACAAATGCTTGTTATTTTAGGGTTGCTCCCATTGTAAACAAACAGCCTTTACACTATTAGAACCTGAAGTTTGCTCCTACCTGAAAACCCAGGCACTGGGTGTGGTGCTCACACTGAGCCTGTTGCTTCTGCTGTCTCCTTAGGAGGCAGCCGGCCCTTTCCTTCACTTAGTTATAGTAGGGGGAAGGAGACGAGCCTCCTGTTCCTGCAGCAAAGCTGTTTTTCTGTTATATTGTTTTGTTGTAAGAGCTTTAACATTAGCAAACATGTATGAAGGTAATTCATTTAGTTGAGCTCATAGTATTAAAATAATAAAATGATTGTGGGCTTTTTGCTGTAATAGTTGGTTTGAGGGAGGAGTCAGCAATAGTCACATGTTTATGCTTTACTATAAATGAGGTATCCTTTCTAGGAGACCTCAGATTCGTCTTGGTATCAGCCGGTTACTGACCCCTCTGTTTAGGTCTGCTCCTTTTCAGACCTGTCAACTCTATTTGCTGGTAAGGTGACTATTGCTGCCTGTACCTCAAGAAATCAGGAGTTGAATGCTATTTGATGTTGTTTTTTTTTTTTCATTTTGTTTTTTATTTGCCAAAATGCAGTTGATTTTGATGGCTTTTTAAGTTATTTTTATCTGCAATAAACTTCTGGTCTGGCAATTGCCTTTCCAGCACCTTACATCTCTGTGTCAGTGTCCATCAGTACACCCACAAACCACGACAGGATTTTGGGGGCGGAGGGTGGAAGGAAAATGGAACACCATCTTTAGGCAGGGAGCACACAAACTCCAGAACAGATGAGATTGACTTCGGGAGGGTGGATTTCAATAAAATGAGAGAGAAACAAAGTTATGTTGGAAGGGTTGAGGGGGAGGGGGGAGTGGAAGGAAAATGGAACACCATCAAGAAGTGCCTTCAAGGTATCACCTGCTCCTGTTTGCTAAAGGTGGGAAATCAAAGAAGGTAAAGGAAATTGATTCATAAGAGAGGTGAAAAGAGCAGTGAAAGAGAAAAGGGAGGTATTTAGAAAATTCAAGGGGAGCCGAATGGAAGGGGACAGGGAGGCCTACGTCAACAAATTAAGGAAGGCCAGCAGGGTAGTAAGGAGGGCCAATGCCGACATAAATTTAAAGAACAGCTGATGCCATTATGACAGCTTTAACAAAACATAATATTCAAACTTAGTTCTGCTTGTATTTCACATTAGTTCTGTATTTCTCCTCCCCATTATTTATTTCTGAGGCTATTTTCTTGAAAACGGGATCTTTGCTTTTGAAGAGTTCATCTAATCCTGTTGCTTTCTCCCTATCTAAGGTCATAATGTTCTATTTGTGACATCACAATTACTCCCATGGCAACAGACTGCGATATTACAACCGATGACTATGACATGAAGTAGGGAGTGAGCTAAAGAGGCAGATGAACTATAAGGGATATAGAGCATGTTTCCATGCAAATTTCTCAGTAATGAGTAAGGGGAGGAGAAATTTATCGAATACATAGAGAATGAAAGCTAAATTGTACCTAAATATTATGTTTTTCAAAGTTTTCTCTGAGGTGTCAGCAGCTCTTTAAGGATTACCAAATCAGTTCAGGAAGCGGACAATACCTTTTTTGATGTATCAGGGAGAATAGGCACAGCCGAGCTAAAGCGTGGTGAGGGATGGGTTAAGGACAGCAAGAGTAGTGCAGAATTTCTGAACAATTACTTCTGTTCAGTATTCCTGAAGGAAAAGGAGAGGCCTCTACCACAGGGAAAGCTTGGAATGGGTCGGGGGGACCAAAACTGTGCATAGAACCCATTACCATGCACAGGGTGCTCAAAGAGCTTTTATCTTTGAAAGTAAATAAATCTACAGGGCCGGATGGAGGGTGTTGAGAGAAATGGCACCAATATTACCTGCACCCCTGGCAAGTCTTTCCAACTATTTCCTGGAGTCGAGTGTAGTACCTGTGGACTGGAGAGCAGTGGATGTAGTGCCCCTGTACAAGAGTGCAGTCAGGGATGAGCCTAAAAACAACAAACCAGTCAGTCTGATACTGATAACCAGCAAGCTGATGGAAACCATACTAAAGGAAGGTTAGATGACTTCCTGGCAGGAAATTGGCTGCAAGATGATGGAAAGCATGGGTTTGTGGCAGAAAGGTTATGTCAACCAAATTTGATCAACTTTTTCAATTAGGTAGTAGGGGCTATGAGTAAGGGCCAGGCAGTAGACATGCTGTAGATTGACTTTAGCAAAGTCTTCAGCTCTGTTCTTCACCAGAGGTTAATCAATAAATGTCTACTGTCCCTTTCTAACTCCTTTATACATATTTTATACATTTAGCACTTGCTTTACTCAACTCATATATCTAGCCTTAGTCTCTGACATGATATCCTGTAATTTCATTGCATCAGTTCTGCCATTTGCCCTGATTGCTCTTTCATTAGCCTAACTGCCTTGACTCGTGTAGGGCTTGTCACCTGTATCACTCCACCACAATTTGTAACCATTATCACTGCTCTAATAATATACATAGCCATAGTCTACTGCCTAGGTCTCCTATCATCTCAATCTGTAGTCTTCCTGCCTGCTTCTCTGAATGCTCATAATCACTGCTGCCTACTATAGATTTGCTACCTGTGCTCCTTCCCTTTCTGACATTCTATCACTAAAGGTGTACCTATGTCCATGTCAGCAGCACAGGTGGGTATCACCACCTCACTATTTTCTGGCCTACTAACTTTGCTACCACTACTAACTGACGTCCTGCCCCCACCCCAGGTCCAGGCTGACTGACTCTCCTTATTGCCCCCTGATGATTTCAGCCACTCCAACCTGCTGCTAGGCAGAGTGATTAAACTCATAAAAAAGAATGACCCATGAGCAAGTCTTGGTCTCAACAACATCGACTTCCATATTCTCAAACTGGTGTGTGAACCCATTACCTGTCCTCTAACAAATATCTTCAACTACTCGCCCTACACTGGTGCGTTTCCTTTGAAATGAAAATGTGTCACCTTAAAACTCTTACACGAATCCGGCCCCAAACATTATGTGGCCAACTACAGGCCTATCTCCCTTCTAGCTCCTTTATCCAAAATAATAGAGAAATAACGCTTGCACAAACTCTGGAATTCCTAGACAAATACGATTTACAATCGGACTCTCAACACGGATTCTGGGCCGGCCACAACACTGAGACTGCACTTATTAAGTTCACCAACTTTATTGAAAAGGCAAATGACAAAGGTCTCTATACTGGTTCTGTGTTTGTGGACCTCACAAAAGCCTTTCACCTTGTCGACCATAAGGTACTCCTTGCCACCCTCTCACAGCTAAATTTCTCCATTGATGTCAGCTGGTTCTCTAACTACCTTAGCATCAGATCCCTCAAAAGTGTTATCGCAGGTGCATTTTCCAACATATGCCCCATTAAGTATGGTGCTCCCCAGGGCTCTATTCTGGGACCCCTCCTCTTTTCCTTCACAGTTACCTCCCTTTCTGAAAAATGCAGACACACAGAGCTCATCCTGTGCGGTGATGATGCCGCACTGTTCTGCAAAAATAAAAATCCCTCTTCCTTATTTTGCAACCTACAATGAAATTTCTCCAGGCTCCACACCTGGTTCTCTTCAAGGGGATAGTCCTCAATACTAAGAAAAACAAATCAATAATTTTCCTCAGAACCAGAAAAAACACAATTTTTGATTCTACTCTCACAGACAATGATGGCAACCCAATCAAAAGAGTTTCTGAGTTCAAATATCTCAGCCTCCTCCTTGACTGTCACCTCTCTTACAAACCCCACGTTGATCAGCTTATAAAAAAAGCCCACCAAAGTCTTGGAATGCTTTACAGAGTTAAACAATTCCTGATTCTGGAAACCAAGGCCCTCCTTGTCAGTAGCTTCCTGCTTCTCATCCTCAACTATAGTGCCTTCATTTGCTACCCCTTCCTCTCTCAAAAAAAGTCTTCAGAGGTTAAGGGCCAGCTATCACAATGCCATTCAGTTTGCCACTGGCCTCCCAAGACTGATCCACCACTGTGATCTATATAAGACGGGAAAATGACCCCATTTGGAGGACAGGATGGACAGTAAAATCCTAGCCTTCTTCTACAAACTTCTCTGGGGCCATTTATTGAGCAGCATTGTTTCCATTTTCCCTAGGTTTGTCCCCAAAAGATCCACCAGACTATCTTTCATTCACACTTTCTCTCCCCTTTTGCCACACCTCTCAAGGACAGAAAACCCACTCGAGGGGTGTAAAACTCTTTAATAGCCTTCCCCCATCTCTTGTACCAAGTCCCTCAATCGCTTCATTCAAACACAACCTAAAGTGTCTACAGGCCAGTTCTAACCTCTGTAAATGCGCCTGATCCTAATTGACATACTGTGTGTATACTTACTGCTTGCTAATGCTTTCTACCCTGTTAATATGCATTTACTTGTATATCCCCATTGATACCTGCATACTACTGAACCGCAATATTATGTCTCTGCTACCATCTCTGTACAGATTTTTTGTTTTCATTTGCCTGTATACCATGCACTTTGTTTTATTTTGTCTGTAACTGAATGCTTGTAAAAATGAGCAGTTTTGCTCACATGCCTTTTGAGTATAAAAAATAAACTGAAACTGAAACAGGTACCCATCAACCATCCAGCACCAATGCATTCATAATTCTAAAACTGCAGGTCCTGATACAAACTCATACCAGAAGGAAATCCCTCCTTCCCACTCTAATCTGGTGTGGAATACTAAAACTTACTTCACTACAGACCTCAGTTATGTATCTCTGCCTGGTGGGAGATGTAGAACCAAATCCTGGTCCCCTCTCCCTCCCATCCTGGACAGCTCAAAAAGGACTTAAAATTGCCCACCTCAATATCTGCAGTCTCTTGGAAAACAAACCTGACCTTGAGGCCTGGGTATCCCACTACTCACCTGATGTACTAGGGATCTCTGAATCCTGTCTCAGACCTAGCTTCCCTAACTCCTTCTGCAACCTGAACAACTACTCTTTCTTTAGAATCAACTGCCCATCCTTCAAGCATGGAGAAGGCCAGCTTAGTTACTACAGGTCCCATCTCAACCTGTTCCCGATTTTCCACCCAACAGACACTGGCACCGCCTGCAAAATGCTTCATGCCTCACTTATTATTGGCAATACCAAAAAACTTCATATCCTCTGTTTTTTTACAATCCCCTAAAATGGGGCATATCAGGACTCACCACCATCCTTGACATCATACTACCCTTGATCAGCCAGAATGAAGTAATTATCATGGGTGACCTTAACCTTGATTGGCTAAGTCCTAATTGCAGAGCCTATGAAGTAAACTATTCATCAACAAGGCCTGTCTCTCACAAACCATTGCCAGCACCCCCAATGGTTCATCTTTGTCTCTGTTAGATTGGATGCTCACTAACCGGCCTGACCAGATCCAAGTCTCTGGCGTACTCCCAGACTCCATCAGTGATCACTCTCCCACTTACTGCCTATGGAAGGCATTGACTCCAAAAGTCCCCCCCAAAATTCTAACCATTAGGAGCTTATCACACTTTGACCCCATCACCCTTAATGCTGAGCTCTCCCCCATGGACTGGTCCCCACTCTTAGCTTCCACTGACGTTAACCTTGCCTTAGATGTAACCCTGGTGCCATTATACCAAGGGCTACTACCCCTACCTTGTGGGCATGATACAAGGTTGAGGGGCCTGGGTTTCTAGGATAACTTTAGAACTGTCTTTTTTTTCCCCAAGATAAAATTTGCACAGTGCCTCCACCCAGAATATACCTTTTCAGTGGGCTAGCTTTTACCTGGTACAACCCTCTGGGATGCTGTACCCACCCACATTACTGTGATGCCAACCAAAGCAGGATCCAATAACATTTCCACACTCTTAAGACATTTTATAATTATTGACTTATTACTAATAATATGCTCATGAGACAGGTATCTGCAAAAACAAACAACTAGAAGTTTATTTCCATGGAGGAGGACTAGAAATGGTGAAATGAAATAGAGGTTGTGCTATTTACAATTGATGATCAGTAGAATTGGTTGGATTAGTTTAGTTTAAAACAAATACAGTAATTGCTTTGCATTCAGATTTCCATCTTAAATCACAGTGGCATCCACCAACCTTCTCAGACAGACAGAGCCCTGGCCATCTAACTAGCTACCTTTCATGGCAGAACATATTTACAAATGCCCATACTGGTACCGGTTCTCAAAAATGCATAAGACCCCACAATCCTACACATAACCTGGGTACCCAGTAATTAGCAGTTCTTGAATTTTAAGAGCATGTTTTATTGAGTGTATCATCCAAAAATCAGTTACAGTACAGTTGATATCCATCTTACACATTAGATTAAATCATTCAATTGATATGTAACTAATTGTTTGTTTTTAGTCTCTTTTAGACCTTTTTGTATTTAATTGGTTGTGACCAACATCATAAGGTTCCTCCTCTGTTTCATTTCCACAGGTCTGTAACCTCATACGGGTCATCATCAGTGTCCATCAGGGTCTCTCAATTAATTCTGACCTTAAGAATGTGGGACTATTCCTTATTCAACGAATGACTTCTTGTATTCACGAGAGCAAACGAACAGTAAACTGTTGTATTCTTTAGATTTACCCTCTTTTCAGAAATTATTTCCAACCATTTGATATATCTATATTGTATAGATAATTACCACTTCAGTTTTAGTCATGTACCATGCTAAGTGAATAACAAAATGAAGTCTCCGTAACACAAACTATATCTTAATAAACAATTGTAATTCAATAAACATTTGTAATGAGCTGCATACTTTGTCTCCATATTATATTTGATTAGATTAAGATTTAAAGGCCAAGTCAATCCTGAGGGAGAAACTTCGAGAGGGTCCCTCTGGGAGCAGAGGCAAGGCATTTCACTGAAATCAGATTTTCTTCCCCTTAGTATGATGCATTAATACTCAGCATGCCTCTGATCGGATCCTTAATCATCCTCCTCCCCCCCTCCCCCCATAGATGAGGAGAGGGGAGGCCAGAAACAAGGTCCAGGAGGGGACAAAATCCTTTTAACTCTCTATGCGTTTCCCCCTCTATTCCATTAATATCTGATCCAGATAAGGGGTCCCCTGTGTCTTACTAATATAGTGGAAATAAGGGTTCCAACTCAAATTAAATTTATCCACCCCCAGACGCAGCCTGGCAGTCACTGCCTCCATTTCTTTAATTTCTTGTACCTTATTCCACCATCAGTCTTCACTGGGGGTCACTGTGCTCAGTCAAGTTTGAGTAATCACTTTTAGCCCCACCACCACCATAACCCTAAAAAGGTATTTCTGTACCTCTTGTCTGAGATCTCCAGGGGTCAGTCCCAGGACTAGGTGTTTGAATTCTAATGGCTGTGTCATATTCAACTTCTCCACCAGAACCTGTGACAGACCTTGCCAATATTTATGAATTCTGTGGCAATCCCAAAAAATGTGGAAATGCGAACCCTGGCCTCCACATCCCCTCCAACATTTATCTGAGGAGTTTCTACCCAGGTGTTTTGTTATCATGGGGGTGATAAAGAACCTGGTCGTTATCTTCCACCTGTATTCTCTCCATATTGCTGATGAGGTAGTGCACTGTAAGCCCTGCCATATTAACACACTAACATACTAACATACTAATTGCCAGCAGATTAGGCCTTACGGTCTATTGAGTCTGCTCGAACCTCAGATCCCTAGTTGGCTACCGAGGCCCTCCACCCCCTTGTGTTCCAGAACACCCTATCATCCATCTCCACCCCCCTGGGCCAGGCCATCATCTGATACATCCGCTTTCTGTGTCTGTCCTACCCTCTCTTGAAGCCCTCCACTGTGGATCTCTGAATCAGCTCACCAGGCAGCATGTTTCAAGGATCCACCACCCTGCCAGTGAAAAACCTCCTCCTCTTCCCCCCCAACCCTTCTACCTTTCAACTTCAAACCATGCCCTCTGGTGATACCTCCCTGCTTTAGTCTAAAGATCCCCTTCATGTTTACCCTATTTATTCCCTTGAGGTACTTGAAGACCTCAATCATGTCCCCCCTGTCTCTCCTCTCCTCCAATGAAAACAGGCAGAGCTCCTCAAGTCTGTTCTCATATGTCAAATCCCCTAGTCTTCATATCATCTTAGTTGCCATCCTCTGTACCCTCTCCAGGAGCTGTATGTCCCTCTTCAAGTGTGGTCTCCAGTACTGTACACAGTACTCAAGGTGTGGTCTAACCAATCCATTGTACAGCAGCAGAATCACTTCCCTGTTCCTAGAGGTGATCCCCTTACGATGCATCCCAACATCCTATTTGTTTTGCTAGCCACTCTCCTGCATTGCTTAGAGTTATTCATACATGCATCCACCATGACCCCTAGGTCTTTTTCCCCTGTTGAGGCCTCCAGCGCCTCCCCTCCCAGGGTGTACCTGTGTTTAGGGTTTCCCCACCCAAGATGTAACACCTTGCACTTGGTGATATTGAAATTTAATTTCCATGTGTGAGCCCACCTTTCCATGGTGTCCAGGCCCCATTGCAGGGTCAACCTCCCCTCTTCCCCCTTAACTACTGCTCCATTCTTGGAGTTGTCAGCAAAGAGACTCATTTCACACCCTATACCCTCCCTGATGTCTGAAATGTATGCATTAAACAGGATTGGACCCGGGACCGAGCAACCCCACTACCGACCTCTCTAGGGTTCGAGAGCTCCTCACTGACCACTACTCTCTGAGTGCGTCCAGCTAGCCAGTTTTAAATCCATCTGACCATCAAAGGGCCTACTCCCAACCCCGTCAGTTTCTCCACCAGACCATTGTGGGGGACAAAGTCGAACGCCTTGCTGAAGTCCAAGAACAATACATCCACAGGCTTTCCCCAGTCCAGTTCTGATGTTACCCATTTTTAGAACTCCACAAGATTGGTTTGACATGATCTACCTGGCACAAACCCATGTTGCTAACTATCTAGACCTCCCACCTCCTCCAAGTACACCCCCAATCATCGCTTTAGTACACTCTCCATTAATTTTCCCACCACTGAGGTCAAACTGATGGGTCTATAGTTACCTGGTACTTCCCTTGACCCCCCTTAATGGATTGGCACCACATGTGCCTCTTGCCAATCCCTAGGTACCCTCCCTGTCTCAAGTGACCTGTTGAAGAGCTCTGCCAGGGGTGCCAGTATGTCCGCCAATTCATATAGTACTCTTGGATGAATGCCATCCAGCCCAGGAGATTTATCTTTCTTTAGGCCCTTAAGGGCTAACTTCATCCTTTCAGTGGAGATAGCATCATCCATCCCCTCCACCTTACTGGCCTTTTTATCCTTAACCTGATGTGACACCCCTGGGGTACCTCTCCCTCCCTCTTGCTCCATTTCCGCTACTCCCCTGATCCCACTCACTACTCACTTCTATCCCCATCGTGCCTTGCTTTGTAGATATCCCATCCCCCTCCCTAGTGAACACAGAGGCAAAGTACTTATTTAATACCTCTGCCTGGTCCCTCGCCTCTTCCACCCACCCTCCTTCTGATCTCAACCTTCTGAGATGGCCCTAAGTTTTTCTCCACTCCCCAATGTACTGGAAGAACCCCTTTTCCCCTCCCTGTATCCCCTGTGCCAGCTGCTGCTCTTTACTGGACTTTGCCCCATGCACCATCTGGGTGATATTCTGGACCATTTCCCCACCTCTAGGGTGATTTCAGCCTCTTTTTCCCATCTCCCCTGTATGGCTTGCATTGCCAACTCGCCCTCCTCTTTTATCAAGTTCTTATATAAATAAGTAATAAATTGTTTGGTGTTATGCTGTCTTGCCCTGTTATTAGCCATCTGGGTTATTTCCCCCGGTGCAGAATTTGGTACAATACTTCCTATCTCTGTGTTTATGTAGTGTCTACAATGGAGAAACCTGTAAAAGTCCCTGTGGGGTAGATTATATTTAATTTGCAGTGTTTTATAGTCCATTACAATACCATCCGGCCCAAATTGTGTAATGTATTTGAGTCCTCACTGTTCCCATGTCTCAAAGCACTTATCTGGTTTCTGTGGTGGGAAGGCTGTTAAGCATTTAAGTGGAATATATTGCCAAATCCTAGAGGGGGTTTCCTAGTGGGCCACAGCCTTAATCCAACACTGCAATGTGTGCCTCATCCAACAATTTCTAATCTGTCCCAAATCCTTGCGCAGAGTAGTCCAAGGCAGAAACCTGACCGGGATTGTTGAATGAGCATTCTCCTCTAATGCCCGCCAGCTGCCCCTCTCTGGGGTGGACAGCAACTTCAAAATAGACACGACCTAAGCTGCCAAATAGTATTTGTATAAATCCGGTAATCCCCAACCTCCCCTTTCCTTGGGGGTTAGTGAGCAAGCTCTCTTTATTCGGGGTCTCCCTGCCCATATGAAGATGGATATTTGTTTCTGAACACACCTCCAGTCTAGTTTTGGTATTGGAAGTGGCAGGGTGGAAAAAAGCGAGAGCAATCGGGGCAGCACATTTTGTCTGATAGTATCAATTCTACTTGAGAAAGTTAGGGGAAGCAAGTTCCATCTTTTAAGGTCCTCAAATATTTGTCACCACAATCTAGTATAGTTCACCTGATAAAGATTAGAGATATGTTTGGGAAACCATATACCTAAATATCGAACTTTGTCCCTAACCCATTTAAATGGGATATTTTTTTTAGCTTCTGCTGTTACTTCCCCTCAATAGCATGATCTCTGATTTATCTGTATTGACTTTAAACCCTGAAATAGCCCCATATTGATTAAGTAATTGGTTAAGACATCGTATTCATTTATGGTGTTCCTCCAAATAAATAAGCATATTGTCTGCATATAAAGATATTTTACAGGTTTGGGGGCCAACCTTAATACCAAGGATGTTTGGATGTTGCCTAATGGCTATTGCCAGAGGCTACATACTCAGGACAAAGAGTAACGGGAAGCGTGGACATCCTTGCCTTGTGCCTCTCTTGATCTCAAATGGGTCTGATATAGTTTCATTCACCTTAATTTTAGCTGTGGGCTGAAAATAACATAGCTGTATCCATCTGAAGGAAATTCCCCCCAGTCCCATATAACCCCAAATCTTGAATAAATATTCCCAATTAAGCCTATCAAAGGCCTTTTCGGCATCAAGAAATGCAGCAAACTGGGCAGTGTCTGTTGGATTCCTATATTTTATAAGATTAAGGAGTTTTCTAATGTTATCTGTTAATTGTCTGTTAGGGAGAAATCCCGTCTGGTCTGGATGAATCAGGGTCCGAATAAAGTTTTGTAGTCATGTGGCTAATATTTTGATTAACATTTTTAGGTCTTGATTTAATAGGGAAATAAGGTGATAAGCTTCACAGGCATTCAAGGGTTTACCTGGCTTGGGAATCGTAGTTATTATAGCCTCTTGCCAAGATCTGGGGGCATTCTCTTCTGTGATACAGCTGTTATAAACCCGGGTAAGTATGGGGGTCAGTGTATTATTGAATTTTTTGTAAAAGATTGAGCAAAAGCCATTCGGGCCGGGGGCCTTCCCTATTGGGAGAGAGCGGATTGTTAGATTCACCTTAGCTTCTGATATAGGTTGACCCATTTCAAATTCTGTTGTTATTTCCAATTTCAGAAGCTTATACTTCTCCAGAAACACTCTGGTAGCTTCAGGTATACTTAGCCTTGCCTCTCTCTCTGATACAGTTGTTTATAATAACTCCTAAACTGTTTCGCTACATCTTCTGGTTTAAGCCAATGTGTTGTGGAATTCTGCTTATTTTTCAGTTTAGGCACTATTCTGTCTGCCTGACACTTTTCTTAAGTCTAAAGACAGATAGCCATGCAGCCTGTCCCCCGGTTTCATGGTACTTTTGATTGCAGAATCTAAGGTTTCTCTCAATTTTTTTATTCTCATGTTGATTTAGAACGTCCCTGGCTTTAACCAATTTTTGAAATATTTGTTTCTTGCACAGATTCTTTTAATGTTGATCCTCACAATCTTTGATGTCCTGAAGTAGTCTATTATAGGTTAATAAATGCAAGTTTTTCCATGCCGAGATGAAACTAATTCTTTCTCCTCGAACCACTAGTTTCAGGGCCTCCCAAATGGATATTTGTGAGCACCCTTGTTGAATTTTGATATCATGGATATCCTTAATTGTATCTGCTAGTTGGCTTACAAAATGTTTATCTTTTAATAATGACACACTCAGTCTCCACATTGATTTTTTTTGCCCCCTCTGTAGACTCAGTTTTATTGAAATGGGAGCATGGTCCAAAAGAGTAACGTGGTGTATCTTGGACTGTTTAATAGTATACATTCTGCTCTGTTGTGTATAAAAGTGGTTGCTTCTTGAATATGATGCATGTGGGTTAGAGTAAAAGGTATAATCTCATTCTCCCCTATGCTGCTCTCTCCATATGTCTCTAAGTCTAAAGTTTTTGGTCATGCCCAGTAATATTTTAGTAGCCTTCTTAGTTTGGATTTGTGTTATGACTGATCTATCCAGGGTTGTATTAGGGGTAACATTAAAATCTCCTCCTAAAACTATTTGCTCCTGGGGTAGATCTGCAATTTTTTTGAAGACCATATTCAGGAATTCAGCTGTATCCCGAGGTGAGGTATACATATTTATTAAATGCATTACTTTCCCATGGTATTCTGCTGATATTCTTATATAGTGCCCCTCCCTGTCCCTGTCAATTGATGCACTTTTAATAGCACTGCCCCTTTTGAACAATATTACAACCCCCGCTTTCTTTCTGTTATTGGATGCTGCTGCCTCTACCTGTCCCACTCAGCCCCTCCGAAGCTTTAACTGTTTTTCTTTTGTAAGATGCGTTTCCTGCAGAAATGCTGCATCACAATTTAGCCTTTTTAATTCTGCTTACAGTCTTGTGTGCTTAATAGGGGAATGTATTCCCATTACATTGTAGGAAACTATCTGAATGTCTGCCATCTTTGCTCCCTAGAAGTTTCCCCAAATCTACACCCCCGTCTTGACCATATTTTCCCTTCCTTCTCAACTCCTTCACAGTGTGTAGCTCATTTTCTGTAGACAACTTTAACAAAAGTAGAGGCCCCAACATGGGTCGAGGAAAAGACATTAACATGTAACATTTTCAGCCAAAAAAATTTAACTTTTCTTCCACTATTCCTCTCCAAGTTTGCTTTCAAGGTAGGTTGTTTAACCTTACCAGGTTAAAACTTGTTGTAACCCCATGTTGTATTATGGGAAAAAGGCTGCGTGCGACAGCTGAGTATTGCTTCCTTCACTGTGCACTCTCTAGGCCCCTTTTCAGAGAGCTAACTTGATTCTCTGTTTTGCGTGCCCCCAGCAACATGTCCAGGTGACATTCTCTCTCTATTACCCTCCCCCCCCTTAGCTCCAACTGAATGATTTTAAAATAAACAAACCCCTCCTATTCCTCCTTAAGAATGAGGTAAAGACCTATAGACAGTATAGGAGGTAACTGGGAGAGGCGAGGTATGGCATTTTTAAAGAATAAATCAGGTTCCTTGCATCAGTGTTTGAAGTATCTGAGAGACTCTCCAACTGTCCCTGCTTTTAAATCAGCAGCCGATAGGAAGAGATACCCATTTTTCTTTCTTTTTCCTTTTTCCCCAGACTCATAGATTTCCACGTTCAGTCCTTGTCCCTAGAGTGTTGTGCCTCCGGTATCTCAGAGGTAGTACCCAGTGCCAGTTTCTTCATTAATCTGTTGACATCCATAGCGAGTTGGTTAGGTAGCTGCCAGGGTGGATTCCATTTTTTCCCCTTCACATTAACGCTCCATACTCCCGCAGTCAGCTTCTTCTCAAGCACCTCCATGGCTAAATCCGGAAGTGTAACTCGATGTTCCTTCAGGAATGCCGCTGTCTCCACCAACGAGTTATAGACTTTAGTTCCTGTTGATGTATATACCTTGAGCCTTGCCGGGAACATTAGTTGAGCTTTTATTTTATTTTAATTTTTTTATTCTTTTACCACAGCCCTTACTGAATTTCTTTTAGCTTGCAATTCAACTGAGTGATCCTGGTCGGAAAAGATTGGAGCACTCTCAAAGGTGAGCGATTTTTGGTGCCAAGTCTCCTGTAAAATATATTCTTTTTCTTGATATTGGAGAATTCTTCCTATCCAGGACCTTGGTTGGGCATCTGGATCTGCGGGATTTTGTCCCAAGGAACGGTGTGCTCATTCCATATCTAGTGTTAAGTCTGATGGCAATGAGGGAACTGATTTAAGAACTTGTTTAATAAAATCTGTTCCTGCCGCATAAACCTTTTCTGCTCCTTCTTTGATGCCATAAATGCAAAAATTACTTACATCTAGCTGTATTTTCCGCATCTTCCAGATAATTTGTATCTGTCTGTCCCTTCTTAGCAGATATACCAACATCTGGTCTGTAGATTCCTGAGCCTCTGCGACCTGTGCAATTTTCAGTTTGTTTTGAGAGATTTTTATATCTATATTACGTAAGTCATTCTAAGGTCTGTAAATGCTGTTTCAATTTTGTTCACCGTTTTTAGTATCTGTTGTACAGCTTGAGTAGTAGTTGGTATTTCTAATTCCTCCATTTACTCTATCTCCAAGTCAGCTTCCTCTCTAGTCTCAGGCCCAGCATTGGTGGCAAGGCCCTCCATGGCGGCCTCAACTGAGAGCTGTTTTCACTTCGGCTTAGTTCCTTTTATTTTTTGATCTTTTTGTTTTGGGGGTCTACCTGTCATTTTATGATTGCTCTCAGATTATTATTTAGCTAAAAACCCTTTGGATGTAAAAGGATTCTATCAAATGTTAGTGAGATGTCACCCGGAGCTCTCTGCCTGTGCTGTTTTCATGTAGGTGGCGCCACCGGAAGTCCTGTAATTAGCAGTTCTTAAAGGTGCAGGCCCGATGATAGTTGCAGATGTATGTTGGCTGGCTAGTTGGGACCCTTGAAGAAAACAATCAGATTAACCAATGCAACACTCTGGGAAACTTAAAGCTATTGTATCTGTGGCTGGATGGTCTAATCCATTTAAACACTTAACTATATACATTTTTTTTGCTTTGTGGCAGGGCATTGGCAGATACTTGCAGATCAAAAGTCACATCCAGATAGTCACAAACAGGTTGTAGCAGAAACTTTAGGTGAATACAGCAGGCGGAGCTCTGACTTGGGAGATAAGGAGGTTGGCAAAGGCCTGCAGCAGGGATGCCCCCAAACCGACTACCAGATGGTGCAGCATTTGCAGATGGGAACAACACTCTTTGTATCTTTTGAACAGTGCCCATTTCTGAGCTGGAATCACTTTACTGGATAGACCAGGTTGGGACCTGGGCTGGCACACCTCAAACCCCACGTCCAGGCTGTACCCCTCAGGGGAAATGCATATGGCAGTGCCAAGTTGGAACACTACCAGGCTGTGTCCCAAAACCCAATCTGATGGTAGCATAGCATTCAGCACATTTATCAAAGTTAGCACATTTATATTTTCTTGTCTCACAATCCTTGCAGTTGCATTTAGAAGTCATAATCTCTTTTTCCTGTGCCCAGCGTGGCAGACCTAAACATTTTGCCAGGCAGGTTAGAACTTCAAAAACTATGGAGCTCTTCCAAGCATTTTAGGGACAAGCACCTACACTCTTTCCAGCAGAGTGCAATGACCAGAGCCCAGGTTATGGCTCCTGACACACATCACAGGACACAGTCTCTTTTCAGCATGGGTGATTCCCCTTAGGCTAGGGATGACCCAACAATTCACAGTCCTTACACAACAACTAGAAGCGTAGGTGCATTTTTTGCATAACCCCAGGCAACTTGGACTTAGCTTTTGCCACTTGAGACACTTTTGCTAAACCTGAGCTTGAGGCACAGCTCACTACCAATTGAATCAACTTGACTTGACTGAACTTGAAGCAAGGCTCACTACTATTTTTGCAGACTTTACGTATTGGCAAAGCTGACACTGTAGACCTTTTTAGACTCAGACACACATGACTTGGAAACAACTGGTCTCTGTAACTCTCTAGGCTCACAACATGTTACTTGGCAGTAAGACAATTTTTTAACAACTTTCTCAGGCTCAAAGATACACAGACATAGTTCCTTGTGGCTCTCGCTGGTATTTGCAGCTCCCAACTGGACATATAGATGGTCACTGGCCCAACAGGCACTGTCTGGAGAAATTTTGCTTGGTCAGGGAATTCACTATCAAGTCATGTGGCACTACACAATTCAGACACATTTATATAACTTTTTAACTGGACCTTTCTCTGGTCACTAAACAGCATAATAGGCTCCCTGTTTTGGTGCCTGAAATTAGGTCCCTGCAGTGTTTCCATAAGCACTTTGCAATGCCCCATAGGTCCTGTGCAAAAGTCCAATAAGTCGTAGCCAAAATCTTGGCTTTTCAATTGGCTGCTGCTGCACTGAAATGGCTGCTAGTTACACAGTCCCTTTGCAGATTACCACAGTACCAAATACAAAGTCCTGGTGCAGTCAGATGATTTACTTTATTTAATTTCTTGCCCCACAGTTTACTAGCCCTTTGTATGCCCTGTAGATCGCTGCCCAGATTGAACATTATTGTTTAGTCCTTAGACTGTCGCTGTTGCCATATCTAAGTGCCCCTAGGCAGCAGACATGCTCTCATCTGAGTCCCAATGCTTTAGCTCTGGTGCAGCCAGTAACATCTACTTTTTTTTGCCTCATTATTTATTACCCTCACATGCCTGCTTCATATCCTTACTAGCACTCACAACCTTTACATTTACATTTATTTACATTTTAATGCCTGTCGCTAGTGCTAATATTCAAGTTCTAGGTGCTAGGACAGGCAGCTCATGAATATGTACAGGGCTCAGGGCTCTTCTCATTAGTATGCATGAGCCCTGAGCTGTAGCACCTCATCGCACACTTTAATTACAAAAAGAAGGGGCTCTCCTGGCCCTTGCTGAGGTCACCGGTCCCCACACTGCCCAAAACAGGGACCAGGACCGACAAACTATCTCCCAGTTGACCACAAAGTTGGCAGTCAGGAGATTAAGGGCACTATGCGCACATGAGTGATCCTTGCCAGCACTGGAGTGCCAATTCAATCAGTGTGGGATTGTGACTCAGCTCCCAAGCCCCAAAAGGGCTAAACTAAAACACTGGGGCTGTTTGGGGACCTCAGGCACCTTTCTTGGGACTTTGGCTGTGGCAGTGAACTATGGGGGAAAATGGGGTAGACCCAGTAGGCATCTGGAAGCACTCCCATAACGGGAGCAATGGGAGAATGGATATCAAGGTAAGCCACCAATTTGGGGTGGGGGACTACATAGACATCTTCTAGTCCCACATCTCCCACCTCCAAAATAGGTTAATTCCTATCACAAAGAGGAGAGTTCGAGGTCTTGCCACCCCCTGGCTTCACAGTGACCTTCTCTCACTCTATGAAAAAAGAGACAGGTGCTGGGCCACCTGTAAAACCTCTTCAAAACCATAAGACTGGCTCAACTACCAGGAAATGTGTAACCTATGCGAAAAAGCTACATGTACAGCCAAAAGCTCCTTCTGCAAGGAAAAACTCACTGACTCTGATGGCAACCCAAGCATGTTCTGGGGACAAATCAAAGGCTCCTGGGTGCTCCCTCCAACTCTTCACAAAAGGACATGATCATAAATAGTGTACACTGCACCATCACATTCACTATCACAAATGCATTCAACACTCAGTTCACTGATCTCTCCCCCTTCCCTGCTTGTGCCCCCACTGCCCAGGACTACAACCTTGATGCGTCCTCCCCCACTCATCCTCCCTTCTGCCTGAAAGTAGCCACCAGAAAAGAAGTCCATCACATCCTTAGCTCCTTTCCTCTCGGCACTGCCACAGCTCCAGATGGTCTCGAGGCTAAGTTATTTAAGCTTGGATCTCAGTCTCTATCCATCCCTATCACCCACATCATCAACCTATCCCTCACTTCTGGTGTGGTCCCATCTCAATGGAAAGTCACTAAGGTTTTCCCTGTCCCAAAAAAGGGTGACCCCAAAGACATTTCTCAATATCATCCCATCGCCTTCTTGCCCATCCTTGGTTAACTCCTTGAAAAGGTTGTTGCTGCCCAGCTAATGAACTTTCTGCAAACCCACAACCTCCTCACCTCTTGCCAGCATGGTTTCTGAAAGGATCACAGCACCACAGCACCCTCATTAAGTTCACTAATGATACCAAATTTGCCATTAACAAAAGCTCCTTCACTGGCGCTGTCATCATTGACCTATACAAGGCTTTTGACCTTGTTCACCATTCACTACCTAACTCAAAAATTGACAGCCCTTGGTGTTTCCCCCCACGCAAATAGATGGTTCTCCAACTACTTGACTGACCAGTGCCAATTCATCAAATATAGGGATACCTCATTGCACCAGCTGCCTGTCAATCATGTTTTTCCTCAGGAGTCCCTCCTAGGCCTGCACTTCTCAATCTTCATTAACCAGTTCCCATCCGTCTCTACCTCCTACTCAGTAATAATGTATACTGATGATATTGCTCTCTATCAGAGCACCAACAGCTCCCAACTCATCAATTTCCAACTATCAAAGGACTTTACAACATATAAAACTAGCTGGTGGACAACAACCTGGTACTAAAGTGCACCCAAAACACAAGTGATGCTTTTCGGCACCAGAGTCTGCAGGTCCTGCTACTCCCACCCCCTGGACATCAGGTGTCTAAATGGCTCTCCTCTCACTGTTGTCGAGGAATTTAAGTACCTAGGTGTTACCCTTGACCCTGGACTTCATTTTCATCTCCACATCTTAAACCAATGTAAGGCCAAACATTCTCGAATTGGCCTAGCCTACTGTCTCAGACACTTACTTAACCCAAATACCGCCTAGCCATTGCACAAGATGTCCTCCTCCCTGACCTACAGTATGGATCACTCCGTTTCACAAATGTCCCCTTGACTTCTTTACACAAATGAGATGTCACCTACAATAACATTTGCTGCTTTGCCTCTCACTCACATGTATCACACACCATTGCTCCTTCAACTCCTCCTCCTTAGGATGGTTACCCTCTTCTGCTCTTGAGCCTATGCCCTAGGTTGTTTTATACACAAACAAATCCAGGCCAAACCCCTAGCCACCGACATCACACAACTACCCAGCATCCAATCCACCAACTCCCTTAGGTCCCTGGACTCTACCTTGTTTGTAACACCCAAATGCTCAACCAAGATGGGTGTGCAAACATTCTCTTCATTTGCACCCAAGTACTGGAACTCATTCCCCCCAAATATCCACAGCACCACCACCACATCCTCTTTTAAATCAGCCCTCAAGAAACACCTAATCCAAACCACAACCTGCAACTGCTTTCAACCCCCCTGATTGCAATGGCATGTACATTGCTTAATTTGATTCTCACATCTCAGAATGTACTTGTCTCAACTACCTTATTACTTAACTACTTATTTGTCAGCTTGTAATATTTTTCATTTGTATCATTCCTGACCATTAATTCTCACACTTGCCTCATCCTAATCTGTTACTTATGCCAATGTATTTGTCTACTTGTAATATATCCTAATGTACACATGAATCCCCCTGAACTGTTTAGCTTTCTATTTGCTTATTGTTTGACTTGATGTACCTAGGTGCATTTGACCCTGTTGTTATCTTGTGCTGTTTACTGTCCGGGGTCGTATCTGCAAATAGGCTCTCAGTTGTCTACTGCACCTACCCGGTCATAAAAAATAAAAAAAATAAATAAATAACATTTTTTCATGATGTTTACACAGTTTGTGTATTTTTGTTTTGTTTCTTTATCTAAAAGAAAGACTCCAAAAATATTATAGTCAGCAGATATGCTTCAATGGTGTTTTTTATAAATAGCAGTGTCTCTTTAAATCTATACCTTAAATACTTTACACCATGTATAAAGCCCCACCTCCTAACAAAGAATCATTGAGAGTCGAAGGGCTGAGTTGCTGTGTGTGTGCTTTTCACTGATGGCTATGCAATCAACTTTTTTAAAATCGCAAGTACTATTCGGCTCCAGTAACCCGTACACTCCAGTATTTACTTTATCCCTGTACTGGTTCCTGGATGCTACTACCACTGTGTGTGTACATGTCAAGAAACAAAGCAATAGGGTACAAAGTCATTGGCAAAAATATTATAAAACAATATCCAGTGACCTGTAGACTCCAGGATTTACCTTATCACTGCACTACTCCCAGGGTGCTGCTCCCAGTATGCATGTGTCTGCTGTATCCAGCAAGCACCTCCTGCTTCTTTAGTGTGTGGAATCATGTGCTTCTTCTATTGACATGTACCACTTTACTTGTCATGTAACCTCTCAGGTCATTTCCCGAAAATAAGCATGAATGTGTCTAGTGTACTTACCTGGCCAATAAAAACTAATAAATAAATAAATGCTGTACAGTATACGGGACAGCAAAAAGCATGCCAGGATGCATCATGCAGGGTTTCATTAGTTTAAGAAAAGAGGTGATGTTTCTACTGTACATGGGCGTCCAGTCAAAACTGCTACAGCACATATGCTTAGTCATAAAACACGTGGGCATAACAGCGTGTACAGTTTCGGAGTTTGTTTATTTAATTTAGTGCAGTTTCAGACTGCGCCATTTTGTAGTCACCACACTGCACTGTTTTTGATCGCACCATTTTTTGACCACACCATATTGACCCAGTGCCCTGTACAGGCCAGTGGTTAGAAGACTATACTTAGAGCTTTGCATGTAATTTTGGAGTCCACATCTGAGAAAAGGCAGTGAGAGGTTAGAGACTATCCAGTGGAGGGATACGAAACTTATTCAGAGGCAGCAGGGTAAGACCTTTGAGTTGACACTGGACAATCACAATATATACTCTGGAGAGCAAGAAGAAAATTGGGGATATGATAAAAACACACAAATAAGGTACATGCAAGAATATAATAGGGTGGACTCCACAGAGATGTTTCAGTTGAGGAACAGCAGTCTCCAGTGTCACAACCTTAAGCTAGACAGGGAAAATTCAAGAAGGATGACAGTAAGTATTTCTTTAGGGCTTCCTTTTGGCCTAGCAGGCAATGCATTGCGCTCCAGTGTTGATAGCCTGGGATTGGGAAGACACTTTGGAGCTGGGTTGGGCAGCTGAGTGGGCTGGGGTAGCCCTGCTGCATGGCAGCACTCCTAGCCAGGGATGGACAGTGAAGGATTTAGCAGCTGCAGAGACCTGTGGTTTGTTGGGGGGCTTATCTCTTCCACAGGGGTGTCACTACATGTGAGCTAGGCCTGTCATGGCACCACACAGTGTTAGTGGGAAATAGGTGGGATTCAGGGCTGGGGTAAAACCCCAGAAGACCTCCACATCTCCCAGCCACCTGTACAATAGCTTTAGGTACTTTCAGGTCCTGCTCCATGTGGATCCCCACTGGCTAGATAGTTCTGGAAGGGGGCTATTGATGGGGTAGGAGGTCACCAGATTAGCCCGATGGTCAGGAGGAGGTGTTGGTCTGGGAAGCAAACAGCTATATGAAAATATAAAAGCATTTTTTCACAGAGCCAGTGATAAACAGGTGACAGTCTACCTGGTAAGGTGACTATTACTGTAACTATATCAGGGTTCAAAACACAATGGGACATCTTTAAAGTTATTATGGACATGAAGGAAGCAGGTAGCAGGAAAAACTCTGAAAAGGCAGAGTAACTCAGTGTAGTGCATCAGAGTGGGTTCAGTGGACTCATTAGTCTTTGTTCAGTCCTTAATCATCTATGTAGCTGCAATATGTACTGTATAACTGCATGCAGTATTTTAGGTGGGAACTGAGCAGGGACTTGTAAGTTGGCCTAACTACTTCCTCTGCTCCGCTCTGCTGGACACACCTGTTTGGCGCCCCCAACATTCTGCAGGCTCTCTTGACCATGGGCTTGCACTGCTTGTACTACCTTAGAGATTCACCTATTTGACCCTCAGGTTCTGTTTTTCCTTGGCTGCAGCAGCAAGATGATCCCCAAACAGTGTGAGTGTGTGTGTGGGTGTGTGTGTGTGTGTGTGTGTGTGTGTATTTTGCAGGTTCTCCCTCTGTGTTGCACATTGCATTTGGTTACATCAAATCTAAGACTCTAGAAGTCAGACCACTCACCCAGCTTATTCAGTTTCTTCTGAAGTTTTCCCCTATCCTTAAGGGAGTCCACTACCCTGGCTAGCTTAATGTCATCCAGAATCTTAAGCAGCCTGCTGGAGCCACCAGCTTCCAGAATGTTGATGAAGAGGTTGGAGAGTTGTGGTCCCAGCACTGATCCCGGAGGGATGACACTGAGTACTCCTCTCCACTCAGAGTAGTGCCCGTCCACCACTACCCTCCACTTCCTGTTCACAAGTAAGTTAGCAATCCAATTTGTGTATGTCATTATATATTGCACTGGTTTACTTGAGCTGATCATGCACCAAATATCCAAGGCCTTGCTGATGTGCAGCTAGACTACACCCATGGCCCTGCCACTGTTCACCTCCTACAGTGGCAGCCATGATATGGTCAGATATTTCCAGAAATTTCACGAACTATCTAAAGAGGTTTTCTCTGGTGACCCATAGTGGTAATGCAAGCAGGCAAACAATTTCCAGATATAGCACAGACATTTGTGAACATTCTGAATACAAAGAGACTGGAGGGGGAAGAGTCAGGAGAGGCTGTTGTGCGGAAGCCTAAAATAGCAGACTGTGGGAAGGGAGCTCCTAAGGTGAACAGAGCACGAGGGGAAGAAGAGGGGCAGTTTAGAGGCACAGTCAAGGGAAACTTGGGTTACTTGATGGAGGCTGACATAGAGTGTCACAATAAATTTGAGCTACTAAGCAACCTAGAGGGGGAGAAAGGGGTTGGTGGAAATGAGGAAACTTATACAGAGGCCGGGGGGGAGGGAGTTGGATACCCATTGGGCATCACAGACCGGCAGTGGAAAGGATAGAAATAGTCCCAGAGGGGGAAAGGGAAACATAAATGTTAAGCAAATGGGGGAGATGCAACATATTGCAGACATGAGGGAGGAGAGCATGACTGGAGAGAAACTGGGAGACAAGGAGGTGGGAGAAAAGCCCTTCAGCAGAGGTGGGTGTGAGGCACAAGCGATGGGGCCCTAGCTAAAGGGGACTCTACAGAGAGCCTCTGGAGGCAGGGTACTATTACAAGGGGGAGGATGGCGGTGGGGGAAGGGGAAACCATCAGGCCAGGATAAATGGTTCGGGATAAGAGAGGATTAAAGGGACACCTATTCAGAGGGGTTTGAGTTAGGTAGGCAAATAACGAGGGAGGCAGAAAGGGGAGGGGTGACAAGGAGGTCTCTAATAAGGCAGGAAGACTCCATGGAATTGAGATCATGAATAAAGGGGGGAAGGGGGGCTGAGAGGCATAGTGGAGGTAACCATAGGATGATGGCGGTGTTAAGGTTCTGTTATTGGGAGACTCGATGATTAGGGTATCCAGTGGAGGGACAGGGGTGTGATGCCATAGCCAGGTGAAGTAGTGAGTAACTCTGGGCTGACAGTGCACAGAGCAAAGTTCATGGTGTACGAAATGGTTAGGGATTGTGAGGGAAACCGATTTCTGTGCATTTGGGAACTAACGATCTGGAGGGAAATAGCGTTTGAAATCCAAGCAAGGTTCCAAGAACTTGCCAGAGTCTGTCGGATAATGGATGCAACATTTTTCAGAGATATTGCTAGTACCAAAGGCCTCCAGTGGAGAAAAAATGACTCACAGAGGTTAACATGACTGGCTCAGGAAGTGGGTGAGAGAGGGTTGGGGTGTTAGGGAACTGAAATGGAGTTTGGGAGGATAAGGGACTATTTGCCTGGCGACAGGCTTCATCTTGCCCCATTAGGGAAGGAAGTCTTAAACAGGGATGGCTGACTACATCTGGAAAGGTGGGGCTTAAAACTTCAGAGGGGAAGGGATAAGGAGGGCTGACCAGAAGCCCTCTCTCCAGATGAGGGGGTATAGCTCTTGCTTCCAGGGGGGGAACAGACTGGGAGTGGAGGTTTCAGGAGGAGCAGAGGGAGGATGGAAGTTATAAGGAATCTGGGTGGGGTTCACAAAGAGGATCAGGGATAAGGGTGGGGTTGATGTTAGTAAATGCCAGGAGCTTGGGAAAACAAGTTGCCAGAGTTCCAGGCAACACTGTCTGGGGTGGGTGGATGGTGGCGGTCACGGGAGACGTAGCAACAAAAACCATGACTGGGACCTAAACGCACGGGGCACACTATGCTTAGGAAGGATAGAAAGGAGGGCAGAGGGGGTGAGTGGCTATGTTCATTAGAGATGACATAGAAATTGCTAGGGTAGAAGAGGCAGAGGAAAACGTGGAGGTCTTATGGGTCACCTACCATCCCCAGCAGGAGATAAGGTCGCTGGGGGTAGTATATAGGCCCCCGGGATGAGAGTGATGTTCTAGAGGATGGTTTGCTGGACAACATCATTGCCTCAGTGTGGACCAAAAGGGAAGGAGTGGTGTTGATGGGGGACCTTAATGCCAGGGTACAAACTGGGGAACCATGTCCCTAAGGTGGCCAAGGAGCAGAGGCTGCTGGACGGCTTCCAGGATGTGTTCTTAACACAGCATGTGATGGAGCCCGACAAGGGAGGGCATGTCCTGACGCGGCTCTGGCAGATGGGGATCTGGAGGGACCTGGTTGTACAGTACCACCTGACTGAGAGCGACCACAATACTGTCTGGTTTCAAATAAGCATGGGGGGAGGGTGGGTGAGATCTAGGACACTGGCAGTGGACTTCAGGGGCAGACTTTGTGGGCATGGGAAATATTCTCAAGGATCACTTGAAGGGGATTACATCAATGACAAGTGTGGAAAGGAGATGGGAGGTCATAAAACGAGGACTTCATGAGGCAGTCAGGATCTGCGCTAAGTTGAAACGTAAGGGTGCAAGGTCACATAAACCATGCTGGTGGTCCAGTGAGGTACAGGTAGCAGTCAGAGAAAAGAAGGCGGCCTACAAAAAATATAAAACAACAAGAGGGGATAGGGATAAGGAAATGTACCATCTAGCATCTAGAAAAGTCACCCGATGGTGAGGGAGCAAAGTCCAGTAAAGAGCAGTGGCTGGACAGAGGATACATGGAGGGGAAAGGGGTTCTTCCCGCACATTGGGGAGCAGAGAAAACTAAGGGCCATCTCAGCAGATTGAGATCAGAAGGAGGGTGGGTGGAAGAGGCAGGACCAGGCGGAGGTATTTAATGAGTACTTTGCCTCTGTGTTCACTAGGAGGGGATGGGATATCTACAAAGCAAGGCACGAAGGGGATAGAAGGCAGTGAGTGGATCAGGGGAGCAACAGAAATGGAGCAAGAGGGAGGGAGAGGTACCCTCAGGGGTGTCACATCTGGATAAGGACAAAAGGCCAGTATGTGGAGGGACGGATGATGCTATCTCCGCTAAAAGTGTGTGGTTAGCCCTCAAGGCCATAAAGAAAGACAATCTCCTGGGCGGATGGCATTCATCCGAGAGTACTATGCAGGAATTGGTGGACATACTGGCTACACCCTGGCGGGCTCTTCAACAGGTCACTTGAGACAGGGAGGGTACCTAGGATTGGCGAGAGGCACATGTGGTGCCAATCCACAAAGGGGGTCGAGGGAAGTACCAGGTAACTATAGACCCTTCAGTTTGACCTCGTGGTGGGAGAATTAATGGAGTATACTAAAGGAACGATTGGGGTGTACTTGGAGGAGGTGGGAGGTCTGATAGTCGGCAACATGGGTTTGTTGCAGGTAGATCTTGTCAAACCAATCTTGTGGAGTTCTATGAATGGGTAACATCAGAACTGGACAGGGGAAAGCCTGTGGATGTATTATTCTTGGACTTCAGCAAGGTGTTTGACTCTGTCCCCACAATGGTCTGGTGGAGAAACCGATGGGGTTAGAGTAGGCCCTTGATGGTCAGATGGATTGAAAACTGGCTAGCTGGACGCACCCAGAGAGTAGTGGTCTGTGGGAGCTCTCGAACCCTAGAGAGGATTGGCAGTGGGGTACTGTAGGGCTCTGGTCCTGGGTCCAATCCTGTTTAATGCATACATATCGGACATCAGGGAGGGTATAGGTGTGAAATGAGTCTCTCATGGATGACTCCAAGATGGGAGCAGGAAGTGAGGGAGAAGAGGGAGGTTGGCCCTGCAAGGGGACCTGGTCACCCTGGAAAGCTGGGCTCACACATGGAAATTACCAATATCACCAAGTGCAAGGTGTTGCATCTTGGTCGGGGAACCCTTAAACACAGGTAATATCCTGGGAGGAGGCGCTGGAGGCCTCAATAGGGAAAAAGACCTAGGGGTCATGGTGGATGCATGTATGAATAACTCTGAGCAGTGCAGGAGAGTGGCTAGCAAGGCAAACAGGATGTTGGGATGCATCAGAAGGGGATCACCTCTAGGAGCAAGGAAGTGATTCTGCCGCTGTACAATGGACTGGTTAGACTACACCTTGAGTACTGTGTACAGTACTGGAGACCACACTTGAAGAGGGACATACAGCTCCTGGAGAGGGTACAGAGGAGGGCAACTAAGATGATACGAGGGCTAAGGGATTTGACGTATGAGGACAGACTTGAGGAGCTTTGCCTGTTTTCATTGGAGGAGAGGAGAGACAGGGGGGACATGATTGAGGTCTTCAAGTACCTCAAGGGAATAAATAGGGTAAACATGGAGGGGATCTTTAGACTAAAGCAGGGAGGTATCACAAGAGGGCATGGTTTGAAGTTGGAAGGTGGAAGGGGTGGGGGGGGAGAGAAGGAGGTTTTTCACTGGCAGGGTGGTGGACCCTTGGAATGCACTGCCTGGCGAGCTGGTTCAGAGATCCACAGTGGAGGGCTTCAAGAGAGGGTGGAACAGACACAGAAAGTGGATGTATCAGATGATGGCCTGTCCCAGGGGGTTGGGGATGGATGATAGGGGTTTCTGGAACACAAGGGATGGGAAGGCATCGGCACCCAACTAAGGATCTAAGGTTTGAGCAGCCTCGATAGACCGTAAGGCCTAATCTGCTGGCAAATAGTATGTTAGTATGCTAGTATTTCAGGAAATATCTGACCATGTCTATGGCTGCCACTGTAGGTCGTCCCCTTGTAGTAGGTGATCAGGTTGGTTTGGCATGATTACCCCTCCTAAAGCCATGCTGAAAGGAAGTAAGAACTTTGGTCTCGACCAAGTGCACCCTTATTCTATCCTTGATAATGACCTCCAGGACTCTGTCCAGCACTTGGCAGGGTCTGATGCCCCTTTCTGAAGATGGAAATCACATTTTTCAGTTTCAGTCCTCTGGCATTGCACCTGTCTGGACAGACTCCTAAAAATGATTTTAAGTGGCACTGCCAATTGTACCTTTAGCACCACTATGATCACAGCGTGTATTTCACCCAAAACCCGTGGGGCTTGCCTGGATTGACCTTTTCCAGACAACAGCAAAAGTGATAAATGCACCCACAGCAAAGCCTGACCACAAACAACTGTGTAATTTGTAAAGAATCACCATTTTTATTTCACGGTGTGAAGGTAAAATGCAATCATGGTTATCTGACGTTCATAACACATCGGCAACACATAGTGACGTCATAATGGATTTGGAAATGCCTAATGTTTTGCTTGGTGTCACCCAAGCTTCACCAGAAACAGGGTCAGTTCCCTCATGGTGCTAATTTATATTGTTGCATCACCATAGTAACCACAATAGAAACAGAAACAGACTTTGATGGCAGATAAGGACCGCTTAGCCCACCCAGTCTGCTCATTTCCCTACCTATTGGATAAGCTGAAGATTCAAGTTTACCAACAGCCTACTTGCCCCTACCCCCCACTATAATTGCCTTATGTCTGTCCCATGCATTCTTGAATTCCCCCACTGTTTTAGACCCCACAACCTCCTCAGGGAGAAAGTTCCATGCGTCCATCACTCTCTCCTAGAAAAAATGTTTCCTCACGTTGCCCCTAAGCCATTCATCCTCTGTCTTTGAATTGTGCCCCCTTGTTCTTGCACATCTCTTTTTCTGAAAGATGCTGTCCTCTTGGACTTTGTTGATTCCATTGAGGTACTTGAAAGTTTCTGTTATGTCCCCCCTGTCCCTCCTTTCCTCAAGGGTATACATATTAAGCTCTCTCAGTCTTTCTTCATACGGTTTCTGATGCAGTCCTTGCACCATTTTAGTTGCCCTCCTCTGGACTGCCTCCATCCTGTCTATGTCCTTGTGGAGATGGGGTCTCCAAAACTGCACACAGTACTCCAGATGGGGTCTCACCAACTGTCTGTACAGAGGGAGAACCACTTCCCATTTTCTACTTGTGATGCCTCTCCCTATGCATCCCAGCATCCCCCCAGCTCTCCTTACTGCCTTCTCACATTGCTTGCCCACCTTTAGGTCATCTGATATGACTACCCTCAGGTCCCTTTCCATTTTTGTTGTTGTTAGTTCCTCCCCCGCCATTGTGTACTCTTCAACTGGGTTTTTGTTTCACAGGTGCATTATTTTGCACTTCTTTGCATTGAATCTAAGTTGCCATATGTCTGACCGTCCCTCCAACCTTGCCAAATCCCTTCTCATCCTTTCCACCCCCCCATGTATCAACTCTGTTACAGATCTTTGTGTCATCTGCAAAGAGACATACTTTTCCCCAGACCCTCTGCAATGTCACCTATAAAGACATTAAAGAGGACTGGACACAGTACTGTACCCTGAGGTACCCCACTAGTAACCCCCCTTTCTTCAGAGTGAGTTCCATTTACTGTTACCCTCTGTGTCCTGTTGTGCAGCCAATTTGCTACCCAGGCTACCACCCTGGGACCCACTCCCAGGCTGGCTAACTTGATTATCAATCTTCTGTGCGGGTCTGTGTCAAATGCCTTACTAAAGTCTAGGTAGGCCATATCCACAGCCTCTCCCTGGTCTATTACTTTGGTCACCAAGCCAAAGAAATCGATTAGATTCATCTGACATGACCTTCCTGCTGTGAAATCATGCTGCATTGTGTCCTATGCCCTGCTGGCCTCTAGGTACTCAACAATTCTTTTTTTCAGAAGTGATTCCATCATTTTCCCTACCACTGAGGTCAAACTAACAGGTCTGTAGTTCCCTGCTTCTGCCTTGCTCCCACTTTTGTGAAGGGGAATCACATCCGCCCTCCTCCAGTCCTCAGATACCACCCCATTCTCTCATGATTTGTTAAAAAGGGTGGTCAGTGGTGTCACTAGGTCCCCCCTTAATTTTATTAGGATTCTGGGGTGAATTCCATCAGGCTCCATTGCTTTGTCCACCTTGAGTTTTAGGAGTTCTTTCAGGACCCTTTCTTCTGTAAATGGACTGGTGTCAACCCCTCTGCCCAGAGTGCTTCTATTGTTTGGTTTAGGTAACTCCTCTTCTTCTTTTGTGTATACTGAGCAAAAGTATTCATTCTGTATCTCTGTCTTTCACTTTCCCCACCACCTCCCCTCCTTCACTGTCCCTCCTTATCCTTTCTTTGCTCCTAATGTACCTGTAAAGGTTTTTATCCTCTATGTTGGCTATCTTTCCTCGTTTAGCTTCATTCTTTTTTAAAAATGTATTTTTCCAACATCAAGAGAAAGAACCCGAAGCACTGTCCCAAACTGGCTGTGCAAACTATACAACCTATGTACACACAAACCACCATGAACCACCCATCACAAAGAAAGCTATCGAGGCCACTGTTGATTGAAAACAACTCCTTCTCTCATGCTCTCGATTCCCCAATATGCCACTCACAGCATTTTACATCCCAGGATCTCGATTAAGCCTTGGCCAACCAGGGGTTGATATCCAGTGTGACCCCTGAAGAAGGCCCGTCCGGTCACAACTCAAGTATCTACCCTTGTCAAACCTATATCCCGTCAATCAATTTAAAACTCCAACACTAACTAACATAAGAAACCATCCATGCTATGGGGATCTTCCTAAAAAAAGCGAGATCCTTAATACCCACAGTACCAATCCTTTGGTACTAACAACTCTTTCAGCGCTATCACCCCACTAGCCCCTGTCCCATAGACATCTTCTGCACACGCTTATATTCTATCGGGTCAAGTTGTGTCTAAAATTGCCCACCTTTAATGTGTAAACCTCTTGTCTTCCTCAGACATTAGCTGTTTTTATCTTGGCCAAGGACCCAGTAAGTCCTTCACCCATTGCTCGTAAGGATAGACCTGACCATCTTCTAGTGCTTCTACAATAAACTCCTGACTACTTGATCCCATTAATTGCAAGATGAAATCTTGATGTAACACCTTGACCAGGAGTAGTCACTCTAACACACAAACTTCTGGCGTTAAATAACCCAAGTAGCCTAAACTGGGGTCCAAGCCTTGCCGATCTCATTCCATAAAGGAGAATTTATCACAACTCACAAAATATGAAACAAATCTCCTGTTACTTTCCCACACGAAAACAGAAATCTGTCTGTCTCAAACCCCTCGAACATAGCTTAGCAGGCATATAGTAAATATTATGAACCACAAAAATCTGCATATTCTATATTTGAGATAACAATATATCTAATAGCTTTCCAGATGCTGTCCACTTTAACCTAGAAGTCAGTACCTTATCCCAGTAAGAGACAGAGGTGGGACACTGAAACATCGGGAATTCAGGAGAAGTTTATATACCGAGAAAGTGGACTTGTTCTATGCACGCCCTCCTTCAAGCTCCCATGAGAAAAGCTATCTGTAAAGTCCCCTTTCTCCCAAACTCCCTAATCAGTTGCTTGAGCTGTATCCTTTGAAAAAGGACAGGCCATCACATTGTGGTGGCAAAATATTCTCCTCCTGTTGCATATCCTCAAACTAAGACCCTCCAGTGTATCGGCCCACTCTGCCAAGCACCAAACCTCCTATAGTCAAGTTAGGGTTACCCAAAATGGGCTGATCCTTGAATTCACCTGACAACCTTTTTGAACTGGAGTGAGAATGCGACCACAGCTTCCGAGGTCTTCCTGATTGGATTCCCCACCTCTACCTTGCCCAATACTTTTTGGGCCCAGCATACAATATCGAGTCAGGGGTAAATCATACCCTTCAACCCATTTCCTTTCAATTTGTAACCAGGCAGGACGAGTAATCCCTCACCCAAATCCACGCTGATTGGGCCATCAAGCTCAACTGACCCGCCACATAGTAAGCCTGAGGTCAGGAAGTCTAATACCACTTCTCATAGGGCCTACACAGCACCTTATATTTAATCCTGGTAGGTTTGTTACTCCAGAGAAACCAATCAGCATCTTCCTAATAAGCATAAACCACTTAACAGGGATAGTATATGGAGCCAGATGGATCGGATAAAGCAGCCTCGGCAGGATGTTCATCTTAATGATGCCTAAAGCGGCCCCGTGAAGTTCAAAGGTAGCTTATTCCACCTTAATATATCCCCGAGATCTCAAGATAATTCCCCCATATTGGCGTCTGCACCAGATGTTTGGTTTGCAGTAATCCAAATACCCAAGTACTTCAACATCCTTATTCCATTGCACCCAGGGGAGCAAAATCTCTGCCTTAAAGACATATGGAGTCAGAGGTAGAATTTGGGTTTAGTGAGTTCAGCTTATAGTTCGGAAACCCTAGAGTACCCGATCTATTAGTTCTCTAACGGTCTCAAAACCAGTTGCTGGATCTCGAAGGTGGAGCAAAATATAAGTCTGCAAAGACTGAAATTTTAAATCCATATCCCCAATCCCAATTCCTTGAACCCCGACCTCCCTGTTAATAGATCTTAACAAAGGCTCTAAATAGATGTTAAACAATATCGGTGAAAGAGGGCACCCTTGCCGAGTACCATTCTTGAGCTGGAATTCCCTCGACAGATAACCATTGCATAAAATTCTAGCCGTAGGCGCCGCATACAGATTCTTAATGCCCCTAATAAAACCCTCCGGGAATCTCATCTTCTCCATTGTAGTAAACAAAAATAGGTGGGAAACTCGGTCAAATGCCTTTTCAGCGTCTAGGGAGATCAGGGCTAAGGGAGCCTGGGAATCAGGGCAGAGTTTATAATATGATGTATTTTCCTGAGCGCATCTTTTGCTCCTCTCCCGGCATAAAACCTACCTGTTCTGACTAATTAAGCTCGGGGCTACAGTTAACATCCTGTTAGCCAGGATCTTTGTAAATATCTTTAATATCTTGGTTTTATTAAGGCTATAGGCCTATAGCTTCCCATAACATCCCTAGGTTTATCTGGTTTGGGTATTAATGTGACGTATGCTTGGTATATGGGTAGATGGTCAATGCCATCCAGCATTATAGTATGAAAGAAGTCCTTTAATACAGGGAGAATAGTCTGAATGTGGGTTTGGTAAAATTTCGCCATTAGACCATCAGGTCCCGGTGATTTGCCTACTGGAAGGGACCGAACCACCTCAATAATCTCGGAGGATTTAATGGGAGCCTCCAGTTCTCTAGCAAGAATAGGGTCCACTGTCGGGAGCTGAATACCCTCCAAGTATTTCCTGACCTCCTTGTCCCCCCCTGGAGCACTCTCCTGATATATCTTCTCAAAAAATGAGGCGAACGCCTCGGCCATATCTTGGGGGTCTGTCACTAGCCTCCCCTCATGTGAGATCAAGGTAATAGTCCTGGTGGCTTCCCACTCCTTAATTTCGCTGCCAGGAGACGCCCTGAACATCACCCTGGAGGAGGTATTTGGCCTTGATCTTATTTAACAAAATTCAGTCTTCCCTACAAAATCCCTGACAAATCCCTCCTCAGGCTTTTAAGTTCCATGTCTATTTCTTCTGATGACACCTCTTGCTGCGACAAAAAACTTATTGCGCCCTCCAAGAATTCCTCTTTCACCCTCCTAATCAACCTCTCTTTGGCAGCTAAAGTTTTAGCAGCCATGGAGTATAGAAATTTACAAGTAGGCCAGGCTAGTCTTTTATCAGTCAATGTGGGCAATTGTGCTCTAATAATTTCCTGAAGGGCCCCCTCCAGCTCATCCCTTCTCCTTCACGGAAAAAAGCCAGTCATGAAGCCTCCACCTGTAAGGCCTGGGAGGTAAGGGCTTGGGCTCCCATTGAATCCGGATCAGGGAATGGTCAGAAAGAGTTCTACCGTCAGTCAAAAATGCTCTAACCTCCCCCAATGCCTCTCTATTAACCAGAAAGAAGTCTATCCTAGTGTGGCTTTTATGAGCCGCTGAATAAAATGTCATTTTGGGACCCCATCCAAAAAAAACTTAGATGGGTCTGTCAGACCTGTAGCCTCCAAAACTTGGCTAAGCAACATTGGGCCCCTAGATCTGGGCTCAGCTGCAGGCAACCTGTCCTCCTTATTATCCAAGCATAAATTCCAGTCCCCGCCAATATCAATGAAAGTGATGGGAATGTGGCAATGTTCTCCTCTAATGAGGGCAAAAATTCAGGTTCGGAGGAGTTGGCCCTATAGAGGCCACCACTACTGCCTTACCACATGTAGGGTGCCCATCACATAGATCCCCCTACCATCCTGCCGGGTCAATACCTGGCTCACCTCAAAGGGGCAGGACTTATTAATTAAAATCGCAACCCCCCCAGATGCTCTCTCCCGACCCACTCCATATACCTGACCCACCCAACGTTTCTTTAGACTATCTAACTCATCCGATAATAAGTGTGTTTCCTGTAAAGCTACAATATGGGCCCCCCGTTGCTCCATGTACCACAGGATTGTCAGCCTTTTATGTCGTCCCCTCAAACCCTTGACATTCCAAGAAATAACGTTGTATAATGCCATCTATCTAATAACGAACTAGATAAAGAACCAAAGACGAAGCCTTCTTGAGGCCTGCTCCCCAGGTTTCCCGGATGAGGACTCTCTCTCTTTCCTCCCCCAAACCCTCCCCTCTATCCCCCGGTCCCAAGACCGACCGACAACTTCCTGTTGAGTCATGGATGAACCCGTTTCCTAACCCCCCAAGACCCAATCTTTGGCTTCCGTACCCAAAAACTAATGCTAAAATCCCCCTCAAACCCAGCTGGACCAGTCCCACTTGATTAAAGAAACGGTGCCCCCACATATTCCATATATACATAAAAAGCCTAAACAAGGAAAATGAACCCAACTAAACAATTAATGAGTCACTTTCCCATCCAGCCTAAGCAACCAAGACTCAACTGAATCCATAGTGCTCCCTCAAAGTACCCTCCCTTAATTGCTGGCACATCCACACGCCCCCTGGACCAGTCCATATCCCCAGAGAAGTCTGATCCACCTATTCAGTGTGGTATGGAAGTCCAATCCATAAGGTCTTAAGCAGCCCAGTCTTTCCTTATTCTGCTTTCATTTACCCTTTCCATTTCCTCCTTTCTTCCCCTCCGTCCCTTTTCTGAAAAAAAAAAACCTTATTAAGACCCCTTGGGGTCAAACCCAGGACTTACTGTAAATGCCTCAAATCTTGCCAGAGCTAGCTTGACCTCATCGTTCACAGTGAGCACCCTTGATCCCCACAAGTCCTCTTCCTTAGATAAGCTAGTCCTCATAAACGGGACACAATCAAGTTGGAGATTTGAAGAGATCTGGAAGATCGATCACGAACCCTTCCCATGCATCTTTAGCTGTTAAGAACTATTTCTCTGTGATGACAAGGCCGCATCTATAAGTGTAGCAGGATAGCAGCTCTAAACTTTATCCCTGCTAAATAAAAGTTTCTTCTCTTAATATCACTGTATTTCTTTGTTTTTCTTGAACACCCGAGTAAGATCCTGAAAAAACATATTGAGGCCCGTGCCCACTGCAGGGGTTTCTTTTGCCTGGACACCTGAAGGACATGGGATTTTTCTTTAAAGTTGAGGAACCTCATGATTATGACTCTAGGTCGGGCCCCCGGCGGTGGGGTCTCCCGTAGTGCACAATGAGCCCTTTCCAGGTTATACCCTTCCCCAAAGGGCGAAGGGCCAAACATTTTTAGCAATAGGTCCTGGATAAAAGAGACACAGTCTGGGCCTTCAGCCCTCTCTGGGAGCCCTGCTAAAATGAGGTTGTTCCTGCGATTCCTCGCTTCTTGGTCTTCTAGCCTCTCTTCTAGCTTTTTAACCTTTTTCCGGATTGCCACCACCTCCTGATCCAATGCAGAAACTTTTCTTTCTTGTGAGGAGATCCTGGCCTCTGCATCATTCATTCTTTGGGCCAGTGAGTGTAAAGCCGGTTTCACCTCCGAGAAATCCACCACCAATCCCTGAAGCAGGGATTTAATCTCCTTAATGTCCTCCATGCTAACGCCGACACCTTGCTTTGGAAGGATCCTCACCCCTGATCAACATTAATGGGCTAGTGGGGATTAGGTCTTTGGTTGCGGGGCACGCCCGCCAGCGTTCTACTAAGTCGGCCTCCATCCCTCAATCGAGCTCGGGCCCAGCCTGCACGGAGCTCCTCTGTAGCACTCAGTTTCAACCTCCTTCAAATCGCCACAGTCCTGGTTCTGCTAGGCAAGAGGGCAAACTCGATGCCCCAAACAAAGCTTGGCTCTGAAAAAAAATAAAAATATCGCTGATGTCGGGTGTTTTAAGCTATAATCTGTCACTTGGGCCTCGGAGGAGCGCGGAGCACGTCTTACCCGAGAAGGCTCATCACGTGACCCTTGGGCCTTTGCTATTCTGACTGCCTTCCCCACTTCCTTCTGCTTTAACTGATACAGTTCCCTGTCGTGCTCCTTCTGTGTTTCCTTGTACTTCTTGAATGGTATCTTTTTCTCCCTAACCTTCCCTTCTACCTCTTTTGAGAACCATAGTATTTTTTTACTCGATTTTGTTTTCTTTATTTGTTTCACATGAAGGCTTGTTGCCTCTATGATGGCAGTGATCATTTAACAGTGCACACAAGAACATATGATCATATCCGAGATAGTTGAACAATACATACAGTACAATCCATCAGGACTGATCATAGCCAACAGAAAAATAGAAAACATCATGTCCACCTCTTTAATGAACAGGCACCAACTCAGAGTAGAACAATGTTATTAGAACAATGAGGAAATGTTGGCATTCATATGATAAATCACTAACAGAGACTGAAACTACCATTGACCGTCCAAAGTGTATAGCAATTTAAAATGCATCAGAGGATGGCCCTAGTCTAAATACTCAGGGTCAAGTTTTTTAGACCATTTCCCCAAGACAGCACCACCATCAGCCAAATATTACACATCAGGTGCAGCAAGCACAAGACATACTTCCAGCAATCATATTATTAGAGGCGAGGAAGACAAGGAGGGAAAGGGTGTGGAAGAAGCAAATGGCAAATAAATGATTAGCCCAGGATACATTGGTATTATCTCCTGGTGTACTGTATATGAGAATCAGGTTACCGACCAGTATTTGCCCACAGAACCTTGTCTATCTGTGTTTACACAGGACCCAGCTTCTTCAGTTATTAATATCTTTAATAGAGAACCCTTGACTGGTTGGATCCTGTCTTGACTACTGTAAGTGGATGTCCTAGCTTCCCTGCAAGCATAGATGCATCACTTAATTGTTTTGAACTTATATTATGTCCTTAACCCATATTTAAGATGAGCTGTTATGTATCACTGTTTCTGCTACCACTGTAGTCCCTGTATTATATGTACCCACTGTATTATAACTTGTGCCTATTAGTTGTGCAACTTATGGCCCGGGTCACTACTGAAAATGGTCTGTTGGATCAGTTTGCTTACCCAATTACCAAAAACATAAATAAATAAATAAATAAATACATACATACATATATACATACATACATACATAAATACATAAATAAATAAGAGAACTTACCGTGGCAGAGGAATCAATACCTAATAAGGGACTATCATTTGCCCCCACTGCACCCTTGGACTTTTTTCAAACAACTGTTGGCTTACATAGACTTGCTAGGTCACTCACATTGCAAAGTAATTATTCTCCATCAACAAACACTGAGGATGGAGTTGAGTTGGATACATCCTGGACTGCATCACCAGTGGTCAGACTGAAGTCTATGTATTGCCCAGCCCTGAGCCCTGGGGTTTCTGCATGCTTAAAAAAATGCCAAGCAGTTTTGAAGCTCTCGGAACTGTGCCTGTGGCACATCAGCAGGGCCACTGGAAAACTGCACCAGCAATGTTTTTGCGGAATCCGCAATTTTCACCATTCTCTGCAAAAACTGACATGTTCCACAATTTCTTGCATTTTTTGAGTTTTTATGTTGAACCGTGTAAAAAGTACTAATATTTTTAATAAAATACTCTCAAATATATTGACAATTTTGCATGCAGACTTGGGTAGGGCAAGGGTTTTATGTGACACTGATTTCTTTTGAATCCTTGTCTTGTTTGCTTTCAAAATCCACTGGCCAAGCATAAGTACACTTACACTTAGCATTTGTTTTGTGTTGAAGCAGTCTATCAGAAAACTTTTTGTTGCCACACAGACTGAAACAAAAGATGGAAGAAAAGGTGCAAATTATCCCATTCACTTGAATGGGGTGCTAACTATGAAGTCTTTTTGTAAGTGTCAGGGCAAGTTTTTCCTTGTGAGCATACTTTCATTCAGCCTAGTTTTGATTCAACAGCTGAGGATTTTTGGATAGCCCTGCAAATTTTAAACTTGAATAAGTTAGTTGCTAACTGTGATCTCATTCTTAGCAACTACCCCCAGATGCTCACATGCAAAGACTACAATAAAAACCTGACTAAAGTCTAAAAACAAGCTTATAAAACACAAAATGTACAGCATCTGAAAATGTATCTTTAACTAAACAAAAGCATTGCAGCCAGAGTAAAACAAAGGTAAATTACAGGGTACCCTGATTACTGAATGATGCAGTAAAAATATATTGGTATTTTTTTGCATTTTTTAGTAACTGCATGAGGCCCACTAGGCATAAATGTCTGTTTTCAGGTACAACCCAGGAGCACTAAGGAGGTTAAGTGACTTGCTCAGAATCACACAGTATGCAAGTGGAGGCTGTGGGGAATCAAACCCAGGTCTTCTAGATGCCATCAGCTCATTCACAGTTTGTTACTCTAACCTCTAGATTACACTGCCAGCCCCAATAACCCCCCCCATTTAATGTTTAAATATGTGATTTCAAAAATAGTGTACAATACCTACAATGCAGATTATGAACATTAAACACTTTAATAACATTTTACTACAACTCAATTATTCACCACTCTATCTGCTTATTTACTTATTTTTTTCTTGTATCAAAGTGGGTGAATAGCTGGCAGAGCACTGTAAACAGCTGTTGATTAGGCTTCATTATTCTACAACCAGAAACAAAAACAAAAAAAATTCTTCTGGCATTATTTAATATTGATTTGCTGTGGCTCACGTTATAGAATCTATTTAGCACTGTATGAGGCAGATACTTTTAAATTTTGGAAGATAGGCAACACCTATGATAGCTTATCAGTTTAGTATTCTTTTTAGGAACATAAACTTTTCTTTATGTTTTAAACATATTCAGGTGTCAGTGTATTCATTTATCAATTTATGCTGACTAATACATGCTGCTGAAAATATTAGAAGATTTATTATGAAGCACTCAGGGTCTATAGTAGAACCCCTGCAATTTCTGCAAAACGCTGTTGCAATTTTGGATGACCTTTTCCACAATTTTCCAGTGGCCCTGCACATCAGTATAACAACTGCATGAATGCTGAATGTCAAGCTTTACAGGATGCAGCACTGGACCCCTCCATAGTAATCAAACTCATCTATAAACACTGGGCCATTGAGGTAAAAAATACATCACACTACATTTCTGAGATCAACTGACAGTTGTCAGATTTGCAATATTATGCCCCACTTTTATCCAACCAAAGGTTAGTATTCAAACACCAAGCAGATTTATTCACAAATGAGGGCTTCTTAAAAGTGTATATTACTGACAACACATACTGTATAAGGCTTTGACTGTGGCACATCTGGTGGTTCAGATGATCTACACTGTACTTTGCTCATAGTTCATAAGAACTTGCAGAATTCACCAGGTGGGCCCGTCATATCAGGTAATGGATGGGTCATTGAGCCACTCAGATATATAGACAGTTATCTACAACCTTGTGTCACTGCCTTTACCATCATTCATCAGGGATTTAATGGAGACTGTCAACCTTTTAGAAGATCTACAAGTCCAGGACTCTTGTTTTTTTGTCACTTTAGATGTAAACTCATTGTACACGGTGATATTACATGATGATGTACTTGATGCCTTGCGGTAGTATCAGAATCAGAGGTGGGAAGTACATTGTGTGAACATGTCAACTAAATATCTAATTTCCATGTCTACATTAATATTAGAGTCTAACATGTCTGTATTTAAAAACAGAATTTATAAACAACTGCGTGGCACAGCTATGGGGGGCCACTGTGGCCCCCAGTTACACAAATTTGTTCATGGGCAAGTGGGGGGGGGGATTATCTGTATAGCAGTGCCACAGATCCATACAGGTCTTTGTTGAATTTGTGGCTTTACTATAGTGATTTATTTATTGAATTTTGATGACCTGATAGGCCTGCTGAGACCAAAGGTTCCTTTTTCAGGGGCAACCCCGGGTTTAGTTACAGACAGTAAAGTTAGTCCCTTGAGAAAGCCTTGTGTGGTGAAACCAGGTCAAGTCTGTTTCCTTTGCCATTAGCGAGTTAAAGTGCCACAGTGTTTGTTTTCTCTTCCTACCCAAATCCAGCCTGAGGATGAGAGGATGATGGTCAAAGAGAACCGTGGAGCCTATAGTGATATCCTAAACCACACATAGGTGTTCACAGGTTACCAAAAAGTAATCTAGTCTGGACTAAGTATGGTGTCTATTCAAAACAAAAGTAAAGACAGTAAAGTTAGTCCCTTGAGAAAGCCTAACGTGGCGAAACCAGGTCAGGTCTGTTTCCCTTGCCATTAGCGCGTGTTTATTTGCTCAGGAACTGCACTGCACAGTAAGTTTTTAAATATTTTCTACAATACATTTTTCACTGCTACTGGTGCCATAAGCCTTGTTTTTGTTGTCTCTACTGAAATGACACAGTCTTGTAGTGGAGCGGCTGATTTTGTGCAATAGATTAGTTACAGATAGTAGAGCACAGACAATAATGACTATCATTACAGAAGATAGCTTTCTCATAAGCATAATAGACTGCTGAGACCATTAAATACATAGGAGGCATTTCAGATCAACACTACCAGACACAATTAAACAGTACCTGACTGGTTATTAGTTACAGTACAATGAGGACCACATTAACAGACTGCTTTCCACACATCTCTCTTAAACTCCCCCTCAAGCTTCATATCATGCCCCAATGTTGTTGTGTTCTTCCTCCTGTGAAATAGACTTCCCTCCTGCAATTTTTTCACCCTTGTAAGGCACTTACAGATCTCAGTCATGTCCACTCCTGCTGTCCTCTCATCCAGGGGGTACATGTTGAACTCCCACAACCTCTCATCATATGGTTTCTTGTGCAATCCCCACACCATTTTAGTAGCCCTCCTCTGAACTGTTTCCACCCTATCAATGCCCTTGCTGAGGTGTGGCCACCAGAACTGGACATAGTATTCCAGGTAAAGTTTCACAAGTGAGCAATACAGAAGCTGCACCATCTCCCTTATCCTGCTAGAGATCCCCCTCCATAAGTACCCATGCATCTAACTTGCCTTGCCTACTGCCCTGTCACCTTGAGATCATCAGATATAATCACCCCAAGGTCCCTCTTCTCCTTGATAACTGAAAGTATCTTTTTTTTTTTTACCAGGAGAGACACACTAAGCTGAAAGCTTGTTTACAGATGTGACCTGTGAGCACAAGGAAGTTAGGTTACTTGCTCAGGGTCACCCAGTATGCAAGTGAGGGCTGTGGGATTCAAACCCACGTCTCCAGGTTTGCAGCTCAGAGCCTTAAATCACTGTGCTATACTGCCTCCTATCTTGATTTGATTTGTTTGTTTATTTATTCTGGTTAGTCCATGAGCCATATGACCCGTTTACATGGTCGACCAGAGTACAAACAACAGAGTACAAATTACATCACAATATTAAATAATCTGGATATACAAAAATTACAAAAACAGTAGTACAATACACATATAAATGGTGTCACAAGGGAATACATAAAATGATATTGCAGTGTCTACCTATAACATTTGCATACTTCATTCTGTTTCAACAATTTCCGTAAACTATTTTTAAACCAAAGGATAGATGTTCCCAGACAGTCAATTTGTCTCATAATGGAATTAAAAAATGTTGGTAAATTATAGAGTATGGACCTTTGCCTCAGAGCTGTTTTCATCTTTGGTATTTGAAAATATGAAATACCTGACTTTCTTGTATCAAATGGATTGACATATATATATATGTATATATATATATATATATATATATATTTTTTTTAATTTGTGTTTATTGAAAAATTTTCATACACACGTGCATCATTTATACATTATACAATATAATCATAGGATACAGTTGTTTGCTCAGTCTATTTACCAACAGTCAGAATTCCTAGCAGCTCTAGATTTTTTTTCCCTCCCAGCTCTATCCCCTACATCTTTTAATTCATAATGTCATCTTGATTGTTGAAAATATGACACTTTCCCCAGAACATCCCACCTTAAATTAGCTGAGAATGCTGTGCTGTACATTTTCCACAAGTTAGTATCTCTTCCCAAATTATTTTTTAGTAAACTCAAGGAACAAAGTCAGGATCTATGTCCGAGTGGTAGAGTACCCAACTCTGCCACCTAAGTCTGAACCCCTACGCACAATCCTGAATTGTTGCCATGAGGATCTCCATCTGGTATATTTCTTTCATGATGGATCTCCAATCCTGAATGGTAGGGATCTGTTGGGACCTCCAATTTCTGGTAATGGCCTTTTTGGCCGCTATAAGATCTATTGGCAACAGTGTTTTGGTCCATTGGGGAGAGTGGTCTGGAGATACAGAGGGCAATAGAATTTCCTGTTAGTTCTCTTGGCTCCACTAGACAGTTAGACAACTACAACTTGAGGCCGCACCAAAAAGGCATTAGGAGGGAGCAGTGCCATAAAATATGGCCCAAATCAGTCAGAGATCACTCACATTTTCTCCAGTAGTGGCCATATGTGGCCAAGTGGAATTTGGTTAGGATCGCCAGGGCTTGAAAATACATGCTTCGAATTTTCCAGAAAAACTCCCGCCAAAAGGAGGAAGTGGTCACCCTAATTGCAGGCAGAGCCATTGCAACCCAATCAGAAAACTGTACCTCTGAAGCCAGAGCCCCATTCCATTGGTCTAGCATTGACTTTGTCGAATCCCCCATTAAGTCTCTCAGTGCCTTATGTATATTCCCTATTAGATGGCCACATTGGCTCTCCCGGATGGAGTCTATGAAAATGTTTAGCAAAGGTAGGTTTGGAGTAGGGAGTTTAGCAGAAAGTGTCCAATGATGAAGTATATAATTTTTCACTTGGAGGTATCTAGAAAAATCTGTACTCCGGAGGCCATATTGGACTTTGAGTTTATCAAAAGGTAGAACCCCCCCATCCAAAAACTGGAATGAATGTGATAAACCTAATTTGCGCCAGTGGGAAAATGCCAAATCAGTGTGGGAAGGTTGAAAAAGATCATCTTTGGAAATTATTTTACAATAATCGTATATTGGTTTAAGTTCTGGATTATTTCATAGTTTATACCAGATTTGGAGAGTACAGGATGTTTTCTGTATGAAATGTCTCAGAGAAGGCATGTTATTTGTGGAAGAGAAAAGAAGACCAGAAATATCATACATGTCATTTAAAATGAACTCCAGAGATTTCCAGGGTGCCGAGTAACTATGCATCAACCAATGTAAAGGGTACGAAGAAAAGACACCTGAGCATAAAGTTTAAGATTAGGTAAATTTGCTCCCCCTTGGGCAGCAGACAATTTAAGGATGAAGCAGCAGATTCTGGGGCATTGTTTACTCCATATAAATTTGGAAAGTACTTTGTCCCAAGGCTTAAAATAAAAAGATGAAGGGAAGTAAGGGATGTTTTTAAAAAGGTATAGGAGCCGAGGCAGGACATTCATGTGGATGGTTTCAATCTGCTGAAAAAGTGACAGTGGGAGGGATGACCACTTTTCTAGGTCTTTTTGTATGATAATGGTAAGTGGCTCATAATTAACCATCTCCACTACCCTCAGATTAAGTGGAATATGAATTCCCAGATACTGTATATTATCTTTTTGGCTGTCCATTTCAAAGGAAGAAGGTGATGGAGATTGTTCACTGGAGAGAAGTTAAAAAGGAGAGCATCTGAATTTGTAATGTTTAGTTTGAATCCTGCTATAACCTCGCATTTCCTGAGGATTTTCCAGATGGCGGAAATGATGTGTCCAGGGAGAGAAGGGTTAGAAGGATATCATCAGCAAACATGTTGACTTTATATTGTTGTTGGCCCAGTGGAATACCTTTGACCTTGGAGGAAGTTCTGAGGTCCATCCCCAATAGCTCCATATAAAGGACAAATAAAAGAGGGGGAAGGGGCAACCCTGCTGAGTAGCTCGAGGCAAGGTGAAGGGGGAGGATACCCCTCCATTGACTCTCACTTATGCCTAGAGAGCAGCATAGAGGTTCCTTAGCCATTTCAAGAATGACTCTGGAAAGTGGAACCTCAACAGGATGTCCCACAAAAATTGCCAGTACACCCTGTCGAAGGCCTTCTCTATATCCAAACTAATGACTGCCGTGGGGATCCACTGATCTTGGATATATTCAGTAAGTATTAAAGTCCGATGGATGTTATCTGTGGTGTTTCTGTTCTTAATGAAACCAGATTGGTCGCTGTGGACTAGACAAGGCAAAATCCTCTCCAATCGCAGTGCCCATATGGCCATGAAGAGTTTGTGATCGGTGTTAAGGATTGAGATTGGGCAGTAAGAGGAGGGGTTAGTGGGGTCATTCTTTTGTTTTAATAAGGTGGCCAGAATAGTGTAGGCCCAAGAGGGGGAGGGAGAGAACCCTTTGCTACCTCTCTAAATGTACAGAGCAACTTAGGAGAGGTCTCATTCCTAAACATCTTGTACCACTCAGCCGGGAACCCATTGGATCCCGGGCAGCAGTGAGATGAAAGAGATTTGATGCAATGAGAGATTTCATCAGATGAGATAGGAGACTCCAGTAAGCCTTTCTGGGCTTCAGTAAGGCAGGGGAAGGGGAGGTTTCCCAAAAAGGACTGTCTTTCTTCAAGGGTGAATGAGTCACCTCCATGATATAGGTATTGGTAGAAGCTAACAAAAGAGTGGGTAATATCCGCCTCCCTATGTGATAACTTCCAGGAGGTGCGGGTCTTTGATCCTTAATACAGTTGAGGAACTTTTTTGTCCCCTAAGGTGCTGGGCAAGTCTACGAGCGCTCCGAGGTACTCCATTATGACCGGTCTGTTTTAGGTAGAGAAGGGCCTGTTGAACCTTGATATCCATTAGTTTCTGCATTTCTACTTTAGTATCTCGGATCTTTTGTTGGACCCCCCTATCCCCTTCTGTATATAATAGCTGATAGGTTCTTAAGTGTTCCATAAGGATGTTGTATTTAGATTCTAATTCCTGCCATCTCCTAGAGGCATTCTCTATAGTTTCCCCTCAGAGTGTTGCCTTTAAGGTGTCCCAAACCAAGGCCTCTGAGATATCTGGGGACACAGTTTCAGAAAGAAAATGGGGAATTTGTTTCTTAATGTATTCCACGTAGTGTTTATCTTTTAATAGAACTGAGTTAAAGCGCCACAGTGTTTGTTTTCTTTTCCTACCCAAATACAGCCTGAGGATGAGAGGATGATGGTCAGAGAGAACAATGGGGCCTATAGTGATATCCTGAACCATACATAGGTGTTCACAGGTTACCAAAAAGTAATCCAGTCTGGAATAAGTGTGGTGTCTATTCAAAAAAAAAAGTTAAAAATGGGTTTGAGGTGAATAGGGGGCGCCAAACATCTATTAAACCCAGGTGGTCCATTGTGTTTTCTAAATTCTTAACTGTGCCTGATTGACATCGCTGGCAGGGGTTGGAGCTGTCTAGGTGGGTAGATGTAGTTACATTTAAATCCCCCTCCCAAAATCAGTTGTCCCCGAAGGAGATCCATAACCGGTGACATCAAATGTTGGGCTGCTGAGGGCTTCAAAATAGGAAAGAGATAAGTGCTCACCAAAGTTACTTCCTGGGAGTATAGTCTCCCCTGTAAAATGACAAATCAGCCCTGACCATCCGTATAGGACTGAGCTACTTCTAATGGTGTGGAAGCTGGGACCAAGATGGCCGGTCCCTTTCAATGACTGCCAGGGTGGGAGGAGGCATAGACTTTATATCTCCCTTCCCAACTCAGCTTCTTGTGTTTATCGGATTGACATATTTTTGAAAAAATTGGTGAAATATTCTAGGTGCTTTTCCCATTGTAATTTTTTTTGCTAGTATACTCACAGCAAATTCATATCTTTGTTTCAGGGTAAATATCGCTGCTGTTTTGAGCAAAACACAGTGATGAGTTTTTAGTGGTAACTGAGTGATACACCTAGCAACTTGGTTAAGTAAAACTCTAACTTTTCCTAATAAACTGTCAGACGCAGAATAATAGAAGATCAAACCATAATCCATGGCTGACAGCATAAAACCTTGAGCTAATAATACCCTAGTGGCTGGTGTTAACAATGCATTCACCTGGTATAAAGCTCCTAACCGTTGATGTATTACTTTTATCAAATTGTAAATATGTATTTCATAACTCATTTTAGAATCTGCCATTAGCTCTAAATATTTAAATTGTTCAACTTGTTATATCCCTTCCCCATTCATAATATATAAAGACAATTCAGGTTTTTGATCAAGTCTCTTCCGATGGCCATGAAATACCATAAACTTTGTCTTCTTTCCATTTAATACTAGTCTATGATCACTAAACCATCCCTGCAGAGACAGGAATTCAACAGCTATATCATGCTGTAACTGTTCAAGTTTAGGGCTGTTCGTGAGAATCACCACATCATCTGCATATAAACAAATCTGAGAATGAGAATAAACTGAAGGAAGTGAATTCAAAAATAAACTAAAAAAGGGAACCCATAATTGAACCCTGAGGAACGCCCATAGTGATCAGAGTTGGGGGAGAGAGGCTACCATTGACCCTCATGCACTGAATCCATTCTGATAAATAGTTATCACACTAACCTACAACATCCTGAGATATTCCCAGATGGGCAAGCTCCACTTTCAGCAGTTCATGGTTTACCAAGTCAAAGGCCTTGGTGAGGTCTACATAAAGCACTACAGCAAGATGGTCTTTATCAAGTGCTGAGTGTACCGCACCAGTGAACCCCACCAAGGCCGTCGCCATACTGTGCCCTGGACGAAATCCATGCTAGGCTGGTGTCAGGATATCTTATCTGGTAATGTACTCCATCATCTGATCAAAGACTATTCATTCCAGCATCTTTGATAATGGAGCTAAAAGTGAAATTGGCCTGTAGTTTTGTATATTTGATGGGTCACTGTTTTCAAAATGGGTACAACAGTAGCCTCTTTCCATTTTTTTGGAAACTTAGAAGAACATAAAGAGAGATTAAAAATAATAGATAGAGGGTAAAACAGGATGTCTGCAGTGATCCTCATGAGCTGAAAATCAGCCTTATCCACCCCCACAGAGCAGCATGGATTTAGTTTAGTGATGTATTTAGAGACTTCTGATGGCAAATATCTAAAATAAAACCTAGGTTGATTAACCACCAAGTCTCTACCAGACATCTTATTGTTATTTTTCGAAGGGGCACTTTTTACATAACTGGATAAATCTGTAAAATGAACATTACATGCTTGTGCTATCTCTTGATTCTTAACTAACACCCCATCACTAGTTTTTAAGCACTGAATTCTAGAAGAGCATTTTTTGCCCATTAATTTGTTAAGAATGTCCCACGTGGCTGATGTATCTCACCCTTCAAATTGCTTCTGCATAATAAGGTAATAATCCTTCTTAAGTTTCCTAATCAGCCTTTTGCATCTATTCCCTGCTATTTTATAAGCTATTTCATCGTGACTATCCCTAGTTACCCTAAACCTCTTTGATTTAACATCTCGATCTTTTAATTGATTTAATAAGTCTGTATTTACCCATTGGTGCTTGTTACCACAAATTCTCATTTTTTTCAGTGGCTCAAAGATGTTACAAATACTTAAGAATACTGTACACAAACTTTCAAAGGCTTTACCTACACCTAAAATCTGCTCAAGAAAACTTCAATCAATGTTTAACAAGGCAATCTGAAATTTATCAAAATTCATTTTTTTTCAGATTTCTGTACAGGGGTTACTTTCTTTGTCTTCAAGCTCCAACTACAAAAGATAAGACTGTGGTCACTGACCACATCTGCCAAAACTCCAGACTGAATTGTCCTTGATGTATCAGTGACCAGAATCAAGTCCAATAAGGAAGAATACCTGGTTTTATAATGGATTCTTGTGGGGCAGTTAATAATTTGAGAGAATCTAAGACTGACAATATCCCTGTGTTTTACCCCAATCTTATACATAACCCCTAGGTTTCACCCACCCTAGGTTCATGACTTTGCACTTTTTGACATTAAAACCCAGCTGTCACTCCCCAGACCACTCCTCTAGTTTCTCCAGAGCCCTTTTTCATTTTCTCCACCCCGTCCCGGGTGTCCACCCTCTTCTAGATTTCTGTGTCAACTGCAAAGAGACACAACTTCCCCTCCAGTTCCTCACCAATGCCACTTATGAAGACATTTAAGAGGAGAGGGGCCAGTACCGACCCCTGTGGTACTCCATTGATCACTCTCCCAAACTCTGAGTAACTGCTTTTTCCACCATCTCTGCCTCTCCTGTGTGGTACGGTGTCAAAGGCCTTACAGAAGTCCAGATAGGTCACGCCCACTGTCCTCTCCCTGATCCATCTTCCGAGTTACCCAGTCAAAGAAATCTGAGGTTTGTTTGCCATGACCTCTCCCCTGTGAAGCTGTGCTGCCAGTGGTCCTGCAGTATATATGTCTCTACTGTAGGTACTCCATCAATTTCTCCTTTAGCAGGGACTCCATTAACATCCCTATCACTGATGTGAGACTCACTGGTCAGTAATTGTTGGCCTCCTTCCTGCAGCCGTTCTTGTGCAGAGGGATCACATTAGCCCCCCTTTATTCCTCTGGAATCACCCCTCTCTCCAATGAGGTACTAAATAGTGTTGACAGAGGGGCAGCTAGCATCGTACTCAGTTCCTTAAATACCTGTGGTCATGGGGCGATGCAAACAGACACAGCTAGGCAGAGATCAGGTGCATAAAAGAAGCAAGAATGATACAATCATTTTATTTCAATTAAAGTCCAAAATATATACAGAAATAATAAGTAAAAGTTAGTCTAGCATACAGCAACAAAAGAATCTCCAGGACTCTACTTCCCTTGTAGAACCTGTGAAACATAGAAACATAGACTTTGACAGCAGATAAGGACCGCTAGGCCCATCTAGTCTGCCCATTTCCCTACCTACAGGATAGGCCGCAGATCCTATTTAACCAACAGCCTATATCTTCCTGCCCCCCACAAGAATTGCCTTATGTCTGTCCCATGCATTCTTGAATTCTCCCACAGTTTTAGACTCCACAACTTCCTCAGGAAGGCTGTTCCATGCATCCACTACCCTCTCTGTGAAATAATACTTCCTCACATTACCCATGAACCGCCTCCTTCTATCTTTAAATTGTGTTCCTTGTTCTTGCAAGTCTCTTTTTCTGAAAGATGCTACCCTCTTGGACTTTGTTGATTCCTTGAGGTACTTGAAAGTTTCTATCATGTCCCCCTCCCTTCTTTCCTCAAGGGTATACATAGTAAGCTCCTTTAGTCTCTCCTCATACGGCTTCTCTTGCAGACCCTGCACCATTTTAGTTGCCCTCCTCTGGACTGCCTCTATCCTGTCTATGTCCTTGTGGAGATGGGGTCTCCAGAACTGGACACAGTATTCCAGATGGGGTCTCACCAACTGTCTGTACAGAGGGATAACAACTTCCTGTTTTCTGCTGCTGATGCCTCTCCCTATACATCCCAGTATACCCCCGGCCCTCCCTACTGCCTTCTCACATTGCTTGCTAACCTTAAGGTCATCTGATATGATTACCCCCAGGTCCCTTTCCTGTTTTGTTGTTGTTACTACATCCCCACCCATTGTGTATTCTTCCCCTGGGTTCTTGTTTCCCAGGTGATTATTTTGCACTTTTTTGCATTGAATCCTAGCTGCCATACGTCTGACCATTCCTCCAACCTTGCCAAGTCCCTTTTCATCCTTTCCACACCTCCTTGTGTATCAACCCTGTTGCAGATCTTTGTGTCATCTGCAAAAAGGCATACTTTTCCTTCCAGTCCCTCTGCAATGCCACTGATGAAGACATTAAAAAGGACTGGACCCAATACTGAACCCTGCGGTACCCCACTAGTAACCACCCTTTCTTCAGAGTGGACTCCATTTACAATTACCTTCTGTGTCCTGTTGTGCAGCCAATGTTTTACCCAGGCTACCACATTGGGACCCACTCCCAGGCTGGTTAATTTGACTAATAATCTTCTGAATGGGACTGTGTCAAATGCTTTGCTAAAGTCTAGGTAGGCCATGTCCACAGCCCCTCCCTGGTCTACTACTTTGGTCACCCAGTCAAAGAAATCTATTAGATTCGTCTGACATGACCTTCCTGCTGTGAACCCATGCTGCCTTGGATCCTGTGCTCCACTGACCTCTAGGTACTTAACTATTCTTTCCTTCAGATGACTCCATCACTTTCCCTACCACAGAGGTCAGACTGACAGGTCTGTAGTTTCCTGCCTCTGTCTTGGTCCCACTTTTGTGAAGGGGAATCACATCCACCTTCCTCCAGTCCTCGGGTACCACACCATCCTCCCATGATTTATTAAAAGAGTAGCCAGTGGTTTCACTAGTTTCTTCCTTAATTCTTTTAGAATTCTGGGGTGAATTCCATCAGGACCCATTGCTTGTCCACCTTCAGTTTTAGGAGTTCTTGCAGAACTCTTTTTCTGTGAAAGGACTGGGATCAACCCCCTATCAAGAGTGCTTCTGTTAATTGGATTAGGCACTTCTCCTCTTTAGAATACTGAGCAGAAATATTCATTCAGTATTCCTGCTTTTTCACTGTCCCCCTGCCCACCTCACCGCTTATTCTATTCAGCCTCACTATCCTCCCTTTGTCTTTCTGCCGCTGATGTACCTATAAAAGGTTTTATCCCCTTCTTAACTGAGTTGGCTATCTTTTCCTCAGTTTGGGCCTTTGCTATTCTGACTTCCCTCCCCTGCTTCTTTCTGCCTTAACTGGTACAGCTCTGTCCTGCTCCTTCTGTGTTTCCTTATACTTCTGGAATGCTATCTTTTTCTTCCTGACTTTCACAGCCACCTCTTTGAGAACCATAGTGGCTTTTTCTTTCATTTTGATTTGTTTATTTGCTTCACACAAAGGCTTGTTGCCTCTGTGATGGCAGTTTTGATAATTCCCCATTGTTGCTCCACACCTCCTTCTAGCCTGTTTGCTAGTGCTTTTCTGAGGCACTCTCCCATCTTGCCAAAGTCAGCCCTCCTAAAGTCCAGTACCCTCACTTTTGTATGGCTTGACTCTGTAGCTGAGTTTAACGTGAACCACACTGTTTGATGGTCACTTGTCCCCAGATGGCTTAACTTCAGCCAATACCTGAGTGTAATACCTTTGTTACACTCTCTTTATGGAATATCTTTGTGAATTGCTCAGCACACAGCACAGGTCCTTCACTGTCAGTACACCAGCTGACTCACCTGATCTCAGGTACCCTGGTGGTGACCCCTTTTTATAGCTCCCTGGGCTGACATCACATTTCTGGGGACTTCCCATTGGCTGTGACATCACCAGCCAGCCCTATAGGAACATCTCTGCTAACTGACTCCCCACAGGTAATTATGCCTTTATTAGCCTTGTATCTCTACAGGCATCTCTGAGTTGGCTAGGGGACAGGAAGATTAGGGGTGTGCTCCCTATCTTCCTTCTCCTGCTGGCTCAGGAGACCTGAGAAGCTAATTTACTGAGCAGTCATTATATTTATTTCTAAAATCAGAAAAATCTCTCCTTGGGGTTTATCTCTGCAGTACTTTAACACTGTGACATGTATTAACATGCAGGGTCTCTGTACTCCATCCCCTACATGAGCCCCTGCCATATTCAGTCTTTCACATTTATTGACCCAATGGCTGAAATGTCAGTCCGTTGGGTAAGATTTCATTTGGGCCCTTATTTAGCTCTATTGGCCCAGTTACACTTTATTTTATTGATTCTGTGCAGCTCCAGTTACAACTTCTCTGGGGCTGCTGAAACTCCTTTATTTATTTCATTTCATTATGGGACACTACGGGACTTCCTGTCCTTATACCCGTAGTGTCCCACTAGTCGGCAGTTTCTTTTTAATCTTGCCACACTGTGCAGCAGTCTGCTATGCTTTGGAGCATGACTTTGCTCTGAAGCAACCCTCCTATTTTGTACTCTGAATGAGGAGCATATCTTAAGCCACTTGGTGCAGCAATCTTAGCCTGAGCATTCTGCTCAGCTTCAATACATGCTGCTGTGATTCATACTGCAACCAGGAGTAATTTCAGTCACTGGAGCTGCACTTTGGAAAAAAGAGCTGCAATATGCAGCAGTGGGTCTGGCGCTCAGTCATGCTCAGCGGAGGGACCATTCAGGGCACCAGTATTTTTAATCAAAGTGCAACATGCGTTAAAATATTATCTCCTGTTTGGGAGCTTTTCAAACAGCTCTACCAGTGCTTTACATCAACCCTTCATCCTGGGCATTTAAACCCAAGCATGACTTGTGCTGCCAGGGCACATATAAAGAAGATAGGGATAGCAAAGTTTAGCAGAGGGATCTGTCAGGTTGGCCACCCTGACAGAGAAACACAGAAAAGGTAGAAAAGGAAACAGAACAGAAAGAGTGAGAAAGGAAAATTTATCAAAAGACTTGTTTTAAATCTTTATTCCTGGACATTCTCTATTCATAACAGGAAGCATCAAGTTACAATACCCTTGAGTGAATCCCATCTGGACCCATCACCTTGTTTTCTTTGAGGCATCCAGCCCCCCAGTGCAGTCTCTCTTCAGTGACTGAACTTGTGTTCACTGGTCCTTCCCTTGGTGCCTGTTAATGCATGTTAACCCATCAACTCCCTCTTCCACCATGAAGACCGGGCAGAAGCAACTGTTTAAAATTTTAGCCTTTTCCTGGTCTTCCTCTGCACAGTTTCCCCCTTCTAGTCTCCTGATTTTCACTATACAACCCCTTGCCTTCCTGTTTTTACTCATGTACCTGAAGGAAGTGTTATCCCCATGCTTGACCTCTTGTGTGATCCTTTCTTCAGTTTGTGCCTTTGCTGTCCTCTCCCTCCATTCTGCCTCCCTTCATTTCTCTAGATATATCTTCCTTGTCCTCCTCTGTTTGTGTGTCCTTGTACTTTCTTAAAGCTGTATTTTTCTCCCTTATTGCTTTAGCCACCTCCTTTGAGAAACACTGTGGCCTCTTTTTGCTCTAAGCTTTATTTATTACCTTTAAACAGCTTGCTATTCCCTCCTTTATTCTATTCCATTGTGCCTACACTCATCAGCTATTCCCCTTCAAGATATTTACTAAAGCAGTCTCCATTTTTCTTTAAAATCTGCTCTGCTGAAGTCCTGTACCCTTGTCCTAGTGTGGTTTACCTCCTGCCTAATCTGTATGCCAGAACACACTGCATGATAATCATTTGCACCTGGGGGCTACCCACTATGACATCTGCAATGCAGTCCCTGTTTATAAGTACCAGATCCAGCACTGCCCCATCTCTAGTGGATCTGCAACCAGCTGATTCAGAAATGCTCCCTGCAGGGAATCTAGGATGACCCTTCTCTTAGTTGCAGCTGCAGCCTGGATGTTTCAGGCCACATCCAGCAGATTAAAGTCACCCATAATTTCTACTTCCCCTTTGTTTGCCATTTTGTCTATGGCTTCCCCCCAAACCCTATCCAATTCTTCTCATGTGTTGGTGGCCTGTACACTTCCCTATGAGTATAAAGGCCCTTGGCCCCATCTCTAATCCAACCCAAAGGACTCCAGTAACTCCTTTTCCCCACTGTGTGCTTGTATTTCCATAGCCTTTATGCATTCCCTTTCCCTTACATGTAAAACAACACCCTTTCCTCCCTGCTCCATCCTTTTGAAACATGTTGTAAGCTGGTATGGCCGCCTCCCAGCTGTGGTTGTCGGTACACCATGAGTCGGTTATGGTCACCAGATCCAGGTCCATCTCTGCAATGGTAGCTTCAAAGTCAGGAATTTTATTTCCTAGTCTCCTTGCATTGGCACACTTTGTCTCATCTCTTTTGTCCCTCCTTGCTCCTACTTTGCCCTCCCTTTTTGAGTCCATCCTTCACCCTGTTCTATCCTTTGGTACTGTTATTCCCCAGTTTATCCTCCCTCTGCCCATGCTCCCTAGTATTTTTCTCTGCCATAGTTCCACCTCCCTTCCCCTTCTTGCTCCTTCTCCCAACTACCCCTGGGTAATTTATTTTCCCAGGGCGTTTCTTCACTGCTGTTCCAGATGGGGAGGGGGAGGCATTCATTGCCTCCCTTGTTTCTGTTCCTTCCCCTCTTGGATAGTTTAAATGCCCATTGAAGTAGCATTTAAACCTTCCATCCAAAACTGCTGTTCCCCTCCCAGATGGATGGAGGCCATCCCTTTTGTACAGGCCCTCATTCCATCAAGTAGGACCCCAGTCCCTGATATAACCAAACCCCTTCCTCCCTGCACCATACATTCAACCACTTGTTAAAGATTGTGGTGCAGTGTTCCCTCTCCTCCCCCACCCTTGCATGGTAGCACCTCAGCAAAGGCCATTGTGTGCAGTATCTGTTTCAGGTCACTCCCGAATTCCCTAACCTATCCTGCATCACCCTGGCTGCATCCCCTGCCAGGTCATTTGACCCCAAATGGACAATGACATCCATCTTCCCCTCCTGCCCTGCTGCTCTAGTGATCTTAAAGATCAGCTCCCTCCATACTGAGGTGCCAGGTAGGCAACATACCTCCCTACTTCCCTCCTGTAGTGCTCCCAGAACTACTCCCCTGATGACTGAATCCCTCACCAGAAGTTGCTTCCTCTTCCACTGGGGTCCTATTTCTCCCACCTTGGGGTCTGTGCTCTGAAGGACCCCACATCTTTCCTTGCAACTGCCATGAGTGCCTCATCTTGTCAGTTCTGTCCCATCAGGTTGCAAAAGATTTCTTTAGTGACACCAGCTGAGGGATGTCCTCCCCCACTTCATCCTCCCCGAGTCCACCACAGTCCAGCCAGCTCTCCTTCTAGGCACCCTCTGAGGTGTTGATGGTGGACTTAGTGGCCCCTGGGTGGGTGGAAAGGTCCCAGAATCCTAGCCAACTCAGCCAGGAGTCTAGAGACCTCCCCCCTCAGCCCAGACAGGTGCACACACATGGACAGCACCTCAGTCTCAAAAAGGTCTCCCTGAAGACTGCTGCTCTACAGCCACTGCTCTGCATCCCTCCCATCATTCTCAAATTTACTCCACCTATTATTAGAAAATGAATTATACCGTCACCCCCAGACCAGGTGTTTCTTTTGATTTCCCTTTTTTTTTGTCCTGATTACCTAATGTTACTATAGCATAGTTAGGTATTAATTTGCTACCCCTTTAAGTTTTTATGTAAACTTTTACTAGTTTTTCCCCTTGTATCCTGATCCTAAATAGGATGTTATTAGACTTTCCATATAAACCCTTAATTCCTTTTTATTTCTACCCTAGTTAGGGTGTTTCACCTATTCCAATTTTTGTTACGATTCTTATGAAATTGATTTTGCACCATGGCTGTCTTCTGGTGATAGCCCGCTCATTTGCATTCACCTTTCCAGATAAACATCAAACAGAGCAGGTGTAATGTCCAGTTGCTGAATTGTGGCTATCTCTGATATATGGTTCCTCCCAGTGAGTTCCATCCCCACAGTAAGGGCCTTTTGGTGAACACTGAATCAAGCTATTTGTTAAGCATCTCAGTCATCTCACCTAACTCACTCACAGGTTCCCCATCCCTCTTTTCAAGGGTCCGATCCCCTCCTTCACTTTCCTCCTTCCATTTATGTACTGGAAACAATCTTTGGTGTTGTCTGCAAGAATTTAGATCTCTGCAGCTGCTTCAAGCACCTTTCACAATGTATACATGTTCTGAATTACAAGCCTGATAAGCTGCTCCAGACCCTTGGACACCAGGTCTTTCATCATGGCAATGTTTGTCTTTTTAATGTTTCTGGTCCTGCATTGTTTGGGTCTGACTAGTTTCCCATTTCATCAGGGAGAAGGTTATCCAGTTGTGGTCACTGCCTCTCACAAGTTCCTTGACTTTTAACCTGGAAATATCTCATCCTCACTTCTGAGATTTAGGTCAATGGTGGTCTCAAACCTAGTACTGTACCCTGTTAGACATGTTGCTTTAGGACGCAGTCCATGACAGTGGACTAGAAGTTAGTTTCAATCTTTCCGATAGTCCTCTGGCGATGCCAGTCTACAATATGTCCAAGAGACTGAAGCCTCAGGATCACCACTGTATCCAATTTGGCTACTCTCATAATTTCCCCAACCAACTGGGTATCATGCTCTGTGGCTGTTTTGGGGCCTGTAGTACACCCCCAGCAAGACTCTTGTGCCATCATTTTCTCTCAGTTCAATCCAGATGTGGGGCATTGGTTTGTTTAATTTAATGCTTTGTTATTTTACTCTGATAATTTAGTTAGCTGGTGCTGGGCACTTGCCGAATGCGAAGTCACATCTGCTCTGGTAATTCATTCTATAATGTAGCCAGACTTGCTCCTGCATTTAAATAAGTACCATTTGTGCCAATTGTAAACCTGTGTGACAAGTGTTCCCTACCTCCTCTGTTGGCTAGCTGCTATAACTTGCACCCTCCTCCTGACCTCACCATCATTTACTGAATAAGCTTCACTCACCCTTCTTTTATTTTATTTCACCCTTTCTGTGCCTCCTAATCCTCCTCTCCCTCCCTCCCACTATTTTTACTCCGAATCTACCTCCTTTACACCCTCTCTTGCCGCTTCCCACTTGTTATCCCACCTCCATTTTTATTCACCCTGATCTCCTCTGCCCCCCCCATGTCAACCTTAAAGTTCTCCTGCATTCTGTCCCTCCTACCCCATCTCCCCCTTACTACTGCTTTCCTCCAGAGTATAGGATCATAGGTGTAGGTCTCACACACTGTTGCTATTCATAACCCTTCTGCTACTGCTGATAAGTGATGTGGGGATAAACACTGTCGCCTTCTCTTCCCCCCTCTCCTTCCCATCTACCAACCTTCCTAAAGGACTGAGTATTTTTCATATAAATATGCAGTAAATACCAACAGCCCACTCCCCAGGCTTGAACAGTTAAGGCTGTGGGCCATACACTACAGTCCTGATGCGCTGATTGTTACTGAAACCTGTGTCTTCTGAACCAATGATAAGTCCATTGGGTGAAATGGGAGTGATGACCTGGTAGTACCCAGAGGTGAGAGTAAGAAGGCAGCTAGGAGAGCTGTAGTGGTCAGGGATTCTATAATCAAGGAGTAGAGAGGGTGGAGGGTGGAGGAAAGGAGGGAGGAGCTGGTGTGGTGCCTTCCTGGGGCATCAGCCATCTGGGACATAAACAGAATATTTAGGATAGTGGTGGTGGGGGGGAGCTGAGGGTGCTGGTACACTTGGGTACTAATAATCTGAAAACCAGCTTGTGGAGCAAGTGAATCTGAACTTTCAAAGGGTGGTTACATATTGCAGGCACACTTAGCTTCCCTGGATTTTTCTGAGGTCTTCACCATGTGCAGTGGCGGGCGAGCTAGTATAAAGAGGGAAGAGACTGAGGAATTAAATGGGTGGCTAAAGGGACGGTGTCAGGAGAAGTTACCACTTTGTGGGAGATTGGTGGAACTTCTGGGAAAAGAGACTCTTCAAATGTGATGGCCTTCATCTGGCAAGAGAAGGAACTAGTCCACTGGGACAGAAGTTTGACATCTACATTTGATAGTTAAACTGACCACAGGGACACTGAGGCTAAGGCAACATGGTAAAGGGAGTAAGTGAGGGGAACCTAGCTAGTGCTCCCCCATATTGGGGACTGGTATCAGTAAGGAGGTAAAAATTAAGGTTGTGGTTCAAATAAGAAGAGGCAAAGGGGGAAGGCTTTCAAGGTCTACAAGTAATAGTTAAAAATAAGACATTAAGGAGAATGGGAAGGGATGCAGGTACAGGATCATAAAACAGCAAAAAAGGATCTGGAGCTAGTTGGAAGGGGGTCTGCCTTAATACCAGGAGTCTGTGTAATAAAATCTATGAGCTCCAGGCATTGGTGACAGACACTGAGGTGGACCTCATAGCCATAAGAGAAACATGGGCCTCAGAGAATAATGACCGGGACTTATCAGTCCCAGGTTACACAATGTTTATACAGTATAGAGGGAAAGGCAAAAGGTGGGGCATAGCTCTATATGCCAGGAAGGCATATATGCTGCGGAGGATGGACACATCAGGGGATGCAAGGGGGAAATAGAGTCACTGTGGGTTCACTTCATAGCCCTCAAGCAAGACAATATGTGTGGGGGTGATCTTTAGACCAGACAATATATAGACAGTGTCGGCAGATAAGGGCCTATGGCCCACCCAGTCTGCCCATTTGAGCTTGTAAGTTCAGTTTGTTTTCCTAGAAGTCTGTTGCCCCTTACCCCTGACCTCCAGAATTCCTTTATGTCTATCCCATGCATTCTTAAATCCCGTGATTGTTTCAGCCCCCACCACTTCCTCTGGCAGGGTGTTCCACTTATCCACCACCCGTTCTGTGAAGAAATTCTTTCTCATGTTTGCTCTGAATCGTCCCTCCTCCAACTTCATCCCATGCCCTCTAGTCCTGGAACATCTTTTTCGCTTAAAAATAGTGTTTTCTGCACCCTGTTCCTCCCTGTAAGATACTTGTATGTCTCTATCATATCCCTCTCCCTCCTCTCCTCCAGGGAGTACATGTTCAGTTCCTTCAACCTGTCTTCATAGGACTTGTGCTGCAATCCATGCACCATCTTTGTTGCCCTCCTCTGAACCTTCTCTACCCTGTCTATGTCCTTAAGGTAGGTATGGTCTCCAGAACTGTACACTGTACTCCAGGTGGGCCTCACTAGTGTCTTGTATAGCGGAATTATGACCTCCTTTTCCTGCTGGTGATGCCCTGCCTATACATCCCAGCATCCTATTTGCTTTACCTGCTGCCTTGTCACACTGTTTCCCTACCTTGAGGTCATCAGAGATGACAACCCCAAGATCCCTTTCCTGCTTGGTGCATACTATATCCTCACCCTCCAACTGATATATTGTGCCAGGGTTTTTGTGCCCCATATGCATTATCTTGCACTTCTTTGCATTGAATTTTAACTGCCAAACCCCTGACCATTCTTCAAGTTTCTGCAGGTCGCTTCTCATTCTGTCTACACCCTCTGGTGTGTCTACTCTGTTACAGAGCTTTGTGTCATCAGCGAACAGTGAAATTCTGCCTTCTAGGTCCTGCGCAATGTCACTGATGAAGATGTTGAATAGGACCGGTCCCAGCACTGATCCCTGTGGTACCCCACTGGTCACTCTTCCCTCTGTGGAGTGACAGCCATTTACCACCACCCTCTGTGTCCTGCCACCCAGACAGTTACCTACCCACCACACTACTGTCCTGCCCACACCCATATTCCCCAGTTTGTGTAATAGTCTTCTATGTGGCACAGTGTCAAAGGCCTTGCTGAAGTCCAGATAGGCCATGTCCACTGCCCTCCCCTGATTCACCTCCCTAGTCACCCAGTCAAAAAAATTCAATGAGGTTGGTCTGACATGACCTCCCCCTGGTGAAACCATGCTGCCTTGGGTCCTGTAGTCCATTGACAACTAGATGTTCCACCAATCTCCAACCAATATGGGTGGGGGTGATCTTTAGATTGGGGAAGAGCTGGCAAGGGGAATGAAGAAGGGGGAAGTGGTGGTGGAGGGTGACTTGCACATACCAGATATGGACTAGGACATTCCAGCAGTCAGGTGCACCACATGTCAGACCCTGTTGGATGTATTGCAGGGCTGTCTGCTGGTGCAGCTGGTTAAGGAATCTACTAGACAGTCAAGCCCCGTTGGATGCATTTTAAGCCTGTCTGCTGATGCAGCTGGTTAAGAAACCTACTAGACACGTGGCCATTCTCAGTTTTGAGCATACCAACTTGGAAATGGTGAGTGGAGTCAGGGTAGAGGAGCCACTGGGGTTGAGTGACCCTAACTCCATTTGGTTCAGACTAGCCTTCAGGACCAGAATGCCCCCGGCAAAAAACAAAGTCCCGGGTGCTGTAACTCCCCCAATGGAAATTTCTACATATTTTATGGCATTGTCCTCCCATACACAATCTTTGGCGTCATATTCATTTCTTTGCAATGAAAGTGATTGGTCTATCCTTTGCATTAGATCCAAAACATTGCATACTTGGTATTTTCAATGCTCATGCATACAAAATATCCCATTCTCAGAATAGGTGGTTATCTCTACTATTCCTTCAAGTTAAGTGCCTTATACTAATGCATTGGAGATCCAACATCATTCCCACCCTCCCGAATATTCTCAAACAACTATCTCAATACGCCATCCTTGATCGTATGTCACACTTAGCCTCTGACCAACTTAATTTATATAATAAATGCTGGCAGGACTATTTTAAATATTTAAACACGTCTAACATATCATCACTTAATCCATTGGTTGTTATATGTTTACATTGAAATCTCGCTTCTATCTCTTTCATTCCTTTTTCATCTCCTCTCTTTATATCTTTTTATCTCCTTTTCTTCTTCCCTTTCCCTCTTCATTCTTGTTCACTTTCTTAGATAGTTTTCTCTTTTTTATGTTCTTCCTTTATACAATCTTACACATACTTGTATTAAATTACAGCATAATAGAAGTACAATCATGACTGCTCATATTTCTTGTTTGTATCTACTCCTTTTACCCCTTGAAGCATAAATTGCCATATTTTCTCTCTATCATACAGATTGTACTGCTACTTATTGTTTTCTCAACATTTGTTTCCCCCTTTAATATCACTGTATAATATTTCAGACATCATATGCCAGATGTTAACTGGGCGACATGGACTGCAGCCACATCCAAGAGCAGGGTCATTCTCGATGCCCTACAGGGAGCATGCCTTAGACAGCTAGTGTCGGAACCCACTCGGGAGGGAGCAGTACTAGACATGGTTCTCTCAAATGGAGAGAGGATCACAAACTTAGAATTCAGTAGACATCTGGGAACAAGCGACCACTGCACAGTGTGCTTCACAATAAACACAACCATAGAGACAAGCCATACAAAGACAAGGATACTGGACTTTAGAAAGTCTGACTTTGGCATAATGGCTGAATATCTGAGGAAAGCATTAGCAAATGGCCAGAAAGGAGGGGTGGAAGAACAATGGAGAAAAATCAAAACTGCCATCATGGAGGCAACAAGCCTTTGTGTGAAACAAATAAAGAAAACAAAGCGGAATAAAAAAAACACTATGGCTCTCAAAAGAGGTGTCAGGGAAGGTTAAGGAGAAAAAAGCTGCATTCAAAAAGTATAAGGAATCACAGATGAAGCAAGAGAGGGAACTGTATCAATTAAAGCACAAAGAAGTGGGGAAGGCAGTCAGAAAAGGAAAGGCCCAAACCGAGGAAAAGACAGCCAACTCAGTTAAGAAGGGGGATAAAACCTTTTATAGGTACATCAGGGAGCATAGAAAGGTTAAGGAAGGGATAGTGAAGATTATTAAAGGAAAGGAGAGGTGGGCAGAGGGAGACAGTGAAAAGGCAGAGATACTGAATGAATACTTTTGCTCAGTATTCACAAAAGAAGAAGAGAAGGAGTTACCTAAACCAAACAGTAGAAGCACTCTGGATAGTGGGGTTGACACCAGTCCATTTACAGAAGAAAGAGTACTGAAAGAACTCCTAAAACTCATGGTGGCAAAGCAATGGGGCCTGACGGGATTCACCCTAGAATCCTAAAAGAGCTAAGGGAGGACCTATTGACACCATTAACCACACTTTTTAACAAATCATGGGAAGATGTGGTGGTACCTGAAGACTGGAGGAGGGCAGATGTGATTCTCCTTCACAAAAGTGGGAGCAAGGCAGAAGCAGGAAACTACAGACCTGTTAGTTTAACCTCAGTGGTGGAGAAAATGATGGAATCACTTCTGAAAGAAAGAAAGAATCGTTGAGTACCTAGAGGCCAGTGGGGCACGGGACCCAAAGCAGCATGGATTCACAGCAGGAAGGTCACGTCAGACGAATCTAATCAATTTCTTTGACTGGGTGACCAAAGTAATAGACCAGGGAGGGGCTGTGGATATGGCCTACCTAGACTTTAGCAAGGCATTTGACACAGTCCCACACAAAAGATTAATAATCTAGTTAGCCAGCCTGGGAGTGGGTCCCAGGGTAGTAGTCTGGGTAGCAAACTGGCTGCACAACAGGACATAGAAGGTAATAGTGAATGGAACACATTCTGAAGAAATGGGGGTTACTAGTGGAGTACCTCAGGGCTCAGTACTGGGTCCAGTCCTCTTTAACATCTTTATAGGTGACATTACAGAGGGTCTGGAAGGAAAGGTATGCCTTTATGGATGACACAAAGATCTATAACAGAGTTGATACACAAGGGGGTAGAAAGGATGAGAAGGGACTTGGCAAGGTTGGAGGAATGGTCAGACATATGGCAACTTAGATTCAATGCAAAGAAGTGCAAAGTAATGCACCTGGGAAATAAAAATCCAGGAGAAGAGTACACAATAGCAGGGGAGGTACTAACGACAACAATAATGGAAAGGGATCTGGGTGTAGTCATATCAGATGACCTAAAGGTGGGTAAGCAATGTGAGAAGTCAGTAAGGAGAGCCAGGGGGATACTTGGATACATAGGGAGGGGCATCACAAGTAGAAAAAGGGAAGTGGTTATCCCTCTATACAGACAGTTGGTGAGACCCCATCTGGAGTACTGCGTGAAGTTTTGGAGACCTCATCTACGCAAGGACATACACAAGATGGAAGCAGTTCAGAGGAGGGCAACTAAAATGGTGCAGGGTCTACATCAGAAACCATATGAAGAGAGGCTGAGAGAGCTTAATATGTATACCCTTGATGAAAGGAAGGATGGGGGGACATGATAGAAAGTTTTGAGTACCTCAAGGGAATCAACAAAGTCCAGGAGGGTAGCATCTTTCAGAAAAAGAGATGTGTAAGAACAAAGAGGCACAATTTAAAGTTAGAGGAGTGACAGCTCAGGGGTAATGTAAGGAAATTCTTTTTCATAAAGAGAGTGGTGGACACATGGAACAGCCTTCCTGGAGAGGTTGTTTGGTCTAAAACAGTGGGGGAATTCAAACATGCATGGGACAGACATAAGGCAATTATAGTGGGGGGTTGCAGGAAGTAGGCTGTTGGTTAACTAGAATCTGTAGCTTATCCAATAGGTAGGGGGAAATGGGCAGACTGGGTGGGCCAAGTGGTCCTTATCTGCCATCAAAGTCTATGTTTCTATGTTTCTATCATGTTTTTTCCTTCTCCTATTAAGAATTTATGTAAGTGTATATTGGAGAATGTAACGTATTTGTATGTATACTCGCAATAATTACAATAAAAAGATTAACTGTAGAAAAACAAAGTCCTACATTTCAGAAGGGCAGACTTCAACCCGATGTGGGAGCTGGACCAAGAAAAATTGACCAGGGTGAAAAGCATCAGAGATGTAATAGAAAGATGAGGCTCAATTAAGGGGACCATTCTCAAGGTGACAAAGTTATGCATCAGAATTGTTACAAAACAAAAAAGATGAAAGAGACCATTATGGTTCTCAGAAAGGGCCAGGAAAGCAGTAAGGGCCACGAAAAAGGCTTTAACCAGGTACAAGGCAAACCAGGTGGAGGAGGAATGGGGAGAGTAGCAAACAAAAACAAGGGAAGCAAAGAGGACTGTCAGGGAGGCAAAGGCCAGCACAGAGCTGCATATTATGGAGGGGGTCAAGAGTAGGGAAAAATAATTTTTCAGATATATTAAAGAAAACAGGAAGCAGGGAGGGGTATTGTTAGGCTACAAGGGGGTTACTAAAGGGAGAAAAACAAAATGCAGACATCCACAGTGATTACTTCTGCTCTGTCTTCCCAAGGGATAAAGGTGGGCCCCTGCCTGAAGGTGGCATCAAGGTACCCATCAGGAGCAGCTCAATGATAATTTTGGCCTCCAACTGCACCGTGTAGGCAGCGCTGCCCCACAGGCAGTATAGGTAGCCACACCTCTGCGTACTACCTATTGGTCATGCATTACTGTAATCCCATTTGTCCGCTACTGTATGCACCCTGGAGGCAGCGCTGCTCCTGTACTGTGAAATTCAAAATCTTGGGCAGAACTATTAATAAAAAGGATTAGGCTGTAGTTTTAGGATATTAAGGAGTGCATAAAAAGGTCAACTAAAAACTCTTCAGCCTTTCGCAGAGAATTAATTCTAAGAGAGGGATGTAATCACAGTGCATTCAGAGCAGGTAAATCACTTTAAACAATGGCAGTGTAACACTGAATGGCCTAAACTGGCAGTTTCACCTGGGGAAGAAAGCCTCTGGGTCTGCTAATTTGCAGTAGCAGAATTGTGGGTTGCTTCCCAAGACAGGCTTGTAGCTTTTCCTCTGGCGGCGAGGTGTGAGCCCCAGGAAGGCACGGCACATCTGAGGGGGTATACGGCTTTTGGCTGTTTCTGCAGATTTCTGGACCCTGTAATGAACCAGAGTTTGGAGGATCCTGGGTGGCAGTTTCAACAGGGGAAGAAAGACTCAGGTTCTGCTAATTTGCAGTAGCAGAATCGTGGGTTGCTTGCCAGGAAAGGGTTGTAGCTTTTCCTCTGGTGGCAAGGTGCAAGCCCCAGGAGGGCACGGCACATCTGAGGGGGTATATGGCTTTTGGCTGTTTCTGTAGATTTCTGGGCCCTGCAATGAACCAGAGTTCTAAGGATCCCGGGCGGCAGTTTCAACAGGGCAAGAAAGCCTTAGTCTCTTCTAATTTGCAGTAGCAGAATCGTGGGTTGCTTCCCAGGATTGGCTTGTAGCTTTTCCTCTGGCTGTGAGGTGCAAGCCCCAGGAGGGCACAGCAAATCTGAGGGGGTATATGGGTTTTGGCTTTTCTGTAGATTCCTGGGCTCTGCAATGAACCAGAGTTCAGAGGATCCCGGGCAGCAGTTTCAACAGGAGAAGAAAGCCTCATGTTCTGCTAATTTTCAGTTGCAGAATCGTGGGTTGCTTCCCAGGATATGCTTGTAGCTTTTCCTCTGGCAGCGAGGTGCGAGCCCCAGGAGGGCATGGCACATCTCAGGGGGGTATACGGCTTTCACCTCTTTCTGTAGATTACTGGGCCCTGCAACAAACTGGAGTTCGGAGGATCCCAGGCGACAGTTTCAAAAGGAGAAGAAAGCCTCAGGTTCTGCTAATTTTCAGTTGTAGCATCGTGGGTTGCTTCCCAGGAAAGGCTTGTAGTTTTTCCTCTGGTATCGAGGTGTGAGCCCCAGGATGCCATGGCACATCTGAAGTGGTTTACGGCTTTTGGCTGTTTCTGTAGATTTCTGGGCCCTGCAACAAAATGGAGTTCGGAGGATCCCGGGCGGCAGATTCAACAGGGGAAGAAAGGCTCAGGGTCTGCTAATTTGCAGTAGCAGAATCGTGGGTTGCTTCCCAGGACAGGCTTGTTGCTTTTCCTCTGGTAGCGAGGTGTGAGCCCCAGGATGGCATGGCACATCTGACGGGGTATATGGCTTGGTTGTTTCTGTAGGTTTCTGGGCCCTGCAACGATCAGGAGTTTGGAGGATCCAGGGTGGCAGTTTCAACAAGGGAAGAAAGCCTCAGGGTCTGCTAATTTGCAGTACCAGAATTGTGGATTGCTTCCCAGGATAGGCTTGTAGCTTTTCCTCTGGCGGTGAGGTGCAAGCCCTAGGAGGGCAAGGCACATCTAAGGGGAGAGGAAAGGAGGTGGATTAATTTGGGACAAGCAGGGGACGTGTGGTTAACTCAAACAAAGAAACAGGGTGGTCACTATTATTTGGAAGGAGGAGGCTAAACTACAAAGTGGGTAATAGAAAAAGGGAGGAGATGTAAGTGGGTTAGAGGGCAGACAGCTGGCAAAGTGAGAGGCAAGGCTTGGGCTTTAAATTTAGAAACCTAGGCAGTGCACTGAAAAGTCTGGTCAGTTTGAAACTACAGTTTTACACAGAAATTAATTCTATAAAGGATTTTGCTGTTCACTTTGAATAATAGACAGTGCAGTACACGTCTAATAATCTTAAGACTCTACAGTTTTACACTCAGAATTAATAATAAGAAGGATTAGGCTGTAGTTTGTGGATATTAAGGAGTGCATTAAAAGGTCAACTTAAAACTCTTCAGCTTTTCGCAGAGAACTAATTCTAAAGAGGGATGTAATCACAGTGCATTCAGAGCAGGTAAATCACTTTAAACAATGGCAGTGTAACACTGAAAGGCCTAAACTGGATTAATAGATGAGGAGAGAAACAGTGTGGGGGGCCTTCATGCCATTCTAGCTTTACAAAAAAGGAACAATTTCTTTACAAAAAAAAAAAAATGGCATTCTTGCTTTACAAAAAAGGATAGTCTCCCAGGGTCAGCAGCACTGATAAATGTCTCTAATGAAGCCAGGTAAAATGGAGACCAGCAGGAAGAAGTCAGTGAGGCTGAGATCCTCCAATCAGAGTGCTGGCACTGAAAAATCAGAATGTCCAAAGGTGCCAAATATCAATGTACCTGAGGGGGTATAAGGCTTTTGGCTGTTTCTGTAGGTTTCTGAGCCCTGCAACGAACCGGAGTTCGGAGGATACCGGGCGGCAGTTTCAACAGGGGAAGAAAGCCTCAGGGTCTGCTAATTTGCAATAGCAGAATTGTGGGTTGCTTCAAAGGACAGGCTTGTAGCTTTTCCTCTGGTGGTGAGGTGCGAGCCCCAAAAGGGCACAGCACATCTGAGGGGGTATATGGCTTTTGGCAGTTTCTGTTGATTTCTGGGCCCTGCAATGAACCGGAGTTCAAAGGATCCCAGGCAGCAGTTTCAACAGGGGAAGAAAGCCTCAGGGACTGCTAATTGGCAGTAGCAGAATCATGGGTTGCTTCCCAGAATAGACTTGTAGCTTTTCCTCTGGTGGCGAGGTGTGAGCCCCAGGAGGGCAAGGCACATCTCGGGGGGTTTATGGGTTTTGGCTGTTTCTGTAGATTACTGGGCCCTGCAATGAACCGGAGTTTGGAGGATCCCGGGTGGCAGTTTCAAAAGGTGAAGAAAGCCTCATGTTCTGCTAATTTTCAGTTGCAGAATCGTGGGTTGCTTCCCAGGATAGGCTTGTAGCTTTTCCTCTGGTGGCGAGGTGTGAATCCTAGGTGGGCATGGCACATCTCAGGGGGTATGCGGCTTTCGACTCTTTCTGTAGATTACTGGGCCCTGCTACAAACCGGAGTTCGGAGGATCCAGGGTGGCAGTTTCAACAGGGGAAGAAAGTCTCAGGGTCTGCTAATTTGCAGTACCAGAATCATGGATTGCTTCTCAGGATAGGCTTGTAGCTTTTCATCTGGCAGTGAGGTGCGAGCCCCAGGAGGGTAAGCAACATCTGAAGGGGAGAGGAAAGGAGGTGTATTAAGTTGGGGAAGGCAGGGGACGTGTGGTTAACTCAAACAAAGAAACAGGGTGGTCACTATAATTTGGAAGGAGGAGGCTGAACTACAAAGTGGGTAATAGAAACGGGAAGGAGACGTAAGTGGGTTAGAGGGCAGACAGCTGGCAAAGTAAGAGGCAAGGCTTGGGCTTTAAATTTAGAAAGCTAGGCAGTACACTGAAAAGTCTGGTCAATTTGAAACTACAGCTTTTACACAGAAATTAATTCTATAAAGGATTTAGCTGTTCACTTTGAATAATAGACAGTGCAGTACAGGTCTAATAATCTTAAGACTAGAGTTTTACACTCAGAATTAATAATATAAAGGATTAGGCTGTAGTTTTTGGATATTATGGAGTGCATAAAAAGTTCAACTTACAACTCTTCAGCTTTTCACAGAGAAATAATTCTAAACAGGGATGTAATCACAGTGCATTCAGAGCACGTAAATCTCTTTAAACAATGACAGTGTAACACTGAATGGCCTAAACTGGATTGATAGATGAGGAAAGAAACAGTGGTGGTGGTGGTGGGGGTGGGGGGCTTTCATGCCATTCTAGCTTTACAAAAAAGAACAATTTCTTTACAGAAAAAAAAAATGAAATTCTTGCTTTATAAAAAAAAGGATAGTTTCCCAGTGTCTGCAGCACTGATAAACATCTCTAATGAAGCCAGATAAAATGTAGACCAGCAGGAAGAAGTCAGTGAGGCCGAGATCCTCCAATCAGAGTGCTGGCGCTGGAAATTCAGAATGTCCAAAGGCGCCAAATACCAACATACCTGAGGGGGTATATGGCTTTTGGCTGTTTCTGTAGATTTCTGGGCTCTACAACGAGACAGAGTTTGGAAGATCCCAGGTGGTATTTTCTTTTCTTTTTTTTTTAAACTCTTTAATATCTGAGTTTCTTTTTTACACGTATAGACATTAACATTCACAAGACTTTTACATAGTATGACAAAAGACAAAGGACAATACATAATACAGTACATTGGGTTATTCTTTTCATAAAGTTGATGTAAACAATATATTACTTTCTGTTAGTGAGGAGAGGCTTGGATTCCTTGCTTTATAGTGCTCAACTCCCTCAAGGAATGAAATCATCTCTGTGGGCCATGATGTATAACACCCACCTTAGCCATTGCATTTCAAATTTCTCTTTATGCTTATTTATTATGGCTGTGAACTTCTCCATTTTGTATATTTGGGATACCAAATTCTGCCATTCCCTGATCATGGGGGATCTTTGATCTAGCCATCTTTTTGTTATGTCTTTCTTAGCTGACAATATGCGGACTTGTATCAATTTTCTGTTAGGCATTCTGCTTTGTTCCTTCTCTAAGATATAGAAAAAGTACATTTTCTCCGTTAGTTGAACTGTTGTTCCCAACAGCTCTCCCATGGCTATCTCTAAACTGCCAATAAAGGACTTGATTTCCGCACATGCCCAAAAAATATGGCTATGAGACGCTGGGGAATACCCCCATCCTCTCCAACATATAGCTGGTAAGCTTGTATTATATTTTGCCTGGATTGCTGGTACCTTAAAAAATCTAATCATATTTTTCCATGCAAACTCTTTCCACTGATATGATCCTGTGCCTACTCTCAGATATTTCAGGCAAGTGTTCCACTCTGTAGCGCTTAGCTGCAGTCCCAAATCCCTCTCCCAAGATAGCTTAACTTTATTTAAGTCATGCTTAAACATTTGCATTAAGGCTCTATACAGATATGATATCATATGTTGCAGAGGGGCAGTTCCCTGCAAGGCCCCTTTAAAGATCTCCAGGAAAAAGGGATTCTCGTCCCCTGGTGTTAAAAAGGCTGGAAATGTTTTGATATATGCTGCAGCCTGCATGTATCTAAATCTGTCTCTGGGCCGCAACCCATATGACCTTACCATACATTCAAAGTTCATTATCTCCCCTTCTGGAAAAAATGTAATATTGTATGTATTCCCAACTTTGTCCAGATACTAAAATTATGATCCAATTTGGCTGGTTGAAAAGTTTGTATATTTGGAAGGGAATAAAGTAAATGTTTGTATGGAGCAGCCTGTTTAGCAGCCCATAATGTTCACCAACTGATCAATTTATTTTTTGTGTATGAGTTATCTGTAATCTGGTCCATCGAAATTGGTGGTTGGCTGAGAAGAATTTTGTCTAGGTGGATTAGGTCCTCCTCTCTTTTTTCTTACTCACACCATTTCGCCTCATAATTTTTATGGAGCCATAAAAAGATTACTCTGAGTTGTGCGGCCAAGTAATATTTGTATAGGCAAGGTAGGGCTAAGTCCCCTTCCTCAGATGGAAGCTGCAGGGTTTGGTATTTCACTCTGGGTGGATTTGAGTTCCATATATATATATAGAAATTATTTTGTTTATTTCTTTAAAAAAAGATGGAGGGGGTGCAATAGGTAAGCAACAAGCCAGGTATAGGAACCATGGCAAAATGTTAATTCTTACAGCCTCTACTCTCTGTACTAGTGATAGTGGAACCATATTCCATTGTTCTAGGTCTGATGTTACCTAAATCAACATTTGGTTATAATTTAGGCTATATAATTGCCCCTGTTCTAGTGCCAGCTGTATCCCCAGATATTTCAGACTAGTGACCCGCCACTTAAAGGGGAAACTCTGCCTCGTTATCTCTGAGGGGGAATAGTTCACCGCAATAACCTCTGTTTTGTTAGTATTCACTCTGTATCCCGCTATCTCCCCGAAGTCCTGCAACAATGACCACAAATGTGATTGGATCTGTTCAGGGGCCATGAGGTATATCAACAGGTCATCTGCGTAAAGTGCAAGCTTGTGATGCACGCCTCCCACCTCCATCCCCTGTATTTCTTTCATCTGGCACAAAGCCTGAGCAGGGGCTCCAGGTATAGTGTGAATAGTAGGGGGGACAGTGGGCATCCCTGTCTCGTACCTCTATATAGTGATATCGGAGGAGCAATGTTCCCATTTATTTTGATATAGGCTTTAGGTTGTCTATATATAGCCATTATTAATTGTTGGAACTTTTTGGTGAATCCAAGCCTGTTAAGGGACTCCAGCAAGAATGGCCATGCTACCCGGTCAAAGGCCTTCTCCACATCCAAACTTGGTAACAGAAAAGGGGACTTCGACTGGGCAGCGTGGTGCAGGAGGTGAAGTGTTCACTTCACATTATCCTGTGTCTGTCTTTGTGTGATAATCCACATTGATCTAGGTTGATTAGCTTAGGTAAAACTATTTCTAAGCTCTTGGTTATAATATATGTAAATATCTTATAATCGGTGTTCAACACCGATAAGGGGCGATATGAACCACACTGACCAGGATCTTTCCCAGCTTAAGTATGCTTGAGATTATTGCATAGTCCCATGTAGAGGGGACAGACTCACCTTCTAAAATCTCTTGGGCTGCTCTCTCAAGGGGAGGAATCAGTAAATCCTTAAAATGTTTATAAAATTTGCCTGTATAGCCATCTGGGCCTGGTGAATTCCCAGACTTTAGATGTTTTATTGCTGCCTCCCATTCTCCTCGCGTTATTGGGACTGTCAGTTGCTCCATCTCAATATGGGCAATCTGAAGCAATTCCAACTTCGCTAGGAACTCAGCTCCCTTTTGGGGATGATAATTAGTTTTTGGGGTGTATAGGGAGGTATAATGGGTCTTGAAGGCCTCCAGGATCTCAGATGGCTGTTTTACAGTTTTCTTTTTTGGGTGAGAGTAAATACATGTAATTGTATTCTGTAATACATGTTTCCTCAACCTATGTGCCAAAATGAGAGTGGCTCGAGGCCCTCCCTCATAATACTTCTGCCTAATACATTGCAAGGCCTGTTTTGTCTTAATCTGGAGTATCCCTTGGATTTTTTGTCTAGTGGTTTCCATTAATGAGAGAACAGTGGCATCTCCTGCTATGTGTTGTGCCTGCAATTCTTTATATTGATTTTGCAATTTATCTAACTGTTCAGTCTGTTGCTTTTTATGCCATGCAGCATAACTGATTATGTTCCTCCTTAACACAGTTTTTAATGTGTCCCATAATGTCGAGGGGCTAACCTCAGGTGAGGTATTTTCCTGTAAAATCTGGGGTATCTTGGTCTCTAGCAACTGTTTAAACTCTTTTATGTTGAGTAAATAGTTGTTAAACCTCCAAAGTGTGGATTTTCTCTCCCCTGTCCATTTTAAGGAAATTAAATTCTGGGAATGATCTGAAGGTATAAATGCTAGGTTTTCAGCCTTCTCCAGGAGATGCACATGCTCCTTGGAGATGTGACATAGGTCTATTCGGGTATATATTTTATGTGGGGCTGAGAAATGTGTATATTCTCTTTTAGTTGTGTTTAGATATCTCCAGACATCTACCCACCCCATTTCCTTGATATATTTCTGTGTAAATTTCTGTACCACTGTCCATCTCGGAGGGTTAGGATTGGTGGTATCCTTTTCGTTCAGTACTAGATTATAATCCCCTCCTATGATCAATATTCCTTGTTGTTGTTCTGTTAGTTTCCCCAGTACTATCCTTGCTGTCTCAGCATCTGTCCCAGGTGGTAAATACAAGCTGGCTAGTATTAATAAAGTACCGTGATACCTCCCTACCACTATTGCTAGTCTGCCTTCTTTGTCAGAGTAGGAGGAGACTAATTGGAATGGCGCAGAGTGGGGAACCAGGATGGCCACTCCCCTCCATTTCCCTTTTTCATAAGAGGAGGCTATGACATGTTGAAAGCCAAATTTCTTTAGTTTTTGATGTTTCCCCTTATTAAGATGTGTTTCTTGCAGCAATATAAAAGTCGGCTTCTGCCTCTTTAATAGAGACAGGACCTTGCATCTTTTAATTGAATGGTTTATCCCATTAACATTCTGGGAAGATACAATGAGCTTCTTTTCAGCCCCCATATCTAATCACTGCACAGATCCGTTTTTTGCTGTAGATAATCAAGGCAGCCATCCTGGTTAGCCCCTGTAACAAGTCTCTAGCACCACGCCGTCCCCCTCTCCCAATATGTGCATTTCTTGCCATTCATCCATTGCAAGGAAGAGATCTCTCCCTTCTTTGATCCCCTGTTTTCCCATCTGTGTATTTCCCTCCTTGAGTTCCCTTTTCAGTGACCATTCCTCTCCAAACTTTTTTGACCCAGACAATTAACCACATATAACAAAAAAAGTTCCAGAGGTGTAAACCCCATATTACTAAAACCACCTGCCTCTGGAACTAGAACTATGTACAGATTTGGATGACTTCCAAACCAAGAGGGCATTATTATCCACCCCTTGAGTGACTGCCTCAAGATGTCTTGGTAGAAGCAGTCAGGAGGAGAGGTAATGGCTATGACCATTAGGTCCTCCTTTCTGTGGTTCCAGTACCACAGAAGGCCCCAAAGGGCCAAGAACATCGTGACCCTCATTACCAAGCTGATTCCTTTAGCTGTGGGGTTTCCCTGTTAGCTTTAAAGGAGACAAGGTTCTCCATGTCCCCTCCACCCAGCCATATTTGTTTTAGCCCTTGTCAGGTTGTTTCAGGCTGACCATTAAGTATTTGTCGTACTTGCTATATAGCTATTTTACCATCTCATAACAATCAGAGCATTCAAAACCCTCATACTCGCTGTAAACTCCTGTTAAGAAAATATTAGAGGCCTCCCAGTCCAAATATGCAACTTGATGAGTAATGTCTTTTCAGTGTCTTCCTTGTTAAGCTGGAAGGTGATCAGTGGATCCAACTTGAAATCATGTAGTTATAATGTTCGCATCACAGTCTTAGAATAGGTATGACCCCAGAAGAATTACACCCGCTTAAGTACGCTGGCTCATGGGTCTCAATTTGAGCACCAATGTTTTCTGTCCATATTTTCAGGTCTCAGTTTGTATTATAAGGCCCATTCCAAGCTGTCTTCTTCCCAACTTCTGCAGCTGTTTACGCATAACCACGTATTTCTTGCGATTAGGTCTGTTTATGTGCAGATTCCAGTTCTGATCTCTCTCGAATGGCCTCTGACGTTGCTCCATGGATCCTCCCTGTTCCTGACGAAAGGCTGTCTCCTCAATGCTGTGTGCACACATTCCCTTTCTTGCCCCCTGTGGGGAATCATAAATTTCTGCTACAGAGTTCCACATCATTTTTAGCCGAGCTGGGTATGGGGTAAAGAAGCAAATTTGTTTAGCCTAAAGCACTCTCATGATGCCCCCATATTCTAAACGTTGCTTTAAAATTTCCGTAGGATAATCCTGATCAGATAGTAGCCTTGCCCCATTATATTCGATTTTTTTTGCTGCCCATGCCGCTCTTAGTACTGTCTCTTTGTTTTGGTAGCTAGAAAACTTCACTACCACCGAGCACGGCCTTGCTTTTGGGTCTGTGGGTCGAGGGGAGAGTGCTCGATGTGCTCTTTACAGGCAAAAATGAATTGCTTCTGGAAGGGGGACTACATGTTTCAATAAATCTGTGATAAAATTTACCGTCTATCTGACCTCTGAGCCTTCAGGCAACCCATGTATTCTCATGTTATCACGGCGGGAGCATGATTCCAAGTCCTGGCATTTCTCGCTTAACCACTCTTGTTGCTCTAGCAGAAATTCCACCGCCTGTTTCATGCGAGACGCCATATCCTCCGAGCTAGACACTCGCTCCTCCACCTCTTGCAAGCATGCTTCTACTGCTGTAAGTTTAGCATTTAGTTTTTTAAATTCTGCCTGATTTTCAGATCGGAATTGGTGAATCTCATGTATGATTGCTTCAAATCTTGATCTCGTTAAAGTTTCTCTCTCTGTATTTGTATCATTCTGTGAGGCCTGCTAACTATGGGGAGAGAAGCCTCCGTCAGTCTGGTTGTTTTGCTCTGCCGATCGTTGGTCATCCAGGTATTTCTGGACTGCCTCCCCTCGATACTTCATCACTTTGTTACTTTCTGCTTTCTTTGGTGACATTTTAAGAAATGGGTCCAGCTTTTGTGTTAGCTGATTTAATGTTTTTTCTCTGGGTGGATGGGCAGCTTTGGGATCAGACCTTCATTCAGGGTTGTGACGTCACCGGAAGTCTCCCCGGGCTGCATTTTCAACAGGGGAAGAAAGCCTCAAGGTCTGCTAATTTCCAGTAGCAGAATCGTGGGTTGCCTCCCAGGATAGGCTTGTAGCTTTTCCTCTGGCGGCGAGGTGCAAGCTCCAGGAGATCAAGGCACATCTAAGGGGGGGAGGAAAGGAGATGGATTAAGTCGGGGCAGGCAGGAGACATGTGGATAACTCAAAAAAAGAATCAGGGTGGTCACTATTATTTGGAAGAAGAGGCCAAACTACAAATTGGGTAATAGAAACAGGGAGGAGACATAAGTGGGTTAGAGGGCAGACAGCTGGCAAAGTGAGAGGCAAGGCTTAGGCTCTAAATTTAGAAAGCTACGCAGTACACTGAAAAGTCTGGTCAATTTAAAGCTACAGCTTTAGACAGAAATTAATTCTATAAAGGATTCAGCTGTTCACTTTGAATAATAGACAGTGCAATACAGGCCTAATTATCTTAAGACTCTACAGTTTTACACTCAGAATTAATAATAAAAAGGATTAGGCTGTAGTTTTAGGATATTAAGGAGTGCATTAAAAGGTCAACTTAAAACTCTTCAGCTTTTCGCAGAGAATTAATTCTAAAGAGCGATGTAATCACAGTGCATTCAGAGCAAGAAAATCACTTAGTTTAAACAACGGCAGTGTAACAGTGAATGGCCTAAACTGGATTCATAGATGAAGAGAGAAACAGTGGAGGATGGGGGGGACTTTCATGCCATTCTAGCTTTACAAAAAAGAACAAATTCTTTGCAAAAAAAAAATGAAATTCTTGCTTTACAAAAAAGGATAGTCACCCAGGGTCAGCAGTTCTGATAAATGTCTCTAATGAAGCCGGGTAAAATGGAGACCAGCAGGAAGAAGTCAGTGAGGCAGAGATCCTCCAATCAGAGTGCTGGTGCTGAAAATTCTGAATGTCCAAAGGCGCCAAATACCAACATACCTGAGGGGGTATACGGCTTTTGGCTGTTTCTGTAGATTTCTGGGCCCTACAATGAACCAGAGTTCAGAGGATCCCGGGTGGCAGTTTCAACAGGGAAAGAAAGCCCCAGGGTCTGCTAATTTGCAGTAGCAGAATCGTGGGTTGCCTCCCAAGATAGGCTTGTAGATTTTCCTGTTGCGGTGAGGTGCGAGCCCCAGAAGGGCATGGCACATGTGAGGGGGAGAGGAAAGGAGATGGATTAATTTGGGGCAGGCATGGGACGTGTGGATAACTCAAACAAAGAATCAGGGTGGCCACTATTATTTGGAAGAGGAGGCTGAACAACAAATTGGGTAATAGAAACAGGGAGGAGACTTAAGTGGGTTAGAGGGCAGACAGCTGGCAAAGAGAAAGGCAAGGCTTAGGCTTTAAATTTAGAAAGCTAGGCAGTACACTGAAAAGTCTGGTCAATTTAAAACTACAGCTTTACACAGAAATTAATTCTATAAAGGATTCAGTTGTTCGCTTAGAATAATAGACAGTGCAGTACAGGTCTAATAATCTTAAGACTCTACAGTTTTACACTCAGAATTAATAATAAAAAGGATTAGGCTGTAGTTTTAGGATATTAAGGAGCGCATAAAAAGGTCAACTTAAAACTCTTCAGCTTTTCGCAGAGAATTAAGTCTAAAGAGGGATGTAATCACAGTGCATTCAGAGCAGGTAAATCTCTTTAAACAATGGCAGTGTAACACTGAATGGCCTAAACTGGGATTGAGTGATGAAGAGAGAAACGGGAGGGGGGGGCTTTCATGCCATTCTAGCTTTACAAAAAAGAACAATTTCTTTACAAATAATAAAAATGAAATTCTTGCTTTACAAAAATGGATAGTCTCCCAGGGTCAGCAACACTGATAAATGTCTGTAATGAAGCCAGGTAAAATGGAGACCAGCAGGAAGAAGTCAGTGAGGCTGAGATCCTCCAATCAGAGTGATGGCACTGAAAATTCAGAATGTCCAAAGGCGCCAAATACCAAAGTACCTGAGGGGGTATACGGCTTTTGGCTTTTTCTGTAGATTTCTGGGCCCTGCAATGAACCGGTGCTCAGAGGATCTCAGGTGGCAGTTTCAACAGAGGAAGAAAGCTTCAGGGTCTGCTAATTTGCAGTAGCAGAATCATGGGTTGCTTCCCAGGATAGGCTTGTAGCTATTTCCTCTGGCGGCGAGGTGCGATCCCCAGGAGGGCTCGGCACTTCTGAGGGGGAGAGGAAAGGAGAGATGGATTAAGTTGGGGAAGGCAGAGGAGGTGTGGTTAAGTCAAACAAAGAAACAGGGTGGTCACTATTATTTGGAAGGAGGAGGCTAAACTACAAAGTGGGTAATAAAAACATTGAGGAGACGTAAGTGGGTTAGAGGGCAGGCAGGTGGAAAAGCGAGAGGCAAGGCTTGGGCTTTAAATTTCGAAAGCTAGGCAGTACACTGAAAAGTCTGGTCAATTTAAAACTACAGCTTTACACAGAAATTAATTCTAAAAAGGATTCAGCTGTTCACTTAGAATAATAGACAGTGCAGTACAGGTCTAATAATCTTAAGACTCTACAGTGTTACACTCAGAATTAATAATAAAAAGGATTAAGCTGTAGTTTTAGGATACTAAGGAGCGCATAAAAAGGTCAACTTAAAACTTTTCAGCCTTTCGCAGAGAATTAATTCTAAAGAAGGATGTAATCACAGTCCATTCAGAGCAGGTAAATCATTTTAAACAATGGCAGTGTAACACTGAATCTCCTAAACTGGATTGATAGATGAGGAAAGAAACAGTGTGTGTGTTGGGGAGGGGGGCTTTCATTCCATTCTAGCTTTACAAACACAAAACAGTTTCTTTGCAAAAAAAAAAAAATTCTTGCTTTACAAAAAAGGATAGTCTCCCAGGGTCAGCAGCACTAATAAATGTCTCTAATGAAGCCAGGTAAAATGGAGACCAGCAGGAAGAAGTCAGTGAGGTTGAGATCCTCCAATCAGAGTGCTGGCGCTGAAAATTCAGGATGTCCAAAGGTGCCAAATACCAACGTATCTGAGGAGGTATATGGCTTTTGGTTGTTTTTGTAGATTTTGGGGCCCTGCAACAAACCAGAGTTCGAAGGATCCTAGGTGGCAGTTTCAACAGGGGAAGAAAGCCTCAGGGTCTGCTAATTTGCAGTAGTAGAATAGTGGGTTCCTTCCCAGGATCGGCTTGTAGCTTTTCCTGTGGCAACAAGGAGCGAGTGCCAGAAGGGCATGGTAGATGTGTGGGGGTATATGGCATTTGGCTGTTTCTGTAGATTTCTGGGCCCTGCAATGAACCAGAGTTTGGAGGATCCTGGGTGGCAATTTCAACAGGGGAAGAAAGCCTCAGGGTCTGCTAATTTGCAGTAGCAGAATCGTGGGTTTCTTCCCAGGATCGGCTTGTAGCTTTTCCTCTGGTGGCGAGGTGCCAGCCCCTGGATGACACAGCACATCTGAGGGGGTATACGGCTTTTGGCTGTTTCTGTAGATTTCTGGGCCCTGCAATGAACCGAAGTTCAGAGGATTCTGGTCGGCAGTTTCAACTGCGGAAGAAATCCTCTGGGTCTTCTAATTTGAAGTTGCAGAATTGTGGGTTGCCTCCCAGAACAGGCTTGTAGCTTTTCCTCTGGTGGTGAGGTGCGAGCCCCAGGAGGGCACGGCACATCTGAGGGGATATACAGCTTTTGGTTGTTTCTGTAGATTTTTGGGCCCAGCAACGAACCAGAGTTTGTAGGATCCTGGGCGGCAGTTTCAACAGGAGAAGAAAGCCTCAGAGTCTGCTAATTTAATGTGGCAGAATTGTGGGTTGCTTCCCAGGGTAGGCTTGTAGCTTTTCCTCTGGCGGTGAGGTGCGAGCCCCAGGAGGGCACGGCACATCTAAGGGGGAGAGGAAAGGAGATGGATTAAGTTGGGGCAAGCAGGGGATGTGTGGTTAACTCAAACAAAGGAACAGGGTGGTCACTATTATTTGGAAGGTGGAGGCTAAACTAAAAAGTGGGTAATAGAAACAGGGAGGAGACGTAAGTGGGTTAGAGGGCAGACAGGTGGCAAAGCAAGAGGCAAGGCTTGGGCTTTAAATTTCAAAAGCTACGCAGTACACTGAAAAGTCTGGTAAATTTAAAACTACAGTTTTACACTGAAATTAATTCTAAAAAGGATTCTGCTCATCACTTAGAATAATAGACAGTGCAGTACAAGTCTACTAATCTTAAGACTCTACACTTTTACACTCAGAATTAATAATAAAAAGGATTAGGCTGTAGTTTTAGGATACTAAGCAGTGCATAAAAAGGTCAACTTAAAACTCTTCAGCTTTTCGCAGAGAATTAATTCTAAAGAGGGGTGCATTCAGAGCAGGTAAATCACTTTAAACAATGGCAGTCTAACACTGAATGGTCAAAACCAGATTGATAGATCCGGAGAGAAAGGGGGGGGGCTTTCATGCCCTTCTAGCTTTAGAAAAAAGAACAATTTCTTTACCCCCAAAAAAAAAATTCTTGCTTTAAAGAAAAGGATAGTCTCCCAGGGTCATCAGCTCTGATAAACATCTCTAATAAAGCCAGCTAAAATGGAGACCAGCAGGAAGAAGTCAGTGAGGTGGAGATCCTCCAATCAGACTGCTGGCGCTGAAAATTCAGAATGTCCAAAGGTGCCAAATACCAACCTACCTGAGGGTGTATACGGCTTTTGGCTGTTTCTGTAGATTTCTGAGCCCTGCAACGAACCGGAATTCGGAGGATCCCGGGTGGCAGTTTCAACAGGGGAAGAAAGCCTCAGGGTCTGCTAATTTACAGTAGCAGAATTGTGGGTTGCCTCCCAGGATAGGCTTGTAGCTTTTCCTCTGGCGGCGAGGTACGAGCCCCAGGAGGGCATGGCACATCTGACGGGGAGATGAAAGGAGATGGATTAATTTGGGGCAGGCAGGGGATATGTGGATAACTCAAACAAAGAATCAGGGTGGCCACTATTATTTGGAAGAGGAGGCTAAACTACAAATTGGGTAATAGAAACTGGGAGGAGACGTAAGTGGGTTAGAGAGCAGACAGCTGGCAAAGTGAGAGGCAAGGCTTAGGCTTTAAATTTAGAAAGCTAGGCAGTACACTGAAAAGTCTGGTCAATTTAAAACTACAGCTTTACACAGAAATTAATTCTATAAAGGATTCAGCTGTTCGCTTTGAATAATAGACAGGGCAGTACAGGTCTAATAATCTTAAGACTCTACAGTTTTACACTCAGAATTAATAATAAAAAGGATTAGGCAGTAGTTTTAGGATATTAAGGAGTGCATAAAAAGGTCAACTTAAAACTCTTCAGCTTTTCGCAGAGAATTAATTCTAAAAAGGGATGTAATCACAGTGCATTCAGAGCAGGTAAAACACTTAGTTTAAACAATGGCAGTGTAATACTGAATGGCTGAAACTGGATTGATAGATGAGGAGAGAAACAGTGGGGGATGGGGGGGCTTTCATGCCATACCAGCTTTACAAAAAAGAACAAATTCTTTACAAAAAAAAAAAATTCTTGCTTTACAGAAAAGGATAGTCTCCCAGGGACAGCAGCACTGATAAATGTCTCTAATGAAGCCAGGTAAAATGGAGACCTGCAGGAAGAAGTCAATGAGGCTGAGATCCTCCAATCAGAGTGCTGGCACTGAAAATTCAGAATGCCCAAAGGTGCCAAATACCAACGTACATGAGGGGGTATACAACTTTTGGCTGTTTCTGTAGATTTCTCAAACCTGCAATGAACCAGAGTTCGGAGGATCCCGGCGGCAGTTTCAACAGGGGAAGAAAGCCTCTGGGTCTGCTAATTTGCAGTAGCAGAATCATGGGTTGCTTCCCTGGATAGGCTTGTAGCTTTTCCTCTGGTGGCGAGGTGCGAGCCCCAGGAGGGCAGGGCACATCTGAGGGGAGAGGAAAGGACATGGATTAAGTTGGGGCAGGCAGGGGAGGTATGGTTAACTCAAACAAAGAAACAGGGTGGTCACTATTATTTAGAAGGAGGAGGCTAAACTACGAAGCGGGTAATAGAAACAGGGAGGAGAAGTAAGTGGGTTAGAGGGCAGACAGGTGGTAAAGCGAGAGGCAAGGCTTGGGCTTTAAATTTCGAAAGCTAGGCAGTACACTGAAAAGTCTGGTCAATTTAAAACTACAGCTTTACACAGAAATTAATTCTGAAAAGGATTCAGCTTTTCGCTTAGAATAATAGACAGTGCATTACAAGTCTGATAATCTTAAGACTGTACAGTTTTACACTCAGAATTAAAAATAAAAAGTATTAGGCTGTAGTTTTAGGGTACTAAGGAGCGCATAAAAAGGTCAACTTAAAACTCTTCAGCTTTGCGCAGAGAATTAATTCTAAAGAGGTATGTAATCACAGTGCATTCAGAGCAGGTAAATCACTTTAAACAATGGCAGTCTAATACTGAATGGCCTAAACTGGATTGATAAATCTGGAGAGAAACGGGGGTCATGCCATTCTAGCTTTAGAAAAAGAACAATTTCTTTACAAAAAAAAAAAATGAAATTCTTGCTTCACAAACATGGATAGTCTCCCAGGGTCAGCAGCTCTGATAAACGTCTCTAATGAAGCCAGGTAAAATGGGGACCAGCTTGAAGAAGTCAGTGAGGTGGAGATCCTACAATCAAAGTGCTGGCACTGAAAATTCAGAATGTCCAAACGCACAAAATACCAGCGTACCCGATGGGGTATATGGCTTTTGGCTGTTTCCGTAGATTTATGGGCCCTGCAACAAACTGGACTTCAGAGGATCCCAGGTGGAAGTTTCAACAGGGGAAGATCCAGGTCTGCTAATTTGCAGTAGCAAAACCGTGAGTTGCTTCCCAGGACAGGCTTGCAGCTTTTCCTCTGGCAGCGAGGTGTGAGCCCCAGGTGGGCACGGCACATCTGAGGGGGTATACGGCTATTAGCTTTTACTGTAGATTTCTGGGCCCTGCCATGATCTGGAGTTCAGAGGATCCCATGCAGCAGTTTCAACAAGGGAAGAAAGCCTCAGGGTCTGCTAATTTGCAATAGCAGAATTGTGGGTTGCTTCCCATGACAGGCTTGTAGCTTTTCCTCTGGCTGTGAGGTGTGAGCCCCAGGAAGGTCCGGCAGATCTGAGGGGATATACGGCTTTTGGCTGTTTCTGTAGGTTTCTGGGCCCTGCAACACACCGGAGTTCGGAGGATCCCGGGCGGCAGTTTCAACAGGGGAAGAAAGCTTCAGGGTCTGCTAATTTGCTGTAGCAGAATCGTGGGCTGCTTCCCAGGAGAGGCTTGTAGCTTTTCCTCTTTTGGTGAGGTGCAAGCCCCAGGAGGAAATGGCACATCTGAGGGGGTATACGGGTTTTGGCTGTTTCTGTAGATTTCTGGGCCCTGCTATGAACCGGAGTTTGGAGGATCCCTCTCGGCAGTTGCAACAGGGGAAGAAAACCTCAGGATCTGATAATTTGCAGTAGCAGAATCATGGGTTGCTTCCCAGGACAGGCTTGTAGCTTTTCCTCTGGCAGTGAGGTGCGAGCCCCAGGAGGGCACGGCATATCTGAGGGGGTATACAGCTTTGGGCTGTTTCTGTAGGTTTGTGGCCCTGCAATGAACTGGAGTTTGGAGGATCCCAGGCGGCAGTTTCAACAGGAGAAGAAAGCCTCAGGGTCTGCTAATTTGTAGTAGCAGAATCGTGGGTTGCTTCCCAGGAAAGGCTTGTAGCTTTTCCTCTGGCAGCGAGGTGCCAACCCCAGGAGGGCACGTCTCATCTGAGGGGGTATACGGCTTTTAGATGTTTCTGTAGATTTCTGGGCCCTGCAACGAACCGGACTTTGGAGGATCCCTGGCGGCAGTTTCAACAGGGGAAGAAAGCCTCAGGGTTTGCTAATTTGCAGTAGCAGAATTGTGCCTTTCTTCCCAGGACAGGCTTGTAGCTTTTCCTCTGGTGGAGAGGTGTGAACCCCAGGAGGGCACGGCACATCTGAGGTGGTATATGCCTTTTGGCTCTTTCTGTAGATTTCTGGCCTGCAACGAACCGGAATTTGGAGGTTCCTGTGCGGCAGTTTCAACAGGGGAAGAAAGTCTCAGGGTCTGCTAATTGCAGTAACAGAATTGTGGATTGCTTCCTAGGATAGGCTTGCAGGTTTTCCTCTAGCAGGTGGCAAGAGCCCCAGGAGGGCACGGCACATCTAAGGGGTATACGGCTTTTAGCTGTTTCCGTAGATTTATGGGCCCTGCAACAAACTGGACTTCAGAGGATCCCGGGCGGCAGTTTCAACAGGGGAAGATCCAGGTCTGCTAATTTGCAGTAGCAAAACCGTGGGTTGCTTCCCAGGACAGGCTTGCAGCTTTTCCTCTGGCAGCGAGGTGCGAGCCCCAGGTGGGCATGGCACATCTGAGGGGGTATTTGGCTATTAGCTGTTTCTGTAGATTTCTGGGCCCTGCCATGATCCGGAGTTCAGAGGATCCCGTGCAGCAGTTTCAACAGGGGAAGAAAGCCTCAGGGTCTGCTAATTTGCAATAGCAGAATTGTGGGTTGCTTCCCATGACAGGCTTGTAGCTTTTCCTCTGGCTGCGAGGTGCGAGCCCCAGGAGGTCTCGGCAGATCTGAGGGGATATATGGCTTTTGGCTGTTTCTGTAGGTTTCTGGGCCCTGCTACAAACTGGAGTTCAGAGGATCCCGGGTGGCAGTTTCAACAGGGGAAGAAAGCTTCAGGGTCTGCTAATTTGCAGTAGCAGAATCATGGGGTGCTTCCCAGGAGAGGCTTGTAGCTTTTCCTCTTTCGGTGAGGTGCAAGCCCCAGGAGGGAATGGCACATCTGAGGGGGTATACGGCTTTTAGATGTTTCTGTAGATTTCTGGGCCCTGCAATGAACCGGACTTTGGAGGATCCCTGTCGGCAGTTTCAACAGGGGAAGAAAGCCTCAGGGTTTGCTAATTTGCAGTAGCAGAATTGTGCGTTTCTTCCCAGGACAGGCTTGTAGCTTTTCCTCTGGTGGAGAGGTGTGAACCCCAGGAGGGCACGGCACATCTGAGGTGGTATATGCCTTTTGGCTCTTTCTGTAGATTTCTGGTCCCTGCAACGAACCGGAATTTGGAGGTTCCTGTGCGGCAGTTTCAACAGGGGAAGAAAGTCTCAGGGTCTGCTAATTTGCAGTAACAGAATTGTGGATTGCTTCCTAGGATAGGCTTGCAGGTTTTCCTCTGGCAGCGAGGTGCGAGCCCCAGGAGGGCACGGCACATCTAAGGGGGTATACGGCTTTTAGCTGTTTCCGTAGATTTATGGGCCCTGCAACAAACTGGACTTCAGAGGATCCCGGGCGGCAGTTTCAACAGGGGAAGATCCAGGTCTGCTAATTTGCAGTAGCAAAACCGTGGGTTGCTTCCCAGGACAGGCTTGCAGCTTTTCCTCTGGCGACGAGGTGCGAGCCCCAGGTGGGCATGGCACATCTGAGGGGGTATTTGGCTATTAGCTGTTTCTGTAGATTTCTGGGCCCTGCCATGATCCGGAGTTCAGAGGATCCCGTGCAGCAGTTTCAACAGGGGAAGAAAGCCTCAGGGTCTGCTAATTTGCAATAGCAGAATTGTGGGTTGCTTCCCATGACAGGCTTGTAGCTTTTCCTCTGGCTGCGAGGTGCGAGCCCCAGGAGGTCTCGGCAGATCTGAGGGGATATATGGCTTTTGGCTGTTTCTGTAGGTTTCTGGGCCCTGCTACAAACTGGAGTTCAGAGGATCCCTGGTGGCAGTTTCAACAGGGGAAGAAAGCTTCAGGGTCTGCTAATTTGCAGTAGCAGAATCATGGGGTGCTTCCCAGGAGAGGCTTGTAGCTTTTCCTCTTTCGGTGAGGTGCAAGCCCCAGGAGGGAATGGCACATCTGAGGGGGTATACGGTTTTTGGCTGTTTCTGTAGATTTCTGGGCCCTGCTACGAACCAGAGTTTGGAGGATCCCTCTCGGCAGTTGCAAGAGGGGAAGAAAGCCTCAGGATCTGCTAATTTGCAGTAGCAGAATCGTGGGTTGCTTCCCAGGACAGGCTTGTAGCTTTTTCTCTGGTGGTGAGGTGCGAGCCCAAGGAGGGCACGGCATATCTGGGGGGGTAAACGGCTTTTGGCTGTTTCTTTAGATTTCTGGGCCCTGCAACGAACCGGAGTTCAGAGGATCCTGGGCGGCAGTTAGAAGAGGGGAAGAAAGCCTCAGGGTCTGCTAATTTGCAGAAGCAGAATCGTGGGTTGCTTCCCGGGACAGGCTCGTAGCTTTTCCTGTGGTGGCGAGGTTCGAGCCCAAGGAGGGCACATCACATCTGAGGGGGTATACGGCTTTTGCCTGTTTCTGTAGATTTCTGGGCCCCATAATGACCCAGAGTTTGGAGGATCCCGTGCGGCAGTTTCAGCAAGGGAAGAAAACCTCAGGTTCTACTAATTTGCTGTAGCAGAATCATGGGTTGCTTCCCAGGACAGGCTTTTAGCTTTTCCTCTGGCAGCGAGGTATGAACCCCAAGAGGGCACTGCACATCTGAGGTGGTATACAGATTTTGGCTATTTCTGTAGATTTTTGGGCCCTGCAATGAACCGGAGTTTGGAGGGTCCCGGGTGGCAGTTTCAACAGGGGAAGAAAGCCTCAGGGTTTGATAATTTGCAGTAGCAGAATCGTGGGTTGCTTCTCAGGATAGGCTTGCAGCTTTTCCTCTGCCAGTGAGGTGTGTGCCCCAGGAGGGCACGGCACATCTGAGGGGGTATACGTTTTTTATCTGTTTCTGTAGATTTCTGGGCCCTGAAATGAACCGGAGTTCAGAGGATCCCGGGTGGCAGTTTCAACAGGGGAATAAAGTCTCTGGGTCTGCTAATTTGTAGTAGCAGAATCATGGGTTGCTTCTCAGGACAGGCTTGTACATTTTCCTGTGGTGGCGAGGTACGAGCCCCAGGAGAGCACTGCACATCTGAGGGGGGTATATGGCTTTTGGCTGTTTCTGTAAATTTCTGGGCCCTGCAACGATCCGGATTTCAGAAGATCCCAGGCAGCAATTTCAAGAGGGGAAGAAAGCCTCAGGGTCTGCTAATTTGCAGTAGCAGAATCATGGGTTGCTTCCCAGGATAGGCTTGTTGCTTTTACTCTGGCGGCGAGGTGGGAGCCCCAGGAGGGCATGGCACATCTGAGGGGGTATAAGGCTTTTGGCTGTTTCTATAGATTTCTGGGCCCTGCAACGAACTGGAGTTCAGAGGATCCCGGAGGGGCAGTTTCAACAGGGGAAGAAAGCCTCAGGGTCTGCTAATTTGCAGTAGCAGAATCTTGGGTTGCTTCCCATGACAGGCTTGTAGCTTTTCCTCTGGCGGTGAGGTGCGAGCCCCAGGAGGTCAGTTCACATCTCAGTTTAACCATAAGTTACTTCACTAATGGCTTCAAAATTGCTTTATTCCTCTAAAAGGAAAATAATATTATGTCCTTCTACCTAGTTCAAAAGTTATATTTATGTTTAGCCCAATGCTCAATGGGCATCTCCTCTAAGGTATTCTGATCTTGACTTCTTATTTCTGTCACGTGAGAGTTTCTCCGCAATATATGAGTTAAACCTCCATCAAATGACTACATTTCCATTTAAGTTGCTGTATTCCAAAACACTTTCCTGTGTCTTCACTTAAACAGGTCTGGGTACAGTTTTTTGAGTTCAGATGTTGCTGTACTTACTGAGTCAAAAGGGATCCACTGCCCATCTTTATTAATTTGCAAAGTTGTCAGACAACACATACAAAAACAGATTCCTGCAACGATGATCTTGGAATTAATAATGTGCATTTCTGTCTTACCGAGAGCGGTAAATTCTGCACGATTTGGATTTGTTTTTCCTCCCAGAGGACTTCTCTGGTTTCTCTTACTTTGTCCAAAATTACTTGCTTGTCCAAATAATTCAGTAGCCTAAATATCAGGGGTCAAGGAAGGGATCCAAGTGGAGGTGTGAGTCGTTACGCCCTGTGTGGTCTTTCTATAATGTAGACTGGGCCATTAGGAGAAGGCCCGGTCACCGTGGCACACAGCTTTTGTATGAATGCAATGGTGTTAGTGCCTTCTTCTCCCTCAGGTAATCCGAGGATCACCAAGTTATTGCGTCTCGACCTTTCCTCTAAATCCTCTAGTTTGTCTTCTGTTTTGCGAAGTTGGTGTCTTAGCAATGCAATTTCAGGATCAAGCTGGGCCCTCCAATCATCTAGCGAGGAAATACGGACCCATTGTCTCCTGTTCGGATTGAGAGCTGCACCATCATGCTTTTGATTGTACTTAACTCGCCCACGACCGTTTGGAGGGATTCTTATATTGGCACTAATCCCTCAAAAAAAGTTGCCTCTGTCAGCAAGTTAGAAGAATGTGCCTCTCCCAGGACACCCACTTTAGAATGTTTCACCAGCATTTCTTTTTGTGGCGAAGGCGGGGGCGTGTGTTTAGCTCATTGCAACCTCATTTCTCTTTTTCCGGTATTCCCAGTGTAATCGTTGGGTCTCAAACTGATTACTGTCATAAATCCAAGTTCCGTTCTTTTAGGCAGCAAAATATCTATCAATCGGTAGCAATTGCACAGCAAAACGAGGGAATTTGAAGTGAGGGGTATGCGGAGCGATAGAAGGCACTTCTAGCTGGCAGCCATCACACCCGGAAGTCATTATTGGAGATTTTCACTTAGTCCCAGTTAAAGAAAGAAGATACCATAAGGCTCTTGTATCAGAGTTGGTTAAAATATTAGTACTCCATCACTGGAAAGATTCTCAGTCCATCTCTTATGTGCCGTAGTTAAATGAACTATTGTATAATCTGCATATGGAAAGGATGATTACAAGCCTTTGGAATAACTTGCCAGCATATGAATGAAAATGGGCCAGGCTTCATGCTCTCTGTACCCTTTCCCCTACTCCACCCTCTTGTTATTGCTGTTATCATGATCTAGTCCCTCTCTACAGACGGTGAGACCCCATCTGGAGTACTTTGTGCAGTTCTGGAGACCCCATCTCCGCAAAGACATAGATAGAGTGGAGGCTGTCCAGAGGAGGGCAACCAAAATGGTGCAGGGTCTGCACCAGAAGACATACAAAGAAAGACTAAAGGAGCTTAATATATATACCCTTGAGGAAAGAAGGGAGAGAGGAGACATTATAGAAACTTTCAAGTACCTCAAGGGAATCAACAAAGTCCAAGAGGGTAGCATCCTTCAGAAAAAGAGATGTGCAAGAACAAGGGGGCACAATTTGAAGATAGAGGGGGGACAGCTCAGAGATAATGTGAGGAAGTATTTTTTCACAGAGAGGGTTGTGGATGTATGGAACAGCCTCCCTGAGGAGGTCGTGGAGTCAAGAACAGTGGGGAATTCAAGAATGCATGGGACAGGCATAAGGCAGTCCTATTGGGGGGTAGGAGGAAGTAAGCTGTTGGTTAACTAGGATCTGCAGCTTATCTGTTAGGTAGGAAAATGGGCAGACTAGGTGGGCCAAGCGGTCCTTATCTGCCGTCAAATTCTATGTTTCTATGTTTTTCTCTTTGATACCATTTCTAGGTTTGGGACTATATAATGGTTTTTGTACATTTATTGGGGCACCTTGTGTTTTATATTTGTGTTATTAAGGGGTATTTCCTTGCCCTGTATCTGTAATTTTGCCCTTTTCTCAGGGTTATTAAAATGGAAGTAAGTTTTGGTCTTGTTGGCTGGACTGAACTCTGGGGGGGGCTGTCTGTGCTTTTTATTGTCTTAACTGTTTATTTTATTCAGATACTTGTGTTTTTTTCTCTTGATTCGTGTACTTGTTGTTTGTTATGGCTGTTGAATTTGTATTATTCTGGAATTTTAATAAAGGTTATTCAATTTAAAAAAGAAAAGCATTTTTTTCAAGGAAAACAGCACTTTTTGGCAGGTTGAATGGTAAGAGAATGAATCAAAACTCCTACAGGTTACTACAGGTTACTACTCCCATTTGCTATGGCAGACCTCACACAATCACTTTAAAAGCCTAGAAATTAACTGAACGCAGGTTCCTAAAAAAATTATTTCTCTAGCACTGCCTGTGTTCCACTTTAGTTTCAAGTAAGTAAATAAAGAGACATGACAACAGAACGATGCAAACATTCACCTGTGTTTTTTATTGTGCCATTTGGTAGTATGCTACTGAATTTGACATTTAAAAAGCATAAACTAAAGATACTTTACATATGTACAGTACTAAATTCATGTGATGTATATGTCATGCGATGGTGCGGTGCCATGCTGAATAAAATATGGTTTCCCTGATTTTGGTCATTTGTCCCTGATTTATGGGGGTAGTGTCCCTGATTTTGGTCCTAGCAGGTTGAGAGGTATGGATTTCACATTCAGCAGTATCAATAAATTTTTCTAATGATTTTATTTCCTGGTGTACTTCAAGCTTTTTATTCAGCATATCAGTCTCAGCCTTGAGTTTGTGTATCAATACACATTTTGCACAAGTAAACTTTTCAGTTTCTGTCCCCTTTGAATACATGTCACAGGTTTCACAATATGATAGTTGCACCTCCATATTGTCTAACTTCTAGCTCTAATGTTACCACTTAACCAACTTGGATATGTAGCGAGTTATTAGATTTAGGTCCTTATCCCCTTCATTTCCAGCAGACACAGCAGATACTCTTTTCTTTGCGCACCTCTCCGCCCACTCGTCCGTTCATGCTTGTATCTATGATACCGCATTGACAACTTCACGGTGACGCAATGTGTCCCCAACACCACTATAGCGACTGCAATTGCTGGTGGCATTCTGCGGTGTCAGATAAAGGTGTTTTTCTGTAGGGGGCTGTGTCCCCCACACCCTTGCACTTAATATAATCAACTCCAAGTTGGAACTAATTCATGGAGGGGGCTGCATGATCTCGGGAAAGAGTGCCGGAGTACCGAGTGGGCTTTACAGTGACGTGTTGAGGTTGTCAGTATTGATGACATCATTGTAAAGTTGTCGATGTACATTGTAGAGAAGGCTTACCCTCGTGCTCAACCCACTCACCACGGGCAGCTTTTTATCAGTGTCCAAAAGTGTTGTAGCGTGTCCTGTGACATCACCTAAATGATGCCAACTCTTACCAGACTCCTTACCCTGATGATCATTACCATTACCACTACCAACAAATCTACCTAGGGGTTATTTACAACTTTCAGATATTCTTTCTCCTCTGGAGCATTCAAGGAAGTTTCACTTACACATTGTTCCCTCTCTTGCAAACCATGGTGGTAGTGGATTTGCAAGAATCCCAGCAATTTCCTTTAAGAGGAGGCCCACCACTACTTCCTAGTGTCAGGTGGGTCTAGATGATCATTTCTTCTCAGGGAAGAACACCATTTGGGCCTCCGTCCTCAGGCTGGTCACTGGAGGTGACCCTCCCCCACCCCAGAAGGAGGCAAAGAGAGACTGGGCTCCCACGCCTCTGGTGTTCCTGTATTCAAACTCTATTCCCTGGGTGTCCCAGAACTCTTGGGATATGGATCCTCAAGAGTCTTGTTGGAACTGACTGACCTCCAGCCCTTAGCTCTCAGCTAGCCTTCTCCTCTTATAGTGTAAAAGGGGAAGGGCGGTGCCATGAGTATTCTTGTCTGGCTTTCCTACTTCTGGTAGAGTCAGAAAGCACAGAGCACAAGCTTTAGAGGTCCACTGAAGCACAACTGTCAGAGTTAGGCTTACTCCTTCAAATGCTCACTGGTAACCTGCCTTGAGGCTGGCAACTGAGGGACACTGATTACAATTATGAAGCTACCAAAGATACTAGATGAGCAAATATTCTTTTTAATTGAATTTGTTAATTGCCATTTTGTCTCCCCCTCACCACCATTTTGGTTCTCTGAATCATAAACATACCAATGAATATGTGATTAGACATGTGCATGTGTAAAGTAGATACTAAAATATACACCTCCTCAGTTAGGGTTGCTTGGTTTTAGTGTGGAAATCTTTTCCCTGCCCCCACAAGGTTTTCATTTGATGTGTACTTAAAAGCTGTACTTAAAGCAGAAGTAGGGACCTACAGCTCCGATGTTATTAACATACTAACATACTAAAATGCCAGCAGAATAGGCCTAATGGTCTTTCGTGTCTGCTCGTTTGGTCAGCCCCCACCCTGGGTGCTGACCTTGCTATCCCCTACTTCTCTGGCTTCCCTTCCCAGTTCCGGATATTCTTGCTGCATTGGATTTTGCTTCCTGAACCCTTCCCTGTACCTGTCCCACCCTCTTGAACCCCTCCACTGTCTCTGCCTCCACCAGCCCCCTAGGTAGTGCATTCCATGGCACCACCACCCTCTCAGTGAAGTAGCACCTCCTCCTTTCTCCCCTGAATCTCCCTCCAGCTTCCACCCATGCCCTCTAGTGGCCCCTTCCTCCTTCCTTTGAAGCACCCTGACTGTTCCTCCCCTATTTACCTCTTCATGTACCTGAAGACCTCTATCATGTCCCCCCGGTCCCTTCTCTCTTCCAATGTGTACATATTTAGCTCTTTGACCTCTCCTCATAGGTCCTGTCCCCCAAGCCCCAAATCATTTTGGTTGCCCTCCTCTGGACCCTTTCCAGGAGGTTAATGTCCCTCTTTAAGTGTGGCCTCCAAAACTGCATGCAGTACTCCAGGTGCAGCCTCACCAAGCAGTTATACAGAGGGAGTATCACTTCCCTCCTTCTGGAGGTGATCCCTAGTGATGCATCCCAGCATCCTGTTGGCCTTGGCTGCTGCCCTCTACAAGTCTCAGAGTTGTTCATCTTGACATCCACCACCACCCCAGGTCCCTCTCAGCCATTGAGACTTGTAGTATTCCCCCCAAGGTGTACACTTGGCCTGGGTTTCTGGCCCTAGGTGTGAGTACCTGCATTTCCTGCATTGAACCTCAGCTTCCACTTTCTAGACCATCTTCCAGAGCCTCCAGGTCCCTGCAGGGCCACCTCCCTCCTCCCCATCCACCACTGCCCCAGTTTCAGTCATCTGCAAAGAGACTCATCTCACTCCCTGATTCCTGTCCTATGTCAGATACATAGGCGTTGAACAGAAGGGGCCCAAGGACTGATCCTGTGGGACCCCACTAATGACCCTCCTTGGGGATGAGACTATCCCACCAACTACGACCTCCTGGGTCCGGGTCCTGGAGCCAATTGCCTATCCATCTGATCATCTGGTTTCCACCCCCATTTCTCCTAGCTTATCCAACAGGCCCATGTGAGGAACAGAGTCAAATGCATTGCTGAAGTCTAGAAAGAGGACATCCACTGGTCTACCCAGGTCCAAGGCACTTGTCACCCAGTCATAGAACTCCACCAGGTTTGTCTGACACGATTTCCCTGGGATGAATTCATGCTGTCTATCGTCCAGGCACCCTGACTTATCCAGGTCCCCCCCAGACTCTCCTTGACAATGCCCTCCATCACCTTGCCCACCACCGATGTCAGGCTGACAGGCCTGTAGTTCCATGCCAGCTCCCTTGATCCCCCCTTGTGGATAGGCACTACATGCGCCACCTTCCAGTCTTGGGGCACCCACCCTGTCCTCAGAGAGATAGTGAAAAGCTCTGCCAGGGGTTTCGCCAGGACATCTGCAAGTTCCTTCAGCACTCTAGGATGTAATTTATCCTGCCCCGGTGCTTTCTCCGTCTTAAGGGAGCTGAGGGCTTCCCTCACTCTCTCTGCAGTGATTTCCACTTCTGGTACCTCTTCTCCTGCTTAGCCCTCCCCCACCTGCCAGTGATGCCCCTCCCCAGACCTGCCGATCGGTAAGGGTCCCCCTCCTCATTATCTCTGTCTCCTCCCATGCTGATGCAGCATCCCCATTTTCCCTGGTGAAAACTGAGGTGAAGTACTCATTTAGTACCTCAGCCTGCTCCCTGGGTCTTGTGCCCATCTCTCCCTGATTTAATCCTGCTAATCTGCCCTTCACCCTCGTCTTTCCCCAATGTATCTAAAGAACCCTTTTCCTCTCCTAATTTCCCAGGCCAGGTTCTGCTCCTTCCTTGCCTTAGCCACCCTCACCACTTTAGTGGCCCTTCTAGCCATCAGCTCGTACTCCTTCAATCCTTCACCCTTGGAGCACTTGAATTTTATAGGCTGCTTTCTTCCCTCGCACCACCTCCTGGACCTCCTGGTCCACCAGCAGGGTTTTGGGCCCCACCGCATTTCTCTTTTACTTTTGCACAGGTGCTGGTAGCATCCTGCACCCCTCTCCTGATGATTTCCCACCTACTATCAGCGCCCATGTCTGACCCAATCCCATCCAAATGGTCCTTAAGGATCCTTCCCATTTCCTTAAAACGTCCCTGAAGTCAGTTACTCCGCCTTGTGCAGCCTTCTACCCCTCCTAGTTCCAGGCAGAACCAGACCGTGGCATGGTCACTGCCCGCCAATGGGTCCCTTACCTCCAGGCCCCCAATCTGGTCACTGTCTGCCAGGATCACATCCAGTACCCGTGCCTCCCTGGTCGGTTCCCTCACCTGCTGAGTTAGGAACACGTCTTGAAAGACATCCAACAACCTCTGTTCCCTGGTCACAGAGGATGTCATAGTCTCCCAGTCTGTTCCTGGCATGTTTAAGTCCCCAACACCACCACCTTTCTCTGCCCAGTCTGCAGTGTCTCCTAACATCTGCCACCAGACTGTCCTCCAGCCCTCCACCAGGGCAGGGATCTATACACCACTCCTATTTTACTCTCTTGCCCCTTGTTATCAAGGTGACCCAAATCACCCCACGGTTCCCTCCGCCTCCTCTACTCCCCCTATGCCAATGCAGTTTTGACTATCATAGCTACCCCATCTCCCTTCCCTCCCCCTGTCCTTCCTGAACATAGTGTAACCCTCCAGGTTCAGGTCCCAGTCATGTCTTGCAGTGGCCCCAGGTCTCAGTGACCACTGCCACATCCACTGCTCCTCAGTTAACATCACCTGGAGCTCAGGCATTTTGTGCCCAAGCTCCCTGGCATTTAGCAGGACTACCTTCCCCTTTCCTATAGTTCCATTTCTCCTGCTCGTGTTCCCATGTGATTCTGTTTCCTCCTGGTCTGCACTTTGCCAGTTGGCCTTTTCCTGCAATCCTCCTGGTCCCCAGGGGGGTGGAGACAGAGTCCGTCCTTTATCGGCACCCTCTTGACAGCCTTTTCTCCCATCCCACCCCCCTTCACAAGTTTAAACCCCACTTTTCACCAATGAACTCCTCTATTTTCAACTTAAGGATTCCCCTCCCCTCCAAATTGAGATGTAGTCTATCTCTAGCATACAGCTCCTTATCCTCCCAGGTCTCCCCCCAATCCCCCATCAACCCATACCCTCTGGCCTCACACCACTCCCTGAGCCACTGGTTTATCTCCCTAATTTTCCTTTTGTGTTCCCCACTAGCCCTTGGCACTGGCAGGATTTCTGAGAAGGAAACTGTGCATCCTATGTCATGACAGACCCTGGCGAGCTCCCTGAATCTTGCCTGTATCTCTAGCTCGCTATTTCCCTCAATGTCATTTGTACCCAGGTGGACCACTATGCCTATGTTAGGGAGTTGTTCATTTCCCTTATAAGTTCATGTGTCCCTCCGTCCCCCCTTTGTGAGGGTCCCCAGTTACCTGCCATTAACTTTATCAATGGTTAGCTGTCCAGGATCTGGGGGGTGGAGGTTTTTAATACCTTCCAGAATTTTTTGCTGTGGGCACAGGTGGAAGGGATCTGGCCAAGAGAAAGGGTAGGTGTGTTTAGTACACGTTTCTAGCAGCTTTCAAGATGTTGACCTCACATTAGCTTAGCCCCAGGGCACCAGGGGTGGAAGAATGGAACATGTGGGTGTCTGGAATATATAACATGGAGCACTTTACAGCCCACCTATTCCTCACAAGTGACACGTTCAGTGAAACCTGGAAACCATGGGTTATGTCCAGCCCACGAGGTGGAGTTTAGTACATTCCTGTGATATGTGACATACTCAGGATGACGACTGGACACACATATAGTTATATACTTTGTAAATAGTTGCTGTTTACAGTTCTGTTTATTATGCTAATTATACCATTGGTATATTTCTTTTGACATGTAGCGAAAAATCATTGGGACATGTTTCGGCTTCTGGCAGGCTTTTCTACTTCATGGGTAGAATGGGAATTAATTATTTTTTAAGATCTATCACAAAGCTTGTTTCTTCATTGCTTTCCCATAGAAAGTTATAGTCACTTTATATAGGCTTATCTGATGGCTTGATAGATGTTACTTTATAATGTTTATCAATTGGTCTGACAAGGTGTTGTTTGTCCAGTTGATTGTAGCACTGTCTTTGCATGTTGTATGTGTTCAGAACTGAGCAATAAAGCCGAGTTTCAAAAAAAAAAAAGAAAAGAGTTATCTGGACAGCATGACCAAGCACATTTGCTGGAGCTGGAAGGATACTGCTTTCTTCAACTGCCAGCTGTGTGAGAAATTTTATATTGCACTTGATATCTGCAACAAACGTGCACTTCTGCTTAATTCTGTGGGAGGTGAAACTAACTACCCTTGGTAATTGCTTTTTATTAACATATTTACTTAGTGTTTAACCAAGAAGGGGCTTGTAAACTCTGTTTATCTTGTTAGTAACTTCAGAAGGATTTAAATTCTGCATTTGGGTAGGTCCTTGGAGGTAGCTAGATTGTCTACTAGGATTTGCTGACAGTTAAACTATTTTTAAATGAATTTCAGGTGGCTGAGGAGTTGAAAAAAGAAACTTGCAAACTCTGCTTATCTTGGAAGTAACCTCATAAGTGTTTGAATACTGCATTCTGGTTGTCCCTTGGGGGTAGCTGGATTGACTACTAGGCTTTTGGGACTGAAACTATTTTTAAATAATTTACTGGTGCGTAGGAGTTTGTGATAGTTAAACTCTTTTTAACAGAGTTACTGGGGTTAAGGTGGTCACTGAAAAACCTGCAGTGTGAAACAGGAAAAAGCAGTCTTTCAAGCAACAGAGGTGGTGGATTAAGGTTTATGTTTGTTTGTTACAGTTCTTAAGATTTTCAGTGCAGGAAGGGTTTAAAGCACAGCTGACTTATTTTGGGGTGGACAGCTCTCAGAGCACAAACCACCAGGCCTGTTTTGGGGCTGGAAAGATTTACCTGTGTCTGACTTGGATGTGTGGATTTTTCTCTGATTGATTAGCAGGGTATTTCTCTATCAAATTGTTGTGTAGGGCATCTTGCTGACAGGTAGGCACTCATTACAGCAGTGGGTCAGAGCTTCTAGCTGATTGTTTTGTGAGGGCACAGTTTAGGCCCAACCCTCCCACCCCTCACCCCACCCAATTCTGGAAATAGTTCCTTTATACCTGGGGTTCTGACATCATTTCCTCAAGAGTGCAAGGTGCATGTCACTGTCATATCCTCTCTAGCACACTGCACTGACAGTATAAGCATAAACATTGTATAATATAAATCTATATTTCTACATTACAAACCAATCACACACACACAAAAAAAAAATGTGGGAAGTAGTGCAATGTAATGGCTGTGGGGCAGCAGTCTTCCGGGAGTCTTTCTGGAGGCTGAGATGCTGCCCTATTTGCAGATAACTGTCTGCCCTGAGGGAGGAAGTTGCCCGTCTTCAGGCCACACTGGACAGTAGTACGGGACCTTCCCAGGCCACAATGGACAGTAGGAAGGGAACCTCCCCCATCCAGGGAGCACCAGAACCACCACCACTACCTCAGAGGTTGCAAAGAAAGCACAGCAGTTGGACCACAGTGGGCTCAGGGAGGGTGAGGATGGTGGAACAAAGGCACACCCAGTCAGATGTTACACACCACAATCCATATACCATTCTGGGGGAGCATATCTCCCCTATGGATACACCCGCAGAGGAGACTAAGGAGGCTGAGGACAACTGTCACAAGGGAGGCCCACAGGAAGGAGGCAGAGGACACCACAAGGAAAGAAAGCAGCTCCTGGTGGGGGACTCAATTATTAGGGGGATAGAACTGGGAGGAGCTGGGAAAACTGAAGTAAGGTGCCTGCCTGGTGCCATGGCTTGAGGGACAGGAAGCGATCCTCAGGATCACGACAACAGCTGCAAGGGATTCTGAGCTGACGAATTGTCCACCTAGGGACAAATGACTTGGCTCATCATGAGGTTAGAGCAGTACAGGAGGACATGCAGAGTTGGGAGGGCCTAAGACAAGTAGCCACACAGTATCCTTCTCAGAGGTGCTGCCTGTCAAAGGCATGGGGAGGCGAGGGTAATTGGCACCATGCAGTTTAATGAATGGTTGAAAAATGGTGCGGAGCACAGGGTTTGGCTTCATTTGGGACTGGGTTCCACCTGGAGGACACCAGCCTATACTGGCAGGATGGTCTGCATCTGTCCAGGAAGAGAACAAGTCTTTTGAGCAATCAGTTTAAATGCTTCATTGGCAAGCTTTAAACTAGTCAATGGGGAGGCACTGACAAGCAGCAGAAAATCCCAGCCTCTCCTACAAAACAGGGTACTAAATGAGAAAGACCAAGGTAGAACGGTCAGTGGGGGATGCTGCAACAGAAGGTAAGGCCATCAAAAAATGGAGAGCAATGAGTACCAATGCCCGTAGTCTAGGTAACAAGCTTCTGAATTAGTGGCCTTGATGGAGGAGGAACATCTGGATATCGTGGCAGTCACAGAAAATATGGTACACACAAAACCATGACTGGGACGTAAACATACCAGGATACACTATCTACAGGAGGGACAGGGAGGTAAAGAGGAGGAGGAGTTCTTTACATAAGGGAAGGAATAAAAGCAACAGAACAAAAGGGTAAACAGGAGGAGAAGAAGCACTGTGGGTAAATTTGGAGACAGGCAATGGCACCACAATCCGCACAGGGGTTGTATACAGACCCCCTTCTCAGGGGGAGGAAATGGACAAGGAAATGATAGAAAGTATACTTAGAATGGCAGAAAAAGGGGAGATATTGCTGATGGGTGATCTGAATATGCCAGATGTTAACTGGAGTGCAGTTGCAGCTGCCACTTCGAGGAGTGCAGTTATTCTAGATGCCCTACAGGGGGCATGCCTTAGACAACTGGTACTGGAGCCCACTCGAGAGGGAGCAATATTAACTTGATACTCTCAAATGGAGATGGAGAGAGGATCACAGATGTAGAAGTGGGTAGCCATCTGGGAACTAGCGACCATCGAACAGTATGGTTCACAATAAACACAGCAATAGAGTCAAGCCATACAAAGACAAAAGTACTGGACTTTAGGAGAGCTGACTTTGCCAAAATGGGTGAGTGCCTAAGGAATGCACTAGCAAATGGGCGGGAAGGAGGGGTGGAAGAACAATGGGGAATAATAAAAACTGCCATCACAGAGGTAACGAGCCTTTGTGTGAAGCAAATAAACAAAACAAGACGGTGTAAGAAACCACTATGGTTCTCAAAGGAAGTGGCAGTGAAGGTTCAAGAGAAAAAGAAAGCATTCAGGAAGTACAAGGAATTGCAGCAGGAACAGGACAGAGACCTGAATCAGTTAAAGCAAAAGGAGGCTGGGAAGGCAGTCAGAACAGCAAAGGCCCAAACCGAGGAAAAGATAGCCAACTCAGTTAAGAAGGGGGATAAAACCTTTTATAGGTACATAAGGAGCAAAGGAAGACCAAAGGAGGGATAGTGAGGCTTAATAAAGGGGAGGGAGGGTGGGCAGAGGGAGACTGTGAAAAGGCAGAGATACTAAACAAATATTTTGCTCAGTATTTACAAAGGAAGAGGGAGGTACATAAAACAAACAGTAGTAACACTCTGGATACAGAAGTTGATACCAGCCCATTTACAGAAGAAAGGGTTCTGAAAGAACTCTTAAAACTGAAGGTGGACAAAGCAATGGGGCCTGATGGGATTCATCCCAGAATTCTAAAAGGACTAAGGGTAGAACTATTGACACCACTGACTACCCTCTTTAACAAATCATGGGAGGGTGGGGTGGTACCCGAGGACTGGAGGAGGGCAGATGTGATTCCCCTTCACAAAAGTGGGAGCAAGGCAGAAGCAGGAAACTATAGACCTGTTAGTTTAACCTCAGTGATAGGGAAAATGATGGAATCACTTCTAAAGGAAAGAATTGTCAAGTATCTAGAGGCCAGAGGGGCACAGGACCCTAGGCAGCATGGATTCACAGCGGAAGGTCATGCGACTAATCTGATAGATTTCTTTGACTGGGTGACCAAAGTAGTAGATCAGGGAGGGCTGTGGACATGGCCTACCTAGACTTTAGCAAGGCATTTGACACAGTCTCAGACAAAAGATTAATATACAAGTTAGCCAGCCTGGGAGTGGGTCCCAAGATGACAGCCTGGTAAAGAATTGGCTGGAGAATAGGACACAGAGAGTAATAGTAAATGGAGTCCACTCAGAAGAAAGGAGGGTTACTAGCGGGTACCACAGGGTTCAGTATTAGGACCAGTCCTCTTCAATGTCTTTATAAGTGACATTGCAAAAGGACTGGAAGGAAAAGTATGTCTCTTTGCAGATGACACTAAGATCTGCAACAGAGTTGATGCACATGGTGGGGTGGAAAGGTTGAGAAGGGACTTGGCAAGGTTAGAGGAATGGTCAAATGTATGGCAGCTTAGATTCAATGCTAAGAAGTGCAAGGTAATGCACCTGGGAAACAAAAACCCAGGGAAGAGTACACAATGGGGGTGAGATACTAACAACAACAAAATGGAAAGGGACCTGGGGTAGTCATATCAGATGACCTAAAGGTGAGCAAGCAATGTGAGAAGGCAGCAAGGAGGGTTGGGGATACTGGGATGCATAGGAGAGGCATCACCAGTAGAAAACAGGAAGTTATTATCCTCTGTACAGACAGCTGGTGAGACCCCATCTGGAGTACTGTGTGCAGTTCTGGGACCCAATCTCTGCAAAGACATAGACAGGATGGAAGCTGTCCAGAGGAGGCAACTAAAATGGTGCAGGGTCTGCACCGGGAGGCATATGAAGAGAGACTTAAGGAGCTTAATATGTATAGCCTCGAGGAAAGGAGGAGAGGGGGACATGCTGAAACTTTAAGCACCTCAAGGGAATCAACAAAGTCCAAGAGGGTAGCATCTTTCAAAAAGAGTGTGCAAGAACAAGAGGGCATAATTTGAAGATTGGGGGCAGCTCAGAGGTAATTTAAGGAAGTATTTTTTTCACAGAGGGGTTGTGGATGCATGGAATGGCCTTCCGGAGGAGGTTGTGGAGTCAAAATCAGTGGTGGAATTCAAGCATGCATGGGATAGTCATAAGGCAATTCTGGGGGTGGGGGTAGGAAGAAGTAGGCTGCTGGTTAACTAGGATCTGTAGCTTATCCAGTAGGTAGGGAAATGGGCAGACTGGGTGGGCCAAATTGCCGTCAAATTCTATGTTTCTATGTTTCTATGTTTCTATGTTGAACTGCCACATTCTCTCATATGTAATTTATAGTGTGTGAGTGTGTGTGTCTCTGTGTGTATATGTATGGGTGTGTGAGACAAAAAAAGCAACCTGATAGTCCCAGTAGCTTGGCCAGAAAATACAATAATTTTACACAATAGTTTTGAGGCAGAATGTGTGAGAAGTCTTTGCTGGCATCCTGTTGACTATAGGCTGGTAATGGGCAATGCAAGTAATTCATTTGTTGCATCATGAGAAGAAGTTATGTGTTACAGGTTTGCGGCCTGTGGGTTATTACCACACCCTGCATTCAAAACCCCAGCTTAAATCACAAGCAACCTAAATATTTTTAACCAAAACTGTGTGTGTGTGTGAAGAGGGTCTTGTGCTGTAAAAGATAACACACTGTATCTCCTCATTTGATTGAAAATTACCGCACTTTTCCTGAAGCTATTAGCCACACTTCTTTGACACATCTCTTCTGATTAGATAGATAGGGTGTGTTACCAACCCTCCCCTTTACCCAACTTCCAACTTGCATCCGTCGTATGTCATGGTCACTCTTTCTGAAACAAAAAAAGCCAATCAAGAAATTGTGCAGTGCACAAGGTAACCACTTCAGAAGACATCTACAGTTGTTTATTTGCATACAGTTGGTTGAAGTCTCATCTCTGTAAGCAATTTTACATGAAACCCATTACAGATGAATCCATGGTTCTTCATAGCAACAGTGGACTGTTTAGAAATGGAAGCCCCTATTCTAATACTTATTAGACAGTTATATGTAGAGTTATTACTTTTCTTATGGTTATAGGTGAGTCATCCTAGAGGGTCTGGGTAACAGTCTCAGAACTGTGAAACACAGCTGAGCCACTTTGGCATCCAAAGGACTTGAAAGAATACACTCTATAACCATAAGATATACAGTAACTGAACATATAAGCATACTATAAATAATGCTAAATGATTAAAAAAATAGTTTTATTTTAAAATAAAAATTTTGTTTTACAGAACAAATTGTGGCACCCGTAATAAGGAAAACTGACAATTCCTGAGTCTAAAACTTTAGCATGTTTATGTTGTCACCTTGAAACTCAAGTCCCTTATTCAAATCCCAAAGAGAATATGTGAAACCACTTTTCTAGTATTTCTAAATGTGGCTCCACAAAACGAATTAACATACATAAGAAAACAACATACTGAAAGTAAGTTATAGTAATCCATGCTGACTTACTTCACTTCAGAGGGTAGTGATTGGTGGTGGTGGTGGGGGTGGAGTGGAGATCAAAGATCTATTTCAGATTTGAAATGCAACTTTTAAGGAACTTCAGTTATCAAGAATACATGTGAACGTACTGATGTACAGTTCTATAGATATGAAATAATATACAGCAGGGTGTGCATTTTAATATATTGATACTTGCCGCAGTGTGTTATGAAGCACAAAACATAAATGGGAGTATTACATCCTGGGTAGTGTCTCAAATATGTTATAAAATGGACTGGGAGATCATTACATTATGTCTGGCTTGTACCAGTGCAATGGGACAGCACAACCAATGGGAAAAAAGTCCTGCCAACTAGGATATATACATCCCAAAAATTCATGTGCCAGACTGCAGAATGTTAAAATGTGGTGGCTGCCATTTTTTCACTAATCCCCAATGAAACAATAAGTAGCATTTCCTAGCAACAATTAGTCACTGGGGTATTCTTGTTTCTTTAATGTTGTCTAATGTTTCCTTCACTGAATGGTATTTTTATTAAATACAGATGGCAGACTCAGTCCTGCTCATTTGCCCATTTCTTCCATTGCGTGTTCACTCCATAACTCTAACGACTGGTCATTTTCCAATCCTGTGCCCAGCTGTGCTATAAACTAAAACTGTCACCATGCTGTTGGTTCCTTGCCCTTTTACACACTAATTGACTTTCACTTCCCCAAGTTCTCTGCCTGGTCACTTGCTTCATTTGGCATACAGTACGGTGCTACCAAATTGTCATTTTCTTCCCTGTCTGCTCACACCCTAATTGATCCATATTTCTCCCTGGCTTTCAGTCAGGGCACTTGCTCAGTCTGCCATTTAGCACATTTTTCTGCTGAATCAGGTTTTTTTTTAATTATTCTTGATTTATTTATTAGGTTTTTTCATGTTTTCCTTTGGTCTCACATATGTCCTGCCTGTCCTCTCAACTGTCATTCCCAAGGGGGTCAGAACACACCATTACCGAGATTGGCAGTGCGGCCTATGTTCTGTGAGATTGTGGAGCTCGTGACTGGTGTTTGTGTCTTTGATAAGCAAGAAGGGTCAGAAAATGCTGACATAAATGAGAGGTTCCTTTTGGAACAGCTCTAGTCACCTGACACACTAGGAGGAAGCCATTCTTTGAGAAGTGCAGGACCCCCAACTAGTGGTGGGCAAAGTGGGCTCAATCTGCTCTGTGAAGCATTTCATGGAGCAAAGGCGGATTCATGGAGTGCTCCACAATGCAAAGCTGAGTACTTCGCATTATAATGGGGAATGTGAAGTCCATTGCGGATGCTGACTTCGCATTACTTCGCCTTCCCTGGCCACTAGTCTTCCAATTTTAAGGTGAAGTGCATTGGTGGCAGTTCACTTCACCTCACTTCACCTTGTTTTTGAGCTCCAAAGGCGAATTTTGCAGTGATTCATGGGATTTCAGGTCACATGGGCTCTATATTGATTTGCACAGCCTCACTTCAGGGTAGTATGAGTAGGAAGTAGTAGGAGACAGGGTGCTCTGATAGCTGTCTGTAATAGGAATCTTGTAAAAGGTGTTCAAAAGCATTTTTGTTTTTTTGGGGGGGATCCAACTTTAGTTCATGGATTGTAGGAAACCCTCCTGTGCATATTTTTGTTATATAACTGACTGTGTTAATGTACACATAGTAATATTGTCAGTAATAGTACAAATTGTCTTGCTGTTTGTTGTGAAGATGTGGTACAGCATTTCATAAGGTCAGGTTGTTTAAATTAGAAATCTACATTACGTGGCAGTACACTGAACTTTTGCATTTGCGTCGCATTCCTCGTTCAGCATTGTACGCAAACTGTTCTGTGTTGTGTGTGAGTGTGTGTACAGTGTTGCGTGCATCAAATATAATACACTTTTTATTATGACACAGATTAGTGTAAGTGCAAATAAGTGCAGCAGTGTGAACCTGCTATCTACTGCAGCTGCCTGATTTTGTACTGCGATCATGTTCTCTGTTCTTAATTTTGCTGCTTGTAGTGCCGTAAAAATCAGCACTGCCTGTATTCAGTGCTCCCCCCTACCCCCACATTCAAAAGATATTTTTTACCAGACTGGATTGTTTTTGTGACCCCATCAGCATCACTGGTTACTGAAGTTGTTTTAATTCTGTGACAGTCTCAGAGTAGTCTGTTATCTGTTGCTGAAGCCACAGTTGTTTATTTTGCTTCACATCCAGCCAGCGTCCCTCCAGTCAGAAAGTGAATGTATCAAAATCTGAATTTGGTAATAATATTTGTGGTTGATCCCCCAAAATGCATACAAAGAGACATGCAAGTAAAGCTGTTTCTTGCCATGGCAATGTTGGCAGTAAGATGGTCTGTGTGCATGGTAGTAGTACGCGGATGCAGAAGTGCATTGCTGATGTGAGGAAAGGTATTTCTCCTGTAATGTTTTTTACAGCCAAATCAGTAGCTTCACTCATAGTTGGAGGAGATGATGTTTTCCCATCCGGTGGTGTTAGTGTTACTGGCGTTAGTGATGGTGGAGGTAGTATTAGTATTGTTGCGTCAAGTTCAAATTCCGACCAGTGAACCATATCCAAACATATTGAGTGTGAAGCAGTGCAAGTGAGTGGCAGCGTAGATGATGTCATACTTCCCAGTAACATCCCAGTAACTGAACCTGAGGATTCTGATGATCATGTCAACGATAGCATATGATGTGATATTCCATCCACCGTAGCACTTAATGTCACGCATTTTCCATGCAGTGATTCACAGTGTGGTGAAAAAATATCAGGTATTGGTGGTGCAGATGCTGATGATGAATGTGATGATGATGATGTTGCTGTTGTTGCAACATGCAGTCCACATGCTAGCATCCAAGCAGAAGATGTGGATGTGTGTGAGAGTGACATTGATGAATATGATGATGATGTAATTGACCCCAGTTGGGAACTGGAGAAAAAGAAATTAAAAGTGGCTGTGTCTGAGTCTGTTTTCAGGAATCCCCCAAAAAACTTGTGATCTACCAGTTTTAGTTGATGATGATGATGACCCAGTAATCACTATGATAGGTAGTCATGGTGGTCAGTTGCAGTCCAGATGTGCAGTGCCTGAAACATCACGTGCCCCCCCAACTTCAGTGCTTAAAATAACAGACTTAAATAAGCCACATCATCATGGACATGTTAAAAGCAGAGCATCACACTCACTTGTTTGGGATTTTTTTGTTCAAAATGCAAATGATGATTCAGTTGCAATCTGCCAGGTTTGCCATGTGCGTGTGAGTCGAGGTAAAAAGGGGAGCCATCTGGGTACAGAAGGACAGCATACACATCTTAAGAATAGGCACTTGGCTCTGTGGACCCAGCACAAGCTGGCAGCTAATACCACAGTGGGGCATTTACCTGTGTCACTGGCAACCATAGCCAGCATGTTATGCCCTACCATGACTGTTAAGCCCAGTAGGAAATTAAACGTGTGCAGTAGTGTGGTAATAGGAGAAGAGGATTCCTACAGGCATGATGAGGTGGAGGACCATAATGACTTTGAAATGTTGTCCAGTGCTAGTGAGAGTAGCAGCTTTTGTGGTGGTGGTGAATGCAGTATGTCTAGTGCAAGTGGTACATCAACCCTGTTTGGCAAATCTGGCAAAATAACATAATTTCTGGGTTTGTCATCATCACCTGTGCAACTGTCTTCATCAAATGTCCACACTCCACACCCTGCCAATGTCATTCATCACAGAGCACAACCATTTGTGACCAACAACACACCACGTGCAAAATGTTTAAGTCAGCCCACATTACAGAGTGTTTTTGCGCATAAGCTGAAGTACCCCCCCAATCATACAGTGTCACATGAACTTAATGCTGCTGTAGCGGAAATGCTGGCAATTGATCTTTTGCCCTTCTCCTTTGTGGAGAATTCTGGGTTCCAGTGGTTTGCTGCATGTGCCTGTCCAAAATGGAAACCCCCATCCAGGACATACTTTTCTACTCATGCTGTCCCCGAGTTGCTCCGCACTGTGTCCAACTCAGTAAGACATGCCCTTCAACATTCCTCCTCTCCATTCATCCATTTAAGTATGGATATGTGGACAAGTGGCAAAACAGCAGGGAGTTCATATCTGTGTATAACTGCACACTGGGCGCAGGTGCCGGGGGTTGTTTGTGATGTTGGTAGTTGAATAATCAGTGCAGTAAGGTGGATTGTCGAGGTAGCAATGTTCCTGGAATTCGCCAGCATACAACGATTGCTATGCGCAGTGTGACCTGTTCACACACTGGTGAGAACATGTTGGACATGGTACTGACTGAAATTGACAGATGGCTAAGCCCTCTGTCCCAGAGAGCTGGGCTCATAGCAAGTGACAATGGGTCAAATGTGGTGAAATGCATCACGAATGGTGTTTTTTTTTTTTATGTTCCATGCATGGGCTGCTGTTTAAATCTTGTGGTTCAGGAGTTTCTGCAGCACCCTGATATAAAGGAAATGCTGACCATTGTACAAATATCTGCTCTCACTTTTCAAGATCTGGAAAGGCCCGTGACCTGCGGCAGTTGCAGATACAAAACAGCCTGCCTCAGCACCACTTGAAGCTGGAAGTTGTCACTTGATGGAACTCCACGTTATACATGGCAGAGAGGTTGTATGAACAATACAAAGCCATCTCAGAATATCTTGTTATGCACAATAGCCGTGACAGTTCCGGGGCCTCCATGTCTATGACGACTGAACAGTGGCACCTCATGGACTCTGTAATAACAATTTTGCGGCCTTTTGAACATGCCACACAGGCAGTGAGTGGTGAGTCAGCCTCCATTAGCCAATCAACTCCACTGCTGCGGGTGCTGAGGCAGACATTGGTGAATGTACAGCATAGCCTTGATGTTGCCAGAGACAGTGGCAGCAGTATGTTGCTGCAACACATGCTGACAGTATTTGACCATAATCGTCACATTGTGAGCATTCAGCGTAGTGACAACTTTGCCATAGCAACAATGCTGGACCCATGATACAAACATGGAATTGCATCAGTACTGGAGGGAGGGCCTGAACAGGTAAAAAATATCAGTGGTCAACTGGTGCGCTTGGTTCATGGGGCACAGAAGTTACATGCTAAGGTCAGCAAACCTCAGCAGCATAATCTGGCTGAAGGTGTACCTGGAGGACCATCAAGCATATCATGCAAGGGGAAGGGGACTGTAGTTCCAGGTGGTCTGTCATCCAAAGTGGGTGGCGTCAACCCGCTTTGGGAGGCTTTGTCCCAAGTGGGTATTTGTGAAATTAATGATTCGGGAGAACAGGATGATACATCAACAATTGGACTTAGTGCAGCGCAGAGAATGGTTGAGTCATATTTGTCTGAAAACAGGCATCTGACAATAAGTGAAGATTCTCTTTTGTACTGGAGTGGAAAGGTCAGTGAATGGCCAGAGCTGACTGCAGTGGCTCTGAAGTACCTCACATGCCCACCCTCAAGTGTAAGTGTTGAGAGGGTATTCAGCTCAGCAGGTGCAATAGTCAGGGATCATTGGACAAACCTGTCTCCTGCAAATGTTAATTTGCTAACATTCATTCAAATGAATGAGAGGCACTTACCAGTACAGACTGCAACCTCGGTATTCGTACCCCAGCCTAGTCATGGTGGTCTTGTTGATGTGGAAATGGAGCATCCTGGTGGCACTGGCAGTGGCTGCCTGAAACAGCCCACCACCGATGTAGATGACGACACAATGGAGAAAGGATTTCCCAGTGGTCAGACTTCAGGCATCGATGACTCTGAGGGCAGTTTTCTTTATGAGGATGATGATGTGGTTAATGTTGGCAGGTTTTAACTGCAGTATTTAAAAGGCGGTGTGCCCCCCCCTCGAACCACCACCACCGGGATTGATGTTATCCAAGTCTGCCACCATGAGTCTGTCTGCCCCTCCATGTACCACCACCACCACTGGGACTGATGTTATCCAAGTCTGCCACCATGAGTCTGTCTGCCCCCCACGGACCACCACCACCACTGGGACTGATGTTATCCAAGTCTGCCATCATGAGTCTCTCTGCCCCCACGGACCACCACCACCACCACCACCACTGGGACTGATGTTGTCCAAGTCTGCTACCATGAGTCTGTCTGCCCCCCATGGACCACCACCACCGGGACTGATGTTATCCAAGTCTGCCACCATGAGCCTGTCTGCCCCCCACGGACCACCACCACCACCAGGACTGATGTTAACCAAGTCTCACACCATGAGTCTGTCTGCCCCCCATGGACCACCACCACCACCAGGACTGATGTTAACCAAGTCTGACACCATGAGCCTGTCTGCCCCCAATGGACCACCACCACCACCAGGACTGATGTTATCCAAGTCTGACACCATGAGTCTGTCTGCCCCCCATGGACCACCACCACCACCAGGACGGATGTTATCCAAGTCTGCTGCCACCATGAGTCTGTCTGCCCCCCCCATGGACCACCACCACCAGCTTCTTAATATGTAAACCATAAGGTAAGTATGTGCACTCATGTTTATTATGCTGCCTTACTTCCTTTAGTTGTCTGTTTTGTTTTCTGTAGCTTTTCAGAGCCGCAATGGCAAAACACATACAGTACACTTCTTTTGTTTCTTTTACAGGATAACAAAAAAAGGCTCCATTGCTAAAACTCATTGGGAATGATGCTGTAGCTGTACTGTACAGAGAGGAACTGATGTAATATCCATGTGAAATCCATTCTGATAAGTATGAAGATTTTATTTCATCTGTTTCATTGTTTTGCAAAGACTACAGCAAATACTGCACACAACAGGTTGTGTTCATTGACAAGATGTGTCTCTGAAATGCAACTTGACTTTAGGGATTGAGATTTGAGAACCAGGGAGGGACACATAACAATGAAGTTGTAACTTGTAAGAAGTCATTCATTTCTTTTTTTAGCAAACTTCGAGATGCTTTGTTGTCCTGTCAAAGTGACCTTATCCAAAAAAGTTCTTCAACATCAGGCACCCCCCCTCCCCCAAGCTTGGGCATACATGCAACATGCAGAAGTCATTTCATTAGATGACCATGACCATCATTAACAACCAGACTCCAGAAGGATGCTGATGAAATCTGTGAAGAAGTAACAAAATAAGAAACTGTTACAGACAAAGAAATACAAAATCACACATGCCCCCACAATGCAAAACATCAAGGGCTGCACATGCAAATCACCGCAGAATAGTATGCTAGTTCAACTTTAAGCAGAATTGCATGGTGCTGAATGGCCTCTCACACAGTTTGCAAAGGTGCCGACAGAAAACAGACATGTGTTTCGTCCTCCCAGGACTCATCAGTATGCCTCATCTGTTTGACATCCAAGTGGAATGAACCAGCTACCCTAAGATTGTCTATCTGGGTTATGTTGTGGTAAAGCCAATTAAAACAAAAAAACAATTTAAAAGACAATGAACCTCTGTGTGCAAGCACTGAGGCAATGGTTACCTCAAAGGGCATTTGGCCAGGAAGCCAAGTTTCAAAGAAATACAAAATCACACATGCCCCCACAATGCAAAGCATCAAGGGCTGCATATGCAAATCACCACAGAATAGTATGCTAGTTCAACTTTAACTTTTTGGGCAACTGCATGGAGGGGCAACCAATGGCACCACCCACAGTGGCAACAAGGACAAATGTGTGATAGTCAAGGGGTCGGAGTGCCAGCTGCAAGGGCGCTGTGCTTGCAAGGTGACAGGTATGGCCTGCCCCTGAAGGCATGCTGGCAGATGAGCATGCAGTGGCAGGGGCCACATGACCGTGCATACCACAGTCACGCATGGTGGCAGTGTAGCAGCAATGGCCACAGCTGCATAGGCAAAGCCCACACCGACAGGGGTGGCTGGGAAATGGCACATGCACCACAGCCAGCTGCACAGGGCACACCACACATGCCCCTAGACATAGCCCATGGCCCCCACCCACACCAGTGGAGGAGCACCGACAGGCACACTGACTGATGCATAACTGTTAATTAACAACAGAAGTGATATATAACAACTACTTGATGTGATGGAGAAAAGCAGAGGAAAACGGTGACAAAGACCTGGTCAGCACCAATTTAAAAGGAATGCTCCTTTCATTATTTCACACATGAAAAAAGGTAGTATAGCAGACTCAACTACTGCAAATTATCATATCATTCCAGTCAGTCAGGATGTAAGTAAAAGAAGTTGTGACATAGCATTAAAAAATATAGGTCAGAGTTATCAACAGATTGTTGCGCTGCTGCTTTACAGACAGTCACCACATTTCATAGTTATGGTGATGCACATAAACTAATATGTGGGGTCATTACTACCACTGGAATATTTCTTGCTCCACAGAGTGCAATATATTTCTGTGAAATCCACCCATCATTTCATTACAGTGAGTCACTTGATGGAGGAATTACCGATCAGAAAAGCCACCCACATTCTGCCACCCTTTCTCAGCAACGTTAGGATGTGATGCCAGGGGGAGCGCGGGTGCATGCTCCACTATAGTGAATGTCCGCAACTATCCCAACCAATGTTTTCTTATGTTATAAGGTTCACTTTGTGGTGAAATGTGGGAATGTTTCCACTAACAAGGCTCTTCTTACTGGAAACGTGCCTACACATTTCACCACAAACTGATGATTATAACATAAAGAAAGATTCGGAAACCTGCCGGACAATTGGATATTCACTGTAAGGAGCACGCACATGTACTCTCCCTGCCATCATGTTCTAACGCTGCTGAGAAGGAAGGCAGAACATGGGCAGATTCTCAGAATGGGAGTTCCTCCATCACGTGACTCACTGTAATGAAATTACGCCTGGTTTTCACAAAAATGTATTGCACTATGTGGTGCAAGAAAGATTCCCCTGGAAGGAAAATGTGTATGATTTAACAATAACAAACAAAAAACACACAAAAAAGTAAAACACAGTAGTGGGTGGGGTCAGGGGTGGGTGTGGGTGTGGGGGGGCCGAAAACAGTCCCCTGACTTACTATGGCCATGGGATGCAGTGGTGGTCCAGCAGCAGGTGCAGCACTGAAAGTATTTGCTGCTGCTGTGCTTCCACTCTGTTAACCTGCTGCTCCAAAGCACTGAAACGTGCATTGTTTTCCTTGAGCACTGCCCACGCCAGACCAAGGTCAGACTGGCTTGCAGGGACTGTGGCGGGGTCCACTGCAGCGGCGAATCAGGTAGTGGGGCTGGTGGTGGACAGGGTGGTGCTGGTGGTGGTGGTGGTGGAGCAGCTGATGTAGTAACCCTCCTCCTCCTTCTGTGGTGGTGACTGCTGTAAGGCATATCTCCCACCCCAGCAGCACCCTCGGTCACTGCCACAGAAGGACCAGCAGGTGGACACCTGTCCCCTTCCGTAGCAGCCTGCCACTCTGCCTATGGTGATTCAGCATGTGGGTGTGCAGGCCTCCAGTCCCCAAATGTTTCCAGGGGGCCCATGGCGCACTAGCACACCACACACATGGCACTCCACCACTGTGCTGTCTCTCCCCACACAATTAAAAAACTCCCATACTGGGAAGCTGGGGGGGAACCAGACACAGTCCGCACATGTCGTGCATGAGTTCCACCACCACCTACAATTGCCGGGGCCACCTCCTGTGGCTGTGGAGGTGGTGGAGGGGGTGCTGCTGGTGCCCCAACAGCTGTTGCTAGTGGTGGTGGTGGTGGTAGTGGCGGAGAAGGTGGACATGCAACAGCCACTGGTGGCATGGGTGCTGCTGCTGCTGCTCCTGTTGGTTCCTTGGGGGAAGCAACACCGGCCAGGAGTCTGGAGCGGTCCAACATCACACGACCGCCCGGCCCCCCACGGGTCTGCACTCCCCCCCTCCTAATGTGCCTACGGGCCAGGGATTCGCCTTCTCCAATGTGACCCTCCATCCTCCTGAGTCCACAGGATGACACACACACACAGACAGTGGAGACACACACACACATACACAGTCAGTCACACACACAAAACAAAACAAAAACAAAACTTATACAAATAAATTCACTAACCAAAAAAACACTAAGACAATACAAACACTAAATAAAACAGCTTTTAAAAAAGCTGTTTGTTTGTTGGTTCTGGCAGTAAAAAGAAACGAAAGCCAAGCAAACTCCTCTCCTCTCACAATTTTGCTTTCTCCCTCTACAAATGCAAAGGAGAAAGTGAAACTGCTTCTCTGACTCACTTCCTTCCTGCCTGGCTAAAGCATGTGACTTACAATACTGCAAGCCATGTGATGTGCCTATTTTCTTCTCACTTCACCTTACTTCACGTTAAGGCATAATGAGAACGTGAAGTGGTAACAATAACGCGAAGTGAGCTCTTTACAGGGTCCACTTCCAGTTGTGCTCCGCAGATGTGAAGTGCCCACTTCGCATTCACTTCACAGGCAGATTAATAATTCATTGCATCTCTACTCCCAACCAGAAGGGGCGTGCATATCCACTGAATTGCCTCTCTTCCTCCTTGCTAGGATAGCATGACCAGAATTGGGAGTAGCCGTGCAAGGGACCAGGTGGAATGCAAATTTTGCTTGTTCCACTTAATTTCTTCCCATTCTTTTGATTTTTTTCTAATCTCACATTTCTGACTGGTGACCAGCTATTCCATGTCCTTGTCTGCAGGCAAGGCCTGCTTTGACAAGAGCTTTTAATTACCTTTTTAAGTTACTAAATTCCTTCCTGAAACGGAAGTTCCCCTTCTTGCTGCTTACTTTGAAAATCTTTAAAATGCTACAATTTTACCATTTAGCCCTTAAAATGGCTTTCAATTGGTTTCTCAAATCACCTCCAAAACTGCATCTAAGTCAGACATTAGGACTTTTAATTTGCCTTCCTAAAAAAAAGACTTTGTTCCAATTGTGCACTTGCAGCTTGCTGTTAACGTAGCTACAGCACAGCATAAAGGACATTTTATTCCTGCATTTATTTATTTATGTCTTTATTTCAAAAGTTTCACCAGGAAAGTCATACTGAGCTGATAATAGCTCATTTCCAGATATGTCCTAGGGAAAGGGGAACATGAAAAATCATACATAATACAATAAAACGAAAGCATAATCATCTGTATAAAAGATATTTACATAAGGTACAAATTGAGACCTGTTGGCAAGGGTAAAACAATTCAAGTAGAGAACAGATTAATGGAACAAGGTAAACTACTGGGGGTGTAAGAGGATCAAGGATACTTGCAGTTGCAGGAAGCAGAAAAAAGTCATGAAGAAGAGACTTTAATGAATAAGCAGAAGAGGCAGAGTGAGCTGACCGTGGAAGAGAGGACCAGAGCTTAGGGAACCGATTAGAGAAAGCAGATTGACCAACAGTAGTTTCTCTAGAATGAAAAAAGAGGGAATGAGATGCACTACTGCAGAGAGGGTAGCTGGATTCATGTGGAGAGGCTATGAGGTATGTGAAGTAGGAGGGAAGATCACTAAACCATAATTTAGAAATAAAGGAACTATAATGAGAAAGGCAGCTAATGGTGGAAATAAGGTACTGTATACAGCATAGCAAACAGCAGCAGACATACAGCTGTGCGTGCATGAAAAGGCACTGCGTGCATGGAGTCTACAGTCATTTTGTCGCATTCTGTCTGCCACCCGTTAGCAAAAACCACTGACAGGAAGGACCTCCTATGTTGTTGGATAGACAGACACTCCCGATCACATGACATGAGTTCTATGATGTCACTCAGTCCAATCTCACAGACAGCATTGGTTTCCTGGGTCTTAGTACCCATGTTTTGCTTCTGATGTGGCATCAAAAACAGCTGTCTTCGGTAAAGAAATGGATGTCCAAAATAGGCAGGCATACAGTTATTTCAACCCTAGATAAGAACCCACTGAACGTGCTCACTCTCTGTAATAGTCATGTGACCAGCTGGCTTTACTATTATTTATTTTTGTCTTTGGTAACCAGGTAAGGCCCACTAGGCACAAGTGCTTGTTTTCAGTGGTGATCTGGGAGCACTGAGCAGTTAAGTGACTTGCTCAGAGTCACACAGTATGCAAGTGGAGGTTGTGAGAATCAAACTCAGGTCTGGTCTGTTGGATGTACCAAACTCGTTCACACCTTGTTCCTCTAACCTCTAGGCTATACTGCTAGCCCATAGAGAACAAGTGTGATGATTCATTAGAAGGCAACCAGCTGCAGAGGAGGGTAAGTTGTACCAGTCATCTTTTGAGGAAAGCAATTTGGGTACTGAGGGGAGGAGGGTAGAATGAGGGTACTACCAGTGTGGGGGAGAGGGGACACATAGGTGATACATTGTTTAATGCAAACAAGAGCTTTTGTTTTATGAAGATGGTGGCTAGACATGGAGGCAAGTGGATTGTGCCTGTCATCCTCCTTGGGACTAAATATTAATAATATACAAATACTTTGGGTGCTAAGGAGAAGGGTGGGATTGAAGTGCGGACAGTGTGTGAGGCAATGGGAGGGTAATATTTACTGTGTTTGGTTTGGGCAGGGTGAGGAGAATGTGATATTTACAAATAAGCAAGGGTGGGGGAAGGGTGTTTTTAATTTTTTTTTTAAAGAGCAGTAAGCACAGATACAAAAACAAATACTGAATATCCAAATATTTGGCTGACGAATACCAAATATTTTGTTGAATATTTGGGAAAATGTATTCACATAGCCCTAGCACTGTCACTGCAAGGCCAGCTGATCATTCCTGAATTGACATCAGCAATAAGACATGAAAGGGCATTGGTAGTACAGTAACAAGCACACACCCAGGGTCATGTTAAAATAGAATGATGGTCAAACATTAAAAAAACATATATTGTGTAGATAGCTTTGATTTGCTTCTGTAGTCCTAGTGTGCCCTTGCCTTTGTTTGCTGTTAGGAGTTTTTTCTATTTTTTTCTACTTGTTTTATGGCCCCTGGAGATCTCCATATCTATTTATTTTACTGATTTTATTTTTCACACAATACCTCCAGTCCAATGGGACAGTGATACACTGGAGACCATTGATTCAGTGAGTGTTGACCTACTGTCTTGTCTGCAGCGGCACTGTGCTGTTAGGAACTCATTGTTCTGGCCTCAAATTAATAACACTTTCTATAGACAGTCCATATTAACTCTATTTATGCCAAACTCTGTCCCAAGCTTGGTGCCATGTATGTAAGTAATAATATCCTCCTGGGTTGGTGGTATTAGGAAATACCGAACTGCCCAGGGGTGTGATGAGGCCTGATGCTGTAGGCAGAGGGCGTTATAACCCCTGGAAGGTATGGTATTCCCCAATACTGCCCACCCTGGAGGGTATTAATGTGCTTAGAAAATGGCTACTGTATACAGAAAAACATACAGAGACAGAAGGTTGAACATTTAAATAATTTTTAAATTTCTTAGAACAATTCAATAGATTGGGAAATTAAACAGTCCCTTTTTGGGATGGGGTGGGGAAAATAAATGAGCTGCACATGAATTTATACTGTTAATTGGGTATAGGCAGAATAAAAAAAGATGCAGCTCGTTATTTATTATAGTCTATGAAGTTTACGGGACTCATGAACTTACAGTTCATTAAGTTAAATGAGGCTTGCTGACTGCTGTTTCCTGAGGTTCCTGCAGGTGGCAGGGAAACACTTTTTTGTTTTGTTAGTTTTCTAAAATGTTCCCACTTACCCATTTTATAAACAAAATAAGACATGCTATAGGGTATTGGTTGGGTTAGGACAAATGCACTTATACAGGATGAAGGCACTTGTCCTGTGGCATCATGTCTTAATACCCTCCTGGGTGTACATTTATCCCTGCACAGCCAACAACCTGTGATGTCTTATTGCTTGCTTAATGCACACCTTGGAGTGTGTTATTGTGCTTATAAAATGGTTCAATATATACGCAATTAATCACTATAAAAAGCAACAACCAACACCTGATCTCACATTTCAGCGCATTGTCATGATGTATTTCAGTCAAGCATGTTAATGAATTTTCCTATTCCACTTCAAAATAGAGAACTAACTAGCTGCTGCTCTGTGTGTGGTTCTGATCTGCCCTTCTTTTATCTCTGATAGTTGTCATGGAGCAAGTGAAAGATCCCATGGCACTGTTTGAAGAGACATGATTAAGGGAGGACCCTGTTCTCCTGACTAACATTCTCATTCTCAGTAAATACTAGTGTAATGCAATTCTGCACAGGCATGTGTGAAGGATGATGTAGGGTGTATATGTATCTGCCTATACTACAGTCACTCACTTCACTAGCCATATGTCACTCACTCACTCACTCACTCACTCACTCACTCACTCACCTATTTCATGTGTGAAGGGTGTTATATAAAACTAGATTCTATCAATTCTATTCTATTCTTTTCTACTCTACTCTACCCTATGCTATATTAATATAGCTGGGGAAAGCACTCTTACTCTTGTAAGAGTGGTTTTCTGCACATTCATATGGTATAAAAACCACAGACTGTAGGTCAGGAACACTGTCTTGATCTATAATCTACAGGGATAGGGTAGATGGGAGAGGGATGGTGCTATATGTAAGGGAAGACCTGAGATGTATAAGGGAGGAGGGGGAAGAGGGCAGGATGGAGTCATTATGGTTGCTAATCCAGGATTCCAGAAATAGGACTCTCCAGAAGGGAGTGGTGTACAGACCGCTCTCCCAGAAGGAAGAGTTAGACCAGGAACTAGTGGAACAGATTAGGAGGTCATGTGGGAAGGGAAGTGTGGTGGTTGTGGGGGACTTCAATATGCCTGAAGTAGATTGCAGAACCCCAGCCACCAACAATAGATGGGAGCAAATACTGCTGGATGCTTTCTGGGGAAGCTTCCTGTTATTGATGGTCAGTGAACCAATCTGGGGAGGGAGCACCCTTGACCTAGTGCTGACTAATGGGGAATTGGTGAGGGAACTGAGAGTGGGTGAACCACTGGTGGGGAGTGACCACCATTCAGTATGGTTCACATTGAGTATGGGCAAGGAGGAAGTAGCATCTAACACGAAAGTTCTTGACTTCAGGAGGGCCAATTTTGTGAGGATGGGGGAAGTAGTAAGAGGGTATCTTGCCAGAATCCAGCCTAGTGTGGACACAAAAAAGAGATGGGAGCTCATAAAGAAGGGGATAGGAGAGGCAACCAAATCCTGTGGCAGGGTTCAGAGTAAGAAATGCTAGGGCAAATAAGTCAAACTGGATGAGCAGGGGTGTTATGGTAAAGATAAGGAGGAAAAGAGAGGCCTTTAGAAGATACAAGAAAACAGGGAAGGGGAGGACAGGGAGGAGTACCTGAAGGAAGCAAGGGAGGTGACAAGGGCACTAAGGGTGGCAAAAGCTTCTAAGGAGCTCTGGCTGGTGTAAGGCATTGAGAAGGGGGAGAAAGACGTCTTCAAGTACATAAGGGAGAGAAGGAATAGATTTTAAGAATTAAGAAGGATGGAGGATGGGTGAAAAAAGGAGGAGAAAAGGCAGAAGCACTTAATCACTACTTCTGCTCGATATTTACCAAAGGGGGGGAGATACCCAAGGGGTATGAAAGGGCAGTAACAGAGGGGAAGGGGTGACAGATGGGGTAATCACAGAAGGTAGAGTGAAAGAGGACTTGAGGGCACTGAGGGTGGACAAGGCGCCATGGCCAGATGGAGTCCACCCCAGGGTACTGAAAGAGCTGGCAGAGGTCCTAGTGGGGCCATTGGCAGATCCGTTCAGTGCCTCATTGGATTCAGGGTGTGTACCTCAGGATTAGAAGATGGCTCACATGGTTCCCCTCCATAAGAGTGGCCCCAAGGATGAACCTGAGAACTATAGGCCAGTGAACCTCACATCCATTGTGGGGAAGCCGATGGAGACAATACTGAAAGAGAGGCTGGTGTCTCTTCTGGAGGCAGTGGGTTGCAGGACATCAGACAGCATGGTTTTGTCACTGGCAAATCATGTCAGACCAACCTGGTGGAATACTATGACTGGGTAACTAGGCAGTTGGATAGGGGCCATGCAGTTGATGTCCTGTATCTGGACTTCAGCAAGGCATTCAACTCTGTGCCACATGGGAGGCTAGGAAGTAAGCTAGAAGGCACGGGGGTGGGTGCTAGGATGGTGGGATGGATAAGGAACTGGCTAAGTGGAAGACAACAGAGGGTGGTGGTGGATGGGAAGCTCTCATCACCAAGGGAGGTAATGAGCAGAGTTTCTCAAGGCTTAGCGTTGGGACCAGTGTTGTTTGGACTATTCATTGTGGACATCTCGGTGGGTATCAAGAGCAAGATCAGTCTGTTTGCAGACAATACCAAGAAGGTGGATGACATTGAGGGCTGGCAGAGGTTGCAGGAGGATCTGGCAAAGCTGGAGACCTGGTCAGACACCTGGCAATTGGGGTTCAATGCCAAAAAGAAGTGAAGTGCTGCATTTTGGGGCAAAAAAAACCAAAAATGAGTTAGTAGCTGGGTGGGGTACAGCTAGCTGAGATTGAGGAGGAAAAGGATTTGGGAGTACTCATAATGGGATCACTGAACAACTCAGCTCAATGTAGAAATGCAACTGCAAGGGACAATAAAATTCTGGGTTGTATTGCCAGGGGACTATCATCAAGATGGGGGGAGGTTATTCTACCATTATATAGATAGTTGGTAAGGCTGCACCTGGAGTACTACATGCAGCACTGGTGCCCGTACGTGAAGAAAGACATTAAGTTGCTGGAAGGGGTGCAATGCAGGGCCACAAAGATGATTCACAGACTGGGGGACTTACCATATGAGTGCAGACAGAGGGAACTGAACATGTACTCGCTAGAGGAAAGGAGGGACAGGGGGAACATGATAGAGACCTTCAAGTACATGAAGAGCACAAACAGAGCTGGGATGGAGGGACTTTTCAAGGTAAGGTAAGGGAGGGATACCAGGGGCCATGATATGAGATTGGAGGGGGGTAGATTCAGGAGGGAGATGAGAAGACACATTTTTACGGAGAGGGTGGTGGCCAACTGGAACACATTACCAGTGGAGGTGGTATCCTTCAGGACAGTGAGCTGCTTCAAAAGTGGCTGGGACAGGGTAAGAGGGAGGGTGAAGGGAGGGTAGGTGAGGGAAGGAGGGGCAGCTGCTGAATAGGGTGGCTAGCTGCAAAATTGAGCAGACCCGATAGACCAATGGGCCTTTATCTGCTGGCAAATTTCGTATGTTCGTATCTTGCAAATATCCCTTTAATGGAAGCTTTGGCCTCAACTAGTACTTTTCTTATTTAAAATGAAATTTAAAAATGCATAGAAAGCACATAAATCAGTATGGCACTTTTACAGGTACACAACAAACCTGCAGCTCATTAAGAATTCCATATAAAATCTGGCAAGAATCAAAGATTTCTCCACACTCTTTCCAAGTGGAATACTGTATGTCTGCACCCATGAGCATAATTGGTCTTTGCTGTGGTGTAATTGGCTGTCTTAAACTGGCACCCCACTAACTTGAAATGTTTACATGTTTAAAAATATTTTTAAAATAGACACACACACACACACACACACACACACACACACATGTGCATGCACACACGCGCAGGCGCTCACACACACACACACACACAAACACACTATGCAGTTCCCAGTCTCCAATGAACACCAGCAGCTTCTCAAACATTTAAAATGTTACTTATGGTACCAAAATGTGTTTTTTAAGGTCAGAAATAAGTTTGTATAGTTAAAGAAACATTACTTCTTCCTTAATTTAATGTTATTACACAGAACTCCATGATGACAAAATACCCTTTTCAAATATTACGAAAAGTCAGATTATCAAGCCAGAAAAGGACCCTAATGCTGAAACATCTAAAAAAGTATTACTAAAACATGACCTGTACTGAGTAGAAGAGGTTAATACAAGAGGTCCAAAGGCTTTTTAATTTATTTGAAGACTCTGCTACCATCTTAGGAAACAAGTACTGACAGTCAAGCAGTCCACGTGTGCGTGTCTTTCACATGAAGACAGAGGCTTTTTACAGTACTGCTCAGAGTGAGAAACATTTGTGCTGAATTGCTTAGTCCCGAGTCATATCAAGTAGCATCATACTTTATTTCGGAACTGAGAATATGATTTATAGTTGTTCAATTTTATGCAGTGCCATTCATATACAAGGTATCCCACAGAACGTTACAAAGTAATGAGCCAAATACAAGTACAGATAGCAGTGACTGTATGCAGACAAATGCAGTAGGAGGGAATGTTGTCTAATGGCTATAGCATTAGCGTGCAATTGGGAAATTACAGGATCAAACCTCAGCAATGCCAAGTACTTATTATGTGATTTTGAGCAAGTAACTTGACCTCCCAGTGCTTCGGTTCAACCAGCTGTGGAAATGCGTAGCAGCAGGACCCCATTGGAAATGAAATATTGCATCTCAACTGGTCTGTACTGGGTAAACAATTTGTAAACAATCAAACACAAAAACAGCAGCCACCATAGGCATTACAGTATGCCTATAAAGGAGAACTGCATGGAACCTGTAAGCTACTACGTGTTTCCTGTAGAAGCTGTGTTTCAAGTACTGGTTCACATATGGTTATTGTTCAATCCTCAGTGGTCTATTAGTACATTAAATGAGTGCTCTTGATTTACACACTGGTGGTGAGGATCATTTTAGAACTAGATGGTGCAATTTATGTCCTTAGGAAGCACTCCAATTGTTGTTACAGTGCATCTGTGTTCTACTATAACAAGCTGTGGCGGAAAAGGACATAAACTCATTGTGTCCCCTCCACCTGCATTCTCCTGGTTCAAATCTTATCCCTGGTGTCCATGGGACCCCTTTACTAGCACCATTCCTCGACAACACTCAATGGATGACCCCATCCCACATTGATCTCTGTCTCCTGCTGGCGCTGTCTGGTCACAAAGCAACAACACCCTCATGCCTGCCTGTGGTAATTCTGCTGTCTGTGGGTGTCACAAATCTCTGTGACCAGGACTGTGAGGGTCACCATGCTTTGGGAATGGCTGTATGGGCAATTTACACACATGATGACTAGAGATGCAACAAATTAAATCTTCGCTAGTAAAGTTGGTGCAAAGTGGGTCACTTCACACTATGCAAAACTTTCTGTAGTTATTTGACCCATCTCCAACTTTAATTTATGTATTTATAGTTTGTTGACTGAGAGAGGCACACTGCACAGCAGCTCATTTACAGGTGTGACCATGGGGGTGGGGGGATGGGGGGGTTACATGGTGGTAAGAAATACAATAAACAAAAAGTGACAAACACAATGTACTGTGCAACAGCTAATAGAGTGACAAATGCAACACGGAATACAGAATATCAGAGAGTGCTAGGTCCAGCATTTACAAACTTACAAGACTTTACAGTGGCAGAAAGTAACAAATGTAGTGTACAACACAGAATATCAGAAGATGCAAGGAATACATATTTTCAAAAGTACCTAAATTGCTGGCGTTAACGGTAAGAAATTGTTAGAGTACTGGAATAATGTGAGGGGTGCAATGGTGGCTGGGGGATAATTAATGTGCCTGCTAAAATAGGTGCCACTGGCTAACTGCAGAGGCAGGGTAGGGTGAGAGGAGCAACTAGGAATGGTTTAAATGAGGACAGTGAGGTCGAGATATGAATAGGCAGAGAAAGATAATTTCAAAGAGCAGGAAAGCAGACAGAAAAGAAGAATGACCAATGAAGGATTTGCAGTGAAGGATATGGAAAAGAGCTAGGATTAGATGAGCAAAGGGAGTATGATGAAGGGATGGAGGGGGTGAAGAGAAGTCATTTCAGTTGGTGGATTGATCGAAGGATGTCCACCCCTTTTCCATGAACACACTTACTGCATTATTCCATCAGTGGCAGTGAAACAGTCCTCCATGGCACAGCTGGCACTCAGGAAAAGGCAGCCTCTTCACTTCCTCACTGGTCAACAACTGACACTCCAAGTCCTGGGTGCCAGGGTATATACTACAACAGCAGAGCTAGACTGTGGCTCCATTAAGCCCATTAATAGTAAAACATGTAAAACATCTTTATTTATATAGGCATATCACCTTTAGGACTATAAAAACCCTGTCTTCAAGGTGCCCCTGTGGATATTAACACACAAAACACATATGTTAAAAAACAAATAATTGCAGTAACATTTTGAGACAAATACACATAAACTCAATTTACATTAACTATATTGTACAATAGATTTATGTATCAAAGTTAACAATTATTGAACATGGGGGGGGGTACTGTAGGCCCCACAAATGGATGGGGGACAAATAAAATATAGTATCAAGAATATAGTTATAGAAGTGCTTATAAGGATTAGAGAATAGTATTTTCAAACACTTAATTGACATTGATCGAGATTGTTGAAAGTTGGGTGGTAGTCAGGCAGGAGTTAAAAGGCCAAGGAATGATTATTTCGGATAGAAAGACAGTACCAGATTTGAAGGAGTCAAGGAAGGTACTGTAGGTGAAGGAGTTGTAAATGATGATAGTAATACAACATAGCAATAGTTTTGTACATGGTGCCTTTGTGCACCATTATCTTTTAAGATGGGGTTCCCTTGGTCCTCTAGCAGGCCACTAGGTTGAACCAGGACAGCCTGGATGGTTAAAATTGCTGGTGTGATCTATTACATTTGTAGGGCTGGTCTACATAGCAGACCAGTTCTTGATGTGTCCAAAATCAGGAAGCGCTTTACAGTTGTACCACTGAAATGCAAGGGGGGGGGCTAAAACATGAATTTTTATGACTGACAATGAGTGGTGGCCTTGCTATTGCTCCTAGAATCTCTCTGTAAAGCTTTGCTAACTTTCTGTTGGCCTCAAGGAGGACAGTGCACAAGAGTCTGATGAGCAAGTGGGGAAACTCTGGGGAAACTCTTGCAATCATTCAACTGATCTACAGTAGGTGACACACTAAAGAAGTCCAAAGGTTAAGTTTAGCACCCCCCCCCCACAATGATGACAAGAATGACAATGAATCTGTCAGCTCACAGAGGCAGTGCTAATAAATTCTTAGTCTGCACAACCATTTGATGTTTTTTAGACATAGGAATGATCTCTCCCAACCTCTCAGCAAAAAAAAAAAAAAAACAGCTGAGTTTCCTGTCAATCTGCATAGCCTGACCAGGGACTGGGAAAAACAAAGATGGAGGAAGCTCAGTTGCTGCAGCAAGAGGGGCTAGGGAGAGGCAATTTGCAAAACAGACAGCAAATATAAATAGAATAATAGATAGGTTCCTGTACATTACAATGTAGTAATTCCATCGAGAGGTTCTGGGGACATTGGGAACCTCGAGAGCGAAGCTCGAGAGGTTCCATGTCTAGAACAAGACTCAGGTGTAATGCTGAAGCTATATTTATTTTTTTAATATATGGATGCGATTTTCGTTTCTCTGAGGCAGTCGGCAGCTGCAGCCCGAACAAGTCTCTCCGCTCTGGCCACGCGCCACACTGTCTCACTGCTCATTTTTCCTTTTTTTGTTTTAGTGAAGGAAAGCCTACCTTTTCCATGTCTGGGGAACTCAGGGTCAGCTTGATATCTGTATTTTTCAGGTATTTTTTTAAAAAAGCTGTGAAATGTTACGGTTGGGAAACTCTCGTTAAGCGAGACAGTGGCCGCCATGTTTTTTAACTGTTCTGCCTGCCCTAACAGGAAAAGTGGCCAATTGGAAGCACGTTTAAAGGACGTTGGGAGCTGGACTAGGCGCATGCGCTGTTGTGATTTGGTGATAATACTATCGTTCAGGTACCCAACGATAGTATTATGGCACCTGAACGATGGTATTATCACTCCTGAAGTGTAGTATTATCACTTTGGGAGTGATACTATTATGGGGAATTTTTTGTATGCTTTTGTACTATATTATTTTCATGATCCATATATTAAAATACAGTTTAATTTTTTTCACCATGCTTACTTAGAAGGAGATATTATTTCCATCAGATGTCATGCATACTCATACACTATTACATTGAAAACTGCCAGTATAAGAAGTTATGAGCTGTTACCGGCTTGAGTCTTTTTTTCTTAGAAGAAAGAAAAAAAGAGCAGTAAGATGTTACCTGATGAATCCAGGGTGCAACTCGGCTCATCAGGGAATAAAATAAAAATGCTCTCTTGCCCCAGCTAGCTGACAGATCTAGTGCATGACCCATCAGGGAATTAAAAATCTTGCCCTCTCCCCCAAACTACTTGATAGGTCCTTTACCCAACCCATCCCGTCAGGAATAAAACTGTCAGGAATAAAAAAAAATATATATGTATGTTCCCCTCTGCTGTGGCACTGCTGCTGCTACCAGTGAATTTGGGAATTAGTGCCATTATGTACTACAATACACTAGCGTGGGAGTCAGGACCGAGGGGGATTGACAGCATGCATTTCCAAGGCTGTAATTCTAAGTGCCTGTGGTGTGATCCCAACTCTGCCACCAAATTCTCCCTCTCTCGCTGTCTTTCCTTCTTTCAATACTCTTTTTTTTTTGTTCTGTGTGTGAATTTAGTACTCATGAAAGGTGCAGGTTTGACAGCACTGGATCCTGAAGTCCTCTATTCAGCCTCATGATAGGTACAGCACAGGTGATTACAGTGCAAGCAAGCTTCCCCACACTGCCCCACCAGTGTGCCTCAACCCTGCCATGTAGGGACCACCATGTAGGTGAGAGAGTAGGTGCTGCCTGTCTATGGCATGGGTGAGGCGAGGGTACTTCACACCATGCGATTCAATGAATGGTTGAAAAAATGGTGTGGAGTACAGGGGTTTGGCTTCATTGGGGACTGGGGTTCCACCTGGAGGGATACCAGCCTATACTGGCAGGATGGTCTGCATCTGCCCAGGAAGGGAACAAGTCTTCTGGGCAATCGGTTTAAATGCTACATTGGCAAGCTTTTAAACTAGTCAAGAGGGGAGGCATTGATAAGCAGCAGGGAATTCCCAGCCTCGCCCTACAAAACACGGTACTAAATGAGGAAAAGACCAAGGTAGAAAGGTCAGTGGTGGATGTTGCTACAAGAGGTAAAGCCATCGAAAAATGGAGAGCAATGAGTACCAATGCCCATAGTCTGGGTAACAAGCTTCCTGAATTAGTGGCCTTGATGGAGGAATAACATCTGGATATCGTGGCAGTCACAGAAACATGGTACACACAGAACCATGACTGAGACGTAAACATATCAGGATACACTATCTACAGGAGGGACAGGGAGGGTAAAAGAATAGGAGGAGGAGTTCTCTACATAAGGGAAGGTATCAAAGCAACAGAACAAAAGGGTAAACAGGGAGGAGAGGAAGCACTGTGGGTCAATTTGGAGACGGGCAATGGCACCACAATCTGCACAGGGATTGTATACAGACCCCCCTCTCAGGGGAGGAAATGGACAAGGAAATGATAGAAAGTATACTTAGAATGGCAGAAAAAGGGAAGATATTGCTGATGGGGATCTGCATATGCCAGATGTTAACTGGAGTGCAGTTGCAGCAGCCACGTCTAAGAGTGGGGGTTATTCTAGATGCCCTACAAAGGGCATGCCTTAGACAACTAGTATTGGAACCCACTAGAGAGGGAGCAATCTTAGACCTGGTACTCTCAAATGGAGATGGAGAGAGGATCACAGATGTAGAAGTGGGTAGCCATCTGGGAACTAGCGACCATCGAACAGTATGGTTCATGATAAATACAGCAGTAGAGTCAAGCCATACAAAGGCAAAAGTGCTGAACTTTAGGAGGGTTGACTTTTCCAAAATGGGTGAGTGCTTAAGGAATACACCAGCAAATGGGCAGGAAGGAGGGGTGGAAGAACAATGGGAAATAATCAAAACTGCCATCACAGAGGCAACAAGCCTTTGTGTGAAGCAAATAAACAAAACAAAACAATGTAAGAAACCACTATGGTTCTCAAAGGAGGTGGCAGGGAAGGTTCAAGAGAAAAAGGAAGCATTCAGGAAGTACAAGGAATCGTAGAAGGAGCAGGACAGAGAATTGTATCAGTTAAAGCAAAAGGAAGCTGGGAAGGCAGTCAGAACAGCAAAGGCCCAAACCGAGGAAAAGATAGCTAACTCAGTTAAGAAAGGGGATAAAACCTTTTATAGGTACATCAGGGAGTGAAGGAAGACCAAGGGAGGGATAGTGAGGCTTAATAAAGGGAAGGGGGTGGGCAGAGGGTGGCTGTGAAAAAGCAGAGATACTAAACAAATATTTTTGCTTGAGATTCACAAATGAAAAGAGGGGGAAGTACCTAAACCAAACAATAGAAACACTCTGGATACAGGAGTTGATACCAGCCCATTTACAGAAGAAAGGGTTCTGAAAGAACTCTTAAAACTGAAGGTGGACAAAGCAATGGGGCCTGATGGGATTCATCCCAGAATTCTAAAAGAACTAAGTGTAGAACTAGTGACACCACTGACTAACCTCTTTGACAAATCATGGGAGGATGGGGTGATACCTGAGGACTGGAGGAGGGCAGATGTGATTCCACTTCACAAAAGTGGGAGCAGGGCAGAAGCAGGAAACTACAGACCTGTTAGTTTAACCTCAGTGATAGGGAAAATGATGGAATCACTTCTGAAGGAAAGAATTGTCAAGTACCTAGAGGCCAGTGGGGCACAGGACCCTAGGCAGCATGGATTCACAGCAGGAAGGTCATGTCAGATGAATCTAATAGATTTCTTTGACTGGGTGACCAAAGTAGTAGATCAGGGAGGGGCTGTGGACATGGCCTACCTAGACTTTAGCAAGGCATTTGACACAGTCCCACACAAAAGATTAATATACAAGTTAGCCAGCCTGGGAGTGGGTCCCAGGATGGTAGCCTGGGTAAAGAATTGGCTGGAGAACAGGACACAGAGGGTAATAGTAAACGGAGTCAACTCTGAAGAAAGGGGGGTTACTAGAGGGGTGCTGCAGGGTTCAGTATTAGGACTGGTCCTCTTCAATGTCTTTATAAGTGACATTGCAGAGGGACTGGAAGGAAAAGTATGTCTCTTTGCAGATGACACAAAGATCTGCAACAGAGCTGATACACAATGTGGGGTGGAAAGGATGAGGAGGGACTTGCCAAGGTTGGAGGAATGGTCAAATGTATGGCAGCTTAGATTCAATGCTAAGAAGTGCAAGGTAATGCACCTGGGAAACAAAAACCCAGGGGAAGAGTACACAGTGGGGGGTGAGATACTAACAACAACAAAAATGGAAAGGGACCTGGGGGTAGTCATATCAGATGACCTAAAGGTGGGCAAGCAATGTAAGAGGGCAGTAAGGAGGGCCCATCTGGAGTACTGCATGCAGTTCTGGAGACCCAATCTCCGCAAAGACATAAACAGGATGGAGGCAGTCCAGAGGAGGGCAACTAAAATGGTGCATGGTCTGCACCAGAAGACATATGAAGAGAGACTTAAGGAGCTTAATATGTATAGCCTCAAGGAAAGGAGGGAGAGGGGGGACATGATAGAAACTTTCAAGTACCTCAAGGGAATCAACAAAGTCCAAGAGGGTAGCATCTTTCAGAAAAAGAAGTATGCAAGAACAAGGGGGACACAATTTGAAGATGGGGGTGAGGCTCAGAGGTAATGTAAGGAAGTATTTTGTCACAGAGAGAGTTGTGGATGCATGGAACAGCCTTCCAGAGGAGACTGTGGAGTCAAAAACAGTAGTGGAATTCAAGAATGCATGGGACAGTCATAAAGCAATTCTAGGGAGTGGGGGTAGGAAGAAATAGGCTGTTGATTAACTAGGATCTGCAGCTTATCCATTAGGTAGGAAAATGGGCAGACTGGGTGGGCCAAGCGGTCCGTATCTGCTGTCAAATTCTATGTTTCTATGTTTCGAAACTCCATGAACATTCAATTCTTGACCTCTCATGTGAGACTGCCAACAAGGGTACCAGTTAGTGCCAGTTGTGTTGGTGTTTTTGTGATGTGGACAGCTACCCATTGGGAACTGCTAGAATGAGATCACCATGACTCATTTCACATAGGTCATTGAACAGCCCTCAAGTGATAATGACTTTCAACCACTACAACCTCTGCTGGATTTGAACCCGTGACCTAAAGGTGAAAGGCTCCTTAACCCACTACCTGTCCACTGAGCCATCCAGTTCCCCACCCTTCTCTCAATACTCAGTATCATCACTGCACTCGCCCTGACACACAGTGAGCTCACACTGCCATGCATGCTCCAATCCAGCATGCTGAGTGGTGGAGCACTTGCCCCATTGGTTGACAGTGCCACTCAGAAGTGAAGTCTTTTGGAAAAAGTAGTGAGTGTGAACATCATCTATTTATCATCCTTCCCTCACAGAAAATAAAAAAAATCTGGCACCTCTCCGAACTATCTGACAGGTCTGCTGCCCAACCCAGACTGTCTGGGAATCAAGATATAATCTGTCTCCATCTCCCCCTAACTGCCCGATAAGTCTGCAGACCGGCCCAGCCTGTTAGATATTAAAAAAAAAAACTATCCCCTTCCCCTTGAAAGGTTCAGTGCCCAACCAGGCCTGTCAGAGAACAAAAAAAATGTTTTCCCTCTCCCAACAACCTCACATGTCCAGTGTTCATCCGGTATGCCCCCCCACCCGTACAGCGAAACTTCTACTGTGACATGCGTCGATATCAACAACAGCGCCATATTGCAGTAGAAGTGCGCTTGGGACCCGACAACATATTCCCCTGACCTGCTCCCCCTCACCAAACCAACTCTGACTCAGAGTTGGAATCCAAATTAATGGGAGGTGTGGGGTGTTCAGGAGCGAAGCCCCCCAAGAAAAACACACTCTGATGTGTGCAGATCCATGCCGACTTCAAATCGCGGTCGACATGGAGCCTGGCGCTGTGATGCCAGTTGAAGTGTTTCTTGTTGAACCGGCATCATAGAGCCTTATTCACCCCATCCCATCAGGGAACACAAAAAATCTGACCCTCCCCCAATAACCTGATAGGTCTGGTACCCAACTCTGCCTGTCAGGGAATACTAAAAAATCTGTTCATCTCCCCCTCTAACTATCTTATCAGTCTGGTGCCCAACCTGGTTTATCAAAAATAAAAAAAAATACTTCACTCTCCCTCTAGCTACCTGATGGGCCTAATGGCTAATGTAGCCTGTGTATTGAGCTGAATGGTGATAAGCAGTAGCAGCAGCAAAGTGGTGAGCAGAAGGCAGAATAGGTGGCAGAAGGAAGCAGAGAGGGAAGTCAGAATAGCAAAGGCCCAAACTGAGGAAAAGATAGCCAACTCAGTTAAGAAGGGGGATAAAATCTTTTATAGGTACATCAGCGAGCGTAGAAAGACAAAGGGAGGGATAGTGAGGCTGAATAGAATTAACGGTGGGTGGGCAGAGGGGGACAGTGAAAAAGCAGGGATACTGAACAAATATTTCTGCTCAGTATTCACAAAAGAGGAGGGGGAAGTGCCTAATCCAATTAACAGAAGCACTCTTGATAGAGAGGTCGATCCCAGTCCTTTCACAGAAGAAAGGGTTCTGCAAGAACTCCTAAAACTGAAGGTGGACAAAGCAATGGGTCCTGATGGAATTCACCCCAGAATTCTAAAAGAATTAAGGGAGGAACTAGTGAAACCACTGGCTACACTTTTTAATAAATCATGGGAGGATGGTGTGGTACCAGAGGACTGGAGGAAGGTGGATGTGATTCCGCTTCACAAAAGTGGGACCAAGACAGAGGCAGGAAACTACAGACCTGTCAGTCTGACCTCTGTGGTAGGGAAAGTGATGGATTCACTTTTGAAGGAAAGAATAGTTGAGTACCTAGAGGCCAGTGGAGCACAGGACCCAAGGCAGCATGGGTTCACAGCGGGAAGGTCATGTCAGATGAATCTAATAGATTTCTTTGACTGGGTGACCAAAGTAAAAGACCAGGGAGGGGCTGTGGACATGGTCTACCTAGACTTTAGCAAGGCATTTGACACAGTCCCACACAAAAGATTAATAGTCAAATTAACCAGCCTGGGAGTGGGTCCCAGGGTGGTAGCCTGGGTAAAACATTGGCTGCACAACAGGACACAGAAGGTAATTGTAAATGGAGTCCACTCTGAAGAAAGAGGGGTTACTAGTAGGGTACCGCAGGGTTCAGTATTGGGTCCAGTCCTTTTTAATGTCTTCATCAGTGACATTGCAGAGGGACTGGAAGGAAAAGTATGCCTTTTTGCAGATGACACAAAGATCTGCAACAGGGTTGATACACAAGGAGGCGTGGAAAGGATGAAAAGGGACTTGGCAAGGTTGGAGGAATGGACAGAAGTATGGCAGCTAGGATTCAATGCAAAGAAGTGCAAAATAATGCACCTGGGAAACAAGAACCCAGGGGAAGAATACACAATGGGTGGGGAGGTAGTAACAACAACAAAAAAGGAAAGGGACCTGGGGGTAATCATATTAGATGACCTTAACTCATTGTCTCCTAGCAGACGCCTGTAGTCGTCAATAAAATACACTGGTGTGTCCTGAGGACGTCTGCAGAAGTCGGCTACTGACTCCCAATGTGCCCTTGCAATGTCTGGAGAAGTCACTTATATATTTTAATATATAGTGTAACAGAATATAATATATATTTGACTGCATAGCACCATTGGAAAGATAATTTTATGCTGAACAACTTTGTCACTGATATTTTGTGCATATCATGTATTCTTTAGGAGTTATTCACATTTGTTTATGGTATGGTGTGTATGGCTGACATGTTTTCCATCAAGATTCACCTAAGCAGCTTGAATAAAATTCACTTTTTTGTCACTTCAGCAGGTATAAAATAAAAGCTGTATTGATTACAACTAGTTGCATAGCACCATTGGAAAGGCATTTTTGTGCTCATCAACTTTCATGCTGATACTTTGTGTGTATCACGTATACTTTTGGAGTTATATGCATTTGTTTATGATATGGTGTGTGTGGTTGAGATTCATCCCTCTAATCTCACCAAAGCACCTTGACTAAAATGGGGAAAAATTATGTTTTAGAGTAAAAAGATATCTTTTTTTTTAACAAACATAATATTAAAACACCATCTAATGTCTGTATGCTTAATTTGGTGTTGATAATTTACATATTTTCCAACAAAAATGGCTTATGTTGCCCTTTTTTAGTGAAAAAAATATTTAGTTTGCTCTTTTGACCAGCATAGAAAAAAAACAAAATTACTTATTATTACATGCATGCCACCATTGGAAAGGCAATTTTGTGCTGAATAACTCTGCCACTCATACTTTGTGTCTAGCATGTACAGTTATTGAACTATTAGCATTTGTTTGCGACATGCTGACTATGGCTTGATTTTGCTTAGAAAGGCCCAGGATTCACTGTTAAAAGTATACAGGAGATTCAGGAGGCAAGTGGTGTAATCTCAGAGTGAGCCTCTGGAGGCAATGAGTTAAGGTTAGCAGGCAATGTGAGAAGGCAGTAGGGAGGGCTGGGGGTATACTGGGATGTATAGGGAGTGGCATCAGCAGCAGAAAACAGGAAGTTGTTATCCCTCTGTACAGACAGTTGGTGAGACCCCATCTGGAGTACTGTGTCCAGTTCTGGAGACCCCATCTCCGCAAGGACATAGACAGGATAGAGGTAGTCCAGAGGAGGGCAACTAAAATGGTTCAGGGTCTGCAAGAGAAGCCATATGAGGAGAGACTAAAGGAGCTTAATATGTATACCCTTGAGGAAAGAAGGGAGAGGGGGGACATGATAGAAACTTTTAAGTACCTCAGTGGAATCAACAAAGTCCAAGAGGGTAGCATCTTTCAGAAAAAGAGACTTGCAAGAACAAGGGGACACAATTTAAAGATAGGAGGGCGGTTCAGGGGCAATGTGAGGAAGTATTATTTCACAGAGAGGGTAGTGGATGCATGGAACAGCCTTCCTGAGGAGGTTGTGGGTCTAAAACTGTGGGAGAATTCAAGAATGCATGGGACAGACATAAGGCAATTCTTGTGGGGGGTAGGAAGAAATAGGCTGTTGGTTAACTAGGATCTGCGGCCTATCCTGTAGGTAGGGAAATGGGCAGACTAGATGGGCCAAGCGGTCCTTATCTGCCGTCAAAGTCTATGTTTCTGTGTTTCTATGTTTCTTCCCATGCCCATCCACTCAGGTCATAGTAAGGTGCTGAAACACTGCACAATAGAATAGGGCTGCTGCCACACTGCTGCTGCTACTAGCCTAGTCATGCATCTCCACCTCCCTCTGCCCACAACACACTAGTGGGAGAGAATGGGCTCAGGGGGATCAATGGCACACACTTCTGTGACTTCAACTCCAAGTGCAAGTGTTCCTGGCCCCACTACCCAACTCTGCCTCTCTTGCTCTTTCCTGCTCTCCATGCTCAGTCTCAGCTCTGCACTCTTCCCAATATGTAGATAGGAATTACACTGGCATGCGCACTCCAACTCAGCCTGCTGCACAGCAGAATGGTCCAGTGCCCAAACTGAACAGTTCAGGAATAAAAAAAAATCTGCCCCCTTCCCCCAAACTATCTGATGGGTCCAGTGCCCAGCCTTTCTCATCAAGGAATACAAGTAAATCTGGTCCCCCTCCCCTAACTACCAAATGGGTCCAGAGGCAAATATGATCTGTTAGAGAATTTAAAAACTCTTCCTTCTCCTCCACCCAGCTATGACTGAATCTAGGGATAAACTCAGACTATCAGGGAATAAAAAATAATTGACTCCTTCCCCTCAACAACATGACTTTTTTTGTTGTTGTTACACTCTTATGGGCTGGGTTGGGCACCAGACTATTCAAGTAGCTGGAGGAGAGGGTCCGCTGTCTTTTATTCTCTGATGGGCCAGGTTTGGCATCAGACCTGTCATCTGATGCCCAACATGGCATATAAGGGAATAAAAGACAGCTGGACCTCTCTTCCAGCTTCCTGAATGGTCTGGTGCCCAACCCATCCCATCAGAGTGTAACAGAAAAAAATCTGTCGCTCTCCCCCCAGCTGCTTGACAGGCCAAGTGTCCGACCTGGACCATCAGAAAATAAAAAAAAATGGCGATATGGAGGGAGGCTATAAGTGAGTTGGGTGCCGGGGGGGGGGAATGAAACTAATTTCCTGGTGCTAAGTGGACTTGAACCATTGCATACAGTATGGGGAGGGAGCATTACCGAACAGCAGTGCCACTGCTTCAAAGCCCTTCCTAGGGCACTGTATACAAAAAAATCTCTAAAACTGACATTGGCCTGGCTCCATGGTGTCGAGCAAAGGGGTTCACTTTGCATGTTGGTGACCCAGGTTCGTGCCCTGAGCCTGAGTAGCAGGAACCGAGTCAGCGGGAGAGAATCAAGAGCATCCATTGGACACTTCCTCCCGAAGGTGGGTAGAGCCTTGCACATGCAGGCAGATTGGATGATGTGCTGGGGCATGTAAAGCCTCAACACCCCCCCCGCATGTCTCCACCCAAGGTTGCCATACTCATGCAGGTCCATTTAGGGCAGTTGTGGGCAGGCCAGAAAATGGAAAGAGCTCCCCCCTATTGGCCAGATGATCACTGCCTGTCCCTTGCCACCATGAAGCCCCGAAGCAGGCCCGGTCCAACCCCACAGCACCCTGAATATGCAGGTTCACCTACAAACTCTTCCCCCTGGTAGAGAGGGACCCTCCTGATGAAGGGATATGTCAGGTTATCCAGGGGAGCTGCTATCAGGAAGGTGGATGGCAGCAGGGGATGGGATGACAGCTGGGACCTAGGTGGTCCAAAGGAGTGGCCGGCTGGGGGTGCCTGAGGGATGAGCATAAATAAATAACACACAAAAAAAAAACTGACATTGGATGTGGTCCTTATATGACTATAACACTGACACTATTGAGACAGTAAGGCATGCTACAAAAAATATACAAATATAATAACATAGAAAAGCAAGACAATCCTCATTGGCACCAGCCAAATCTTGTCTGTTTTTTAAGTAATTTTAGCCAGGGCAATTCAAGTGCTGCACAAAGGCAAAAGGAAGGATATCAACACTACTGTCTGAGGTGAAGAACAAGTTGATTTCAGCCTTCAAGTTGAAAGGCTGTTACCAGCATCAGTTTCTCTTGCTGAAACTGTGAAATCTTCTGCATTTGGGCAGACTCAGATACTGTAGATTGAGATACTGCATAAAGTGAACACCTCACAGGTTCCAGAGTGGTAGAGAGAGAGAGAGAGACAGACAGACAGACAGACAGAGAGAGAGACAGAGACAGAGAGAGAGAGAAAGAGAGAACAAAACCAACTAGCCAACCTTCTGACATTCACTTGGCAGTCAATTGCCAGGTGGCCAGGTAGCTGGCAAACTGACATTTAGATGGCTGCCTATCACAAGGCAGCCAACATGGCAAATAAGCCATTTTATTCACCGGTTAGCAGAAAAGGGGCAACAGGTAGTGCATAAGAAGATTGGGTGAGGCATAAGGGCTCAGCAGCCTAGGAGACTCAGTTCATGACAAATATCTGGAGATCAGCTAGAACTGTTGAGGCAGTTCACAATGCACTAAATCTTCCACAGAGCTTATACACCTTATGAAGCAATTACTGGCTAGACTCGTCCAGTAAAAGGTATCAAACTATCTAATGACTTCTGTTTGTAAAAAAACAAAAACAAAAAAAAACAGTGATTAAATAAAAAACAAATTAGGGGAAGTAGGGTAACTCATTTATTATGCATGCTTCCAAGCGCAGCACACAAGAAACATTTTGAGGAGAATAGAGTATTGCAGAGGTGTGGCAGTGTTTGGCCAATCCAGCCAATCCTTTCAGGGGCTCATCCCTCAGCACTCAATCAACAGGGAAACTGCCATTGATGGCAGTTTCAGAGCGAGCACCAGACTTGAAAGAAATCTGCCACTCCAATCACAGACAGTTTCGTCATTGCAGCGGCAGATATCTTCTTCCCCCTTCCCGGGAACCAGGTAAATTCCTGCCATGCACATTACAATGCACAGTAATGCACATGGCTGGACTTCCGAGCAATTTGTTTGCTGAGTGTGTCTTTCCTGGTGAAATAAATAAATGAGCCCCACTGCGCATAATTGGTGGCTCCTGCTGCCCACCACACACTCTCCCCAAAGCTGGCATTGGGGTGCCCAATTCCCGTGTTGGCATGCCCCCCCACCCAAACATATATTTTGCCAACAATGGGGTGGCAATACATGTGTCGGCATGCCACCCCCCCTACACGCACTATAGTGGCACACTGGGAGCCCACCCCAGTGTTCCAATGTAATTCTAATGTTTTTCTGACACCGGGATGCCCAATCCCAGTGTCAGATGCACCCCCATGCTTCCTTTTTGTCAGCTGACCTTGGGGTGCCCAATCCTCATGTCAGCATTGATCTTCCCCTCCACTAGTCTGGCACACTGGGAGCCCGCCCCAGTGTGCAGAAATCAATTTTGTTTTCACCTGTAAAAAAAGAAACAATCCCACAATGTATTTTTTTTAACCTGAAAACAAAGAAAATGGTCCATCATCATTCCTGCCGGCCCCTCTCCCCAACCCGCACCCTCCCTCTGCTCACTCCACCTATACGCACACCCCCTCGCCCATACTTACCTCTGGAGGTCGGAAGCAGTGATCTTCTGTGAACCAGGAACACATCTGCACTCTTTAAAGACCAACCGGGAACTGAAGAAATGACAGTAAGCCCTGTAATGGCAGTGAATGGGGGGTTTTCAATTTAGGTTGATATCTCAACCGATTTTTGGAGTTTTGTTCCCAGATTTTCAACATGGGGTTCTTGGGACTCCACCTCGTGAACACTGTCACTTCGTTTCTCAGACCAAAAAGGTGATTTTGCGGTGCTGTGCAGAATCACCTTTTGGGACCAATTAACAAAACTACAGTGCCTCTGTTCATGAGGTGGGGCCCCAAAAACCCAGTGTTTTCAAGTTTGGTGAACAAACTCAAAAAAATGACTGCGTTATGAGTGTGCATTTTGCAGTTTGTATGCACGCTCGGAACTTCGCCAATTTTTAATATTTTCACTCCAAATTTACAACATTGCCGTTTTTTCACACCTCCTTATGAACAGTACAGCTGTAATTTTTTGCATCTTGCCTGAAACATGTTTTTGCACTGGGAAATCAACTTTTGGTACAGATTAATGAAATCACAGTGCTACTGTTCATGAAGGGATGTCACAAAAAGGCCATGACTGTGTTATGAGCGTGTGTTATGCAATTCTTTTTTTTAGTCTTTGGTAACTGGGTACGAATGCTTGTAACTTCTCCACTTTTTCATATTTTCATTCCAGATTTTCAACATTGCTATTTTTTCATGCCTCCTCATGAACAGTATAGATGTCATTTTGCACATCCTGCCCACAATGTATTTTCACACCTGTTGCGCCGAATGGTGCATTCGCTGTGTGAAATCACTTTTTGGGATTGAGTAATGAAATGATAGTGCCACTGTTCATGAAGTGGGGTCTTACAAATCCCATGTTGAAAATTTGGAGTGAAAATACCAACAAATGCCCAGGGCATTAGGGTTTCCAATCATAACACCCCACCCTGTACAGACAGACAGGCATCGGGGGTGTGGCTTGGGGTCGTCGGCTGTAATGCTCATGCCATTTCACCCCCACCCCACCCTGCAGCCACTGACAGCCATTGGTGTGCCTTGGGGTCTTCGTCCCCAACGGTCACCCCATTCTCCTATACTGCACCCATCTTAGCTTATTTTCTTATGGAATGGGGTAAGCGTAAGGTCCGAAGACCCCAAGGCACACCGTAACACCTGTCAGTGTCTGCGGGGGGGGGGGTGGAATGGCATGAGTGTTATGGCTGACGACCCAAAAGCACACCCCAACACGTGTCAGTCTCTGCAGTGTTAGTTCAATACTTCACTGCAATTTCTATTATGCATCTCTTTAACTCATGCAGTACCAATGCCAATACCAGCAAGCAAACATTCAGCATTGACAAATGCTTGTTTACTCACCCTTTGTGTGTGATACCTGGCTGAAACACTTATGCTTAATTTGTATGGTTTAAGTGGCACCAAACACCTTGAGTGTGTAAAAACCCTTGTTACTCACTACTTAAGAAGGCAGTATAGCACAGAGGTTGAGGGCTGTGAGCTGTTAACCTGGAGACCAGGGTTTGAATCCCACAGCCCCCACTTGCATACTGTGTGGCCCTGAGCAAATCACTTAACTTCCTTGTGCTCCCAGGTCACACCTGGAAACAAGCTTCGGCTTAGTGTGCCTGTCCTGGTTAAACAATTTCCCCCTTTCCTTACTCCCCAATACATGTTTTTATATATAGGTTTGGCTCGGGACGTCAACATGTCAGCTTGTGTGTCTGTGCAGGTCTGTAATACACTCTTGTGCTTTCTCTAGTGACTGGCATCACTTCAACCATCTGGGAGCAAGGAGAGACTATTGCAGGCCCACCAAAATGGGGCCCTACCTTATGGGCTTCTTGTGGTGCAGTCCATGACCTGCAGGATCTTCATCACCTTCAGTCCCCTGACTGGTGTATTGGGACTGGGCAGCAGCAGGAGCAGTACCAGCTTTGGAACAGGAGGCCTCAATGTCTTTGCTGCTGTAAGCCACACTACCTAGTGGTTACGGTATGTAGGATTGAGATGACTGATAAAGATTCACACCATCAGGTACCTGCACATGTGCTTCTTGCCTCCTTTGGACTGGAAATAGGGAAGAAGCACCAGGGAGTGGAGAATAGCTATGAACAGGTGTGGTGATGCCTTTGATCTTTGTGCAGGTTGAGGAATATCTCCACTGCCACACTAGAGACTAGCCCCACTGAATGTAGTCTTAATTTCAGGGCAGGAATCAGGGTAGGTATAGTACTCCAACCAGCTCCATTGGGTATTCAGAAAACCAAGGCTATCAGCAAAGGAAGCCATAGCATGGAGAGACCATGTGAAAAACTTGGCTGCTTCCATGTTTCCAGAAGCCCTCTTATCCCACAAGACTGATGGGAAGTGGGTGGAAGACCACACAGCCAGTATTGAATTCAAGCTTTCAGAACATACAAGTAGCATATAGCTCAGAGAAGACATACGCTATTTGGTTTCCCAAATATTTACAGCCAATCAGGGCTTAGCATGGATACTGTACAAGAAGCCAGGGAACCAGAAGCTGTTGTGGGACTGTAAGCCATTAAGAAAGACATAGGATGCCAGTGTGCAAAGAGGTCTGGTAGGGCTAAAAGTGCACTTTTCATTTTGATCAGTACTGAAAGAGGAGAATGTTACTGTTGAGAGAAAAAAGGAGAAAGGCATTTGTTGTCAAAAGGAGAATGCGTCCTAGCATAATTTTCTCCAAAGAATCCAACCACCTAACAGGTCAGAGTGTGAAAAGAGCCATGACTACCCGATGGTTCCAGCTGGAGCCAAGTAGATGGCAATGCAGCGGGAGAGCTAGTGCCTGTCTGTGAACCCCTGCTGAGAGGAGAGAAATCACAGAGGGTCACTGCAAACCAGATGTTATTATGTTTGTTTGTCTTTGCCTCCCTACAGGTACTATCTTGCAGGGCCTATGTGAGACACGTTGGCCAGAGTCCTTGCGGTACAGGATCTGCTTCTGGGGAACAGTGACAGATGCTTCTTTGGGAGTGAGAGGAAGCAACACTCAGTCAAGTGAAGATACTGTGAGGAACAACTGGGTCTTCTGGAGCACAACAGTAATCTAGTTAGTTAGGGATGGGGCTGAGGTGTGGTTAGAGGTCTTTGGAAGTATTCTGTCTTAAATTATGCACCCAGGCTGAAAATGTTGACCATGTCTGGGTCATGTACTCTATTTTGACTTTCAAATAGGGGCCCCGTATTTATTCCAATACTTTAAGTTGCAATTATGCTACAAGCAAACCAGCATTAACAGTTAGCATCCCATCTGTTCAGAAACCAGCAATTCAATGGAAAGTCTACCGGTAAGGACTTTGGTGGGTATAAAACTGGGAGCACCTACTAAGGGACTGGGGACTGCCAAGGGAGGGAGGACAGCATTAATCTGAGTATGCATTACATATTATACTGGCATGATAGCTTAGTGCTGAGTGACACTTACAGTACCGTTAAATCTCTAATTTTGCACCTTAATAGCTTTGGCAGTATTTGAGGAAAGTAGCTGAAATGCTACATGTACTGTCTAGTAGGCAAAGTCTAAACATATGGAAAATTTTGTGACAGCAGCTTGTGCGGTTCCCGAAACCTGCATATGTCATTTTCCTGTAGACGTCTTGAGTTTTTTTCCTATACTTAACATGAGTTTCTGGCTTTGCTCTCATGTACAGCCTACACAGAATGGAATTTTTTCCAAAACTTTCAGGGTACAAGCATGCTGTGCCAAGGTGGTGCCTTTGGAAAGTTTTGTGAAAAAATATTTGACGGTTTTAGAATTAGAATGATTTAAATTTTTTTTTGTTCTGAACATGCTCAGTAGGGTTTTTGGGATAATGTTCCAGTACAACACAAAATATTCCATGTTGCAAGACCCTTTTTGGTTTCTCACCACTTGCTTTTCACAGCACGAAAAGGTTTTTTGTGCCATTACAGTTGCTACCTTGTTTTTCCCCCTTGAACTAAAAAGCATGGAAAATACATTAAAAAAAAACATTCCCCAAACAGCAGATTAACATGGGAGTGCCCAGCCTCCACTGTCAGAATTTGAATGTCCCTGCAATAAAGAAAATCTCTTGTTGATTTATTTTTTTACCTGTAACAAAGAAAATGGTCCCTCGTTGATCTGTCCTCCCACACACCCCCAACCCCATCCCAATCTTCCACTCAGCACCCACCACCCAACACCCCACACACTCCACACATCCTCACTCACCTGAATATGTCAAATGGTGCAGATTCACTCTCCTATCAAAGATGTATCTTGCTGCTGGAACTGATGACTGTCATAACAGAAAATAAGGTAAGTCTGGTTTAATGTATTTCTTTTGAATTTGTATTCATAGCTTTGTCAGTTTTGCAGATTTTAACACCAAATTTTCAACATGGCCTTTTTTGAACCCCATCTCATCACCAGTGGTGGTGGAATTATGCAAATCTGGCCAAAAAGTGATTTCAGGGTTTCTTTGTGGCATTACTGTTTGGACAGGATTTGAACATTTTCACCAACATTGTTCATAAGGTGGAGTCATAAGATGGCTATGTTGAACATTTGGGAACAAAAAATATAAAAATCACAAGGTTATGAGTGTGCATTGAATTTCTCTATGCTCGCTCTTAACTTTGGTAATTTTCAGTATTTTGACCCCAAATTTTCAACATAGCCATGATTAACACACCACATCATGAACGTGACAACTACCAGTTTTTGAATATTTGGCAAAATCCATTTTCACACCTATGGGTCGGAATGACATTTCAGCAGGGATATGAAAAGTTTCACCTACTGAGTTCATGAGAATGGTTCATAAGAAAGTTATGCTGAAAATTTGGTGCACAAATATAGAACATTGCCCAGGTTATGAGTGAACATTGCAGTATTTCAATGTTTACTCATAACTTTGCTAATGTTCAGTATTTTAACTCCAAAATTTCAAAATAGACATTTTATCACACCAACTCATAAAATCCTTGACTAGAAGTGTTTTTGCACTTGAGATGTGAAATGACATTTCAGACAATGTAATATAAATGGCACATGTTTATAAGGGGAGTCATGAAATTACTATCTTGAAAATTTTGGGTAAAAAAAAATTATAAGTATTATGAAACTTTCTGTGTAGTGCCACTGTTCACCCAAGTGGGTATGCTTTGTGATCCAATGCCAGTGAGCTGAATTTGGGGGCGAGCTCAGTGACACAGCTACATGGGGTGAGGGTGGGGGAATGGCACTTTTATATGACACCCCCCTAGCCAGGGAATGAAAGCTGCAGGGTTGCCCTCATGGGCCTAGGTCCATATAGTGAAGACAACTGTTCTGTTGGCATAGGCCCCTACACCTCTGCACCTGTGGGTGGCAGAGGACCCCATGCATTGACTGACAGATCGAATCTTTGCCCTGTATGTCTGTATCTGTGGCCACACAGAAGCGCATGGATCAGAGGGCCCTGACTTCCACACACCACTTGATAGCCCCATGAATTTTGGTCATCTGTCACTGCACAGAAGTACAGGGCCCACATCTTCACATGGTGAAGAGCCCAAAGGGCCCTGCATATTTGCATATGTTCACGTAGGTTCCAATGGGACCTGCATGAATGAGGGTGAAATTCCACTATCTCTAAAAGAGAGGAAATTCTTTGTGCAAAACTTCTTTAACCCTTTGGCTGCCAACATAATTAGTATGCATAGAAAGTCTGGACTGATATATCAGTCCGCAGCCCTGCAAGGGTTAATGCACCAGTTAGGGTTCAAGTTAATGCTACAAAAGTAGAGAAATGTGGCATTAGGGTTTCCAACCCTTACTCCCCACCCCCCCCAAGCAGAAAAAGGAAATAACATTAGGGTTTTGGGTCTCTGGAATCTTGGCAAATCAGTGGTGGGGTCTTCCTTTGGGTTGTCAACCCCAATGACCACCCTGTTCCATGAGCAAACAACATCAGATGTCATCTACGTTTGTTCATACAGGGTCCACAAGCTACAATAGATTGTGTCGGCAACATGTGTTGAGACATACTTCACCTTTGAAGACTTATCACTGTGAGGTTACTGGCTTGCAGTTGTACCTTGTGCTTTGGACAGGAGGCTGTGTGCTGATGGGGGAAGGGGGTGGGCATTAGGGTTGACTCCCCCAAGAAAGACTCCACCACTGATTCAGTGGGGGTAGGGAGTAAGGTTGGAAGCCCTAACGTCACATTTCCCTACTTTTGTTGCATTAACTGGAACCCTAACTGGTGCATTAGCAAAGTTTGTTTGCAAAGAATATCAAAGTAAGTACTTTTTTCAAAGAATACTATATAGCAATAAATAAATAAGTAATACATAGGGAATATGACATGGCCTGACTGAAGATATCATATTTATCTTCATGAGAGGCCAATGATATCATGATATCTCACGAGTGGTGAAGTCACGAGTGAGATATCATGATGTCATTGGCCTCGAGTGAAGATAAATATGATATCTTCAGTCAGGCCATGTCATGTTCTGTTTATACAGTGTATGTTTTGGGCCCCACTGAACACAATCCCCAAATGCCCACTTGATATAATCCCTCACATAGAGGTAATGGCTATTCCAACTCAACTTTGCATGTCTCCTAACACAAGAGATGCCATATGTTATTTGAAAAGTATATGTGGTTGTTCCTGCAACTTTAAAATTACAAAAAAAAACAGGATTGTGATTGATCTAACTGCGGCTACCCCAACACAACACTGCATAACCCCCCCCCCCAACACCACTGATTACATGTCACATGTAAAAAATGTCTGATTTTGCCACTTTAAAGTTATTTATTAAACCATATGTGGTTGATCTTGCCTGTACCTTTAAAGAAACAAACAGTGGAAAAACAATTCTGGTTGATCCTGTGACTTCTGTTTATCTGCTTTCACCTGAAATGTAGTGTGACCCAACAGCTATCCACGGAAATGTAGCGTAGTCGAGCGCTGTGAATATCGAAATATGAGGAACTGTCAGATATTAATAATAAATAAGGGAGCCACTACTGCCACACTTAGAAAAGTGTATTTTTTTATTCTAGCGCTATTTTATCAAAAGCAGCTCCTGACAGTACTCAGACGAGAACGAAGGAATCTGCAGCTTTAGCACACCAGATGGAAGTGGGAGTATATGTTGCCATAACAACACATGCTCGCACTTTCGTCTGATGCGCTGAAGCTGACGACCCCTCGCTCTCATCTGAGTACTGTTGGCAGCTTCTTTTGACAAAATAGTGCTAGAATTAAAAAATACACAAATATACTCTTCTAAGTGTGGCAGTAGTGGCTCCCTTATTCTTAATATCAGACAGTGCCTCAGGTTTTGAGATTCATAGCGCTTGATCATGCTACATTTCTGGGGATAGCTGCTCGGTCATGCTACATTCCAAGAAGAAGTGGATAAAAGAAAGTGGCAGGATCAACCAGATATGATTTTAAAATATTTATTTGTGTAAAGGTGGAAGCAGATCTGAGAGATGCATGGGGGGGGGTCCTGCTTGTAAAGAGAACGTCACGGGGGGTGGGATCCTGTTAGTAACTTGAGAAAGCCACAGGATGAAAAGTGAAAAACTTTCACTTTCATTGTGATGATATATAGGAACATGGAGATAAATGTATGATGTATAGGAACATGAAGATAACAATGTTATCTTCACTGGCCAGCTCAGATATAATTTTTTATACTCTTATTTATCCCAAAACATACATTGTGTGTATATATATATATATATATATATATATATATATATATATATATATACATACACACCCTATAGGCACATCAATGTTAAACCCCAATTATTTGCACTTTGATAACTTTGCAGCCGTCCAATGGATTTGCACGAAATTTTGCATGCATGGTTTTGTGTGGTTGATCTCTGGATGTATCAAGTTTAGTTCTGGTTGGATGAGTGAATTCTGAGATACAGATAGTGAAAAAGGTGAATTTATTGGGGATTTTTTCCTATTTGTTTGAATGTGATTTCTGTCAACTTGGTTAGCGTCCAGATGGTTTGGAATTTTGGTCTTAAATTTTCTGGCTAGAAAGGGGCCGGCACACAGATGTGCCTTTTGCTTGTTTAGTGAAAAAAATATTAATCCGTTGTAAAGTTATTGAATTTTCAAATTTTTAATAACTGGTTCTGAGCATGCTCAGTAAGCTCCAAAAATAGCTGTATGGAACTAAAAAATAATTGTTTTTTTTGTATTGACATCATCCTTATTTGTTTGGGGAAAAATCTTTTTTTTGTTTGGCTGCCACCTTGTTTTCAGTTTTTACCTGAAATTCAATTTAAAAAGCTGACAAATGACATTCTGCAGTGCAAACAACACATATATGTTGCTTATCTGGACCCTATTACCTAGATTCTGCAGTTAAGTATTGGAAAATAGCCTGAAATGTTGGTGTTTTTTTTTTTTGGTACAGTACATTTAAAATCTTTTTTTGTCTCTTGCTTAATATGGAAAAAGTGTATTCTATTTAGCCATGCTTCCTGATCCACTTATTTCTGTCAGCTGGCCTAGCTGACAGACTGTTTGGAATTTTGGCTTGATATTCTCAGTGTAATAAGGGCATTGGGCACAGATTTGCCTTTTGCTGGTTTGGTGAAAAAATATAATTCATTTCGCCAATTATTTATGTTTGTTTCAAGTTTTAAATCTTTTTTCGTGAGTCGTGATATGAAAAAAGATTCTTTTTCATATGACAACTCCTGGAAAAAGATTTTTTTTTTTTTGTTAGGGAAATATCCCATTCCCCCATGAGCAAGTTTTCCCTGTTGTCTAGTGGCATCCCCCCCACCTGTACTTATGTTTAATTTACGGGAGTTAGCTGTGTGGGGATTGGAACAAGAGAGGTATGTGGTGCAACAACAGTCAGCTCAGCCTGAAGGGAGGATTGAAAACTGCAGAGGACACTGCTCCGCAGAAGAAAGGCATGGGCCTCAGAGAAGGAGAAGGACCTGATGCCATACCAGTTATTCCAGGTGTCTAGGGGCACCCACACCCTCAGATCCCATCCCCAATATGGTTTAATCCCTAGAGTCTAGTGTCACCCCCCACCTTCCAATATCAACCCAGTTATTTATTTTAAAATCCCCAGTGTCTAGTGACACCCCCACCTTCCAATTTGCTGTCCCATTTGTTTTTAATATCCTGGTGTCTAGTGGCACCTTACCTCCCATCCTTGTATGGTTGCAAAAGAAAAATATCCTTTAGATGTGAGTTTTTTTGTTTTATCTGCCAGAAAGAAAATAGTCCCTTGCTGATATGACCCCAACCCCCACCTCCCATTCAGGGACTCACTCACCCCATACCCCTGAGTACACCCCCACAGACCCTCACTCACCTGGACAGGGGACAGGGCAAAGATCCACTCTCTGATCAAAGACACGTTTGGCTGCTGGAACCACCAATTGCAATATGAGAAACTAAGGTAAATGCGATTCAATGTGTTTCAATGGGGCTTTCAACTTTGAGGCATAATTTAGCTGTGTTTGCATATTTTCACACCAAATTTGCAACATCACCTTTTTGAGAACCCTCCTCATGAACAATGGCACTGTCATTATGCAACTCCCACCCGAAAGGTGATTTCACGATCACTTTATGAAATCACCTTTTGGCCAGGATTTGGAAATTTTCACTGACCCTGTTGATGAGGTGGGGTCATAAGAAGGCTGTGTTGAAATTTTGGGGTCAAAGTATGTACAAATGTCAGAGTTATGCACATGTTAAAATTTTGCTACGCTCTCTTGTAACTCTTGCAATTTAAAATATTTTGACTCGAAATTTTCAAAATACCAATCTTTTTACACCACCTCATGAACATGACAGCTGTCATTTTTCAAATCTCTGCCAAATTGTGTTTTCACACCTGTGACGCGCAACAGTATTGCAGTAGCACGCAATGACATTTTGGTGGTAGTGTTAACATTTTCATTACTGAGTTCATGAGGTGGGGTAATAAGAAGGCTATGCTGCCAGTTTCATTCTTGTTTTTGTACAAATGCTAGTGTACATCCATCTGGGCCCTGCACTTCCAGGGCAACATATATGCATGCATTTAAGGAGGGATGGGAGCACAGAGCCCTCTGGCTCTGCACTTTCACAGAGAAATGAGGATACAATTACACTATCTCAGAAAGTAAGGACATTCTTTGCAAAAACTTTGTTAATGCACTAATTAGGGCTAAAGCAACAAAAGTAAGGAAATGTGGCATTAGGGTTTCCATTTCTAACACCCTACTCCCACCCTGCAGGCAGTAACAGGCGTGGGATGTGCCTTGGGGTTGTCAACCCTAATGCTCACCGTATTCTCACATACTGTAACCATCTCAGTGTACTTAGTCATGGAATGGGGTGAGCATTATAGTTGACAACCCCAAGGCGCACCCCATGCCTGTTGTTGCCAGCAGGGTGTTAGAGTTGGAAACCCTAGCACCATATTTCCCTACTTTTGTCACTTCAGCCCTAACTAGTGCATTAACAAAGTTTTTGCAAAGATATAGATAGATAGATAGATAGATAGATAGATAGATAGATAGATAGATAGATATAATAGCTAGATAGATAATTAGATAGCTAGATAGATACATACATACACAGATTTGTAGATATAGAGAGGGAGGAAGAGAGACTTTAGAGCCATTAGTTTATCACCTTGTTTCCACATTCCCCTTTGTTAGTTTCTGTCTTTACTGTAGAGAAACCTGTTTACAATTGCATGTTATTTCTGGTGTGTTGGGTATTATGGTTTGACACTGTTAATGGGGTCTATGCACTAAATGTTCAACTGCATAAGTGTTGTGAATCTGCAGCATGTAGGTGAACTTAAGTTAGAATGCTGTACAACGGGGTTACAGCTGACCAGCAGCTGCATTCATAGAAGGGCCACATGCCCCTTCTGCATGGGATCCCTTGGCCAGTCGCGCAGCAATATGTGCAGATGGTCTGGGAGTGTGTCTACACTCTGTACCACTCATGAAGGTGCGGAGAGTTGGATGAAGTGTATGTGGGATACAGCAGTAGGGACCCTGCCATATCTGTTGTGTTCCACCCAGATTTCAACCACCAGCTGCAGCGGAACCAACCTCCCCCCCACCACCATACTGCCTCAGCCCTGTGGGCAGACAGGGAGGCCTGGTGACAGTCATTCAGGCACTTGCCCATAAACTTTACTTTTGTCCCTCCCATGCCTTTCCAGAATCCACTGCTCCTCATGGAGTAAGGGATCCATTAGGGAACCAGAATGGACATCCGATTGGATGCCCACCTGTGTCCTCCGATCTTCTTCTGCAGAGGTGCACACTGAGGAGGCAGGGCTGTGGACAGGGACATGGTGGTGGCCCGAGTTCATTAATGCCTGCCGCTGCATGCCTGTCCGGGGATGTGGAGCTATGAGGACAGGGTATGGGGTCCAGTATTAGTGCACCGCTCTTACTATTTATAGGGTGTCATTGAGTGGGCAGAGGACCAGGGGATCTGTATTATTTCCTGGGAGTGGTAAAGGCATTGACTGCCAACTAGCTACCCAACCTACTTCCCCAGGTGGAAGCACCACACAATAACCATTAACACCTAGCTGTCCTGAAACAAGAACCCAGGCCAGCCCTCTCGGTGTGGTTAAACGTAGTACCATTAGAGCCCTGGACCTATTAATCCTAAATGTTTGTAGCAAATGTGAGGGCAATCAGATTAAACTCTTGTCATTCAAATCGATGTGAAAAGTGTTGATCCTTTTTTAAAGGGCAAGGAAAATTTTATTTTTCAGGTGCCCAATCCTAGAGGCTGTGGGCGCTGTACATATAAATGCAAATTATTCATTAAAAATAAGACACATACATAAATAAAACACTAATAAAGTAACCATGCCATATAAAACACAATTAAAGATAGCAACAGTCATTAACAAGGCTATCCCACAGATATATACTAATAGACAGTGTCTGGGAAGGCCTGACTGAACAGGAGGGTCTTGAGGCGGGCCTTGAACACTTCAACTGTAGGGGCCTCCCTTACAGATGGAGACAGTGAATTCCACAGATGGGGCCGGTGACACTAAATTCTCTGTCACCGGCAGACATGGACACTTATTTTAGGTACTATAAGAGTCAGAACATTTCGGTAGATTTTTTTATTAAATGCATACAACAAGGCGCAGTGTGCAAAACACATGCAGGAACATTTGCCACGACATGGCTAGCAGAACTCCCCTTTTGCACTCTACAACTTGCTATATGCATTTAATACAAAAATATTAAGCACACCACTTGTGTGCTGCTTTTTACATTCACTTTCAAAGTGAACATCTTGGTGTCGGTGTCAGTCTGCTGTGAAAGGGCTTTTTGGGGCATGACCTTCCTCCACGTATCACAGCATCAGAGTATCAACTTTCCTTTTTAATTCCCCCAACGCTCGCCTTTCTATGCCTTTTCTCTTTTTAGACCTTGCCCAGTTGCAAGGCTGGAAAATGCAAGCCGCAAGGCCAAAGTGGAATTGCCACAGCTGTGGGAAAAAAAGTGACGTAAATGGGTCTCTACTTGTGGAGCCACACTTTCTCTTGCAGCTGCAATATTCTTAAAGATAGTTTATGACCGGCTCTGCCATTTATGGCAGCTTGCAGGTGTTTATTTTTTTTTGGGGGGGGGCAGTTGCACCAGCTGAAAATACAAAACTCCACAGGTGCAGAGGTTTTGTCCTGTGGCTGTGGTGTGGGACTTCCTCATGCCTTTTGAAAACCTAGCCACAAGTCTGTGGGGAAAAAAAATGAGAAACTGGTCCCAGACCAGGTCTTAGGGGACTACTCTTCCTGGACCATGTTGCACAACTTATATGATTTGCATACCCATGATGCAGTGCTTGCAATCCATGCAACTAGTGTATCATCATATGTGGTAAAAAGCAAGTAAAACATGTTCTAATATGTTCCTACACTCATTGATCACTTTAGGTAAGGTGCTGTGTTACTCCGCTTTTATGTGTTTTGAACACTAAAATTAAAGCATTTTGGTCATTATAAAATAAATGAACAAGACTCAACATATAAACTCAGGTAGCAAGCTTACTGTGGGTTTTAATAAAGCATATGCTCATGTTGGTATTAGGGTGTAGTGTTAGTGGGCATTTTGGGTGATGTATGTTTCTTATTTAGCAATCTGAGTGATGATTATGCTTTTTGTTACTGTCTAGCCTCTACTCTTTTCTTGTTTTGTAAGACCTTGCCCAATCACAAGGCTGGAAGATGTGCAGTGGAAAGTTTTCTAGTTTAATTCCTTAGACCTGCACAATACCTTGTACCTGCTTTTAGTTCTGGTTATGCTCAGTGCTTTCAACATACTGTACTCTGTGTTGCTGTGAACCCTGAACGGTATTCTTTAATACTTGATATTTGCCTCTCAGCGGCTCTTCTGCCTTACACCTCTTCTCGATGTCTATCATCCCCCAACATGAAACACGAGTCACTCTTCCCCTCTTGCTCTCTGTCCCTCCATGATCTCTGCCCCCCCCAAAAAAAACATGCCACCATGGTTCATATATGCTTGCTGGTCTGCAGCACTTGCTCTTTCCCCAACTCTCCAATCTTTGCCCCCCCAAATGCTGTGATTCCCTGTAATTCTCATTAGCTACTGTTCAACACTTGCTCTCTCCCATCCCACTCCACAGTTCTTGCCCTGCACAATGTCTGCCTTTTCCTACTAAGTCACATTATGCATTGCTTGCCACTCGATCTATATCCCTCGCTTCAACAGTCTCTGCTTCCCCCACAAATTGCTGTCATTCTCAGTATGCATTAGCTGTTATGCAGCACTTACACTCTTCCACTCATGCTCAAACATCTCACCACTCCTGATACTTCATATCACTTGTTGTGTGCCATTTGCTTGCTGATCCCACCCCAACATGCCAAAATTGTCCATATACATGGAATGCTCTCAGGATCTGTCCCTGTTCTACCCCATCTCTGACTCCTCCAATATGTCACCATTCTTCGTAAACATTTGCTGCTCTGTAGCACTTGCACTCTCTCTCCCTCCCTTCTTGAGACCTGCCCCACCAAACTGCCATCATTTACCATAATTCACATTAACTGTTCTGCATCACTTGCTCTATATCCATCCCCTACCTGACCTCTGTCCACTCCAAAACATCCTAACATGTTCCCTGTACATTAGCGACTCTGCAGCACTTGCTTTTACCCCCCTTTCTGATCTTTGCCCCTAAATGCTACCATTTATTGTCATTCACATTAGCCACTCTGCATCATTTGCTCTCCATTCCCCCCTCCCTGACTCTCATAAAAATGCCAGCATTGTCTGTAAACTTCAGCCGTTCTGTAGCACTTACTCTTTCCCACCCACCTTCAAATGTCTCCCTTTTCCTGGTACTTCATATTATCCCTTGTGTACCATTTATTCTGTATTCCTCCTTGCCCTGATCTCTTTCCCCCAACAGACTTCCCATTCTCCATATATACGACACACTCTCCAACTCTGTCCCTCTTCTACTCCATCTCTGACCCCCCCAACATGCCGCCATTCTCTGTACACACTTGCTGCTTTGTGGCACTTGTTCTCTCCTCACTTCCTGATCTCTGCCCTTCCCCCCAAAACATTGCTTCCATTCTCCATCATTCACATTCCAAGACTAGCACACACTAAACTTTGCAATATTCGCAAAGTTGAAATCACATTTCAGTTCAGGGGTGCTACTGGTTCTGTGGCATGTAACAAACAGACAAACATAGTCCAGTGCACAACCCCCCCCCCCAACACACACACAGTAAATCTGAAAAGTAAAACATTGTTACTGCCTAAACTGGCTATTTTCTTAGTTTTATCTCCACAGAAAAGGGGTTCTCTTAGCTATCAGATTGGAATTCCAATGCAAACATGCCAAACCACCAGATGCCATGGTGGGACCCCACGGTCTGGTCCTAACTGTGAAATGCCTGCAGGGCTACTCCTAAATAGAGTGCATTGCCTAAATTGGCTCCTTCAAAGTAAAGTGCTTCCCACCTATGTAATTCACAGGTGAACAAATGGAGCATGCTAAAAGGAGTATCACAAGCTCCAAAACTAGGTGGAACACACTTTAATTAAATCAGTTTAGGCAATGCACTCTATTTAAGCACTTGCTCACTCCCCCTCTTAGATATCTGCCCTCCTCCAAACTGCCGCCATTCACAGTAATTCAGATTAGTGGTCCTGCACCACTTATTCTATATCCACACCTCTCCAATTTCTCTCCCCCACAATATTTATTTATTTATGGCATTTTGATAACTGGGTGAGCCCACTGAGACCAGCAGTCTCTTTTTCAGGGGTGACCAGGAATTACTTACATACAGTGCAAAGAAGAAGTTCATGACATTTCAGACTACATAATACAGAAAAGAATACATCAAGGAAGTCATGAAAAAAAAAAAACGCACTTAAGCACAGGAAAATTAGTTACAAACATCATATACAGTTTAGGAGCAGCAGGATAGGTGATGGCAACATTTTCGCTATACATTAATCACTCTGTGGCACTTGCTGTCTTCCCCCCATGTGCCCCATTCCCCATCATTCACATTACCTACTCTGTAGCACTTGCTCTCTCACCCTCCTCGATATTTTCCCCCTTAAACCTGTGACTGTTCACTGTAATTCATGTTTATTGCTCTGTGCCACTTGCTTTTTATCCATCCCTTCCCTAATTTCTGCCCCCCCACAACACGCCAACATTTTTCCTATACATTAATTGCTCTGCGGCACTTCATCTTTCCTCCGATCTTTGCCCCTTCAAACATTGCCATTCACGGTCATTCACATTAGCAGCTCTGTAGCACTTGCTCTAGGTTTCTCTCCTCCTTGATATCTGCCCCCCACATGCTGACATTGCCTCTACACATTTTCCTTTCTGCAACACTTACTCTCTCCCACCCACCCTTAAATATCTCAACATACTTAGTACTTCATATTACCTGTTGTGTGCCATCTGCTGCCTATTCCTCCCTTTCATGATCATCCCCCCCAACATAGTATCATTCTCCATATATATGACATGTTCTCTTGTTCTATACCTGTTTACCCCATCTCTGACCCCCTCCAACATGCGTCCATTCCCCATAAATTACATTAGCGGCTCTGTACTACTTGCTGTATATCCCCTCCCCAATCTCTGTTGCCCCACAGCATGCCAACATTTTCCCTATGTATATATATTAGCTGCTCTGTGGCACTTGCTCTTCCCCCGATATCTGCCCTCCAAAAGTGCTGGCATTGTTCTTGCACATTAACTGCTCTGCAGCAGTTACTCTCTCCTTTTCCCTGGTCTCTACTCCCCAAATCTGCCACCATTCATCATCATTCACAACAGCCACTCTGCAGCACTTGCTCTTGATTACTGCTCTCCCTGATATGTGCCCACCTAAGATGGGATTCTCTCTTCATATTAGTTGCTGTGCAGCTCTTGCTCTCTCTACTCCTCCCCAATCCTTTCTCCCCTCCAAAACATGCTGCCATTCACTGTCATTAACATAAGCAGCTCTATGGCACTTGGTCTCTATCCCTCCCCTCCCCAATTTATTCCCCCTCTCCAACATGCTGGCATTGTCCCTACACATTTTCTGTTCTTTGTTACTTGCTCTCCCCCACACAGATCTGCCCCTCCCAATATGCCATCATTCATTGTCATTCCCATTAACTGTCCTGCAGCACTTGCTCACTATCCTTCATCTCTCCATTCTCTATCCTTCCAACATGCCTATATTCTCCCTATACATTAGGTAGTCAGCAGCACTTCCTCTCTACCACCTTCCTAATCTCTAGCACTTTCAATATCACTCCTCCCTGATCTTTGTCCCCGCCCAAATTTGCTGCCACACATTATAATTCACATAAGCCACTCTGCGGCACTTGCTGTTTAACACTCACCTCCTTGATATTTGTACCCCCCCCCCATGCTGCTATTGTCTGTATACATCACCTGTTACTTAAGTAATAAGGCATGGCAAGGTGTGTGTTATCATGTAATAACGAAACTCCTGGGGTGCGTTGAAGCATGAGGTGAAGTTGAGTGCTTCCACCACCCCAGGAGTGACATTATTACACAATAACACACACCTTGGAGTGCCTTATTGCAATTATACAATAGCTCGATGTTATACAAAAAAAAAATGTTGAATGTCTTTAGTAGATTTTTAGTGAGGCAGTACATCTTTAAAGAGAAGAGCAAATGTGGGAACAAATCCTCACAGTGATGTTATTGTGTCATAACCTCACTGTCTCAGGCACCCACTGACCAATCAGAATATAGGCAATTTCCTTGCCATTGTATAATTTCTGGCTCTTGCTGCAGTTGTTTGAATGTTTATGAAACATGTCTCCTGCTTATATTCCTTAATTCCTACTCCTTTCCCAATACAGCTCCTCCACATAGTTGCAGACTTTAGGTACACCAACTTTCACTTCTATCTACAGTTCTCATGTTGCCCAATACATTTGCTCTCATTTGGCACATTTCCATTTCAAACTGTCTTCATGTATGCTATATAACTGTTCTTTTTCTGTTTATGGATCAATATGCATACCCTACACTTCGTGTATCCTGCTAGGCAAGCTGAACTGATCATGCTCAAATTGTTCATTGCTCCACCAGCAGCTTAATCACTTCTACAATGAATTTCAATAAACTAGGAAAATCAATAAGATATGTCTGTATTTTAGTTTTTGTTTCTGTCCACCACCTCTCTGTACTAATCCCCCATCTCCTCCTCCCTTGTTCATTATCTTCCCTAATGCTTCTTTGTAAAAAAAAAGTTTGTCTAGAACTTGCATAAAAGTGTTCCAGAACAAATCTGCAACACATCTGTATGCAATTTCACAAACACTGCATTATTTCAATGATTCCTTCCCAGTGCAACTAGTTCAATTCTTGTCATGTTTGCTACTGAACATAAACTCAAACAGCCACAGCCACCACTATTTCTATATTAATGCTCATAATTTACATGCCCTGTCTGTAAACTGTATTATCCCCTAAGTACATAGTTTTGCTAATAACACTGTTGCATACCTTTCATGGGATACAGTCTGATTATGTTAAAATAATGGTTTTCAGTTACATGGCCACTGAAGTGCATCAGTCTGCATTTTACCTATCTTGTGCACCACCACATACTGTACAGTATACCCTCACTGAACTCTTGATTGCATGAATCCTACTGGCCTTCTCACAAGTTACATTTTGACTTTGTTTTTATTTCTTCATCCTACATATGCTCCAAAAATGTATACAGTGCATATTTATGAGGAGGATTCACATTACCTGTTGTTCACCACTTGACCTCTATCCTTCCCCTCACCAATCTCTGCTACCCCAAAGCATTGCCCTTCTCCATGTCCTGTAGCCACTCTTCGACACTGCCTCTCTCCTTCTCCTAAATCTTTCCCCCTACCCATCTCTCAGCCCCACAACATATGCCATTTCTCTATATACATCATCCACTCTCCAGCAGTTGCTCTCTCCGCCCCTCCCTGATTCCTCCACCACCACCTGTCATTTCACATACTTTCAAGTACCTGTTCTGTGCCACTTCTTCTCTCCCCCATCATCTCTGCCCCCATCCTGCCACTTTCAACAGTACTTCACATTACCATCTGTGTTCCACTTCCTTTTTATCTCTTTCCTCCTCCATCTCTACCTTCAGCCCTAAAATACTGCCATTATCACTATACATTAATCACTCTCAGTACTTGCTTTCCATCTTTCTTCTGCCACATCTCTGACCCCCCCCCACAAAATCCTCCCAGTCTTGTTACATCTTTGCAGCTATGCATCACTTGCTTTCTCTCTCACTTCCTGATCTCTTCTGTTCCAAAACCTTGACATTCATCATCGGTCACATTAGCTTCTCTCCCTGATTTGATTTCTTACCATTCCCTCCCAATCTCTTCTTTTATTCATTCTTTTGGTAACAGGGTAAGGTCCACTAGGCACAAATGCCTGTTTTCAGGGGTGACCTGGGAGCTTTGGGCTGGTTAAATGACTTGCTCCGAGTCACACAGTATGCAAGCAAGGTTGTGGGACCCAGGTCAATCCCAGAATCAAATCCAGGCCTTCTAGATGTACCAAGCACAACATCTACCTCCCCCAACATGCTGACATTCTCTCTACATTTACTTTCCCCAACAAATGGAATGCACTCCAGTACACCTAAACATAAAAATACATATGACCTAAAACAATTCAAACTCTGCTCTCATATTTTGCAAAACAAAATATGACATTAATTCAATGGCAACACCTTTACTTGAGTGTGCACAGTTTTTATTTATTATGTGCTCATGTTAATTAAACTTCTCACATCTTCAAATTTATACAGCTACTGTAACCTTTTTATTCTTTACATACGAACATACAGAATTGCCGTTAGAAAAATGCTCACAGGTCTATCAAGTCTGCCCGATTGTGCAGCTCTTAGTTTCAATCACTACAGCTGCTCCACCCCTACCCAAACCCCTCCCTTCCTCCTCTTTCCCGGTCCTTCCCCCCTTTATGTTTTTGTCTGTACTAACCCTGCTCTTGACGCTATCCCAGCCCGGCTTAAAGCTATCCACTGTCCTTTGAGCGATTAACTCCGTCAGCAGTGTTCCAACCTGCCACCACTTTCTCTCTGTGAAATAGTGCTTCCTCATCTCCCTCCTAAACCTTCCCCCTTCCAACTTCAGACTGTGCCACCTAGTGACCCTTCTCCCCTTTAAGCGGAACAATCCTCCCTCCCTGACTTTGTTTATGACTTTCAAGTACTTAAAGGTCTCTATCATGTCCCCTCTTACCCTTCTGTCTTCCAGCGAGTACATGTTGAGCTCCTTCAACCTTTCCTCATATGGCAATTCACCTAGTCCCATGATAAATTTTGTAGCCCTACGCTGCACCCCCTCCAGTAATCTCACATCCTTTTTGAGGTATTGGCACCAGTACTGTACACAGTACTCCAAGTGTGGCCTCACCAGTGATCTATACAATGGCAGGATTACCTCCCACTTTCGAGAGGTGATCCCTCTGGCAATGCACCCCAACATCCTAATTTCCCTTTCTGCCACCCTCCTACACTGTGCTGATACCTTCATGTCCCCTGTGACTATTACCCCCAGGTCCCTTTCCTCCTCTGAAGCCATTATCTGCACTCCCCCCAGCCAGTAGCTGTTCCTGGGATTTCTGACTCCAAGGTGCATGACCTTGCACTTCTTAATGTTAAACCCCAACTGCCACTGCCTAGACCAGTGTTTGTGTTAAACCAGATCCTATCTGAGTACTGCATCTCTTCCTTATTGTCCACTTTTGTACAAATCTTAGTGTCGTCCATGAACAGGCAAATCTTACTTTTAACCCCCACTGCAATGTCTCCAGTAAAGACACTGAACAAAACAGGGCCCAGCACTGAACCCTGCGGTACTCCACTCATTACTAGCCATGGCTTGGATGTCTCCCCCCTTACAACTGCCCTCTGCTGTCTGCCCTGCAGCCAACTCTCAACCCATCCCACCAGTTTTTCCCACGCCCCCATGTCCCTCAGCTTGCTCATTAACCTCCTGTGTGGCACAGAGTCAAAAGCCTTGCTGAAGTCCAGATACAGGATATCCACAGCATGGCCTTCGTTAACCGCCCTAGTGACACAGTCGAAGAAGTCAATCAGGTTAGTTTGTCAAGATATTCCAGTGATAACCCATGCTGTCTCTTATCCTGCAGGCCATTGCTATCGAGAAAGGTTATCAACCTTTACTTCAGAATGGTCTTCATCAACTTCGCTACTACGGAAGTCAAGCTCACCGGTCTGTAGTTATCCAGTTGGTCCTTGGGTCCACTCTTGTGAAGGGGTACCACGTGAGCCATCCTCCAGGCCCTGGGTACCTTTCTCGTCTCCAAGGAGGTGTTGAACAGGCCCGTCAGAGGGCCTGCCAACAACTCTGCCAGTTCCTTCAGGACCCTTGGGTGTACACCATCCAGTCCTGGTGCCTTGTCCACCTGCAAGGCTTTAAGGCCCTTCAGAACTCAGTCCTCTCGGATGACCTCATCTGTTATCTCTGCCCCCCCACCCTTTCCTTTTTTTCCCCTGCGGTATTGGGCCATCCCTTTCTTTTGTGAACATTGAGCAGAAATACTCATTGAGTGCCTCTGCCTGATCTTCCCCTTGTTCCACCCATCCTCTCACTCTCTTGATTCTAACGATGTCATCCCTACAACTCCTCTCCTCTTTTATGTATTTAAATAACCCCTTTTCCCCCTCTCTGATCCCCTGATCCAACTTCAGCTCCTTTGCTGCCTTGGCTGCCCTGACTGACCTGGTCACCTCCCTAGATGCTTTTACGAACACTTCCCTATGCTCCTCATGCCAAGATTTTTTGAACTTAATGAAAAGAGAGTGGTTAACCCATGGAATGGTCTACTGGCTGGAGTCATTGACTACAAAATAGTATGGGAATTCAAAGTAGCTTGGGACAGACACAAGGGGATTGTCTCACAGAAATCCTAAAGAGGGTGGTAGGGCTCAGGGTAGACTAGATGGTCTTTGGTCCCCATCTGCCTTCAATTTCTATGCTTGTATGTTTCTATGTAAGGCCATTTTTTTCCCCTCACCTTCCCCTCCACCTCCTTGCTGAGCCAGCTAGGTTTATTTGACCTGGACTGCTTACTCTGAGATTTGGCACACATGTTCGTGGCTTCATTTAGCCCCTTCCTAATTGCCCACTTCTGTTCAGCATCCATCCCTGAGTTAATTTCCACTAAATATCCCTCTAGGATGCTGCCCATTCTGGCAAAATCTGCCTTCCTGAAATCCAACACTCTTGTGCTGGTCTTAGCCGACTCCCTCCCTGTGTTGAGGAGGAATCACACTAAGCGATGGTCTCTTATTTATTTATTTATTTAAGAGATTTACCAGGAAAGGCATACTGAGCGGAGTACCACTCGATTCCAGATGCGCCCTGGGGTAGGGGGTACAATATTGCAGAAAATAAGACAAAACAGTCCATACATAGTTTGCAGATAATAACGGACAGTGGTCCAGTAGGGAGTGCAGTAGCTGAGAAGAAAGCGTGTTCATACAATATGCAGAGTAGTTCAGACATTGGTGTAATAGAATGGAAGAATTACACAATTACATAGTGTGAGCAAAAATTTCTTACATATGGGTAAGACGTGCATAATAATACAGTAACAGCAGCAGGTTCAGAGCATATAGTACCATTTTGTGATGAGTGTGAAAAACGGAGCCCAGACTGGAAGTCAGCGATGGGAAAGCATGAGCAGTTGGTATGAAATGTGCTTTGAGAAGGGCATTACGCTGGGGGATACTTGTGGTGAGTCTGATGTCGGCTGCCAGTGAGTTCCATAATTTGGGCAGCCTGAAACTGAAAGCAACCTGACCTGAGTGGGTAGATCTGTGGGGATGTGTGAGCCTGGAGTCAGTGTTCCTGAGGTCGTGAGTAGGTGGGGGACGGTTGGTAGGGATGTTGATAGGTAGAAGGGCAGTGTATGAGACCAGAACTTAGCAGTAATTCTAGCGCTGTGCAGCAAACGCCAGTTTTGGAGTGAGGGGAGGTCAAGTGATTGGTAAAGGTAGCAGTAGTGGGTATTGGGAGGACGGTCCAAGGCGAACCGGCAGAAGGAGTTGTATAGGGGGTCAAGCCTGACTAAGGACACCTGGGGACGGAACCGTAGACGACATCACCGTAGTCCAATATTGGAAGGATCATTTTATGGACTATTGCTTGTCTGGTCGGTAGAGGGATGCAGTACTTGTTTCGATGGAGAGCTCCCAGCATGGGATGTAGTTTTTTGTGCAGTGCATCTATATGTGCTGAGAAGTCAAGGTACTGATCTAGCCAGACACCAAGATAGCGATAAGTGGAGCAGGCCTCGAGGAGTACTGTCCAAGGTATAGAAGTGGGTGCGCAGTAAGCCGGGCTAGTTTGGCACGGGAGCCAAGGTGAGGGAGACAGTTTTGGGTTCAGGAAAAGTTAGTTCTCAAGGAACCAGCGTTGGAGGGAGACGAAATCCTTCTGGAGGCATGCTGCCACCGCGGTTCCAGATGGGCCAGAGGTGAACAGCACCGTATCGTCTGCGTACATATGGATGTCAATTTGTGTGCAGACAGCAGGCAAATCATTGAGGAAAACTGAGAAAAGCAGTGGGCCGAGTACGGACCCTTGAGGTACGCCCTTGGTGATGGGGAGGGGGGTGGATAGATCCGTACCAATGCGAACTGATTGAGACCTGCCTGATAGGTATGATTGGAACCAGCTGCATGCTGCCACCGACAGACCAGTTTGGGCAAGTCTGGACAGCAACAGGGGGTGAGAGACCGTGTCGAAGGCTTTTGCCAGGTCTATAAAAATAGCAGCGGTTATTTCCCCTTTGTCAATGCCTGTGAGGATGGTGTTAGTGATGCGAAGGAGGGATGTGGTGGTGGAGTGATTTTTCTGAAACCGGCTTGGAAAGGAGTGAAGAAGGAGATGTAGTCTATATGGGTGTAGCTGGGATAGAACAAGGCGCTCTTGGATTTTGGCTAGTATGGGGAGCAGAGATATAGGCCGATAGTTTGATGGAGAGGAGAGGTCCCTTCCCTTGGGAAGGGGAATGACTGTGGCATGTTTCCATTTCGTGGGGACTGCCTCTAACTTAAAAGACAGATTATAGAGCATGGTAAGGGGGTGGGCTATAGCTGGAGCAGAGAGTTGGAGCATTTTAGAGTCAAGTCCCAATGGACATTTACCTTTTGATGTGTTTAGTGAGAGTAGAATTTTCAGCACCTGGTCTGGAGTGACTGGGCGGAGCGAAAAGGAGGCCGGGGGGGTGCATTAGGGAGAACGGGGGAACTTTGGGGAGAACGAAAGGTGGGGGTGGGGGCAGGAGGAGAATAGGGAGGTAGTAGTGGTGGAGAAGTGGGTATTAAACTCAGTGGCAACCTGACAAGGATTATTGATGATTTTGCCTCAGAGGTTGAGAGTGGGGTGGGGGTTGGGTCGGTGGGGTAAGGAGAGATTTGATGGACTTCCAGAATTGAGAAGGGTGGGTGTGGTTTTTGTTGAACGCCGCTTTGAAGTAGTTTGATTTGGACTGCCGTATGAGTCTAGTGCAGGCATTTCGAAGTGACCGGTATTGTTGCTGGACCAGATGAGACCCTGTGGCCTTGAAGGATTTCCAGGCACGGTCTCTGGCTCGGAGTTGTTCCATGAGGTTTGAGGTCACCCAGGGTAAGTGGGAGCCTCTGGCTCTGGATCTCCTTAGTGGGGCATGAATGTCCCAGATAGTGAGGAAGTTAGTAGAGAAATAGCTCAGGGCCTCGTCCATGGTGGTGGCTCTAGGGATGGGAGACCAGTCAATGGAGATAAGGTCGTTTAGGAGCGCAGGCAGATCCAGTGATTTGTAAGCTCTGCTGCGCATCAAACAGGGTGGAGGGGCCGGGGGACGGAAGATTTTGCGCACTATAAAAATCATATGGTGGTCTCTAAGGGAGTCCGGTAGATGGCCGGCTTTAAGTATCCTATGTGGGTGGTTAGTGAGTGCCCAGTCCAGTAGTGTGTGTTTATTGGATTTGTGATTTAGGCGGGTGGGTTCCCCTATTTGCTGGTGCAAATTTAGTGCTTTGATTTGGCAGCATGTCTTTGATGCTGCGCATCCCAGCCAATTCTGATTGAAATCACCAAGGATGTGGAGTTCTCCGCCTTCTGTAGGGCCCTCAGGTTTCCTAGGTGTTCGAGGATGCTGGTTAGTGGTGTGTCCGGTGGACAGTATGACCCAGATACGTATACTGGGATAGAGTGGAGCGGAGATTTTGATCAGGAGGAATCTATGGTTAGTAAAGGAGTTGGTGGAGTGATTACAGAATACTGGAGATTTGAGGCAACATACATGGCTGTACCGCCACCCTTCTTTCTCCCTCCCTGTCCTGGTGGATTAGTGAGAAGTCGAGTAATGAGAATTTCATTCCGGCCATGGGGCTTCAGCCATGACTCTGTGATGATTATAATATCTGGGTGAAGGGCCAGGACAGTTGTTTGTAGGGCAGCCATTTTATTTAGGATGCTACATATATTAAGGTGTACAATTTTGAGACCTTTGGGGAGGTGTGAGGTGATGCTGGTGGTTGAGCAGCAATGGGTGTCTGAGGTCCGGGGTTCCGTTCAATGTCCCCTGCTATGAGAAGTAGGAATACCAGGGCATGCCTTAATAAGCGCATGATCTTTACTTGTGCACCCCTGCGGGTGGGGTGATTTGAGGGAGTTGGGTTTGCCTTTGGGGCTGAGAAGAGTGGTATATATAAGGCAGGTGTTGCAGTGTGGAAGGAGAGGGGAAGGATAGAGGCCCCCAGGGTCCAGTTGTGCACATGGTGTAGGTTGTGTTTTACTGGTGCTGAGGAGGATTTCGGTGTAGGCTTGGTAGTTAAGGTGTGGAGTGGCAAGGGGTCTGGTAACCTAGGATTGATAAAGGGTTGGAGGGAGGAGGAGGCTATGCAGAGCATAGTGATGATTGCAGTGAGAAGCTGCATTTTGCTAGAGGGTCCTGTACTACCACATCTTGGACTTGGTCTCCATTTGTTAGTACCAAGTCCAGTCTGTTCCCCTCCCTAGTAGGATCTATTACCCCTTGCACTAGGTAACTATCTTGGACAGCCTCCAGCAGCACCTGTTCCCTGATGTGTACTGTAGTTACTGTCTGCCAGTCAACCCCAGATAGGTTGAAGTCTCCCATTATAACTGTATTCCATTTACCATGGACCTTCCTGATTTGCTCCTCCAGCTCTCTATCCACCTCCTTGCTCTGTGAGGGTGGCCTATACACCACCCCCATCCTGAGCTTCTTACCTTTAGGGCTTTGGAGCAATACCCATGTGGCTTCTGGCCTCCCCTCGTCCCCTTCCTCCCTGGTACTCAGGATCCCCTCTTTGACATAAATAGCCACTCCCTCCCCTTTCCAGTCCCTGCGGAACACCTTATATTCTGGGATTTTGAGATCACAGTCATGGTATTGGGTGGCGCAAGTCTCTGAAATGGCTGCAATATCTACCTCCTCCTCCACCATCATTGCCTGGAACTCTGCTACCTTGTTTGCAAAGCTCCTTGCATTCAAGGATGCAACACTCCACCTTGTGTCCTGCCCTTCCTCTTCCTGTGTCTCCCCCTTCCACTTTTGTCTTGGTAACTTCCCCTCATTCTCCTCTTCCCTCTCTGGGGCTGAGGCCTTCTGGCCTCCCCTGGAAGGTGCCTCCTTTCTGATATCCGACTCGGCCCCTCCCCCTCCTCAGTTTAAATCTATGTTGTTTTTAATGTACTTCTCCAGCACCTGTGTGAATGCCCTTGTACCCTCGATGTTAAGATGCAGCCTATCCTTGGCATAAAGCCCCTTATTGTTTCATGTCTTGCCCAACCCCCCTACTACCCCATATCTCATTTCTGCACACCAACCCTTCAGCCACCCATTAAACTCCTGTATTCTTAGCTTTCCCACTATGCTTGCCATAGGTATCAAGAGTATCTCAGAGAATGTCACTGAGCTTCCCACCCGATTGCAGATACCCCCCACTTCCCTGAACCTCTCCTGCACTTCTTCTACTGTACTGCCCTCTAAGTCATTTGTTCCTAGGTGCACAATGATATGAGGCTTCCCTCCCACCTTCTCCACACATTTCTGAATACCCTGCCCTACTCTCCCCACTGTCATACCTGGCATACACTCCACCCAGGTTTGGCTTTTTTTTACCTCCCCATCTCACCCCCCTGAGCATAGAATTCCCTAATACAAGTACTTACTCCCCCATCCCATGCACTTCCCCCATGGTTTGCTCTCCTAAGAGCCCCTTTTCCTCAGTGTCCTCTGCTTTCATACCCTGCCCTTCCCCCCATCTTTCTCCTCCAATTACACCTCCACCTGCTCTCCTCCTTCTCCTCCGTCCTTTCTGTGCTCACTCCCTTCCCCAGCCACTCCTCGTCCACTACTTTTATGTTCTTCTACTTTGTTTAGTGTGTTTGTGCCAACTTGATGTACTTCTCTGCTACTCCCTGCTTTTACATCACCGTCTTCCCTCTCTTCTTGTATGCTATATTACCCCCTGCCCTCCTGATCACCTGACTCTTGTTCTATGGTACCTTCCCCAACCTCCTGCTCTGTTTCATCAACCAGTACTGCGTACCTGTTTGTTGTCTCCAACCTCCTGCCCCAACCCTCTCCTGAAATCCCTTCCTGCCTCTGCTTACACTGAACCTCTTTCCTACTTCCTCTCTGTCTACTCGTGTTCCCTACCACCTGCCAACACCACCTTTTGGCACTCCCAGGACACTGTGGACTTGGCCCCCCGGCCAAGCACCCCCTTCCAGCCCATGGCAGCCTGGTCTATCTTGCGATGGAGCCCTCCCTGACCCGCTGCACCATCTCCTCCTCAACCCCTCATACCTGTTCCCTTCCCCCAGTTCCTGTCTCAAGCTCTCTATCTCCAGCGTAAGTTGTCTGAACATCCTGCACATTGGACAACCCCCCACCTTCCACCAGGTTCCCAGAAACAGTGCTGACCCACATCCATTGCAGCTCACAACCCTCCCAGCCTCCCTGTGCCCCCAACCCCAGTCATCCCTACCTCTCCACTCCTCCCCATTCCCCCACCTGCCTCCTTGCCATGGCCTCCACGTCCCCCCTGTCTTAGTCTCCAAATATTCCCCAGCTCTTTTCAATTGCATCCATATTTCTGTAAGGGCTGTAAAATTTCTATAAGGCCTGCAGCACTGCCTTAAAACTCTTACTGTCTCTCCTTCTGTAGGGATTACAGCTTCTCTCTCCTCCTCTTGTATGTGCCCTTTGGACCTAGTTACTGGCTACACCCTTCATAATTCTGCCTATGTATCAGCTAGGCTACTGCTTGTGCTGCCCAACTGTTCCTGCCTCTTTAAGTAGGTGTGGCTTGGCCATCCACTATAAAGACAGTGTACCTGGGGGTGGTTGGGGAATGGGGTGGGTGGGGGGCACCTCCTTTGGTACACAGTGTCTACAAAAACAATCAGGTAAAAAAAGACATACCTCCGTAAACTACAGGGCAAAAACACAGCTCTAGTTCAACATATCAGCAGTTTTTCCTACTCCTGCTCACACAAAATGGGGACACCAACTGAAGGTCTGTTAGGCACACACTTGAATTCCAACTCTCACTAATCCCCTGTTGAAATGTGATACCTTCAGTTAAGGTACAGACCTCAGCCAATTTCAAACACTCACCCACCTTCCAGCAAACATGTTCTCCTACTCCTGTTCATACAAAATGCCTAGATACATAGGTATATAAACAATCTTTGACTCCATCTGCACTGATATCCTTGATTTCATTTTCAGGTGTGCCTGCTTCATTTGAGTCTGCCACTGATGTCAAACAAGGAGTGACATACACCGTGACAGTGCAAGTGAGAGCAACTGTTGTTAACAGACTGCTTGCACTGATCAGTCTTTTTTCTGACACAGTTTAGTGTCCTGATCACCTTGTTGCTTTGTGAAGAAGTTCATGTACAATATTATGATACATTAAATACACTGTTGCCTCATACTGTTAGTGCTGCTTCTTATTAGCGGTGTGATAGCAACTGTTAAGACCTTTGGTCCTGACAGCTCAGTGTCTCATGTTGAGATGTTGTAAATTTTTCATTTTCCAGCAAAGTTGTGAATCTGTGGAATTCACAATTCGCAAACAATTTCATGAATTCCACAACAGAACTGCCAACTTCACTGGCAGATTTTTTTTTACTTTAAAACTACCTCCGCCTCCACCCAAGAACACAGAAATCATGATAACACCCTCCCAGTATAGCACAGTAGATTAAGGCTCTGAGCTGCAGACCTGGAGACCTAGGTTTGAATCCCACAGCTGCCTAGGTGCATACTGTGTGATACTGAGCAAGTCACTTAACTTCCTTGTGCACCCAGGTCATATCTGGAAACAAGCTTCAGTTTAGTGTGCTACACCTGGTTAAACAACGTTCTATTTCTCTTTCCTACTCCCCTGCTGGCACCCTCCCAGCGAACATCACACTGCTGCCTGTGGCTGTCACAAAAGGTAATCCCTTACTCTAACCTGTGCACCAAATACTTTCCACTCACATCGTCCCACAAGGTCCCACTGTCTCATGATGTACACCAGTCCCCCAACCAACCCCCAGTCCCACCACTGTCCTCCCCACCAGCACACATAAAGTTAACCTGTACAGAAAGAAAACTGTATCTCAGTGTAGAACATGTGCCCTGTTTAGTGCTGACTCTCATCTCATAATGGCGTGCATGAATGAATGGTGACGTCTTTGTTCCTAGTAAAACCTGATTGGTTAAATTTTCAACCAGTCAGGTTTTACTAGGAGCAAAGACATAATCATTAATTTGTTCACTCCATTACAAGATGGAAGTCGGCACTGAACAAAGCAGATGCTGTGCACCAGGGGACCATTTTCTTTATTTGCAGGTTGATTTTATGGGTGCTGCAGGGGAGAAGAGGGTGGTGGGGACCAGAGAGGGGTTGTTAGGAAACTGGCTGTACATCATAAAGACAGTGGGACTAAGGTGGGTGGAATGTATTGGGCATGTGGGTGAGGGGAATCCACTGGTAGCAGCGTGATGTTCACTGGGGCATAGGGGAGGAGGATGCAGTGGGGGGGGAGTTTGTGGGGGTGTCATGATTTCCACCAAATTCACCTTGGGATTCACCTGCAGAATGGCCATTCACCATGCAAAGTTGTTTAACCTGCCTGGTGAATAACAACACTAAAAAATTACATGAATTGCAGTCCCCAGCTCTGGGAATTTGCCAAAATTAACAGATTTTTTACGGACTAGATATTGTTGTAAAGAAACTGACAAAAAGTGTATTATTGTATTGATATTGTATATGAATGCCTCAATAAAGTATCACAAGGATCAGGACATTTGCCTGTAAAAATACTGGTCAGCACAAACAGTCTGTTAAGAACAATTGATTTCACTCATGCTCCCACAGTGAACATCACAACTTGTTTTACTTTTCTGAACCCACATTTCTACACAGTCATTTGTTTACACATCTCATAAACATGGCATATAACATTTTCAAATCCTCCTCCAAAACTGAATTTAACAGTGGTTTGCATAATTCCATTTCTGGTGGCATTTGATAAATGACACCTGTCATGTCCATATGCTGAAGTAATGAAAATATTTGAACAATCAGTGCAGTTCCATGTGCCTGTAAGATAAATCTCAACAGGAGGAGCCTGTTCCAATTGCAGATAAGGATACTACTAGGACTGTTGGAATAATGGCCCACAGAGCACATAACTAAATATTCCCTAAATTTTATTCACAGTTACTGTATACTGCCAGTAGGTTAAAGTATGCCAACTTTCTATGAATCATCTCTCTTCGTCAGGGCTACTTTGCATACTTATTTTTCTTTTCAGCTTTTTTTTTATCTTAAATGCCTCCTGTTCTGCTAGGAATAGGAAAGGGAATGCCACACGAAGTACTCCATTAATTATGATTAAAGACTGTAGTTTATCCAAATGTGTTTTATATCTGTTATTCAGGTAACTTAATTCTCTTGTATAGAGAGGTGCAGACTGGTACTCTACATAGCGTGGTGTCGCAGTTTTCCAGGGATAGAAATAGGCTTTGAAGATAACAAGGCTTAAAAGAAAAATAAGTATGCAAAGTAGCCCTGCAGAAGTGCGATGAGTCACAAACCATTGGCATTCTTTAGCCTACTGGCAGTATAACTGCGAATGAAATTTAAGAAAAATATAGTTAAGGGTGAGTGAGTCATTATTCCAACAGTCCTAGCAGTAATAAAAATACTGTCTTCACAAAACAGGGTCATAATCTAAAAAAACAAGAATATTATGTGTGAACCTTTTAATTCCCCAAAGCTGACAATTTCAGTATTATAGCTTGTGTTATTAATCTTTAATTTTAACTGCTGTGCTACCTATGCTCAGCAACCACACAACAAGTACATGCTAGCAAATATTTGGCGCTGGCCATTCTTTGTTGCTTCCTTGTAGTGGGTTCTCTCATCTTGATGGTCAGTGTGCATTTGCCCCATTGTGGGCCCAACTGCATGCTTTTTGTGCTTTATTGAATGCCAATGGAGTATTGTCAGGCCTATGACATTTAGCTGACATAGAAGACTGTACATTTCCCTGTGTACCATGCATGCACCTTAGAGTCATGCATAATTTTTCTTGCATGGGCTCAGTTACTCATTTTGTTTTTTTGCATTATTTTCTGATGACCACACACCTACCTGAATACTTAACTTTTATTTGCTATATGCTAGTGCCCATTGCATAAGTGGGATAATGCACTTTCAGGTTGTGTGATTGTAGTGAATAATGTACATATCTCTGATAATTAAAGGCTCTTGCCTGCATTTTGTACCTAGCAACCACCCAAGGTACGCATATATATTTTTTTTATGACTGTACACCCTGGGATGTGTCATATCCCACTAATCACTAGTGCTCGTGTTGCTTGAATCCACCAAATGGAATTGGATTTATTGGCTACTGAGTATTTTTGGTATTCAAAATTTCAGTATTCAGTGCCAACATTCTGAAATCAAAATCTCTTGTTGGATGCACAGTCATAATTTGATTCCAAATCCACATCCAAAAACCTGCCACCAGCCAGTACAGTTATTCTCCTCTCCTTCCCCTGCCCCTTGCCTGATGATGCTTTCTTTCTTGTGGCAGCTGGGCTCCATGAAGGCTCTTGTACACACTCGGTTCACTTCACTCACTGACTTGAATTCATCAGTCCAACTCTACTGTTGTGGAAAAGGCCCCCCATCTGACACCTCTGAGGCCCTGGTCTGCAGTTCGTAACTTGCTCTTCTCTTGTCTGTTCATGCCTGCCTGGTAATACTCCTCTGTTGAACCACTGTGTCCTGACTGAGAACCCCTGCTGCCTGACCAAGGTCCAGACGCAGATCTTGCACAATCCTGCACTTTGGTAAGAATACTAAAATAATTCAACAAGAGCAAGGCTTTCTCCATTCTTCTTCTCCTCCTGGTTCCTGGCCCTACCACCTGTCACTGACTCTGTCGATCATAGTGCTGCAGGGACCCAACCCTAACCAGAGTACTCAGCCATTTTATGACTGTGAAATGTTGGCAACCTACAGAAAGCCCTGGGGTTAACTACCACAATAAGTCTTTTATTAAGGCTTGGGGGGGGAGAAGATGAAAGGAGCCAGACTTGCTTTTCTTTCAATCATTTTAGTACCCTTACCAGTTGCAGGATTGGGGGCAGATGCAGGTCTGGGCTCTCGGACAGAGTGGAAGGGAGTTCTTGGCCAGGACACAATGATTCAATGAAGGAGTACTACTTGGCTGAAATGGGCAGACAAGAGAAGACCAAGGTAAAGACTGCATGGCACGGCCTGGGGTTGTCCGATGGGGTGTGCTTTTCTCATTCACTAGCCCACTAGGCAGCTGGATGTTGTTGGTGGACTACTGTGGACCTACATGGAAGAGCCTTCAAGGACAGTGTGCAATGAGCTAAGGGCCAGGGAGGAGGGGACAGCCTCTGTACTGGATGGGAGAAGGCTTACCTTATATAGAAAATGGAGTCAGATTCAGAATCAGAACTTCTGATTATGTCACTGATTTCCTTCTGATGCCTTAATTGGAGGGGGAATGGAACTGGAATTTCTGAACTTCAGAACTTCTGCTGACAGAACAGGTTCTAGTGAATCTAAGCACCCCTCCCATGTACAGTACCACAATTAACATTCAGTCCTGTAGATGTTGTGGCCTGTCGCTTTAGGTGTGTTTGCACAGCTGCTGTGTTTTGGCAGTGTTTCAGTTCCATTGTGTGGAGCACAACACTGCTGCCAAGGCCAGTGAGTCCACACATAGGTGCAAAATAGCGTTGTGAGTGGTAGCTCTCTTCCTGACCCTGTTATGTTAACAAAAAATACTATTTTTTTTAGAAAACTCACTCCCTTCTTACTTTCCTCCCACGTGAACTCCCTACCTCCAACCAGCCCAATCCTGTTGCCAATTAAAAACAAGCATTTGTCAATGCCGAATGTTGTCTCGCTGGCATTGGCATTGGTAGTGCAGGAGTTAGAGATGCATAATAGGAATGGCAGTGAGGTATTGAACTGATGCCAACCTCACCCCCACCCTGCAGAGGCACATTTTCAACATAGGCATTTTGGGACCTCCCCTCATGAACAGTGGCACTGTGATTTTGTTAATTTGTCCCAAAAGTTGATTTCCCACAGTGACCATGCCATTGTGTGCCACAGGTGCGAAAACATATTTTGCACAGGATGTGAAAATTGACAGCTGTACTGTTCGTAAGGAGGTGTGAAAAAATGTCAGTGTTGAAAATCTGGCATGAAAATATTGCAAAATTGCGAAGTTACAAGGGTGCGTGGAAACTGCATAATGCACGCTTGTAACACAGTCATTTTATGGACGCTCATCACCAAATTTTCAATATAGGCATTTTAGGACCTCTGCTCATGAACAGTGTCACCGTCATTTCCTGAAACTGTCCCGAAAACTGATTTTGCACAGCGACCGCACTATATGCAGTGTCAGTGGCTCAGTAGGTAGCACACTCGCCTCTGAGGCCGGGAGATCAGAGGGCTGTGGGTTCAGTTCCCACATCTGGCACTTGGGTTAATATCCCAGTACTGACAAATATCCCAGTACTGACACTGTAGTTCAGCATGAGAGGGGTGCTGCACTTCTGAGGTGCTGTATTTTGGATGAGTCATTAAACCGAGGTCCCATCTGCCTGGATTGGTGGTAGTTCAGGTGGATGTTAAAGATCCCATGGCACTTATCAAAAAGTGTAGGGGAATTTCCCCAGTGTCCTGGCCAAATTTCCCTCATTCACTAAAAAAAATACCACCAACAGCTTAATCTGGTTCAAGGTCAGTTGGCATTCATCTGTATCCCCCTGCCCCGGGTCGTGCCTGAAAATAGGCAGGATTTGTCTAGTGCACTTACCCGGTCAACAAAAACTAAATAAATAAATAAAAATATTGCACCGGACGTGCAAAAACACATTTCAACCAGGATATACAAAATGACAGCTGTACTGTTCATAATAGATGTGTGGGGAAAATGCCAATTTTGAAAAATCTGAAGTGAAAATATTACAAATTCACAAAGTTATGAGCGTGCATGGAAACTGAACAATGCACACTCATAGAACAGCCATTTTTTTTTATTTTTCCCACCAAATTTGCAACATAGGTTTTTGAGAGCCCACATCATGAACAGTGGCACTGTCGTATCATTAATCAGTCCCGAAAGGTGATTTTGTGCAGTGATCACGAAATCAACTTTCGGGACCGAATAATGCCATGACAGTGACTGAATTCATGAGGAGGGGTCCCAATAACCCCATGTTGAAAATTTGTTGCCAAAATTCCCCAAAATGGCCGAGATATGCACCAAAGTTGAAAAACCCCTCTTTAAGCCATTACACAGCTTACCGGCATTTCTTCAGTTCGCGGTCGACTTTGAAGAGTGCAGATGTGTTCCCAGTCCACCGAAGATTGTCGTGCCAGGCTCTGGAGGTAAGTATGGGGTGGGGAGGTGGGGAGGCGAGGTGAGCAGATGGTGGACGCGGGTTGGAGGAGGGGCCACTGGACTCGACAAGGGACCATTTTCTGTTTTACAGGGGGTAAAAGGAAAAAAACATTGCTGGACTTTTTTTTATTTTAGGGATATTTGACACACTGTGGTGGGCTCCCAGTGTGCCACCTGAGTTTTTTTGGGGGCTGCAGACAGGGATGGGCACCTGTCAGCAAATATCGGTGGGGCAGGAGAGCCAAGGAGATTGGGCTCCCCCCCCGGCATGCAACAAATGGGGCATTATGCTGATGGGGAGTGGGCTTCCCCATTGGCAGACTAAACTGGGAACGGGGGGACTGAAGCCAACAGGGATTGGGGCCCCCGTCGGCAAAGAAAGACTGTTTGGGGGGGTGCATGATGTCGAGGGGGATTGTGCACTCCCTGAGCACATGGTTGCAATGGGAGGAGGGACATTATGCCGATGGCATCGTGACAGGTGGCAGCAGTCACTGCCGCCATGTTTTTTGGAATGCTTCACTAGGAAGGGCATGTCTGCTGCGTAACAAGCTTAGCTGTCATTGCAGTGGACCTTTTCTTTGATCTTGATGCCACATTAGGTATGCCTGCTGTCAGTGCCTGCAGCTAGCTTATTGGGGAATGAGATACGCACCTACTAATGCATGCCCTGCATTCGCCCATGGTGACAGCACCTCCAAATCTGCTACTACTGCAATAAGTCGTGTTGTCGCAAGCCAAGCCAACATAAAAACACACACCAGTACTATTCAGAATTCTTTTTTTTTTTTTAAGTTTCCCATGTGTGCAGTTAATTGTAATTAATAATGGTGAGGAGAGGGAAAATAAGTCAGAAAAGAAAACAAATTGAAAAAGGACTAACATTTAAATTAATTAACTCCTCTTTCAGCTTTGATAACTGCTTCAATGTGGGGTCAACGCCAACTGGAGTTGGTGGGTATTAAAATTTATATGAAATAAATTCTAATATTTTCACTGAGTCCACTTGGGATTCTACTAGGTCTGCTGTGGGGAGGCTTAGAGAAATACTAAAGTAATATAAAAAACTGCAATGGTAGTAATTATGTTTGCTTGTTCACTGAAATATTACTAAAAAAACTGTTAAGTATAGCAGATATTTGAAAGTGACTAGTAAGTACAGTCACTTTTTAAACAAAATTTCCCCTAACACTGAATGTAAGAGTGGTCTCATACAACTGAACACAATTAAGCCATTTTATCTGAGATGGGTAACATTCCAGAGTGCACATCTAAACCTTAAAGCTTGAACATTGTTGTGACTTTTTCATTTCAGGGCCAGCAGCCTGATGGAGTACATACAGGTCATGTAGTGACAGTTAGGGAACTGGACTGGAGGTCAAGAAAGAAAGGGTTGGTCGCCAGGGGGAAGCTGGAAATAAGAGGGTTGGAGGTACTTTATGAGAAAGCAAGACATTTGAGAATAAAGGGAAGTGGAAGATATTGGAGTGTCAAGGTGCAGTTAAAAAGGGAAGGAAGAACTGAGAAGTGGCTGAAAAGGGAGACAAGGAAGGAGGACTGGCCAACCAGCAACCTGCCGAGTTCAGGCAGCAAAAGCTAACAAGCTGCTAGGTAGCAGCCTTCCAGAGGCCAATTAACTAGGCTGACAGACACTAAGAATCAGGTCTGGCAAACACCAACAAGCAGAAGTGAAAGAGATGGGGTGGGGGGTGGACTGAAATCAAAATTAGAACCCACACCCAAATCAAAATCTAAACTTGGTTTGTTTTGTCTCAGAAACGGTTGTCTATGCAAAGCATGGGGCTCCTTCACAAGGCCCATTTACAAGGGGGGGGTGGGGGTGGTGAACCAGGAGCTCTTTGGCAGTTAAGTGATTTTCTCTGTGTTACACAGTGTGGAAGTAGAGGTTGTGGGAATCAAACCTAAGCCTGCTGGATGTGCACAGCTCTTTATTCTAACCTCTAGGCTATACTGCTGGTCACCTAGTAGTGAAATCTTTGAACAACAGTCAAAGGCAGTGTTGAGGAATTGTAACAGCTAGGACCCTCTGGAGGTGATTAATGGGCTAACAAATATACTATATGTATGTTAAAGGAATTCTTCAACCTCAATGCTCGGGGTTATTTCTCTTAAACTGAATGATTAACTGCATCTGTCTGCCCAAGGAGTGGGGACAAACATTAAAGTGGAGACTAGTGCAACCCCCCTACAAATCAAGGTTTACTATAATATCTTCCTTGGCTCCTTAATGCCCACTGTTAGGCTGGTGTCCTGTCTTAAGTAGTTCTACCTATTTATGTGAGAGTGCCGTAGTGAGCCTCCACACCTGGCTCTTTAAGAAAGTACCTAATCTGTGCTTAGAAATTAGTCTGGCTGCATCTAAATGATTTAAGGCTTGCGACTGACCAGGCAGTGTGTTATTTTACTCCATTCTGCAGTTACTATTTGCGTAGAGGGAGCTCTCATGGGAACTGTGATTGTTTATTGCTTATTTGCTGTCACAGTAAAGATAGAGAAGTCTGTCTAACCTGCTTGATTTGCAGCTCGAACATTGGAATGGGAGCCACCATGTTAGGTCCTGGACATCCAGTATTTGGACCAGTTGAAGCGCTGGGGACTTAAAATGGATCCTGTCCCCAGGGGTCTTGTGGGAAGGAAATTCTGTAGTTTTGGAGTGTTGGCGCCTCAATGGACCTGGAGGGGGAGCCCTTACTGTGACTGACAGTTCCCTCAGCCAACCGAACCTTTTGGGATTACAAGGGAAATCCCCAGAACTGCCTGAAACAGTGAATCGGTTAAAGTTGGAAGTGGAAGAGCGAACAGCTCAAGCTGTCAAGCAGCTGCTCCCCAAAGGAGCATAGGGGAATCAGCGGGAAGAGGCTAAGCTGGCCTTACTGCTACATTCTCTAGTAATTCGAACTGACTATTGCAGAAGTCAGACCTGTCCAATTTCCAGCCTTGGAACTGCGGCAGAAGAGAAGAAGAAGTGTCATTGAGACTTGTGATTTGGACTGAAGACTTGCTCCAGAAGTGATCGGCCCAGCTTGTGAGAGAATTACCCTCAGACTGGAAGGTTTGTGCAGTAAAGCTGTCAATTTGCAACTGGACGGTATCCAAACTGTTGTTTAAAGAAGCTAGTACTATAAATGTGCTGAATGTGTTTCGTGGGTCCCGATTTGGTTCCCCACGGTAGAATCTGTTACGCCATCTGGATGCTTCACCAGCAGAAGATCATGAACTTTTTCTGAACTGTTCATTCTGCCTGGGCCTTGCCCTGTCAGCCTAGGCCACTACTCTTGCATCAGGGACCTTCTTAGCCAAAGACTGGCTTGGGGATTTGGCCCTCTGCCCAACACCATCGAGCAGGTAGCGACCACTTGGAGGTGAGTCATGTCGGCCCAGCTTCCCCCGGCCTCCTTGATCACCACCACGAGGTCTACATCTCACCTGCATTGCATCCATGTCCTGGTAGCATGAGCACAAATCAGGATAGCTCCCTGCAATGAAAGAAAAAAATCACAGTGGTACCAACTAATTGTTTCTTTTACTGGGTTCTTGCAATGGACTAAGCCATCCAGCTTGGATTACAAATTAGTGGGTTGTGTGCATGCTTAACTGTTTTTCTTTCCTTAAGGGCCCCAACATCAGCTACAACACTGGCCACCCTGGGCAACGCTTCAGGCTAGCCTGCATGACATTCTGGGTACCCGGAGTTGTTGAATTGTTGATTGGGGACTTAAAGTGCATGTCAGACAATCCTAATTTAAATCAGATCGCTAATCATTCTGCTATATTCATGCCCCTCCCTTGTTCACCTCCCCTAAATAAATCTGATTGCCTTTTTCCATGTTTAACCTGGTTAGTGTGCATATTATTAGTTGGGTTATAGTGTTAATACTGAATTGTTGCATTGCTGACCTTGTTTTACAGGGGGTCTTCAGGGCAGTTCCAGCAGATCCAGCCCTGGTGTTAAGTGAAAAGGGTGTCAGCACATTATTACTACTGTCTATTGATTGTGAATGTATTATTATGTTGTTACTTAGGCCACTAGAAGGGTTGGTGAGAGGTTATAGCTTCCCAGAGAGCTATACCAGAGCAGATAGGCAATCCCAATATAATTTCTCTGTGTGGAGGCACCTAATTAGAGAACTCATAGATACATAGACAGTGTCGGCAGATAAGGGCCTATGGCCCACCTAGTCTCCCCATTTGAGTTTGTAACTTCAGTTTATGTTTTCCTAGAACTCTGTTGCCCCTTACCCCTGACCTCCAGAATTCCTTTATGTCTATCCCATGCATTCTTAAATCCTGTGATTGTTTCAGCCCCCACCACTTCCTCAGGGAGGGTGTTCCACTTGTCCACCACCCGTTCTGTGAAGAAATTCTTCCTCACATTTCCTCCGAATCATCCTCCCTCCAACTTCATCCCATGCCCTCTAGTCCTGGAACATCTTTTTTGTTTAAAAATAGTGTATTCTTGCATCCTGTTCCTCCCTGTAAGATACTTGTATGTCTCTATCCTGTCCCCTCTCTCTCCCTCCTCTCCTCCAGGGAGTACATATTCAATTCCTTCAACCTGTCCTCAGGCCCCTCAACCTGTGCATTGCCATACAGGCGAGGCAGTAGCCCTTAGAATAGCGCCACCTAGAATATGCTTCACCATGAAGAAAGGTAAAGAAGTGCTGCTTATAAGTAAATGCAGTGTGTCTAAAGCAGAACCATCTAGTAGTGAAAGCTGAGAACAGCAGCAAAAGTATTGTTGAGAAACTAACAGCTAGAGACCTCTAGTGGTAGTGTGTTGGATAGAAAGTATGTGACAGTTAAAGGAGCACTCTAACCTCCCAGCTATGGGTACTTTCTTGGTTAGAGTTACTTCACTTGGGACTAAAGGTCCTTGGTGTGATTACTGGTAAGGTCTGAGGTGCTTCTGCTGAAATAAAGTAAACAGACATGACGCCTGTCAGCTAATTTGTTATCCTTCTCCTGTACACATTGTGGACTCTGAACCGTGGTGCATTCTGTAAGTGTTTTCATGCAGTACTGGGACAAAGACCTTGTGGCAGTCCAGATAGACCACATCCACTGACTGGTCCCTAGCCACCTCCCTAATTACCTCCTCAAAGAAGGCAATCCATTTGGTTTGGCGGGATCTACCTTTTGTGAAACCACATTGTGTATTAGAGAACAGCCCATTCTCTGTTATCTGATGAAGAGTGATACCTGGCCACAGGTCTATAGGCTAGCTGCTTGTCTCTGTCCTTCCTCCCTTCCTGTTTTTTGGCACTGTCCCTTTCTGCGTGGGGGCCCACACTGAATTCAGTCCTATCATGGTCACCATACCTCTCAACCTCCTGCCTCATAAATCAGGGACAGGGCTTAAAAAAAATCAGGGACAAAGGACCAAAATCAGGGACACATCTTCAAAATTAGAGATATCCACCCAGAAAGCTGGTAGAATATGGGGCTTAGTACAAAATGCATTTTCTAAAGAAGAACAAGTCTGTAACTTTAATGCTTGACATGGTTTTGTGCTTACAGTCCCCACTGTTTAGCCACAAAAACACATATTTTAGGAGGGACAGAGTAAAATTTTGAGGCAAAATCAGGGACGTCCCTGAAAATCAGGGACACTTGAGAGGTATGATGGTCACTGTTACCATCTGGCTGTACAACCATGGCCATGCTACTCCCACTTTTCAACAACAGATCAAGAAATGTGGCAACACTTGATATATACCTGACATACTCAAATGGAAAAAAACATTTCTGGCTTACAAAAACATCTCATCATACTTCCCACAAGCATTTTTCATCTACTAGTCAATGACCTATACGTTGAAATCCTCTGTGAGAACCAAGGCCCCCAAAGTTGTAATCCATATAAGTTTTTTTGCTGCCTCTAAGCTGTGTTTGCTCTACTACTGTACTTTGTGGTCAATAAATGTGTTTTTCAATATAAAAAGAAAAACACAAAACAAGCATGGCTGTCATTCAATTTGAAGACTGCTTATTCAATTGCATATTCTGAAAAGCTTACTGAAGAGTCTTCCTCTAAAATATCAAAGCAAACAAAAAAATCAGTATTCAGTATAGTGCTTATGTTTTCAATTACTCTTCCAGTACATCACCTCTGTATAATCTATAAATCTATCACTTTGATCTTTGAATATTCCTGTATGCTGAAAATGGTAGTAGCGCTCACTCCTCTCACACCTTGCTAATGGATCTTTTAAAGGACTTTGGGATAGAGTGTGCATTAAAGAAGCTACATAAATGACAGAGTGTGCATTATAGGACTTTATAACATGAGTTGCATGAAGGAGAGCAGCCAATTGGTGAAACAGCATCAGGAGACCATGGATTAAATTCCTTTTTTGATTCACAGTTGGGGGACCTGCGCTTCTTCTCTCAAAGCAAGTGATGTGATTATTTCACCCAAATCATATCCCTACCCCACAGATGCAGTAAAGTGGTGACACAGAAAATGTTGCTGATGTAGGAATAGAAACTGAAAGATTTTCAGCAAGTAATTCTGTACATTTTACATGTGATCATTAGCAGTAATGTGTCTAAATTTTTTTTTTAATTATCTTGTATTTTGCCAGCTGCTAGTTAAAAAGAATCCAGTTGAATCCTTGTACTATGAAGTCAGAAACTTGCTACTGGCGAGGCTATTTACATACCCGTAATGCAGTGCTTGCAACTCATAGAAGTAATGCATTCACATACATGGTAAAGCAAGTAAAACAGATGTTCTAACATGTTGTAATGATTACTATAAGAAAGGAGCCGTGCTACTTTGCTCTCCTGTCTTTTGAACACTAAAAAAAGTATTAAAGTATTTATGTCATTACAATATAAATAAACAACAGTCTACTCATATACTGTACTCCAGGATGCACATGTTTATATAAAGAAAAGTATATAGATATTTTGTTGCTGATTAAAAATAGAACACATTCCCACAGAATTGTATAGTCCACAGCAAGCTTGCCAGTGCTCGGTTGTATTTTCCGCATGTTGTGTTTCACTTAGTTTTTTTTTTCTTTGCCAGGAGAGACACACCAAGCTGAAAGCTTGTGTACAGTTGTGACCTATGAGCACAAGCAAGTTAAGTAACTTGCTTAGGATCACAAAGTATGCAAGTGGGGGCTGTGGGATTCAAACCCACATCTTCAGGTTTGCAGCTCAGAGCCTTAAGCCACTGTGATATACAGCCTACAGTTTAGATATGAGCATTAGCAGTAATGGGTCTACAATGTTTTTTCGCTTTACAGAAAGATTAAGTAATTCTATAAATATTAGCTTTGCATATAGTACTTTTTCGCTAACTTACTGTTAGGATCAACTGTTCAGAACTGTATTTTTCAGAGAATGATAGTGCTACCACATAATATCTATTATTTACATACCCATAATGCAGTGCTTGCAACTCATGGATGTAATGTGTTCTCATACACGGTAAAAAGCAAGTAAAACAGATGTAACACGTTTGATTACTTTAGGAAAGGAGCCATGTTACATTGCGCTCCTATGTTCTGAACACAAAAAGAAGTATTACAGCATGTAGGTCATTACAATATAGATACTGTAAACAACACTCTACTCATATACTCCAGGAAGCATGCTAATATATTAAGAAAAGTGTTACACACAGTTATTGATAAAAAAAAAAGAGAACAAAGTTCTACAGAATTGTGCAGTCCACAGCAAATTTGTTAGTACACACTTACATCTTCCACATGCAGTGTTTCACTCTGTTTAGCTGTGATCATTAGTATAAATATGTCTTCATAGAGGATAAAGTATGGGCAACAGTTAACAACAGCACTGTATATGCTTCAAGAGGTTGCCATGGCAACCTGATAGACTTCGAGAGTGCAGCTCGAGAGGTCTATGGTTGCTATGTCAACCTCGAGAAACATACACAGTGTTGTTAACTGTTTGCCCATACTTTATCTTGTGAAGTGTATGGAGCAAATGAGGCAAGTTTTATTACAGAAATACAACACTGAGATGCCGCTGACTGAACCCTTGTGCTGTGCGCTGCCAGACACTGTCCCCCCCCCCACACACAAGCAGCAAGAAGCTTTACCAAGCATGAAATGCTGTGGAGTTGCTTTTCTATTAAACTTATTTACCACCAAACATAGGATAGCTAGCTTTCTGATCGCAAGAAAAAAACAAAAAAGAAACTGCTAAAGTCCAAGGTATGCAATGAACAGAGCATGCAACGTTACTCGCCATTACAGGTTATAAGTTGAAGCGGATCAAAGTTTAGAGGATAAAATTACTTCTGCCTGTTTGTGCAGATTTCACGAGGTCAGAGCTGGATGCTGCAGTGTAAAAGGTATCTGGGGAAAATAAAACTGTTTGATTTAGGAATCTTTTGTTTTTTACTTAAAATACTAAGGCTAAACGTTTGGGGAAATGGGCGTTCACTGACGCTTTGTGATTATTTAGCATGAGATGGCATTCCATTCTGTTGTACCATCATGGTGACGTCCTCAGGATGGTACACCATCCTGACATTGCCACAATGGTACAACAGCTGTGTCTTTCTACTGAATTTAGCCAACAACAATGTTCCTCCATACACTATAATGCTTTTGTACTTTACAGAAAGGTCTAACTGAACCATAAAATGTTTATCCTCAGTTTACATGTGGAACTATTTTTTCAGATGGAAGGATACGCAATAAAAATGGTCTTTTCCAGCCTTAAAATCACTCTTTCTAAGCATTATTTGTGTCCTTCATGCAACACATGTTATAAGCACACAACCCCACTCTGGGGTGTGGGGTTATAGGCATTTAATCCATGCCTGGGGCGTTGTGAGGACCTGTGGCCTCATGACTCACAACGCACTCTGGGCTTGGATTAAATGCCTATTACCCCACACCCTATCATGGGTTATTGCTAACATAATACCTGGGTCTTCCTTTTTGCCAAAATAAAACCATGTTGTCATTTGCCATGATAAAAGAGTGTTTATTATGGCAAAAACGCACACTGTTTTCCTTGCTCTGTGCATGCTCCTGCCACAGCTCTTCCTCCCGGAGTGCTCACCACCTCGATTTTCCACAGCAGAGAGAACCACCACTTGGAGTCGACGGTAAGTCACTGCCAGCAACGAAATTAAAAAAATGAAAACAGAGAAAACATCTCCGGGCACAGGCAACAATAAATGAAAAAAATGGCCACGAGGACTGTGCATTTAAACCTAAGCAGACCACGGTGGCACAGGAACGTCTTTTTTTATTTTATGTAATTGCTGTTGCCAAAAAGAAAGACCCAAGAATTATATAAAATAAAATATGGGTCGGGGTGTGTAAATTTGAAGTTTACACACACCCCGACCCATACTTTATTCTATATTTAATGCATGCCCCAGGGGTGTAGTAATGCATAAGGCTGAAGGCTGAGTGTCCTTATGCCCATGGGAAGTGCATTAGAATATTGTGAAGCACAATTTGAAGGGATTATCACACTTATAAAATTGTTCTAAGTAAGATTTTTTGAGGAGGGCAACCAGATTCATCACCTGCCCATTCATTTAAAAAAGATTTAGTGGATGGTCCGGGGATGTCTCCTGGCCAATGAAATCACTAGATTAGTTCTTGCCATTTTATAAATCATTTTAATTTCTTTTGCCTTATGTGGGGCACCTGAACTGGTGAAGAAGAACAATGTTTGACAAGTTGTGCTTCAGAGGAGGACCTTAAGTGTGAAATGGTTCCTATTAACCTTAAAGTATAAACCTGGTCAAGTCAACTGTACTGTTTTTGTTGAAAGTGTTATGGGGCAAAGTTACTATTCTATATTCTGAGATGCACACAAGCAGTAGTATACTGCATGGGCGGCAGTGCAGTCTAGTCTGCATGGGTGGCAGTGGGGTCTAGTGTTTTTTGGCAGAGAACAGCAAGAGGAACAAGCTGCTGTTAGAACTTTACTATTCTACTGGACTAAAGAACTAGAACTCTACTACTGGGAACTTCAATTTTGGGTAAAAAAAATAAAAAAAACAATAAAGAGTCAGTGTGTTTGTGTGAATTGGGTGAAGGAGTTGTTATTTGTGAAGCTAGCTAGGTGAAGAAAGAAACTGTGAATTAGGGGGCGTGGTTTAGGCAGAAGGAAGCCAGGTGTTTGCATTTAAAAACTGACCTAGATAGCTTTTGGCAGAGAACAGCAAGAGGAAGGAGCTGCTGTTAGAACTTTACTGGGACTATATTGCCCTCTGTCCCTCCCCTCCACCCCTCAACCCCTCCACCCTTAGCTGGTTCTACTTTTATAGGCACAGCATTTGACTGACAACAGGAACTTCCTGTTTAGGAGCAGGAAGGGAGTGATCACAGAGGCACAAAAGACACACCATCCTAGAAGGAAAAGAGTAGCTTTCCATCCACCTCTAACTGCTAGATGTCTGACTCTGAGCAAGTAAGAAGGAGACTACTGAGGAATATAGGTATTTCCTGTCCCAGAACAGGAATATCAGGAGCTTTAAGAGTACAGAGGCAGTAGGAAAGTAGGCAGAAAAATAAAATTATGTAAAAGAATATAAACAGAGAGAGGAAAGTGTAAGTATACAAAACAACAGTTAAGGGGCCACAAATAAGACATGATGGGAGTGGTGCAGTGCAGTGGCTGTGAAGCAGTAGTCTTCTGGGAGACAATCTGGAGGATGCGGTGTTGTCCCATCAGCAGGCACCCTCTGGGCTGAGGGAGGAGGTTGCTCATCTCCAGGCTGAGTTGGCCAGGGTTTGGGGGACCTCCTTTCCCACCCAGGGACCACAAGGGCCACCACTTCCTCCTCAGAGGTTGCCAAGAAAGAGGAGCAGTTGGACCACAGTGGACTCAGAGAGGGTGAGGGTGGTGGAACAGAGACACAACTCTCCAGTTGTATCTCTCCACAATTCATATGCCATTCTGGCAGAGTGTGGTTCCTTTATGAAGGCACCCACAGTGGAGATCAAGGAGGATGCTGGGAACCTCCACAAAGGATACCCATAGGAGGGTGGCATGGGACCCCACAGGGGAAGGAAACAACTTCTGGTGGGGGACTCCATTGTTAGGATGGTAGAACTGGGGGGGAGGGGAGAGGGAGGTAAGGTATCTGCCTGGCATCTTGGTTTGGAGGGACAGGAAGCATATCCTCAGGATCGCAGGGGCAGCTGCACAGGGTAGGGAGCTGGATGTCATTGTCCACCTACTGACTAATGACCTGGCTGGGAAAGGGATCAAAGCAGTGCAGGAGGAGTTTGTGGAGTTGGGGAGGGGCCTTAGACAAGTAGTACGCATGGTAACTTCTCGGAGGTGCTGCCTGTCTATGGCATAGGTGAGGCTTGGGTACTCCGCACCATGGGTTTCAATAAGTGGTTGAAAAACTGGTGCAGAGCTCAGGGTTTTGGCTTCATTGAGGACTGGGGTCCACCTGGAGGGATGCAGGCCTATACTGGCATGATGGTCTGCATCTATCGAGGAGGGGAACCAGGATCCTATATGATAGGTTTAAATGCTTCATTGGCAAGCATTTAAACTATCCAAAGGGGGAGACACTGAAAAGGAGAAGGGAAATCATAGCTCTCCCAAAAAATCAGGGTAGTTAGTGAAGTAAACACCAAGATAGAGAAGTCGATAGGGAGATGGGCAGGGGTAAATGGAGAAAAAGACAAAGGCAGTGGGACGAGGATGGGGCAAAAATGGGTAAGACCATCAAAAAATGGAGGGTAATGATTACCAATGCCTGTAGTCTAGGTAACAATCTCCCTGAACTGGTGGCCTTGATGGAAAAGGGATGCCTGGATATTGTGGCAGTTACAGAAACAAGGTACACAGAAAACCATGACTGGGATGTCAACATACCAGGTTACACAACCTACAGGAGGGACAGAAGGGTAGAAGAGGAGGAGGAGTAGCTTTCTGTGTAAGGGAAGGGATCAAAGCAATGGAGCTAAAGGGTAAACCGGGAGGAGAGGAGGCACTATGGATCACCCTGGAGACTGGAAATGGCACCACAATCTGCACAGGGGTTGTATACAGACCCCCATCTCAGAGGGAGGAAATGGACAAGGAAATGATAGAAGGCATACTTACTTTCAGGGACTGATGGGGACCTTCCTCTAATAGTGGGTGGAGACTACAATATGGTACCGGATGTATTCCTGGACAAGTCAAGGCCCACCCCTCAGGCTAGGTCTAAGGCCAGCTTGGCTCTTCATGAACTGCAAGACGAGTGAGGCTTAACAGACCTCTGGTGCAGAGATAATCCTTCTGGACAGGATTATACCTTTTACTCTCAGGTGCATTCCACGTATAGTCGGATAGACCTTCTCCTGGCCAACTCAACAGCTACCCAAAATGTCCTTAAAACCCCAAATGGGAATATTTTGATCTCCGATCATGCCCCTGTGATTACATCCTATACAGCAGGGGGTCAGTCTAAGAAAGGCACTCTGTGGCAATGTAATCCTTTGTTATTAAAGGACCCAGAGTTTCTTAAAACAATTTCCAAAACTACCAAGGAGTACTTTGCCATCAATGCAAATTGCAGGGTTAGCGCAGGCACGGTCTGGGAAGTGTTTAAAGCAGTCCTTAAAGGCTGCATTATTGCTTTTCCGGCTGCTAAAAATAAAATGCACAAAGCTAAATTAGCTGAGTGGCAAACAGAACTGGAAGGTCTAGAGTCCCGCTTTAAAGCTTCCCATGTCCTACAGCGGGACGATTCCCTTACTCGACGTATTGTGGGCCTTAAGTACCAAATTAATACCATGCTGAATCAAAAGTCCGAGTGGCTTCTATTGTGATCAAAACATGCATACTGGGATGGGGGCGAAAAGTGTGGCAGACTGCTGGCATTTCGTCTTCGGATGCAGCAGGCTGCCACATGTATTCATGCCCTCCGCAACACATCCGGCAAGATTGTGCATACACCTCAAGATATAAATGATACAATGAAGGCGTATTACCAGTTATTATATAAGTCACAGTCCAATCTTTCCCCATCATCCATTGAACAGGAATTGGACGAATTTTGCCAACAAATGGAGATACCGGGCCTCTCCCAGATACAGGCCTCTGCACTAGATGCCCCCCTAGCTCCGTCTGAGATACAGCAAGCTTTGTCTCAAATGGCCAAAGGAAAGGCCCCTGGACTGGATGGCATGACGGTTCAGCTATATCAAGCACTGGCTCAGGACATATCTCAACTGTTACTTCTAGTCCTCCAGGAGGTGCATTCAAAAGGTATTTTCCCCCTGTCTATGAGAGAAGCCCTCATTACCCTTTTACCGAAAAAAATCGAACGACCCCTTAGGTTGTGAAAATTTCCGGCTGATATCATTTCTCTGGGTTGATATTAAGATCTTGGCCAAGATCCTAGCCACCAGGATGCTCGAAGTGCTCCCAACCATCATCCATCCTCCCAGACTGGATTCATGAAGGGCAAATCGGCGTCAGACAATACGAGGCTCCTCCTTAGTTTAAAATGGATAGCCTCCCACTCGCAGGTCCCAATGGCTGCACTGGCAATAGATTTTACTAAAGCCTTTGACTCTGTAGAATGGCAATATTTGCATCAAATATTAAAAAGATATGGTTTTGGTCTGGTGTTTTGCCAATGGGTGTCAACATTCTATGGATCCCCGATGGCTAGGATTTTGACCAACATGACCATCTCTGGCCCTTTCCTACTGCAAAGGGGTACCCAACAGGGATGCCCCTTATCCCCTCTTCTTTTTTTGATAGCACTAGACCCCCCTCATTCGGTCTCTCATTGTGTCAAGAGAGATCATGGGCATTGAGGCAGCGAGAAAGTCCTATTTGGTAGTGGCATATGCCAAAGATTTATTGCTAACCCTGTCCCATCCAGACCAGGCAATAAGGCATATCCTGCCATTACTGCAGACATTTTTAACATTATCAGGACTCTGTGTAAATCAGAGGAAAACACTTTTGGCCCCACTAAATTCAGCATGCATTAAAAATTGCCTACAGGGAACCGAGCTTCTCTGGGTAATGACAGGTTTTTCATATCTTGGCATAATTATTCCTTTTAAATGGTCTGATCTAGAGTCAGCCAGTGTCTCGCCATTTTTATCTCAAATGTTTGCAGAAATAGAGAGATGGAAAAAGCTGCAGTTATCACTACCTGGTAAGATAGGAGCGGTGCGTATGTTACTATTGCCATGAATTATGTACATTTTTAAGAATCTCCCAATACGCCTGTCGCCTAAACTTTTTGCTTCTGTTGAAGCTCACGTGTCTCGGTATTTGTGGGATGGGAATTCCCCTAGATGGAATAAGAGCAAATTGAGAGCACATTGGTCTAAAGGGGGGGTTGGATTCTCCCTGGTTCCAAGGGTATCACTTGGCTTGTACTGCTGCTATGGCTACCAAATGGTTTGTCCCCAGTCCAACACCTCTTCCACTTTGGGTCCAACTATAATCTGACCAAGTGGCGGATACAAATTTGCATTTGCTATTACATCCTCAGAGTCAAAATCAGCTTATATTTCCTCCTTTAATAGCAGAAACCAAATGGGCATGGCACTCGCTAATGACTCTAGCCCACACACCCCAGGAGGCCCAAGCACCTCGATGGCTTTACACTCCTTTGTGGCACAATCAGGCCCTGGCAATTGGTAATACTCCCATACACTGGCCCACTTGGGAATCCCAGGGCATCCGACACATACAAGATCTCTGCATTCCTGACTCTTCGGTTTTGATGTCATTTGAACAAGTTAGACATAAATTTCATCTTCCGAGAAATTACTTTTGGAAATTTCTCCAGATACGCAGTGCTATATTAGCCAATAAGGCCCGTATGTGATCAGACCCCAAATGGAATTGGCTAACTCACAGGCACAAGTCCCCCGCATCCGTTGGGCTCATTGGTAGATTCTATAAGACATGGCGAGATGCCCAGGCAGATCCCTCAGATGCATGCCGGCTAAAATGGATGGCTATTCTGAATACTCATATATCCGAGGTTTCCTGGAAGCGCTATCTCTGTGAGTGTCACTATTCCTATATGGACACCAAGAGTCGGCTGCTGCAGATGAAGATCTTGCTGCTTTGGTATCGGACACCCACATCCCTATATTCCCATGGCCTTATATAGAATTCCGACTGTTGGCGATGTCAGAAGTCAGATGCGCATCTACTCCATATTTTATGGACGTGCCCCCTGCTCTCACAATTTTGGGCATCTGTATCTTAGGATTGCTCTACTGTGCTGGGCCGCCGGGTTAACCTTTCTGATCCTAAACTCCTTCTGGGTGATACCACCTCCCTGGTCAACTTAACTCAACCTCAGAAGCAGTGGGTTGTACTTGCACTCATGGAGGCTAAATGACTTATACTTATGTGCTGGCATAAAATTGCCCCCCCCCCATCTCGTACACAATGGCATGAGGCACTGGCTAGATTAGCCACACTAGAACGCCTCTCCTGTACTCACCTTGGTCGTATGGACCACTATACTGCCAGATGGGAAGCCTATCTCCAATCTTCTCTCTGTAAAACTTCGAATCTGAGTGATAACCCTCCTTATTGAATATGTGATATAATATTACATTGCACTATTAATCTGATTTCTATTTGTCGATAACACTTGAAGATAGTGGAACCTTATCCTAGTATATTGGGTAGCCATGTTGCAATAAAGTATACTTTAGAAAAATCTATATGTGAATTTCTGGAAGCTTGGTTCTGGCAAATAGATTTGCATATCTGTATGGCAATGTAATAGTTGTTGGCTGCACCTAGCAGCATATGGAACATGTTACTTACTTACTTATGACCATGTATGGATGTGACATTATAACTGTATGTGGAGTAGAATAAAAAAAAAATATATTCTATGATAAAACAAAAATAGAAGACATACTTAGGATGGCAGAGAAAGGGGCAATATTGCTGTTGAGGGACCTTAATATGCTATATGTTAACTGGAGCACCTTTGCTGTAACCACATCCAAGAGCAGGGCCATTCTCAATGCCCTACAGGGGGCATGCCTCAGATGGCTAGTGTTGAAACCCACTCAGGAGAGAGCAATCTTAGACCTGGTACTCTCAAATGGGGACAGAGAGAGGATCTCAGATCTGGAACTGGGTAGCCATCTGGGAACAAGTGTCCACCAAACAGTGTGGTTCACAATAAACTCAGCTGTAGAGTCAAGCCATACAAAAGTGAAGGTACTGCACTTCAGGAGGGCTGATTTTGTCAAAATGGGAGAGTGCCTCGGAAAAACACTAGCAAACAGGCAAGAAAGAGGGGTGGAGCAACAATGGGGAAACATCAAAACTGCCATCACAGAGGCAACAAGTCTTTCTGTGATGCAAATAAAAAAACCAAAACGAAAGAAAAAAACTCTATGTTTCTCAAAAGAGGTGGTGGGGAATGTCAGGGAGAAAATGATAGCATTCAGGAAGTATAAGGAAACACAGAAGGAGCATGACAGAGAAGGGGCAGATTACCAGTTAAAGCAGAAGGAAGTGGGGAAGGCAGTCAGAATAGCAAAGGCCAACACCAAGAAAAAGATAGCCAACTCGGTTAAGAAGGGGGATAAAACCTTTTATAGGTACATTAGGAGTGAAGAAATACAAAGGGAGGGATACTGAGGCCAAATAAAGAGGAGGCGGGTGGGCAGAGGGGACAATGAAAAGCAGGGATACTGAAAAATGCTTCAGCTCAGTATTCTCAAAAGAAGAGGAGGGGGAGGTACCTAATCCAGTCAATAGAAGCACTCTGGATAGGGGGGTCGATATCACTCATTTCACAGAAGAATGGGTTCTGAAAGAACTCCTAAAACTGAAGGTGGACAAAGCATGGGATTCACCCCCAGAATTCTAAAGGAACTAAGGGGAGAAGTAGTAACACCACTGACTACCTTTTTAACAAATCATGGGAGGATGGTGTGGTACCTGAGGACTGGAGGAGGGCAGATGTGATTCCCCTTCACAAAAATGGGAGCAAGACAGAGGCAGGAAACTACAGATCTGTCAGTTTGACCTCAGTGGTAGGGAAAATGATGGAATCACTTCTGAAGCAAAGAACTGCTGAGTACCTAGAAGCCAGTGGGGCACAGGACCCAAAGGCAGCAAGGATTCACAGTGGGAAGGTCATGTCAGATGAATCTAATCAATTTCTTTGACTGGGTGACCAAAGTAGTAAACCAGGGAGAGGCTGTGGACGTGGCCTACCTAGACTTTAGCAAGGAATTTGACACAGTCCAACACAAATGATTAATAAATCAGCCAGCCTGTGAGTGGGTCCCAGGGTGGTAGCCTGGGTAAAACATTGGCTGGACAACAGGACACAGAGGGTAATAGTAAACGGAGTCCACAGTAAAGAAAGGAGGGTTACTAATGGGGTGCCGTATGGTTCAGTACTGGGTCCGGTCGTTTTTAATGTCTTTATAAGTGACATTGCAGAAGGACTGGAAGGAAAAGTATGTCTCTTTGCAGATGACACAAAGATCTGCTACAGGGTTGATACACAAGGTGGGGTGGAAAGGATGGGAAGGATGGAGGAAAGGTCAAATGTATGGCAGCTTAAATTCACTGCAAAGAAGGAACTAGAAGGGGACAGGATCAGATGTGTTTCAGTACAGTAGCTGCTTCTTGTTGTTTTTACAGGGTTTCTTGTGGATTTTACTTGGTAGAAGTTTATTTCTTTTCTTTTTTACTACTTCTAAGGGGCTAGCAGGGTATTGTTTTTGGGGCTGTTGGAAGTTTGAAAACTGGTTTGGTGGCTGTAAGTGGGCTCATTTGTTGAATGTTTCACTGTGTAACAGGCTGCGCTGGTGGAGGTCTATTTCTTCTGATTTAAAACCTATTTGGTGGGATTTGCTTGGGGCTGTTTCTTTGGTTGCAGGGCCTGGAGGGGCAGACACAGGGCTGATACACTCTCTCGAGAGTCAGGTGTAGGCCCTAATCCCACCCTCCCTCCCCAGAGCTCTGCTTATTTATAGGGGAACACCTGCCCTGCAATTGGAGGAATAGGACTGCAGGTGCATCTCATGTAGTTCTAGCCACCTGGGGTTGGATTAAAGGCTGGGAGAGAGGATCTTAGGGAGTTGTTCACTTCCTTATAAGTTTACTGTGTTGTATTGCACCTAGTAACAGGGTTACCAGTTTACTGTGGGACTATATCTAGGATTAGTGGGTGACCTGATTAGTCAGTAGGTGTGTATCTTGGACTAGTGGGGAACGGTGGCTCACCCAAGGAAACCTACTTGAAGGGGGATGGGACCACACATCATTAGGGCTGGCATCTTTGGGAGGGTGGTGGGGTGCACAAGGTGTGGGGCAGCCATGATACTGGACTGGGCTTGGAAGTTCGGTGGTTGCCCAGTGTGCTACCAGCTGGCACAGCTTAGGGAGGAGGTTGTGGAGATTAGGAGACAGCTTGGGGAAGGGGAGAAGTATGGTTGGGAAAGAGGGCAGGGGATCTCCCACAGGGTTGCACCAAGCACTAGGGGCGGGGGCATTGGGAAAGGAGTGCAGGAAAATACTCTGGGGTCACATAGGGACCCTGGCAGAGGGGGCCCAAAAGGAGGACACTACCAAGGAAGCAGGCATGTAACTGGGGACCCTCACAAAGGGTTGCCAGAGGGACAACATTCTCAGGGAAGTAGGCAGATGGCTGGGGCTGGACAGAAGGAAGCAATTTGGGGAAGTGGATCGGACCTTACACTCAGTAACCGCTTCAATTCTCTTCTTCTGCTTGAGGATGAGGGTGATGTAGCCATAAAAGGGGTGGTTAGAGATGGAAAGGGGTGGGTGGAGAGGAGGGCCAGACAGCAGGGGAACGGGGAACATGGAATGCAGGAAAATGGGGGGAGCAGTGGATCAGAGCAGGAGGGGCAGGGGGAAGAGGGAGGAAAGCACAAAGAGAAGGACCAGTTGGGAGGAAAGGGCAAGGAGAAGGACCAGAAGTACAAGGAGGATACAGTAAAGAGAGTTGAGGGTTTAGGCCAGAGGAGCATGACAAGCAAGGAGGGACTGAACGGAGACAGGAGGGAAGGGAGGACGAGCCAGGCTAGTTTAGCGGATGGGGGAGAAGGACCAGTCGCAAGCAGTGAGGGGGGAGTTAGCGAGGCACAGAAGGATACTTGGGAGGAGGAGAGGCATAGGATCGGAGAGGAGTGGGTGGCCAGGGTAAATGAGGGGGTGGCATGTGGTACCCAGATAGGGGGAGGAACAAGGAGCCGGCTGGGTGGAGGGGCCAGTAGAAAGGAATAGGGGCATGGAAGGGGGAAATGGAGGAAAAGGAGTGGTCAGAGTGCTCCTGTTGGGGGATTCTATGATCAGGGGTATCAAATGGGATAGGGAGGGGGAAGTCTGGCCAGTTAGAACAAAATGCTTCCCTGGACTAATGGTGCACAGGGCCAAGCATGAGGTATATCAGCTGGCAAAGGATTGTGAGGGTTCCCTGGACATACTGGTCCACCTGGGTACAAATGACGTTGAGTGAAATAGAGAGCTAGAGATACAGGCAAGGTTCAGGGAGCTTGCCAGGGTCTGTCATGACATAGGGTGCACGATTTCCTTCTAGGAAATTCTGCCAGTGCCAAGGGCTAGTGGGGAACACAAAAGAAAGATTAGGGAGATAAATCAGTGCTCAGGGAGTGGTGTGAGGCCAGAGGGTATGGGTTGATGGGGGATTGGGGGGAGACCTGGGAGGATAAGGAGCTGTATGCTAGAGATAGGCTCCATCTCAATTTGGAGGGAAGGGGAATCCTTAAGTTGAAAATAGAGGGGTTCATTGGTGAAAAGTGGGGTTTAAACTTGTGAAGTGGGGAGGGATGGGAGAAAAGGCTGTTGAGGGGGGTCCGATAAAGGAGGGACTCTGTCTCCACCCCCCTGCACAGCTGAAGGAATGTGGGAAAAGGCCGACTGGCAAAGTGCGGACCAGGGGAAAATGGAATCTCCATGAGAACATGAGCAGAGGAAATGGAAGTATAGGGAAAGGGTGGAAGGTAGTCCTGCTAAATGCCAGGAGCTTGGGAAATAAAATGCCTGAGCTCCAGGTTATGCTAACTGAGGGAGAGGTGGATGTGGCATCAGTCACTGAGACCTGGGCCACCGCAGGACACAACTGGGACCAGAACCAGGATGGTTACACTATGTTCAGGAAGGACAGGGGGGAGGGAAGGGGAGGAGGGGTAGCAATAATAGTCAAAAACTGCATTGGCATAGGGGGAGTAGAGGAGGTGGAGAGAACCATGGAGGCAATTTGGGTCACCTTGATAACAAAGGGGGGCCAGAGAGTAAAAATAGGAGTGGTGTATAGACCCCCTGTGCTGGCGGAGGAGCTGGAGGAGAGTCTGGTGGCAGATGTTGGGAGACACTGCAGATTGGGCAGGCGAAAGGTGGTGGTGTTGGGGGACTTAAACATGCCAGGAACAGACTGGGAGACTATGACATCCTCAGTGGCCAGGGAACAGAGGTTGTTGGATGTCTTCCAAGACGCGTTCCTAACTCAGCAGGTGGGGGAACTGACCAGGGAGGCGCAGGCACTGGATGTGGTCCTGGCAGACAGTGACCAGCTTGGGGGCCTGGAGTTAAGGGACCCATTGGCGGGGAGTGACCATGCCACAGTCTGGTTCTGCCTGGACCTAGGAGGGGTAGAAGGCTGCACAAAGATGGATGTAACTGACTTCAGGGGGTTGGAGTTTAAGGAAATGGGAAGGATCCTTAAGGAGCATTTGGATGTGATTGGGTCAGACATGGACGCTGACAGTAGGTGGGAAATAATCAGGAGAGGGGTGCAGGATGCTACCAGCACCTGTGCCTGAGTAAGACGAAAATGCAGTAGGGCCCGAAAACCCTGCTGATGGACCAGGGAGGTCCAGGAGGTGGTACGGGGAAAGAAGGCAGCCTATAGGCAATTCAAGTGCTCAAGGAGAGAAAGGGATCGAGGGGAGTACGAACTGATGGCTAGAAGGGCCACTAGGGTGGTGAGGGAGGCAAAGGCAAGGAAGGAGCCGAACCTGGCCAGGGAAATTAGGAGAGGGAACAAGGGGTTCTTTAGATACATTGGGGAAAAATGAAGGGTGAAGGGACAGATTAGCAGGATTAAAACAGGGGAGAGATGGGCACAAGACCCGGGGGAGCAGGCTGAGGTACTAAATGAGTACTTCACCTCAGTTTTCACCAAGGAAAATGGGGGTGCTGCATCATACATGGGAGGAGACAGTGATACTGAGGATGGGGGGGACCCTTACCGATCGGCGGGTCTGGGGAGAGGGGGAGGTATCACTGGCAGGAGGGGGGCAGGCTAAGCAGGGAGAAGAGGTAGTGGAGGTGGAAATCGCATCAGAGAGAGTGAGGGAAACCCTCAGGTCCCTTAAGATGGAGAAAGCACCGGGGCCGGATAAATTACATCCCAGAGTGCTGAAGGAACTTGCGGATGTCCTAGCAAAACCCCTGGAGGAGCTTTTCATCATCTCTCTGAGGACAGGGTGGGTGCCCCAGGACTGGAAGGTGGAGCATATAGTGCCTATCCACAAGGGAGGATCAAGGGAGGTGGCAGGGAACTACAGGCCTGTCAGCCTGACATTGGTGGTGGGCAAGGTGATGGAGGGCATTGTCAAGGAGAGGCTGGGGGGGACCTGGAAAAGTCAGGGTGCCTGGACGATAGACAGCATGGATTCATCCCAGGGAAATCATGTCAGACAAACCTTGTGGAGTTCTATGACTGGGTGATGAGTGCCTTGGACCTGGGTAGAGCAGTGGACATCCTCTTTCTAGACTTCAGCAAGGCATTTGACTCTGTTCCTCATGAGGGCCTGTTGGATAAGCAGGGAGAAATGGGGGTGGGGAACCAGATGATCAGATGGATAGAAAATTGGCTCCAGGACCGGACTCAGAGGGTCGTAGTTGGCGGGATAGTCTCATCCCCAAGGAGGGTCATTAGTGGGATCCCACAGGGATCAGTCCTTGGGCCCCTCCTGTTCAATGCCTATGTCTCTGACATAAGGACAGGTGTCAGGAGTGAGATGAGTCTCTTTGCAGATGACTCAAAACTGGGGGTGGTGGTGGATGGGGAGGAGGGGAAGGTGGCCCTACAGTGGGGACCTGGAGGCTCTGGAAAGATGGTCTAGAAAGTGGAAGCTGAGGTTCAATGCAGGGAAATGAAAGTTACTGCACCTGGGGGCCAGAAACCCGGGCCAAGTGTAAACTCTGGGGAATGCTACAAGTCTCGATGGCTGAGAGAGACCTGGGAGTGGTGGTGGATGTCAAGATGAACAACTCGGAGACTTGTAGGAGGGCAGCAGCCAAGGCCAACAGGATGCTGGGATGCATCGCTAGGGGGATCACCTCCAGAAGGAGGGAAGTGATACTCCCTCTGTATAACTGCTTGGTGAGGCCACACCTAGAGTACTGCATGCAGTTTTGGAGGCCACACTTAAAGAGAGACATTAAACTCCTGGAGAGGGTCCAGAGGAGGGCAACCAAAATCATTTGGGGCTTGGGGGACAGGACCTATGGGGAGAGGCTCGAAGAGCTAAATATGTACACATTGGAAGAGAGAAGGGACTGGGGGGACACGATAGAGGTCTTCAGGTACATGAAGGAGGTAAATAGGGGAGGAGCAGTCAGGGTGCTTCAAAGGAAGGAGGAGGGGCAACTAGAGGGCATGGGTGGAAGCTGAAGGGGGGAGATTCAGGGAAGAAAAGAGGAGGTGCTACTTCACTGAGAGGGTGGTGGAACCATGGAATGTGCTGCCCAAGGGGCTGGTGGAGGCAGAGACGGTGGAGAGGTTCAAGATGGGGTGGGACAGGTACAGGGGAGGAGTTCTGGAAGCAAAATCCAGTGCAGCAAGAATATCCAGAACTGGGAAGGGAGAAGCCAGAGAAGGTGAGGGGGGCAGTAAGGTCAGCTCCAAGGGTGGGAGCTGACCAAACAAGCAGACATGAAAGACCGTTAGGCCTATTCTGCTGGCATTTTAGTATGTTAGTATGTAAGTGCAAAGTAATGCACCTGGGAAACAAAAACCCATTGGAAGAGTACGCATTGGGGGTGAGATACTGACAACAACAAAAATTGAAAGGGACCTGTGGGTAGTTATATTAGATGACCTAAAGGTGGGCAAGCAACACGAGAAGGCAATAAGGAGGGTTGGGGGATACTAGGATGCAAAGGGAGAGGCATCACCAGAAGAAAACAGAATGTTGTTATCCCACTGTACAGACAGTTGGTGAGACCTCATCTGGAATATTGTGTGCAGTTCTGGAGACCCCATCTCCGCAAAGACATAAACAGGGTGGAGGCTGTCCAGAGGAGGCCAACCAAAATGGTGCAGGGTCTGCACCAGAAGACATATGAAGAGAGAGACTAAAGGAACTTAATATGATACCTCGGGGGAGAGAGGGACATGACAGAAATTTTCAAATACCTCAAGGGAATCAACAAAATCCAAGAGGGTAGCATCATTCAGAAAGAGATGTGCAAGAACAAGGGGGCACAATTTGAAGATATAGGGGGACGGCTCAGAGGTAATGTGAGGAAGTATTTTTTCACAGAGAGGGTTGTGGATGCATGGAACAGCCTTCCTGAGGAGGTTGTGGAGTCAAAAACAGTGGGGGAATTCAAGAATGCATGGGACAGACATAAGGCAATTCTAGTGGGGGGTAGGAGGAAGTAGGCTATTGGTTAACTAGGATCTGCAGCTTATCCATTAGGTAGGGAAATTGGCAGACTGGGTGGGCCAAGCAGTCCTTATCTGCTGTCAAATTCTATGTTTCTATGTTTCTATGAGTACTGACTTGGGATCCGGGAGATCACTGGTTCAAATACCACTCAAGCCTAATACTTGTGTGACTTTGGGCTTGTTACATAATCTTCCAGTGCTCTAGCTTGCCCAGCTATAGAACTTGGTAAAAAGCAGGACTCCAGTTAAAATGGGCTGTTTCATTCCAGCTGGGTTATCCTGGGTAAGTTATAAAGAAAAATATTTGAATATATATAGTTTTGTTGGGCTTTTTCGTTCCTGCATTGTTTCACATGCCAGGGAAGCAGTGTATATCTACTATTCCTGCCACCTCTAGCATTTTAATAAGGCATGTATACAGGATTTCTGTAATAATGAGACACACTACATGGGAGAAGGACTAACAGTATTTAATTTGCAATTGGAAAATACATTTAATTAAAAATAATTCCCTTATGTCAGAAATGGTTACTGTTTTAGATCTGCATTGTATAACACTAAATATATTAATGTGATAAGACAGTGAAGACCATAAGTGGAAACAAAAAACAGAATTCCCTTTGCAAGTGTAAGAGGAAGTCATATGTCTTTGATTTTTCTAAACTACTTTGCAAAACGATTTATCTTTTGTCAAATAACTACAGGACACAGAATATAATTTTGCTCCTGTTTTTGTTGACCTACTGTACATACTGATTTCAACATTTGTGTTTAATTGCTGGTGGTTAACTGAAAACTGCAGGGGACATTTTCAAAGGGGTCAGACATGGGCACGGATGCATGCTACACCTGCCCTTGCACCCACGCAACTGTGTCTGAGTAGCCTTGCTGCTAGTTACAAAAATTGCATCCATTTGAGAAAACAAGTCATAATTTGAAAAATAAAATAGTTGTAAATGCATTTTGCACACTGTTTGGCTACAATTTTGTCTTTTCTTGGACATGAAATTTGGATACAATTAGACCTTTTAAAAGTTGGTCTAGATGTCAGGGGATGATTTCCCCTTTGAATACAGTGGCAAGTGGATCTCAGGGGATTACTCTGAATATAGTAGTATGCAAATCTCAGGTAGAGTTCCTTTTTGAATATACACTAGTGGTAGGAGACTCTCAGATGGGTCCCTTGGAAATTATAGTGACAGGCGAATCTTGAATGGATCTATTTGAATACAGTGTCAGGTGGCTCTCGACCAGATCCTTTTGAATACAATGCAGTTGGATCTTGGATGGATTCTTTCAAATACAGCAACAGGCAGATCTCAGATGGATTCTTTTGAAATAACTGCAGGTGGATCTCAACTGGATACTTTTGACTATAGCTGCAGGTGGATCTCAAATAGAGCTTTTTGAAGATATTGGCAGGTGACTCATGCAAGGATCCATTTGCAATCCTGTCCTTTGTTCACCCTGAGTGTTTTTCTTACTAAACAAGGATTTGTATCTATGTCTTATACAGAATCATATTCCAGGTTTATGTCTTTTAAATAATGATTTATGAAGCATTTCTAAAGCCTGTCACACTTCTCATGCCAACAGCATGGCTGTGGTCACTGTTCAGTATGCTTAATTCAGATCACACTCATCACTTGTTTTTGTTCTGATTCTCAAAATTAACAAGCATTTGCCAATGCCGAATGTTTGCTTGCTGGTATTAGCATTAGAAATGCAGGAATTAGACAGATGTAGAATAGGAATGGCAGTGAAGTATTGAACTTTACATGAACCTCACCTCTATCCTGTAGAGATGGACAGTATTTGGGGTAAGGTTTTGGGTCGTCACCCATGATGGTCAAGCCATGTCACCTCACCCTATTCTGCAGAAACTGACACGTGTTGAGCTGTGCCTTAGGGTGTTTGGTTTTACAGTCACCTCATTCCATAAGGACATACGTTGAAATGGGTGCAGTATAGGAGAATGGGGTAAAGTCTTGGGATGAAGAGTCCAAGGTACACCTCGATGCCTGTCAGTAGCTGGGGGTTGGGGGTGGGATGGCATGAGCAGTACAGTTGCCAATCCAAAGGCACACCCCGATGCCTGTCTGTCTGTACAGGGTAGGATGTTATGGTTAGAAACCATAATGCCTCAGGCATTTGTTGGTATTCACAGTACAAATTTTGAACATGGCCTTTTTGTGAGCCCACCTCATGAAAGCATTTGGGACCTCTTGTCATCAACAGTGGCAGTGTGATTTTGTTAATGTGTCCTGAAAACTGACTTCCAACAGTGACAGTGCTATTCTGCACCACATGTACGAAAACACAGATTGGGCAGGATGTGAAGAATGACAGCTGTGCCATTCAAAGGGAGGCATGAAGAGATGGCAATGTTGAAAATGTGTAGTGGGAATATTAAAAATGCTTGAACTTCCGAGCACACGTGGAAACCACACAACGCATGCGCGTAACACAGTCATTTTATGGAGTTTCATCAACAGATTTTCAACATAGGCATTTAACAACCTGTGGTCATGAACAGTGTCACTGTGATTTTGTTACTGTGTACTTAACACTGATTTCCCATAGCAACCACGGTATTCTATGCCAGTACTGCAAAAACACATTTCAGCCAGGATGTGAAAAATGACAGCTGTACTGTTCATAAGGAGGTGTGGGAAAATGGCAATGTTGAAAATCTGGAGTAAAAAAATCACAAATGTGCAAAGCTATATGCATGCGTGGAAACTGCACAACGCACACTCGTAACACAGTCATTTTATGGACTTTCATCACCAAATGTTCAACATAGGCATTTTAGGACCTCTGCTAATGAACAGTGTCACTGTGATTTTTGTAATGTGTCCTAAACAGTGATTTCCCACAGCGACTGTGCTATTCTGTGCTGGAAGTGCAAAAACACATTTCGGCCAGGATGTGAAAAATGACAGCTGTACTGTTCATAAGGAGGAGCAGAAAAATGTCAATGTTGAAAACATGGCGTGAAAATATTGCAAATGTGAGATACTACAAGCTTGCATGGAAACTGCGCAATGCATGCTCGTAACACAGTTTATGGATTTTTGTCACCAAATTTTCAACATAGCCATTTTAGGACCTCTGCTAATGAACAGTGTCAGTGTTATTTTCCTAATGTGTCCCGAACATGGATTTCCCACAATGACCGCGGTTGTCTATGCCAGAAGTGCAAAAACACATTTGGGTCAGGATGTGAAAAATGACAGCTGTACTGTTCATAAGGAGGTGTGGGCAAATGGCAGTGTTGGCAATCTGGAGTGAAAATATTGCAAATGTGAGAAGGTACGAGCGTGCGTAGAAACTGCACAATGCACGCTCGTAATACAGTCATTTTATGAACTTTTCTCACCAAATTTTCAACATAGACATTTTAGGACCTCTGCTAATGAACAGTGTCAGTGTGATTTTCCTAATGTGTCCCGAACATGGATTTCCCACAACGATCGTGGTTGTCTATGCCAGAAGTGCAAAAACACATTTGGGCCAGGATGTGAAAAATGACAGCTGTACTGTTCATAAGGAGGTGTGGGCAAATGGCAGTGTTGGCAATCTGGAGTGAAAATATTGCAAATGTGAGAAGGTACGAGCGTGCATAGAAACTGCACAATGCACGCTCGTAATACAGTCATTTTATGAACTTTTCTCACCAAATTTTCAACATAGACATTTTAGGACCTCTGCTAATGAACAATGTCACTGTGATTTTCTTAATCTGTCCAAAACATTGATTTCGCACACCAACTGTGCCATTGTGCGCTACACGCGCAGAAACACATTTTGGGCTAGATGTGCAAAATTAAAGCTGTACTGCTCATAAGTAGGTGTGGTAAAATGGTATTGTTGAAATTCTAGACTGCTAATATTAAAAATTCATGCACTTACGAGCGTGCATATGAACTGTGCAATGCACGCTCGTAAAACAGTAATTTTAAGGAATTTTCCTACCAAATTTTCAACATACCCATTATAAGACCTCTGCTCATGAACAGTGTCACTGTGATTTTCTTAATCTGTCCCAAACTTTGATTTCGCACACCGACTGCGCCATTGTGAGGTACATGCACGGAAACACATTTTGGGTGAGATGTGAAAAATGACAGCTGTACTGCTTATAAGTAGGTGTGATAAAATGGCAATGTTGAAAATCTGGAGTGAAAATGTTACAAATTCGCGAACTTTTGAGCCTGCGTAGGAACTGTGCAATGCACTCTAGTAAAACAGTCATTTTTAGGAATCTTTTCACCAAATTTGCAACATAGGCTTTTTTGAGAGCCCACCTTATGAACACTGGCACTGTCATTTAGTTAATCTGTCCCCAAAGGTGATTTTGCACAGTGACAGCGAAATCACCCTTCAGGCCCGATTAACGCCATGACAGTGACAGAATTCATGAGGAGGGGTCCCAAAAACTCCATGTTGAAAATTTGGTGTCAAAATTCCAAAAAATGCCTGAGATATGCAGCAAAGTTGAAAAAAGCCTATTTATTACAATATAGCTTACCAGCATTTCCTCAGTTCTCGGTCGGCTTTGAAGAGTGCAGACGTGTTCCCAGTCCACCAAGATCATCGACCGGACTCTGGAGGTAAGTATGGGGTGAGGGGGTGTGGGAGACAGGTGCAGTGGGTATGCGGTTGCGGAAAGGGGGTCTGGCAAGTCACGAGGGACCATTTTTCCTTTACAGGAAAAGAATTAATAAAAAGACAACATGGCACAGTTTTCAATTTTACAGGGAATTTGGCACATGGGGTGGATTCCAGCAAGCCAAGGGATCCTTTTTGGGCACCTGTAGCCGATGGGGATTGGGCAACCCATTGGCACACAATAAAAACGGAGGGGGACATCATGCCGACGGGGACTGGGCACCCCATCGGCAGGCAACAAAACAGGGGGGGTTACATATTGCCGATGGGAGTGGGATCCCCAGTCGGCTAAATAAATAAACATTGCAGGCACTGAAGCCAGTGGGGATTGGGTCCCCCATCGGCCAACACAGACCATTTGGGGGGCACATGCTGCCGAGGGGATTGGGCATCCCTCGCATAGGAGGCTGTTAATATTGTTTAGAACATGGTGCAAGCCACCCGCCATGTACACAAACAGTATTAGGTTAGCTAACGCTCCACCTCTAATGACGGGTCGCTCCTTCATTGCAGCACAATGACTGATGCTGCAATGACGAGGCGGCCCCTGATTGCTGTGGTGAAAATTTTAGAACTTGGTGCACTTTTTGGAGACCAGTGTCATCCACACACTGTGCCTCCAGTGGTCCATCAGTGCCAGGCACCCTAATGCAGTGCCTCCCTTGGCTGTAACCATGCTGCGCCTCCACAACGCGCGTCTCTCCTAAGCTGTCACATCATGTTTCTTTCGCATGTTCGCAAGCAAACATAATGAAATGTAGGGATTTAAAATATTATTGCTTTGCTATATATTTTATAAAGAAGTAAATCTATAATACTGTGGTATAGTTAACAGTGAAGTTAACAGTGATCCAGACTGTAATTTAATTAATAACTAATCACCTGGCTCCATATCTGCTGGAGATGGAATGCAGAGATCTCAAGTGTGGGAGATCTGGATTTATGCCTTGGGCCAGAAGAACATAAGAGCACTGAAAAGGCATGGCACTCAGACTCTGGAGAGAGGGTGGCATTCATTCAATCTCTTGAGCACATCCTACAGTGGGCGTTGGCATGGTATTGACACCACAGGTAACAATGCAGGACCTGCACTCCCCTCCACAGGACAAGCATCAGTAAGGTGGCATAGACATCTAGAGGTGAGGGACATATGGAGAAAACTTCTTGGCACAGCTGCTAGTGACCCCTAGGCACACATCATTGGGCTTGGCTCCTCCCAGGGAGATGAGGACACACAATTAAACAGTAATCAATGAAGGGAGTTAATAAAATTTTACATCCTTTCCCCATCCAAAAAGCAATACTTGGAGTGGAATTTGGGTGGGCACATGTCCCCCGCCCCGAATCTATGGCCATGGTATCCCTGACTCCTCTGCTAGCTCCCCATCCCTTTCCACAAAAACAGGTACAATACGCACACTTAGCTCTGCAAATCATCTGAGCAAGGCCTCATCATGAGGACCAGGACAAGGTTTGGACTAAAGAACCAGTAATGAGAGCTGTTGTCCTGAGCATAGACATAGAAGGCACACCTGATGAAAGTAGCAGGTCAGGCTTCCAGAGGGGGAAAAATCAAACATAAATAAATGCAACAAGAGGCAGGAGGAGGTTAAGTCAATCCACTATTTTGTCTTTCCTGAGCATACCTCTCAACCTTTTGTTCCCCAAATGTGGAACATTGCGTCTCAAAATGTGGAACAAATGAGCAAAATGTGGAACACTTAATCAAATCTTTACCTAGGAGGAGAACACTGTTAAAATGTTTGCATTTATGTTCAGAAAGTCTGCTATTAATTGAACAATATATTTTTTGCATCATTTACTATAGATTTTTGCTTTAAAATGTTAATACTGAATGTGGAACAAGTCCTCACAATGTGGAACAGGGAGCTTTTGTGAAGTAAAATGAGGAACGTTCCTCGTAATGTGGTACAGTTGAGAGGTATGTTCCTGAGCGTCTTACTGCACTCCTTTTTTTGTTGGTGCAAGATTGCCACCTAGTGGCTATTGGCTGTAACGCCTTGTTTAAAAATTGTATTTAACAATGTACAGTATTCACCAGGATTATAGTATTTGATGCTCATTTACAGTTGATTCCTGTTTCTAGTCAAGTTAACAAGTGGGAAAACTGAAGATCAGGGAGGGTCAAGTCACTTACTCAAGATTAGAAGCTGAGCGATTGGCTCTGTTGGGATTGTTACATGGGGTCTTGTGGATCACACAGACATTGCCTTCCCAATTCAGAAAGTATGAAGCAATGCATAATTCTCATCTTTTCATCCAGTATTTCACTGAGGGAAAATGGGAAGGAAATTAATCCATCACAGTTAACAGTGCTGATCTACCACACAAACAGACTTGCAGGGGGGCAGGGGGAGACTTGTTGAAATCAATAACTTTTCATTTGGACTACACAAGCCTCTTGCCAAACACTGCTAGATTATCTTAATTAGGACTGGTTCTGTGTTGAATACAGTTTTTAGCTATTTTTATTTTGTTTAGGCTATAGTTATAACTATGGGCATTAAAGTAACAAGGAAGGTTCACAAAAACAGTCTCTAAAGATACAGTGCAGAAGCACGAATGAGGCAGGCAGAGAGCAGAGAATGAGAGATACTCTAGACCAGAAGATGGCAGCCAGTGAATTCATTAACAAACAAGCACACAAACATTCAAGTAAACAAAAAACAGATAAACATTTGTAATTAGTTTAGCCTTTCATGAAAACATCTTGTAGCACTTTACAAGGAAAACAGAACTCACTTTGAACAGTCACTAAAGTGTAGCCATCTGTAAGGCTGAATGTGATTGCCATTCTGTGCCAGCACCCTTACAACATAGAAACATAGACTTTGACGGCAGATAAGGACCGCTTGGCCCACCTAGTGTGCCCATCTCCCTACATACTGGATAAGCTGCAGATCCTAGTTAACCAACAGCCTATTTCTTCCTACCTGCACCACAAGAATTGCCTTATGTCTGTCCCGTGCATTCTTGAATTCCCCCACTGTTTTTGATTCCATGACCTCCTCGGGAAGGCTGTTCCAAGCGCCCACTACCCTCTCTGTGAAAAAATACTTCCTCACATTGCCCCTGAGCCGTCCCCCCTCTATCTTCAAATTGTGTCCCCTTGTTCTTGCACATCTCTTTTTTCCTGAAAGATGCTACCCTCTTGGATTTTGTTGATTCCTTTGAGGTACTTAAAAGTTTCTATCATGTCCCCCTCTCCCTCCTTTCCTCAAGGGAATACATATTAAGCTCCTTTAATCTCTCCTCATATGGCTTCTGTTGCAGACCCTGCCCCATTTTAGTTACTCTCCTCTGGACTGCCTCCATCATCCTGTCTATGTCCTTGTAGAGATGGGGTCTCCAGAATTGGATGCAGTACTCCAGATGGGGTCTCACCAACTGTCTGTACAGAGGGATGACAGCTTCTGTTTTCTTCTGGTGATGCCTCTCTCTATACATCCTGGTATCCCCCTAGCCATCTCTACTGCCTTTTCACATTGCTTGCTAACTTTTGGGTCATCTTATATGATTACCCCAAGGTCCCGTTCCATTTTTTGTTGTTGTTACTACCTCCCCCCCTCGTTGTGTACTCTTCCCCTGGGTTTTTGTTTCCCAGGTGCATTACTTTGCACTTCTAAAGGCAACAGACAACAGTTTTCCTACTCTGCAGGCCCATATGCAAACCAATAAATGTTGAGCCAAATTAATCTGTTAGTGTGGATTAGCGAAGAGGGAAAATTTGCCAGGATACTGGGGAAACTCCCTACTCTCCAGTAGGGGGAACCTCTGTCCATCTGATAGCTTGCCAAGATGACTGTTCTGCCTGGTGAAGATGCAGGTCATGTAGGTAAAGGGGAGCAGATCTCCTCCCCAATTACCTTTTCTACAGAGGACAATTCTGTTCTGAGCATGGTAGCTTATGAAAATGATATGGAGGTGGATTTACATGTAGAAGAAGAAATAATGCAGGATGCACAAGACAGTCCTGGTGTAGTGGCAACAAAACAACAGCAGAACTTGCTTTTGGAAGAAGAGAAACTGAACGTGGCATTAGAGGAAAGAAAGTTCTGCTAAATATGGTAGCAGAGGAAGAAGCATGATTCCTTACAGAAAAGCAAAAGCTTTTTTCTGGACATTTACAACCAGAAAATCTACATGTTCTCAGCTGGCTGGTTTGTAAATTTCTTCCGATGGTTTTCAAGCTGCAGCAATGGAAGGCACAGCAACTTCAAAGGAATTGCTTGTCAGCTGAGTGAATGAGCTATCACACGCTGCTGCTGTACAACCACCTGCAGGAAACAAAAATAATTGCAGTTACATGTGCTGCACCCAAATATGGAGTTCTGCTTTGGAGGATGCCGAGGTGGTCTTGGCAGATCAGCGGCTACTTCCAGGGAAATTCCCAGTAAGTGATGAATGAGACCCGGGAAAGAAAAAAAGAACACTTCAGTTAGAGCGCCAGTGAGGAGACAAATGTTACACTCTTCTGTAGAGCCAAGCTGCAGCAATCAACAGGTATTGAGGGGAGTGGGAATGCTGCTAAAGTACCTTGGGGTTCCGCGTGGCCGGAATATGGGCAGAAAACATCAACATACAGAAAATTGATCAGTGGACTCTGCACTAATAGGTGGGTGAAGTGCTCTGATGGGAAATCATGTGCTCCTAAAGACACTCAAAGTCAAGTCCAGGGGAAGGAATCATCTGTCTCTGCAACAGCTTCACCATTGAGTCCCAGTAAAGTTGTGGAAGGTTTAGAGACTGTTAATGTTGTTTTTTTTGGAAATTGGGAGATTAGAACCTGTGGCATTTGGGATGGGGAATTAAGGGCAAATACAACAGTAATGTATGAAAGTATTACTACTGTGCAAATTGAACATTCTGATGAACAGCCCAGTATCCCTCCCCCAAACCATTAAAGACTACAGGGAAAATTTAGGAGGAAGATTATCCCTCTCAAAATGATTCTGAAGCTGAACTGTCAGGGGACTCTGATGCAGATCCATCTCCTCCACAAATACTTCCTGGTACAGAGCCGCCTTATAGAGACAGGGTTCCAAGTGACAACACAGACTCAATATGGAGAAACAGTCATGGAACTCACTGCTCCTAAATGAATGAAATGTCCATATGGGTTTCTTTAGACTAATCAGGTTTATTGTTGCAAACACTCCACAGATGCCATGTACAGATGCAAAAAAACAAACTTGATGTTTCATCTCCTTCGAGGCTTTGTCAAAAAGTCAGTTCCTGCCACAAAGATACAAACTGCATGGCCCAGTGGTGGTGCAGAAGGCTGAGGTACTGGACATCTCACCTCACTGCATGCAAGCGACCCGGGTTAGGGAACGAGCCTGGGTCATCGGAGGTTGGCACAAGGGGGGTGGGTGGAGCTGGATGGAGCGGCTGTCAGGCAGCTCTCCTCTCTGGGGAGGTGGGGTGGCATCCCTTGCTCATAGCTACCCCTTGGTGGAGGCTGAGGGGCTGCGCAGCAAGGATGCCAGTGATAGGCCAATGGGGTGGGCGGAGGAGGGCCATTACCGGGGCTGTAAGGCACATGCATGCCTCCACATGTACGTGTTCTTCTCCTGGGGTCCTCAGGAAAAATGGTGAGAAAAACGGGAAAAAGACGGCAGCAGATGGCGACCGACTCTCTGCAGGCACCGCTCCCGGACCGGGCATAAGGTAAGCCCCGGTAATTCCAGGGGACAGAGCTGGAGGAGTCGGTCAGATGGGGGCCGTACAGGGGAGGAGAATAATAAGGAGAACAGAAAGATGTGATTAAAAAAAAAAAGATTCAAACTGCTGAACCCCCAAGAACTTTCAGACTTGCAGACCTTTCTGCAGAAATAGGGTAGCAATTACAAAGGTGCAATGCTGACAGATTAAAATATAGGTGAGGTTTAGAGTAACCCCCAGATCTTATTTATAGAAATATAGAAGTTGATAGCAGAAAAGGACTGCAAGGCCCATGCAGTCTGCCCATTTCTTTTTCTACCTTACAAATGTGCCATCGACCTTTGCTCTGTCAATGACCTATCTATTCTTACTCATCTGTATTGCTTCCTTATGCCTATCCCATGCCTGTCTGAAGCCCTGCACTGTATTCATATCCACCACCTCTTGAGGTAGGCCGTTCCAAACATTCACCACCCTTTCTGTGAAAAAGAACTTCCTCACATTACCCCTTAATTGGCCTCCCTCTAATCTCATGCTGTGTCCTCTTGTCCTGTTAGTTTACTTATATTGAAACATGTTAGACTCTTTCACCTTGTTAATGCCCTTAAGGTGTTTGAATGTTTTGATCATATCACCTCTCTCCCTCCTTTGCTCTAGGGTAAACATATTTAGCTCCATTAATCTGTGCTCATATGTTTTCTGATGTAGTTCCTGCACCATTTTGGTTGCCCTTCTCCGGACTTCCTCAATTTGATTAATGTCCTTGTGAAGGTGTGGCCTCCAGTGCTGCACACAGTACTCCAGATGGGGCCTAACCAGTGTCTTGTAAAGAGGGATTATTACCTCCCTCTTCTGACTTGTGATACCCCTACTAATATAACCTAGCCTTACCTACTGCTTTAGTGGTCTGCTTGGATGATTTCAGGTAATCGGTGATAATGATGCCCAAGTCTCTTTCTTCCCTTATGACTGCCAGCAACTCCCCTCCTAGCCTATAGGTGGCTTCAGGGTTTCTCTTCCCTATGTGCATGATCTTACACTTCTTTGCATCAAACCCCAGTTGCCACTCTTCCGACCATTTTACTAGTTTATCCAGATCTCTTCTTATTCTGCCCACCCCATCTGGATCATCTACTCTGCTGCAGATCTTGGTGTCATCTGCAAACAGACAAGCCTTACCCTCCAGTCCATCTACAATGTCACTGATGAAGATATTAAAGAGGACTGGCTCCAGGACTTTGTTAAAGAATGCCATGGTTTTTTTTCAGCAGAACTGTATGCAGTGACACATATTTCGGGGGAAACTACATTTGTTATTAGTTTCAAAACACATCTTTAGAAAGTGTTAGTTTAAATAGAAGCAGCTGAAAAGTACTGCAGTGTGGGATCCCTTTACTTCAAGGGTGACCAATATGTGAATCTAGATCCACTGGTGGATCTCAAAAGATTTTTGTTGGATCTTGGGGCAAAGCTTGCATTTTCAAATCAGTGAAGATCATTATATCTGATGAGAGTAATTACTGTACCTTTTGTTCATTTTATTGTTGATGGATCTCGGAGCTTCTCGAGATCCACCAAAATGGATCCTAATACAAGGTGTATTGGCCGCACTGCTTTATTGTGATTCCTTTGTCTAACCCAGCAATTAAAACCATTACTGTCATGTTTAGGAATGAAAGTGTGAATGTGTCAGATATTCTGTACTCGGTGAATCAATGCTGTGATATGCTGGCCATTCCTATTCCTATAACTGACACTGAGCAGATACGGATTGGAGTTGGAAATTCAGGGTACTATTAAGAGAAACTAACACAGGTATCTGTTATCTACCTAGCAGATTTTATCTGGGGAAGGACAGGGGGATTGTTATTATCATTGTCAACCCCAATCCTGTCCTAAGTGTGGATCTAGGGGTCATTTAAGTGTAGCTTGTGGAGCAGAAAGGTTCATCTTTTGTTTTGAATATGGACAAATTAGTATGAGGTGTCCTAACCCCTTTTGATGTAACTTGAGTGAGGAGCAGGGGCACTCTTGAAATGCTCCAACTTATTTTTCTTATATTATTATCATGTCTACACAACTCCAGTACTCCCAGATCTACTACTGCAAAGTGTTTCCGTCAACAACCAACCTCATCCTCTATGGGACAACTCATCTGCCCTGCTAGCGTCCACCCTCACCACTCCGTCCCCACTCCCATTCTTAGCAGCCACACTCCTTTATGCGATTTCCCCCCACCTTAATGTCCCCCCCACAGGTGGCTCACACCTGCAGAATCCTTCAATAAACGTCTATGTAGACTGACATAGCACTCTGTAGGCTGAAAAAAACTGATTGTATTACTGCTCCTCTGCTCTGGTAATGTTGAATTAAACCCAGGACCATTTCCCTCCTTAGCATCCCCCTCGGACTTTGCACTGTTCAAAGGCCTGAAATTCATTCTCATAAATGTATGTAGCCTCCAAAAGAAAGTAGATGCTGTTAACACTTCAGTTTCACATACCAATCCAGACATTTCAGTCATAACAGAAACCTGGCTAAAAAGTTCTATAACAGATCAAGAGATCTCTGTGCTCTCCTACAATACCTTCAGGCTCAATAGACCAACGGGGGTTAGTAATATTTCTCAATGACAAATACACAGCCATAGAACTCAATGCCACTACTAAACCTAAGGAATTAGAATTCCTAGCACTCAAATTATCACTTTGCTCGGCAGAATCTATCAACATCCTAGATTACTATAGACATCCATCAGGTGGCCTGGATTTACTATCACAGCTCTGCAACTTTCTCAACACCAGCACTGACAAATCCATCATCCTCAGTGATCTTAACCTTGACTGGTCCAGTCGAAAAGCTAATACACTTAGAGAGTTATGCGATGAGCTGGGACTAGCATAGCTCATAACCGATCCCACCAGGCCCAATTTAAAAAACAACAACTCAGAAGCTCCCTTCTTGACTTAATACTCACAAAGAGACCTCACAAAATTACCCTCACCACTGTATTCCACAATGATCTGAACGACCACAATTTTGTTGTTTGCACTAGGGGATCAGAAAGACAAGCTGTCAGAGCAAATCTCATTACAGAACAGAGCCTCTGTAAATTCAGTTCTGCTAACTTCCTATATGACCTAAGCAACATGAGATGGCAGAGATTCTACCTAGCTACCTCAATCAGCGAAGCTGCTGCCCTCCTCAACACAGCCATTGTAGATATTATCAATAAGCACACCCCTCTCATTAAAAGCAGAATCAGAAAGCTTCCTGTCCATTGTTCACCAAAGAGCTACAGTAAAACAAGCATTGAACAAAAGAGATCACCTATGGGCCACAGCCAGGCACCCAAAGGCAGCCAATGATTGATCAGCCTTCCGAGAGTGGTGCAACACCTGTACCAAGCAGACCAGATCAGCGAAATCGACTTTCCACCAGGATGCCCTAGTGGCAGCCAGAGGTAAACCAGATAAAACCTGGCAAACAATTAAAACAATTGAAGGACATAGCACCGCCCCACATATACTGGCCAAAATAATGTCCTAGGGCACTGCAACCAATGATAAAATCACCATCCTTGATAAATTAAATACACACCTTGCCACAGCAGGGCTAGCCTTCAACACTTCACAGGCAGCAAAACTCCAAACACACCACAATACTATGGACCTTTTGCCTATTCAAGATACTCTAAACCCCTTCCTCTTCTCCTAAGTCACCTACAAACAAGTTGAAGACCTACTCCTTAATCTAGAGACCAAAATAAGCAGTGGCGCCAACAGCGTCAAACCCAGGTTCCTAAAACTAGGATAGCATCACTTCACAGCACCCCTAATCCATCTATTCAATTTGTCTATTTTGTCCAGTGATTTCCCCTCCATATGGAAAACAGCTCACATGCTGCCCCTATTCAAGTCCGGCGACCCAACCAACCTTAAAGGTGACTTGAAAAACTTACCCCCTGATTTTCTTCTTTTTGCGACATGCATGATGGCTGTGTGGTTGAAAATAAGATAATGTCATCCAAATGTACATTTTTAAGTTATTTATTTTGTTATTTCTGTCCCTGTTTACAGTATGATCTATGAGGCACTGCAAGTTGTGGAGCGGAAGCCTGAGTGACCTGAACGTGATGACACAGCTAACTAAACGGAAACTATGTCACCGCACCCACAGTGTCAGACAGCACAGACAACAGATCATAATAGAAACGGCTTGCTAGTTGTCTTTTAGTGACAGCACTTCAGATACTGACTTCACTGTCACTCGTACTGTTGTCCCTTATTCTTTTGAACCCCTGCATTCATGGGTAGCTGTAGTTCCCAATTCAGGCAGCTCCAGTTCATCTGAGTCAGTGGATTCTGACAGTGCAGAGGGGTTTTTCCCGACTGATATGTGGTGGGTTAAGTGCCGAACTGCCAAGTGCTGCTATCATGCCATACACATGTTTGTTTAAAAATCACAGTATAAGTAGCGTCATTGTACCTGTCTCCTACCCCCGTCATTATTGACTTGTGAAGAAACATATTATTGTGTTGTATTTATTTGTCCTCCATGCGCCCCCCCCCAACATGTTCAATTAGCTGATGTGTGTGTCAGATACTGTGCTACTGTCTGTAGTTCTCACATGTTTCAGATATTTTTTAAATGTTGTGGTCATTTTGTCTTCATTGGAGTTTATTTTTGCACTATTGAAGTGTTTCATTTGTGTAATACCATGGAATGCACAGTGCCTGAACTATACTTCCCCTGGAGAGAACCAAAGCGTAGAAATGGGAGAATGTTATAGATATGGGGATGAGTCACAGAAAGCCTGGGAATAGGATTTTTGTGACCATATCCATGTCTGCTATGGGCAGAATACCTTTTGGGGCCAATTCCTGACCGCACCATGGGACTATTGTAAAATGTGGATAAATAGATGTGGTGTGCTGAAATAACCCATACAGTCCCTTGCTTTGCAGAACAGTTTTAAACTTCAGTTTATGATACAGTGCTTCTGAGAATAGTTTATAGTGCAGGGAGTTTTCCCAATTGTTTGACCAGGAGACACACACTAGGCTGAAAGCTTGTTTACAGATGCGACTTGGGAACACAGGGAAGTTAAGTGACTTGCTCGGAGTCACACAGTATGCAAGTGGGGGCTGTGGAATTCAAATCCAGGTCTCCAGATTTGCAGCTCAGAGCCTTAAACCACTGCACTATACTGCTTCTTAGGAGAGAATTCAGAGATGCAAGATGGACCCCCATCATCTCAATCAGTATCCTTGTGCAACACAGTTACACAGAATGGTCCCTATCGTGATTTAAAAACTGTCTATCCACTCAAACATGTTGATGTATTTTATTTATTTATTTGTTTATTGAAATGTTTCACCAGGAAGGCACACTGAATGACAAGTCGCTCGTCTCCTTGTGCGACCTTAGGTGAAGGGGCAAAACTGGAATGAGACATTAACTTCACATTATAATTTCAACAGTAACATACAGTTGTAAGGCTGATATTACAGACAGTGCTACAACAGTGTTGCACATGATATGTAAAATGGGTTTATAAGTAACAAATGCTGGCATGAAAGAAAGAAAATTATACAAATTGCAAAATAACTTTCTCAAGGAAATCATTACACTACTTCCTAAATCAGACCGGGACCCCCAATATCCTGAGAATTACAATCCCATCTCACTACTGAATGTTGATATTAAAATATTAGCCAAAATTTTAGCAACTCGCATAGGGCCATTTATAGGTAAACTCATTAGTGATGAGCAAGTCGGTTTTAAGGCTGGCAGATCTTCCAATGATCATCTGCATAGACTACTTCATCTAATAGATCATACCAAAAACTTAGATATTCCAGCTGCTCTCCTTGCATTAGATGCAGAGAAAGCATTTGATCAAGTTTCTTGGGAGTTTCTTTATGCTATGTTGATACATTTTGGCTTTTCACCAGGGTTCATAAAATGGATTAAGTTATATTCCTTGCTGACTGCTCGAGTTTGGTGTAATGGAGTTCTCTCTAAGTCATTCCCTTTCTCTCGTGGTACCAGACAGGGCTGCCCCCTTTCCCCTCTTTTATTTAACCTCTATCTGGAACATTAATTCGAAGATTATTATCTTCACACAAGACTCAGGGTATCCTAATTGGTAATGATCGACACCTTATCTTAGCATATGCTGATGATTTATTACTACATGTTGAGAATCCTGCAGCTAGTACTCCAACACTACTGCAAGAAATTGAGCTTTTTTCAAAGGTATCCTACTATAAACTCAATCTCTCTAAAACTAAACGTTTCCCTTTAAATGGGAGATGCTTGCAGAGTGAAATTGGGGATTATGGCTTGAACTAGGAGTCTCATTCTCTGACTTATTTAGGTATTAAAGTCTAGAGGGAAGTACCAATGATGCTAAAAGAAAACCTTACTAAATTACTAAACACTATAAAAATGGGCCAGAATTCATATGGTTAAAATGAACGTACAGTACAGTATTTCCTTGGATTCTTTATCCCTTGACCATGTTGGGGTTTTATCTGCCTAAATCATGGTTCTCCAATTTACAAAAGTTAGTAAACCAATTTATTTGGAAAGGAAGGGAGTCAAAAGAGCTTATTCCAAACTTACAGTTTCAAAAATATGTGGCGGTCTCTCCCTACCCTCTTTTTATAAATACTACGTGGCAGCTCACATTAGCAAGTTGACATATTGGGTCCACCCATTAAACACAACAGACTCTGATTCATATCTGCCCCTCTGGATATCAATTGAAGAAACCGTAGAGGCTCTGAATTCCTGTACCCTTCCAGCTCTTGTTTATTCCTGTCCATACAGAATTCCTAAGGAACTGAGAAATAATTTTATTGGCTGGTCCCTTAAAGCTTTACACCAAATTCAGACTTCTCTAAATATAGATTGGCATAAATCTATGGAACAACCTTTGTTGTACAGTCCACAACTGCAAATTCAAAATGCTCCCATTCTTTCTACATTTTGGGCCCCTTTAGTAGGGCTTAGGTTAGAATATATAGTTTTGCATGGTAGAGTTTTACCCTACTTACTATTCTGTCATAATATTCCTGTTGCCAAAGGGAATGCCTTTAAATATTGACAAGTTAGACAAGCTGTGATTGATTTCATGCAAAAATCAATGGATGCTGAACCTGCCAAAGTACAACCATCTTCTCTTCTGAGCACAGCTGACCAACCGCACTCCGATTCTAAGGTGTATCAAGAACTGCAGGTATTGGATCCGGGGTTACCTCAGGGAACCTGTTATTATTGGATACAAAAGCTGTCTCTTAATGATGATCCTATTTTCTGGCAACAAATCTGGTCTAACACGTATAAATTTATCAAACAAGATAGACTCAGGTTGCAACAATATAATATCATGCATAATCTTTATTTTACCCCGGCAAAATTAAGCAAGAATGGAAAGCTTCCCTCTTCACAATGTCATCAGTGTAAAGAGGACCATGGAGATCTTTATCATATGTCCAAAAGTCCAGATATTCTGGAACGCTATACAAAATTCAATAGACTCTCACTTGGGATTGGATCCTTTCTTTATGCCTGAAATTTGCTTGCTCAATTGCTTCCCTTCACAGATGGTTAGACAGCGAAAAATCTATATGGTTATCATATTGGCTGGCTCCAAACTGATAATCATGAGATATTGGACAGATAACTCTATCCCCTCTGTCCTCAAGTGGCATAAAGAAATTCTATTGGCTTTACAACTGGAAAGATACATAGCCAATATGAATGATAGGCTGCAAGCTTATCTAAACAAATGGGGTACACTGGATGCCTTCCTTGCAACATAGAAGCCTTAAGAGAATGGTGGGTTTATAACTCTCTATCACTGTTAGTTATTTGGAACTCTACACTCGGTCTTTGTGGATGGGGCTTAGGGTAGGGTGTTTAAGATATTTAAAAATGCTATGTAGTACCTGAAGCTAATGATGTGAAAGCTTCAATGCTAAATGTCAGTTTTTTTTGTCTTGCTCCTGATTTTGTTACAGGAGGCTTTCTTGTCATTTCTGCCATTGTTATATTGTGGTGTTACAATAAAGCATATTGGATAAAAAAAAATTTCTTGAAATGTTAATAGCTTTTACTAGTAGCATATACAATACCTGTTATCAAGGTATATAAAAAAAATTGGCATTAATCCATGTGTAGCAGCGTGTTTTTTTGTTTGCACATCCAAGGTGATGATGACCCATAAATCACAAGAGCAAATCTCGAGCAGTTTATGTTGTCATCAACTGCTCAGTGTGTGCCAAAAAAATCCATAAATACGCAGTTCCCTTATTATTTATTTTTTATAATTGATGATGTTTGGATTTCTTTACTTTTGAGTTTTATGCACTTTACAAACAGACTGTAGCATAGGCGAGCATTGCAGTATCATAAACACACTGGGACACATTTTACAGAAACAGCAGTATTTACAATAATGGACATGTTCAGGTGTTTCTTCTACCTTGCTTTGTACATTTTTCTGTGAAACAGTGACAGGGTGTACAGTGAGGAGAGCAACTGACTCTGTAGCCACAGAAGACTTACTACAAGTGTTGTGGAGTGTTGCTTTACTAACGCTTGCATTCAGCTTTCTGAAGCCACCTAGTCACTCACTCTTCTTGCTGTATACTCAGTGGCTGTTTCACTCGAAAATATACAAATGAAGGTAAAACAAAAAGCAGAACATGGCTCGTATACTACTTATGTTTTGTGTTTCACCCTCCCTGGTTGTGTCTGAAAATAAACATTGCCATGGCTAGTGCACCTTACCAGGTCAACAAAAACTTAATAAATAAAAAGGAAAAAAACAAACAAACAAATAAATATATATATATATATATATATGTATATATATACTATGTGCTGCTGCTTTGTGGCAAGTTTGTTCAACTTTGTATAGAACAGTGAACTGCTATGTGACGCCACATTGTGGATGGAACGAGAAAGTGGGTTGAAATGCCGTAATAGCCCAATTTTTGGTTATTACGGGTTTTGTACACCAGTAATCATAACTAAGTAACCCCAATGACCAAATTCCCTGCTAATACAATAGGTCCTCTGAAAAGTCCCGATACCACATTCACAATACACACATATCTTTCAATGTCTATTGACAATAATCCCTTGACCACCACCACCACCAATAGTGTCCTATCACATCGCCCCCACACCCCAAATCCACATACGTGAACAGCAAGTGTTACAGCCCAACATGCACTTCAGAAATTGTATAAGATAGTACAGAAACATAATTAGAATACAGTTACAACAATGATTATTAAGAAGAACAACAAGAACTCTATCCTGTGTGCATGCAATTTCCACTAAACCACTTGTCTATCAATAGGCATGTCCTGTATACAGTACGTGGCTCCTTAACAGTTCAGTTGTTGACAGGACTTGGAGTTTAGCGCTGGACTGTGCGAGTTTGTGATAGGGTGGGTGACTCTACCCCAGTTGGAGAACTGTAGTGATGGTTAAAGCAGCTCAGCTTCAACAAAGTTTACCCCATGATGCCAAATTAGGGATATGTATAGCATGCAGTAGTCCCTGGAAGTAAAATAAAGTTGTAGTTACCTTTTCCTTCCTTTATGTAAGTCTGTTGTACTTTATATTTTGTTGTTTATCTTTGAGCCTTGCTAGCTGGCCACTATCAGGGTAGTCTTCAATCTAGTTCATGTTCTGCAATCCCCCAAAGAATGTGGCATGCTGGTATATAGAGATCACCATAAGAAGCATTACATGAGGGCTTTGCTTTTAAATAAGAGTAAAAGAAACTGCCCAAGGGGTGTAATCTGCCAGCTAACAAATGAATAAAGCTCTCCTTGCTGTAGAAACTCTGAGCATGGCAGTTTGGCTATTTAATGGGAGGATGCAAATCCCCACCAATACAAGTGTAACAAAGTGCTGAGCAGTAAATCCAGGCAAATATATCTGTGCTAATGGCATTTGCCCTTTAAGGGGCAGACCAGGTTATCCTGGTGCACCCCTTCCCTTTCCATCAGGTTGGTGGTGCTCAGAAGGGAAGGGGGGAAGGAAGGGAAGGGGACAAGGGATAGAACAATGGCCAGACAACAGGAAGGGGATGGGCAAGTGGAGGTACATAATGGACAGCACAGAGGGGTTTCAGCCACATTTTGCTGGAGTTTTGATCTCATAAGAACTGCAGCACATCAGATTGGCGGATTTTGTTTGGAAGGTTTGTGCAAAACAGGATACAACAGGTAAGCCAACAGCTATGATGTTTTAAAAAAAAAGAGAGAAGAAAGAAAATATGTTTATATATATATAATGCTTGAAGGGAACCAGGTCTTTTTTGTAAAGAAAATTGGGGCAGAGGTTTGCTGGTAGCAGGGGCTGAAGATTGCTTTATGAGACTTACTGTTGAAAAGCAGATTGACTAGGGAGATGTATAAATAGGCTTGGGGGCTGGGGAGGCCCCGCTACAGGCTTAAATAAAACGTTGATTTAGTTAGTTGGAAGCAGAGTTGGAAGTTCTACTGGGTTGTTCTGCTCTGGCCTTAAGTTGCGAGGCCAATGGTTTGAAATGGGGGAGGCATGTGGAAAAGTGCGTCAGGCCATGAGAAGGGCCATTTCAGTAAACGCTGTGTTTATTTGGTGGTGAAACCTGATTGTCTAGACACTGGTTGAATAAGGGCTCCACGGGGCCTTGGAAATTAATGGTGGAAGGGAACTGGAGCTAGGTGAGGGGAACAGGATGTTTAAGCCTGGCAGTGTTGGGAGGCACTTGCACTGAATCATTGTGGGATTTTTCAGAGGTTTGGACGTGGGGGGAGGCCTCAGAAATCTGATGGGAAGAGAGCCCCCCGGGCAGCAGGTACGCCAGAGCAGCACTCACTCCAGGTAACAGAATCCCTCCCTGTTTGCATCTGGTGGTGCTCCCAAAAAATGAGAAAGAAGTAGTCTTTTCCAGGGAGAACCCTTCCTTTGTTGCTTCACGGAGCCTCACACATGCCAGTGGGACCGTATGGCTTGGAAATGGACCCTCCCCCACCCCACAAACCTTGTGGCTACCTCCTCGTGTCCTCAGGAGGAGTTTATACCCCCTCATGTTCCTCTAAAGGATCTCTGGCTTCCCCCATCGAGGAGGTGACTTGGGGGCCAGCAGCAATCTCGCTGTCCCACGTGGAGAAAAGCAGATGGCCTTGGGGTGAGCCAGAGGATTGCGAAAAGACCTCATATGGATGGGTGAATGCCAGAATTAGAAGTGACCAAAAAGGGGCAATAGAGCACTGCAGACCAGGGAAGAAGAGGACAGGCAAAGTTTTCTGAGGGACCAAGATGGCAAGATGGCCGATGACAAGACCTAGCGGTGGGTAACGAGCGGCCAAGTGATGTGACATCACATGCCAAGGGAGTAGGCCAAAGCAAGCAACTAGGGCATTTCTGAAGCAGGGAAAGCTTTTTCTTATTGGGATGAGGGTTTTGGTTAGGATACTGGGTGGGGTGTCTCTCGGGAAGAGAAAATGGGGGGAAGGCACATGGGTGCCATGAGGCAAGGGAGCAGACCAAAGGCCTGGTACTGAGGGACCTGGCCATGTGGCATGATGTCACACACCAGGAGGGCCAAAATGACAGAAGGAGGCCCAAGAAAAGGATGGTTATTCTGGAACAGGGTTCGATAATGGGAGGAAAGGATCTGCCATGGAAGGGGACCATGGCCTAGGGTAGGAGGGTTACCATTTTGGGGACAAGCATCACCCAGCACCCACTGAGAGAGCTGGGGGGGCAGTACATTGGAAGAGGAGCGGAGGGGCCTGGGAGGGCTTATCAGCCATAGCAAGGCGAGGCATGCAATGGGACAGCCACAGGAGGCAACGTTTTAAGTGTTTTTGAGGCCTGGGGAGGGGGGCCAAATTGGTTGACTGTTTCTCTCGAAAAACAGGGCCAGGTCATAAGGGAGGATTATGGGATAAGTTGTTTAATGGAATTTTCGTTTCTTGTCTATGGGGGGCCCTTCCACATGAAGGCATGTTGTAAACATAAATTAACAACTAAATCTTGTTTTCTTCCATCAGTTGTCTTCCCAGTTAAAAGGATCAAAGGACATGGCGCCAAAGAAGAGCAGGCTGTCAAAGGAAGATGCTTACAGGGCTATAATTGAGTTGGCAGAAAAAGCCAACAGAATGTGGGAACTGGTGGAAAGGGAGGAACCGGGGAGACCTGGGGAGAAAAGGAAAGTGGGACTGGGAAAAGGGGGCAGAGGGAAATGGCCAGCTGAAAGGCCACGCAGTCCCACTAGGGTACAACCACTAGCAGTGGGACCCACCAAGGTGGCTGATCCAGTACCTCTGCAGCCCATAGACCTGGTACCACCAGTACCTCCCCAAGAACATGTTGGGATCTCCTCTGGGGAACCCAGTCTGGATCCCAAGAACATAGTGATTCCTCCACAACCCCTAGTGGTTCACCCACCCCATCAACCACAAGGTACTATAATGGGGCACCAAGAAGATGCCAGGCAACAAGGCTCAGACAAGGACACAGGTAACACACCCAGCACAGTGGGTGACAGTATAAAAGAATATATAAGTCAAATTGTGTCAGCACTTGGGACAGAAGATTTAAGGCAAATGGAATCAGCTCTGGCAGAGATTAGGATGGAGAAAGAGGTGCAGAAAAGAAATGAAGGGGGTACAGAGAAAGAAGGAAAATGAACAAGGGAGATAGGTGCCCCTGGGATGAGGGTAGGCGAGCATGTTCCACTGGCCACAAAGGGAAAAATATGGAAAGGAGGGTAAGTTGGATATATTCGCTTTGGTGAGCCGGGAAGCGGCAGTGAAGTATGAGGAAGCAGAGAACATAGGAAAGAGTGAAATGGCAGCAGCGGTAGAGTTGTTAGGGAAGAAGGAGGAGGACAAATTCACAAAAGGGAAGACTTGGGATGGGTGGTTTGTAGGTTTTGCCACCTTCTCAGCCATTGTGCTGGAGAAGAAGCCGGAGTTGGGCATCCCGCTTATCACATACTCCCTAATAATAAGGCGGGCAAAGGCAAAAGGGGGGGGTGGGGTGGATATACTATGACAAATTTTTTCAGCAGAGAATGGCAACATACGGGGATGTAAGATGGGATACAAAGCAGCTAGACTTAAAGACAGATTATGTAATGGATCAGTCCACACCCGATGGGGAGTGGGGGAAAAGGAGTTACTCCCCAGAGGTGCTGCTGGGCTTACAACAGGGCCTTTTGTTTGTGGCCCCAATGTAGTTTTTGGCACGCATGTTCAAAATGCAGGGGAACGCACCCGGCAAGCAGATGCAGAACGACATGGGCCCAAGGAGCACAGGGACCCCAGGGTCATAGTTCAGGTCAACAGTTTTTCGAGAGGGAAAGTGTTTAAAGGGCAGGCATGAAACAAGGGAGGAGGGAGGGAGGGTAGGGGAACATGAGTAGAGGAAGTCAGAATCACTGACCGGAAAACCAAGCACTGAGTGAGAGGGAGGGACTGGGGAGGGTAACCGGTGGGAAGACAGAGAGGTGGCCAGAACCCCCTATCAGGTTAGAGGTATGGACAGTTTGGTTGGATAGATATCCGAACAAAAGAGTGGCGGAGATGATCATAAAAGATTTTTGCACAGGTTTTTCACTGTAGTGTGAGGGTCCCAGACAAGCAAGAGAGGCGAGCAACCTGGGGTCGGTCAAAGGGAGGGAAAAGATGTTAGGACAGAAGATAGAGAAGAAAAAGGTAGCAGGGAGAGTAGAAGGTCCATTTGATACCCCCCATTGCGGAACATGTGGATTTTGCCACTGGGCTTGGTACCCAAAAAACAGGAAGGGGAGTACAGGATGATTCACCAGCTATCCTATCCAGAAGGGGATTTGGTGAATGATTTTATAGGGGAGAAGTATAGTAAGGTGACATATGCGACATTAGAGGATGCTGCCTGGATAATACGGGCTACTAAGGATGCAAGGATGGCAAAAACAGATATCAAATCCGCGTTCAGACTGCTGCTAGTTAGGGAGAGAAGACTGGGACCTATCGGGTTTTAAAATTAGGGGTCAGTACTATTTTGACAAAGCCATGCCTATGGGATGTTCTATAGCATGTGCAACATTTGAAGCATTCAGCACCTGTTTGCAGTGGATATTTCAAGAGAAAACTGGTTATAGAATGGTCATCCACTATTTGGATGATTTTCTTTTCATCAGTAGGGAGGAAAGGGAGATACAACAAATGCTGGTCAAGTTTCAAGAACTGTGCAAAGAATTAGGGGTTCCGTTGGCACCGGAAAAAACAGAAGGGCCCAGCAGGGTGCTTGAATTCCTGGGTATTGAGATAGATGCCCTGAAGGAAATATTCAGGCTGCCAGACAAAAAAGTTGAAAAACTGAAAGAACTGATCCAAGTACACACTAGCAGGAGAAGGGGTACAACTAAAACTGCTGGGGCACCTGAACTTCACCTGTAGGGCTATTGGACCAGGGAGGGCATTCACAAAAAGGTTAGCAACAGCTACAGCCAGGGTCACCAGACCACACCATTGGGTAGACCTGACAAAAGGTGTCAGGGAGGATTTTAATGTATGGGAGGAATTCCTCAGGGAGTATAATGGCTGCTCTTTCTGGCAAGAGGAGTGGGTGTATAACACAGACCTCGATCTTTACACAGACGCTGATGGGGGCTACCTGAGGGGCAGGTGGTTTGCAGAACCATGGCCTTCTAACTGGGTAAGGGAAGGCAAGGTAAGAGATATAACATTGTTAGAGATCATGCCCATCTGGGCATGTACCCTGGTTTGGGGGGAAGAATTACGGGATCAGAGAGTGACATTCTGATGTGACAATAGAGCAGTGGTGGAGGTCCTAAACAACAGGGGAACCACGTCAGAAACGGTCATGCAAGACTTGCGACGTTTAGTATTAAGGGCCTTGCAGCTGAACATGTCATTCAGAGCAAAACACATAGAAGGGGTGCGCAATACCCTGGCTGACAGCCTTTCCCATCTGCAGCTGGACCATTTTCGGAGGCTGGCGCCAACAGTGGAGGAGCAAAAAACGCCCATACCAACGAACATCTGGGACGTTGGCAAGAAGGAGCAGAACTGTTGTTTCGTGAGCCTGTGGTGCCTCGGACTCTGAGGGCCTATGATGGGGCCTAAGCAGTGTTTCAAACATTCAGGGCAACACACCATATGGAGGTAAGTAGGCCACTCACAGAGGAACAATTAGGAAAGTTCACCATGGAGCGGTGGCAAAAAGGAACAGCCCACACCACAATCGGGGTCTATTTGGCAGGGATTAGTGTTATCTGCAGTCTAAAGGGATGGAAGGACCTGACAAAATCATTGTTCATTAGAAAAATGATTCAGGGATGGGGTAGGCTGAAACAAGGACCAGTAGACAATAGAAGACCAATAGGGGAGCAGTGGCTAGCAAAACTAAAGGATGTGCTCCCGGCAATATGCAGATCAAAGACCGAGGCCCAGCTATTTCACACGATTTATGTTGTAATGTTTGCAGGGGACATGAGAGTGAGTGAGGTGGTAGGTCATGGCAAAAAAGACAAGAAAGGGGGATTAGAATGTGAAGATATAAGCTGGGGGATGAAAAAGATACAGATCAAGATTAAGAGGTCAAAGACGGATCAAAGGGGACAGGGTTGCATGGTGACAATAAAGAGACAGGTAGAGGGTATGCCCAGTGCAGGCTTTGTGGGCTTTTGCCACAGAGCATGGGACCAGGACAGGGAGATTATTTGTTCATGGTGATGGAAGAAGGGTCATTGGTCATCAAGTCACAGTATTGCTCAAAAAAGGCATGCAATTCCTAGGGGAGGACCAGGTTAATTATTCGTCCCACTTCTTGCAGATTGGGGCTGCCTCACAGCGGGCAGTGGCAGACGAAACTGTGAATAATATTTTGGAAAAAGGACGCTGGCAGTCTGCCAGTTATAAGAGATACCTTTGAGCACTGAAGTAAGAAAATGAATGCATTGCCTCTGTTTTCGTTACAGATGTGGAGACAAATGGGGGCGTGGGGAGGACAGGATGAGGGATACTATGGTGAGGAAACTAAGAGCATATATAAGATAATTATTTTTACTTAAACCCCATAGGAAGAGGGAGGATCACAGAAGTCTGGATCTGCGGCCACTCCTATATTTATTGGGCAGAAAGGAGAGCAAAGAAAAAGGCTGGGGGAAAGCAGCTGTACCAAGATGTGAAACAAAGTAGGTTGGTTTGGTGTGGCATCCAGGGGTGAGATGGGCACAACTGCTTCCCACCTTGAAGGAACTTAAGGAACGGTGACCCAGTCCAGACTTAATTATTATACATTTGGGGAGCAATGACCTGGCGGGCAAGCCATGCGTGGACACATACTTGCAGATAAAAAGGAACCTAGAAACAATACTGCAGTGGTGGCCTCGGGTAAGCCTTGCATGGTCAGATATGATACCAAGGAGGGTTTGGAGACAGGAGCACAGCCATAGAGCCATGGATAGGTCTAGGAGAAAGATGAACAGAAGGGTAGGGACATTGGTAAGGAGTATGGGAGGATAGGTAATACTGCGGGGTGTAGAAGAATGGGTAGAAGATTTCTACAGATCAGATGGGGTGCACCTGTTGGATCTAGCCATAGACATGTTCAACACAGAAATGATGGGTTTTATAGAAGCATACAGGAGGCATGCAAACAATGGAATATATATATAAAAAAAGAGGAAGAAGAGAAGGGTTAGGAAGGAGTTTTCCCTGAGGTAAGGGAGAATAATACCCTAAGTGAGGGGAAAGCCAGTCGTCCAACGCAAGCTGGAGACTGCCTGATGGGGAAAAAAGGGGGGGAAGGAGGGGGGGGAATAAAAAGGAATAAGACCAAAAGAGAAAGAAGATGAAGGAGAAAGTGGTCTCAGTTTTCACTGTTACCTAACAGAAAAGAAGAAGAAGGCACCCAGGTTTTCACCTGGGGGAAGAAAAGAGGAAGAAACAGGGATGATCAGAGAATGATATATGAATGAAAATAAAGGAAATTGTGAGAGAAATAATAATAAAAGATGATGAAATGGAACATGGAATTGTGATATATAAATAAATTAATTGCCAATCTGAGCACAACAACAAACAATGGTCTCTGGCTCTTTGTGAGGGAAAAGGGGGGAATCCGGGACAATGGAGTTTGCCCTTTAAGGGGCAGACCAGGTTGTCCTGGTGCACCCCTTCCCTTTCCATCAGGTTGGTGGTGCTTAGAAGGGGAGGGGGGAAGGAAGGGGAGGGAACAAGGGATAGAACAATGGCCAGATAACAGGAAGGGAAGGGGCAAGTGGAGGTACATAATGGACAGCACAGAGGGGTTTCAGCCACTTTTTGCTGGAGTTTTGATCCGTCCCACCCACCCTACATGACAGAGCAAGAGGGGAAGACAGTCAAGAAGGGACTGTATGGTTGGTCTGTCAAAGGTGGATGACAGACGCATCCGATCAGACAGCTTGGACTGCCAAAGGTGGATGGCAGATTATAATATGGTTATGGACTGCCAAAGGTGGATGGCAGGAAAAAGGGGAAAAAAGGTGAGGGATGGGGGGGAAAGAAAAAGGAATAAGACCAAAAGAGGAAGAAGATGAAGGAGAAAGCGGTCTCGGTTTTCACTGTTACCTAACAGAAAAGGAGAAGAAGAAGGCACCCAGGTTTTCAGCTGGGTGGAGAAAAGAGGAAGAAAGAGGGATGATCAGAGAATGATATATGGATGAAAATAAAGAAAATTGTGAGAGATACAATAATAAATGATGATGAAATGGAACATGGAATTATGATATATAAAATAATTAATTGCCAATCTGAACACAACAACAAACAATGGTCTCTGTCTCTTTGTGAGGGAAAGGGGGGGAATCTGGGACAAATAGTTTGCTGTTTGCAGGCTGCTGCTGATTTTAGGAAACGGTTGAGACTATATTTCTGTGAAACAAAACAGGAAATAAGGAAGCATTCGATAGCTTTAGAAAAAGAGATGTGTATAAACTATAAAAGTACATGCAGGATAACAGTTAAAGGTTGAGTTAATCTCTAGAAGAATCCATGCTTTTTAAAGGTAGTTTGTACCTGGAAGCTGGGAGTTCAGAAGCTCCTGGGTTTGTGTTTCTGCTGCTGCTGTCTCAGCAGCTACAGCCATTTTAGAAAGATGTTCCCTTAAGGAAGGGCTGGCCCTTAATTGCATTAGTATATAGGGAAGGCTTGGGTCTTGTCCTGCCAGGAAGTGATTAGTTTAGAGGAATGAACTTTCTGAAAAGGTTATTTGATTGTATGTTCTTGTGTTTATGCTTTTGTAAGGGGTTTAGCATTGTGTAACAATTGCCCCTATATATGTATCCTGTATATTTCTTTTAAAATAATGCAGTTGTGTGACTTATAAATCTGGTATTCCTCTAATTGTTTAATAGAACATGACTGATAAATCATGTGACAACTGAGCTGTATATAAGGGATGCTCAGGTAACCTACAGTAAAATTTTACTTTGGGCTGAGGAGCAGAGGGGAACCTCAGGGAGAAGCAGTGTGGAGCCAGAGAAGCAGCCAAATGTGTGAGAGACATGCAGTGTTAAATTACTGAGATCCTGGTTACCCAAAGGTGAAGGTGAGGCAAGCTTAAGGTGGAGCTTAGGTTGAAAGTCCTGTAAAGCCTAAAAGCAAGGAGGAATCACTGTGGCATGGGATTGGCCCTGGACCTCCAAAGGTCAGGTTTGGGCTACCTGGATGCTAGAAGCTGCTCACCTGTAATTTACCAAAGGGAGAGGACTCAGATTGGTGAGAAGCTGCAGAGGCCTGAGTGGGCAGATACTCAGACTGCAGAGGAACATGCAGAAACCCAGGGGGTATTGGCAGGGTGACCATACTATGTGATGGGTTCCGTCCCTGGTCTCTAGAGGGCATTGTAGGGTCCAACTGCAGTGTTCTAGTGAGAGGTCTCCTAGCTAAACTCGCAGCCCATACTCTTTATTGTTTTTCTTATAGTAACCTGACAAAAGTTTACATCTGAAAATGCCATCTGTTCAAACCTGGCAATAAAACAGCACCTCAGGGTGTTTTGCACAATATTTTATGATTCCTGCTGTCTTCCTGAATTGAACCCCATGACAGAGTTGTTGGCCACTGTTGTTGATTGGTGAGGTGTGGGGTGCTGGTACACTATATGATTTGTATTAGTGGTGTGGATGGGCGGGGGTGCGGTACACGAGACAAAGAATGATTCTTATTTCTTCTGAATGGTGTTTCTGTAGCTGTGGGCACACAAATGGATTACAACGCAGATGGTGCCATGATGAATATCACAGTGTGCATTTTTTGTCTTTATTTTGCTTGTGCTTTACTCTGTGTTAACAACACGTAATGCTGATTTCAAAATTATACAGTAAAGCTTAAATGAACTGTTTACTGGTCCACATGAATTGACAATAAAATACTATTATACTACATTTGTTATGTATATATCTTCAAATATAACTTATAAAAATGTTAACCGGCCTATAACCCAACAAATTAAGTGATGACTAAATGATGCACATCCAGGTCTACAGCGAAACTGTGGGCTGATCCTTTGTAAGTGACATGGCAATATAGGAAGGTCGTATCAATGCTTTGTTAACCCTTAATAAACATTGCTTTTGTTATAAACCATACATCGAATATGCAATAGTTTCTATTTTAAGAAATATAAGTCAGTCATCTTACAGCATGTCTATTGTATGATCCCTATCCAGGTATCAGTACACATGACAGTCAATAAGTACTGCACATCATGTATGTACATTTCAGTCCATTCAGGTGCATTTTTGTCTTTTAGCAAAACGTGAAAAGTGACGTGACACCAGCATTCCTTTGTCCACCCTTTGGTATGTGGATGACACAGGTTGAGGCTTGTTAACCTGGTATTGTGATACAATTTGTTTTGCTGCAGTGTAACTGGGGAACTCATTCCGCAAACTGTGCACCTCTGACATGAGCTCTTTCAAGTACCCTGTTTGAAAAGCACAAAAATATCAGTACACAAATAGCAACATCTGTTTCACGTACAGTTAAACTGCTTCAAAACAATAACAAGGCCTTTACAGTCTACTTATAGAGTGCTGTGCTGATCCACGAAAAGACTTACCATAATCTTCATTGCAATAAATCACCAGAAAGTGACATGACATCAGTACCATATAAAACAATAACCATGAACTAATTAACACCAAAATGGCATGTAACACAACCTCATAGCTATGATTAACATTGACTTCTCCAGGTTTGAATAGGTAATTATCATATTTTAATTCAAATGTACATAACATGAAATTAGTACTTACTGTATGTGCATGGAACCTTCACCTCCTTCACAATGCTTTCCCCTTTCTTGTGCTTAGAGTAGCTGACCCGCCACTGTGGTTGACCATCATGCCCCACCATCTGTGCACGGTCACTGTTTTCATTGTAGAGCAGTGTGCTGATCAGCAATCTTTAAATAGAAAATTAAAAATATTGATGAATGAAGCCATCGAAGTTCAAACATACCTGTAGTTGATAGAACAGAGCTGGTAATATGCCATGTCCTGTGATCTGTGACAAATTGAGTTACTTGCTGAACAGAGTGTATCAGGGTAACATAAATGACACTTAACACTGGCAAAGGGATTTTGGAACTTGATTATGGTCTAATCAATGAGCAACAGAAGCTAATGAAACTGTTAAATAACATTACATCAATGATGACAAGGTTATCTCGTCCTATGGGGGTGGGGTTGGGGATATCAAATAATAAAGAAAAGCTGCTTAAAAAAAAAGAAACTACTAATGCTTGGAGTTTATTTCAGCTCAGATACAGAAACCATCAATAAGCCAGAAATCTGATAAAAGTATGTTTCTTTAGCGTACTAACATACTATGAAGCCAGCAGAATAGGCCCTTTCCCCTTCCCCTTTCTTTTTTCTCTGATATACCTTAATAACCCTTTTAACCCCCTTCTAATCCCTTGCCAGTCTCAGCTCCGCCCCTGCCTTAGCCGATCTCACTACCGTAGTGACCCTCCTAGCTGCCATATCATACTCCTCCTTGGATATAACCCCCCACAGAGCATTTATAGTGGCAAGATGAGTGGCGGTGGGCATGGATATCAGAGGACGAATGCGCAGGGCTCTCACATTGGGGTACTTAGGTCTAAAAGATGCCCTGGGGTGACATGGAGTCTGGAACATGGTGAGCTCCCCATCTCACAGCTCTGGCATGTTATTACCCATGCTCCTGGCATTTATCATGACCACACTCAAACCTGCCCCCTTGCCTTCCTCTTCCCTGCCCTGGGTCCACCTTACCTTCTGCCTACCTAGACCAGCATGTTCACTATCCATTGCTCATGCCCTGTGTCCACCCCCCATCTGTGGGAGAAGGCCATAGCCTTTTTCATCTGTGCCTTGATGGTTGAATTATGTATAATTAAGCAATAAGCCATGAGGGGGTGTGGGTTCTCGGGGGATTTACCATAGCTGGAGTGGTTTGCCCATGAGGCGCAGCCGAGTGGATAAATCCTCACCAGCCATGGTAAATCCCCCAAGAACCCACATCCCCTGAGTGGCTTATTACGATTATACCAAGTACTGCTTTTCTTTATTATTTAAAAAAAGAACAGTACTTGGTATAATGCTTAAATAAGTTAGTGAGTAGTACAGTGATTTTTTTTTTTTTACTGATGCATGGTGCTGCTGTTTTACAGTCTCAGTTAGCAGAGAAAGAAGATGGCGGTGGCAGTTCCGTGATTTCACCATCGGATTGTTTTTTTTTTTAAGATACGGCTGGCTGGCACCTTTTCTGTTGGTAATGCTAGATTTTACAATGGCGGTAGGGTGCCAGCCTGCTGTTTTGATTGGTTGTTGTGAGAGGTGCATGGTATAATACGTAACACATACCATGCTTTCATGGCACCGTAGAAGTAGTGCAGTGACTTTGGTGCAAAGTATATTACAGCTTTATGGTAGGATTCCAACCCAGAAGTTTGCTCATATGGTGACAATCACACTATGTTACCTATTAACTTTTTGTTCTTCACCACAAGTGTCAGTTCTTTGTGTGTCTTTGAAGCTGGAACAGAAACAGTATGTTTATATCTGACAGTTTCACCAATTCAAAATGTGTACATACATTGGGCAATCTATGTTTGACTGTACTCATCAAGCCTGTTCGAGCATCAGTAGGACACGGTGTTACTGAAGACCATGTTGTTAGAAGCTGGCTAAGTTTTTTGCTCATACATACATACGCATTCATTCACTGCTTCCGCCTTTTCCTCCCCCTTTTCCGTCTGCTGCCAAACCTTTTTTATCCTCACTGTTGTCTCCTTGCTCTTTCCTTTTATCCCTAATGTATCTTAACAACTCTTTCTCCACCCCTTTAATTCCCTGCGCTAATCTCAGCTACCTCTGAGCCTTGTCTGATCTCACTTTTCTGGTGATCTCCATGGACCATCTGGCATACTCCTCCCTGTCCCCTTCCTTTGCCATTCTCATATACCGCTGTCAGGCCTCTTGTTTTGCCCTCATGACTACCACTACCTCACTGTTCTGTATCTTGGTGCAGGCTTCAGTTGCCTCTGTATTCCCACATCTAATAATATCCCATTTCTGCTCCACGTCTGACTCCTGCCTTATGACCTCCAGTTTCCCTTTCAGTACTTCATATATCCTAGCAAACTCCTGCCACCCCCATGAAGTTTACCACCCAGGGTAATGATTTGTCTGACTCCCCACACAGGGTGATTCTCAACCACACTCTTTGGTGATCACTGTCGGCTACTGGGTCCGCAACCCTTATTTCCCTTACTGCCTCTCCATTCAACAATACCAGATCAAAAGTATTCTCTACCCTTATCCGGTGGCATATTGGGCACCGTCCCAGCCTCACAGTTCAATACCTCTTAAAATCCACTCACGATCCTCCAGTGCACCATGTTCACACTTTTGGAAAGTTTCACTGTGACCTTTGTGCACATAGGACACGTGATTTAGCACACTGGTCCATTTTTGCACGGACAGTTCACCATCACCAGAACTGGAGGAGGCACACCAATAGAGATGGTTCGAGATGTATCCACAGAGCTAATTCTTTGCAGCTCTTCAACTTTGCCTTGGCCTTCAACTTTTTAGCAACACCTGTCAAGATCGATAAGCAAAGTTGAAACAACATGCACATCACTGTAATGATTGCAGAATCACATAAATTATTAATAAATTAGTTACCTTTGGCAACGTGCCAAACATCATACCAATGGTGGTACTGCGGCCTTTCAGTTCGTAAAAATTTCTGCACGGATGGGTGATGATCCATTACCAATGTTTCTATGCACAGAGCATTTGACTCAAGATATGACAAGCAACACTTTAGGCCTTCTAATTCCATCGCATTCAAATTTGCCACTTCATTGCTCTAGGAGGCCAAATTAAAAAGCAAAATTGTGTTCAAAGTACAATCCAAGAAAAGCAAACCACAGTTAAATGTGATGCGCTCCTTAGTAGTACCTGAACGAGTTCCAGGTGTGACACATTATTGCTGTGAAGATACATAATACTGTAACTGCCATACTTGGCACTATGGCCCAGGCTGCAACATCATGCATCTCCCCCTAGGGTAAGGGGCTGCTTTAACTTGCTAAATGCTACCATCTGTGTCTCCTCTGCCAGACACGGTGTACGGCTGGAATTAAATATCACTGTTGGATGTTGCTGAAAGTATGCGGAAACATCATGGGTATATTTGCAGTGGTAAACATTGTCAACCCTTGTTTTGGGAGGAGACCACTAAAGAAAATAGTGGCTGCAATATGAAGGTTGCCAAACGCCAACATCCCATGCCTCGGCTGACTATCCATGTACTCTTGTGGCCCATGGTGCACTCACGCTCGACGGTGATAAAGGATCCCATGGTCTCTTTGATTTTTGCTGTGCATGGTGACAGACAGATAGTACAGATGGATAACAGTGCTGCCAAGTACGATTCAAATACTATCAACTTTCGCTGTCCAGGGGTAGAAATGTTTGCATCTAGTATGTTAGATCTGTAAAGAACAAATAAAAAAATTTGCATAATTATGTACCCAACTGCTAAAGGCAATTCAGCACAAAAGGTAATGGTGCTTAATATGCCAATTGTTCTTACCCATTCAAATGCTCTTGTGGATCAATGATACTTTCATCATCTATGTTGCTGTCTGTTACCATCCAATCAGGGTCATCACTGCAGTCTTGCTCTTCTCCATCATTGGATTCAAAATCAGACAGATCTTCTACCTCTCCTCCTGAAAAATGATGATGCACCAGAAGGCTCACACTGTGTTCAAGCATCCACCATTACTAAATGGCACTGCATACCAGCAGAGCACATCTTTGAATGTGTTTGAGTTCCTTTACTGCTGGAATTTCGAAATGTCTGTGTTGATTTCACATGTACCTGTGTGAGTAATCATGAGTAAGGATAAGTTGCTCAACTGTTGTGAGCCCATCATCAATTGTATGCCGAATAAATGTTATATATGCTGCCAATATAACAACCAAAAGTATAATATCGCTATACAAGCTTCAGTAATCTGATTGGTTGAGGAACTCAGAACCCAGTGCTGATATCCCATGGCATAGCACTGGAAGAAATTCCACTAGCCTCTTCACAATAAAATCAATGGTACCAGATATCCCTGTCTGCCATCACAAATGTGGCTGTCACCTTTACTCACTAAAAACCTTCAACAAGGCACTAAATATAAAAGTTTCTTAAATGTATGCACATAACAATAAAATACTATTTGCCGTCATACTACTCTTGTCAAACACACATACATAACTTCAAAAATGAAGTGCTACAGTACTTAACATTATAATTTATGGACTTTCTTTGCTGACCCTCACAAATCACCATGCTATCCTCACCTGGTTACTAATCACAATGGGCAGTAAAGGGCGTGCATCATCACTGCATAACGTCACACCTAGGAATGTGGAAATACACGGCCTGTGGCCTCGTGTTTTGACCCACCCTAGGTGTGATGTTATTCAGTGATGACACACACCCTGGAGTGACTTATTGCTTAATTATTTGCTGTCAAAATGAAAAGCACCTACCAGTCAAACTGTGGAGGCACCATTGCATATTAAGTGTAATGTGCAAGACAATCAATGGAATAATGATCTGAAACGAAGAGTGAGAAGTTATACTTACATCGACACAGACTTGTGTCGAGGTGGAGGTGGAGGTGGTGCTTGTACCAGGGGTGTAGCCAGAGATTTCAGATCGGCACACCAAGTGGACTCCCTGCTACCCCCCTCTTGGTAGGCTGACCTACCCCCCTCCCCCGGTGTAGCCAGACAATATACAAATGTACACCAGGACCGTGTTTGTTGCCTCATTTGGCACAATAAATACAACTTTTGTACCTCATGACAGTGGTTGTTGCCCTGCACAGGTAAATACAAATGCCATGCATTGTTTCCTAAGACACCCACATACCAGCCCAGAGCCTGTAAAGTTGAATTGTCCTTGGGCCGCAAAGAGAGTATTAGTGATCAGTCCTTCGAGTTTCGACTCCTATGAATAAAATTACAGAAAGGTTCAGTATTTTCTTTGTTAGTTTTCATGGAAAAAGAAAGCAGTTCAGACCCTATTTGCTACCCCCTTTAATAAAATTGCACACCATGGAGTGCTTGGAGTATGCCTGCCTACACCCATGGCTTGTACATACAGTTGAATTATCTTCACATATTGAAGTACAGGTAGATGACATGTCCATACAACTGACACATCTGTCCATACTTGTTTCCATTGCACAATCCATTTCGGTGTCACATACATCCACACTTTGCATTTCTACAACATCCAAACAAATGGAGGAATCCATGTCACAGTCCTCAGTTACAGGATCTATTGATGTCACTGCATCATAATGTTGACATACACTTTCTTGTAAAGTAGCGGATGACAACTCCAGAATCTGCCATGCAAATTAGACACCTTATAATAGAGTCATGTTATCATCCACATTTGGAATAAAAACAATTATTGAAAATGCAGTTTGTGACAATAACAAATAGGAATCCATACACAAAATATGCATATCCCATTCCATACCATTGCGGTGAGTCCAGTTACTTTTTGTGCCTATTTCTGAGACAATATACATAACTGAAGCCAAGGTGGTGGAGGTCAAGGATATATGCAAGAGATGGAGAAGGGGTGGAGTATTCGTAGTGATGGGGTACTGTATGCTAAAGGTGATATGGAAGGTAGGGATTAGTGTACGGCACAGATTTTACAGTGGGTAGGATAAGGCAGAGCATGCTTTGCTTATACATGTCAGGCAACCAAGGGATGAGCAAACACGGGGACACAGTCACGGAGCCTTCCTGTGTGCATGGGTGGGTGATCGCAAATCACACAGTGGTCAGCGTTACTCATCCTGCACGGGGGGGGAGAGGACAGAACAAGGAAATGCCACAGATGACAGGTGAGGCAACAATAGTGCTTCAGTGGCTGAGTACAAATGCCCTGTTTCAGGCAATTAACCTAACTTGATTGTCTTTGGTCCCTGCCTCCTCCTGTTACTGCCTGCAACACAGGCTCGACCCAGCAACCCATTTCTTGGTGGGGGGAAGGGTTCAGGTAAGCAGTAGAGAAGAGGACAAGTAAGCACACCCAAGAGATGCCCTGATACGTTGGAGCAGATAATAATTGGAAGAAAAAAATTATGCAATTTGGATGAACAAACCGAGGATAAAATACTGGTTGGTTGAGGTGCTGTTGGATGTCACTGAGGAGGAGAAGGATAAAGGGTCATAGTAATGTGGATAATGAACAACTATGATAAGTGCAGGAAGGCTGTGGCTAAGGCCAATAGGATGCTGTATTGCGTAGTGAAGTGTTTCTCATCCAGACACAATGATTTGATCCTGACCCTGCACAGATCAAAGGTCAGGGTGCATTTGGAGTATTGTGTGCAGTAGTGACGTCCGTATCAGATGAAGGTTATCAGTCTGCTCACGGTTGTGCAGCATGCAGCATAGGGCTACAAAAATAATACAGGGGGTTGAAGGCAGAAAGTACGAACAAAGGATTAGACACTTGAGTTTGTAAACCCTAAATGAGATATGGGATCGGGGGGGGGGGGGTCTGATTGAAAATGTAAAAGAATTCAGTTGCACCAACAAAAGTGGAACAGAGGGTTTGTTTAAGGTGAGCTATTGAAGGGACACAAGGGGTTTTGTGTTAAGACTAGAGGGTGGTAGGTTCAGGGGGGAGATGAGGAGGCATTATTTAACTGAGATGGAAGTGTCAAAATAGAACAGTTTACCAGAGGAGATTGTGTCACACAGGATGGTGGGCATTTTGGAAAGATAATCGGACATGGCAAGGGAGGTGGTGACTGGATAAATCACGCTGAGCAGTTGTGCAGTTTCAAAGTAAGAAAAAGGGATTGGTGTTGGGTAAGATACTGGATACACCATGAGGCTTGCTTATGCTGGCAAGTTTCTTATGTTCGTGACACGTATTCACTGGACACCAACCAACATTGTGGATGTACAACAGCAATGGGTGATGATCTGTCATTGAAAATAGTTTTCATTGAAAATAGTATAGGTACGGGCGAATGCATCCATCACCTCTGTCTAACGGTATATTGTGCCATCCACCACCTGCCTGTAGGGGCCATGCAAGCAGTGTACTCAATCCCACCAGTGGCTGAGAGAGGGATCTATCCTATGGCAGCTCAGTCCTCACACTCACCACCACATCCGCTACAACCTGCTCACAATTAAAATATTGTTCAATAGAGGGACACTGACTTCAAAGAAGTGACAATGACATAGAAGACTGTGCATGATGGCTCATACACAACTAGGATATTTTACGCTCTAGCAGTAAGTGAAACAACATTGGATTGTACCACCGATCCTACACAATATTGTATGGTGTATGGTCACTCATTATCATTACTTTTTTTTTGTGTGTCTCACGTGACAGCTGTCACCGCTACTACATTTCACAGTCATCAGAAAGCACATGCTCAACTGTGTTCAAAATTGTTATGCTGCTCTACCTATGTACCTAGCACAGCATGACAAAGTCTCTCAAGTTCCAAGTGCAGCATAACAACATTTATGAGAAATTACATTTTCTCTGACACATGTCATGTGCAACTGTGACAGCCTGTATGTCATTCTGTGGTTAATATATATATGTCATTTTAACTTCTTTAAAGTCAGCATCCCTCTATTGAAGACTGTGTGTGGTACACACTAGTTTTTTGAAATGTTATTTCTCTATACCTCCATAGCTGAGGACTAACAATACAGTGGACTCTTTGACCATGCGCCAGCCACAGTCAGAGCTGTGACTCCTTATGCCATGGCCACCCTAGGCCACATCACAGTGGGTACTTAACACACACACTGCTTAAGACATAGGGTCCGGGCTCAGAGTGAGCAGACTTGAATGCATGAGATGCAGCATTGCATGGCCATCCTTCACATTGCACACCAGAGGATTGGTTTTTGTTTCACATGATCCACCCCACAACCCATGGCATAGGCATGTAATGGCGTCAAGGATGCCGTCGCACACACTAACACGAACAGCACATCCGACGCTGGCATGCAGTGATCCACACTTGTGCCCCTGAGCATGCAACACCAGCCTGCCACCAGCAGGAGCCAGCAGCTCAGGACTCGTCCTCTCCCACCCTTCCTGGAGGAAGAGATGCACCCACCTCCTCCACATGGCCAACCCACCAACATCCGAGGTCTCTTCAGACCACAGGTCGTCGGAATGGTTACAGGGAAATCGTCAGTGAGAAACAAAGATCATACCCCCTGGAAGACCTAACGGTCCAGGCGGTAGGGGTTTGTTCTTTCTGTTACTTTCCTGACATGTGGATATTTTGGCAATAAGTCTTCTAGAGTGCTGGTATTCTCTTATATGGAAGTCATCAGTACCTCAGACCTCTACACCACCACGATAGCTAAAAACCATTTGTTTGGGGTAAATAACAGACATAGCAGGATACATGTAAGTTTATAAAAGGCAGCATACCCCATTGATGCCCTTCATAGTTGCAAACTTTGATCTGTGCTTGATCACGGAGACATCGCATGATGGAGCCTGAAAGCAATGAGGTATCACACCCTTCCTCAGGTCCAATCACTTATAGCCACACTGCCTGGCTATGTCTGGTAACATAGTGAAATCTGAGGGTTCAAAGTGATCCTCACATAGCACCCCACACTCACCAGGGTCCCATCGAAGTTCACAATGACAAGCACTGATCCAAGCAGCATGGAGCTTCTTCTGATTTAGGAAAATGGAAGAAAGACTTGTCACTCTGCGAAGAGTTTGTACAAAGAGGAGGAACACAGTACACCATAATGCCTTACTACTATTACATGCTATGTAGTGAAAATACTAAATAGTTGACAAGTCAGTAAAACACCAGTCACAATAATGAGGCTGAAACGGCAGATAAGGTTGTTATGAAATTTATTTAGAATGTTGTGCTTAGAATGCAGAACTAACCAATGACCATCATTGTGCACTTCATTTTTGCCGCCATGAAATGTCAACAAATTCAAATGCAGTGAGGCTGCAATTGATGATTCAGGAAAGTAGCGGGAAATGTAGGGGTACCTCAGTGATGAAAAATAAAATATGACACAGATGGCTAAGCTATGCACATAACACAAACTGACATATGCCAGAGGATGGGGCAGAGAAAACTAACGGGATGATGATTTCATTCTGTCTGTGAATATGCCCCCCAACACACACTGCACCACACAAAGGTAAGCATCACTGCAATTCATACCACTGATGCTGCTGAAACCACGGAAAAATGGTATCTTAAATTATGATGTACCATGTTACATGAAAAACAAAGCTTATTTGGGGGACAAGATGAGGTTGAGGTGTGGTGGGGTGGTGTGGACAACAGAGAATTCCACCGACAGAACTACAGTACTTCCCTCAGTGAAAAGCTGCAGGAACTCAATAGGAATTATCAACTTTTTGAAAAGCATTCCAAGGACAAGCAATTCAGATTCAATGTAAAAAGTACACATCAAGGATGATTTAAATTGAATAAGTTTATTTTTAACATAACCTGGTGACAGGGCTACCTAGGGACAATAACCAATCAGACTTTCAGTAGCCAGCAGTCATTCATTGGTGATTTAGTTAGTGACTTAGGCATCAGGAAGTACACGGACATGCGCATTATGGATTTGGTGAGGCCGAAAGAGGGGTGGGGCAGAACGGCATGTCAGGAGGTCTAAACCTCACTTTCAGGTTCTTGGCAATATTGGGAATATAAGTAATCACAGACATGTTGCATTAGAGTAATAAACTTGTTTATTACTACCAAAAAGGATAAAATCACAGTTGCCCTAAGCAGTTCTTACCAATATGAACCAGGAGCCAGTGCTTAGCGTTCCCTACACCTTGAGGTTTCTTTGTGTCTCTTGGGATCTCCGAGGTACAAGACTTAGTGTCTCACATTATATACCTATGATAATTACTATGGTTACTGTAAGATAGAAACATTTCTACTGACAGAGATGAGCCCTATTGGCTAAATTAGAGGAGGCTCCACAGTCCAAGATAGCATTATACAATTTTGTAGTAGTCATCAGTTTGTGAAACAAAAGAGTTCTTATACAGAGTCTTATATAACTCAGTGTAGTAGTACAAATCACCGAAAGGTGGCAATGCTGACTTACATATCATAATTATTCCAAGGACACAGGTGTCCTGGCATCTTATAGGTAAGAAATACATAGACAATACATAGAAGAATATATATGCATTAGCAAACAAAGTGTATTACAATAATATGTGTACATATCCTGACATCTACTCTTATATGGTAGATGCCCTTAGCCCTATATGTTAGTATAACATATGCGTAAACACTAGCTGTCTACGGTGTACCTCTGAGGGTACCAATAAGGGTGCAGGGACCTCGTGTAACATTCCCCCCCTTTGTTGCCTCCAAGGGCAACACAGGCAAATCTAGGGAAAGGTCAGGAAGCAGTGGTCATTTACAAACCTGACGCGTAAGCCTTGTAAAGGAACTGGAGCTGCTCACAGTGTTGGCGCAGTGTGGGCCGTAGGCAGCATAGCATTATAATTAAGAAAAATATTAAGAATGATTGTATAATAACAAGACCTTTAAAAGTAATTTCTAACCAGGTGTTAGTCAATGCATCATTCATATCACCATCATTAATTAACGAAAGGATAGCTTCATTGACCTTGGTCATATTATTGCTGATGTGGATGAGGTGTGTATCTTTCCTGTCTAAAAGTGATTTTAATGTAAGTGTGAGTGGATCTATGTGTACATTAAAATATGGTAAATATTCAGAAAGTGTGAGCAGATAATCGGGGTTACCATCAATGATGTCTGCATCGACAAGGGGGACATGGGTTATAACAGTATGTCCAATAACAGTTTTCTGGTGTGGGACAAAACAGAAATTGGGTGAATCAATAACACATGTTTCAGATCCATAAGTATAGCTTTTGAAATTAGTTACCAAGCAATACTCCCCATCAGAATTATACTGAGAGCATACAGTAGGGAGTCTCCACTTTTGCAACTGTACTGGGCAGGTGTAGGCTGTCTTGGAAATCTGTGTTGACAGGCGATGAACCTCCTCATGATATGATCGATAAAATTTATCCGGAGCCAATGTAGAGTCTGCAAAATTCGTGCCATTCGTGGTGATGTCATTGTCAATGGTAAAAGTCCAATCAATGCTATCTGGAGAATAACCACAGACAGGTTGAGTAACATCAAATACATCACATCGACACAAGTAAATGTATTGTTTCTCCGCACAGCTGTCCATGTGAGGAGCAATCCAGGTGTCCAGGAAAGGATGGAAAACCAGTAGAGGTGATAGATCCAGACGTTCTCTGTAAATGTCTTCGTCCAGTTGCCCAATGGAATGTACCAGTGCAAGCTTGTCGAACAAGGCTGTAGTGGGATCAAAGCATAGTAAAGAGACAGTAAAAGAAACAAACATTGTATCTCTTATGGAACATTTCTTAGGAGTGGAACAAGGACTAGTGTTAGGGTGTCTGGTCACAAAACCCACGTTTCTAGCTGTAGAAAGAGGAATGGTTAGAGATTGTTGCATACACATAACAATACAGCTAGGGGTTTTACATCATGGACAATACCATTTGGAAATGCATCTATCATGTATGATATCAGGGATTCTTCAAGATTCTAGATCACAGAAGAGATTGTTGATGGTAGTGATAATGTATGAATCATAAGCAGAGCAGAGAATCTCTCTAGCAATGTATTGTTTATCTGCTTCTTTGTTATTCTGTGCAATGAGTGCGTTAATCTTGTCTTTAGAGTCAGTGAATGCCTTAGCAATGTTGTGCATGTTCTATACAGTGTATCTTTCTTCTTGACTAAGGCCATCCACACCATGCAATAATGGGGGTAGTATATTATTGACCAAACCAGACTGAAATTTGGCAGAATGAGATTTGATAGCAGCAATGTCTGCCTTATTCCAAATAGACATAGCTGTACCAAAGAGACCTGTGACAGTACCTGTTGCACCACATCAGGACTGTCAACTTCACGTGTATTATGTTTATGACTTTGATTATCAGGATTAGGTTTTCTCCTGAAGTTGCCTTTATGTTCAATAGTATGGACCCCGGCAATAGGGTCTTGAGTGCATATCTGAAATGCAGCTAAACTATCAAGCAATAACGTACTATAAAATGTTGACATGTTAGTATTGTGTCACATACCAAATTCTTTCATATTCCAGTAAGTAAGATTAAACAACACAGGTATATGCATAAATTGTAGATTATTAATCAGTGAACCAGGGAGGGCAGTAGCTGTTAGACCACTTTGGGGACCGGGGTGTGCTTTGGACATTCCAAAAGCTATTTATCAGTGGGTGGTAACACAGAGAGATACATGGCAGCAGAAGCCATGTGGTGTACAGCACAAAATTTTCAAGCAGTATCGTTAGACAATGAATTACAATACGAAGGATCAATTAAGGCAGTAATATTGTATAAACCAGAATGTCTAAGAGCAGTTTGTAGCAAGGACAGAGCACCATTTGGGGATAATTTAGCATTGGGCCAACCCTGGAAAGTTCCTTTTGAGAGTTTGGCCACAGGGAGAATTTGTCCTTGCGATGTGGTTTGCCACTCAATTTGTCGGGTAGATTTATCAGGAGCGACAACCGAGGCAGTGAGGTAAGCATCGGAACCTTCCTGGACAGTAATCAGACTATCGGGTATATTGATGGATACTCCCTCTGAAGGAGATTCTGGATGATCAAGGTGTAGTAGGAGGTTCGGTACCATGCCTTGGATGCAGGGAATAACTCCTGAGATGAGGAGGTAATGGAATAAGATATCCATCTTGTCAGTGTATCTGAAAAGGAAAATCAAACATTAGTAAATCAGTACTATTCCACCCAATGGGGTGAGGAAAAGTAATTAAGCTCCTTTATACAGTTTCAGTTGGTTTGCATATAACCATTTGTCAGTCAGTTTATTATTGTGCAGGAGTCTGACTTGATAGACTGCCGGACTGAGCTTGTTGACAATGGGGTATGGGCCTTCCCATTTATTGGAGAGGAATGGGTGGGATGTGCAAATCGGAGTACCATTACCTGATCTCCAACCTGCCAATCCACTTCTTGTGTGTGCTTGTCAAACTGTATTTTGGATTGTTGCTGGGCCTTACCCATGCAGTTAGCAGCATACAAATGTGTGTGTATGAGGTCTTTTCTGAGTTTTTCCACATATTGATCTACAGACACATGTTCTGCAATGGGAGTGTGCAGGTCAAACAGCAGGTGTTCAGGTAATCTCATCTGTCTTCCAGTCATCACTTCAAAGGGTGTGAGCTGGGTGGTGGCTGAGGGAGGGCCCCTGATTGCCATAAGGAGTAATGGCAGTAGGGAATCCCAAGTTTTGGGATTGTCCTCAGTAAATTTGGAAAGCATTTGCTTAATCCATCTGTTGTCTCTTTCTCTACTTGACCTGAAGATTGGGGGTGGTAGGGTATGTGGAACTTTTGTTGTACTCCAAGGAGTTCAAGAGATTCTTTCATTAACTCACCTGTAAAACTGGTTCCTTTGTCAGAGTCTACCTTAAGAGGTAGGCCCCACCTGGAGAAAATTTGTTCCACCAGGATTTTGGCAGTGGTTTTAGTGGGGAAAGCTTCAACCCACTTGGAGAAGAGGTCAGTTACCACAAGAGCATACTTGTTATTTCTGCTGGTATTGGTTATGGGACCAATAAAATCAATCTGTATGATATGCCAAGGGCCAGAGTGTCATGGTAAAAGTTTGGCATTTCATTTGGTGGGGATGGGGTTGTTTTTCGCACAAACAAGGCAGTTATCTATGTACTGTTTGACATCTTTGGTGACACCAGGCCACAAGTCTTAAGCCTCTGGAGGGTGTTTTCTGCTCCCTAGTGTCCACCAGTGGGTGTATCGTGCACTTGGTGCAAAAATTCAGACCTAAGGTGTCTGGGGACCACCCACAACTTGGTGGTGGAATCATCTGGCTGGTACTAGATGAGATTGTCATCTGGTGACAAGTGTAACTTACCTTCATGCCTCTGGTAGGGGTTATATGTGGGAAGTTTCTCTTTGGTACTCTTGTCAAGGAATCTGAACACTTCTTTGAGTTCAGTATCAACATGTTGGGCTGCTGAGAGGTCCAAAGGGGAAAAGGGTTCAGGTTTCTTCCTGAGTGCTGCAATATGTCCTTCTGCATTGGCCTCTGGATGGTCCATCATCCATGTGTCCCCCCCCCCTCGGGCCCCTTTCTTGGCAAGGGTGTCTGCTAAATTATTGAAAGCATGATAGGGATCATGAAGAGAATGAGCTTTAACTTTGTGTACATAGAGTTTGTGTTCAAAATTTTGTGCCAGTGAATGTATGTATGTAAATTACCAATTCCTTGTACTTCACTGGGCTGCTGTCAAAGGAGAGGAAGGAGTTCTTCTGCCAGAAAGGAAGAAATTCTGTAAGAGAAAAACAAACCCAATTAGGGTCTGTAAAAATGATGGTATCCTTGGTCCCATGCTGGATGAACTTGAGGGCACAGGCCACCGCTGCCATCTCTGCATACTGTGATGATGCTACACTGCAATGCTTAGAGATTTTAACAGTGTTCCCATAAGGGTAAATCACTAGAATGCCCATCCCTGCAATTTGTTCTCCCTGATAGTAAGGTGCTGAACCATCAGTAAAGATACGACACAAAGAGGTGTTGTCAAGTATTTGTGGCGTGGCAGGGAGGAAAGGACCTGGATCTGGAAGATCCAGTGACTGCAGTGTACAGTCATGGGGTTCTCCTTGGAAAAGGAGTCCATGAGCCAGCATAGATGGAATTTTAGTTGGGTGCACCTGTATGTCTCTATCCTGAAGAAGAAGTGACCAGTGTGTCAGCCTGGTATTAGAGACTGACCCATCCTTGACTCTGTCTGAGAGCAGAAAGGTAGTTGGGGTGTGGTTGGTGTTGATAATCAGTGGAGAGTACCCAATGATATACAGAAAGTGCTTCACAGCCCAGTAGGTGGCCAGAAGGTTCCTTTCACAAAGGCTGTACTTCTGTTCCACTGGAGTCAAGAACTGTGATGCATATGCAGTAGGTCTCAGGGTGCCGTGAACCTTCTGAGCCAGCACTGCTGACATGGCAATGTCAGAGGTGGCACAATCCAGATGGAACGGTAGTGATGGATTGGGGTTGACCACAGCTGGGGCGGAGGCCAAGGCCTGCTTCAGTGATGTCACTGCCTGGGTATGTATAGGGCCCCAAATCCATGGGATGTCCTTTTTCAATAGCGCATGCAGAGGAGCAGCTTTCTGAGCAAAATCACAGATAAAAGCTCTCAAATAATTTACCATACCTAGAAACCATCGAAGAGTTGCCACGCTGGTAGGCAATGGCAAGTCTTGCAATCCTTGTATCTTCTTCCAGGTAGGGCTTTGACCTTGGTCAGTTATTTTTAGACCCAGAAAGAGTACTTCTTTCTGACATAGTTGTGCTTTTTCTGGATTGCATTTTAGGCCTGCTCTCTGAAGGAGAGTCAGTAGTTCGTCCAAGAGATCTAAGTGTTGTTCCTGTGTGGCAGTTGCCAGCAACAGGTCATCCACATACTGCAAGAGACATTGGGGAGTAGAGAAACCCTCAAGGGCATCCATCATATGCAGATGGAACAGGGAAGGGCTCTTATGGAATCCCTGTGGTAAGCAAGTCCACGTATACTGTCTTCCTTCAAAGGCGAAGGCAAACTTATATTGACTCTTAGGGGCCAATGGTAATGACCAAAAACCATTGGAGATATCCATGGCACTGAACCATTTTAGGTCAGGGGTCAAAAGTCATAGCGCATCAGGTGCGGATGCTACAGTTGGTGTACAACTGAGGGTGACCTGGTTCAGTTTTCTGTAGTCAATAGTAAGTCTCCAGGTGCCTGTGGGTTTTTTCACAGTCCACACTGGGGAATTGGCAGTAGAAACACAAGTTCTGATTACTCCTTGCTTGAGAAGTGACTTGATTGTTTCTCTGAGAGAAGGCAAGTCCTCAGTTGGGAAGGGATACTGCCTTTGCCTCTCATGTGCTGGGCCTGGCACTTCGATGACAGTGTGCATTCTGCCACAGTCATGTTTGTTGATTGCAAACGCTTCCAGATGTCATTGCAAAATGGGGAGAAGCTTTGGAAACAGCTCATGGTTTTTGAACAAATCTATTACGTCATATTCTTTGTTGTTAGCAGATATTGTTGCCACAACGTGTGAGTTAGGGATCAAGATAGTATGATACTGACCCTGAATTTGTATCAATAGCATCTTAGCTAAATCTACCACACAGCTGTGTGGTGCAAGGAAGTCAATTCCTATGATACTAGGGTGATCATGCATTACCATCAGTTGGAAGGTGTTTGAGGCCTTTAAATGGCCTAACTCTACCGGCAAGGGTAGAGACCAGTATGCAGGTAACCTAGTACTGTCCACTCCTGACATGTTGGTCCTCCATCCGGTGGACCAAGGGTGTGTGTCCGGGTGGTCATAATGTAATACAGACACAGCCGCACCTGTATCTAGTAAGTCTACTAGTAGGCAGCCCCTGACCTCAGCCTCGGTGCAGGGCCTTCCATTTGTATCCAAGACCAGCTTGTTTACAATCCGGACTGGGGCCTGTAATTGTCAATCTGTACTGCTGGGAGCATGGAGAGGTCGGTCCTGGCTCCTTTGAACCACTTCACCATGCTGCACTGATGCTTTATAGGGAGGAGCTTCCGGGTTCAGGCTTGTATGGGCCTGAGGGCCTGTACTTCCGGTGTCACCATGGCCCATCGGAGTTTGGGTCACCAGTTGTACAGCCGCAAGGGAGTGAGCGGGAACAGCATCCACCACAGAGCGCACTTGCCCCAGGAGCTCTCGGAATTTCCGATTCTCTTCGGCTATCTCCCTATACGAAGGGCCCATTCTCTGCTGTTGTTGTTTGCCCTTGTTCTTATGTTTTTTATTCTTATGATAATTCCAGTTCCCACCCCATTGCTGTTGTTGCTGTTGTGGTTGTTGTTATGGTTGTTGGGCCTGTTGGGGGTATTGGTTGTCTGCAGGGAGGGGCTGTTGATGTTGGGCCTGCCCTTCCACCATGTAGTGCATCGCGGCCTCTTGAATAGGCTCCATGGTGGCTACTTTCTTGGAACCGGAGCCCAGATCACGGATGTAAAGTTGGTAAACTCTCTCAGTTTTCTGAAGGATACCAGCAAACCTGTCCATGTTGGGATAAGTGGTTGGCTCTACCTTTTCTCGTACTGCAGGAATCATGTTCCTAAGGAACAGGGTCTTATATTCAATAAGATCTACATCAGCAGCTTCTTGTGCTAGGTGCTTTCCTGCTCAGTAGGCCATCCAGAGTCTCTGGTGGTAAGTTGCTGGACTTTCCTTTGCATTCTGCTTTACAGGGTATGCAAGCTCCTACTACACCTGGGCTGTGTGCAGAAATGAGCTCAGCTGCAACCTCATCAAAGGTGGTGTTGCCGTCCTGGCGGATGGCATCGGGGAGTTTGGCCCACAAACTAGGATCGATGGTCTGGCGTAGTATCTGGACCTGATATTCTGCAGCGAGGCTAAGCATCTCGCATTTAGAATGCACCTTTTCAAAGTGGCAGCTGAGGTTGTCAGATGGGTTCATTCGACTGATACTGTCAGCTATTTGCTGAACAGAGTAGGCCATTTGTATGGGATTATTGGGCTGATCAGGCAGAGGTAGATTATTTCGGGCATCGTCTAGGGCAGCCCGAGCTGCAGCCTCTGCTGCAGTATGAACAATGATATCCTGAGTGCCAGCCTGTTGTAAAAGCTGTCTGATTTGGGTTTTAATGGCCCGTTTGCTTCTCTCAGGAAGAGGTACATTACCTATTGCATTCTCAGTCATTGTTTCTATCTCCTGCCTGTCTTCCACATTAATAACGGCTATCAGTGGTGCCATTGGGATCAGGCCTGGGCCTGCTCCCCCCCATCATGTGTGGGTGGAGTGGGGACCCGCCATGTTGTGAATGGTTGGGTGGGGTTTCTGGGCCATAGTAGGGGTGTGAGTGGGCATTGTACTGAGAGATGTCATCATCTGATACCTCCCCTTCAGATGACATGTATAAGGCAGGGGCTACACCTCCCATCGCCTTAACATGTCCAGCCAGAACCTCCCACTGATGGCGCAGTTTTGCCATCTTACCGTTACATTCAGCATGACTCACAGTTGCAACATCCATATCAATCTCATCCTGCATTTGCTTTTGCAACACTCTATACGCGGCACTCAATTTGCGATTGTCCCTAGTAGCCACTTCTAAGTCATTACGTACCTGGTTTATCTCATCCTGTAGCTCTCCCATCTCCTCACTCAACTGTGCCTTCACAGTACTTAACAAGTCATTCATATGCAATGCCTGTCCCTTATCCTGTCTCAGACTTTCACACTCCTGCTTCAACATACAAAGTTCCTATTCTCCAGCTTGAGCTGAATGATGCAAAAGTGAATCTTTGCATTCCCCAGAGTTTGAAGTTCAGACTCCAAGTTCTGCTGCAGTCTAATACATTCTGTTTCCCGCAGACCCATCTCTTGCTTAAGAGATGAAATTTGAAGATCAAGGGTTCGAAACCTCGCTTCAGAGGCTTCCAGAGCAGCGTAGAGAGTCGGGACCATCAGCCCTTTAGCTTGACGCTTATTGGTTGATTGTCTCGTCTCTGTGTACTAGGTTGAAATCCCCAGCATAAGGTTGTCAGATTGACTTGCGTCCCGCTTGAAGTCATCCCATCCTCCATGGGAGGCAAGGAAGTTCGAGACATTGAGTCTCAGTTCTGCACAGATATTTGATATGGTGGCCATTGAGTGGGAGGGAACAAAAAATCAAACTGTGAAAAAGGCACTGTGCTATGTATCGATCCACAGCAGGAGCACGTTATACACCGTCGGGCTACTGTAGAATTTGTAGGCTTACAATTCAAAGCTGCTATGGAGTAGGTCGAGTCGGCATCGACCACAGCCAAGAAAAACAGCCAGACTTTGTAAGTGACTACAAACTGGTCTTAAAATGGGAGAGGTGATACAGAAATGTACACCTACTGTCCCCGTTGGGAAGGGAAAGTTGTAGCAAGTAGTGAAAGCTTACAAACACCAAATATTGCCTGCACGCGGTCGCCAGTTGTCAGGAGGTCTAAACCTCACTTTCAGGTTCTTGGCAATATTGGGAATGCAAGTAATCACAGACACGTTGCATTAGAGTAATAAACTTGTTTATTACTACCAAAAAGGATAAAATCACAGTTGCCCTAAGCAGTTCTTACCAATACGAACTGGGAGCCAGTGCTAAGCGTTCCCTATACCTCGAGGTTTCTTTGTGTCTCTTGGGATCTCCAAGGTACAAGACTTAGTGTCTCACATTATATACCTATGATAATTACTATGGTTGCTGTAAGACAGAAACATTTCTTGTTACAGAGATGAGCCCTATTGGTTAAATTAGAGGAGGCACCATGGTCCAAGATAACATTATACAATTTTGTAGCAGTCATCAGTTTGTGAAACAAAAGAGTTCTTATACAGAGTCTTACATAACTCAGTGTAGTAGTACAAATCACTGAAAGGTGGCAATGCTGACTTACAAATCATAATTATTCCAAAGACACAGGTGTTATTAGTTAAATTGAAGGAGCATGGTTTGCAGGAAACTGCCCTTTGTTGGTTTTCAAGCTATCTGACAGACAGGCTGCAACTAATTAAGACCAATGGGTTGTTTTCATCTCCTCTCCCCCTCACCAGAGGATTACCCCAGGGATCCATTCTGGGACCTGTCCTGTTCATAATATACATAAATATCCTCAGCAATAAAATCAAGAATGCTAAAATCCACTTTTTGTGCAGATGACACTGTATGCTACACTACCAAACCCTCACTAGCCGACGTTTGCACTGAACTTCAACCAGACTTTGATCAGCTACAAATTAACCTCATCCAATCAAAATTGCTACTTAACACTAAAAAAAACCCAAAAAAAAACAATGTTCTTCCCACCTACAAATCCCCTATCGGCTTCCAAAAATAATCTCACCACCCCACTCTTCACTACCCTTCTGGGTGAAACACAAGATGTAGTGGACAGGTTCAGATATCTAGGCCTTTGGCTCGACCATAACTTCTCCTTTTCTGTTAACATTGAAGCTCTATCCAAAAAACTAAGGATGAGATTAGAGTTCTTCTACCGAAACAAATCCTAATTCCCCAGTGATATCAGGAGACAGTTGGTCTAAGATACCTTTATACCCTTATTAGACTACGTAGATTTTATCTACAGCTGCTGCTCCGCTGCCAATCAGCACAAGCTGGATGTGCTGTACCACCATGCCATTCGATTAATTACAAACATCTCCACCAGAATCCACCAGTGCGAGCTTTATACCAAGGTAGGATGGTCTTCTTCAGACACCAGAAGATTAATACACAGCTGCACATGGCTCTATAATGCTCTCCTCAAAAAACTACTCCCACATATATCAGGCCTGTTCCACCATTCCCTGAGCTGCTATTCACTCAGAAAACCTCCCACATTACACTTGATGTTCCCAGGTTCCGCACTGTCTATGGCAAAGCTGCCATTGGCTATGCCATCCCTTTAGTCTGGAACAAACTGCAAACCAGGCTCAAACTAACTTACCTAGTACCTCTAAATGCTTTTAAATCTCTAACCAATAATCACTTGGCAGAAACATGCAACTGCCACCCATGATTACCTGTCCTGCACTTAGCTGATCCTCCTCCTCCTCCTCTGCCCCATACTACTGCCCGCTTTATGCTTTCCCCATACCTCTACCCATTATCTGCTTCCTTTCCATCTCTTTATACTATGTTGAACTGTATTGTTTAACTATGCAACACCATACCACTTTGGCTACAAGGTCCAAAAATTACTTTGTTTTCTTTATTGTTAGACAATGAAGTTTGTACAGTTCCTTCACATTGTTAGGCAATGAAATATGATACATTATAATGCAACAAACTTAGTACAGTTCCTTCTGTTTGTCCAATCCTATGTCTCAATTTACCCATTTTTATATTCGCTTGCACGCATGTGAAAGAAACATAGTGCCACCAGACGAGAATTCGTAGGTGTGCTTCCCCCACTTCCAATGCCCTACTCCCTTTTGCAGGCACGGCTGTACTGTGCAATGAATGTCTGAGCTGTCTATGATAGCCGTTCAGATGCGTACAGTTGGCGTACAGTTGAAAGGAAAACACTGCAGACAATTTGCATACTATCTTCAGCAGTACTGCAGTATGCAAATTGCCTACACTGGCACTGCATCTGAACTGCACTGCATCTGAACTGTCTGTCATAGACAGTCCCCCCCCCACGAACACATAGGTGAATGCTGGGAGCCCACCCCAGCATGCTCATGCACTCCCCCGTATGGCATATGGCTGACGAGGGTGACGAATCCAACGTCGGCTCAGCGTCCCCCCATCACACTTCCAGGTGTCACACTGGGAGCCCACCCCAGCATGGCAAACATCCATCTGCTGGCCCCCCAACACACTTCCAGGTGCCACGCTTGGAGCCCACCCCAGCATGGCAAACGTCCGTCTGCTGCCCCCCCAAACACACTTCCAGGTGCCACGCTGGAGCCCACCCCAGCGTGGCAAACCTCTGTACGGCCGTGAGGGTGCCCAATCCCCGCCGGCTTCACTGCCCCCAAAACAAAATTTCTAGCTGCCATGCTGGGAGCCCACCCAGCATGGCAAATGTCCCATGTTGTCTTCCTAAAAGAAAAAAGACCTAAAAACAAAAACAGTCCCTCATTGATTGTCTTGTCCCTCCCCACCAGCGCCCACCCTCTGTGCACTCTGCCTCCCCACCCCCACCTCACCCCATACTTACCTCCAGAGTCTGGCGAATCATCTTCAGTGGACCAGGAACACGTCTGCACTCTTCAAAGCCGACTGCGAACTGAGGAAATGCTGGTAAGCTGTATAATGGAATAAATAGGGATTTTCAACTTTGATGCATATCTCAGGCATTTTTGGGAATTTTTTCACCAAATTTTCAACATGGGGTTCTTGGGACCCCTCCTCATGAATTCTGGCACTGTCATTTTGTTATTTGGTCCCACAAGGTGATTTCGCGGTCAATGTGCAGAACCACCTTTCGGGACCGATTTACGAAGTGACAGTGTCACAGTTCATGAGGCAGGCCCTCAAAAACCCTATGCTGAATATTTGGTAAAAAAATACCCAAAATTACTTTTTTATGAGCGTGCATTGCGCAGTTCCTACGCATGCGCGTAAGTTCACAAATTTTTAATATTTTCACTCCAGATTTTCAACATTGCCATTTTATCACACCTCCTTATGAGCAGTACAGCTGTAATTTTTCACCTCTTGCCCAAAATGTGTTTCGGCCCATGTAGCACACAATGGTGCAGTCAGTGTGCGAAATCAATGTTTGGGACAGATTAAGAAAATCACAGTGACACTGTTCATGAGCAGAGGTCTTAAAATGGCTATGTTGAAAATTTGGTGACAAAGGTCCATAAAATGACTGTGTTACAACCTTGCATTGCGCAGTTTCCACGCACCCTCGTAAGTTCATGAATTTGTAATATTTTTAGTCCAGATTGTCAACACTGACATTTTTCAACACCTCCTTATGAACAGTACAACAGTCATTTTTCACACCTGGCAGAAATGTGTTTTCGCACTTCCAGTGCAGAAATGCGTGGTCACTGTGGGAAATCAGTATTCAGGACAGATTAAGAAAATCACAGTGACATTGTTCATGAGCAGAGGTCCCAAAATGCCTGTGTTCACAATCTGCTGTAAAAAATCCCCAAACTAATTACATTATGGGTGTGCGTTGCTCAGTTTCGAAGCACACTCATGACTTCACAAGTTTTTTTATATTTTCACTCCAGATTTTCAACATTACCATATTTTACACCTCCCCATGAACAGTACAGCTGTCATTTTTCACATCCTGTTTGAAATGTGTTTTTACACCAGTGGTGCCAAATGGCGTAGTCGCTGTGCAAAATCAGCTTTCCACTAATGAACTGATATTGCCACTGTTCATGAGGTGGGGGTCACAAAAAACCCATGTTTAAAATCTGGAGTGAAAATACCAATGAATGCCTGGGACGTTAGGATTCCTGACTATAACACCCCACCCTGTAGTGACTGATAGGCATGAGGGGTGTGACTTGGGATTGTCGTCTGTAATACTCCTGCCATTCCACCCTCACCCACACTCTGCAGCCAGTGACAGGCATCGAGGTGTGCCTTGAACTATTTTCCTCCAAAGTTCACCCCATTCTCCTATACTGCACCCATCTCACCATATTTCTTATGGAATGGGGTGAGCATAAGGCCCAAAGACTCCAAGGCACACTGTGACACTTGTCGGTGTCTGCAGGGTAGGGTGTGGAGAAATGGCATAGTCGTTATGCCTGATGACCCAAAGGCACACCCCAGCACCTGTCAGTCTCTGCAGGGTGGTGGTGGGGTTGGCTTCAGTTCAATACTTCACTGTCATTCCTATTATGCATCTCTCTACTGTAACTCCTACACTACGAATGCCAATGCCAGCAAGAAAACATTCAGCATTGACAAATGCTTATTATATGTTGTACTTTTGTATTTGATATGTTACTGTTTTTATTGTCTTGAGCCTCTCAGGACCTCCTTGAAAATGAGGTTGCTCAATGAAGCTTTCTTGGAAATAAACTTGGACTCTTATTGGCAGTGTCTTTGGGCCTCACACAATAGGGCTGATTGTTTAAATCAAGATGAACTTAGAGGACAGGAACAGACAAAGGGAGCAGCTGCATCATCTCAGAGATTCTCAGAACAACAGAATCAACAGGGAGGAAACAAGTATATCTGCCCAGACCATTCAGATACAGCCCGGGACCTTCCAGAAGCTCCTTTACATATACTATTGGGGATGATGAGCAAGGAGAGAATGAGTCTGTACAGTCTGTTGATGGAGAGACTGAGGGGGAAAATGAAAATGGCGAGCGGGAAGGAAGTGCTACATTGCCTACTGAGGGATATGATGTGGAGAGAAACTTACCTAATCAGAATATAATTCCTAACCCCAGTCTCCTGAAGAGACTGATGTGAGTGCAGTCTCTTCTAAGAAAAGAGGCAGGAAACAAAAATAATAAAAGCCCTATTCTGCTGGAATTTCAGAATATAACAAATATGCAGCATTAGCTATTTGCTAAACAATGGGGAGACATGGAGGAACCTACCAGGGACCTGGTGATCCTGGATCTCGTGCTTACCAATGGAGAGAGGGTAGCAGATTTTAGGGTGGAAGGTCATTTAGGGTCCAACGGCCACAATATGGTGTGGTTCAAAGTGGACACAGGGATCCAGTCAACCCATATGAAGGCAAGAGTCTTAGAGTTTAGAAAGGTGAACTTTACCATTATGGGACTACAGCTAAAAGAAACCCTTGAAAAAAGGGGGATAGGCAGGGATGTTTAAGAGAAATAGGCACACATCAAGGAGGCTTTAGCGGAGGTAACAAAACAATGCATTAGGTCAATGGACAAGAGTAAAAGGAGAAGAAAACCACTTTGGTTCTGGGGGGGTGGCAGAAAAAGTAAGGGCCAAGAGGCTAGCCTTCAGGAAATATAAGGAGACACAAAGGGATGAAGACAAGGAAATATATCAGAAATTTCTGAGAGAGGCGGGAAAGGCAGTGAGGAGTGCTAAAATGCAAACAGAGGAGAGAATAGCTCAATCAGTTAAAAAAGGAGATAGGGCATTCTTCAGGTACGTTAGCGAGAGAAGGAAGGCAAAGGGGGAGTAGTAAAGCTTAGAGGGGCCAAAGGGGAGATAGTTGAGGGAGACAGGGAAAAAGCAATGATCCTGAATGAATATTTCTGTTCAGTCTTCACTGTTTAAAGGGATGGGCAGGGCCCTTAGCTGGACTTCAAAGGAGCTAAGTATAAGGAGGTAAATACCAGTCCATTCACAGAGGAGAGGGTCCTTGAAGAACTGACAAAGCTAGAGGTGGGAAAAGCTATGGGTCCAGATGGCATACATCCCAGTGTCCTAAAGGAACTGAGGACTGAACTGGCAGCCCCTCTGGCAGCCTTGTTCAGTGAGTCCATAGACACTGGAGTGATCCCAGAGGACTGGCGAAGGGCTAATTTTGTCCATCTTCATAAGAGCAGTAGTAAAGAAGAAGCAAGGAACTACAGGCCAGTTAGTCTAACCTCTGCAGTCAGAAAGATAATGGAGGCACTCCTTAAGGAAAGAAGAGTGGAACACCTGGAAGCCAATGGACTGGTGGATCCCAGTCAATGTGGGTTCTCTGCAGCATGCTCCTGTCTAACTAATCTGATAGATTTCTTTGACTGGGTGACAAAGGCAGTAGAGCAAGGGTGAGGGGCAGTAGATATTACATACATCAATTTCAGCAAAGTATTTGATACAGTCCCATATTGGAGACTGGTCAACAAGCTAGATAGCCTGAGATTGGGACACAAGGTGGTGAACTGGATTGGCAACTGGTTAAGGGACATAAAACAGAGGATAGTGGTGAATGGAACCCAATCAGACAAAAGGGTGGTGACCAGTGGGGTGCCTCTGGCTCAGTTCTGGGGCCAGTCCTTTTCAATGTCCTTATCAGTGACATTGCAGATGGGCTGGAGGGAAATGTTTGCCTGTTTGCAGATGACACCAAGATCTGCAACAGGGTGAATACTCCGGAGTGGGTGGAAAGAATGAGAAATGACCTGGAACTGCTGGAGAGGTGGTCAGGGGCATGGCAGCTAAAGTTTAATGCAAAGAAGTGCAAAATGACATACGTGGGGAGCAGGAACACTGGGGTGAGTTATAGGTTGGGGGGAGCTGCTGACTATAACTAAGGAGGAGAGGGACTTGCGGGTCATAATCACAGATGACTTGAAGGCCACTAGGCAGATGGTGAAGGCAGTGGGAAAGGCCAGTGGGATGTTGGGGTGTATTGGAAGGGGAATCATAAGCCGAAGGAGGGAGGTAATAGTTCCACTGTACAACACCCTGGAGAGACCTCACCTTGAATACGGTGTTCAACACTGGAGACCACACCTTCAAAAGGAAATTGACAAAAAATAGAGACTTTGCACTGGAGGGCAACCAAAATGGTGAAGGGATTACATCACAAGTCTTATGAGGAGAGTGAGGGACCTCAATTTGTACACGCTGGAACAAAGGAGGGAGAGAGGTGACATGATAGAAACATGCAAGTATCTCAACTGCATTAATGAGGTGGAAGGGGACAACATATTCCAGATTAATAGTAGTACCAGGACAAGAGGACACAACATGAAACTGAGGGGTGGCCGCATAAGTGGAAATGACAGGAAGTTCTTTTTTACAGAAAGGGTGGTGGATGCATGGAATAGACTGACCCAGGAGGTGGTGGCAGCCCATACAGTGACAGGCTTCAAACATGAATGGGACAGAAACAAAGGAATAATAGAGATAGGAAGAAAAAGCTAAAGCCAATGACAAGATAGGGTTACTAGATGCTTTGTTAGGCAGCTTAAATGGGTGGACCGGATGGGTCTAGTGGTCCTTATCTGCTGACAGCATCTATGTATCTATGAAAAGGCTGACTCTGAGAACTCATCCATAACTTCCTCTGCTCTGGAGCATTTCTTGTACTGGGATAAGTCAGCAAAAGAATATTCAGTAACAAAAAAGATGAAATGGAGAACCAGATCCCAAGTCTGTGTGATGACAGATACCATCCCCCCGATAATTCCATAAGTGCATAGGGGCTATAATATCTCCAGTCTCCATAAATAAGAACAGCAGTAAAGCATATTGAAAAAGGGTAACTACTATAGCCATTCTGGATACACTACCAGGGAACACTTTCTTTGTGCAAGATACAAGGCTAAAAATAAATTTCAGCTATGAAGCAGCTGATCTCATGGGGCTTCTTTTTGGTCCCAGTGCACAGATAAGTGTTATGGGGTGGGTATATCTTTTAAATGAGCTATAGCATCTGTCCAAAGATTACTAGAGATAGAACCTGGAAGAGCCCTTTTATTGGATATGGGACACTTGGGGACTGATCCGAGACTCGTAAATATACATGCCCCACAGACGAAAGCTGGGAGAATTGCTTTGTTTCAGGCTATATGGCCTTATTTATATATGAAAAGGATGGTTACTTTTTGGGGGGCTTTTAACTGTGGGCTTTCCCTAGTTGACAGAGGTGGTAAGACTAAGAAGCTGTATAATTATATGAATTATTTAAAAAAGATTGTTTCCATATTATGTTTGCAAGATGGCATAGTGCGGGGGGGGGGGGATACATTTTATAAAAGGAGTTTGTCCACTAGGATTGATTTCTTATTTTTGTCAGCAGCCTTTAAAGAGTCCCTGACACTATTGTGACAACTTTAAAAAAATATAATACTGAGACACAAATTAGCTTATATTTAATAATTGTTTCTATAATTCTCATCCTTATTTATTTATTACTAAAGACATTTGCATGTAAACAGGATTGCTGCCCTATCTGCTCTAGCTGCTTGCCTACACCTGACATCACAGTCTGTTGCTGTGGAGATAATTTTTGTGCCATAAATAGTGGATTGTGATGTCAGGTGTAGGCAAGCAGAAAGAACAGATCAAGTCTAAGGGACAGCAATCTTCTTTCATGCAACTGTCTTCAGTAATAGATAAAAAAGGGAAAGAACTATAGAAAGTTTATGAAATATAAATCTGTGGTGTCAGGGACTCATTAAAGTCAATTCAACTAGGAAAACAGCAATAGTGAGTTCAGACCACCTTGCTATTTCATGCAAATGTTTAATCAATCATTCAATCAATCAATCAATCAATCAATCAATCAGTATCTTTATTTCACCATGTGAAACACCTTTGAGAAAATTCATTTTCCAGGTGTACCCGGGCTGTATACATAATCAATACACAGAATAAGGTTACACAAATCAAATACATACAAAAGAAACAGGATACAATTGGGAATTGTAACAATACACAATACACAAACAAAATAAAAAAATGGCAGATATCTATTTCAATATATACATGGAGCTTACAGGTAGTTATATGCGAAAAGACCTTAAAATAAGCATGTAAGGAGAAAGTTAATAAACAGGTTAAGCATGGAACAACTCACAGGAGAAAGAGGAGGAGGAAGGAAGAGGATGCGAAGTGTTTGAAGGTGCCGGGGGACATCAGTGTGAGGTGCCTCTGTTGGCTGAAGACATATGGCAACAACCAGGAAAAGCAATTACAGGACTCCTTGACAGAACATGCATATAGTGTTTTGAATGCAGATGAAGTGATAGGGTGGGACAGTTTCGAGTTTTTTTGCAATTTGTTCCAGAGTTGCAGTAGCACATGGCTTATTAATGACCTACTAAAACACAATTTGACCTTGGCTATAATTAAGGAGATGTAGGAGGAACTTCTCAGGGCATACTTACCAACCATACTTTTGGGAAGACGGTCAGTTATGTATTGAGGCAGCTTATTTGTGATTGCTCTGTATGTCCAGAGAGCAGCGTTTCTTTGTCTTCTATAATTGAGGGATGACCATCCTACTATGGAGTAAAGGGAGCAGTGATGAGTGGAATACGGAGCACCAGAGACAAATCTTATGGCTCTATGATAGAGTGTATCAAGTTTAGCTAGCGCAGAGGAAAGGCCTTGGTAGTAAAGGAAGTCAGCATAGTCCAGAATTGAAAGGAAAGTGGTTTGGACCAATCTCTTATTAGCATCCTGGGTAAGAAGGTGTTTAATCCTATAAAAGAGGCCAAGCTTCTGCTTGAGCTTTATCAGTTCCTCGTTGTGATTGAGGAAGGAAAGTTTGTGGTCAATCCAGATCCCCAGGTATTTGAATTTGGTTACAAAGTCTAGGGGTTCGCCTAGAAGTGTTGTGTCTGTGGTATAGATCCTTGGGTAGCAGGATTAGTAGCATTGATAAAGGATGAGAAAAGCATCGCCTTTGTTTTTTTTGCATTCAAAAGAAGTTTCTGGTTCAGTAGGTTTAACTGCAGCTCATTAAATTCCTGTTGTAAGTCCATGCATGCTGCTTCAGGGGTAGGTCTGCCAATGTAAAGGACCGTATCATCAGCAAAGAAATGAATGTTGGCAGAGAAGATTCCCACATCAGTACCATTAATGTAAATTGTGAAAAGCAGTGGACTCAGTATGGAACCCTGTGGTGCACCCCTTAACAAGGGTTTCAGCTGTGAGAGTTCCCCTTCTGCTTTTGCCTACTAATGATGACCTGTGAGGTCGTTTGAGAACCATCTCAGGGATAGGGGGTCTAGGCCAGTCTTGCTGAGAGAGACTTGAAGCAAATCATGGTTGACTGTATTGAATGCCTTGCTTAGGTCCAGAAATACTGCACATGCAAAATTCTTGGTATCCAGGGCACCCTGCCAGTCATTAATCACCTTTGCAAGGGCCAAAATCATACTATGGAGTGGCCTAAATCCTGACTATAGTGGATTTAGCAGATTTGCGGATTCTAGTTAGTTCCTGAGCTGTGCGTTCACTATTTTTGCCAACATTTTTGAGAGGATAGGGAGTAGGGAGTTTGGTCTATAGTTATTTAGATCACTAGGATCTCCAGATTTGAATAGAGAGATCACATGGGCAGTTTTCCATGTGGGTGGAAGGTCACCCTGCATGAGAGATAGGTTGAAGAAATGTGCAATTGGCACAACCAGGATGTGGTGACTAAGTTTTAAGAAATATTGGTCTATGAGGCCTGCTCCATCACTATTCCTAATATCCAATTGTAGCAGTAAGTCTTTGACTTCTTTCAGAGACACAGGCTGAAAGGAAAATGCAGCACTATTCATAGGGACATAAGTAACCGGAGTTGCTGGGTCCTGTACACCAAGTTGTGAGTGGAGGTTGTCAGCAGGGGATGTGTCAAAGGCTAACCCTGCAGTAGCAAAATGATTATTGATATGGTCAAGGATTGTCAGTTTATCAGAAACTGTGGTGTCACCAGAAGTGCTTTTTGCAGGAAGGGAGCTTGAAGATGAGTGATCTTTGATATCCTTACTAGTTTTCCAGAATTTGGTGGAACAGTTGGAGGATGAGTCAAGTTCCGCACAGAAATAGTTTACCTTTACTTCTCTGACCATCTTAGTACAATAATTCCTAGCCTTCCTGAGCATAGTCCAGTCTGCTGGAAGTTTAATTATCTGAGCTTTCTTCCATAGTGAGTCTCTATTAAGCAGAGCAATATTCAGCTCTGCCATAAACCATGGGCATGATTTTTTCTAAGTATGGATTTTAACCAGGGGTGCATGCTTGTCGAGCGCCATGAGGACAATTTTCTGAAAAATATCATAAGCCATGTTCTCTGTTTTGGCTAGATAGAAATACTGCCAGTTGAATGAGTTCAGCAAGTTGGAGAGAAATGCGCAAGGGTTGAAATTAGGATGACTTCTCTTGATGGTGTATTTGGAGGTAGAGGCTGGTTTTGTGATGGATCTCACACAGGCAATGTAACAGTAGTTACTGATGTCAGTGAAGAACACACTAGCATGAGTAAACAGATGTGGTTTGTTTACTAAAATAAGATCCAATAGGGTGCTATTGTTAGAGTTATTCTTATTTGGACGTGTTGCTTCAGAAATAAGTTGGGATAATCTGAAAGGGTCACAAATGTTTTAAGGGGTTTGGAGATACTGGAAAACCAGTCAAGGGTAGAGATCTACCATAATAATAGTCTCCGAAGACAGTGATCCTAGTAAGCTGCTTAAGTGGTTTAATATCTACAACCCCATCGAAGGGGGCCTATAACATCCTATGACACAGAATGAGACTGAGAAAGAGTGTTCGACCTTGAGAATCAGGCTTTCAAACTCCTTGGGAACTGAGGTGTAGTCAATGACAGAGGTTGAAAATTTATCTTGAAAATAGATGGCAGCACTTCCTCCTCTTGCCGGCCTGTCTGTCAATTCTGAATATGGTAAAATATGGGATATTTACCTCATAGTCTGAGGTATAGGGTCTGAGCCAGATTCAGAGACCTCTAGGACATCAGGCTTAGTATGGCAAATCGAGACCTGTATGGAGGCAAACTTTTTTAAGAGGCTGAAAACATTTATGTGCATATAACTCACACCTTTAATGCAGGCTAAATCGGCAGGAGATGAAATAACCACAGGGGGACCAGGGTTCAACTCGACATTGCCACAACATAACAATAAATGCAGCAAGAGATTTTTTAATCACGCCTAAGAGCAGTCTATGGGATCTAGTCCGTTCCCGTTTGCAGTGATATTCATGTAGGTTGGGAGGATCACAGGGACAAATACCAAGGGGGCCTAACATTGCATAAAAGAGCACCCTAGCCACATAAAGCAGGGAGAGATGAGGGGCCAGAGAAGATGTAAAAGGAGTTGTGCAATCTATAGACCTTACAGATGGGGTTCCAATCCAACAGGGTGGCTGCACCGAAAGTTCCAAGTGAGATAACTTAGATATCCATATACAGGATTCTGTTGTGCCAGATATACCCAGGTAATCCAATGGAGTGCAGGATTCATCTACACTACTTGCAGATTGATGTTGAACAGAGTGAAATTCAAGGGAGAATAGCAGGTAAGTGAAAAACAGGGTAATAAGTAAACGGCCCTCATTATTGGAACCTGGACACAATATTAGTTGTATACAATTCTCTATCCCCTATTACTAAAAACAGAATGAGGAATACAAAGTTACTGTAGTAAATTAAACAGAGGAGTAGAACACAGAAGAATACTGGTTAGGACACTGACAAGAAACAGTATTCTCAACAACCTCATTACAATTCAGATCGGTACTCGGTTGAAGAGTGGTGAAGGAAAGGAAGAAATTCGAATTGAAAAAGATAAGTGTACCACTCAGCATGTTTAACACCCTAATAGTAAGTAACAAGTCTGAAACCTATTCTCCTTGTAGATTAAATGCATCCATGTTAGAACAGGAGGTCATGAGATTAGGATGGGTGAGCTTCAGATATTCCATAATTACTGCATACAATACAGTGGAGCAATGGTGGGAGGAGACAAAATGAGAATTTCAGAGATTGTTTTCAGAAATGGGGATGGAAAATAAATAATCTTCAGTATATACACTATTTAAAACTTAGAAATGTGTTATACCATCTTAATTCTCAAACTCAGGAATTTGGAGTAGATTTATCAGAACAAATGAATAACATAAAAGATTAGATGATAAACTTTCAATAGCACAGGTTATCCTCTTTGGAACAAAAAATTAAGTTTGGGACTCAAGTGAAGGCTCAAACATTGGATGCCTTCTTTGGATGCAAAAAGAGGATTGTAACTAGGCTAATGTCAGAAATTAAAAAAATCATATGATGGACAAATTGTGCCAGACATTGATTACATTTTGGGAGAATTGCAAACTCGCTTTACTAAACTTTTTGAGCAACAGGAACCAGTTACAGCTCACATTAAGATAGTGGATGACTTGAATATTCCCCAAATTCCTTCTGAGAGCCTAGCTCAGGTGCAGAGTCCTATTGCGATAACTGAAGTAGAGTGGGCTATATCTTATCTAGGAAATAATACTACAACAGGGACAGAGGGCACCCCATCAGAGTTTTACAAAACTTTTAAGGAATACTTGGCCCTAATATTGCAGGTGTTGTTTAATGAAATATTACGTTCAGGTGTAATACCTCCTTCTATGCAATATGATGTCCTCATACTACTTCATAAAAAAAGGGAGTAAAGTGGGCTTAAGTAACTGAAGACCTTTAAGCTTATTAAATTCTGATATAAAAGCCCTGTATAAAATTCTAGCTCAGAGATTATAGAAGATGGCAGCAGTAGTATTTTCTCTAGGCCAAACATGTGTTATGTTTCATAGGAGCAGTATGGATAATTCAATTAATGTACAAGAAATCACAGAAAGAGGAAATAGAGGACAGGCTGACAGATTCATACTTGCTATTGACCAGGCTGTTAATAGGGTCCCTCATGACTATCTGTGGTGTGTTTTGCTAAAGTATGGGATTCCATTGCAATTTGTAAATTGGATTATGTCCCCATATAATGGAGCAATCTTATTACCCTTCACATTATGGGGGTAAGATCTTGGTAAACAGAGGTGTCAGGCAAAGTTTCCCTCTAAGCCCATTATGTTAATTTTTTTCTTTAGCTCTCTTATTAAGGCTGATACAGCAAAACAGTGCAATTAAATAGTTAGTGTACTACTTAAAACTAATATTAGATTGTAAAAGCAGCCAACCATTACTTTTTTTATCCGTGGTATTTTTCTTTTCCCTTTGTTTAATTTGAAGATTGTTTACCTGATGTTAGTACTGTAGGTATGATGTGTGGAACAGCACTTAGCCTGGTAGCTGACATATCTTGCTCTACTGCCCCATACTACACCATCAGCACTGTGACCTCACTGACTGTGACATCACTGCAACTTAGGAAGAGAAGTGAGTGACTGCCAGGTCATTCACCTGTGATGTCACTGTAAGTGAGATTAGAATGCTGATGATGTAGTGTGGGGCAGTACAGTTAGATGTGTCAGCTGCCAGGCTAAGAGCTGTTCCACACATCCAGCACAATATTAACAAATAGAATACTTTCTGATGAGCAAAAGGAAAAAAAAAAACTTCAGAAATAAAAAGTTACAACTCACTACTACTTAAAATTTGTATTATTTTCCTCTCTGCCTGTTTTGCCTCCACTAGCTCTTTAAAGGGATACAATTTACAGAGGATACCTCTGCAATTAAATCTTTAGCATAAGCAGATTATTAATGGATTATTTTAGATATGAATGATACAGGTAATATAGTGTAAGAAACAATAAATACCTTTGCTCAGGCAGCAGGAGCAAAAATAAATTATAATAAATGTGTAGGGATTGCTGTTGGTTCCATGCAGAATCTAGATAATAGCTGCTCTATTGCTGGGGTCCAAACAAGTGAGAATCCTGTGAAAATTCAAGGGGTTAAATTTGGAATGGAGAGCATGGATCCAGAGAATTGGATTGACTGCATAACAAAGGCTAAGACGAGTTTAGTATCTTGGAAATATGGAGCCCTATCAAAGAAAAAAAGTTTATGTAATAAAACATATTATTTCCTTGTTTTTTTATTTATCATGTCAGTGTTCTTGCCACCTAAGTGTTTAAAGGTTAAATTGTTTAGTTTATTCTTTCAATGTCTGGGGGGAGTTGTTTGAACCCCATAATGAGGGAAATTACTTATAATGGTTATAAGGAAGAAGGAGTAAGTATGACTAATCCAATTGCCTTTATTTATTCAGTAATTTTGTTTACTATATTTTCACCCTGACGATGAGAGAAGCAGCAAAAGTTTGGAATATTTGAATAGTGGACTGGCTGACCCCTTTCCTGACAGAATGGCAAGGTGAAAGATGGATAAGCAGTATTACAGACCTTAGACGTGTGATACCCTAATATACAGTATGACACTTGATTTAAAAAAAAAGGTTAGGAAGTTATCCTTTCTTCAAGTTACATGAAAAACTAGAAAACAATTATATGCTCACATTTTAAATATTAGTTATAATGTGCAGATTACTTTCAAATTATGTCTAGAAGGAAAAGAACCTGAAATTCTGCAACAATTATATAATAAAAGAATCCCGAGACAGATGTGGGATGTAGCATGGCTCAGTTTACAAGGTACAGTAGAATGGTGGTAAAGGACTCTTTCTAAGCATAAACCCATTGCTGAGAGATACTACCCTAGGGAGGCATGTAGGAACATTCTGGAGACTCAGAGTCATTTATTGTTTGAATGCCCCTTTACTTGCTCTTTCTGGGAATCACACGGAGAGAACCTCTTTTTTGGAATGTGTATTATACAACTATTGTTTTAGGACTGTTTTCTGGTCAATGGAGACAGTTTCACCCCTCTACTTTACAGTTAATATTTATATGTTGCAGATATTATTCATGGCAGGCCCGATGCTTTCAGAAATACTGCACTCCTGGAGTTTGCTAACTTCCTTCATAACTCACTTGATGCTGGCTCCCTCGCTGGTGCGGTATTTATAGACCTATCAAAAGCCTTTGATACCGTCTCGCACCCTCTTCTGTTAGCTACCCTTGCTAGCATGGACTTTGCCACTGGTCCAATCTCCTGGTGCGCCAGCTACTTGACCAACCGCTCTCAACGTGTGAGGATTGGTGGCACTCTTTCCAGTACCTGCCTAATTCGCTCAGGAGTTCCCCAGGGCTCCATACTCGGGCCCTTACTCTTCTCCCTCTTTCTCAACTCCCTGCCCAATGCATGTGCAGGAAATGTCCTGCTCTATGCTGATGACGCAGTACTCTTTGCTTCCGACAGTAACCCCATCTCACTCCAGAACTCCCTTCAGCTTGCCTACAACACTGCTGAAACCTGGTTCTCTGAACACCGTCTCGTCATCAACCTTAAGAAAACTAAAACTATGCTCTTTACACACCCTCAAAATAAGTCCAGCAACTTTCCTCTCTCTGTCCACTCCTCCCATAATCACCCTATAGAACTTGTTCACTCCTATAAATACCTTGGCATAATCTTCCGATTCTGCTCTCTCTTTTCATGACCATATCTCTGCCCTGACCTCTGCCTCCAATGCACGGCTGGGCATCCTCTACCGGCACAAAAAAAGCCTCCCCACAAACTCACTCCGCTTGGCTGTCACCTCCTCAGTTCTTTCCCTAATTGACTACGGCCTTCCTGTATATGGCGCGGCAGACCAGACGGCCCTCCGCAAGGTACACCTAACGCTCAACAAAGCATGTCGACTTATTACCGGTGCCCATAGACTCACCCATACCTGCCTTCTGTACTCCATGTCCTCCCTACTCAACCTTGATGAGCGCCTCATGTTTCAAACCTGCCAAGTTATCTATAAAGCTCTACATGGTCTATCCCCCTCCTGGCCTTGCTAACTCTATTCACTGAACTAACTCCATGGTGTGCACTCGCACCTCCTGCAAAGCTGCTCTGGTTGTTCCAAGGGCACGGACCACCCAGGGTCAAAGGGCATTCCCCTATAGAGCCCCCTCCTAGTACAACTCCCTCCCCGTGGGCATCACTGATGCTCCCTCACTTGCTTGCTTCAAATGCAGTCTGAAAACTCACTTGCTCAACTCTCACTCCTGCCACTGCCCCTGACCTCCCCCACCTCCTCCCCAGTGACAAAGCTCACTGAGCTGCACTCCCCGCGCCTCTTTCAACTCTGCTACCCTACCTCCTGATCACTGATCCTAATTTTGAGGGTAACAGTGTTATGTCCCGCGTTACTTGAAACTTGACTGTGCCTTATTGTTGAACTGTTTTGCTGATTGTCTCTTGTATGTATGTCTTTGTCCTCCTTGTGACGAGGTACCTTTGTAAATGAGCCTCTGGCTCAAAGGTTGTTAAACTGATGGTAAAATAAATAAAAATAAATAAATAAATAGAAAAGTCAGCAACAATATTGTTCCCCTGATGCTGTTGTAGCAATTATGTTTAAAGTGCTCCAGAAAATTTATCACACTGAAGAATAAGGATGTGATAGGAGTTTGTTCCAATCATAATGGTCTCATGGCATTACTATGGTTAATGGGTGTAGATACACTGTGAATGTCCTGTAATGTTTTGGGAAATTTGGGGATTGATTGTTTACAAGTTTTGTTTTCTTTTTTATTTGTATTGAGATTTCAGTTATTTTTATTTCCAACATGCTGTGAAGTTGTTAATCTGTTTGTAATTGCTTATGTATGGTATTATTCTGTATGATTTCAATAGTTTAATAAAATTTCCCTAATCTTCCTGCAGAGGGCTCTGTCTGCATCCCGTGGGGAAGAAAGCTGGAGGTGGGTGAGGAGAGTGGAGAAATGAGGGCCCATGTGGAGGAAATTGCTTCTCTCCAATCTTGGTGTAGCGAGGAAGCCCTGCAGGAGGGCCTTCTGATACTAATTTTGATTTTCTGGTTACTGCAGAAAAAGAATGTATAGTTGCAGAAACAATTTCACTGAAGGGAAAAGTTCCAGATGCTGAGATGGTGATTTCTTCAGACACCATGGAGACTGAGACCAGCCTGATCTGGATGGAAGAGGAGCTCTTTGAAACTGATTTACAGAGGAAGAAGGTACAGTGAAAGGGTCTATTTCACAGGAAGGAAGGTACTAAAACTAGGGGGTATGGCTTGAGACTGCAGGGGGAAACTACAGAGACAATGTGAGGGGATGTTTCTTCACTGAGACGGTGCTGGAAACATGGAACAGGCTTTCAGAGGAGGTGGTGGGGACCAAAATTGTGTTGGATTTCAAGAAAGCATGGGATAGGCACACAGGGTTGCCGAGCAGTGGGATGGGTGCTTTCAGTGGGAGGAAGGAGGAATACTGGGGGGGAGGGGCAGATTGGATGGGCCAAGGAGTCCTTTTCTGATGACATGTTCTATGAATCTATGATATGATTCTATGAATTATTGCAAATAATTGCAGAGGAGGAGAACAATTTCCACTAGCAAAAGCTTCTGCTGAGAATGCCACAGACAAACACTGAATGAGAATTGCTGCCATTACCAGAGACCCAGAAAGGACCAGACAGGGGTCTGGGAGCTGACAGCAATTGGTCAGTGATCAGCTATTTGTCTGATCAGCTGTCTCACCTGGTCAGCAATTTTAAATGCCACAGCACTGCAAGAAGATGGGTGTTTGAAAGCTGAGATTGCACAAAACTCCCAATTCTAGAATTGAACATCAAGGAAAGATTTACAAGAGCTGGCTAGAAGAAGAAACTGGGAGCAAAGTTTTGGACTGTGGCACCAGAAACAAATTTGATGGACCAAGCGACATGAAGAGTGGGCCTCCTGCTGATACAGCTGGCACATCAAGTGACCTTCCCAAAAGAGAGGCAAATCCCTTTCGCTTTTCCTCTGGACCAGAACTGTCAAAAAACCCATCTTCTATGATTCTGTTCTTTGCTACAGTGGCTCTGCAGAAAGTGGTGGGGTAAATAAACTCTAAGTCAGGGGTCTCATGTGCTGTCACTACTAATTTAACTATAAAGTAAGTCAGTAAAGTTAATAAAGCTTTATTTAAGTGCCCTTTCTCTGAAGCTCAGGGCGATGTACAAGATACAAAACAATGCATACAATATAAATCATTCACAAATTAAATGACATTGATAAAATCATACATAAAATAATAAAACTTAAGCAGCATTAGCCAATAGCTAATCAATAACTAATGTCAGGGAAGTTACATGTTACATACTAAATGCCTCCCTAAACTGATGTGCCTTTAGCCCCCTGTCTCACTAAGCCCTGGAACGTACTGTATATGTGAGTTGAAATGTTCACTGCTTAACCTTATTCAAAATGGCCACCTAATGTGGGGGCCTACCTCAAAGATCTTGGGAGTGAATTCTACATGGCTGGTCTAGCCTCCTCAAAAGAGCAGTTTCCCAATGTTTTAAGCTGAGTCCTTGGAACTGCTAGGAGGCCCTCCTCAGAGGAACAGGGAGGGCTGGGTATGGTGAGGAATCAGAATGCTACTCAGGTTGCCAGGGCCCAGTCCCTATAGGGCTTTATAGGTGAGAAAACAGACCTTGAAGGTAATTCTCCACCTCACCAGCAGCCAGTGTAGATGGGCTGGGATTACATGACAGGATCTCAGAAGGCCCATTACCAACCTAGTCGCTGCATTCTGCACCAGCTGCAGGCAACACCTGACCCCTCCACTAACCCTGAAGTAAAGCAAAGGAATATTTTGATTTCTGAACAGGCTACCTTTTCATCACAGACAGAGGTATAACACTCACCTCAGCAGCATGTTGTTAATATCTCCAAGCAGCCTATTCAGTTCCCAACCTATTCTGAAGGTTACCAAGGATACTACCTAGACTCCCTTGCAAGATGCAGATACTGCAGCAGTAGTGACTCCCAGGGAGAATACTATGGCCTCAAGTACAAATTAGGCCCATATGTCAGTAAATCACACATAGCAACAAGAAACAGCTGATGTGGTTTCAGCTGCACAGTACCCTGAGAAGAACACTACCCTAATAAGTACAGTGCCACAGCAAGTAAATGAGGACCCTCAAAGCACTGAAATAAATACAGGGCAGTTTCAAACAGGACAGGATCACCGGGGACCTCATTAGTAGGATGAGTGGCAGGTTGGCAACTGCCAAATACAAATACTGACAGCAGGAATGATGATGGAGAACATGGCACCACAGAGCCTGATGGCAGAACTGGGCTTGGCTCTACAGAACAGACCACAGTGGGATCAAGCAGGCCCAGTACTTTGAGTGACAGTGCCCAACGCATTTCTCTGTTTTTAATTCAGCAACTGAACCAGCTAAAAGATGCAATAATACAGCATGCATTGTGATTGGTTGGCATCCATGGCACTCCAGACATTACCTCATGGGTTTCAGCCCGCCTGATAGGCTAGTGATGCACTGACCCAGATCAAATTTCCAACATATCCAGGTCCCAGAAACCACTGCTCTCCAGTTTGAATCGTGCATCTGAACAAGGCAGTAGCACATCAGGAACCCCTGTCTGCTCTTCAAGGTAAGAACCTTTTAAAAAAAGGCTATATCTTTCTAGCTTAGATCATACAGCTGCCATATGGCCATAGTCATAATTGTTTCTAAACAGGTGCAGCTGTTTTCTGTTTTTTTCTTGTTTGCTGGTCCTGCTCAGCGTGGTGGGAAGGCTTGGGGTAAGGTGCCCTCTTGCTGGTTCCCCTAACCCAGCGTTAAAGTCTTAATAACCCGCCCACAGCGGGACCTTTAAATTGTAAATTTCTCTTGTGGTTATTCCGTGTCCTCGGCCCTCCAGTATTCCTCCTAGGCACTTGAGCAGCAGGCGGCGTGGCCGCCCGTGGTCCCTTGACCGTCGCTCGCTCGCTCACCTCCCCCTCCTCCCTTCTCCTCCATTGTTTTCCGCCGCCCTTCAGCAGCTTGCTCACTCCACTGGTGCCATTCGCGTGTCCTCCCGTAAGCGCTGATCGCCGCAGTCTCCTTCACTCAGGCGAGGGCTGGAGGCCTCTAGGCCTCATTTGAGGGCCTCCACCACTCCGCGACCAGGCGCGTCCGCCTAGCCTCCGCCAGGCCTCCGCGCGCCAGCCGCATGTTGCTCGAAAGTTGTCTCCCTCGCCTAGCGTAGGGAGACTTAAGCTCTCTCTCTGATCGCTGGGCTGGCACATCACAGGCATTCCTCTCTAGAGAGAGAGAGAAAGGGAGAAGAGAGAGAGAGAGAGAGAGAAGGATAGAGATCGGGGGGGGAGCTAGAAATGAAAGCCTCAATTCCCCTAGGCAGGGGCTCGGCCCGTGGGGGGTCAGGTAGTGAAGGGCAGGTCCTTCTAGGACACAGTGGGGATCTGCACATCATGCAGAATAAGCAGCGTGAATCTGCAGGCATTCACATTGTGAGCAGCGTTTAAAAAAAAAAAAAAAAAAGGGCTCACAGCTATGAAATCTATTGATACCTTGCCTTGCTGGAAAGATTGTTTTGTTTGTTTACAAGATACAAGGCTGAACATGTTCCATGGAACTTCAGATTAAAAGTGGTGTGTTCAGGGTTGCTCATTGGTCTTGGGGGGTCTGTCTTGTTTAAGGTGAAAAGGGTCATTAGAAATTCTCCCTGGGAGAGCATTGTTGGTAGACCACCACCTGCACCCTTTCGTACTACAAATTCAAGGATCCTTTCTGGGAGTGACTTTAATGAGCCAGTGTACTGCCTAAAACTAACAGTAGAAGAAGTTTAAAGGCAGTCAACTGTTACCTTCATTCTGAGGTACAGTTTCTCTCCTTTGGGTAATTAGAAGATTGTGTACCTGATGTTAAAGGGGGTGAGACAAGGTTGGAACCTGGCACCTGGTGAAGCTAGCAGAGAAGGGTCGGGGGCCCCTACAACCCTTTTTCACGCCAGGGTTCCATTCCACCACCGGGGTCCCTCACACAGCGACCCTGGCAGGTGCTTTTCTTCATCTGGTCCTCATCCAGTGCCTCGGCCACCTCCCATAGCGGGCCCTGGCACCAGACCACCACCCGATGTTGCAGGGGTCCTCACATAGCACCCCCCAACCTCGGGCACACCATCTGCAGCCTCTGTGATACAGGGCTCCCTCAGCACGTAAAAAAAAAAAAAAAGGGGGGAGAAAAAGCAGGACAGTCTCCTAAATATGCCTCTCTCTATTCCAGATGGTGAAAGCAAAGAAATGCTCCGCGTGCAGCGCCATCCTCCTCCCCAAACCCGGGCCCCGCTGTGTGGCCTGCCTTCTAGGCAGCAGCGACTCCTCCTTAGAAACGGACCCGCCACTGGCCCCAGTAACCCTGGACCCAGCAACCCCTCGTGGATGGATCCGGCTCCTTCTGATCCAGAATCAACAGACCGCGGTGGCCATGATGGAGAGCCAGCAGAACTTCATGCTCAAAATCATGGAGAAGCTGGAGTCCCTTACCCAAAATAGGACAAGACCATCCAACTCGGAACCCGAAAAGGCTGGGGGCCAGCTAGAGGAACTCCCTATTCCCGAGGACCTCCTCCCGACCATCCCTATCGACAACACGCATGAGGACGGAGAGAGAGATGATGCCGGGGACGAGGATGACGCGGAGTCGGACACCGAGGATATCGAGCTACAGACGGCCCCTTCGCTTACTTGGAAGTTATGTTCCTTCGACACCATCCCAGGGCTCATGAAGGTGATCAAGACCACAATGGGGTTCGACACCGAAGACTCTGAAGAAGGCGGACCTGAATCGAAACTCAACCCGATGATCCAGCTAAGGCCGGCCACCACAGAGACTTTTCCTGTCTGTCCAGCTATTGAGGACATTTTTAACATGGAGTGGCAATCCCTGGACCCAGGCAGGATGCCAAACCACAAGAACCTGGACAGGATGTATCCGGTGCAAGGGGTAAAATCGGACGCTTGGTGCAGGGCCCCCACCATCGACCCTCAGGTGGCAGCACTCAGCAAGAAGACCATGCTCCCTTGCGGCACGATAGCTCTCAAAGACCCCGCAGATAAAAAGGTTGAGGACATGTTAAAAAAGGCGTTTGAGATTGGGGGCATCGCTGCTAAGGCAGCTACCACAGCCATTTACACTACTCAGGCACAGATCCGTTGGCTCCAAGAACTCCAGGAGCAGGCTGCCCCTAAGTCCAGGGAGGCAGAGCTATTGGAGTGCACCCTGGATGCAGCCAGGTATCTGGCCGATATGGCGGTAGACACTCTGCGTCTCCAAGCAAGATCCACCGCTATCACCAACCGGGCCCGTAGGGCTCTGTGGCTGAAGCTATGGGACACAGACCATGAATCTAAATCGTTGTTGCAGAATCTGCCCCTGCGGGGGAAGCATGTGTTCGGGGAGGGGCTGCAAGACTATTTAAAGCAAAAAGAGGAGGGTAGGGACCTCCTCAAGAATAGGTACAGGCCTTCTTACCTAGCCTCTTCTAGGTGGAGATTTCGAGGGGGGAGCAAACCTTACCAACCCCGCCGAGACACAACTCAGCGATTTCAATCTTTTCGAGGAAGAAGCTCATCTACCGGCTTCCGTGGCCCTTACTCTCAGAACTTTCAGCCCTCAGCGTTCAGAGCACGGGGCCAAAGACCTGGAGGGAGAGGTAGAGGATTCAGGGGGAAACAGCAGTGACTGCTTCCCGCCTCCGGCACAGGGCCAGGATCCCTACCCCCCGGTGGGGCAAAGACTGGCCCTCTTCGCCCACCGATGGATGACCATAACGTCGGACAGATGGGTTCGAGACGTAGTGTCAAAGGGGTACTCCATAGAGTTAACCCACGCCCATATTCCTCACAGGTTCGTCTCATCCCCATAACCAGGAGGAAGGCGTCCCCCACCAGGTCCAACAACTCTTATCAGAGCTGATCCAGAACGGGCCATCCAACCCGTACGATTCGGAGCAGGAGAAGGAATCTACTCCATCTTTTCTCGTGCCCAAAAGACAGGGGAGCTCAGGCCAATCCTAGACCTAAAGTTTCTAAACCAGCACGTAGTCCCACACCGTTCAAGATGGAGACCATCGTTCCACTCTCCGTTGTATCCGGTAGGCGACTTCCTGATGTCTATCGATTTAAAGGACGCCTACCTACACATTCCCATCATCCGGAGGCACAGGCAATTCCTCAATTTCCACATACTGGGCCATCACTTCCAGTACAAGGCGCTACCCTTCGGACTGTCATCAGCCCCAAGAGTCTTCACCAAGGTGTCGATAACCCTAGTGGCCAGACTCAGGGAACAGGGACTGGACATCATCCTGTACCTAGACGACTGGCTCATTCATGCCCGATCTGAGGTCCAGGCTCGGACGCACACGGAAATTGCCATCCAGGCACTCGAGGACCACGGCTGGGTGGTAAATCTAGAAAAGAGCCATCTCAGCCCCACGCAACAGATCGAACATCTGGGGGCGATCATCAACTTGGCCGAAGGGTGGGCAAAACCGGCCCCAGCACGAGTCCACAACCTCAGGGAGCTGGCGCACAAGATGAGGGCCAGCCCACACTCCACAATGGGAAAGATCGCGCAATTGCTGGGCTGTATGGCCTCCTGCATAGACCTCGTGCCTTGGGCCAGGTGGCACATGTGCCCGCTCCAAAACCACGTCCTGTCCCGGGGAGCACCGAGCGAGCACAACCTCCACTGCGTGGTACCTCTACCCCAGGCAGTAAGATCCTCCCTAACTTGGTGGACTCTGGAAAGGAATCTATCCAGGGGAGTTCCCCTCGAACCACCCCGCCCAGTCGCCATAAAGACGGTCGCGAGCCTTTCGGGATGGGGAGGCTGTCTAGGAGAGTCAATGGCACAGGGCCGATGGTCACCAGCGGAGGCCAGACTCTCCATCAACATCCTGGAGATGAGGGCTGTTCCATGCGCTGAGGGCATTCAGGCACCTAATAACCGTCGGCGGTCCTGATCCGCTCCGACAATCACGTGACGGTAGCCTACATAACGCGAAACAGGGGGACCAGGAGCAGAGCCATGATGAGGGAGACAACGGCGTCCTCAACTGGGCCCAGACCCACCTCATCCACCTGAGTGCAGTCCACCTCGCAGGGAAACTGAATGTCAGGGCAGACTGGCTCAGCAGACAACAAGTACACCCGGGGAATGGCACTTACACTGCGCTATTCCAGGATCAAGCGGCATGGGGCCCGTGTCCATGGATCTCATGGCATCTCGGGAGAACACGCAGGTCAGCAAGTACTACTCGCACTTCAAGGACGGTCTCTCCCAAGGGACGGATGCCCTATCACAGGCCTGGAGGAGGGGGAACGCCTACGTCTTCCCACCTCTCCCCCTGATCCCCCAGGTCCTGGCCAAGATCCGGGAAACAGGCCTCACGGTCATCCTAGTGGCCCCATATTGGCCACGCAGAGCCTGGATCGCTGCTGCACGAGAGATGACCGTGGACAACTTCCGGATACCCTACCGGCCGGACATGCTTTCACAGGGACCAGTGCTACACCCAGCACCTCCGACCCTGAAACTCACGGCCTGGCTCCTGAAAGGAGGAGACTGAAAGCAACAGGGTACCATGAATCGGTAATCAGTACCCTACTCCGGTCCAGGCTGGCCTCCACCACATCTACATACAAGAGGCAATGGGCCATCTTCACGTGGTGGTGTCGAGAACGGGGGACGGTACCCGAACAGACCAATCTGGCCAACATTCTACTATTCCTCCAGCAGGGAGTGGACAAGGGCCTGGCATACTCCTCCCTCAGGGTACAACTGTCGGCCATAGGAGCGGCCATAGGCCTCGTGGAGGGGTACCCCCCAGGCACGCACCCCGACTCCATATGCTTCTTGAGGGTGGTGGAGATCATGCGTCCAAGAACCAGGCGGTGATGCCCGTGGGATCTCCTATGTTCTGAATCTCTCAAATCGGCACTCTACGAGCCCCTCCAAGAGACGGATCTCTTTTGGGTCGACCTCAAGGCATGCTTCCTGGTGGCCATCTGCTCGGCCAGGAGGGTTGGGGAGCTTGGCGCTCTGTCCTGTGCGGAACCCTACACAGTGTTCACACCACTGGGGGTCAGCCTGAAGACAGTCCCAGCATTCCAGCCAAAAGTCCCTACCAACTTCCACAGGGAGCAGCCTATCAAACTACCCACGTTCCCTGAGGATCCTACTCAGAGTCACGGCGGGACCCCTCACCACCTCGACGTGGGATCCGTCCTCGCCGTATACCTGACCAGAACATGCCCCATCCGCAAGACAGAGAGGCTGTTCATCGTCTCTAAGGGCCAGAGGCAGGGGCACGCCGCTTCCAAGTCTACCATCGCTGGATGGCTAAGACGAGTCGTCCAGAACGCATACACAGCCAACCAACTGATTCCACCACAGGGAATCAAGGCCCATTCCACCAGAGCGGTGGCCACTTCCTGGGCGGAGAGAGCCAGTGTGTCCACGGAGGACATTTGCAGAGCAGCCACTTGGTCCTCCATACACACCTTCGCCAGACACTGCAGGCTGGAGCAACTCCGGGCCGTTCGTCCCTCCTTCGTGGCCCAGGTCCTAACTGCAGCTTCCTCAGCCGGTCACTCTTAGTTGCTCTTCCCCTCCCGGAGGACTAACTACTTCTAATCTACCCATGAGGTAATGTCTCGAGTGCCATGGATGCCAACCAATCATAATGGGTGTTTACTCACCTGGTAAAGGTGATTGTGTTGGTTGGCATCCATGGCACTCCAAGGCCCTCCCTCAGAGCGGCTAGAATGACCGGCTCAGAGCCAAAAAGGGGTACCTAGTATCCAGTTTTCTTGGGGGATAGACAACATGAATGATGACATAACAATGACCTGTCGAACTCCTGGTTCGAGTTAGATTGTTAAAATAGGGAATAAAGTTCGGCCCCAGGGCCTTCTTTTCTGTCACGTCAGTAGTCCCGACTCCTTTGTATCCTGGCTCAAGCTTCTGGTATCTATGCTAACATTATACATTGTATGTCCTTTCTCTTGGTACTAATTAACCTTATTTCAGCTATGGAAGATTCGAACTGGAGAGCAGGGGTTTCTGGGACCTGGATATGTTGGAAATTTGATCTGGGTCAGTGCATCACTAGCCTATCAGGTGGGCTGAAACCCATGAGGTAATGTCTGGAGTGCCATGGATGCAACCAACACAATCACCTTTACCAGGTGAGTAAACACCCATTTGCATCTATGTCCAATCCTTTTGTGTCCAACCTTTGGAAAATCCCTCCTATGCTTTCTATTCTGGTCAACCAAAAGCCTATTTCTGCTGTGGTTCAAGATTTCATCTGAATAATGCCTGCAGTCAGGTTAAGTGTGGACTGTGTATGAGAAATAGGTCACCTAAGTAGTTCTTATAAAAACCTGATTAGATGTAATCTTTGTAATGATAAAGGCCGTTCATTTAAAAATTGTCCATGGGAATCATGTAACAAGAGTAGGCCAGACAGAACAAGATTACTGTGTCAATGTAGCTCAGAAAACAGATTGGAAAAACAAGCCCCACCTGGAAGACAGGAGGAAAGTAGATGTCGAGCTCAGCAAAGGCCCTCTTCCCCATAACTTCTGTATGCCTGTTCCTTCCCCCAATCATTCTAAGGGTCCCAGACATGCTGTAGTCCTTTAGAGCAATCTACAAATTATGTTATTTCACAAAAGCAGATGACTACAGCCCCATAGCAAAACCCTGTGGTCAATCCAGATCCCCTTCCCTCCCTATTGTGGTGGAAGATGCCTCCCAGGAACTTCCAGCTGATCTCCAAGATTCCACAGAAGTGCAGCCCACAGTGGCACAGCCTAAAGAAGATATGGGTTTTGTTATTACTACACCAACTTTGAAGTTGAGGGAAATGCCCCCTTTCCACACCAGTAACACAACAATTCCATATGGTTTCTTGGAGAAGAGGGGAAAAGGTCAACCTACAGCCACGTTTGTGAAGTCTGATGCCATATCGATGGCTAATAAGTTCATAGCACTGTCCTCACAAACGTCTTTGAGGGATACAGAGGAGGACTCGGATTGCTCCTCTGTAGTCTCATTGCAACCTGATCACACCTACAAGACAGAAGGGGTCTCTTGTTCCTCAATAAGAACGGTTAAGCAGCAATGTGATTCATGTGGTGGTACAACTCAAAAATCAATATTTTTCCTTTTGTGCTTTGTTTGCTATTTAAACGAGGATTTTAATGTGTAGCTTTCTTCAGGGAATGTTAATACCATAAAAAAACAAACTCATCTTTTAACCACCTTTTCAGTACTTCAAACCATTGGTAGAAAAATTATACAGTATTATCTTTTTCAAGATACCAGACTTTATTTTATTAAGGATATAGCAAAGGCTATGAAGTATTGGTACCATGGGCTATCTGTTTGGTCCATGGGGGAAGATACATTTTGAGGGGGTAGGTATCTTCTTTACAATCCCAGGTATAAAGGTTCCCTGATTAATTGATTTGGTACTTGAAATGGTATTGGTTTTGGACATCCAATATATCCACCACAATTTAAAGGTTAATAAGTATACTGTATATGACCCCAATCCTAAAGCATCGGGAATAGGTCTGTTTAAACAAGTACAACCTTTGTTATTTACCACAAAAGGTGTCCTCCTGGGAAGGGGGGACTTTAATTGTGGGTTAGCATTACTTGATAGGGGAGGAAGCACTGTAAAACCCTATAATGATATGCTCTTTCTTAAAATTATGGTAAAGACAGCTACATTAATCGATGCATTTTGCTTTTATTCTCTAAAACCTGACAACCACTTTCTTTAAAGGAACACTTTCTTCCAGAACAGATTTCTGGTTCATCTCTCCCTGGCTTCCTTTGTCAGATACATACTCCCTCTCACTGGAAACTTCTGACCATAAATTAATTTCAGTGAAAGATGGTACACCTAAAAGTCCCCGGCACAAACTTGAAATATGGAGTATCAGTCCTTCTTTGTTAGACCTAAAATCCCCCACAGAAACTTGAAGTATGGCTGATGAATCCTTCTTTGTTAGACCATCCAAAAGAAGTACATAAATTGTTGTCTCTTCTTTTTCCTAGTCAGCTTTCTTTTCTTTTTTTTTCATATACATTTTCTCCACTCTGGTGACCATAGGCAAGTAATTCTGCACTGCCCTGCCACCTATGTCCATCCACTACTGCTCCCCTAGCACCACCGAGCCTCACGGCCCCCATGGATTCCCCACTGTGGTGAAGCCGGGAAGGGGAGAGCTGTCCTCCTGTCACCCAGTACTTACAATCCAGATCAGGGCTTCTGGCAATCCAGGAGTGGAGCAAGATGCCAGCTGGCAGGCAGGACTTCACAGTGCCTACGGTCGTCTCCATTTTTCCACCCTTCCCCCTTCTGTGGCTGTGAATGCGCATGCATGGAGGTATGCGCATACCTGGTAGTATGATCTTTGCCTCCCTCACTCTAGTGCTGCTACCCAACCTTCACCTGGAGGCAGCCAGGTAGTGGGATGAAATTCCCTTCCTCTCAGGACTAGGAGAGCTGTCTGTTGGATGCTTGATCCTCTCCCTCCCCTGCTGACCCCCATCAAGCCAAGCTTGCTTCTGAGCCTGGGTCATCAGCATGGCATGAAGTGTGGTGTCCAGGCCTGAACCCTGAGTGCCACCAATCCAGCTGCTAGTCAGTGTTTGATGTATATGAAGATCCCATTGCATGGGCAGAGGATACCAAAAATGACATTAAAAATGCTTTTAAAACACAGTCTGGGCTTATTCAGAAAAATACAAAAATTTTAGATATTTATCTTTATGTTCCCATTTGCAGAACCTTATGTCACTAGCAAGAGAATCTGGTGTGCATTATTCCCCCAAACAGCAAAAATTGATCACGAAATTAAGCTGATACAATACAATGGAGCAAATTCTCTATTAATGGCGCAGACATTTGGAATGCTAGGGAAAGCCAAGCAGGTGAACCCCTATGATAGCTGCTCAGATAGAGTATGTAACAGGTTCTTTTATTCTCTTAAAGACGCATGAGGATCTTCACAGACAATGAGAATTCTATTCAGAATATAGATCAAGATCATGTCAAGCAAATATTTGGAACCTCAGCCATCGTATATGAAAATTTAGAGGATTTTGTTTTTCTGACATAGACTTTCCGACCCTTTCATATTTACATCAGATAGCGCTAACTAAAGATATTGCTGAGGAGGAATTACAATGGCTTATTATCTTGTTAAATACAGCACCAGGGTTTCACCAGGAAAGGATGGTTTGTCTCAGGTTGTGGGAGCAGGGGTTTGGCTACCCCTTAGAACAGGACAAATGGGAACTAGTCTGTCAAAATACACATAAGGTTTCCTCCTCCACAACATGGAAGGAGTTTAGCTGGAAGTGCTAGTTCGCTACTTTATCACTTTGGCCCAGCAGGTCCACAGGGGGACTGCTCCAATGGTGCACTGCTGGTGATAGTGAGGAGAACTCAGATTCACTCATTTGCATATTATGTGAGAGTGCCCCAAATACACTCCCTTTTTTCAGGAGCTCGAGATGGCACTACAGAAAAATTTTACCCTCAAATACTTCTTCTTTTAACATTATACCTACAGGGTATGGAGGACCCTACTAGTAAATATCTGTTGGGCATATTGCTGGGTGCCATAGAGATGTGTATAACAAAACATTGGTTAAAAGCAGAAATCCTCACACTAGTGGACTGGGTGGCATTGGTCAACTCCATTTATCATTAGAAATCCTGACATATACTATTAGAAACCAAGCAGAAAGGGGCAGGAATAGATGAAACTATTGGGTACTGTATGGCATGACTAGAGACTCTTCCTTTGTTCCAAGACTTTTGGATGTGGTCCCATCTGATACTACAGCAGACAGTGAGACAGACTGGGGAGAGAAGTGGTTCATCCTACCTGCTTAGTGTCCTTTCTCCAGGGTACTACTAGAAAGTTAATAGTCTCAGGCTGAATGGTGGGTGCTGGAACCTCTAGATCTTTACTTCAAAGCTGACACAGACTATGCTGTGGAGTATGCTGACCGAAAGGACAGACGTCCTTGTTCCTGTTGTTGTATGTTGTTTGTCTCTGCATGTACTAAGAAACATTTAGTAAAATATGAATATAAAAAAAACAGAAAAGATGGTTTGCCAGTGTTGCTTATTAAAAACAAAACAAAACAAACAAACAAAAACAAAATCCCTTTTTTTACTTCCAGAACTGGTGTTAGTTTTTAATACTCTCTTAGGACAATCATTAAGAGAAGTTCTTTAACACAGGAACCGCTAATTTTCCCTTATAAAAAGGGGACATTGAAGACCTTCAAAATTGGCATCTGGTTAGTCTTTTCAATGCATACTGGAAACTTGCTAAAATTTTGGGTCAGAAATTGGGGAATGTGGCAGGGCAGCTAATAACTTGGGTTCCACCCTGCTTGGTACCAGACTGTAATATTCATAATAGTCTTTTCATTCTCAGGTAAGTGGTAGAAGTCTACAATAAGGAAGAGAAGAGAGGCCTTTTCCTGGCCTTGGACCAGGAGAAGGGCTTTGATTGCATTTTGCATTCCTACTTCATTTGAGTTCTGAAGAAATACAGGATCTTCCCACTTTTGTCAGTTGGTTAGAACACTTAAATGAGGCAGCAACACTAGCTCCACTGGGAAATGAAAGACTGGGTAGTTCCTGTCTTATTCTGAAGGCAGAACTCCCAGATTTACAGGGATTCCTGTATTTTACAGGAAAATGGAGCCATTTACAGGGAAATTGTTCCCATAAGCTTGCATTGACTATATGAGAAAACAGAGCAATCTGGCTTCCATAGGAAATAATACAGTCTACAGGAAATCACAGGAAAATTGCCCTGTAGTTACAGGGAAGATGCCAAATCAATCTGGGAGCACTGTGAAAGGGTGTGCAGCAGAGTTGCCCTCTCAGCCGTCTTCTTTATGTATTTGGGACAGACCCAGTATTAAAGGAAAATTGAACAGCATGGTGAGATCCAGGATACTGTATATATTCTTCTGTAGGCACTATGACACATCATTTGGTTGCCTATGCTGATGTACAGGTTTATTGTCCCCTAATGTTGTATCTGGTGCAAAATCATTAAAATACATGTAGGACATTGGCAAAATCTCAGGATCCAGAGTAAATCCTGTGAAAAGCAAGGGAATGCCATTAGGCACAGCAACAAATTTGCCTAAGGAAATTTGTGGCATAGCACTGGAGGAAGGTTCAGTAACTATTTGGGGGATTACATTTTGTAAGGGGGCTTAAGCTTTCCTGAAGTGGAGTGAAAAAATACAGATGGCAAAAGCACAAATGGAGAGATGGAAGTCATGGCCAATGCCAAAACAGAAAAGGGTTTTCATGAGGAAGACATTCATACTCCTTTTTATGTTGGCTTGTGCTTGCGCAGCCAACATATTGCAGTAGTAGCAGATTTGGAGGTGCGGTCACTGTTGGGCGAATGCAAGGCATGCATCAGAAGGTGTGCCCCTCATTCCTCAATCAGGCAGCAGGAGGCACTGACCTCATGCATGCCTAATGTGGCCATCACAACAAAGAAAAGGTCCGCTGCAATGACAGTGAAGCTCTCATGCAGCGTGACCATTACACGCCTCCCTTGGTGCAGACAACATGGCTGCAGTGACTGCTGCCGCTGCTGCCTGTCACAATGCTGATGGGGGAGCCCACTCCCCATTGATATAATGTGTCCCCCCTTTGTTGATTGCCAAGGGGGGTCTCCAATCCCCTCGGCATCATGCACCCTCCCTCCCCATTTGTTATGTGCTGGCGGGTGCCCAACCCCTGCGGCTAAAGCACCCCACTGAAACACTGAGGTGGCACACTGGGAGCCCACCCCAGTGTGCCAAATCCCACCTGAAACATGAAAACCGGCCCCATGTATGACTTTTTTTTAAAAACCCTGTAAACAAAAAACAGTCCCTTTGGTGGTCTCCTGCCGCCTCCCACAACCCGCACCCACCCACTGTGACCCTGCCTCCCCACCCCCTCACCCCATACATACCTCTGGAGTCTGGTGTGACGATCTTCGATGAATCGGGAACACGTCTGCAGTCTTCAAAGTGGACCCGCAAACTGAGGAAATGCCAGTAAGCTGTATAATGGAATGAATAGGGTTTTTTCAACTTAGATGCATATTTCAGGCATTTATGGGAATTTTTGGCACCAAATTTTCAACATGGGGTTTTTGGGACCCCTCCTCATGAATTCTGTCACTGTCATGGCATTATTCGGCCCCGAAAGATAATTTTGTGGTCACTGTACGGAATCATCTTTCGGGACTGATTAACGAAATGACACTGCCAGTGTTCATGAAGTGGGCTCTCAAAATGCCTATGTTGTAGATTTGGTGGAACAAATCAAAAAAATGACTGTTTTACGAGCGTGCATTGCGCAGTTGCTACACACGCTCGTAACTTCATGAATTTGCAAAATTTTCATGCCAGATATTTAACGTTGCCATTTTTACACACCTCCTTGTGAACAGTGCAGCCGTCATTTTTCACATCCTGGCCGAAATGTGTTTTTTCACGGGTGCAGAATAGCATGGTTGCTGTGGTAAATCAGTGTTCAGGACAGATTACGAAAATGACAGTGACACTGTTCATGAGCAGAGGTCCTAAAATGCCTATGCTGAAAATTTGGTTATGATACTCCATAAAATGACTGTGTAACGAGCGTGCATTGTGCAGTTTGCACGCGTGCTCGTAAGTTCGCGAATTTGTAATATTTTCACTCCAGGTTTTCAAAATTGCCATTGTTCTGCATCTCCTTATGAACAGTATAGCTGTCATGTTTCACACCCTGGCCAAAATGCATTTTTGCAGTTCTGGCGCAGAATAGCGTGGTCGCTGTGGGAAATCTGTGTTCGCAACACATTATGAAAATGACAGTGACACTGTTCATTAGCAGAGGTCCTAAAATGCCTATGTTGAACATTTGGTGATGAAAGTCCATAAAATGAGTGTTTTCTGAGTGTGTGTTGTGCAGTTTGCATGCACACTTGTAACTTCATGAATCTGTAATATGTACACTCCAGATTTTTGAAATTGGCATTTTTCCACACCTTCTTATGAAGAGTACAGCTGTCATTTTACATATCCTGGCCGAAATGCATTTTTGCATGTCCGGTGCAGAAGTGCACGATCGCTGTGCGAAACTGGTTTTCGGGACAGTGTGAGGAAATGACGGTGACACTGTTCATGAGCAGAGGTCCTAAAATGCCTATGTTGAAAATTTGCTGCTGAAAGCCCATAAAATGACTGTGTTGCAAGCATGCATTTCGCAGTTTCCACGCACTCTTGTAACTTCACAAATTTGAAATATTTTCATGCCAGATTTTCAACACTGGCATTTTTTCATACCTCCTTATCAACAGTAGAGCTGTCATTTTTCACATCCTGCCCAAAATGTGTTTCCTCACCTGTGCCCCACAATGGCGTGGTCGCTGTGGGGAATCAACTTTTGGGACTGATTAACAAAATCACAGCATCGCTGTTCATGCGAGGAGGTCCCAAAATGCCTATGTTAAAAATGTGACTAACAAACGCCCACAAATAATTGAGTTACCGCCGTGTGTTGTGCAGTTTCTATGCATGCTAATGACTTCACCAATTTTTCTTATTTTCACTCCAGATTTTCAGCGTTGCCATTTTTATGCCTCTTCATGAATAATACAGTTGCCATTCTCCACATCCTGCCCAAAATGTGTTTTCATCTCTGTGTCACCATATGGCACAGCCGCTGTGCAAAACCACCTTTCAGCTAACAAACTGTGCTGCTTCTCATGAGGTGGCCTCACAAACAACCCATGTTGAAAATCTGAAGTGAAAATACCACCGCACCCCTATGGTGTTAGGGTTTCCAACTGTAGCACCCTACCCAGTACAGACCAACAGGTGCCAGGGCTGTGACTTGGGATCACCGGATGTAATGCTCATGCCATTGCACTCCCACCCCCACCCTGCAGCCACTGACAGGCATCGTGGTGTGTCTTGCACTGTTCAGCCACAAAATTCACCCCTTTCTCCTATACTGCACCCATGTCAATGTATTTCCTTATGGGATGGGGTAAGTACTGTATAATGTCCAAAGACCCCAAAGCACACCACGACACTTGTCAGTGTCTACAGGGTATGGTGATGTACAATAGCATGAGCGTTATAGCTGATGACCCAAAGGCACACTCCAATGCCTGTTGCTTTCTACAGGGTGAGGATGGGGTTGGTATCACTTCAATACTTCAATGCTATTCCTATTATGCATTTCTACCTCTGGCACTACCAAAGCCAATGCCAGCGAGACAACATTCAGCATTGACAAATGCTTGTTTTTTGTACCTGAGTGCTGTTTATCCTCCCTGTACCAACTAAGATCACGTCTTTATAGTATCTTTTTTAGACTACTAAGGGGCAGTAGGCTTAACCCAATAAAGAGAAATAAAATGTATAAATCATTAAAGGAAGGTGGCTTATCAATGATTAACCCAATAGTGTTTTTCTTTTGTATGTTTATTTACGGACTTGTTGTAAAAGTGCAGCAGCCATGGCTTCCATTTTTCCAATATCAGTGTTCATATTTTGTGATTCATTGACTGAAGGCTCTATAAAGCTCTTTAGAGGTCTTCCCAGAAATATTTAAAGGTATGTCTTGGAAAATTAAAAAAAAATAGTGGTGTATCACTGTGGATATGAAGAGAGACAATAAAAGGAGCCCTTATATGATGGCATACTGGAGACCTTTTTTCATCAGAGCCTGCTTTTGATTGCTCTCCCAGGAATTCTGCACATTGGCTGACAGCTTAGCTAATGGAGAACAGAATACCTCTTAAAATGTAGGATGCAGTATGGTTCAGCTGCCATGACCGTTTAAATGAACAAAATTAGTATCATTATAAAAGTCTGGAAGAAACAGTACTGTCTCAGGAATATTCGTTCCTTGGAGCGTGCCTTTGGGTCATCAGCTATAACGCTCATGCTATTGTACGTCACCATACCCTGTAGACACTGACAAGTGTCGTGGTGTGCTTTGGGGTCTTTGGGCATTATACAGTACTTACCCCATCCCATAAGGAAGGAACGTTAAGTAGAGCCAAGCCAGAGATGAGCCACAGTTCTGGCTTTGCTCTGTGAGCCAATACACAAGTGAAGCCAAGGAAGCTAATGACTATGTGTATGTGTGTCCATCATGATTTACAGGTTCCCCTTTGTGCTGATCATAGCTGGCTTTCACTTGGCTCTTGATTGCTTCAAAAGGATGTGGAGCCATCCCTGAGTCAGATATTGGGCTCTAGAGAGGATTGATTCAACACTGAGTTTCCCATCTCTGCTAGAAGTGTAATGCATACTGCAACAGTCTATGCAGTTTAGTCAGTTAACTGTTCTTAAATGATGTCAATACTGGGCCTGAAGGTAGGAAACAGTCACTCATTTAAACAGCCATTCGGTTAGTGACTACTAGTTTTTACGACTGTGGGCGGAGCCTACAGGAGTATTGCATGTACAAAAGGAGTGATGTCATGTTTTCTGTCCATGCAACTTACTGAAGGTGTAAATAGTCTCCTCCACCTTACCCTCCTCCAAGAAATGTTTTCCACCCTCAAATAAATACGCTTTCATGTTAGTCAATGGTTGCAGGATACTATTTTCTTTCTTAAATGGGTGGTACAAGAACTGGAACCTGAGTAGTGGCAGGCAGCATTGTTTTTTGGGGTAAGTAAGGTCCACCCCACCTCCACCCAAGAATATCCAAAAGATCCATCTCAACTTTTTTTTTATTCATGTGGGAGGGGCATGAGGTGGATCTATTATCCTGAAAGAAGACTCACATGTTTGGGATGTGGACCAAGGAACAGAACAATTCTGTGGAGTTCCCTGCATTTTGTTCAGGACTAGAATAGAAGATACTTAAAATGCCTTCAAACTGACTTAAAAACCCTTGGAACAAATGATTATCAGAGTCACCTGGTGTCTCAAAAGGAAATACTAAGAAGTGTCTAAAAACTATGGAAAATAGACATCTTTCAGGTATTTCTTAAACATTTATATACTAAAAACAAAGTTGAGCTTTTGGGATTAACAATATTTGTTTACCATATTCTATCTATCTTTATATATACAGTAGTTTGTCTTTTTAGTGGTTTCAAAATCTTGCATTGGTGTTACTAATGCATTTAGAAATACATTTTTTTAATTGTCTTTTCAGATAAATCATGCATGTTCATGTGAGGGCACATTTTGGGGTGGGATGGGGTTCAAATTATTTTAATCATGGGCACAGAACATTGTAAACACAGTCTGTGATGAAGTGAATTTTTCTTTTTAAGTTTGAGAAAGCTATTAGAAGTAGAATGGGTTAAACACTTCCTGGAACTTCCTGCATGACAAATTCCCCATGGCACCTCACAGCATTTGACATCAACATCCTAAGAGCAGTCAGTGTGATATTTTACAGGACACTACATAATAAGAGACCTAGCCTTCCCTTTTTCCAAATAATATACCAACTTCATTCTCAGGCAGGCTGTTCTAGGCTACTGTTTATATTCTACTGAATATTCTTAAAGGAAAACTGCATGTTAAAATCAGGAATATATGTATTACTACCAGTTTTGAGTTCTCACTTCAATCCAGTGTTTTGTATCTGCCTATGCTGTTAGATGAGTTTTTCAAATTTTCCCCTGGTGTTTTATGACATCTGGGGCTGTCATTCAAGTTTCTTTTATTGCATCTTCTCCAAGTTACAGTAGTATTCACAGCAAGCCCTTTGGTTTGATGTCTAATAGCCCCTACATCAGGCCAGTGTCTTGTTACAGTGTTTTGCTTAGCCACAGCTTAGAAAAAAAAAAAACACTGCAGCCAGGATTCACAGTGCTATACAATATACTATAGAAAGTTACATGTTTAAACACACACACACACACACACACACACACACACACACCCCAAGCAGAATACAGCTGGATAGGGTACCAGTATTTAGGAAATGCATCATACTTACCCAGAGTCTAGCAATGTGAATCCTGGCTGTGACTATAGGTGTTTACAACTGAATGATAATAACCACATTTGATTGACTTGCAGATAGGTAGGCATTTGTGTCTAATTTCTGTTTGACTTATTGTAGGTTACACATAGAATCTGATCCAGAAGCAAATGATTTGATACCTTTTAATGGACCAACCTAGATGTAACAACAAGAACAAAGTGCTCGAGCTTTTGGACCAACCAGTCCTTCTTCTGAAGCCTAATGGCTGTTGTTTAGAAAAAACAATACTTTAAACAGCTAGATCATGCAGAAAAAACAGAAAAGATCCCCATTGGTTTAAAATACTCATTTAAAAAATACAGATGATGATGTCAGAGATGTTTAACAGTACCATATTACCTTCAGCTAGGAGGTTCCCAGGGTCAAAGGTGCTTGGTGTAAAACACATACAAAGAATCGTACTGCATATAAATGTAATTGACATAAGATGACACTGCTGGAGCAGATGACTCTTAAGTCAAGTAGGGTTACCACCTTTTAAGAAGCCCAAAGTGGGACATTTCTTACTGAAACATGATTTTTTGCAGGACAATATGTAACCTCGACCAATGTAACAGACTTGTTTTCACTAAATATCATAATTAAGACTTAGTGTTATAGTTTTTTAGTTGTTTCTAGTGTTTCTTATCATTTTAAGGTATTTTAGTAAAGGTATTATACTGTAGTTTTTGCAACATTAAGAAGAATATCAGAAAATATTTTTTCTACTATAATGTCAGGACAATTAGTATTTTTTATGATTTTTTCGCAGAACACAACTGTCCAAATCAGGACTGTCCTGCGAAAAGTGGGACAGGTGGTAACCCTAAAATCAAGATATGAGTGTCACAGTGTGTATAAGGATGTGATTAGTGAAAAGCAACCCCCACCCAGATTAAAGACATGCTAAGAATGCCTTAGGACTCCAAGAAGTTTCAATGCATGCATTATAGACAAGAAATTGCCTATAAAGTTGTCTTAAAAACACACGTGCACACTGTATGATGTGTAAAAGTTAGCTGGACCTATCACCCAGCTGTACTCTCCAGCTAGATATCATGCCCCATAATTTCAAAAACCTTTAGTATAGTGACAGGACTTTATAAATGATAATTTAAATATGAATTGACAGTATTAGTGTCAAACAAAAAACTCTAGTCAAGGACCACCAAGGAATTAAGACCATGTAGCCTGATATGTACTGATGTCAATATACACTGAGAATTTAACAACTTGGTATACCAGAAGTGTCTAAGGAATCTGAAAAAGTGATAAAAATGTAACTTCTCTCCTCCTCTTCACGCAAACTATACACCCTACCACACCCCACATCCCCATAATGCGGGGGGAGGGGACTAGCTTTAAGGAGATACTCTTTCTCTCTCTCTCTCTCTCTCACACACACACACACACACACACACACACACACACACACACACACACACTCCTAATGAATCTTTATTCACATCAGTCACTGCAATTGTTCCCCAAAGGAATTCAAGAGGGGCCCAATTCTCAAAATGCCCTTAGATTGATGCAAGCTGTGGCAAAAGGCAGCTTGTGTCAATGCCTGGTATGTCAGGGATCCTGTGGCTGATTCTCTATTGGGCAGTGTCCTGGAGGCAAAGTCCCTTGGCTTGCAACAACCTTGGCCATGCTCCAAACAGACAGCACATCCTGAAGCTTTGCTGCAAGCTGTGCGGCAGCTGTGCACTGCCCCAGCACATCGCTGGTGGCCAGTGGCACTCCCTTCCCTGATCCCCGATGTCATTTCTAATGTAAATAATAAATGTCACTTTTCCTAATGGTGTAGTGGAACCCCCCTTCCTGATCTCTGATGTCACCTGTAATGTTAATAATAAATATATATCCCCTTCCCTGGTGGTATAGTGGACCCCCTCCCTGATCCCTGATGTTGACCATAATGTAATAATAAATATCCCCTTCCCTGGTGGTATAGTGGACCCCTTCCCTGATCCCTGATGTTGACCATAATGTAATAATAAATATTCCCTTCCCTGGTGGCACAGTGGATTCACCTCCCCAATCCCTGACACCACCTGTAATGCTAATAATAAATATCCTTTTCCCTTGTAGTCTAGTGGCCCCTTCCCCAAATACTGATGCCACCCGTAATGTTAATAATAAATATCCCATTCCCTGGTGGTGTAGTGGACCCCCCTCCCTGACCCTCAATGTAACCCATAATGTTAATAATACAGTAAATATCCGCTACCCTGGTGGTGTAATGGACCCCCCTCTCTGATCTCTGAACTCACCCGTAATGTTAATAATAAATATCCCCTTCCCTAGTGGACCCCCTTCCTCAATCCCGATGTTGCCTGTAATGTTAATAATAAATATTCTTTTCCCTGGTTGTGTAGTGAACCCCCTCCCCGATCCCCAATGTTGCCTATAATGTTAATAATAAATATCCCCTTACTTGGTGGTGTAGTGGAGCCACCTCCCCAATCCATGATGTCACCCATAATGTTAATAATAAACAACCCCTTTCCTGGTGGTCTAGTGAACCCCTTTCCCCAATCCCCCATGTCACCAGTAATGTTAATAATAAATATCCCCTTTTCTGGTAGTGCAGTGGACCCCCCTCCCTAATCCCTGATGTTGCCCATAATGTTAATGATAAATATTCTCTTCCCTGGTGGAGTAGTGGACCCCCTCCCTGATCCCTGATGTTGCCCATAAAGTTAATTTTAAATATCCCCTTACCTGGTGGTGTAATGGATCCCCTTCCCCAATGTTGTCTATAATGTTAAAAACCAAATAACCCCATCCCTGGTAGTCCAGTGCCCCCCCCCCCCCACTCCTTCAATCCCAAAGCCCAGCTGGTGACTGGCACAGCCCACCACTCACCACCACAGCCTTTTGCAGACTGAACTCTCAATGAGTGCTGTAAGTATTCAGTATACGCTCATTGATTGACAGTCAGCGAGCATGTACTGAGTACTTTTCAGTGCTCATTGAGAAGTCAGTGGGCTCTGCCAGTCACCGGCTGGGTTTCAGGATGGGGGGAGCGGGGTGGTGAGACACAGTCTGCAGGGGTGGGGGGTCCACTACACCACCAGAGAAGGGGTTATTTGGGTTCTAACATTACAGGCAACATCAGGGATCAGGAAGGGGGGTCCAGTAGACCACCTGGGAAGGGGATATTTATTATTAACATAATGGGCAACATTGGGGATTGAGGAGGGGTGTCCACTGCACCACCAGGGAAGGGGATATTTATTATTAACATTACTGGTGACACTGGCTAGACCACCATGGTGATCATTACAATGTAAACAGGTATTGGGGTGTGGCACATTGGCACAGCCTTCTCAACCCTCCCAGGGGACCTTTCTATGTACCCTTAGACCAGCCATGTCTGCATAAGGTCACTTAGATTTTTGCCCTCTGAGTGGGTTTTGAGAATCCTGCATTAGGGCGTGTGGCAGTCTGTGTCTACTGCAAGCCCCCTAATGCCATGCCGTAGCCCAGTTTGTGGTGCACAGGTGGTGCAAGCTCTGTTTGGTGCAGGCAGCCTGCAGTTGATGCAGGCTACATCTGAGAATTGCTCTCAATGCATTTTTTGGCACAAGGGGCACTTTGCACCATTCTTTGTGGTGCAAGTTCCTTCTGCCATGCCGGGAGCTTTGAGAATTGAGCCCATGAAGACCAGATGGGATGCACTTGAGGGTGCTCAGAGAACTGGGGCAGAACTGACTGAGCCCCTGGCAGGGCTATTCAATATCTTGCTGCAGTCTGGGGTGTTTCCAAGGGATTGGAGGAAAGTGATACCATTCCACTCCACAGTGGGTGGAATAGGGAGGAGCTAGGAAATTATAGGCTCTTCCATCTTACCTCTGTTGTACAGTGGAGTTAGCCAGGATCCAGTGTAGTACCTTGCAGTATTTCTGCAGAATGCTGCAGTATGATGCAAGGAACAGTGCAATTCAAAGGCAATTGAGCCCTTTGTTATGCAGGTATTTGTGAGATGTCTTTCGTTGCACTGCATTCTGGCTGACACTGCTGTAGGTAAACTGATGAATACACTAATCAAGGAAGATGTGGTGACATACCTGGAAAGCAATGGGCCCCAGGATAGTAAACTACATGGGTTTTTGGCAGGGAAGTCTTCTTAGACAAACCTGACAGGATGTTGACTTGGTTACATGGGCAGTGGATATGGGATAAGCAATAGATATACTCTGCTTCGACTTCACCAAAGCATTAGAATCAGTGCGGCACAGGAGGTTGCTAAAGAAGTGAAACAACCTGGGAGTAGCATAGAATCTGGTAAAGAAAGTGGAAAACTGACTGGTGTGGGGAGCCTGAGGGTGGTGGTAACAGGGTCATATTGGGGGTTAGGGAGGTCATGAGTGATGTGCTGCATGGGGTTATCCTGAGGTCTTTTCCTTTCAATGTGGCTATCAGTGACATAGGGGAAGGTATACAGGGCAAGCTGTGTTTCTTTGCAGATAACACAATGTTTTGTGGCAGTGTAGACAGCAAAGAGGGTGTATGGGGAGTTGCAATGGAACCTGGAAAGGTTACAGTGATGGTCTAAGGACAGGTAGTTGAGATTCTATGCCAAAACATGAAAAGTGATGCACATAGGGAACAGGAACCCTAGGATGGAATACAAGATAGTAGGAGTCAGGATGGCCACTACTTCAAAATAAAGGGGACTGAGAGTCATCATTAGTGACATTTTCAAACCAACCAGTTAAATAAGGCCTACAGCAAGGTAACCAGAATGTTGATGTACATCATGAGGGGTTTTGACAGTGGGAGGAAGGAGTGATGTTGCCTCTATATACGTCACTGGTGAGGAGCCATCTGGATAACTGTGCCCAGTTCTGGAGTCCTCACCTGAGAAAAGACATTGATAGATTGGAGATGGTCCAGCAGAGAAAAACTCAAGACTTGTTTGCAGATCAAAAAATGTGCTCTTGGGCCTAGCACCCCCTCCTTTAACAAATTGCTTCTGCACTGTCCCCAACAAATACAACATCAGGAATGCCCTAAAGCCTTCATTCTGGTGTACTCAGCTGGGAAAGTGGTCACTTGCTGTCATGGTTATTAACTGGTTAAACAAATTGTCTGATACACTTCTGAATCTCCCCAAGTTTAATCAGTTTAAGAGATCTTTGTGGTCTGCTTTTGCAACACAGTGCAACTGTAACCATTAAACAGTTTTATTTGGTTTCTCACTGTATATAACCTGTGACTTTTGAACAATTATCTGTATTGATTTTATTCAAAACTATGTAATTGTTCTACCTTAAGTGTTTTAAACCTGACTCAACTGCATTTCCACCGGAACTGCTTATTGTACTTGTAATATTTTTTGTGACTATGTTTGATATGGAACCTTCGTAAATGAGCACTTGTGCTCAAAGGTACTCTCCAAAGTTTTCAATAAATAAATAAATTCATTAAATAAATGGTAGAATGAAGGGTCATCAAAATGATTCATGGCCAATAGGGCAGATCCTATGAGGAATGGCTAAGGGCACTGAACATGTACTCACTGGAGACAGGAGGGAGAGGGGCAATATGACAGAGACCATGAAGTTCCTGCAAATCACAAATGAGGCAAGCGTTTGGAAGCAATTCAATAGGAATTTCAGGTCATTAAAAAGGGACACAAATGGAAGCTGGTGGGAAGGAGATTCAGGAGGTATGTGAGAAAAGTTCTCTTTACAGAGAGATAATGGTTGCACTGTGGAACAGCCTACCAGCATAGATGGTGGGAGGAAAGACCATCAGTGGGTTCAAGCACAGCTGGGACAAAGTAAGAAGTCTGATAGTTTCACAAGGGGGAATCTGTATAGCAAGAAAGGGGGGATGAAAACCTGGCCTAGGCAACAGGTCGTGGTGTAAAGTGCAGAAACAAAACACAATAGTGCATACTGGATGAACCAATGGTCTTTTTCTGTCTACTGTATGTCTATGTTTCTCTGTTTTCTATGTTTACATCCTTGCAAAGTGTACTAGTGAAGCTTAAAGCCCTGGGGAATAGTTTGTATGATCTCACCACTTATTGCTATTCTTTTATGATTATTCTTTTATTCTATTAATTACTACAATCTGTCATCTTTGGATCCTGAGATTTGTTTGCTGCCATGTGAGGGACTACAGAGGTCTTTTTTATGGTAGTGTCAGTCTGTTGTTTCTCTTACTGGGAGCACTGTATTCAGAAGGGGGGTGACCTTTTGTTGACATCGCTTATTTACTAGCTAATAATGCTTGATAAGTTATCATCAAAAGTATGTTTATGTTATCATTGTTGCCTTCAACTGTCTGTCCCAAGTACGTAGTCTTTTCTTTCCCTAGGGTCAGGTAGACATTTGTGCAGACTCGCTTCTTGTTGTTTCAACTGAGCAGTGGCACAAGACTCCAGACACAATAGTACTAGGAAGTAAAGCTATCTGCCTTGGCTAACAGGGCACTTGGGGGGGGGGGTGCAGGCACCATTTTTGGTGATCCAGTAGTTGAACTGGCATCCTTTCTGTCTCTGGACTCATCTGGCCTGTCTCCTGCCATGGTCATCTGTACGTCACTGATTACGTACCTGAAGGGTAGGACAGTGTTTCTTAATTGCCTTCTTTTTCTTAAGGGTATCAGTAACTGTTTCAAACTTAATTTTCACTTAGTTCCTTAAAAACGTCTGTGGTGACATCTCAACATTTTGCAAAAAGTAATTCTTCAGATTTCTACAGCATTTTACTCTCAAAAAAGTGCATTTAGCTTCTAGAACAATTTGGCAAAAAGTTGAGGTGAATGGCTTTTCTTTGCATGAACTAGAAAAAAGCAAAATCTTGATTGGTAACCAGAGCTAGAAGGTTCAGTGAAAATTAGAGTGGGAATTTTTTGACTGATGTATTCAAAATGATACAAGGAATGGAGAGATCAAACAATGATTATGTCATGAATTAAAACAAGGGGACAGTATCTCAAAATAAGTACTTCTTATATGAAGTGGCACATCAGAAGAACCTTTCAACATTTTTTATGCAGAGGGTCATCAAGGCCTGCTTTGGGGTAGGTAACAATAGATGTTGACTTGATTACAACTGAAACCACAGTCACTTCTGCCACTAGGATGAATACTAGACCTGATCATCAGCTAGGAACAAATAGTGGTGGTGATGGTGGTGGTTGTGAGGGTGTCTTTAAGGTAGATGGTTCCTGAGTTCACTAAGGTCATTGGCTATATTTTGACATGGTGCCTCTACTCCAGGAGTTCCTTCTTACACAGTGGTCTGAAACATTAGTTAAAAAGTTAATAGAAACACAGGAAATTATTGGCAGATAAGGACCACTAGGCCCATCCAGTCTTCCTGTAAGCACTATACTTGATTATGGCTTCTGACCCCCCCCCCCGCTTTACTTCTATGGTTCCCCTATATCTATCCCATCCATGTTTAAATCCAACCACAGTGCTTGCTCCCACCGCCTCCTCTGGAAGACCATTCCATGCATCCATCACCCTCTCTGTGAAGAAAAACTTCCTCACATTCCCTCTTAGCCTGCCACCTTCCAATTTCATGTCATTCCCCCTCATTCCTGTACTTGAATGTTTCTATCATGTATGTCCCCTCTATCCCTCCTCTCCTCCAGCGAGTACATAATAAATCCAAACTGTAAATCTTAATCAATACAGAATTTCATTGACATACTAGAATATTTCTATGACTCCTCTTTAACAGGTTCCACTATTTTTAAGTGATTCATTTTACATACACCATTTTGTTATGTGACCTGTTAAAAATCAGAGGGCAGGATTTAACTGTTTTAGTAGATTATAAATCTGAACAATGTCATAAATTAAGTTAAAATAGATCGTGTTTTTTTTGTGTAAATATGTTTTTTATTAAACATTTAACAGAGTTGCATATCCAAATCAACAAGTACAGTGCCATAGGCTTTGGAATTAAGTACAAAAAGCAGTAGAATGAGGCACTATAGCAAGTATAGGACCATAAACCAGGGCTCCCTTGAGCTTCTGACACAGCACTGGGGCCTGGGTACCCTATGTTGCATCTGTAACAGTATCTAGGTACCAGTGCCTGCATATAGGGGTGATGCAAGTATAGGGGAGGGGGGGCATCCATTCACCCTCACTTTATCTCTTCATCTTCCACTGACACTCTATATCACTGTTCTTTATTAATCTCTCGGCCCCATCCATTTGGTCATGGGACAGAAGTTGGGTCATGCTGCACTACACAGAGTGCTCAAGAATTTCGCTGAGATGTGAACATTTCAGTTCTCTCATTGAGGCCAAAAGTGATTCTTTCCATGTGGTAGATGCAATTCACCATATCCCTAAACTGACTGAAATCTGGCCACTGATCCATCAACCACTTACAGACCATACATTTTTTGGCAGCAAAAGGAAAATACCAAAAAGATATTTATCCCTTTGGTCTTTTAAATCCTGAGGGTATTGATGCAGAAGGAAAACCTCCACAAACAGTGGCACTCTGGTATGCAGGACCTCCACAATCATGGCTTCCACTTCCCTGATAAATTGCTGTTCTGCTACTGCTGCTTCTGTTTTACATGCCACCTAGATAGAATAGCTTTTGTCTCAGCAGTCCCAAACGACAAGTCACTGTAGTGCTATCTCCTGGTCTAAAGTGAATTACTGCTGCTTCTGTAAAGATCTCTGAGCCCCAGCAGTAGCTGTCTTTTGAACTAACGCTTAGACTCTGCTATGTTATATTCCTGGTCAAATTTGTAGTACTGCGACTGCTGTTACTGTTTAAATAATGGTCTCTGTATACCTGGCCCATGCTGGTACTTATTCTACAATCTAAACTGTTGTACTGCTACTGCTGCTTCTGTTTAACATGCCACCTAGATAGAATACCTTTTGTCTCACTTGATAGCCTGTGTCTAAAACGTACCGCAAATAGCCAGACAGTCTGTATTAACTAAGTGTTCCCCTGACCTGCTGCTCTCCACGAACCCCACCCCAATTGTTCCACTTTTACCTACCCTCCCCCCATACCCCTGCTGCATATATATATGCTTATGCTCTCTCCTTATCCCCACAGGGTGCACGGAGCTACTGACGGTCCTGTGGTGCATGAGGGCTGCTGAATTTGCCCTCCACCACCCCCCACCCCCCAGGAACACACTCGAGGTTCGCCAACAAAGAAGGTAATCACAACCCCTGGGCTGGAGAGGTAGCGCTGATTTAGCGACTCTCCATTGTCACTGTTCTGCCTGGACTTTTCCGTTTTTGACTTTAAACACTGCAGTATTGGGACCGTGGTGCCTCCTACCTGGATCGTGGATCGCCAGTGCGCCGAGTCCTATTCTCTCTGCCTGCATTCCTGGTGCTTCTGCAACGAGGAGCTCTGGCCCCACCGGCTGCGTCGGCTGCCCCACCGCCCCAACCACCACCCTTGGTCGTCACTCACTGATATAGTGATGGTCACATGCTGCTGAAAAACCTATCAGCCCACTTCTCCATAAGCAGGCTGTACCATTGAGCCACAAGGGGCATTTCACCACATCTAGCATTAGTGTCTCCCAAATCCCAGCAGATCTCAAAACTGCAAGCTCCTCTTGTTCCTCTAGGGGCTTCCTCCACCTTCCAAATTCTCTGTGCTGCCTGCTCACTCCCACCTGCAGCCCCCTCCCTCTATACCATGCTACACCCATGGTCTCTAGCTACCTAGCTCGAGACAACCTCTCGGTCTCGTTCCTGCTCACCTTCTCCCCTATCCCTCCCTTCTCCCCTGACTTGATACTCTACTTGGGTGCTCTGTCCCCGAGAAGTGCGCTGCGTTAGGACAGCACGCTTCCTGCAACATGGCGCCCCTCGCTCAGGCTGTTCTCTCAGCCAACAGCCAGGGTCCCCTGGCACACCCAGTCTCCTTCAGTCCTCCCCCTGCCTGGGGGCGGCTAAGGGGTTAAAGATAGCCCACTTGAACATCTGCAGCCTCCTGAAAAATCATGTGGAGCTTACTGCCTGGGCTGCCTGCTACAAGCCCAATGTCCTGTGCATCACTGAAATGTGGCTCAAACCTCACACTCCAGATTCTGCCTGCTCCCTCTCGGGCTACGGCATGGCCCGACTCAACACGGCTGGCAATAAAAGAGATGGGGGAGTACATTTTTATCATAAGGTCCACCTAAACGTCTCCATTGTATGGCACCAAACCCAGGGACCGTCACCATGAGAGTTTCTCCACACACTTCTTCTACTTGGTAACACCAAGAAGGTGCACATAGTGTGCACATACAACCCTCCTAAGGGGGATTTGCTGGGATTCTCAACATTCCTTGAGCTACTCCGGGAGAAGGTGGGCTTTAGTGAGCTCCTCATCCTTGGTGACCTAAACCTTAACTGGCTGGGGCCCCACACCAATTTATTTGAACCAATGCTCTCAGGCCTCTCTCTCAGTCAGGTCATCACGGAACCCACCAGGCTCTTCTATCGTGGTGACAAGGGGATGCTCATTGACTGGGTCTTGAGCAACCGGCTTGACAAAATTGTTAACTCGGGGCTCCTTCCTGACTCCATCTCTGACCACTCACCGATCTACTGCATATGGGGCTCAAACCCATCCAAAGTTCCCTGCAGAGTGATACAAATGAGGGACTACTCAAAACTTATAGTTTTGAACTTCCTCGAGGACCTACAGGGTGCTGACTGGACCCGCGTCATGGCTACGCATGACCTCGTTGAAGCCCTAGACCTCTTCATTACAGCATTTGCCCTGTTTCAAAATAGGCATACTCCCCTATCTAAGAGGAGAGTCAGAGGCTCGGTCAAGAAATGGCTTCACAGCGAGCTCCTCTCCCTTATGAAGTGGCGAGACAAGTCCTGGGCAAAATACAGGGCATCTCGCAACCAAAAAGACCTCCAGGAGTACCGACAGCTAAGGAACTCCTGCAAACAGGCAAAACGTACCCCAAAAAGTGAGTACTGCAGTGCAGCACTGATTACCACTGCAAATGACCCACGACGTTTCTGGAAGAACATAAAAAATCTAGTCAGTGGCTCAACCAAAGTACAAGTCACTGACATGATCATTGGTGAGGCCAATTGCAATAACTCCCTAACCATTGCCTCCTCTTTTAACCTCCTCTTCACGGACCTGCCGGCTGCCACCCACCCACAGTCCTCTGTCCCAGCTCACGCTTGCGGGTCTCCACCCTTCGTCCACCTTTCTACCTCAAAAAGATCACTGTGGATGAGAACCAGGCTCTCCTTGCTGGTCTCTCTCACCACACGGGAGCAGGTCAGGACAGCCTGGAACCCAGGCTACTCAGCCTGGGTGCCCCTTACATCGCCCGACCTCTTGCCCACATATGCAATACCTCTCTTATTTCAGGGGTCATCCCTGACTTATGGAAAGTCACCAGGGTTGTTCCCATCCTGAAAAGTGGTGACGCTAAGGATATCAACAATTATCACCCTATCTCCATACTATCGGCTGCCTGCAAGCTCCTGGAAAAAGCTTTGCATCACAACTATCCCACTACCTTCAGGTATACAATGTCCTTTCCTCATGTCAGCATGGCTTCCGTAAAGGCCACAGCACCTCGGTGGTGCTTGCTGAGGTCACCAGCAGGATCAGGACTGAAATCGACCAGGGCAAGTTGACGGGGGCTATATTTGTTGAGCTATCCAAAGCCGTTGACTGTGTGGACCATCCCCTCCTCCTCTCCATGCTACAGACCCTTGGCTTGTCCCTCCATGCCCTTGACTGGTTCACCAACTACCTTGGGGGCAGGCAGCAACTCACCTGTTTCAATCATACCCTCTCACCCCTCTTACCCATGAACAGTGGGGTACCACAAGGATCTGTCCTTGGACCTATCCTGTTCTCCCTGTTCATCAATGATTTACCCTCTGTTGCTACAAAGGTGTACCTAACCATGTATGCGGATGACCTGGTCATCTTAGCCAGCTCCCCGATGCTACCAGCATCAATACCCAGCTCAACTCGGACTTCTCTCGTATCAGAGCAATGCTAGAAGGGCACAAACTCACAGTCAACTTGAAGAAAACACAGGTCATGCTCTTTGGTACTGCAGCCAAAATCTCCTCTTGCACAATGCCCCTCATAATCCATGGGTCCAGCAACTCCCTCCTGCCGACAATCGACTCTGCTAAGTACCTGGAAGTCACCCTCAACCCTCACCTTGACCTCTCCGGACATATCAGAAGCATATGTAATGCTACTAATGGCAAACTTGTCCTAGTGTATAGGGCTGAAGACCGCCTTACCCCTGCGACCTGGCTGGCCATAGCCAGGGGTATATTACTTCCCACCCTCTCCTATGGTCTCGTTGCCTTTGCTTCTGTCCCGTCCTCAAGCCTCACAAAGTGGGACACCACGTACAACAACATCTGCCACTTTGCACTCTCGGCTCCCCGTCTTACACACCGATGCACACTCTACTCTCGATTGGAATGGCTCCCCCCTGAAAAACACTGGAACTACATCATGGGAAACTTCATTGACAACATAATTCATACAGTCACTCCTGCCTCGCTTGCCCTCCCCCTGAAACATGCCTCCCCCATCTACCACCTTAGGTCTTGCGTGTCCCAGACCCGCCTGGTCTCCAAGACCTGCACCCTCACAGGAGATCGGGTGTTTACCACCCACGCACCCAAACTGTGGAACTTCCTTCCTTTACAAGTTTGTGCTTCCCCCTCCCATTTCACCTTCAAAACCTCCCTCTGGAGCTTCCTAAAAATCTTATGCGACCTGCCTGTGTGCCGCTTATATTGATCACTACAGCCCTCCCTACACTGGTGAGTGCCCCAGCTAGGCTCTTTCTCCCCTGCCACCTTGGTGGTGCACTTTACTAGTGGTTAAGTTATGTATTATTTCTTATCTGCCCTGGGGAAGTCCTATACCCCCATGTTGCCCCTGGGCCTGTATGTACCCTATGATATTTGACCCACTGTGGTTGCATATATGTAATTCCTATGCTATGTTCTACTGCCTTAAAAACCCTTGTTGATTTATTCCACTGTTGGAACATGCTGCTCCAGGTTTGTAATGTTGACAATGTATTTCTCTTATGTATACCTTGTAATTCTCCTGGGTCACACCTGAAAATAGGCACTAACTGTCTAGTGTGCTTACCCAGTTACCAAAAGCAAATATATAAATAAAGAGGCTCACTACTAGCAGCCAGCATTATGTTGTTTACCATATTTAGCTATGATGACTTGGGTTCTGAAAAAAATGAAGCAAGTGCTTCTAAGCATATTCCACCAGATATGGGGCAAAGTAATCCTGTCCACTTCTGAGTAACCTCTCTCCCACTCAATCTTGTCTATGGCTTTACCTATTTCTGTACCCCACTTCATGACCTCATATGTGAAGGTATCAGGTTGTGGGGCTTGGATGGCCCATTACAATACAGAAATTAAATACACTGAACTTGGATTCCTGATGTGTGTGATCAGGGCAATAATCAGTGCAGGAGCATGGGCTGGATCAATTTCCATCAGAACATGAGACTCAAAGTAATGTCAGACTTGGAGATAGTGAAAAAGTCTCAGTGATCCAGGCCATATTGGTCCTGCATCACCTGAAATGGATGGATTATCCCCCCAGAATAGCACTGAAAGAAAGAAACTGGGTTATTCCTGCCTCATCTGTAGTATGCTGGGTCCAAACAAGAAGGCAGAACATTGTCCAGTTGTTCTGTAGGGCATACCCATCATTCTGCCATGGCTAGTTTCAGGTTGGGCACCATTTCCCACCGCATCTGACATACCTGACCAAACTGCAGTGGGCCTAAGTGCAATCTGGGCCATTGGAGGTAAAGACATACCTAGTCATGTCCCATGAGTGAAGCAAACCACGCTCCATATCCAGCCATTGTAGACCAGGCACAGTTTGGTGCCACGCAAACACTATCCGAAGTTGCGAAGCAGCATAATAAATTCAGAGATTAGGCAGTGCCAGTCCATCTCTGATGTTGAAGAACATCAACATCCATATTCTGACTCTAGGATACTGTCCATTTCAGACAAATCAGGAAACGGCAGTCTCCCACCATCTCCAGTCCCATTCTAAGGTAGGAAGGAGAACATTTTGAAAATAATATAAAAAGTGAGGTAGCATAATCATCTGCACTGCATCCACCATTCTAATTAAACTTAATGACAAATGTTGCCATTGCTGCAGGTCTTCACCAGCTGGACAGTGAGAGAGCCATAGGTAGCCTGGTATAACCCATCTTTAGATAGAGTCAGAGTAATAACAAGATACTTAAGGGCCTTGAGGACCCAACAAAAAGGATACAGAAAGGTTCACAAAGGCGGTGAAGGTGTTCAGTAGAACAGGTGGACCTCTGTCTTACTTGTGTTCAGCTTGTAATCAGACACATCACTGAGCCTCTGTAGAATAAAAAAACAGCCCAGATTGAGGTTGTTGGGTTAACCACATAAAACAACACATCATTGGTGTACAAGGCCACCCAATGTTTCACCCCATTACCCAGATGCCCAAGAACCCCAAATGTTCCCTAAGTGCTGTGCTATGGGTTTAATATAAAGGGCAAAGATGAGGGGAAGAGACAGCAGCCCTGTTGTGTTCATCTCCCCAACTCAAAATAGGGGGAGCCATGCCCAGTGATCTTAATAAAGGCCTGTGAAATATACAGCCTCCAAAGGAGAGAAATAAAAACTTCAGAAAATCCAAATGTATCTAATGCAGAGAATAAATTAGGTCAAGAGACCCTATCAAATGCTTTTTCAGTATCTAAGCTGGCTACTAGGAATGGTGTTGACTGAGTATGTACATGATGCAGTATGTTAAGGGTCTGACAGGTATTGTCACCAGTCTGCTTAATCTGAAAGAAAAAAACAGTCTGGCCCAGATGCATAAGGGTGGGGAGCAGAGGATTCAATTGGTGGGCAGTAACAACCATAAATTATTTACAGTCCATGTTTATATTGGAAATCGGCGAATTGGCTGAGCACTCCAAGGGATCATTACCCGGCTTGGGTATCACCGAGATGGTGGCATGCTGCCATGACTGTGGTATCTTGCCCCCTGTCATGACCTCATTACAGGTTGACAACAGACATGGCCCAGAAGTTCTTTCAGAGTTTTGTAGAATTCAAGGATACAGCCATCTGGGCCTGGTGCTTTCTGGGTATTAACTTTCCTAAGGATTCCCTCGAGCTCGGCAATGTACATTGATCTAGTCAGTGATTCTGCTTGCACTTGTAGCAGAGTGAGCGACAACAGAGGGGACAGAAAGGCCTTGGTTGCTCTAACATCAAATGCTTGGTCCGGGGAATAAAGGGCTTTATAAAATGTACTAACAGGCTCCACCATGTCACCTGTTCTATGAAGAGGATGCTTTGTATGGGGTGGGACAGTCTGGCAACCTTAGTTCAGACTTTCTGGTAGTGAACCTGATGTGCCAATAGTGGTGTGACCCTAGGGCCTACTTCATAGTATTTATGCCAGGGAAAGGAGAGCGCCAGCTCTGTTTTATGTACTGTAAATACATTTTATCAATGTGTTTGCTTGCGGAGGCCAACTGTTCTAGTACAGTCATATCCACTTTTTTATGGATCTTCTGTAAAAAGCTGAGGTTGTCCTGGAGGTCAGCCAGTGTCTGGGACTGCTCTTTATTTTTTGGGGCCATATAATCAATAATGTGACTGCAAGGGACCACTTTCAACATGTTCCACAAAACAGCCTCTTAGTGCCCTCTATCTGTGTTAAATTCCAGAATGTCTGGAATATTTTCCTGCGAAAAAGTACTGAACTCTTCTGAGCACAAGTAAAAGGAGTTCAAGCACCATTGAGTTCTAGGGTGGTTTCCTAGAAAACTGCAAAAATGTCAGCACTGGGGTGTGATCTGAAAACAAAATCAGTACAGTCTGTTACATACTGCAGGTGCTCCTACTGGACAAAGCTATAATCAATACAGGTACAGACTACATGGACAGTGGAATAATGGGTATAGTTCTGGGTCCTAGGGTGCAGCTCTTTCCAAACATCAACCCAATGGTTAGAATGGAGGAAAGAGGGACAGGCTTTGTGGGCTGCCAGTTGCCTAGGTGGAGAGGGGTTGGAAGTATCCCTAGATGTTAGACCCCAGTAAATTAAAGTTCCTTGCTAAAAGTAGGACCCCTTTTGTATTGACTTATATGAGGCCCAGAGGTTTCCAGATCTTGGGGGAATTAATTACTGAGAATTCAGAAATACCATTGAGTGGAGCTCATTTACAAGGGTTCTACATCAAATTATACAGAGCTAACACAAGTAGTAACTTGACAAACACAGTACAATAGTTTACAGCAAAAAAGTTGTATATTTCTGATAAATTGTGAAGAGCTACAATAGTATTATTTGGAAAAGAGCACAGTTCATTGGTTTACATCAATAAGTTGTACATTCTTGCATGTATGGAGGCCATTTCATGGAAGCATTGTTCAATATGTAGGGGGAGGAAGAGGGGAAAGGAAGGGTAGGTAAGGGATGTGACTGTGAGGAGATGAGAGGGTGGGAGGAAGAGGATTAAGTGCCCCAAGCAGAGGTGTTTGTAGTAGTTAAGTGCAGGTGCAGGTGGATTTTTCAGTGAAATTGCTTTTCAGGGCCATTTTGACTTTGGCAGAGAATTAGATCCCAGAGAAATATAAAGCCATTTCAAAGTAACCTCCTCCAGGTATAGCCCCCACACACACACACAATAACCAGACAGCCTTTCCCATCCTGTATGGTCTTACATTCTTGAAAGGAAGTGATGTGAGGTACTAGAATGCCCCCCCCCATCAGCCCCTGGGCACTTCTGAACTAAACAAGGCTTTATTGCCAAACTTCCCTAGTTTAGCATGCTCTGCTTTATCCAGATGAGTCTCCTGTAAGTAGACTAAGTCAGACTTTTGTTTCTAATACAGGATAAAACTTTAGCCCACATAATAGAATTATAGTCTTTATAATCCGGATGTTTTGGCATTGACTGAAACTTGGTTAACTTCATCTGTTCTTGATACTGAACTTTATATACCTGTTTATAAATTGTTTAAGAAAGATCGTGCTACTAGTAGAGGGGGAAGGGTCTTGTTTTATGTTAAGGAACATTTAGCGGTAAATGAGAACACTATATTTAATGGGAATCTGGATTATTGTGAACATGTTACCATTCGCTAACAATGGGATCTGTTAAGAAATTAACTATTTGTTGTGTATATCTTCCACCTAGTGGTAGTAAATTAGGTTTACAGGAACTTGTAAATGCTTTAAATACCAGGGTTTTTACAGAGTTGATAGTATTGGGGGATTTTAATTTAAATTGGATGGGTTCTGGCATAACAAAGTTAAATACTGTTTTGCTTCAGTCTGGTTTACAACAAATTATTACTTTGCCCACTCGACATAACAATAGATCAGGAAATCATACTTTATTGGATTGGATATTAATAAATAGGCCTATTAATGTGATAAAATGTGGCTTGATTTCTGATGCGTTGAGCGATCATCACCCAGTTTTTTGCATTTGGAATCATGGGAGATTGAAGAAGCCTAAGCCTATTATAAGAACTTCTAGGTCTTTCTCTGGGTTTGATGTGCATTCATTTTGTACACAGTTGGGTAAAGTAGACTGGTCTTTTTTATATTTTATTCCTGATGTAGATTTTGCCCTGGATTTCTTTATTAATGAGTTTACATATGTCTTGGATCAGTTTTCCCCCCTTGTTAAAAGAAGAGTCCGAGGGAAAACTCATGGGTAGCTAACATCTTCCCTGATTAAACTTATGAGACAACTAGACAAGACTTGGAAAATGTATAAAGTTAATAATTCTGCTTCTGGTTATCATGTTTACAGGGCTTTAAGGAATTAATGTAAGGCTAAGATAAGGAAGGCTAAGACAGACTTTATTTGACATAAACAATGCAAAGGACTGTCTAATACTACCACTTTTTGGAAAACTATTAATGCTTTGATAAGGCCTAATGTATGTCAATCAGGCTCAATGAGGCTGAATGGTGACTTGTTGACTTGTCCACTGAAGATAGCTAATGAGTTTAATTCAAAATTCACTGTATTACTTAATTCTTGTAGTGACCAGTCTGAGGTGAATTATCTGGGAATGCCTATAAATCATACAGGTAATCGTAAGTTTTATTTAAGGATCACTACCCCAAAAGAGGTTGAGAGGTTACTGCGGTGTATTAAAAGGGATAGTTCAGCTGGTTCTGATGGTTTATGTCCCAGTTTACTGGCAGACGCTACGTCAGTTTTAGCACTTCCTATTAGTTATTTTTAATTTATCATTTGTGACGGGTATTATACCCAGTTTATGGAAACAATCACTGGTTACTCCTATTCTTAAATCTGGTTCATAACAGGAGTTTGGTAATTACAGACCCATTTCCATTTTGTCTGCTTTAGCTAAAGTTCAGGAAAAAATAGTTTATAACCAATTGATCGAGTATGTGGATTGCCTTGGACTACTGTCCCAGAACCAACATGGTTTCCATAAAGGAAGGAGTACTGAGACTGCCTTGGTCGAGTTCATGAACTCGGTACTCAATGGCATGGATAAAGGGTGCCTGACAGGTGCCGTGTTTGTGGACTTGACCAAGGCATTCGATTCAGTTAATCATCAGCTGTTGGTTTCTAGGTTAGAGTCTTTATGAGCTAGTGTTTCTTTTTTGGACTGGATGAGGAATTATTTAACCAATAGGTTTCAGAGGGTTAAGTTTAGGGGTGCTGTATCAGATTCTGTATTGGTTGAGTGTGGGATCCCACAGGGTTCTATTTTGGGACCACTTTTGTTTTCTTTGTTTTTTGATCAAGTAGTGAGTGTGACTAACAAAGCTTCCCTAACTCTTTATGCTGACGATGCAGTAATTTACATGCAGGGTTCATCTGTGAAAGAACTGGGTGTTTACTTAACAGAGGAAATGTGTAAATTTCAGTCTTCTCTTTTGGCCTGTAAGTTACTTTTAAATAGATCTAAGACAAAAATGATGGTTTTTGGTACTCCTCCTAGATTGAGATCTGAGGGAAATAAAATGGAAGTTAAATCTCTAGATGGAATATTTTTTGACCATGTAGATACATTTCAATATCTTGGAGTATTGTTAGATTCACACTTAAGTTACAAACCTCATTTACTGAGGGTTACCTCAAGAATTCATTGTAGAATGGCTCTCTTGTATAGAATTTGTTCCTTCCTCATTCCTGAGTCTAGGTTAGCTATTTCTAAACACTGTTTAGCTCCTATTGTGAACTATGCAGCTATAATCACCGATACTGCCTCTGCGACAGTGATCTCAAGGAAATCCACTTTACTCCATTCAATAGCCAAATTTGCCTTAAATTGTCCCAAATCATCTCATCATTGTTTGATCTTGAAAGAGATGGGTTGGTTACCTATCTCATTAAACTTTCAATACTGTGTGGCTAAATTTATATATAGAGTTGTAGACTCTGGGACTCCACAAAACATCTCTAAATTATTGAGGCCATATAGCATGGTTATTACTCTAGATATAGGTCAGACAGCAGGTTTTTTGAGATTCCATTTATGAAAACTAAAAGTGGGCAAAGGTCCTTTTCATATATTGCTCCATCTATTTGGAATGAAATTCCTTATGATATTAGGTGGTCATGTTCTATTGAACAGTTTGCTGATGCACTTAAGATGTATTTTGAGTCTTAATTTAATTGTATATGTTTTCTATGACTTAATTTTTGTAACAAAGACAATTTTGTCTGCAATTTTATTGTATTGTATGTGTATGTTTGACTATGTACTGCTTTTTATGTAATATATGTGGGTCGCACCTGTAAAAGGAACTTGTTTCTAGTGTGCTTACCCATTAAGCGAATAAACAAACAAAACAAACAAACATTTAACCCTTTGATATTCAACAAGTACTGTACTGTATCCCTACTTATCAAAAAACAATGCACACCAACTACTCCCCCCCACCCTCAGAATCAAGAGCCTTATTGCCTAACTGTAAAGGAACAGATGTGCAACCCAACGTTTTGGACTAAGTACAGGAAATAGCAATGAGATGCGCCAACTGGACACCCTCTAAGGGGGTAGCAGGATAATAAGAAAAAACAAACTAGCAAAAACAGCAACCAGTCACAAGGCCATTGCCAACTGGGCTGGCCCTGCTCCAACAAATGGAGTAGTGTGCCTTCAAGCTAGGAACTCACTGAAGAATCCTACTCTCATTAGCTGTCTGAGGACTAGGGATATCCTTCCCTCATAGTAAGGGAGGTCCTAATAGTAAGAAGTACTATCTGGAATGGGGAATAGAGGCATTGATGTCATGTCATGGGCTACAACACTTCACAGCCTCAAGGTCTAAAGGTCAGAGACTTATCCTATAGACATCCCGCCAGGGTGGATAAGCCAGATCAGTCTGACAGGATTCCTCTGTTAATTAAAGATCAGCCTACTACAATCCACATTCTAATCCTCTCCCACATAGTACCAAGAAAGTCCCCATATGAAATAGCCCCTCACCCCAAATGAAAATATTGGTAAACACATGTGGCCAAAATCTTATATACCAAATTATGTCCAATTAGTACGTGGTTAGACCTTGATGTGTACTGTGAAAACTGCCCTCCTTCATTGCCGGCCCCCCAGAAGACGAAAGACATATGACCCAGAGGCATGGAAACAGTACTTTGGGGTGAGTAACTGCCTCCTAGCAACAAATTTTCTCCAAGTAAATGTCAATACCTGAATTCCAGACATGGACTGTAGCCTCCCAGCAGTGGTGTCAGCCAGGAACAGGTTTATCCTGGACTCCCTTTAGGAAGCCTTCCTTAAACAACTGATCATGGAATTCACATGGCAGAAGGCACTACTGGACCTTGTGCTCACAAATGGAGATGGTGTGATGGGATCAAAGTGGGGGAGCACTTGGGGAACAGTGACCACCGGTCAGTGTGGTTTAGCATAACAGAACGGGCAGAACCCAGCCACACAAAAATGTGAATCCTCGACTTTAGGAGGGCAGAAGAAAATGGGGAAATGTTTAAAAGTGGCACTAACTGGAATAGGAAGGAAATTAGGGGTGGAGGAACAGTGGGCAGTATTCAAAATGGGGATAACAAGGGCGACACAGTAATGTGTAAAACAGGTTAGCAAGGGGAAAAGAAAAAGGAGACCATTATGGTATTCCATGGAGGTAGCGTAGAAAGTGAAAGCCAAAACAATCGCATTCAAACAATACAAAAAGACACGGACAGAAGGGGACAGGGAGAGATACCAGGTGAGACAAAGGGGGGCAGGGAGGGCAGTAAGAGAAGTCAAAGCACAATCAGAGGAGCGCATTGAGAAATCAGTGGTTAGAGGTGACACCACCTTTTATAGCTATATGAGTGAAAAAAGGAAGGCAAAGGGAGGGATTGTGAGACTGAAAGGGGAAGAAGCGAGTAGAGTGGAGGATGACAACAACAAAACAGACATACTGAATAGATATTTCTGCTCAGTCTTTACAGAGGAGGAGCAGGTAATAGGCTAGAAGGGAGTAGAAAGGGAAGGAATGCCACAGAAATTGATACAAGTACTTTTCCATGGGAAAGGGTTCTAAAGAAACTGGAAGGAATGAGTCGATAAAGCGATGGGGCCAGATGGGGTACACCCCAGGGTGTTGAAGGAGCTAAGAGAGGTGGTGGCTGAACCTCTGGCAACCCTGTTTAGCCAGTCACTGGAAATAGGAGAGGTACCCAGAGACTGGAGGACAGCTGATGTAGTCCTTCTATATAAAAGTGGGAACAAAGATGAAGCGGGAAACTACATAAGAGTCAGCCTGATCTCAGTACTGGGGGAAGATCATGGAAACACTACTGAAGGAAAGAATAGTGGGACAACTGGTTGCCAACAGTCAGCAGAACCCAAGGCAACATGGTTTTATTGGGGGAAGGCAGTGCCAGACTAACCTCATTGAATTTTTCGACTGGGTGTCAAGGGAGGTGGATCGAGGTGGGGGGGCAGTGGATGTGAATTACCTGGACTTTAGCAAGGCCTTTGACATTGTGCCACATAGCAGGCTGTTAAACAATCTGGGGAACATGGGAGTGGGTAGGACAGGGGTGCAGTGGGTGGATAACTGGCAGAATTGCAGGACACAGAGGGTGGTGATCAATGGCTGTCACTCCACAGAGAGAGAAGGATGACCAGTGGGTTGCCACAGGGATCAGTGCTGGGTCCAGTCCTCTTCAACATCTTTATCAGTTTCATTACAGAAGACCTAGAAGGGAGAATATGCCTGTTCACTGATGACACAAAGCTCTGCAATAGGGTGGATATGCCGGAGGGTGTGGCTAGAATAAAGAGAGATCTGCAGAAGCTTGAGGACTAGTCATGGGAGTGGCAGTTGAGATTTAATGCAAAGAAATGTAAAGTAATGCACATGGGGCACAAAAACCCAGGAACAACATATCAGCTGGGGGAGAGGGGAAGCTATAGAATGTTCCAAGCATGAAAGGGACCTAGGCGTTGTCATCTCTGATAAACTCAAGGTAGGGAATCAGTGTGACAAGGTGGCTGCAAAAGCAAACAGAATGCTAGGTTGCATAGGCAGGGGTGTCCACCTAGGTACAGTGTCCAGTTCCTGAGGCCTTACCTGCGTAAGGACATAGACAGGGTGGAGACAGTTCAGAGGAGGGCAATCAAGATGGTGCAAGGATTACAACACAAAACCTATGAAGACAGGCTGAAAGACTTAAATATGTATTGCCTGGTGGAGAGGAAGTAGAGGGGTGATATGACTGAGATATATAAGTACCTCACAGGGAGGAGCAAGGTGCAGGAAAACACAATTTTTCATAGAAAAAGATGTTCCAGGACTAGGGGACATGGCATGAAACTGGAGGGAGGGAGGTTCAGAGGGAACGTGAGGAAGAATTTCTTCATGGAGAGGGTGGTGGTCAAATAGAATGCCCTGCCAGGGAGACTGTGGGAGCAGAAACAATTACAGGATTTAGGAATGCATGGGAGATGATAATTGGAGGAAGGGGACAACCTCGTTCTAGAGAAGCTTGAAGAAGCAAAGTACGTGCAAACATGGGCAGACAAGGTGGGCTGTAGTCCCTTATCTGCCATCAACATCTATGTAGCTATATATCTATATAAACAATAGCAATGTCCTCTTCCACACCCCTAGTATCCAGGGGCTTAGATATGTCCTTGCCGTAGAGGAGCCACAATTCAAATTGAAAAGTCAATTGCTGCTTCCTGGAAGTCTGGGATGAATGAATCATGTGTTCCCTGTGTTCCCCTCCAGTCCTTCACCCCAGCCCAAGGGCCCTAGCATACTTCCCCCCTCGACAGGCCACCCACTGCCTCCCCCAGAGAAAAGAAAGAACCACCCAACATAGCTGAAATGTACTGTGTGGAAGCATCCATCATTGTTATAAGGATATGCATTTGACAGTATCCTGCTGAACCTGCTGCAGGTGAATGTAATACATTCCCAGGCTTAAACTAAAGTGCCCCTGCTTGTCACCCATGGGGTGACTGCTTCACCCACCATTACAGTGAACAGAAGCAAGGACCCTCACATTATCACCAAAGGATTAAAACAGCAAAGGTACGGCCATAATCCCTGAAGCTCACGGACTACCCAGTCAAGGCTCAGTGCCTGAGAAGTGACAGGAAAAGGTAGGGAAAGGCCTCCCAAGCAAATCAGAGACAACAGCAGGAGCATGATTATAATTAGCAGGCCATGTGAGCCACTAGTCAGCAAGCTGGTTGCCACGCAGCCCGATCCGCAGTAGCAGCTTTGAGCCTGCAATCCCCCAGAGTGACTTCTGCAGGGGGCGCCATCAGCCAGAAACTTGTCAAGGAGGCAACAAAAACAGAGTCCAAATAGGCAGGGGGGAACACAAGGAGAGGAGCAAAGGGACCTACCTGGGGAGGTTCATTAGGAAAACTTTACAGAGGCAAGCCCTGTAGATGCTAACAATCTGGGTCCGTATAGCAACTAGCCATCTCCTGGGTGCTTTGAAGGTGACAAGATTATTTGTTGCGCTGTCTCTATAGCTTGTTTCTTTCAGGAGCGTTTAGTCTTTCAGGCCTGATTAGCCAGTTTAGAAGCAATCGATGGGGGGAGGGGGATTGCTCGGTTGATCGGTTGATACTGTAATGGGGCTGTCTTGTGTCCAGAGCACCTCATGAACTTCTTCTGCAGTGGTGAAGGTTTTAGGACCATCTTGGAAGTGGATGACCATTTTAGCGGGGTAGAGGTGGAGAACTTCAGACCCAGTACTAGGGCTTAATGAAGGGGAGAAAGACTTTTCTCTAGGCATGGAGCAAGGCAGGATAGTTATTATCAAAATATACCTACTGGCCCTGATACAAGATCTCCTCAGCTCACCAAGCTCTGCTTAAAACATCTTGCTTGTTGTACAAGAGAAAACATGAAACTATGGAGCATGGTTTGGTGGCTGGATCACTGGGTTTTGGGCCCAATGCCTGATATGTTCACTCCATTTCAAAAGGTTTTATCGAAGAGAAAGTCCAGCACAGATTGAAAGAAATACTGCAGGAAGGGGATCGTCACTGATGCTTTTACTCCTTCTGGGATCCCATAGAAGGTAGGGTAATTTCTGCAGATTGGAGCTTCTGCATCATTCAGCCTTTCTTCAACAGTTTGGATAGCTGAGTGTATTTGGATGATGGCTGATTCTGCTAGGATGACCCAACCATCCATACTGGAAAGCTAAGTTTCTTGTTCGGTCTCCCTTTTCTCCACTTTGTAACGTCTGTTGGGAGGGCTGCTATGGTATTATGGACCTCCTGCCAAAAGTCTCAGAATTCAGAGAGTAGAATGTCCATTTTATGGTCCAGCTGATCTGTCATTGGGGATGTCAGTTTGTTTATTTTTCTTCTGGTTGAGGTGACCCATTGGCGGGCAAAACAGGAAGAAAATGCCGAGGCTTGTGACAGCTCACTATTAGAGTGGCCCTCATTGTATCCCATTCCATCCTCGCCCTCAGAGATGTCACAGTTTCCTCTGGAGCCTTCCATCAAGTAACGTTATTCTCCCATTAGATAGTGGTGTTCTGGACAGTTAGAAAATTATCTTTTGTAAGGCTTTTAGGAACTTGAAGCTGCAGCTGAAGCCATCAAACTAAGGGTGTCATCACCAGAAGTCCTTAGGTCCTCTAAACTATAACCTATTTAAATTCTAGAACTACGCACTTTTCAGTGATTTAAAGACAAACTGTAACTTACAGCAGTGTATTTCATTTAACTTATTATTGTGAGGATTCTAATAGCAGCACCATTAGCACTGCACACATGCAAAACTGGGGATTGTAAAATAACAATCAGCTATGTGAATACTGAGTGCTAACATACTTTATGTATTTATTCAGTTAGAAACTGGTGACCAGGAAGGTTCCACGATTTGTTTCCTGGTGCTTACCCAGAGAGGGGGCACAAAGGGAAAAATGCATATACAGCAAAACAATGACATGATAACAGGCATAACTATATAATATGCAATACAGTGCACTTCTTAGTCCACTTTCTGTGAAGTTGGTGGAAACAATAGAATGTATTGAAGGAAAAGGACTGCTTCGCCTACTCAGTCTGTGCAGATTGTCCCTATCTAGTCTGTCTCTGCAGATCCTAACTGGTCTTTGGTGACACTCCCTCCCTCCCTCCTCTGTGCCTATTTACTAACAAAGATAAAAGGGCAAGAAGAAGTGAGAGAGAATATGAGTTGAAGAATTTGTTGAAAGCAGCAGCAACCTTAGGTGGATCAGAGATGGGTAAGATGCCAGATTTGAGGGCAGGTGTCAACTGGGTTGGGAGGTTTAAAAGGGAGAGAAGGGAGCAGTAGTAAAATACATTTATTCACAAAGCTCAGAAAGGGAATATTCCCGACTGAGCCAAAGCTCATTTCCAAAGAGATCCCACATGCACCCATGCACATACAGCTACAATAAATCTCAAATCACTAAATCAGTACACTTAGAAAATGTCAAGAAAGAATTCTCACTCCTGATTGACTGACACTGCCTCCAAGCTGGGCATTTATTTCTCAATAGGTGCCCAGCTAAAAACAAGTGCCACTAAAATCCACTTCACAATGTACCCTGCGGCCCAGCCTACTTCCTCATTGGCTGAAGGCAGCTAATAAATTTAAAATCCCCACCATGTTTTTCTCTCGCTTAGCGAGAGACAACTATCCCCCCCACCTCCCCACTTTCCCTCAGTAGCAGGCAATAAATAAATAAAAACTAACACTCCATCCTGTCATTTTGCGGTCAGAAGACTGAAAAGACACAATGACACCAGTCTCCTGACCCCGTTCTGGCAATCTGTACTCCCGAAGCTGACATTCGCGTCAGCTTCATCCTGCACGTGCCATTTCAAAAAAACAGAAGGCATACAGTACCGCTTGGGTCAAAGCTGGTCCCACTACCGCTCTCCATTGCCTTTCTATTCCTGGTTGGCTAAGCACTCCTCGGTTTGCACAAGCTGCTGCAACAACCTCTAGCCGTACGCACAATAATTACTGTAAAAAGCCAGCTGCATTCACGCGTCTCCCAGAAAATGCAGCATTCAGTTCCACTAAGGTCAAAGGGCGTGAACTCAACAGACACCTTCTGAGTCCCGACCTGCGACCGTAAAAAAATGAAACAAAAAAAGTTTAAGCATTCAAAAGAAATATAAACAGCTGACACACTGTCAATTCAATTTCTTTTAAGGCACACTTCTTTTTTTAAGGCACACTTCTTTTGTTCTACAATCTGTGTGTGTGTGTCGGGGGGGTTCAAGAAACCAGAATGGCACTGTAGGCAGCAGGGAGGAGTAACAGCACCTAGAACAGCTGGTGCACTACTCTGTCAATCAACAGTTTTTAATAGTGTTTTGAACATTTTTGACACTGATTTCCTCTTTTATTTTTACATTTCACAAAAATGTAGTTACATAGCCATTTTCTAAGCACAATAATACCCTCCAGGGTGGGCATTATTGGGAAATATCGGACCTTCTAGGGGCTATAAGGCCTCATTACGCCCCTGGGTGGTCTGGTATTTCCCAATAATGCCCACCCTATCGGGTATTATTACTTACATAACATGCAGACTATATATTATGAATTTAAATTAGCTATTACTTGTGTGACAATGTACATACTAACACAACTATACTTACATTCAAATAGTCAGACCAAGTCAGACTATTATAAACAGCAGGTATATTCATTGCTCCAGCTGATAAGAAGGTGCATCAGTGGAGAAGCCAGCCATGCATCAACATTATTTGATGCTGCTGCAGTAAGGTTTCACTTTTGCTGTGTTAGCAAAGAAACAGTTCCTAATAGGTAGAGCCCCATAAAATTCTTTTAATTTTTTTTTGTATAATTTTTCTTTTTATTTTTCTGGAATTTCTTATTTCTTTTTATTCATTGAAAATGTAGTTTTATTTCTTGATATCAAGCTTGCACTTGTTATACAACTTCAATGTATCCAGGTGATGCAAGTTATTTACCTTGTTGTTTACTATCCCGTGTAATAACGTTATGAATCTTGTCATTTTGACTCTTGTTATGTATTCTGTTAAACCAATCACATGTCATGTTTACTGTAACCCTGGGATCGCCCCTGAAAAAGGGACCTTCGGGGCCCAGCGAGCTCACCCGATTATCAAAATCTTAATAAATAAATAAATAAAATTACCTTATGCACACTATAACTCACATTTGTATTATACTGCATCATAGTAAGCAGCATTATGCTATGGTCTTGAAAGCTTTTGTGAATCAGACAATTCTGCTACTGCTTCCTTGCGGACAGTCTCTGTGATAACAACGGAGCCTAAATAACAACTGCTGCAAGCATTTATTTAGTCTTTCCCTAAAAACAAGCATTTTTGTAAACTTTTTTCATGTGCTTGTTTTCATTTTTTTTTCTTTTTATACCTTAAATTTCTTGGTATTTCTTATTTAAGAAACACACAGGTCTCTGCTAATAAGTACCCATGGTAGCAAAAATGATGATGGAGATCTAGCCCCACAGGATAAGTTGTTGCAAATTCTAGGACCAACTGATGGAAAGGCCTTTTGGTCTTTAGTATTTTTGCATATTAAAATATGGAGATGTATGCAGTCTGAAGACTTCAGCCCACTCACGTGGGATGTGAATTCCAGAAAATCTGAAATGTAAGTTGGGACTCTGTTATGGATACTGTTATAAACAGCGCGTACGAAATTTGTCTCCAATTATTTAGACACAACCATTCGAAAACATCATATAGCAGGCAGTAGTGGTATTGGAGGGTATCTAAGGTAAAGCAGGCGAATCTGTTATCAATAACACCAAGCTTTTCCATCTTCATCCTGGCAGCCCCTTACCTGTATACTGTAGCTCCACAACCAAAAAGTGGGCACCTGATCAATTCTTATCTAGAAAAAAAAAAACTACATTGTTTTTAAAAATGTACTTCTCACTCCACCCCATCTAGACATTTGTATGCATCTGAATTTGGCTTTACTCACCTCACTTTCAAAATGAGGAGTACAGTGCTCATCCCAAAAAATCTTATCTGGAGCCTTGAGTACGATTATCAAAGAATTAATAAACTGCCAGTGGGACCTTAGTTGAATGCAATTCTTTTGCCTAGATAAGAGACCAATGTTTGTGCTTAGCTTCTTAGTCCATTCATGTGAACATCCCACATGCACTGGAGGTCTTGCAAGGCTGAAGATACTTTTAGGGGGGCATGGCAAATATGGCACTGGCAAGTTCAGAACAGGAAAGTCCACCACAGGAAAGTTCAGTACATACAAACATACGAAAAGAGCCTGCAGATACAAGCCAAAAAGGTCTATGTTGTCTGCTCAGTTATGCAGCTCATGGTTTACACTAGTGCTGCCATGCCCCCCCTCTTGTCACCACTATCACCTTTCTTTCCCTTTACTGAGCTCAACCGTTGGGTCAAGTCAACTTCAATTCTTATTCTGCCCTTTACTGTATCCCATCCTCTTTTATAACTCTCCACTGATCTCTGTGAGACCAGCTCTTCTGGGAGTATGTTCCATGCTACCACCACTCTTTCTGTGAAGTAGTGCCTTCTCAGTTCCCTCTTGAATCATCCTCCCTCCAGCTTCATACTGTGGTCCCTAGTGATCCCCCTCCTCTCTTCAACTGAAACATACCCCCAGTGCTAACCCTATTTATGTCCTTTAGGTACTTGAAGGTCTCAATAATACCTCCCATTTTTTTGGGTGTAATTGGCGAACAGGCTTATCTTACTCTCCACCCCTTCCTCTATATCTGCTATGAAGATGTTGAATAGGACAGGTCCTAGGACTGAGCCCTGTGAGACACCACTGATCACTGCTTGGGGTGTTGAGAGTCCCCCCTACTACCACCCTTTGTTTCCAATTTCCCAAAAACGTTCCTCCTTCAAACCAGTTTTTGCCCTGCCTCTATGCCCTTGAGTTTACTTATCAGTCTGCCATGTGGCACTGAGTCAAAGACTTTATTAAAATCCAGATACAGAACATCAACCGCCCTTCTCTGCATACAGTGACTTTGTCCCCCAGTTGAAGAATTCAACCAGGTTTGTTTGGCAGGAGCCCCCATTGACAAATCCATGTTGTCAGTCATCTCCTAGCCCTTGTTCTTGCATGAATTCAACCAAACAATTCCTTCAGGATGGTCTTCATTAATTTCTTCACTAGGGATGTAAGGCTGACTGGCCTGTTTTTTCCTGGCTCGTACCTGGGGCCACATTTATGTATGGGTACCACGTGCGCTATTCTCGAGTCAAGTGGCACACATCCTGTCCATAGGGAGGTGTTGACTACATCCATTGGGGTGCTGCCAGCATCTCTGCTAGTTCCCTCAGCACTCTTGTATGTACCCCATCTGGACCTGGAGCCTTGTCCACTCTAAGAGATCTTAGGCTATCCAACACCCTCTTCTCTGGAGTGTGTTATCCCCTCCCCTCTGATTGTCCTCCCATCCTTCCCTGGAGGGATGGGCCCATACTTTTCCCTTGTGAATACTGAGCAGAAGTACTCAATTAGTACTTCTGCCTGGCCCACCCCTTTACTTCCCATCCTCTATTGTTGTTCTTAACCGGGCAATCTGTTCCTTACTTTTCCTTTTTTCCTTGAGATATTTAAAAAACTCTTTCTCCCCCTTCCTAATCCCATGAGCCAGCCTTAGCTCCTTTGTGGCCTTGGATGCCCTCACTTCAATGGTCACTTCTCTGGATTTTGTGATGTACTCCTCCTTGTCTACCTCCCTGCATGTCCTTTTAAAGCTTATAAAAGCTGCCCTTTTTTCTGTCACTCACCCTTGCACCTCTTTCATCTACCAACTAGGCTTCCTGGACATTGAATTCTTACTACCACTCTTTGTACAAGAGTTTGTCACCTCCAGCAGACTGTTCTCTATGATTGTTCACTTTTGGTTTGTGTAAGTCTCTGGCCTGATGGTGGTCACCTGCCCTGCAACTGTGGCTGTCATTCTGCCGATGTCAGCCATCCTGAAATCCATGACCTTGGTTTTGCTACCCTTCCCCTACCCACCCATGTCTAATGAAAGCCACACCATGTTGTGGTCACTGCCAGCCAGGGGAGGCCCCAATCCTAACATCTTGCACCTGGTTGCAATCTGCCAGGACCAGGTCCAAGATATTCCCCTCCTTAGTAGAGTCTGTTATGTGCTGAGTGAGGAAGACATCCTGGAAACTGTCTAATAAAAACCTGTTCCCTTAATGTTAGTTGTGGTCATTGTGTTCTAATCTATCCCTGGTAGATTGAAGTTGCCAACCATCACCACCCTTTACTTCTGGCAGTGCTTGATGACATTTGTCACCAACTTATGGTTGATGTCTTCCACCTGGGATGGAGGTTGGTATGCCACCTCTAGTCTAACCTTTTCCCCCTTAGGATTCTGAATGCTGACCCAGAAGATCACTGCATTCCCCTCCTCCCCATCCTCCCTGATGGGCACTAATCCCTCCCTTATGTATACAGCCAACCCCCATCCCTACCACATCCTCTATCCCTTCTATACAGGCTGTACCCTGGAATTGTTAGTTCCCAGTCCTGCTTCTGGTTGGCCCATATCTCTGTGATGGCAGTTATGTCTATTTTCCCTTCTGCCATCAGGACAGGAAAGTTTGCCACAGAAAAATTAAATAGCCAGAAACTGAGTCACACATTTCACTGGAGTGGTGATCCATGGCAGCATGGTGTTGCAATAGTAAATCTATGCTCATACCTCAAATTTCACTGGACTGGTGATCCATGGCAGTGTGGTGTTGTAATAGTAAATCCACACTTAAACCTGAAACTTCACTGGAGTGATGATCCATGGCAGTGTGGACCAAATTTCCAGCTGTTTAATTTTTTTGTGCCAAACTTTCCTGTACCAAGCTTTCCTGTGCCGTATTTACCTATACCCCTTTTAGGAGTCAACCCCTTGAAGACTATGACCTTTGTAAAGTTGTACAAGGGCATCGAAGTTGTTCTGGTGGTTATGGCAAAGAACTTGATTTAGCCTTCCTGGTGCTGGCATAGTCACTTATTAGCTCCTTCAGTATGGATCCTCTCAGTCAATTAATGGTAATGGAGTATAAAAAAGCACTGCAACACTAAAAGTGCTATTTTAGGAAGACCTGAGATCTACCATATGATTTATCATATCAGATCTCTATGCAGGGGACCCACTAGCTTTTCAGTAATCTCAGCTTTCTTTGCTATGATAAATTTCATGTACTGTGCCTTTAAATGTAGGCTTAAATAGTGTTCCTTTTTTTTTCATTACCACCACCTAGGGAAGTCCTGTATGGGACACAGCACCAGGCTGTCTGGCTATTTGGAACGCCTTTGAAGTGGAAAATAATTTAATTTAACTACACGTTTGCTGCAGTTGCTTTTCTTTTGTGTTTGTACAGTGTGTACTTGCTTACTTGCTGTCAAGTTAAGGGGAAATACACCAGTTTATAATCTAATGCACTTCCCTTTTTTGGTGGACTAGAAGAATAAATGGCATCCTGACTGAACTGAACAGCTGATCAAAATAATCATTAGAGCCATCTACTACAGCGCAGCATTTGGTGCGGTGGAGAGAACTCTCCATGCAGGCATCCAGGTAACAGGAACAAAGGACATACAACCTGCTTGTCAAGGAATTATAAATATTAATCAGTCCAAGCAAAGCACATATCATGCAAATACACATTTATTTAAAGCCAAAAGTGAACCAACAATTGAGCACTAATGTAGTATCTAGTGCCCTAGGTAGGTCAGCAGTGTTTTATTTGTTTGGTTCACTTTTAACTTTAAATAAGTTAATCTTTGGATAACCTGTGTTTTGCTTGGACTAATTTATTTACAATTCCTTGGAGTGTGGAATGTAAGCACTTTGTGCTTCAAAAGCTTTGTAAACCATGCACCACATTGAACCACAGTGTTTCATGCCTTTGTGTTACGTGGACTCCAGTAAACAGGGAGATTGTGGAGGTAAATTTCCCCTGACTTATTACATAGAAACATAGATTTTGACAGCAGATAAGGTCTACTTGGCCACCTAGTCTGCCCATTTACCCTACCCACTATAACACAGCAGACCCTACTTAATCTCTGGCTTTAACCCCCTTTCCCTGCCTGTAAGGTTCCCTTATGTCTATCCCAAGCATTTTTGAAGCCCATTACCATTTTTGCCCTGATCGCCTCAGCTGGTAGACTGTTCCAGGCATCCACTTCTCTTTCTGTGAAGAAGTATTTCCTCACATCTCCCCAGAGTTTCCCTCCTCTAGCTTCATAGCATGTCCCCTTCTTCTTGAGCATCTTTTATTCTGACAAATGCTTCCCTCTTGAACTTTATTGATACCTGTGAGGTACTTGAATGTTTATATCATATCCCCCTCTCCCACCTTTCCTCCAGGGTGTACATATTGAGGTCCTTCATTTTCTCCTCATAGGGCTTGTAATGCAGACCCTGCACCATTTTGGTTGCCCTCCTTTGGACCACCAGTACCCTTTCTATGTCCTTCCCAAGATGTGGTCTTCAGAACTGGACACAGTGCTCTAGGTAAGGTCTCACCAGTTATCTATACAGCAGCAGTAACATCACCTCTCTCTCTCTGTTGGTGATACTCCTCCCTATGCACCCTATAATCCCACTAGCTCTCCCCACTGCCTTGTCACACTGTCTGGCGATCTTTGGGTCATCAGATATGATTGCTACCAGGTCCCTTTCCTGTTTGATGGTAGTTAATATGGCCCCCCCATTTTGTACTCTGCCCCTGGTTTCTGCGCCCCAAAGAGCATCATTTTGCACTTCTTCACTTTGAAACTTAGCTACCATACCCGTGACCACTCCTCTAACTTTCCTAGACCACTATTCATTTTTTTCATGCCCCGCCGGAGTGTCTACCCTAATACAGATTTTAATGTCATCTGCAAATAGGCATGTCTTCTCTTCTAGCTCCTCTGCAATGTTGCTAATAGAGACATTATAGAGGACTGGTCCCATTACTGATCCCTTCTGCAGCCCACTTGTCACCCTCCCTTCCTCGGAGTGAACTCTGTTTACGATCACCCCCCTGTATCCTGTATCCCAACCAATTTCTCACTCAGTTTACTACCTTAGGACCCACTCCTAAGCTTCTCAGCTTGTAAATGAGTCTCCTATGTGGAACAGTGTAGAATGCCTTACTAAAATTTAGGTAGGCCACATCCACCACAAAGTTGATTCAATTCTTGATCACCCAGTCAAAGAAATCTATCAGATTTGTTTGACATGATCTCCCCTCAGTGAATCCATTCTGCCTTGGATTCAGAAGGCCACTGGATTCCAAATATCCCTCAGTCCTCTCCTTCAGTAGTGATTCCATTACTTTCCCCACCACCAAAGTCAGGTTCACTGGCCTGTAGTTGCTAGCCACCTCTTTGCTTCTACATCTGTGAAATGGGACTACATCTGCCCTCCTCCAGTCCTCTAGAACCACACCTGTCTCCAGTGACTGGCTGAACAGAGCTGCCAGAGGTGAAGCCAGCACCTCCCTGAGTTCCCTCAATATCCTAGGATGCAACCTATCTGGCCCCACTGCCTTGTCCACTTTCAGATTTGCAAGATCCCTCAGAACCCTCTCCTCTGTAAATGGACTAGTGTCTACCTACCTTCTCTCGGTGCTCCTGGCCCTTATCTGTGGTTCCCTTCCTTCCTCTTCCCTGTGAACAGTGAGCAAAAATACTTGCTCAGGATGTCCGCTTTTTCCTAGTCCCCTTCTACACACTACCATCCTTCCTTCTTAAGCCTTACTATCCCTCACCTGGTCTTTCATTTTTCACTTACATACCTGAAGGATACCTTGTCTTCTTTTTGCACTGCTTGGGCTATTTTCTCCTCCGTCTGTGCCTTTGAACTCCTAATTGCTTTTCCTGCCTCCCTCTATTTCTTCTGATACATCTCTCTATCTTCCTCTCTGTGTGTCTCCTTATACCTCCTGAATGCTAGCTTTTTGCCTTTACCTTCTTGGTCACCTCATTTGAGAACCATAGCTGTCTCTTTTTTCTCCTGCTTTTGCTTACTTTTCTGATGAAGAGGTTTGTTGCCTTCTCTATCCCTTCTTTTAGATCTGCCCACTGTTCCTCCACTCCTTCAAGTCCTCCCCCTTGCCAGGGCATCCCTGAGGCATTCCCCCACCTTTTTGAAATCGGCTCCCCTGAAGTCCAGGACCTTTGCCTTTGTGTGGTTTGATTTTGCTGCAGTACTTACATTGAACAACATTATCAAAAGGGCCTCAGAAATGCTGCAATCTGATTGGCTATAAGGATTCTGACAGCCTTACATTAATCCCTGTTACACTGTCATGTTATAACATGATCACCATGGCACATGAATTCTTCCTGTCAGCATTCCATCCTCTAGCACTGCTGAATGACTGGAATGATGCATTCTGATTCTGAAACAGCATTCTTAAAGGAGAACTGCACTGAACCTGTAAGTCATTTTTTTCCCAATAGAAGCAATTTTTATGTTTGCTTGCATGCATGCACAAGAAACATTTCATCACAGCTTAGGAGAGAAGCGGGGTTTTGGAGGTGCAGCACTGTGGGGTCCAATTCCCCCAGTGCCTTTTGAGGCTTGGCCCACTTTACCCAATGCAGTGGCATGCTGCTGATGACACTAGTTCAGCCAGCTTGCCACCACCTTGAAACGAATCCGCCACTGCAATGAGGGAGCGACCCTTGCCGTCCACATGCCTCTGACCCAGTTCATTTGCAGACAGGGGAGCCCACACTCCCCATCAGCATACTGTAACCACCTCCACATTTGTTGTGTGTCAAGGAGGTGCCAAATCCTCCTCGGCATCATGCACCCCCCAACAGTCTTTCTTTGCTGATGGGGGCCACAATCCCCATTGGCTTCAGTTTCCCCTTCCCAGTTCAATTTGCCAAATGGGGAGCCCACTCCCTGTCGGCATAATGCCCCCCCAATTTGTTGTGTGCCGAGGTGGATGCCCAATCCCTCTTGGCTCCCCCCCCCGGTATATGCCGACGGAGGTTCCCAACTCGCTGGCTGGCAGCCCCCAAAACACTCAGGTGACACACTAGGAGCCCACCCCAGCGTGCCAATGTCCCTGAAAAAAAAAAAAGTCCCACAATGTTTTTTTGTATTTTTTTTTTAAACCTGTAAAACAGAAAACTGTCCCTTGTTGAGTTCAGTGGCCCCTCCCACAACCTGGCCCACCATCTGTGCACCCTGCCTCTGCACACCCCCCTCACCCCATACTTGCCTCCGGAGCCCAGCACGATGATCTTCAGTGGACTGGGAACATGTCTGCACTCTTCAAAGCCGACTGCGAACTGAAGAAATGCCGGTAAGCTGTAAAATGGCATAAATAGTGTTTTTTCAACTTTGGTGCATATCTTAGCATTTTTGGGAATTTTGGCACCAAATTTTCAACATGGGGTTATTTGAACCCCTCCTCATGAATTCAGCCACTGTCATGGCATTATTTGGTGATTTTGCAGCCACTGCGTGGAATCACCTTTTCAGGACCGATTACTTAAATGACAGTGCCAGTGTTCATAAGGTGGACTCTCAAAAGCCTATGTTGCAAATTTCTAGGAAAAATCAAAAATTACTGTTTTACGACAGAGCTGCCAGGTAGTTTCCACGCATGCTCATACCTTCACAAATTGGTAATGTTTTCCCTCCAAATTTTCAACATTGGCATTTTCACACACCTCCTTATGGACAGTACAGCAGTCATTTTTCACATCCTGACCGTAATGTGTTTTCACACTTCCAGTGCAGAATAGCACGGTTACCATGAGAAATCAGTGTTTGGGGCATTTTAAGAAAATTTCAGTGACACTGTTCATGAGCAGAGGTCCTAAAATGTCTATGTTGAAAATTTGGTGATGAAAGTCCATACAATGGCTGTGTTATGAGCATGCGTTGTGCAGTTTCCATGCATGCTCATAACTTCACAAATTTGTAATATTTTTATTCCAGATTTTCAACATTGGTATCTTTCCATACCTCCTTATGAACAGTTCAGATGTCATTTTTCACATCCTGGCGGAAATGTGTTTTTGCACTTCCAGCGCAAAATAGCGAGGTTGCTGTGGGAAATCAGTGTCCGGGACACATTAAGAAAATCATAGTGACACTGTTTATGAGCAGAGGACCTAAAATGCCTATGTTGAACATTTGGTGACAAAAGTCCTTAAAATGACTGTGTTATAAGCATGTGTTGTGCAGTTTCCATGTATGCTCGGAAGTGCACAACTTTGTAATATTTTCACTCCAGATTTTCAACATTGGCATTTTGCTACATCTCCTTATGAACAGTACAGCTGTCATTTTTCATATCCTGCCCGAAATACGCATTTGCACATCTGGGACACAATGGCGCAGTCACTGTGGGAAATTAATGTTTCAGACAAATTAAGAAAATCATAGTGACAGTGTTCATGAGCAGAGGTCACAAAATGCCTGTGTTGAAAATTTGGTGAAATAATTCCACTAAATGACTGTGGTACAAGCACGTGTTGCGTTGTTTCCACATACGCTCGGAACTTCAAGCATTTTTAATATTTTCACTACGGATTTTCAACATTGCCATCTCTTCATACCTTCCTATGGATGGTACAGCTGTCATTCTTCACATCCTGCCTGATCTGTTTTTTTTCGCACATCTGGCACAGAATGGCACAGTCGCTGTGGGAACTTGAAGTTCGGGACACATTAACAAAATCACAATGCCACTGTTCATGAGAAGAGGTCCCAAATGCTTTCATGAGGTGGGGGTCACAAAAAGGCCATGTTGAAAATTTGTAGTGCAAATACCAACACACGCCCAGGGTGTTAGGGTTTCTAACCATAATGTCCCACCCTGTATAGACTGACAGGCATCAAAGGTGTAACTTTGGATTACCATCTGTAATGCTCATGCCATCCCATCCCCACCCTGAAGCCAGTGACAGGCTTCGAGGTGTGCCTTGCACTCTTCAGCCCCAGACTTCACCCCATTCTCCTGTACTGCACCCATTTCAGCATATGTCTTTATAAAATGGGTTGACTGTGAAGCCGAACACCCCAAGGCTCACCTCAACACTTGTTGGTGTCTATAGGATAGGTTGAGGTGAAATGCCATAAGCATTATAGGCAATGACCCACAGGCACACCCCAATGCCTGTCCATCTCTGCAGGGTGGAGGTGGGATTGGCGTGAGTTCAATACTTCACTGCCATTCCTATTCTGCATCTGTCTAACTCCTGCATGTCCAATGCTAATATCAACAAGCAAACATTCGGCATTGACAAATGCTTGTTTAAATACCAGTTGAACTGCTGTTATTGTTCCATCTATATATGCCTTTTAGTAAGCTCAGTCAGTGTTTCTACTTTGCAGTCTAATGTTATGTGCTATTTTAGAATTATATGATGTAGTTTATTTCCTTCTTAGACACAAAGTTCTACAGTAGAACATTGATGCATTGTGCCAACAATGGAGGAATGGAAGAGGGATATAAACTACATCATACAGTCCTAAAAAGGTTCTTACCAGCAGCATGTAAATCTGAAACACCCACTAGGATAACTAAAAATCCTGAATAGATATAGCAATAACAGAATTTAAACTAGTATTTAAAAAAAGTGCTTCTAATGGGAACAATTACTTATGAATTCAGCGCGGTTCTACTTTAAACTGTTGGTGAAAGAACTGTTTTATTAAAAATCAGCCTCTTAATGAGGAAAACATTTAAAAAGTACACTTTTAACACTTTTCTCTTGGAATAATATTTATAATAGCAATAAGGCACTCCCAAGAGATTAACAGTCAGTTAATCACCCCCAAGGGTCAATATGGCACTCGGCTGTACCTCATGCCACATTATACCCCTAGTAGGTGATTAACAGACTGTTAATCTAACCCTTGGTCATACTTATTCCTTAAGTGTACAGTGATCACTGGTCCCCAGGTGGCCACCCGCTGTGATGTCTGCAACACTGTCCCTGTTGGTGAATACAGGGTCCAGTACTGCCCCCTCACAAGTGGGCTTTTTCACTTGTTGCCTCAGGAATGCCCCCTGCAGTGAGTCTAGGATGTCCCTGCTGCTAATTGAAGGTGGAGCTGGGATACTCCAATCTACATCTGGCAGATTGAAGTCCCCCACCAGCAGCCCCTCTCCCTTGTTTGCCATCTTTTGGATGGCTTCCACACTAGATCCTCATCCAACTCCTCCCCCCCCCGAGCAGGTATGAGTGATACTAAAGGTAAAGAAGAATTAAAGCACTCAGGATCCTAGTTTAAAAGCTATGTAGAGAACACTGAGGATGTGTGAGTAATAAAACATGAAAGGGCATTGGTTGTCAGAGGTTAATGCACACCTGGTTTCATGGTGAGGCAAGAGGTACTTGCAAAACTAAATAAATAACTAAATAGATAGATAAATACCTTAATCACTGGAAGTGAACTGACACCAATGACCTGGAGTGTCTTACTGTGTTTACAAAATGCTTAAACAGAAACAATTAAAAAAGGTCAACTGTTTTAATTAAAACAGGTATTTTCTTTTATTCAAAATAATCCCTCTCAGCTGTCTATTATATATCTTCCAAACATTTAATATATGGAATGTTTGTTTGTTGTGGAATATAGAAACTGAAGTTCTGTAGACTTACTCTGGAAGAATGTTTATCCCTCCTCACATACAACAGAAAACCTTAGAAGGGAGCAAGGTCCTACTTTTATCGATGACAGGGTAAGCATCAGAGATTGCCCTGGGACAGGAACATAAAAGGCAAAACAAATGTTTAAATATATATGTTTCTTTAAGTGAGTTTTACTTCTTAGGGCCTTGCTGAAAGTCTTCAGTGAATAAAGGTGACAGCCATGCCCATGTTTGTCGTGGCAATCAAGGATGAGTGAAGTGGGTCTGAATTCTGCATGGGAGTTGCCCAAATTCCAAATCCCACTGCTTGAACTTGTACCAGCCTGTGCATTTCTGGGGGATTAAAATACAATACATGTCTCTGAACCTATTTACTGTAGCTAATCAGGAAGCAGAACATTTCAAACCCATTTTGTAAAATTAAATACAGAGCATCTTTAAGTAGCTTACTGCAGAAGTAAACAATTTTATCACAGCAGCCAAAAACAAAGGCAAACAGAAAATCTCAGAGGTGGAAGAAAGAGGAAAACCTGCAGGTGGAGAAAAGAGAGGAAAAAGAAATTTCTGCAGCAGCTTGAAGACCAAAAAGAAGTCATCAGCCTCACTGAGGCAACCCTTACCCCTGCCCAAATTTCCATTCTAAGAAGGGCTTAATTTTATCCCTCAGATTGACTGACAAATTTTTTGTGCAAGTGGATTTATTCAGATTTTTGAGACAAATATATCTCAAAGAATATTTGTCCAAGAAGAAACAGGGAAACTGTATGTGTTTGACAGGCAAAAATCCCAACCTTAAGTGGAATTAATTCACACTTTTCTAGTAAAATGGTATCAGTTGGGCCAGATTGTTGAGGTTTTGCTGAATTTAACTGATCCTGTATTATCATATAGTGGCAATGTTGAGAATAACACTTTTTTTGCAGCAAGTAATATGGATGGGTCAACTTTGTGTGATATGTATTTACTCGAGAGGGCTAATCTTGAAGCTATAGAGGAATTAATGTGTGACACACCTGATATGGATGATACAGTAAATGAACCCATATATGATATGTTGGAGGAAGTTTTAAAATTCTTAGAAAAAAGCTATTTAAGCCAAGGGGCCAGATTCACAAAACTTTGCCTGGGCGCAAACACAGTTTGCCTGGGGCAAACTGGGTTTTACTCAGAGGTGATAGTCACAAAGCCCAGTTTTCTCCTGCAAACTGGGTTTGTGCCCGGGCAAAGTAGTGAGGGTGATCACAATGCAAATGAGAGGGCATGGACCTGCATATCCCTGCAATCCAATTCACTAAGGTTTTGCTCCAGGCAAGTGCCTTTGTGAAGACCCTTGCATGGAGCAAATTACCACCAAAATAAACTGGCAGTAATCAGCCCAACCCTAGTGGTTGGCAGAGGTAGTACAAGCCCCTCACCCTCTTTTCTTGGTCCATGATCACCCACCTCATATTGTAAAATGCTTTTCCATAGTGTAGTGGTCCCTTCCCATTCCCCGATCTCTCTCCCAAAATGTACAAAAAGTATTTTCCATAGTGTAGGGTCCTTCCCCATGCCCTGATCTCCTGATCTCCCTACCCGATAATATAAAAATATTATTCCATAGTGTAGGGTCCCTCCCTGATCCATGATCTCTCTCCCATAATGTGAAAAAATTGTTTTCCATAGTGTAAGGTCCCTCCCCATTGCCCAATCTCCCACCTGATAATAAAAAAATATTTTTCCATAGTGTAGGGTCCCTCCCCGGTCCCCGATCTCCTACTGTCCCAGCCAATAATATAAAAACATTTTTCCATAGTGTAGGGTCCCTCTCTGGTCCCCCATCTCCTGATCTCCCACCCAATAATATAAAAACATTTTTCCATGGTGTAGGGTCCTTCTCTGATCCCCCATATCCTGATTTCTCAGACAATAATATAAAAACATTTTTTCATGGTGTAGGGTTCCTCTCTGGTCCCCCATCTCCTGATCTCCTAGTCAATAATACAAAAACATTTTTCCATAGTGTAGGGTCCCTATCTGGTCCCTCATCTCTTGATCTCCCACACAATAATATAAAAACATTTGTCCATAGTGTAGGGTCCCTCTCTGGTCCTCCATCTCCTGATCGCCGCTCAATAATATAAAAACATTTTACCATGGTGTAGGGTCCCTCCCCATTGCCAGATTTCCCATGCATAATAAAAAAAAAATATTGTTACATAGTATAGTGCCCCCTGGTCACTGATCACCATTCCCAAATGAGCAAACTCCATTCCCTGGTAGACTAGCGTCCCTCCCCCACCCCTCACCCTGTCCAGTGCTACCCACCACCCTGCTCCTTCATCCCAATCTTTGATCAATGACCAGCACAGCCCCCCTCTCACCACTGCAGCTGGCCACTGACTGAGCCCTCTTGGGGGACATTCTGTATGCATTATTGCTCCATGACTCTGATTGGTCAGTTACAGTCAAGGAGCTGTACTGTATACAGTACATGCTCCAAAAGGGTTCAGTCAGTGGCCAGCTGCGATGGTGAGAGTGGAGCTGTGCTGTCACCAACTGAAGACTGGGATGGGAGGGAGTGGGCTGGTGAGTCACATTGGAGAGGGTGAGGGGATGGGGGAGGGACTTTAGACTACCAGGGAATGAGGTTTGCTCATTTGGGAATGGTGGCTGGTGATTAGAGATGAACCACTTCATTATGGAAAAATATTATTATGGAAAAATATTATTTTTATTGTTGGGTGGGAGATCAGGCAATGGGGAGGGACCCTACACAATGTAAACATATTTTTTTTATTATTGGGTGGGAGATGGGGCAATATGGAGAGACCCTAGACTATGGAAAAATGTTTTTATATTATCGGGTGGGAAATCAGGAGATTGGGGATCGGGAAGGGACCCTATACTATGGAGAAATATTGTTTTTTATTGTTGGAGAGGTGATCGGGCAATGGGGAGGGACTCTACACTATGGAATAATATGTTTTTATTATCATGTGTGAGACTGGGCAATGGGAAGGGACCCTACACTATGGAACAATATTACAGTATTTTGTTATTGAGTGGGCAATCAGGGACTGGGGAGGGGAACTACACTATGGAAACAATACATAAACATGTCAGGTGGGAGATCAGGGAGAGGGAAGGGGCTCTGGACTACCGGAGTACATTTCTGTCATTGGGGACAGTGATCAAGGGTAGGAGGGCACTACACTTGGGGAATATGGCTACGTGGGGCTTGGGCTGGTGGAAGGGTGCTCAGCCCCACACAAATGCCATGCAAATGAGCTCATAATGGGCAAGCTAATGGCCACTAGTGCCTTGCATGCCCAATGGGCTAATTTGCATGGCTACTTTTGTGAATTGCACTATAGTGCATGAGCGCTATTGGCTGCAGGAATTTTTTCCTGGCTGGCTATGGGGGCAACGCTACTGGGGTCGTGGTGCTTCTCCAGGGTTTGCGCTGCCCCCTCCAGCACCTATTCACAGTCTAGTACAGATGCACAGTGCTATCTGACTGTGAATAGCAGGTTTGCTGACTAACACAACTGTGAAGTGCAGTGTGAACTTTTGTGTGTTACTTTGTGTTTTTAGTGAATCCTGGCCCAGGTCTCTTTTTTTGTCTGACATCTAGAAACCCATCTACTAGAACATTTGAAAATATGGTACTTCGTGAAACTGATAACCTTTTTAACAGTTTGCAACCATTTGTCTGCAGAAATTTCATCAAAGGTGAGAGTAAAGCTCTGAAGGAACTAAGTGAATTAAAAAAAATTTAATTATCAAGCCTGCAGATAGGGGTGGCAACATTGTTATTAGGAATACGTTGGCTTATGTTAAGTGTGTCACTGATCTCTTAAATGACCAAAAGAATTACAGAACATTAGACCAAAATCCAACTGACGTGTTCAAAAAGAAACTCCTACAACTTTTGGAATGGGGAGGGCCTTGAAATATATCACTGACGATGAATTTAGGTTCTTGTGGGTGGACTGTCCGGTTATACCCACTTTTTATGTTCTGCCTAAGATTCACAGAAATCTTGAGTCTTCCCCAGGATGTCCCATTGTGTCAGGGATTGGTTCACTCACAGATAATCTGTGTGAATTTTTAGATTTCTTTCTTTAAGAAAGGGGGCTGGATTTTCAAAGCCCATGCAAATCCTACAGCTGCAAGAAAAACTTGGCACAACTGGGTTGCTACTTGCAGATCCACAGTTTTTCCCGCAGCTACGGTATTCTCAAAATGGAGCTGGTTTGCAACTGGCTCCATGATTTATGGCAGCTTGCAGCTGTTTTTTCCCCCACAGCTGTGGAAAAATGTTTCTGTTGGTAGGACTAGGCATAACAGCATTCATAGCTGTGGCAGATGAGAATACCAATCTCCATAGGTGTGGAGATTTCAGTCTGCAACTGGAGTTGTAGAGTGAAACTTTGTCCCACAACATTTTGAGAATCTGGCCCAGTGTTTCTACCTAGGAATCTTACATCAGGGATGCAATGGACATCCTGGGGAAGTTTAATGATTTTGAGTGGAAACAAAATTACCTATTTTGAGGAAAAGATATAGAATCCCTCTACACTAGTATACTGTTGATCATGAGAAAGGAAGACAGGTACATTTACCTAACTACCACCCTAACAAGAAATCAATTCCAATTGATTTTATTATAGTCACAACATTTTGTGTTACAACACAACTATTTTCAGTTCAATAATTGTTACTTTTTACAGCTGTGTGCAACAACAATAGAGGCAGCCATGGCACTCTCTTTCGCCAGCATTTTCCTCAGACTCTGGGAGGAGTCTCTTATCTATTCAGTAAATGAAAACCCATTTTTGGGTCACATTATAAAATGGCATCAATATATTAATGATATTGTTTGCATCTGATTTGGGTCTGAAGAAGAGGCTGATGAATTTTTGGAGTGGTTAAACTGTAACCAATTTGGTTTAAAATTTACAGGCACTCTCAAAAACAACTCTTTGAATTTTCTTCATATTAACCTTTTTGCAGATGAGAACCTTAAAGGGCAACTGACGTCATTGGTAAAATACTGGAAAACAGACTAGGTGGACACAATACTGCTTGTATTTCAGATATCTTTTGTTGGTTTCTCCTCTCCACTATCTGTTACAGCATAGAAGAAATTTTCACAGAAGCAAGATCTTTATCACTAGAGTTTATCTGTCTCTTTAGCTTGCTCCCTGCTTGAAATCACAATGCTCTATTGTGACATCACAGTCTGTTGCTATGGGAAAAACTGTGATGTCACAAGCAGAGTATTATGACATCTGGTTGGGAAGAAGCAATAGAAGCTGATGAACCCTCAAGGAACTACTGTTCTGTTTTCATGCATATGACCTCAGTAATACATAATGGCCCAGATATTCAAAAGGGTTGCGCATGGCGCAACAGTGTTGCACCATGCACAACCCACTGATGTGCCCTGGTGTGATTTTCTAAAGGGAAAAGTGAGCGGCACAAATCCCAATGCACCGGAGCACATCAGTAATGTATGCAGGCACAGGTAGTGGGTGCGTACCAATGCATAACCTGCACAGACCGATATTCAGCCCGGGATGTACAGAGCCATGCATGCGCAACCCCTACCTGAGCCAGCACAAAGTTAAACCAAAAAAAAAAGGAACAACTGATGGCCACCCACAGGTGAGGTGCCGCGTTGCAGGGTGCAACACGGCAGCTGCCACCTGTGGGTGGCCACCCAAGTTCCGGCTGTACCTGGCAGTGCCCCCCCATGCCCGATCATGGGCATTTGTAAAAGAAGACATCGTCCAATATCCCTGTTGGTCCAGTGGACCACACTCTACCGATCGCGGGCATCTGTTATAATAAAGACACCCCATCAATACCCCTTTCTGCCTGATGGCAGGCATCTGCTGTAATAAAACAACCCCCATCAATATTTCTGGTGGTCAGTGGACCACCTCTGCCCGATCGAGGGCATCTGTTGTAATAAAACCCCCCATCCAATATCCCTCATGGTCTAGTGGTACCCCCTCCCCCACCCTACTGACCCCACCCGCTCCCCGATCAGCCGGCAGGCAGCACCACCCACCTGCCTGCCCCTACTGACGTACAGCTCAGTAGGGCTGCAGCTTGCATGGTTCACATGCAGTGAGCTAATGGCGCGCAGTCATACCGTATTACACATTCCAGATATGTGATTCATTCACATATCTGAATGTGTTGTACGGTATAGATTGTACGCCATTGGCTCACGCCTGTGAACTATCGGGCATGCAGCCCTACCGAGCTGTTAGTTGGCGGATTCAAGGGGCGGCAGGTAGGTGGGTGCCACGCCCACCGGCCGACCGGGGAGGGGTGGTGGGCTCATTGGGTGGGTGGTAGGGGGGTACCACCAGACCACCAGGGATATTGGATGGGGGTTCTTTATTCAACAGATGCCCATAATTGGAAGAAAGCGGATACTGGATGGGGGTTCTTTTATTACAACAGATGCCCGCGATCGGGTAGAGTGCGTCCACTGGACCACCAGGGATATTGGACGGGGGTTCTTTTATTACAACAGATGCCCGCGATCAGGCAGAAAGCGGGATATTGGATGGGGGGGTTCTTTTATTATAACAGATGCCCGCGATCGGGCAGAAAGCGGGATATTGGATGGGGGGGTTCTTTTATTACAACAGATGCCCATGATCGGGCAGAAAGTGGGATATTGGACGGGAGGGTTTCTTTTATTACAACTAATGCCCACAATCGGGCAGAAAGCGGTCCACTGGACCACCAGGGATATAGGACCGGAATTTATTTTACACATATGCCCGCAATCAGGCTGCAGGGGGCATCGGTCCCCAACAGCTGCTACCTGGCAGGGTGCCGGACGCAAGTTGTTGTGGACCGGCGCACCTGCATGCAAATGGGATGCAAATGGGGCCATAATGACATGCAAATGGCAACATATGCACCTTGCATAAATTATGGCCCCATTTGCATGTCACCTTTTGAATATCGCGGGTGCTGTGAATGGCGCATGGCACTTCAGCAGCATCCCCTACGCTCCACTCTGGCCACTTGCGCTGATGCAGTGCCACTGTGCCATGCACAGTGGGGGTGGCCAGGGAGTGATATTCAAAGCTTCTGAGCCATGGCACAGCTCCTTTGAATATCGCTTACTCCACGCCCCTGCACAGCCAAGTTGAGCTGCGCCCAAGCTTGTGCCACAGCTTGGCACAGTTTGAATATCTGGGCCAATGTGTATAAGAAATACAGAGCTAATCAGAAATATAAGCTGCTGTGTGTCCATATATCATGTTTCTCAAAGTTCTTCCTGAGGTATCAGTGGCTCTTCAAGGTACAAACAAATGGCTAAATAAAGTCCACATCCATGAATAGTTTGTTGAGAGCTGAAAGTTTGCATCCCCCATTTCTCTATCAACTTGATTACTTATGGACAATTTCTCAGGATATGTAGAAACTGTTCCAGGGATGAGGATTTTGAAAAACAATCAAGGGAACTTTTCTAAAGGTTTCTTGACAGAGTTTATGACAAGAAAATGTTGAAAGATGCTTTATCAAAAGTTATCAGGCATGAGCGATCTCATCTGATATGCCCAAAGTCGAAATGAGGGGCAGGTGAAGAACCAGTTTGCTTTGTAACTAAATCTTCCAGACTGTCAAGTAAGATAGGACAAACCATCAGAAAATACTGGCTAATACTCTTACAAGACTCCACCCAATCAGCTAAGCTAGGGATAACATACTCCAGGGCTGAGAATTTAAAGGACAAACTTGTCCATAGCAGGTATATGTGTAGCCTACCACCTACCACTCCTGCATTCCAGCAGTGGCTCTCTACCTCCCCTAATTAGCATGCACAAATATGGCCTCTGCAATATCTGCAGTTTTTGCCACCAAGAGAATATGTTTGAGCTACAGGAATATAATGAGATGGTGAAGATGTGTAATTTTATGAATTACAGCAGTGAGTTTTGGTTTATGCTATTTGGTATCCCTGCCCTATGTATATTGGTAGTATAGCCTAGAGGTTAGAGAAATGAGCTGTGAATAAGCTTGGTACATCCAGCAGACAGATCTGGGTTTGATTCTTACAACCTCCACTTGCATACTTTTTTTTGTAGACTTTATTTATGCCCCTTCATCTCCTGCCCCATAGACACACTGGACCAGCTTTCTCCTGCTCCGCCTGAGGTCCTAAACCCGACACCCATTCCAGGAAGCTCTCCTCCTACACTCACCGACCTGATCAACCCCCCAGCTCTGATTCCCCCGAGGTGGGACCACCACTCCTCTGGCACTCTATTTACAATCTAGTAGGTGGCCGGGGTGAGGCTGAGAGCCGGAGACTGGCCAGAAGGATCAGACATTGAGCATGGGTGCCCTCCATTTGTCCCACCTTCACCTGTCCAGGTGCCAGGGTTTTTCTGCTTTTCAGTTCCTGTGGTGCAGACATGCAATGACGTAATTGTGCAAAGGGCATACTCCCACCCCTCCTGCAGACATCCACCATTGCCTCTCCCCCATTTCTGGTCTCTGCTGGTATTGTGCTCCTAGTCTCCACCGGGAGCCAGTACAAACTGGGAATCTCCAACAACCCTAACCAGGAGAGAAGAGCAATCCTCCAGATGCTCGATCCTCTCCTTCCCTGCCAACCCCCGGTGACCCGAGTCTGTTACCGAACCAAGGTTGCCGGCATGATGTGAGTAGTGGCATTCAGCATCTCGACCCTCAGCACCACTGGGCTGGCAAGCCACTTGCATACTGTGTGACTCTAAGCATGTCACTTAACCTCCCCAGTGTCTAGTGGACTTTATCCAGTTACCAAAAAAAGATATAAAAAGAATAACATTTAAAACAAAGACTACAGGAACATATTAGAAGCATTTGTTCTGGTCTTGCTGACACCCTAGTTGGGAGACAGTTGTATGATAAACATGGGAATTCACCTGAGGTCATACAATTTGTGGCAATAGAAATGGTTGGGAAGAATCATTGGGGAGGAGACAGGGTAAAAACCCTGTTTCAGAGGGAGAGTTATTGGATCTTTTTCCTGTAGTTATAATTATTACTCAGTTACTATACGTGAGGGCTTCATTAGCAAAAATATTGCAATATTGTTTGGATTCTGTGATTGTAATTGAATTTTTTTTAATTCAACATACTTTATTAAGCATATCACAGTGCAATAACATTAGAGGATTGAAAGCAGTACTATCAATGTACACTGCCAAAAGAGCCATACACAGAATAATGAGATAAAATGAAGTAAGAGTCGGAGAAATTAAAATCAAAACAAAACAAAAAAAAACTCCCCCTGAAAGTCCCCTCACCTCACCCCCTGTGGTGCACTCTCCTATCCTTATTGTCCTAAAGTTAACAAAGGAACAGCAAGAGCAGTCATTGAAATATAGTTAGAGAGGGAGGAGAGGTTCGTGAAAACAACAGGAGAGGTCATATCAAGATAAATACAGAGCATATAACTTCCCCAATTTTTTGTTAAAAGATGAGAGGCGATGGCTCACACTCGCAATTAAGTGTTCAAGGCGGAGTGCAAATGATATTTCATGCAACCATTCTGCATAGGAAATGGTAACTTGATCCATCCAATGTCTAAGCACTAGCTTTTTGACCGCCATAGAGATTAAAGCCGTATGAAACCGTCTCTCCTTCACCGGAATTCTGGAATAATCTCCCAAGATACATATGACAGGAGAGAAAAGGCCCTGTAGACCCAACAAAGGGTCCAGAGCAGATTCAATTTGCTTCCACAATGGGGATATCCTTTCACAGGACCACAATATATGAGAGAGCGAGCCTTCCTCTTTATTGCACCTAGAACACGTGCTGGAGGTAAGCCTCTTCATTCAGGCCAATTTTACCGGAGTATAGTACATATTGTTTAGGATACCGTATTGTGTAAGTCTGTATCGGTCCTGGGTGAGATATGTGTATAGGCCTGCCCATATTGTATGCCAGTTAATAGCTTCATCAGGGAATGAAACTTGCCAGACCCGAGAACCGGCAATCGAATGAGACTGAGAGAAAGTGAGAATCAATTTGTATACAGTGGAAATGCCATGGGATTTACAAGCCAAAGTCTTTATTTGTTTGAGAAAAGCTTCAGTACGGGAAGGGTTACACTCTTTCCCCATTACCTTAATTAGTAGATGCTTAAGATGTAAAATTTGAAAGACAGCCCGTGACTTAAAGCCCAGCTTAATGAGAATCTCCTCGGTAGATAGTATAGCACCATTTGAGTAGAAATCTGCCACTGTAAGCTCAGGGGGAAGAGATAGCCAACGCCTAGTTATGGGGGCACCCCCTATTTTGAGATTCAAATTGGCATATAGTGGCTGAGAAGGATCCGAACTTGAGTATACCTTATAGAATCTAAACATTTGAGAGAGAACTCTTAGCGAGGTACTGATCGGGAAGGGCTGCAGGGATTTTGGCAATTTTTTAAAGGGCGTATAAAAGAGCAACGAGGGGGCTACATTATGGGTAGCGAGAATGTCAGCCTTTATAAGTAACCAAATAGGAACATAGTCATGGTGAGCACAGAGATCGGTTAACAAAAGCCATTTCCCACACTTATAGAGGTGACAGGCCCAGTAGTAGAACAAGAAGTTAGGGAGACGCAAGCCCTCCATCTCCTCGGGTAAAGAGAGCTTACTATAGGATCTTCTAATCACCTTGTCCTGCCAAATAAAGGAACTAACATCAGAGTGGATGCGTTGGAAGAAGGACAGGGGTAACCAGACATCCAACATATTTAATGGATAAAACAATCTGGGTAGAACGTTCATCTTGACGGTATTAATTCTACCCCAAAGCGAGAGAGGGAGCTTCTTCCATCTTGATAAGTCTTGTTGAATGTTGGACCATAGATCTTCTAAATTAAGTTTGCAGAGTAATGGTAAATCTGAGGTAATATAAATGCCCAAGTATTTAATGGACTTGGGAGTCCATTTCATGCCAAAATCACTAAAAGCTGAGCTATATGTTAAAGAATTAAGGGAGAAAATTTCAGTTTTAGTAATATTGAGTTTATAATTTGAAAATTTCCCAAAAGTGTCAATAATATGCAATGTTTCTGTTAAGGAGGAGACCGGATCTGAAAGGTGAAGCAATATGTCATCTGCATAAACCGAAAGGGCAGGAGTCCTATCACCTATTGGAATACCAGTGGTTAAGGGGGAGAAGTTTAATCTCCTAATCAGGGGTTCGAGATATGCATTAAAGAGAAAAGGGGAGAGCGGCCAACTCTGACTTGTGCCCGAAAAAAGAGGGAAAGCCTCAGACAAGACTCCATTACAGTTTATTTTTGCCCGAGGAGAGGAATATAGAGTCTGAATCCATTTGATAAAGGTATTAGGAAAGCCCATTGTCTGCAACGTAGCCCACAGGAAGTTCCAATCCACTCTATCAAATGCTTTTTCAGCATCAAGAGATATGAGAGCCATTGGAGATGGGGAGGTCTTAGCCACCTGAATCAGGTACGCTAATTTACGAAGGTGATCAGCAGGTGTTCTACCTGACACAAACCCAATTTGCTCTGGGCTAAGAAGTGGAGCCCAAACCTGTTCAATTCTGCTAGCAAGTATCTTAGCCAAGATTAGCCAAGATTTTAATATCACAGTTTAACAAAGAGGTGGGACGATAACTCGCGGGTTTGTCTAGTTTAAGAAGAAGGATAATAGAGGCTTCTAATAGGGATGGATCTAAAGCTTGTCCTGAAAGCATATATTGATATAAACATAATAAGTAGGGAGCAAGATCTTTAGCGAAAACTTTGTAAAAGTTTGAAGGGAAACCGTCTGGACCAGGGGCCCTATCCGAGGCAAGCTTATGGATAGCAGACAAGATTTCCTGAAGAGATATAAGAGCTGATAAACAAGCATGTTGTGAGGGAGAGAGAGAGAGTAGGTATTTGTAAGGCAGATAAATACTCAGATAATTCAGCCTGAGATGGGGATACAAGACGCTGGCTATAAAGGGAAAGATAAAACTGCCTAAAAATGGCAGTTATGTCTTTTGGGTGTGTTTTAGTGGTTCCAGCTAGATCATTGATCAAAGGAATAAATCTGGATGCCTCTAGTTTCCTCAGACACAGCACCAAAAAATGACTTGCCTTCTCCCCCTGCTCTATGTATTTTGCTTTAGTTCTTAAAATAAGAAATTATGCTTTTTCCTGTACTAGATGAGAATACTGATTCCTTAAATTCAACAAAGATTTTAGCACATCAGGAGAAGAGGAAGAGGAAGAGGTAAGAGAATGCTCAAGTGTGTGAATCTGACCCAGAAGGGAAATAGTAGCCACCTCTCTCTTTCATTTACGAGTGGAGGCGAGCCTAATAAATTTGCCTCGCAAAAAACATTTTAGGGCACACCATTCATGGTCCATCCTAGCAACCAAACCCTGGTTATTTGCAATGAAAAGTTGGATCATGTCTGAGATCCTGGTAATGACGTAATCCTCCTTTAGGACCTGCATATTTAAACGCCATATTGAGTCCCTTTGGAGGTTTTGATTTAACATAACTGTGACCCATGTTACAGCATGGTCCGATATTACAATCAGTTCTAGGGCACAATCGTTAAGACCGTGTATGAGAGAATGACTAAGTAAGATATAATCCAGCTGAGACCAAGTGGAATGCACCATAGAGTGAAATGAGAAAGCGTGGGTCTCAGGGTTTAAGAGATTCCAGGGATCGCACAATCTGTTAGTTTCAAAAGATTCGGCAAGGGCCCTTTGGATTTGGGTAAGGGGCTTAGGCAAGAAATTAGATCTATCCAAATCATGTGTGGCTGGCAGGTTCCAGTCCCCTCCCAGGATTAAGGGGAACATCGAGAGCTTCTGTAGTTCGGTCGATAATTCCTGAAAAAATATAGGATTTCCCCCCACAGGCCCATACACACACTCCCCAGGACCAATTCAGTGCAGTCCAATAATCCTTGGATGAAAACATATCTCCCCTGTGGATCAGCGATTGTTGTTTTGGGTTGAAAGGCTATCGCCTTATGAATTAAGATAGCAGTACCACCTCTGACAGATGAGTTACCAGCAGCAAAAACTTGCCCAATCCCAAGTCTACGGAAACCCCCCGTTTCCCAAGGGAGCAGATGAGTTTCCTGAATGAAAGAGATATGGGCATTCAGTAATGATAAGTGTTTTAAGATCTTAATTCTCTTGTTGAGATCACGAGCCCCTCTTACATTCCAAGATGTACATTTTTTTAAACCTGTAGCCATTGGGTATTATACCAAACAATGCATAACCAAAACAATATACTATGAGAGTGCACCGCTAAACCCTCCCCCACCAATCTTACATACATTTTATTAATTTGGTATTCCGACAAGACCCAAGAGGAACCCCAGAGCACACTATTGACCAAGATGACAACTGTGAAATATGGGGAAACCCCATCATCAACAATAGAGAACAAAGGAACACCATAGTTACCAACCCCCCCAATCCCCCTCCAAATAACTATTTACAAATATCCCTCCACCTAGTTTTGACACCATTAAGGAAGTGCCTTTTTGTTCAATGGTAGAGAGCCCACAAGTGCCCCATTATAACTACCCTCAATACTACTAACCTGATAGAGAATAATAAATGTAATAAAAGCCTGCTCTGGGTACCCTTCTGACCCCAGCTTGAGTATTAATGCAAACCAGCCTAACATGCCAAAAAGGATCCCCAGAATACCAAGCCAAATAGAGCAAGGAGCAAGATTAATTAGAGTACTACCCCCCTTACTTCAGGACGTGTGGTGGGTTATTTTCCAGCCAAAATCCTCCCCCTCTCACCCCACGCCCTCTGAAAAAAAAGTGTATTGGGTTTAATCTACGAATCAAACTGGAATACCCCAGCAATATGTAAGCTACATGCATGCTCCATATAGTACTTATTCCTGCAAAAACCAGAAGTGAAGTAAATTCAGCTCCACATTCTCCGGCAAAATTAGTAAATAAGCAATATGAGCGTATGGTAGACAAGATTATCGAGAGTGCAGAGAAAAAGTTCCAGATATAGGTATGTCAAGAGGAGTGGTGAGATAACGAGAGAGCTCTGAACAATAAGGGAAGATAAAAGGACTGAAGTCCTATAGAGAGAGGGAGAGAATTTGAGAGGGGACAAAGACCACTATATTAATCGTAACATAAGTATTTCCCTAAGTACCAGAAATAATGAAATAAAGAAAGAAACTGAGACAGCCCATGAGAATAGTTTGGTTAGTGAACAGGAGAATAGGTAACATAAGTCTTTCCAGAATTATATGCAAATCATAATGACAGAATCATCGTCCAAAGATAAAAGCATAACAGGCAGCTTCTCGAATATGCAGGTGTTCCCCTGGGGAACCATATTGGAAACAGGCCAAGCTGTCCAGTCAGAAAGAGTCCCCACTGGAAACAAATGGCAGCAAGAGAAGGGGATCTGAGGGAAAATGGTGCCTCGTTGCCACGCAGAGTCTTCCGGGTCCACAGGCCATCCTCCGCCTCTCTCCTCAGTCACCGTCGTCCTCACCACACCGGAGAAAAACTCCCCTCCCAAAGATGTCTCTCAGAACAAGCTCCTCATTGGTAAGCCAGCCAAATAGCAAAAGGTACAGTCAGAGTAAAAGTTCTTTGATAGCAAGAAAGCGAGAATGCCATCCTAAGATTGAAATAATGCAGGCAACTTCTTGCAGAGATTGGCTTGGGCCTGTTTGACCGAGTCGTATGGTAGCCATGCTCCCTCCACCAAAACCTGCAGACGTGCTGGGTATGCCATTCGAAACTTAATACTGGCAGCTATCAGCTTGCTGACTATGGAGTGAAAGGAGGCTCTTTTCCATTGGGTTTTTAGTGGCAAATCCTGAGTAATTCTTAGGCACTTGCCCTCCCATTGTATAGATTGTAGATCTCTGACTTTGGCCAAAATGTGCTGTTTTTCAAGATAGTTGAGAAAACAAATGATCATCGGGTGAAGGGAGGCATTCTCCTCCAGTTTTGGACATAGAGACCTGAGTGCCCTTTCTATTAAGTAGGTAGGATTATGTGGGGAAGGGCCCACAATCTTGATGAAAAGTTTCTGGGTAAATAAAATTGCAGAGGGACCTTCTGCTCCTTCTGGTAAGCCAAAGATCAAAATATTGTTCCTCCTGCTGCGCCCCTCTAGATCCTCGGTTTTGAGCTGTAGTTTAGAGATTTGTTGCCTGAGCTTTGTGATTTCTGGATCCGTCCTGTCCCTCCATGCCTGTAGAGAGTAAGTGCAAGCCTCCGTGTCTGCCATGTGAGTTCTGAGTTCAGCCATTTCAGTAAGAATATTTTTTAGATCAGTAGCGATATCCAGGAGCGTCTCCTTAAAAGGTTGCAACTCTAGCAAAAAACACTCTTCTGAAAGCGGTGTTGATGCCGCCAATGTAGTTGGTTGTTTAGCCGATAGTTGCTGGAGAGGTTTTACCTTCTTTGCCTGTTTGTCAGGCGAGACGGGGCGTGTGTCTGGGTAAGGCCATTTTCATCTCGGCCTCCATCTGTGCATGTTAAAACAGTAGATGCTACGGAAAAAACAGCCAACAAGCTCTGTTAGATGAGCAGGAATATAGTGATGTAGAGGATACCCCAAATTACCAGCTACAAAGCACTTGATGAAGTTAGATTATCAGCCAGGGAAGCGGGAGCTAAGGGAAGCAGCAGCTAGCAAGCCCAGACCATCACGTGATCTCCGATTGTAATTGAATTTAATAATTAGTTCAATTTTTTTCATCTCATATTTCTAACGTTTCTTTCTTTTAATTGTAACACTTCTTAATGCTGACTAGACAATGGATTGGCTGATCCCCCTACCCTGGAGATGCATTGTAATACTATGTTTCATACTGCATAACTAGACAGCCATTTGAAATGTTAGATAGCCTTTAAATTGTTGTTAAATTGTTGTTTATCCCCCCGCCGGCCCATATACCTGTCAATCAGTTTTAATTGTAAGCTGCAACCTACCTACAGGATTGGCTGTATTGAGAAAGACAATGGCATATAAGGGCTGTCTTTTACCTCTAGACACTGCCCCCTGTGGAAGACCTATGTGATTGAAGTGCTAGAGCATTTAGTGGTCTCTGAATCTTTTTCCTTGCTACTTTGTCCAGCCTTGAAATTCATAATTAATTGTTTATGCACCTGCATTTGAGAGTTTGAACCTTTCTTTGAAGGCAGCCATCCTCCTCCATGAGTGCCTAATGTTCTTGGTGGTGTGTCTAATTCCCGATAGGAATGGGAGAGCTCCAAAGAGTTTTAAGGTTCTAAAAATGTTTGATAACCCATAAAAAGTTCTAGTAGTTATCTGAAACTTATCAGGCAGTTTTTCACTTGTTCCTCAATCTTATTGAAAGAGGAGGGGTGATCAAGCTTTCTGTACACATGGCCTTAAACGTGAGAATTTTATTGCAGTATGTATACATAGTGCTCCTACTCTAACTACTTTTATTCCAGTATCTATACAAAGTGCTCCTACTTGGAGTACTTTTATTCCGGTATCTATACAAAGTGCTCCTACTCTGGGTACTTTTATTCCAGTATCTATACAAAGTGCTCCTGTCCTGAGTACTTTTATTCCAGTATCTATATAAAGTGCTCCTACTTGGAGTACTTTTATTCCAGTATCTATACAAAGTGCTCCTACTTGGAGTACTTTTATTCCGGTATTTATACAAAGTGCTCCTACTCTGACTGAGTACTTTTAAGTTCAAATTAAAGGTTTATCTATTTGAGCAGGCCTTCAGTCTAGGGTGATAATTTTCCCCTGTTGTACTTCTCTTTGCTGGTTCTGTTGTTTTGTATATTTGCTTGAGCTTATTGCTAGAACTGATCCATTTCCATATCAGAACCTGAACATACAATGTATTTTTCTGCCATTTTATAGTGTATACTATTTCTTTCCCTTGAAATGTTCTAAAATGTTTTACATTTGGGAGGTATACATATTTTCTAAATGGACTGTATGGCACAAGATTGATTTTATTTTCAGGGTCTGTGCTTTTTATGATCATGTGAAATGTTTCCTGTGTATTGATGCTTTCTTTTTGAAATTTAGTACTGTACTGTACTGACTGGATGTATCTTTATTTTTTTAATCAACAGCACTTACAGATTCTCCTATTTATTTGATCTAAGTAAAAATAAAAATGATTAATTTATTTGTAGTTTTGTTTTTGCAAAGAAACATAGAGAACTAGTAGTGGGTACTGGCAGGCTACCACCTGACACCCATGTTCTGGCTGCTACCCACAGCACAGAATGCCAATCCCTTCCTGTACTTTACTGACTAGGTACAACTAAAGCAGCCACAGACATACATGCTGTAAATCTTGTAAACTTGAAGAAACATTATTTTGACAGACAGATATGTATTATTTTTTTGTTTCTGCCCAGAAACAAATGCTAATCAATAGCACACACTGGTAGACTGTCACCCAACACCAATGTGCTGGCTGCTAACTGCTGCCAAGGCTCTCAGTTTCTCTTTATACTTTACAGGGCAGGCACAACTAACCCAGCAACACAGGAATGCTGCAGCTGCACTTCTTTTGAACTTGAAGAAAACATTATTTGTAAAATAAAAGTGTATTCAGTTTTTGATTTTGTTCATACAAAGAAAAATTGCCCACTAGTAGTGGGCAGTGGCGGGTTGACAAACATTGTCCACATGCAGGTGAAGGCTGCTGCTCAAGTTCCCAGCCTCTCCCTATAATCTACAGGGAAGGTATAACTGAGCATGCCACACACAAATGCTGTACTTCCAGGGAACCTGAAGAAACCTTTGTGAAATAAGGTCATTTTGTTATTTTGTGTTTGCAAGCAAAAACCAGCAACCAACTATACCCTATGGATGACCCTACATTTATTTGTATTCAGTATCATCCCCCACTCGGGCGCTTAGGCTGAGATTTTACTTAGATCATTCTGAAATTCTACAGACTTATCCTGAGTATCAACAACATTTTTGAAGATTGAGTAGTTAGATCATTATTGAAACCATTCACTCACACCAAGTGCTACACTGATGATAGAAAGAACTGCAAAAGTGCAATATCAGCAGGGATAGCTAAATCTAAACATTTACTCATGAGTTTGTAGAATTATATGAAATTAGTAGCACAAGATCTGCCCATACGGAAGCTATGTTGTGAACTGCCTAAGAGATCATTAACAGCAAGATGCTCAATTACTCTATCTGTAATACAAGATTCCATACTTTTACCCAGAATCAAGGTTAAACTAATTTGGCACTAATCTGAAGCAACTGATCTATTCCCTCCTTAAAGATAGGGGTGCCTAGTGATTTTTTCCAGTCACTAGGGATTACATCAATCTGTAGCAACATATTGAAAATAGTGGTATGGGCATCCACCAGATCTTCCTAGATCATAAGGAGTAATGTATGGGTGACCATACACAACAAGCTTTTGTTTCTTTTGAAGGGTTGAGGAAACAATGTATGGACCTTAAGAGCAAAGCTCAAGAAGTTAATTCTAATATCTGAACTCCATGACGGAAAAACGTGGACAGCTGTGTATGATCACCTATACTCCATTTGTTGTATTATGTGGTTTAATTTGCTCAGTGTTGATGATCCAGTATGCCACCTGTACATGTCCCTCTGTGATAGTATCAGTGAAGAAAAGAATGCTGTTCTGTTTCATGGATTGGGTGAGTATACAGGTTAGCAAGTCAAGGCAATCATATGAGAGAGGAGTGTTATGTTAGCTAATGAATAAAAAAGAAACACTGGGTGTGCAACTGAGTACAGGGGAATTGGGAATGGTATTTGAGTCAGTTGAGCACTGTTGAGAAACTGAAAGTGGGTGTGAGTCAGCCTGCTACTTCAGCGTTTGCATTGTGTGAGGCAGAGTCACGCTGTGTGACTGAAAACAGTGGTAGTCAGCTAGAGGAATACAACTGAAGTCACTGGTTATAAAATGTTCATGACAACATTTTTAAAATGTGTACAACATCATTTGGTCTGTGTACAACAAGGTTTTCCAGCTGGCAGAATTCCATACATAATAAGCCCTAACACCATAGTATAGTTTTATTAAGTTAGTTAAAATACCATCTGTGTTGCATTTGCCTTCTCCCCGTTTATTGCATACGCAGTAGTAATCACACAAAAGTTGACCGGTACCACGCAGTGCACATTATTATGCAGTGTCACTATACATGTTATGCAATGGGTACTGCGCTTGTGCACTGCCTGGCATACCATGCTACTTGTCAACTTTTGCATGACAACCACTGTAGAATAAATAGGTTCATAGGTAAGAGTCGAGTCAGGAGGTCATAGACCTATTTAGACTCACCACATATTAGTGGTGCTGTCTGCTTTGGTTATTACCCATATATTCATCAAGGAATTTTTTGAATAAATTATAGAATAAATCTTTGATAGTGTGTGTAATGAGAATTTTACACACACCTAAGGTGTTGGATGCTACTTAAACCCTCAGAGGAAAGCTCAAGGAGTTTATACAAGTACCCACCACTGAGGGTGTGTATAACATTTGAGTTTTACACACTACCCCATGTTTTTTTTTTATATAATTTCTGGGGAGCATGTTTTCACCACAGCAATTATATAAATAGAAATGCATTTTTGTGCAGCCGTGGTAGGGTTAAAGTGACGTTTGCAGTCCGGTTGAAGGAAGCACGTGTTTGTTTAATTTTTTTTATAGTGATTTCACCCAAAAGTGCAGTGAAAAGGACATATGCCTTAGAAACATAGAATATAATGACAGATAAGGGCCATGAGGCTTACCTAGTCTGCCCATGTTCCTATCTATTGAAATACCACAGCTCTAGATGATCTGTTCCTGCCCTTTCTTCCCTTTTGCCATGGAACCCTTATGTCTGTCCCATGTATTCTTTAATTCCCTAATAATTTTGGCCCCCATCACCCCTGCAGGGAGACTGTTCCAAGCATTCACCACCCTTTCCATGAAAAATAACTTTCTTACATTGCCCCTAAGCCCATCCACTTCAAGTCTCATCTCATGCCTCCTAGTTCTTGTACATCTTCGTTTCTGAAATTGCTACCCTGCTGTGCCTTGTTTATTTATTTATTATTTATTTAGCTTTTGTTGACCGGGTAAGTGCACTAGACAAATCCTGCCTATTTTCAGGCATGACCCGGGGGAGGGGGATGCAAATGAATGCCAACTGACCTTGAACCAGATTAAGCTGTTGGTGGTATTTTTAGTGAATGAGGAAATTTGGCCAGGACACCGGGGAAATTCCCCTGCTTTGAGCCGCTGGTGATCAGTGGCCAGTAGGGGAGTTTGGGTGCGGTTGCAGCAAAGATGGCCACTGTGGCCAAGTCATCGGAGGTGAAGGAGGTAGTGTCAGTAGTGGACACAAAGGTGAGAAGAACGCAGTTGGAGGAGTCTTGCAGAAGAAACGGAGAGGATGTGGAGGATCCAGATATCGTTATTACTACTTTAGCATCTACGGATGTGTCGGAGGAGATGCTGGTACAAAATGACAAGTGTGGTGCAAAGGCGGCTGCTTCGGAAGTCCTAGGGGCCAGTTTAAACGTCCCAAAGCAAGCGGTGCCTTTAAAACCGGCATTCAATGGCGAAACTCTATTGGGAATACGGAAGTGTCGGGGAGAAGAAGAGAATTAGAAAAACTGTCAGCGTTATCATGGAAGAGTTTGGAGTCGTTAAAATATGGGCAAGTGAAGAAATCGTCGGATTTGGCACTGGAGAAAGCGATAGGAAGTGGCAGAGAGTCGGTCGTATGTAGTCAGAAATTTTGGAGCCAGAAGGAATCGGAAAGCGTGGGGACTGGAAATAAAACATTGAATAAAGGGGCTGTGAGTACTGTACAAATGAAAAAATGTTTCCCCACCTTTATAATTAACAAAGAAACTGGGTTTGTGTTCAAACCAACAAATAAGGATGTGGTGGGAGTCGAAGAAGAACCCCAGGTGATTTTTCAAACGGACAAAGGGGTACAGGATGGGGTAACTGAATTCAGTTTCCAAAAAAAACAGAGCAGCATTATTGGTGAACAACAGGATTTAAATGTATTACAAGGGTTTAGAAAGGTGAACAAAGATAAGCCAGCTTTGGTTGATAGAACTGTTACAGAACTAAAACCTGGGGAATATGAGGAAAGGTGGTCTCCACAGACAGCATTACTAGCTGCAGGATGGAAGAAAATAGGGCAGGAATCTGGACTCCAGATTCATCTTGGGATAAATCCTGGGAGTTAAATAAAGGGGGCCAATGTGGCAACCTGGAGGGAATATTAAAACAGATTTAGTAGAAAGTAAAACAGAATTAGATGTTTTACAAGATAGGAATTGGAAAATAAAACAAAACAAAGAGAGTTAGAGGAAGTAGAAAAGCAAAGTGCTTTTGAAGGGAAGGGCCTACACCTGAGAAACCCTAATGTCCAGTTTATTTGCACAGTGCAAAAGAGAGTCAAGCGCCAAGGAGGAATGCAATGCGCATAAGATATAAAGGAGGTTTGAAGGAAAGACCAAATAGATATTTTGTGGGTAAAACTTTAATAAAAGAATCTTTAATGTTTTCCCGGGAGATGTTTTTGCATTTATTACATTTCAGGAGAAGACAACTACGATATAAGCTTTGGTCACCGGCTTTATTAGAGTTATTTTGGGAAAGGTATAACAGGGTTAAGTTTTTCCCATTATGACCCCCTTTTAGTTATACCATTGTCAAACCACTGATTAGGTATGTAACAGTCATGTTTAGAAACGAGGGGTACATGTGGAGGATATTGTTTTTTGGTTATCACAGAAGTGTGAGGTAAAAAGTGACCAGAGCCAATCCTGGATTCTGAGCAATTCTGGACGGGAGGGTGGAAGTTTAAGGTAAAACTAAGACAGACAGATACGGGAGTAGAACACATCCCTAACTCATTTTTGCTAGGTAGAGATAGGGGAGTGTGCTTTTACAGTGGGCAGCCGAGGGCATGTTATAGATGTGGGGCACGGACACATGTTTCAAGTGCTTGTGACCAGCCAAAATGTGATAACTGTGGGGAAGTAGGGCATGTTACCATGTTTTGTGAAAATGCAATTAAATGTGATTTGTGTGAAGAAAGGAATCATGCATTTAAGGAATGTCCGTGGGCTGCTCAGAATAAGTTTAATTGTGGAAACCTAGATAATATCATTTCAAAAGCACAAGATGCTAGTGAAAATCAGCAAGGAATGGAAAATACTACCAAGGACCTTTCTAATATACAGAGCACTGTAGAAGCCTCAGGGGTAAAAGAGGTGAACGAGGCCTTGATGGCACCTCCTAAAAAAAGGGGAATGGGGTTGGTAACAGAAAGTAATGAGCTTTTGCAACCTGTATGTTACACAGCCCAAATGAGGAGTCGGTAGTGAGGAATGCATGCCGGTGCAACAGCCATTACCTCCAAGAAGGTCAAGTAGATCTTCAAAAATACGAGACCTGAAGTTTTAGAAACTAAAAATTCTTATGCTGCCTTATTCTGAGGTTCAGAAATGGAAATAGGGATACTGATTCACAGGTGTCAACACAAGATACTGTGGCACCTGTGAAGGAGGATTACAAGGGAAGAAAAAGAAAAGAAGGAAAAATAAAACCAACATATTAGGTATGGATAGTAAGTTGGAAGCAAAATAATGGCTATGTTATGGGCTACCTTAAATACTCATAGCCTTTTAAAGGCTCAAAAGAGACAAGCGGTTTTTCAGTTAATTTATGATCTAAATATATCTGTGTGTTTTCTTCAGGAAACTTGGATGTCATCACTAAACCAGATTGCCTTATTTAAAAAGGATTGGCCGTGGGGACCCTCTTTCTGGTCATTTGGACAGGATAGGGCAGATGGCGTGGGGATTATTTTTAATTCCTATAATTTTACTTTACATAAATTTACATTCAGGGAGAATTTTGATAGTGGAGGGGAAATGGGGTAGCAATACGCTATGTTTTATTAATATTTATAACCCACAATCAAAATCTGGGAGAGTAAAGTGTTTAGGTGAAATTCAACCATTTTTGATATCACACATACCTATTCTTTGGGAAGGGGATTTCAACTGTAGTATAGGAAGAACAGGGAGAGAGGTAGAAGAAGGTAAGGGCAATAAAGTATACTGTGATACAAACTGTTTAAAAGATATTATTAAGACAGCAGAATTAGTATCCTGTATAGATAATAGGATTTCTGGGCCTAGAGGGACATTCTTTAAAGGAAAGAAAAGTTATGTAATCGATTACCTGTTTATTTCAAAAAAAATTCCAACTGATAATCCACGGATTATACCAGTAGAATTTTCTGACCACGCAATTTTAGTAGTTAAAGTAGGGGAAATAAAGAGACAGAGCAGACAGAGAACTAGGTGGAAGTTAAACACCTCCAGTCTTCAAGACAAAATTGCTATAAATTCTATTAAATGGATTTTACAAGCTAGATTATCTGTAAGTTTTTTATATCAGAATTTAGGGGAGTGGTGGCTAGAAACAAAAGAAGACTGCATTTTATGGTTCAAAAAGTTTGGCAAGAGATGTCAGAATTCAGATTTTTAAATTATCTAAAACTGAGAAGGAAATTACAGCAACTAATAACATGGGCAAATGATACGGGAGAGGATCTTTCAGAGCAAATTGAAGAAACCAAAGCTCAAATGAGGAAGTTGCAATATGATAGGTCTAAGACCTTGCAGGCATGTAATTAAAACCACAAGACAAAATCAGTGTTGGAGACCCTTTCGAGTTGTGTAAAATCTTTAAAAAACCAGGAGTCATTAGATTTTTAAATCATGGTAAGGGAAAGTGGATTCAGTGCAGGAGATAGGAGATAAAATAATAGAACATTTTAGGGAGATGGAACCTAACAAGATGAATAATTTGTATCAGGTGAAGCAGTTTCTGGGACCAGCCAGTAGAATTGTACCAGAGCCAGAAATTATTAAAAGTATGACAGGGCATTCACAAAGACAGAAATTAAAGAAGTTATAAATTCATTAAAAATAATGTTTCAGGTCTAGATGGACTATCAAATGTATTTTACGGGAAATTCAGGAAGAAATAGTACAGTGTTTGGAGAAGGTCTTTAATTTCTTCTTTAAGGAAGGGTAAGCTATGGTGCCTTTGCAGAAAGCGCTGCAAATTTATATATAAATCAGGAGATAAGGAGAATTTAAAAATTGGAGACCGATAACCTTATTAAATTCTGATTACAAAATCCTTTCGACTTTGTTAACAATAGATTGAAGGTTTTGTCAGAAAGGATGTTTACACCTGTACAACATTGTGGAATTCCTAATAGGAGAATCCACTCTGTTCTATGTTTGATTAGAGATATTATTGAACATAGGAATGAGACTGGGGAGAAGTGTTACATTTTGTCATTAGATTTGGAAAAAGCCTTCGATAGAGTTAACCATTTTTCTTATTGCCACTTTAGAATTTTTTAAGGTTCCAGATGATCTTGTAAATCTAATTAAGGGACTATATGTCAATGCTAGGTATTTCCCAGCATAAAAGGGGAATTGGGGAGGGGATTTAGAATGAGTTGTGGAGTAAGACAGGGATGTCCACTGAGCCCCCTACTTTACAATTTTTCACTGGAACCATTACTTAGATCAATATGTTTATCACCAGGGTGGCCGGGGGTAAGAATTCCGGGATCCAAATCATGTACTAATATTCAAGCATATGCGGATGATATATGCCTTTTTTTTCTCAAAAATCACAAGTAAAGTTCTTTTTCTCAGTATTTGGGACTTACGCAAATATAGCCAACACAAAGATTAATTTAAAAAAATCAAAAGGGTTAGTAATAGGTGGACCTAGTATAAAACCGGTGGTTTGCAATATAATCGAATGGTCTTCTGAACCACTGTTTATTTTGGGGTAAGGTTTGGCCCCAGAATAATCAGAGGATAGCTGGAAATTAGTGTTGGAGAAAATAGAAGTCAAGATTAATAGATGGAAAAAGTTTAAATTTTCAAAAATTAAAAGAATTCAAGTGTTAAAACAATTTATTCTACCAAGATTACAATACTTAGCTGTCTTATACCCCTTGCCAACCCAATATGAGACAAAATTATATAGTATTTGTTTCCAGTTGTTATGGGGGAACAGATTGAACCCAGTCAAAAGAAAGTTTACTTATCTGGATAGAAAACAGGGAGGTTTAGGGATGATAGACCCGATTGTCTTTTGTTATGCAATCTTTTTGTCCTTTTCTTTAAAAAATAGCTTAGGAACGTCAGGTAATCACGGGGACATATTTTTCAATAACATAATGAAGAGGTATATATCTGCCTGGTTACACTGTGCTCTGAAATTATCACAATATTTACCTGTGCCAGAATATTTTAAACCTGCTGCAAAAAAATTATATAAATGGAAAATCACTAAAAATCAAATATTAAAAAATTCAGCAAGAACTCTGTATAAGGAACTAATGTCTTTAAATTATTCAGCAGAGCCAGTCTTTAAAAATTGCTCGAGGGAACACAATTCGGATGTCTTAGATCAACTGAATAACCCAAGGTTGCCAGAGTATATGTGGGAGAGTTTATGGTTGATGATGTATGGAAGAATAAACATAAGAGGAACAGCAAAGTATAAGGCAAAGAAGAGAGATCCTGTCCTTATTTAGAGTGCATAAATCAGGAAGAAACAATAGAGCATTTTTTCTACAGTGCTCTTTCCCATCAAAATTGTGGATATATTGGCTAAAATGTGGAACTTTCCATGGTTGGCCCAAATAAATTATGATATTCTGGTAATTGGGAGTTTTCCCCAGCCTTTATTAATATATGAGAAAGGTACTTTGAGAGTGTTTCTGGCAAGTTTAAGATATTGTTTATGGCAAACAAGATGCCAATGGGTGTTATACCAAAGAAAACCCTCATTAGAAGGATTTTGCAGCTATGTAACTAATACTTTGAATAAAGTGTTTTTAACAGAATTACAAATGTTTAATGTAAATAAAGTAAGGATGTGGTGGAAGGGATTTTCACATATTATCAAATATAAACAATATAAGGGGGATAAGAGGTAGTACAGGTTGTAGATGAAAGTAAATGAGTTTCTTAAGGATACAAAGGTAGTGGGGAGTTACAGGAGTGGTGTTATTTGTTTAATAAGACAAGATTACGGTTGTATATATCAAGTTGTATTTATGCATTTATGAAATTATGTATTTATGTGTTTAATTCAATAAAAATCACCCCTACTCTTTTCGATAAGTGCCATGGGATCTTTAACATCCACCTGAACTACCACCAATCCAGGCAGATGGGACCTCGATTTAACGTCTCATCAAAAGACAGCACCTCAGAAGTGCAGCACCCCTCTCATGCTGCACTACACTGTCAGTACTGGGATATTAACCCAAGTGCCAGATGTGGGAACTGAACCCACAGCCCTCTGATCTCCCGGCCTTAGCTCTGATCTCCCGGCCTTAGAGGCGAGTGTGCTACCTACTGAGCCACTGACACTGACATTGAGGTACTTGAATGTTTCTATTATATACCACCTTCTCTCTTCTCTCCTCCAGGAAATACTTGTTCAGGCCCCCCAGTCTTTCCTCATATGATTTCTGCTGCACTCCTTCCACCATTTTAGTTGCCCTTCTCTGGACTTCCTCCACTTTGTCTATGTCCTTCTGGAGATGCAGTTGCCAGAGCAGGACACAGTGCTCCTGCTGCAGTCTCACCAGTGATCTGTACAGTGGCATAACCACCTCCTTCTTTCTGTTGGTGATGCCTCTCCCTATGCACCTACTGTAAGTATCCCACTGGATCTCACCATAGCCTTCTCACATTGTTTGCTCATGTTCATGTCATCAGATATGACTACCCCCATTTTCCTTTCCTGATTGGAGGCTACCAGTACCTACCCCCCATCTTGTACTCATTCATTGGATTTCTGCATCTTAAGTGCATGATATTGCACTTCTTGGTATTGAATCTTAGCTGCCACACTCCTGACCACTCGTCCAACTTGCTAAGGTAATTTCTCATTTTTTCCACCCCTCTGGAGTGTCAACCCTGTTTCAGATTTTTGAAGCATACCTTCCCTTCCAGCCCCTCTGCAAAGTCACTTATGTAGACATTGAAGAGGACAGGCCCCAGCACTGAACCTTGTGGCACCCCACTGATCACTTCCCTCACTTCAGATTGAATGCCATTTACCATCACCCTGTTTGTCCTCCAGCTCAACAAATTTCTGACCCAGTTTACCACCTTGGGGCCTATGCCCTGGCTGGCTAACTTATTTACTAACCTTCTATGTGAGGGGGTGTTTAAGGCCTTGCTGAAATCCAGGTAGGCCACATCCACCGCATCTCCCTGATCTACCTCCCTGGTCACTCAATCAAAGAAATCTACTAGATTTGTTTGACAACACCTTTATGCCATGAATCCATGCTGTCATGGATCCTGTGCTCCACTAGGTTCAAGGAATGACACTATCCTCTCCTTTAGTAGTAACGGGATATGATGATCTGAGGGTAAAAGCTATTCAGAAAGGATAGGGCCAAGGGGAATGGGGGGGTGGTGATCTATGTGAGTGAGGAGATTAAGTGAATAAAGGAGGAAGGGGAGGAGGGGAGGACAGATGCTCTGTGGATGCAGTTCCAGGATGTGAGGAATAGGACACTGAGGATGGGGGTAGTGTACAGGCCACCATCACAGGGTTGTGACCTGGACCAGGAACCAGCAGATCAAATTTGAAGGGTAAGCAGGAAGGGAAGTATGGTGGTGGTTGTGGGGGATTTCAACCTACCGGGGGTGGATTGGAGCACACCGGCCACCATGAGTGCAAGAGAGGAGGTCTTGTTGGAAGCTTTTCAGGACAGCTTCTTGACATAGCTGGTTCAGGGGCCGACATCGCTAGAAAGGACTTTGGAACTTGTACTGATAATGGGAAAGCTGTAAGGAACCTAGAAGTGGAGAAACCACTTTCTGGGAGTTACCTTTATTCAGTGTGGTTCACACTAAACATGGGGAGGAATACAGGGACATGGGTACCAAGCTGGTTGAGTTAAGGGGGATGGACTTTAGCATGATGGGGGAAATTCCGTGCAAGCACCTGGCAGACATCCAACAACACATAGATGCAGATCGGAAATGGAATATAATAAGGGGAGGGCTGACAGAGGCAACAGAGACCTGTACTAGGAAAAAAACAAGAAGGGCACAGCAAAAAAAAAAAAAAGCTGGCTGTCACTGGAGGTCAGGTAAGGGGTGAGAACCAAGAGGTAGCATTTCAGAAGTATAGGAAAATGGGAAGTGGAGAAGATAAAGATGTATACAGGGAAAAGTCTAGGGAGATCACCAGACTGGCTGGGGGGGGGGGGCAAAGCATCTAGAAAGCTGAGACTGGTGCAGGGGATCAAAAGAGGAGAAAAAAACTTCTTCCATTACATAGATGAGAAAAGGAGAAGCAAAGACCACGTGAGGATCAAGAGAGATAGGGGGAGGGTGGAGAAGGGGCAGAGCAGGCAGAGGCACTGAATGAGTACTTCTGCTCTGTGATTACGCAGGAGAAGGGGGGCAAATACCTCAGGCAAGTGGGGGGTGGGTATGGGAGGAGAGGATGACAGATGTAGGGATTACAGAAGGCAGGGTGCTGGAGGGGTTGAGGATATATAGTGTGAACAAAGCACCTGGGCTGGATGGCATTCACCCTAGAGTACTGAGGGAGCTGGCAGAGGTCCTTGTAGGGCCACTGGCAGACCTGTTCAATATCTCCCTGGACACAGGATGTGTACCACAGGACTGGAGCATGGCCCACGTGGTGCCCATTCATAAAAGTGGGCCAACAGATGAACCAGGGAACTGCAGGCCAGTGAGCCTCACCTCGATTGTGTGTAAGCTCATGGAGACCATCCTAAAGGAGAGGCTCGTGAGCTTCTTGGAGGCAAACTGTATCCAGGATGACCAGAAACATGGATTTGTCATGGGCAGATCATGCCAGACAAACCTGGCAGAGTTCTATGACTGAGTGACACGGGAACTGGATAAGGACCATGATGTGGATGTCCTGTACTTGGACTTCAGTAATGCCTTTGATTCAGTGCTGCATGGGAGATTGGGGGAAAGCTGGAGTATGTGGGGGCAGGACAAAAAATGGTGACCTGGATCAGGACTGGCTGAGTCAGCAAAAGCAAAGGGTGGTGGTAGGGGGGAACTCTCATCACCGAGAGCGGTGATGAGTGGGGTACCACAAGGATCCCTGCAGGGACCAATACTGTTCAGGATTTTCATTGCAGATATCTCGACTGGCTTCTGGAGCAAAATCAGTCTGTTGGCAGATGATATCAAGATGGGAGCTATGGTAGATGACATGGAGGGGGTGAAGGGGTTGCAGGATGACCTGAATAAGCTGCAGGAGTGGGCAAATAAATGGTAGCTTGGTTCAACACCAGGAAGTGCAAGGTTCTACACTTCAGAGCCCTGACTCAGGGGAGGGATTATCACTTAAATGGGGTTCAGTTGGATTGCTCCACAGAAGAGAAGGATCTAGGGGTGTTCATAATAGGGAACATGGACAACTCTGTTCAGTGTAGAAGGGTGGTGGCAAAAGCCAACAAAATGCTGGGGTGTATAACTAGAGGGATCACCTCCAGAAGTAGGGAGATTATCTGGAGTATTGCATGCAATACTGGTGCCCATTCCTTGAGAAGGACATCAGATTGTTGGAGGGGGTACAGGGTAGAGCTACAAAGATGATCCAGGGATTGAAGGGCAAACCATATGAGGAAAGGCTGTGGAAGTTGAATATGTACTCTCTGGAAGAGAGGAGGGACAGGGGAGATATGATTGAGACCTTTAAGTACCTGAAGGGAATAAACAAGACTAACACAGAGAGGATTTTCCATAGGAAAATGAGGAGGAGCATGCGAGGACACCAACTGAGACTGGAGGGGGTAGATTCAGCAGAGAGAAGAGGAGATATTTTTTTACAGAAAGAGTGGTGGACAAGTGGAACTTCTTGCTGGGTGAGGTAGTGGCCTGCAAGACAGTTGGCAGCTTCAAGAGGGGCTGGGATAGGGTAAGGGGCAATTGGATGGGGGGAAGGGAGGAGCAGCAGCATTATAAGGTGCTAGCTGCACACTTGAGCAGACTCGATAGGCTGTGACGCCTGTTTCTGCTGGTATTTTCGTATGTTCATATGCCCATTAATTTTCCCACCATCAAGGTCAGGCTGACTAGTCTGTAGTTGCCTGCCTCCTCTCTGCTTCTGGTTTTGTGGAAAGGGATCACATTTGCCCACCTACAATCTTCCGTGACTGCCCCAGTCTCCAACTATGTTTGATAGTGCTGTCAGTGGGGCTGCCAGCACCTAAGTTCTTTCAATATTCTGGGGTGAATCTCATCTGGCCTTGTTGCTTTGTCAATTTTTTCAGTTTCTTGAGTTCCTCCAGGACTCCCTCCAGTGCCTTAAAGTACATTTTTGTACAACTTACCCTGGAGGAGTCCAAGTGCTCGACTGGAACAGATGGTGAAGTGTGACAACCGACAAAGAAAACATCATAACTGGTGCATGTGTGGAGCAAGTGATGCCCGGTGCATGTTCACCATTATAACCAGCTGGTTATAACTGTGAATTATAACTGGATTTCCCTATGGAAAAAATACTTCCTGATTATTATAACATTCTTACTTTCTTTGTGTGTGGTGGGTTATAGCATAAAAGCTTGTTCTGCAAATACCTGTTCAGAGAAGACATTAGCAAAATGGTTGTTAAATACCTCCACTATATCTTGTTCAGCTGCAAGTAGCTTATCCTGTACCAGCCAAGGTCTAATACAACTGCTTTGACAATATGGTTGTACCATTCACGTATGCTGCCATTTTGTTTTTTGCATGGAATTTTGGTTTGCACATGTGAAAATGAGAAGAATAAAAATGGGTAGGGTAAGAAATTGTCTCCCATGTTGTTATTTCTGAGAAACATGCTGGTGTCAATTTAGAAAGACTGTGTCCTTTTTAGTGCTGACATGGATGGAGCTCTGCAGACCTCCTGCTGTGAGAAAAAAAGGACTCCTCATTCCTTGCGAATGAGCAACATGCCCGACTTGCACTACAGTTGCCTCTGCGTCCATGAAGCAGTCTGCCATGTTGTCCATATCAGTGCAGCTTTGTACTATTTTACAGTGCTGGCTGTCATGATGTAACACAGCCAACTCCTGTGTTCAAGATGGCCACTGCACTCTACTGCGCATGCGCTAGCAGTCGTGCATGTGCAGTAGCATGCAGTGGCCATCTTGTTCATGGAGGAGTGGGCCATGTTCTGCTGTGACCACCTACTTTATTATGTATTTATTTTTTTTGTTTATAAAAATTCCCCCCACCAAACCCTCTCTCTCAGCACCTACCAACCCCCTCCCCAGAAACATAGCAATGACACTGGGTACCCAATCCCCAGTGTCTGATTGGGGAATCCTCAGTTCTGCCTTTTTTTTCCTGTAAAGAAAATCGTCCATCAGTGTCTTTAGGCTGTTATACCACCACCCGACCCTCCCACTGAGTACCCAACACCGCCTCCCTCCTGGCCCTTACCTCCTATCATGGGTCAGTGCTATAATCCTCTGGACTGCAGACACGTCTTCACTCTTCAAAGCTGGACCACAGACTGAAGAAACAGGTATGCGATTATGTGTATTTCAATGGGATTTTGAACTTAGTGCTGTAACTTGGCCATATTTACATTTTTGGGCCCAAATTTTCAACATGCCTTCTTTGGGACCCCTTGTCGTGAACATGGCATTGTCATTAGGCAGATGTGTCCCAAAAGGTGATTTCACAGTCCCTGTGCGAAATCACTTTTCAGGCAGGAGTTGACCATTTTCTCTGCCCTTGTTCACGAGAAGGATCATAAGAAGACTATGTTGTAAATTTGGTGTAAAAATATTGAAAACTAAAAAAGATATAAGCCTACACTGAATTTTGTAAACATAGCCTCGTAACTTTGGTAATTTTCAATATTTTTACCCCACATTTACAACACAGCCATATCTTTACAGCATCTCATGAATGTGACAGATGTCATTTTTCAAATCCAGGCCAAAATGTTTTTTAACATCTCCAAAAGTGATTTTGCAGTCTATGAGTGAAATCACCTTTCAGCCAGGAGTTGAACATTTTCTCTGCCCTTGTTCATGAGGTGGGGTCATAAGAATGCTATGTTGGAAATTTGGTGTAAAAATATTTAAAAAAAAAACAACAAAATGATGAGCCTACATTGAATTTTGCATATGTAGGCTCATAAGTTCAGTAATATTCTGTATCTTTACCCCACATTTTAAACAACAATTTCTTTAAAGCACCTCATGAATGTTACAGCTGTCATTTTTCAACTCCTGCCCAAAATGTGTTCTTGAGTCCCAGAAGTTGATTTTCCAGTCCCTGCGCAAAATCACCTTTAAGCCAGGGGTTGAACATTTTGTCTGCCCATTTTTATGTTGAAAATCAGGTGTAAAAATATCACAAAACAACAAATTTATGAGTCTATGCTACATTTTGCAAATGCAGGCCTGTCTGTAACTTTGGTAATTTACAATATTTTGACCCACAATTTCTCAGCTGTAGACCTATCAACTCTGGCCAGTGCTTTTTATGTTTGCTTGCACGCATGTGCAAGAAACATAGTGCCATCATCCAAGTTTTCGGAGGTGTGGCAGCATCTTCCAATTCAGTCAGTGTGTTTGTAGGCACAGCCGCAGTTCTCCAATGCCTGCTGGAGCTGTCTGTGACAGCAGTCAAAATGCAATGGAGTACAGTTGAAAGGGGAGACTACACTTCGAGTGAACAGCGATAAGATATCGCCTGTTCATGCATGCTCCCCTACACACACACACACACACACACACATATGCATGCATACTGCGTGCTCGCCACCCACGCACACACTGTGTAGCTGATGGGGTGCCCAATCCCCATTGGCTGTGCTGTGCTCCCCAAAACAGAGTTCAAATGCCACGCTGGGTACACTAGGCGTGGCCACCACATCGCATAGCGACAGTGGTGCCCAATCCCCGTTGGCTCCACTGGTCCCCAGTACAGGGTGCCACGCTGGGAGCCCACCCCAACATGGAAACAGATGCTATTGCTGGACGGGGTGCCCAATCCCCATTGGCTCCGTGCTCCCACCAGCCGTCCTTGTGCCATGCTGGGAGCCCACCCCAGCGTGGCAAATGTCCGCATTGTCATTTAAAAAAACCTGAAACTGAAAAACGGTCCATTGCTGTCTCTGCCCCACCGTGCCCACCCACTGTGCACCTCGCCTCCCCACCCCCCACACCACATGCCTCCAGACTCCAGTGCGACGATCTTTGGTGGACCAGGAACACATCTGCACTCTTCAAAGCCGACCACGAACTGAGGAAATGCCGGTAGCTGTATAATGGGATAGATGTTTTTCAACTTTGCTGCATATCTCAGGCATTTTTGAAATCTTTGCACAATTTTCAACATGGGGTTTTGGGACCCTTCTCTTGAATCTCTCACTGTCATGGCATTAATCGGACCCAAAGGGTGATTTCACGTCACTGCGTGAAATCACCTTTTGGGACAAATAATGAAATGACACTGCCACTGTTCATAAGGTGGGCTCTCAAAAGCCTATGTTGAAAATGTGGTGGAAAAATTCTAAAATGACTGTTTTACGAGCATGCATTGCGCAGTTCCTATGCACGCTCGTAAGTTTGCGAATTTTCATTATTTTCACTCCAGATTTTCAACATTGCCATTTTACCACACCTCCTATGAGCAGTATAGCTGTCATTTTTCACATCTTGCCCAAAACGTGTTTCCACCCATGTAGTGCATAATGGCGCAGTTGGTGTGTGAAATCAATGTATGGGACACATTAAGAAAATCACAGTGACACTGCTAATGAGCAAAGGTCTTAAAATGACTATGTTGAAAATTTGGTGAAAAAATTCTAAAATGACTGTATTACAAGCGTGAGTTGTGCAGTTCCTACGCACGCTCATAAGTTTGCGAATTTTCTATATTTTTACTCCAGATTTTCCACATTGCCATTTTATTACACTTCCTTATGAACAGTACAGCTGCCATTTTTCACGTCACTCCAAATGTGTTTCCGCACATGTAGCGCACAATGGAGCAGTCCGTGTGCAAAATCAATGTATGGGACACATTAAGAAAATCACAGTTATACTGTTCATGAGTAGAGGTCTTAAAATGGCTATGTTGAAAATTTGGTGACAAAAGTTGTAAAATGACTGTGTTACGAGTGAGCATTGCTTAGTTTCCATGCACACTGGTAAGTTCATGACTTTGTAATATTTTCAGTCCAGATTTTCACCAGTGGCATTTTTCCACACTTCCTTATGAACAGTACAGCTGTCATTTTTCACAACATGACCAAAATGTGTTTTCATACTTTCAGCGCAGAGATGCATGGTCGCTGTGGGAAATCATTGTTCGGGACAGATAAAGAAAATCACAGTGACACTGTTCATGATCGGAGGTCCCAAAACGCCTGTGTTGACAATCTGTTGTAAAAAATCCCCAAACTAATTACATTACGGGTGTGTATTGCACAGTTTCTATGCACGCTAGTGACTTCACCAGTTTTTAAATATTTTACTGCAGATTTGCAACATTTATATTTTTACACTCCTCATGAACAGTACAGTTGTCATTTTTACATCCTGTTGAGATGTGTTTTGCACCTGTGGTGCTAAATGCCGTAGGCACTGTGCATAAGGAGCTTTAGGCTAACAAACTGATACTGCCACTGTTCATGAGGTGGGGGTCACAAAAAAAACATGTTGAAAATTTGGAGTGAAAATACCAATGAATGCCTGAGGTGTTAGGGTTTCCAACCATAACGCCCCACCCTGTAGAGAATGACAGGCATCAGGGGTGTGACTTGGGATTCTTGTCTGTAAAGCTCATACCATTCCACACCCCTGCAGCCAGTGAGGCATTGAGGTATACCTTGGACTCTTCGGTCCCAAAGTTCACCCCATTTTCTATACCACACCATCTCACCGCATTTCCTGGTGGAATGGGCTGCGCATAAGGGCCCAAAGACCCCATATACACCGTGACACTCTGTACAGTGTCTGCAGGGTAGGGTAGGGTGAAATGGTGTGGCCGTTATGCCTGATGACCCAAAGGCACACCCCAATGTCTGTCACTTTCTGCAGGGTGGTGGTGGGGTTGGCTTCAGTTCAATACTTCACTGCCATTTCTATTATGCAGGTCTGTAACTTCTACTACCAACGCCAATGCCAGCAAGCAAACATTCGGCATTGACAAATGCTTGTCTAATATAAGGTTTACATTTGTTTGACAAAATTAACGTACCTAAAGAACTGCATTGTGATAGTTTTATTTTATGTTAATTTTTATACCATTTGGCATTTTCCCTCCTGATAATTTGTTTACTTAATTTCTGAAGTTTCTTGTATTTTATGCTGTATGATTGCAGTTGTTTTTGTCATTACCCAATGTGCTCTTTTCATAGCTCTTAGGATTTTGCTTAATCTGTTAGATAACCAATAGGGCCATTTGCCTATAATGTTATATGCTTTCCTCATAGGTGTTTATCTGTCTTGAAGTGCTTTTAATTTATCATCCAGCACATTTTAGGATTCATCTGTGTACATACAATCCAAGTCCTATTCTCAAGATCAGTTTCAGAGTGAGTTTGACTGAGACTTTTCATGCCTAAAGTTATAGAATACCTTTATTCCACACATTTGGCTTTTTCATGGAGAATGACATAATGTTGTGGTTACCATTTGAGAAGTTCTCCCGCAGTGTACTTCTCCACTAACCTGTCATTATTGCAAAGGATGAGGTCCAGCATAAGATTATATCTAATGATTTTGCCTTTAGAAATTTAACCTTCTCTTGGTTATTACTTGAGTTGGGTGCCCTACAATATCAATGAAGTTAAAATCTCCTAAAATAACCATATATTTGTTACTAGCTTTCCTTGCAAGTTTTGCATTGCTCATACTACCCTGTTCTTGGCTACTATTTGATCATCTAGATATGTATCCCAGATAAGATGGGGTACCCTCTTTGGCCGTAATTTTCCCCTATAGGGACTCTGTTAATGGACAATTGTTTTTGAGTTTTTCAGACTCATTCATTGCTGTGATGGATTCCTTGGTATACAGTGCAGAAATAACCACACTGTCACTTCTGTTGTGCCTGAAAAGAGTATTGCTATTCACAGTTTTACCCCAATTATCTTTATTTTCCAACCAAGCTTAGTTTTTTTTCAATAATGTCAGTGCATCAGTATAGACTAAAAGTTCCAGGTCCTTTCTTTTATTGTTGAGACTGTGAGCATTTAGACATATATAGTTCCATATTTTCAGGGCATTAGTATTGCTGTTTTGTAAATGCTTATTTGTCCCTCTATCAATGGCTGCTTGGTTAATACCAAAATCCTTTTGTTGGATACTGCTATGTTGGTTAGCCCCCAATTTCCCCATGCATGTCAGTTTTAAATATTTTCAATGGCTTTCCTGATTCTATTAACGAGAATGCTGGATCCTGTTTTGGTCAGATGGAGCCCATTCCTAGCATATAAGTCAGTCCTTTGTCTAAGGTTGATCTTCTTAACCCTCATCCACAAGAGTGTCTTGGAAGGCACATTACAAACTGTATTTAAGTAGCATTGCACTGCATTCCCATTGCATTACCAGCCAGATGAGACAAAGACAATGTATTTCAAACTGGCTTCTCTATCTCTAAGAGTATTCACAGACTGTAGATTGAACTGTTTCCATAGCAACTTTTAGGTTTGCTTGTTGCATATGCACAAGCTAATATATTGGTGCAGCTTCGGCAGTGCAGAGTCTAGGAGGTGTGCTTTAACAGTCAGCACAGCTGAGTCTGCAACAGGTGTATGAGTGAACAACCAAACCTGACAAGGCTACTGATGGCATTGCTTTGCTGGTTGATGGGCAGAAACTTCTCAGATACGAAAGGATGCAGTCAGACCTATCACAGTGCAACAGCATCCTTTCATCTCATTAGGCAATAAAGCAGCATCTCCCCTCTTGGTCAACCAGCTGTACTTGAACTTGGGCAATTGGATTCCCAATTCTGCTGCTGAATAACTGTGCTGCTTCCCCCTTCTCCTACACATCAGGTGCTCAGGTGCCCAGTGCTGCTGGAGAACTTTGTAAACCCCTGAATGAATGTCTGGCTGTTGGGTGTCCATCCCCTCCACCAGAGAAGGTTGCAATCAGTCTCTCATCCAAATATCTAGCAGTTGGTTGCCTAACTCTGCTACCAGAGAAGTCCTACCCCTCAGTAGAATGTGACACCATGGTGCCCATCCCTGGTGCTGCCAACCAACACACCAACACTGGGGTGCCTAATCCCCAGTGTCATTACTAGCAATAAAAAAATCCCTCATCATCTTTTTTGTTGTTTTTAGACCTGTAAGAAAATTGCCCATCAATGTGTTCTGCTACCCCTGAACCCTCGGGCCATCACTCTTCAACCCTTTCTCAGCACCCATACTCTTGCACTCCTCACTTACCTATCCAGTTAAGATCTGCATTCAACTTAGCATTGTCAAATGTCCTGCTGCTCCAGAATCTGACTGTGAACTGACTATAAACATGGTAAATCTGGTTAATGACTTTTAATGCCGTTTGAACTTTGAAAATAACTTTGTCATTTTTAACACTTCTTGCTGAATTTTCAACATCACCTTTTTAACCCCATCATATGAACAAGGGAGGTGTAATTTTGTTCAAATACACTCTGAAACATGTTCTTGAAGTTGCTACACAAAATCACCTTTTCAATGGTTTCATAAAATTCCACCTGTTTTATTTATTTAGTTTTTTTTGTTTATTCTGTTTATCTCCTCCTACATCCCGATGCCGCCACTCCTTTGGGCCTCCTAGTGCTCCGTTCCTCCAGCAGTCCTCTTCTGAACCACCTCCCCACAGATAGCAGCCAATCTCGAGTCATCCCGGTCTAGCCCATCGCCGGGTGGGTCCCCCTCCTCCAAGGGAGAAGGCACCGGGTTCTAGGGAACCCCAGCAGAGGATGATCCTGGAGGATCTGGGGAACAAGGAGAGCAGGGGCTGTCATCCAGTGGTGCCAAAGCTGATTTCCGTCTTTCTCTATTTAGTCCCTCCTACTTCCACTACTTGTGTTACCCCTGGTCTCCACCAGGGGCCACTACATAGTGGAGCTATCACCCACCCCTCCCCAGGAGAGGAGAGCAGTCCTCCAGATGCTCAATCCTCTCCTTCCCCCTGCCAGTCCATGGCACCTGAGTCCATTCCCGAACCTGGGTCGCTGGCGTGGGCCAAGGTAAGGCACCAGCACCTTAGCCCTCTGCGCCACCGGGCCATTTATTTAGTGTTTGTTTACTAGGTAGGTATACTAGACAATACAATGCATATTTTGACCATAAGATATGGTCTGAAAAAGACTATGCTAAAAAAGTGGTGTAAAAATATTCATAAAAAACAATGAACATATGATGAAAAATTGATTTTGTTTCATAATTTACTCATAACATTGTAATTTTAGCAGATTTTGGCCCCAAATTATAAGCAGAGCCCTTTTGTTACCCCAACCCATGAACATGGCAGGTGTCATTTTTCAAATCCCCTCCAAAACATGTTTTTTACAGTCACTCTGCTAAATCACCTTTTGGACAGAATAAAAAAAAAACTCCAATTTCCTTGATCATAAGATGGGCTCATAAAAAGACTGTTGAAGAGCTGGGTTCAAAATATTAAAAATCAATGAAGTTATGAAAATAGTGATCTTATAAAAATGTTCTTTATTCTGTTCACCATTTTTACAGCTCTATACTTCTTAGCCTGGTGGAACTCAAGTCCTTGAGGCAATGCTACTGGGAGTAAAAAAAGCCTCAAGATATTGTTGTTCTAACTTGTAACAGCATACAAGCAAATATGTTCAGCATTGACAAAAGCTTGTATAAAGTATGGGACAAGTATGTTCCCTCTGGAAGACCAGGGTAAAGGACTTCCCCCTCCCAGAAGATTTAGTAGCCATGGATAAGGTCCTTAAAACAGTCTGGGCTGTTCACAAGGCCTCTGACTCCCACACAGATCTCCTTAACTACAGGAAACTGCACAATGCCTGTCTAAAACTGCAGGCAGATAATGTAAATCACTTTAACATCAACTTCCAAGTCAATACAAGTATTGCTTCCACATCCTGAAAGGTGGTTCACAATAATTTGACCCTCAGATGGGGCATGCCATGGGGAAATGGGATAGTGGAATTCCTTCTAATGAAGACATCACCAGATGAACCTGACTGCAGACAGCATCAAAGAAAAGCTATGCCTTTTGGCAGATACTACTAAGCTATGTGGGAGGGTAGACCCTGAAGAGGGCATAAGGAACCTGACATAGGACCTAATGGAGTTGGAGAGGCAATCTGGAATCTGGCATCTAGATTTTAATGCTAAAAAGCGCATGGTAATGTCCATAAAGAGCAAGAACCCAAGGTCAAGTACCGACTTAGGGGGTTAAGATCACAGTCTCAGAGGAGGAGAAGGACTTACATATTGGTGAGTGCACAGCACCAAAAACAGAAGCAGTGACTGTGCACAACAGCAGACCCACAATCAGCGAGGGTCAGCAACACGGTCATGCTATAACAATATATTACACTTTTTCTGTGGGGTCTACGAAACCCGCACCCCCCCATGTGGGGGGCTTCACTCCCTGCACCCCTCTTTCCAATTATAATCAACTCTGGGGGAGGGACCTGACACTGGGGTACTGGAGACAGCTGGGAAGGGGCTATCTGGGGAGACTCCATTGATGAAAAACCAGGAGATCGGGCACAGCCCCCAAAAAATCTAAGTATCACAAACACCCAAAAGAATACTATCCCCACCCTGCCCCAAACTCTGAACCTCCCACACTGCAGCCATCTACCCTCACCACCAGACCACAGCCAGCTCAGCAGTCCCCTGACAAACTACCTCCCTCGTACCTGTTCCTTGACTTTCTTCTTCTGTTAGCTCACCTGTACTCGCTCTCTTCTGGTCCAGCATCCTTGCTATCATCATGCCTTGCTACCCTTTCAGGGTAGATCACATCACGTGCACTCAAACTGAGTCATTCAAAACTGAGTGGCTCAATTTGAGTCACCCATATGACAGGACACCCAAGCAACCTGAAGCCATCAACACAATGTAAAAAAGTGGCAGGGAAGGTGAACAGGATGTGTATTCAAGGGGTTCACCAGCAGAAAAAGGAGTCAATTCTGCCCCTGTACAGTCCCATGGTTCATCTGCATCTGGAGTACTGTGTGTAGTACTAGAACCCCTTTCTCAAGAGGGACATAAATCAGATTGGGGTGGTGCAGACTACTAAGATCATACAGGTGTAACAGGATTTTCCCTATGAATAGAGACTACTGAGCCTGAACATACACTCAGTGGAGGAGAGAAGAACGTGGAGCAATATGATCAAGACCTTCAAATACCTTAAAGGCATTAACAAGGTTAACACAGGTGATCTTTTTTTGCAGATGTTAGATCAAAACACCTGGTGGCAAGACTACAAATTAGTGAGATGGAGGTACAGGAAGGAGGCCAGAAGTTACTACTTCACTAAAAGGGTGATGGCAGGATGGAACACACTGCCAGAAGGGGTAGTAAATCACAATTCGGGTGGGAGATTTAAAAGAAGATGGAATAGGTTCAAGGGTAAGGCAAGGGTAATAGGTGCAGCAGCTTGTAGCAAATGTGCATGAACTCTGCAATGAGCAGACTCAACAGACCTTCAGGCCTTGTTCTGCTGGTTTTCTATATGTATGTTTTCATGCTTACTGAGCTGCATCACACAAGAACAGATAACCAATTTAATCTCTTGTATAAAGTCTTTTGCTGCATGAATTGAGAATTTCAAACTATTCCATTCTTCATTTTGAAAGTTACCTATTTACATAAAACATAAAATTGTCCCTTCTATTTCATCTACAGCTAAGGCTTATTCTAGGGCAGAAAGCATGATCATCTATTTGTGACATTGCTATTGGTTAAATACACTGTAAAGGGTAAAAGAAGTGAAAAAAAGCTGGCCTGTTAGCACATCACAATGAAATGATAAATGTTAACTATGTTAATATCACTAAACTGGAACACCAAGCAGTCGAGAGCTAAAGTAGTAGTATTGAACTGATAATTAAGCGGCTGGCAAGGGGAACTCAGTGTTTTTTTCTTTTGTGTTTTTTGCTATACCTTTTTCCTCCACTCTAGGCATACCTGGTCTGCACCCTATTCTGGCAGCCTCCTCAGGGATTCCAGCTGCTGTCCATCATCCACACTCCAAACAGGATCATGCCTGCACTCCCTGGTTTACCCCATGGCAGGGGTGGTGGAAGCTCCCAACTCTCCACCTCAAATCGGATCCAGATTTCAGTCCCCCCCCAGAGCCAATTTCGTCGGACAGCCATCAAGCTGCTCCACCGGGATGCCACTCCATTTTTCTTGTGTTTACTCCCCTGAAGCTTGGGCATGCTAGGATGCCAGGCAGAGGGGAGCACCATGCTTCCGTGCACGCTCCCTCCAGGTGTCAGCCCCAGCTCCTCCCCAAGCTGCAGAGAGGTGCCTTGTCTCCCAGCCTCCACCATGGGGTAAACAAGCACTGACTCTTAAGGATCCCCCTCCCTGGAGAAGGAGAGCTGTCCAATGGATGCTCAATCCTTCTCCACTCTTGCCAACCTCCATCGACCCGTGCTCGTTCCCAAACATGGGACGACAGCGCAGTGTGAGGTAAGGTGTCCAACACCTCAGCCCTCAGTGCCACCAGGCCGGCCAGAATTCAGTGGTTTTAATGGATTTGGAACAGTATTAACAAGAAATGCTCAGACAACTAGCCAACACAGATTTCTACGTGAGTTTGAAATCAGACTTGCTAATCAATTTAAGAAAGAGATTGACATGTTTGTATTGCATGCAGTGGACTCTGGTATCATTTTGAAAGAAATATGTGATTCCTTAATGATCAAACATCCTGTCAGACAAACTTTATATGTACTCCCCAGGGCCCATAAGATTCTGACTAGTCCTCCAGGACAACCCATAGAATCAGTATTGGCTCTCTAATGGAGCCTCTTTCCATGTTTATGGATCAGCATGTAAACTTTTTGGTCTCCAGAAGTCCTTCTCATGCTAGAGATACCACACAGACTTTGGGCATCCTAGGGGATTTACAAATTGAATCAGACTGTTTGTTAGCGACCTTAGCCATGGAAGCACTTTACACTAATGTGCCCCATGATGGTGGGTTAAAAGCTTTAGGCTATTTGCTTACAAGAAGTTCAAATTATACCTCAGAATTCATTGATTTTTTTGTGCTGTCTTTCAGACTTGTTCTTAGCAAAAATACAATCCTCTGTAAGGGCCATTTTCTACAAATAAAAGGCCAGAAATAGTAACCTTTGCTCACACTTATGCAAATCTTTATTTGGGCCACTGGGAGAGGGAATGTATTTATGATTCAGAAAAAATCCCTTCTTTGGTTTGCTAGACCTCTGGCAAAGATTTTTGGATGACGTGTTGATGGTGTGTTATGGGGGTCAGAATTGTATGAATTTGTCAAATACTTGGAAATTAGTAACCTTAATTTGTGGTTTACCATACATTTCAGTTATGATAATGTGCAATTTTTGGATCTGAATATTTGTAATATTCCTGATAGTACCCTTTCCACTGAGCTATTCAGGAAAGAAATTAACAGAAATATATTACTACACAAGCAGTTGCCATCCACGCCCCACCATCAACAACATCCCCAAATGTTAGTTTAAGAGCGAGATGGAATTGCTCTGATTTAGCTACTTTTGAGAAAAGAAATGAGGAACTAACTGAACATTTTCTAGCTAGAGGGCACAGTGTGCCTTTGATTAATGTCCAAAACAATTGGTACAAATATGTCCAGGAGGATTTATTACAGTGCAAAATGCACACCATTGATAGTGTGCTGAAGGAAACTATTCATTACACAGTACTGTGCAGGGAGTAAAGTGATCAGTAAGTGTTTAATGGATAACTGACATATATTAAACACTGAGCCCGGCCTTGTTAAATTAGCTAGCAAACCACCTCACATCACTTATAGGAGGGGGTCAAATTTGGGTGACCTTCTTGTAAACAGCTATCTGCCCATGAAAACGACACCCTCTCAATGGTTACAGAACAGTCCGTCAGATTATTTTAAATGTGGGAGTTGTGTATATGCAGCTCAATAGAAATATTAAAAATGTTTGAAACTATTAATAGCAATAAAATTTACAAAATCAACACATTCATAATCTGCCTTTTAAACATTGTTAAGGATTTTTCACCTCATGGTGTTAATTAATGGTGTATGTGGATCTAATTGAATGCATTTTAAAAGCACTACAACGTACTTTGGCAGGTACTCCCTAATGGTGCTCTAGTGAAACTGGTTGAGGTTTGTGTCCCAAGGTGTCACTTTGATAAGAGGTCTTGGCACCTTATGTAACAAAACGTACTAATCTGACCTACTGTATTTGGTTTCTGGTTTTACTTTTCTGATGATGGGTGGTATTTAAGTCCTGCTATGTGACAATTAGTGCAGCACCTGTCTCAGTCTGTGTGTGGCAGTACAGAGACAAGGTGCGAGAAGAAAAGAGCTAGCCAACCCCTGAGCACCCAGACACAGGAAACACGGACATATCCAGACAAAGCTCTACTGAGCAAAGTGCTGGGCCTGGTAGCCTATCTGGAATTCTGGTTATGTTTGCACCTTCTGACTACACAAGCTATTTTATTGTTAATAAATACTTCGAATTCTTAGAGCTCTGGCTTTCATGTAGCAATTAGTGCAGCATCAGAACTGCCATTCACGCTGCAAGTAAGCCAGGTTCAGGAAGAAGCTCAGAACATTGGAGAGACATTGACAGGAGAAGAAAGACATTTTCTCCTCCAGACAAAGAGGGCGGCCAGTGTCTTACTGCCAGGCTGCTGGGTGAGCAAAGCTGGCCATACACTGCTGGATGAAGGACCAGGAGGGAGGATATCGATGAATTCTATGTTGGTTTATGTGCATTCATACTGGGAGGGTCATCTCATCCTAGGAGGAGCAACTGCAGGAGGAAAAATCTTAGCGATGCAGGATGAAGCTAAGGCAACATCTGAGCCTCAACTCGAGGGGGTCAACAAATGTATGATAACCAGAGAGCAGCTGCTTTAGACCCAGGAAGGAGGTGTTAGCTGCCCAACTCTGAACACTTGACTAGTCCTACTAAGGCAGATAGATATTGGGCTAGTTCTCAATCTGCATATTACTACTGCTTTTTAAATGAAGTGCTCCATGCTTCACTTCAGAATGCATTTATTTTATTTTACTTTAGTACCATATTCAATCCAATAGTTTTGGTGTATTTCTTCTTATTTTTTTTTTCTGGGGGGGGGGTGCAGTTCCTTCTAGACAACTCTTTATTTATTTATTTCGTTTTTGTTGACCAGGAAAGGAATGATAGGCAATTCTGCCTATTTTCAGCCTTGTTCCAGGTGGGGGTGGGGGATACAGATGGAAACCAAGTGAAACTGAACTGGATTAAGCTGTTGGTGACATTTTCAGTGTATGGGGAAAATGTTGCCAGGACACACAGAAATGCCATGGGATCTTTAATGTCCACTTTCACAGCCACCAGAACAGGCTGATGACCTCGGTTTAACATCTCATCTGAAAGACAGCACCTCAGGAGTACATCATCTCCTCATGCTGCAGTATAGTGTCAGTACTGGGTTTATCCCCAAGTTCCTGGTAAATTTAGCTCACTTCTCAGATTGGTCCTCCTCAATTCTGGCTCCGCATTCCGCTACAGCCCCAATCCCACTAGCCCCAAGTCTAGTCCTATATGCCAAGGCCCCCATTGGCTCTAGTCTCAATACAAATAGCACAAGCCCCAACATCATTATCAGCTCTAATCCCACTCACCCCAGCCACAGTCTCACTTATTCTAACCCCAGTCAACCAGCTCTTGTTCAACCTTCAATCCCAGGCCCAATTTATGTGGCTTAAGCACCAGTCCAATGTACCCCAATCCCAATTCCACTGGCTATAGCTCCAGTCTCGCTGTCCTAGGCCCTTATCCCACTGGATCATGTCCCATTACCACTGGCAACAATCTTAATTCTACTGGCACTAGCTCCAATCACACAGGCTCTTGTCTCAGTCCCACAGGCCCCAGACCCAATCAGACTGGCTCTAACCCTAATCCCACTGCCCACTGTCCTAGCCCTTTTGATTTTAGCACCAATACCACTGGCCCCAGCCCCAGTCTTTGTAGCTTCAGTGCCAATCCATCTGTCTCAACCCTAATAACACCTGCAACAGCTGCATCTCCAGTGCCAATTTCATTGGCCAGCTCCAGTTCCACTGGATCTAGCCCCAATACCACTGGCTCCAGTCCCAGCTAAATGACTCAGATTCAATCCTACTGCCTACATCCCAAGTCCCACCAATGTCAGCTGTACCCCCAGTTCCATACTCAAATCCCATCAGCTCCTGCTTCACATTTAGCATCAGCCTCTATCCCAGAGGTTTCAGCCTCAAACCCACTGGTCTAGCCACAGTCCAATGATTTGAAATGAGCACATTCATTTTTCCCACGTACCAGTGGTGATCACTGATAGGTTCCATTATCACCATCATTATCAATATCATTATCCTGATTCTAGTACCATGGTCCCTCTAGTCTTAACTAGTTATAACACTAAGGACTGCTAACAATTTAAATATGTCCAGTGAATATGGATTACCCATAACTTACTTGAGTCACTGGGAGATAATGATTGACATGTTGTGACATAGTACAACCTATAACTCAGCACCACTGTATATCTTGAAGGATAACACAGCATGGGCATTCTCACATGGGCATACATCTGTTACTGAACATCTCTTCTGAAGCCATCCCAAAGTCTCATAAAAATAAACACTGTCATGTCTTGCATTCTGCTTAGTTAGAAATGAAGGCAGCTACAATATATTGCTCCTCAAACAATGAATGCCTAAGACTTTCGGTGGTAAAAAAGATTAAAACAGACCAGAGGTCCTTTTTTTATCCCCATGGTTTCTGCCTTCTTAAACCACAATGCTGAGAAGCAGTGGAAAAAACAGGTTTGATTTATTATGAGGGATTTTTAAATCACAGCTTAGTCCCTACCTGGAGCACAGCATTCAGTTCTGGGTGCCTTACCACAGGAAGGATCTAAAAATACCCGAGAGAGTGCAAAGATTGGAGGAAATATTTATTGAGGGGAAGAAAAATTAGAGTTACAAAAATAGACTCAAACATAGAGAACATTACACTTTTTAGACAAGAAGGATAAGAGTGGATATGGTAGTACTATTCAAACTTTATGAGTGAATTAGATTCAACTACTGAACTTAATCTGAAAGTGAGAACTACAAGACATAGCTGGACACTTTCAAGAGATTGTCAGGAACGATATTAGTAAATTTTATTTCACTAAAAGGGTTATACAACATTACAACAGGTTGACAAATTATGTAGATTCAGAAAATATTGAATTCAAAGCAGAAATGGATTCAGTTCTGTTTTTCATAAATGTATTTTTCTTCCCTAGCCAGAGAAAGTATACCGTATCTCAGCCTTGCCCCTGCATCCCTGACTGGTCATCATCTCCCCTCGGAGTTACCTGATTCACTGGTTTCCCAATTAATTTCCTCCTGTGACAGGACCAGCAGGGGGATGGCCGTTCTCCTTCCCTTGGTGACACATATCCACAGTGGGCTCAGTATCTTGGCAATGGTGTGGGTTGGTGTGCATAGACAGGGCTTCACGAAACCTACTCCACCATTTTTCTAATTTCCTCATTGGCCTTACCCTCCCATAGTGTGGATGTCAGTGCCTGTCACGTAGAGGCAATAACAGGCTGTGTCAAACTGGTGGCTCCTTTCCTACAGGCTGCTAACACCTGCTCTACCAGCAGGCCTCCACCTAATGGCAGTCAATGGTGGAGCAATGAACCTCATCTCTCTGGGAGAGGAAAGGAGTCCATTGAACTCTCAGTCCTCTCCCTACCTGGCCAACACCTAGTAAAATGTGTCTGCTCCCAAACCAGAGTTACCAGAAAGGGCTGGCTGGCTGTGGATGCATTTCTAGCACAGAATAATACATTGACTGAGTAGGAGGAAGAGCTTAATATACTACAAGTCTTCCTTCTTCCCTATTTTCCCAACAAAGTAAACCCCTTCTCCTTTCCCAGTGCCCAGCAACAGTAACTGGTGGAGGTTCAGAAACTCAAATGCTAGGTGTTTCTTTTGTAGCACATGTAACCCCTGTAGGAAGAGAATCTAAAGTGGGTCAGATTGAAACACTATGCCTATTTAAGGTTCTTGGGCCTAGACCCCATAAGGGGTTAATTTTCCTTCCTCTGGGAGAGTTGATTAGCCTTTGGTTGAGAGTAGGGTGGGTGTCATTTGGACCGCATGGAATAGTACGGGCTGAAGGAGGTCAGTCTAAGGACAGGAGCTGGGCCGATTGCCCACTTCTGCAGAGTCTGTCAGTCTTTTATGTGGATAGGAAGCCTAGTCTGGACCTGGGTGAAGATGTGGCAGTGGCTGTAGATTTTGGGACCCCTTTATGGTGTGTGATGATGCAATAGGAAGAAGGAGCACAAAGTCATTTGCTTGTAGCCACCATGGGATTTGAACCTGAGCAGAGTGTAGACTTTGCATTCAAGAAAGGAGGTTACCTTGGACTTCCGTCCACAAGGGAATGTCATGTGGCAGCTGAAGTAATTAGGACCTTGTGGCCCATCACCCACTGTGGTTAGTTCTTGGGTTAGAGTGGGAGGGTTGGATCTGTGGCACCATATATCCCCTAATATTCTGGCCCCTCCTTGCCATTAAATATTAGAGCCCTCAGGGTCTAAATAAGTAATTTGGAACTGGGAATTCTTGGTCACATAGAAACATAGAATTTGATGGCAGATAAGGACCACAGGACCCATCCAGTCTGCCCATTTTCTCCCTTTCTGGCTAAAGGACTCAGATCCTACGTGATTTCCGTCCCTATCTCTTCCCGTAACCCACTAGGGTTCTCCTATGTCTATCCCATGCAGTTTTTTAGCTCACCCACTGTCTTCACTCCCAACACCTCTGCCAGGAGGCTGTTCCATGCCTCCACCACCCATTCTGTGAAGAAATAATTTCTTATGTTGCCCCTTAGTCTACCCCATTCCAGTGTCAGGTTATATCCTCTTGTTCTAACACTTCTCTTTATCTGAAAGATGCTGCCCCTCCTGTACCTTATTTATTCCATTTAGGTACTTGAAGGTCTCAGTCATGTTACCCTTCTCTCTCTCCTCTACTGCATGGTACATGTATTGAGTTCCTATAATCTTTCCTCGTAAGATCTCTGGCATAGGCCCTGAACCATTTTGTCACTTTTCTTTGAACTGCCTCCATCTTAGCTATGTTATTTTGAAGATCGGCCTCCAGAACTGGACACAGTACTCCAAATGATGCCTCACCAATGACCTGTTCAGTGGCATTACCACTCTCTTCCTTTGCTGGTGGTCCCTCTCCTATGCACCCCAGCATGAAACATAGAAACATAGAATTTGACAGCAGATAGGACCACTTGGCCCAGCCAGTCTGCCCATTTCCCTACCTAATGGATAAGCTGCAGATCCTAGTTAACCAGCAGCCTACTTCTTCCTACCTCCACCCCTAGAATTGCCTTATGACTGTCCCATGCATGCTTGAATTCCACCACTGTTTTGACTCACAACCTTCTCCGGAAGGCCGTTCCATGCATCCACAACCTCTCTGTGAAAAATCTTCCTTAAATTACCTCTGAGCCACCCCCCTCTATCTTCAAATTGTGCCCCTTGTTCTTGCACCCTCTTTTTGAAAATGCTACCCTCTTGGACTTTGTTGATTCCTTGAGGTGCTTGAAAGTTTCTCATGTCCCCCCCTCCATCCTTTCCTCGGGATATACATATTAAGCTCCTTAAGTCTCTCTTCATATGTCTTCCGGTTGCAGATCCTGTACCATTTTAGTTTGCCCTCCTGTGGACAGCTTCCATCCTGTCTATGTCTTTGCGGAGATTGGGTCTCCAGAACTGCACGCAGTACTCCAGATGGGGTCTGACCAGCTGTCTGTACAGAGGAATAATAAGTTCCTGTTTTTACTGGTGATGCCTCTCCCATGCATTCTCAGTATCCCGCCAGCCATCCTTGCTGCCCTCTCACATTGCTTTGCCCACCTTTAGGTCATCTGATATGACTACCCCAGGTCCCTTTCCATTTTTGTTGTTGAGTATCTCACCCCCATTGTGTACTTTTCCCTGGGTTTTGTTTCCCAGGTGCATTACCTTGCACTTCTTAGCATTGAATCTAAGCTGCCATACATTTGACCATTCCTCTAACCTTGCCAGACCCTTCTCATCCTTTCCACCCCACCTTGTGCATCAACTCTGTTGCAGATCTTTGTGTCATCTGCAAAGAGACATACTTTTCCTTCAGTCCCTCTGCAATGTCGCTTATAAAGGCATTGAAGAAACTGGTCCTAATACTGAACCCCGGTACCCCACTAGTAACCCCCTTTCTTCAGAGTGTACTTCATTTACTATTACTCTCTGTGTCCTATTCTCCAGCCAATTCTTTACCCAGGCTGTCATCTTGGGACCCACTCCCAGGCTGGCTAACTTGTAAATTAATCTTTTGTGTGGGACTGTGTCAAATGCCTTGCTAAAGTCTAAGTAGGCCATGTCCACAGCCTCTCCCTGATCTACTACTTTGGTCACCCAGTCAAAGAAATCTATCAGATTCATCTGGCATGACCTTTCCGCTGTGAATCCATGCTGCCTTGGGTCCTGTGCCCCTCTGGCCTCTAGATACTCAACAATTCTTTCCTTCAGAAGTGATTCCATCATTTTCCCTATCACTGAGGTTAAACTAACAGGTCTGTAGTTTCCTGCTTCTGCCTTGCTCCCACTTTTGTGAAGAGGAATCACATCTGCCCTCCTCCAGTCCTCGGGTACCACCGCATCCTCCCATGATTTGTTAAAGAGGGTAGTTAGTGGTGTCACTAGTTCTACCCTTAGTTCTTTTAGAATTCTGGGATGAATCCCATCAGGCCCATTGCTTTGTCCACCTTCAGTTTAAGAGTTCTTTCAGAACCCTTTCTTCTGTAAATGGGCTGGTATCAACTTCTGTATCCAGAGTGTTTCTACTGTTTGTTTTAGGTACCTCCCCCTCTTCATTTGTAAATATTGAGCAAAAATATTTGTTTAGTATCTCTGCCTTTTCACAGTCACCCTCTGTCCACCCTCCCTCCCCTTTATTAAGCCTCACTATCCCTCCCTTGGTCTTCCTCGCTCCCTGTGTACCTATAAAGGTTTATCCCCTTCTTAACTGAGTTGGCTATCTTTTCCTTGGTTTGGGCCTTTGCTGTTCTGACTGCCTTCCCAGCTTCCTTTGCTTTAACTGATACAGTTCTCTGTCCTGCTCCTTCTGTGATTCCTTGTACTTCCTGAATGCTTTCTTTTCTCTTGAACCTTCACTGCCACTTCCTTTGAGAACCATAGTGGTTTCTTACATCGTTTCATTTTGTTTATTTGCTTCACACAAAGGCTTGTTACCTCTGTGATGGCAGTTTTATTATTCCCCATTGTTCTTCCACCTCCTTCCTGCCCATTTGCTAGTGCATTCCTTAGGCACTCACCCATTTTGCCAAAGTCAGCCCTCCTAAAGTCCAGTACTTATGCGTTTGTATGGCTTGACTCTATTGCTGTGTTTATTAGAACCATACTGTTCGATGGTCGCTAGTTCCCAGATGGCTACCCACTTCACATCTGTGATCCTCTCCATCTCCATTTGAGAGAACCAGGTCAAGATTGCTCCCTCTTGAGTGGGCTCCAATACTAGTTGTCTAAGGCATGCCCCTGTAGGGCATCTAGAATAACCCCACTCTTCGAAGTGGCTGCTGCAACTGCACTCCAGTTAACATCTGGCATATTCAGATCACCCATCAGCAATATCTCCCCTTTTTCTGCCATTCTAAGTATACTTTCTATCATTTCCTTGTCCATTTCCTCCCCCTGAGAAGGGGGTCTGTATACAACCCCTATGCGGATTGTGGTGCCATTGCCTGTCTCCAAATTTACCCACAGTGCTTCTTCTCCTCCCTGTTTACCCTTTTGTTCTGTTGCTTTGATTCCTTCCCTTATGTAAAAAGCTACTCCTCCTCCTCTTTTACCCTCCCTGTCCCTCCGATAGATAGTGTATCCTGGTATGTTTACATCCCAGTCATGGTTCTGTGTGTACCATGTTTCTGTGACTGCCACAATATCCAGATGTTCCTCCTCCATCAAGGCCACTAATTCAGGAAGCTTGTTACTCAGACTATGGGCATTGGTACTCATTGCTCTCCATTTTTGATGGCTTACCTTCTGTTGCAGCATTCCCCACTGACCTTTCTACCTCGGTCTTTTTCTCATTTAGTACCCTGTTTTGTAGGAGAGGCTGGGATTTTCCTGCTGCTTATCAGTGCCTCCCCTTGACTAGTTTAAAAGCTTGCCAATGAAGTATTTAAACCGATTGCTCAAAGACTTGTTCCTTCCTGGACAGATGCAGACTATCCTGCCAGTATGGCTGGTGTCCTCAGGTGGAACCCCAGTCCCCAATGAAGCCAAACCCCTGTGCTCCACACCATTTTTTCAACAATTCATTAAACTGCATGGTGCAAAGTACCCTCGCCTCACCCATGCCATTGACAGGCAGCACCTCTGAGAAGGATACTGTGTGTGCTACTTGTCTTAGGCCCCTCCCCAACTCTACAAAGTCCTCCTGCACTGCTCTAATCTCATGATGAGCCAAGTCATTTGTCCCTAGGTGGACAATGACGTCCAGCTCAGACTCCCGTGCAGCTGTTTCGTGATCCAGAGGTTCGCTTCCTGTCCCTCAAGCCATGGCACCAGGCAGGCACCTTGCTTCAGTTCCCTGCTCCCCCAGTTCTATCCCCCTAATAATTAGGTCCCCCACCAGGAGCTGCTTCCTTTCCCGTGGTGTCCTCTGCCTCCTTCCTGTGGGCCTCCTTGTGACAGTTGTCCTCAGCCTCCTTAGTCTCCTCTGTGAGGTGCATCCATGGGGAGCTATGCTCCGCATGGTGTATGGATTGTGGAGTGGAACAACTGACTGGGTGTGCCTCTGTTCCACCATCCTCACCTCTCTCTGGAGCCCACTGTGGTCCAACTGCTGTGCTTTCTTTGCAACCTCTGAGGTAGTGGTGGTGGCTCTGGTGCTCCCTGGATGGGGGAGGTTCCCTTCCTACTGTCCAGTGTGGCCTGGGGGAAGGTTCCCTTACTACTGTCCAGTGTGGCCTGAAGGCGGGCAACTTCCTCCCTCAGGGTAGACAGTTGTCTGCAAATAAGGCAGCATCTCAGCCTCAGAAGACTACTGAAGACTGCTGCCCCACAGCCATTACATTGCTCTACTCCACATGTTTATCTACTTTTTTTGTGTGTGTGATTGGTTTGTTATATAGAAATATATATATTATACAATATGTATGCTTATATTGTCAGTGCAGTGTGCTAGAGAGGATATGACAGTGATATACCTTGCACTCTTGAGAAATGATGTCAGAACCCCAGGTATAAAGGAACTATTTCCAGAGGAGGGTGGGGTGAGGGTGGGCAGGGTTGGTCCTAAACTGTGCCCTCATGAAACAATCAGCTAAAAGCTCTGACCCACGCTGTGATGAATGCCTTTCTGTCAGCAAGATGCCCTATACAACAATTTGACAGAGAAAATACCCTGCTAATCAAACAGAGGAAGATCCAGACATCCAAGTCAGACACAGGTAAACCTCCCCCCCCAAAACAGCCTGGTGGTTTGTGCTCTGAAAGCAGTCAGCCCCAAAATAAGTCAGCTGTGCTTTAAACTCTTCCTGCACTGAAAATCTTAAAATTGTAACAAAAGTAAAGCTAGATCACCTCCCTCTGTTGCTTGAAGACTGTCTTTTCCTGATAATTTTAAGTTCCTTATTTCACATTTCAGTTAGAAGTATCCTCCACCTGCAAAATATATGCTACAAACCAAACGACAATTATGAGTTCACCTCCCTCTGTTGTGAGCACAACTCGCTTTCTTACAAATCCACATGTGTTCCAGTATTGCAGCTTCCAGCCAGAAGGTAGCTTCACCTGAAGAATATTAGCTGTTCTTCTGGCTCTCCCCACCACCTTGGCATATTGCTTGGCCACCTTTAGGTCATTAGATATGATCACCACAGATACCTTTCCTGTTGCATGGTCTCCAACAACACCCCCCCATCATGTAATCCTTCCCTGGGTTTCTGAGGCCCATCGTCTTGAAGAGGGAAGCAAACTGCTTTGAAACAACTGGGAACTGTGAGGCAGACACTGTACTAAACTGGCAATCTGCAATAAAGCTCACGCTTGCTCAGATCTGAGGAGGTGTACCTTACTTTACTTTTAAATTTTACACCTGGCATTGCTTTGTGTCTTGTCTTTTTTAATCAAGAAGGAGTTGCAAAACTGCTTATCTTGTGAGTTTAACTTCAGAAGGATTGACATACTACATAACTGTTTTTCCTTGTGGTTAACTGGATTATTGTCTACTAGTATTTTGGTGACACTTTGCATCAAACTATTTTTGGTACAGTGAACTATTTACTGGTGGCTAAGTTTGTCATTGCAAACCCCGCAGTCTGTGTATTTAACCCAAACAGTGCCTCAAGTGGTGGAAAATGGTTCCTCTGATTGTCTTCAGAGCACAGAACACCAGGTTGTATTGGGTCAGAGGAGGCTTACATCATAGGTATTGGGCTCAACTGCTTGATTTTTCTCTGACTGTAATTGTCTTTTGCTGGGTATATTCTCTGTTAAATTGTTGTGCAGGTTGTCTTACTGAAAGGAAGGTCAACACTCACCAGAGTGGTGGGTCACAGCTTGTAGCTGATTATTTCTGGAGGGCACAGGCTTGTGTCCCCCCACCCTGCCCTTCCCCCTCCCCCAAGGGTGTCATTTCCTTTATACCTAGGGTTCTGACATCACTTCCCCAAGAGGGCAAGGGGCATACAACTGTTATATCCTTACCAGCCCAGCACACTGCATTGAGGGTAAATGCACACACACTCTAAAAAAGAAAAATACAAAAAAATACAAATCCCCCCTCAAAACAAAGCAAAAACAAATATTAACTAAACAGGAAGGAAGACAGACATGTGGGGAGTGGTGCAATGCACTGGTTGTGGGGCAACAGTCACCTGGGAGACATTCTGGAGGCTGTGATGCTGCCCTATTTGCAGGTAACTCTTTGCTCTGAGGGAGGAGGTTGCCCATCTCCAGGCCGAACTGGTAAGGAGTAGGAAAACCTCCCCCACCCAGGGAACACCAGGGCCACCACCGCTGCCTCAGAGGTTGCCAAAAAAGAGGAGTGGTAGGACCACAGTGAGTTCAGAGAGGGTGAGGGTGGTGGAACAGAGGTGCATCCCTCCAGTTGTACCTCTCCACAATCCATATGCCATTCAGGTGGAGCATAGTTCTCCTATGGATGCACCCACAGTGGAGACCAAGGAGGTTGCTAGAAGCCACCACAAGGGAGGTCCACAGGAGGATGGCATGGCACACCACAGGGGAAGGAAGCAGCTCCTGGTGAGGGACTCAATTATTAGAAGTGTAGAACTGGGGGAGAAAGGTGAGAGGGAGGTTACATGGCTGCCGGCACCATGGCTTGGATGGACAGGAAGCGAATCCTCAGGATTGCAAGAGCAGCTGTATGGGGGAGGGAGCTGGACATCATTGTCCAACTGGGGACAAATGACTTAGCTGGGCATGGAATCAGAGCAGTGCAGGAGGAGTTGTAGAGTTGGGGAGGGGCTTTAGACCAGTAGCACACACAGAATCCTTCTTGGAGGTGCTGCCTGTCTATGGCATGGGTGAGGCTAGGGTACTCTGCACCATGTGATTCAATGAATGGTTGAAAAGTGTTTTGGTTTCACTGGGGACTGGAGTTCCACCTGGAAGCATACATGACTATACTGGCATGAAGGTCTGCATCTGTCCTGGAGGGAACCAGGCTCTAGGTGATAGGTTTAAATGCTTCACTGACAAGCTTTTTAAACTAGCCGAGAGGACACTGATAAAGCAGTTGAATTCCCAGCTTCCCCACAAACAGGATAGTTAATGAGGTAAACACCATGGTAGAGAGGTCGATAGGGAGCAGGACAGAGGTAAATGGAGAAAAAGGCAATGACAGTAAGGCAGGGCTGGGGTTAAAAGGGGTAAGGCCATCAAAAATGGAGGGTGATAAGTACCAATGCCTGTAGTCTGGGTAAAAAGCTTCCTGAACTAGTGGCCCTGATTGAAGAGAGACACCTGGATATCATGGCAATCACAGAAACATGGTACATAGAGAACCATGACTGGGATGTCAACATACCAGGGTACACAATCTATAAGAGGGACAGTGAGGGTAAAAGAGGAGGAGGAGTAGCTGTCTATGGAAGGGAAGAGATCAAAGCAATGGAATTAAAGGGTAAATGGGGAGGAGAGGAGGCACTGTGAGTCACCTTGGAGGCAGGAAATGGTACCACAATCCGCACAGGGGTTGTATACAGACCCCATCTCAGGGGGAGGAAATGGACATGGAAATGATAGAAAGCATCATTAGAAGGGCAGAAAAAGGGGAGATATTGTTGAAGGGGACCTGAATATGCCAGATGTTAACTGGAGCACATGTGCTGTAGCCACATCCAAGAGCGGGGTCATTCTTGACGCCCTGCAGGGGGCAGTCTCAGACAGTTAGTATTGGAACCCACTTAGGAGGGAGCAATCTTAGACCTGGCACTCTCACATGGAGATGGAAAGAGGATTGCAGATTTAGAAGTGGGTAGCCATCTGGGAACTAACGACCACCGGACAGTGTAGTTCACGATCAACACAGCCACAGAGTCAAACCATACAAAAGCAAAGGTACTGAACTTTAGCTGACTTTGGCAAAATGGGTGAGTGCCTAAGGAATGCACTAGCAATTAGGCAGGTAGGAGTGGTGGAAGAACAATTGGGAAAAATCGAAACTGCCATCACAGAGGCAACAAGCCTTTGTGTGAAGCAAGTAAACAAAACAAAATGAAATAAAATACAACTATGGTTCTCAAAAGAGGTGATGGGGAAGGTTTGGGAGAAAAAGATAGCATTCAGGAAGTATAAGGAACCACAGAAGGAGCAGGACAGAGAACTGTACCAGTTAAAGCAGAAGGAAGCGGGGAAGGAAGGCAGTCAGAACAGTGAAGGCCCAAACTGAGGAAAAGATAACCAACTCAGTTAAGAAGGGAGATAAAACCTTTTATAGGTACATCAGGGAGTGAAGGAAGACTAAGGAAGGGTCAGTGAGGCTTAATAAAGGTGAGGAGTGGTGGGCAGAGGGTGACAGTGAAAAGGCAAAGATACTGAATGAATACTTTTGCTCAGTATTCACAAAAGAAAAAGAGGGGGCGGTACCTAAACCAAACAATAGAAGCACTCTGGACAGGGGGGTCGATACCAGTCCATTCACAGAAGAGAGGGTCCTGAAAGAACTCCTAAAACTCAAGGTGAACAAATCAATGGGGCCTGACGGGATTCACCACAGAATTCTAAAATAACTAAGAAGAGACCTAGTGACACCACTGACTACCCTTTTTAACAAATCATGGGAGGATGGTGTGGTATCTAAGGACTGGAGGAGCATGGATGTGATTCCTCTTCACAAAAGTGGGAGCAAGGCAGAGGCAGGAAACTACAGACCTGTTAGGTTGACCTCAGTGGTAGGAAAAATGATGGAATCACTTCTGAAAGAAAGAATTGCTGAGTATCTAGAGGCCAATGGGGCACAGGACCCAAGGCAGCATGGATTCACAGTGGGAAGGTCATGTAATATGAATCTAATATATTTCTTTGACTGGGTGACCAAAGTAGTAGACCAGGGAGGGCTGTGGATATGGCCTACCTAGACCTTACAAGGCAATTGACACAGTCCACACAAAATATTAATAAACAAATTAGCCAGCCTGGGAGTGGGTCCCAGGGTGGTAGCGTAGGATTACAAATCGGCTGGACAACAGAACGCAAAGGGTAATAGTAATGAGTACACTCTGAAGAAAGGGTTGTTACTAGTGGTGTACCGCAGGTTCAGTACTGGGACTGATCTTCTTTAATGTCTTTATAGGACACATTGCAGAGGGTCTGGAAGGAAAAGTATGCCTCTTTGCAGATGACACAAAGATCTGCAACAGGGTTGATACACAAAGGGAGGGTGTGATGGAAAGGATGAGAAGGGACTTGGCAAGGTTGGAGGAATGGTCAGAAATATGGCAGCTTAGGTTCAATGCAAAAAAAGTGCAAAGTAATGCACCTGGGAAACAAAAACCCAGTGGAAGAGTACACAGTGTGGGGAGGGGTACTAACAACAACAAAAATGGAAAGGGACCTGGCGGCAGTCATGTCAGATGACCTTAAGGTAGGCAAACAATGTGAGAAGGCAGTAAGGAGGGCTGGGGGGATACTGGGATGCATAGGAAGAGGCATCACCAATAGAAAACAGGAAGTTGTTATCCCTCTGTACAGACAGTTGGTGAGACCCCATCTGGAGTACTGCACGCAGTTCTGGAGACCCCATCTCCGCAAGGACATAGACAGGATGGAGGCAGTCCAGAGGATGGCAACTAAAATGGTGCAGGGTTTGCAACAGAAGCCATACGAAGAGAGACTAAAAGAACTTAAATGTATACCTTTGAAGAAGGGGGGGGTGCATAATAGAAACTTTCAAGTACCTCATGGGAATAAACAAAGTACAAGATGGAATCATCTTTCAGAAAAAGAGATGTGCAAGAACAAGGGGGCACAATTTGAAGATGGGGGGAGGTGTCTCAGGGGCAATGTGAGGAAGCATTTTTCATGGAGAGGTGGTGGACGATGGAACCACCTTCCTGAGGATGTCATGGGGTCTAAAACTGGGGAATTCAAGAATGCATGGGACAGACGAGGCAATTATAGTGGGGGTAGGAGGAAGTAGGCTGTTGGTTAACTAGAATCTGCAGCTTATCCAATAGGTAGGAAACTGGGCAGTCTAGGTGGGCCAAGCGGTCCTTATCTGCCGTCAAAGTCTATGTTTCTATGTAAGTACATAATTTTGCACTTTTTCGTATTACATCTCAGCTGTCATGCTCTGGATAATTTCTCCAGCTTTGCCAGATTGCTTCTCATCCTCTCCACCCCTCCCAGGCTGTCACAAGGCCGCTCTGGCCAGACAGGCACAGTCCAGTGGCATGAAGTACCCCGTGATGGTTGTCTGCCCTGCCTGCTAAATTTGAGAGGGACGGTAATTGAAAGCTTCAGCTGCAAGGCATTTGGGAGAGTTAAAGCAAGATGACTCCCTGGGTACATGCCGCCCGTATTAAGAGGAGAAATGTTGCTACAAAATGAGTGTCGGAGATTGCAGTCAGCCTATGAGAAGGGGTATTGTGGTCAGTTTGAGTGTAGGACTGGGATTTGATGCCAGGGGATTTGTAGACACCAGTTGGATCCTGCCAGAAAGAGTATAGCCAGCTGAAGGAAGCTGGGCTGGATTTGCAAATGGAAGAGTCAATGCTGCATGAATCATTCAGTTCAAAGTTCTAGAAAAGGTTCACTATATGCCACCCAATTATTAGGGATCATCGGAATGACCACCTTTGTTGAATATGGACATTGAATATATGGACTTATGGACAATACATGGATTCTGAAGTAGCGGACCCACCCCCGGTCCATTGTGTTAACTTTTCCCCAGTGGGATATTGTATTATCCATTTCAAATAACTCCATGGAGTAATCAAGTTTATTATTTAAGGATCCTTTGCTGTTTAGACTTTTTAATGCCTGCCTTATTTTGCTGTGTTGCCAACCAAGTTTACCTCCTAGCCCAGCACCCCATGGAGGAAGCCTGTGCCCCAGTCCCAAAGAACAAAAGTAAGTCATCTTTAAAGTTTCTGTTGTGCTTCCCCCTCCCCATGGACATAACATTGGCATACCCATAGACATAGTGGAGGGGGGCTACAAGAGGTGGTTCGTCCAGGGTTTGGTGTGCCCCTTTGCAAAAAATTGGCTCAAAGGTGATGGCTAGGTTAAGTTATGGACTGTTTTTAGGCTTTTGCTATTGAAAGGTGAATGCAAAATGGTGCTGGGCAGCTGTGCAATTTCACACCTTACTGTGGAATTTTATGACTTGTTGGATTTGCACAAGGGAACCTGGGGGCAGAACGTGTGAGGAATATGCAAATGGGGGAAAACTCAACTGCAAACCATGTAGGGGATTGGACTACCATGTTACAAGGGAGTGTTGCCAAAGACTGCTCACTCTTCTGCTGCAGTGTGCCTAGTCAGAGGAGCTTTGTGGTTGTTGAAGAGAGAATCTGTTCCCAGTGCAAGCTTTATTATTTTCTGTTGTTGAAAATAAAGTATTTCCCCATGTTTCATTTGTGCCCATTTGGTGTGACCTGTGTCCGTGCTCCTAGACTTCAGTGGACTGTATCTCAGTAAGTACTTTTACCCATTCTGCTGGTCAGAAGTGAGGAAGCCTAGTGCAAAGTTAAGCCCAATTGATTTAGGTGCACTGAGACTGCATAGGGCTCAGGTGGAGAAAGGAAAGACAGCGCAAGTGAGTTGGGTCTGGAAAGTGACAATGTCTTTCTTTACTGTTGTTTCAGGGGTTGCAAGTTAAGGCCAATGCCCAAGATGGCAGAGAACCCTTTAGAGACAGACATTAAAGTGCCAGCGACGCCCTTCAGGTGGCTGCATGAGACTGTGGAAAAATCGTTCCCCTCCCTGGAGTCACATTGTATAAATACAGGGGCCCAGGGGTAGAGCCTATTCTGGTGTGCACTTGGTGCTGTGATGTGAGGTGGTGAGACCATGGCCTAGTACCTCCCATTGGTCCCCAAAGATGAGAGAGCCTGTCTGCACAATCAGTTGAGGCATTTGCAGGGGGATGGGAGAAGCACCTTGTGGCCACACCCTGCATGGAAGAAGTGAAGGCTGTGCTAACAGCTGAAAAGTTTGAGCCCCCCCAAGCCAGTGCAGTGCCTATAAAGAAATTGCTTGCAAGTTATCGCCATAGTTCCCCTCTCTTCAAGGTGGCACCATCCCCATAGTTGTTAACCCCCGAGGGCTTTAGTGCTTACTCATCTGAGTATAAGCCAAAACAGCTACTGCAACCTGAAACCTCTACCACCCATCAGTTTGTCACCTTGTGTGTACTGCCTGAAGCTTTTTCAGCCAGTAATCTGCTAAGCCCTTCACCCATGTGGCAAGAAACTGACCCTGCAAGAAACAAGAAATCAGCTTATAAAGAGAATAAACCTGAAGTAGATGTGGAAGCAGTATGGGAGGAGTAATTATCCAGAGATACCACTATGGACTGCTACTCTGAGGTCCTTTCAGTGACTGGGAACCCTCTAGTAGATGTAGCCCCCAAAACTGGACCCTGTTCTGGGACCCCTAGAAGAGAGTTGGAGACAGAGTGCCAAGAGAAACAATACCAGGAGAGGGAAAGGCTTCCTCTAGGAAGAGCACCTCAGATAGTTGTATGGAGCATACAGGAGTAGTCCCAGGCAGAGAAGATGGTCTGCTGACAAGTAAAACAAGACTACTCCTAGTATGAATATCTGTATTGGCGGGCGGCTGTGGGACACCATAGGGCTAAAAGGAAGGAATGGGTTTATAGGGCGTGCTACAGAATATCTACGTAAACATGGCCTGGATGCCTGAGCTCACCTTGGCATTGCAGGAGGCACAGAGAGTGTTGGAAGGGGATTTGTGAAGCAGTCCAATGATGGCTGACCCTAATGAAATATTATGCTTTGATGCAGAGTTTAGATGGGGCACAAGCATGATACAGTGAGGAAGCTATAATGCATTTGGATGTCCCTGCACTAAACCAGATCCTCAGTAATACTTTGACCACCATTAAGAACTTTTGGCGTAAAGGCCTGGGAAGCATGAAGTCATCTAAAGTTGCTGTTTGACGAGCAACCCATTGGAGACCTGCTGGTGGGTGAGACCACTCTTTTCTTATCGTTTTGATATAGTGGACTGGCCCGTTGGCTTGGGACATAATTAAGACTCACTCACTGTACTACCTAAGCTTGCATTTACCCCCGGGGTACAACTAAAAAGACTGTTAGCGATTCGCTGTTTAATAATGCATGCCTGTTAGAAAAAAAGAGAAGAAAAATGTTTGGATTATGTTTAATAATTCTGAGTCCCATTGGGACGGAAGTGTTGTTTCAATGTATCCATTTCAATCATGGGGGAAAGATTTTCAATCATGAAAAATGTATAAGGCAAATATTTGTTCCTGGGCAGTCAAGGAAGTTGGGCAGTGTTTAGATAGGCAGCTATTAAAGGCAGGATCCTGGTAGGCAGGGTCTTGGTTTGGTATCGGTTAGACCTGGAGCACCATTCATTGACTGCTTTGGCATAACACCTGAGGGCCCAGGAGGGTGGGTGACCAGGGGAGCTTGAACGGATTTGGTGCATCCAACTCTGGGGCCCCATTTTCTTTCAGATTATGAGTTTTGCCACCTTTGTGGTGAGGCAGCCATGAGCCTCTCTAGGACCAGGCAGGTGGGAGGGGAGTGTGCATACCCTTCTTGCCACTGGACTTAGGGGGTGGCTGGTAGGTGCCCTGGGATGCTCAGTGAGACTGTTCAGCTTTAAAAAGGAGGGTGAGATGTAACCCCGTGTAGGAAGAGAATCTACAGTTGGTCAGCTTGAATCACTGTGCCCTTTTAAGGTCCTTGGGATAGACCCCATAAAGGGTTAATTTCTCATCCTCTGGGGAAGCCAATCAGCCATTGGTTATGAGTGCTCCTGGAGAGTGGGCCCCATTTGGGCCACTTGGAAGAATCCAGGCTAAATGAGCTCAGTCTAAGGGTGGGAGTGGGGCCTATTGCCCACTTCTGCAGAGCCTTCTGGCCTTTTGTGTGGATAGGAGGCCTAGTCCAGACCTGGTGAGGATGTGGCAACAGCCATAGATTTTGAAACCCTTTGGGGGGTGATGATGTGATGGGAGGAGGAGTACAATGTCACTTGCCTGTAGCCACCGTGGGATTTCAACCCAAGCAGAGTGTGGACTTTGCGTTCAAGAAATGGAGGTTAGCCTGTACTTCACATCCAGAAGGGGAAGTATCATGTGGCAGCTGAAGTAATTTGGATCTTGGGATCATCACCCACAGGGGTCAGTTCTTGGGTGAGGGTAGAGGGTTGGGGGGTTGGATCTGTGTGGCACCGCAGACCCCACAGAGATTCCGGCAGCTCCTTGCCTGTTACAAATTAGAGCCAACAGTGGCAGAAGAAGTAATTCGGAACTGGGACTTCTTGGTCACTGGAGGTTATTTCTTGGCCTGAAGATGGAAAGCTTTGTCCAGTGGCACCATGGCCCCCACCGGGGATGGTTGCCCTTGTCTGCTAAATTTGGAGAAGGAGGGTAATTGAAAGATTCAGCTGCAAGGCATTTGGAAGAGCTGAAGCAGCATCACCTTCTGGGCACATGCCGCCATATTAAGAGGAGCAAGGTGGCTCTGAAATGACTGTAGGAGGCTGTAGTCAGCCTACAATAAGGGAATTGTGGTCAGTATGAGTCTGGGACTGCAGTCCAAGTGGATTTGATGCCAGTAGATTTGTAGACACCAGTAGGATCTTGCCAGAAAGAGTATAGCCAGCTGAGGGATGCTGAGTTATTTTGCAAATGGGAGAGTCAGTGCTGCCTAAATCATTCAGTTTAAAATGCTAGGAAGTTTCACTGTATGCTACCCAGTTATTAGGGGTTGTCGGAATGACCACCCTGCTGAATATGGACATTGAGTATATGGATTTATGGACAATGCATGGATACTGAAGTAGCTGATCCCCCGATCCATTGTGTTAACTTTTCTCCAATGTAATATTGCATTATCCATTTCAGATAACTCCATGGAGTAATCAAGTTTATTATTAAAGGATCCTTTGATGTTTTCAATTGCTGTTTGAACTTTTAATGCCTGCTTTGTTTTGTTGTGTTGCTAAACACATTTACCTCATATTGCGCCCCATGGAGGAAGCCTGTTCCCCAGTCGAAGAACAAACTTAAGTCATCTTTAAAGTTTCTGTTGTGGTTCCCCTCTCCATGGACATACTATCATCAATACCCCTAGACATCGGGGCTACACACAGTTGCACCTTATTAATGACAATGAGGACCACCTCTGTTCACTAGTACTTTGAGTGTAATGGCACATTTTCCCATCTAAGATCTGTGTTTCACATGGACAAGATGCTGTTGTTCTACATCAAATATTAAAAACAGAACTGGATGGCAGTCCTGGATATGTCTTCTAATGAGTGCAAAATAATTTGTTAATTAATAATAAGAAAATGCAGTTGTACTGTGTTAGGGTCCTTCTTCATTTGGATCTTTTTCCTCTTTAGTAGCCCTTCATAACATTTGATCAGAACAGAAAAAAAAGAAGTGATACAAATACAGAGAATTAAATCATAAAAGGACTCATAAATGATCTGGGGCCCTATATTCAAAGCTTTGCACTGGGCTCAAACCATTTGCCCAGGTTTAACGCCATGTTAGCACTGGTCTGCTGTATTCAAAAGGTCAAATACTGAGCGCAAACCGCATTAGCACTGGGCAAAATGATAATGTATGCAAGGAGCAAACTGAGGGGGCGTGTCAGCACAATGCTAGATTCAGCAAATAGCATTGCACAAAGTGGTTTTGTGCAACTTAGTGAACACTTTGCGTGGTGCAAATTACTGCCCATGAAAAGATTGTCTTAACTCTGGGCAAACCAGCTTTGTGTGACTTTGTGGCTTTGCGCAACGTATGACACATAGAAATCAGCCAGACTTAGAGGAAACATGCTGCACCCTGATGGCATCACTATGATGACATCGTCTGCTACCAGTCCCAGCCATGCCAGGCAGTAAGTGGTGACCCAGTCCCCAGTGGACACCATGGCAGTGTGGCCATACTGCACACACCTGCAGGCCACCCTTCTGTGGATACCAACAGATGCCAGCACACACATGCAGCACTGGGGGCATGGGGGATGTACAGGTGACCAGTCTGCTCCACATACTGGGTGTTGCCACATGGCTGGGACAAGCCACACAGTGCAAATGATCCAGTGTAGGGAATACCACAACACCTGTGTGCCTGTCCGATGGTAAGGGCTCCCCCAGCCACATACCACACAGCTGTACAGACACCACAGCACACACACTCAGCAACAGGGGTGTAGCCAGGAATATTGAGCATGTACTCAAAACAGCTGCACTATTGCCCCCCATTATATAAACATAAGACAAAATATGTGCTGCCATGCCACACCAACAATAGGCCCCCCCCTCTGTTTGCCATGTCTGAGTTCCAGTAATTGGTTTCTTCCTGTAATCCTCCATCCTTTGTTCTTCCACCTGCCTGGTACGTTGTTCATGTTTCTGTATTTGGCTGGTGGCATCAGTGCCCCATAGTGAACAACAAAGGCAAAAGGGCTCAGTGCACCACGGACACAGTGTGACTCACAATGTCCCTGCATCCCTCTGTTTGTTGCCCCTGCCTGATGTTTGTACTGTACTCTGCTGAGTACGGTGTGTATACCTGCTGACACCCCTGCCCAGCAATGTATATGTCACTGTGAGCATTCCATGCCAGTAGTGCAGCGTCTGTGAGTCACACAACAGCAGTACAGTACTGTCCACCGTTGATACACACCTACAAAATGGGGCTGTCCTCTGTACAGTGCTGCAGTCAATGCTGCCCACCACACCATAGGCAGTGCTGTGTCCACACGCCACTGGCCCCATGTCACTGTACTGTTTGCTGTGCACTGTATAGCAGGATCTCCAGTTGGACTATTGCATCCAACACCACCACCAATGCCTGTGCTGTGCAGTCCCGAAACATTATTCTACGCAGTTCTATACATATGTAGCCTGCAGCTACCACCATGCTCCTCCTGACTGACCTACAGGTGGAGCTGTGGACGAACCCAGCCAGCCCCTGTACTTCCAGACTGACCTACATGAGGTGCTATCTGACCCTGCAATAGCGCTGGGCAAATTGCATGCAAATCAGGGCATAATGAGATACTAATCTGGATGTTTGCCCACTGATTTCCTAAATAGGCTCATTTGCATGTCACTTTTGAATATAACAGATTTTTGCCCTGGGCAAATGTGATAGCACCGGGCAAACGGCTTAGCGCCGTGCAAGACCTGCACAAATGTTATGTGCGCTGCACAAATGTTACAGAATCATTTTTCAGTTCTGCACACTGTACATTCACATGCGCTGATGCTTGCAGCTCTACTGACTCCACTCCTTTGCGGGCGCACACACTGGCCACATATTTCACCTCTATAGTCCTTTCAGTCGCTGTGAACTGGGTTGCTGTTGTGGTTTGCACTTCCTGGTTGCTATATTCAGAGCTGTCTTATTCCCGGACTATTGTTGCACTGCACTCCCAGCCCAGTTTTCCCAGCTTCCTTAGCATGCTATATTCAGCAGGTTTAGCACCGGGGCTATCCCTTTTTAATATAGCTGGCTATTGGTTCCAGGCTATTTTAGCACTCCGGGCAGTGCTAATTTAGCCCGGGACAAAGTTTTGAATATAGGGCCCCTAATCTATAACAATTTTACAGATGAGAGTGATAGATTATGTATATTAAGTCTGAAAAAAAAATGAATATGTTGACCTCAGATTTTTCTGGGTATTTTCTTAGAGTGGCGAGCAAAATAATTTTTATTTGTTTCCTCCACAAACTTAACTTTGACCTCCCACGACAGTATGATGTGGTATATGTTCATGTGCAACACTGTCAAAGTAAAAAACAAAGAGGGGTGAGAAGAGGCAACTCCAGTGGATCAGCATATTTCTTATTATGACCTTGTACTGATTTTTCTGAAAGGAAAATAAGCGTATTTTAAATGTGTTGATGGTATGGGAAGCGTTTTTGAATGACAAGTCAACATTTTAGTGATCTGGCTTCAACATTATTTATAATACATATATATAAAACCATACATACTAGCAACATAAAGTCATGTTTCCTCTTGTTGTATACAGTTACAATGTAGTAAGTAGAAAGAAAACATGAATATTTATTAAATAATGCAGAATCCCTGAGTGAGTGTATCATGGGCTAGGGTTGCCACCTTTGGAAGAGGCAAACACCGGACCCTAACTCCACCCCCTAGCCCCACCCCTTTTCATGAGTGATTCTGCATTGCTCATCTCCCAAAGTCATTTGTTATGTCAGCAAATAATATAATGGAACAGTAAAAGACAACACTTAAAGTAGCAGTTCAAAAAAATGTTAACATGCTGTCCCTGTTAAATGTGATTTTCTAGGTTCTTTTTAGTTAGTTAGTTATTTAAATTGTTTTACCAGGCAAACATATAGAGACAAAAAATTCTCATTTACAGATTTTTAACATGGGGGACAAGGAAATATCAGTAAACAGTAAACCATGATATATAATAAGCAAATAGCTTGTTTCCTATAGTGTGTACTTCGTATATTGATCCAGTTCCTTTTCATATCCACAATATTATTTTGAGCCAAAAGAGCATACTTTTTCTAGAGAAAAGAAAAAATTTAAAACATTTAAACATGCTTAAATTCTATTAGAGACAGAAAAGTTTACCAGCAAGTGAAAGTGGAAGATAACTGAATCTTTCACTGTTAAGAAAAGGTATGGTCAGACTTTTGGCCCAGCTTTTCTGCAGTGCTGCTTTAAGACGCAGAGTGGAAAAGTTTATGTTAAGTAACTAATAGACTTAATGGCTTTACTTTATAGCGGCCCTTAAAACCAGATCACCAGGTAAAAAACCTGACAGGTGGCAACCCTACATGGTTCAAGCAGTGAGATTAGGCAACTGGATTCTGGGCACTGTATGTTAAAAAAAAAAACAGTCTTAAGAAAATGTTTCATAGCTGTGTTGTGACATCGATGATAAACTTCTCTCTGACCCCTCCTCAATTCCCTCAATCCTAAATTCCCACTTCACTACCTGTGCCCTCCCATCCAGTACAGCTAGCTGATCATATCCTTCTAGCACCCTATTTCTCCCAGTACAGACAACCCCTCCCATCCTTCTAGCACCTCCTCCCCCTCAGTGGCTTTCTTTTCTATCCTGTCTCTGCCCTTGAGGTCTTCCATACTCTCGTGTCCCTGAACCCATGCAAATCAAGACCAGCCAGCCTTGACCCCCTTCTCAAAATCTCTGCCCCTGCCATAGCCCTTCCCTTATTCCACTTTCTAAACCTCTCCTTCACCCTTTGCACAGTCACAAAGTCTTGGGAAAACTGCCAAGGTGATTCCTCTACATAAAGGAGGTAATCACTTCTCACTTCTCACTTGGTTACTATAGCCGCAATTCTTTCCTTCCTTCCCTTGGTCAAGTTTCAGGAATCCCTAGTCCTCAGAAGACTAACTAACTTCCTTTCCTCCTCAAACTTCCTCTCTCCTTATCAGTCTGTTTTCCAAAAAAAAAACACTCTACTTTGTCTTCCTTGCTTCGAGTCATCGATACTACCTGCATCCTGATGGGTATGGACCAAGGTCACTTCATGGCTGCCATTTATATCAACCTCACAAAGACCTTCAGCTCTGTCTGCCATCTTCTCCTACTCTTAAAAATTAGCTCTGCTGGTCTTTCTTCCCCCACAGTCAACTGGTTCAGGTTCTACCTCTCTAGGCACACCCAGATAGTACTTGCTGGCGTTGTCCTCTCCCCCCCTCCATCCAAGCTGGTGTTCTCCAGGGCTCTATCTTAGGCTTTATACTCTTCTCCATTTTTCTAAATGACCTCCCCTCCATCTGTATCTCTTCTCAGATTACACCTTTATGATGATGATGCCATCCTCTATGCCTCAAGTCCATCCAGGCCTGCAGTCGAGGTTCAATTACAGTGTGACTTCACACAGGTTTTGCATTGGTCCTAAGGCAACCATTTCAAGGTTAATTCAAAGAAACTGTATCCGTGAACTTTGGCACCTCACAAAACTCCAAAAACGTTCCCCTTTCCCCTCCTTCTCCACCCCAGATGGCACTCACCTCGAGTCAGTCTCCACCAATAAGTACCTGGGTGACTGGCTCAACAGTGAACTTGACTTCTCTACCCACATAGATTGCATCCATTCAAAACTTCATCCAAACTAGGTGTTATGTACAGAAACAAGGATGCCCTACCCTTTCCATCCACCATGAACTGGTCACTAAAATTATCCTCCCTGTCTTTGACTATGTAGGTGTCTTTTTTGGGCCAGCATCCTCCAAGTCCCTGTCTAAGTTAGGCTTGCTTTTCAATGCCTTCTGCCACTTTGCAACTAATGCTTCCCTTTGCACCCACTACTGCACCCTTTACTCCTTCCTCTCACTTCCTCCCCTCTCCCTTCTTTGCCAACTCTATGCTATCACTCTCGTCATTAAATTGTGGTTTGTGACACTTACCCCCTACCTCTCCTCTATCCTCTCCCCTTCTTCCCTCTCCACTTAGCAGCTTCGCAACAGAGACCCATGCACCTTCACTCTTCCCTGACTTCACTCTAACTCAGAACAGGCTGCCTTCTCTTATCACTTCCCTAGTATTTGAAACTCACTTTCCAGCCACCTCAGCCTATCCCCTTCACTAATCACCTTAAAACATGCCCTTTCCCAATTCCTCCCTATCTTTTGCACTTGCTCACCTTCCTCTTGATTCTCTCCTGCCCTTGCACACCCCTTTCCACACCTCTCCCCATCCTCACCTCTCAAAAGTATATCTAAAGCACTACATACCCCCCCATTTTTATGTTGGCTTGCATGCACACAAACAACATCTTGTGGTAGTAGCAAATTTCAGGGTGTGTCAGTGTTGGCCAATGCAGGGGATGCTTTGGTGGGTGCATCCCTCAGTTGCCAATCAGTGAGCATGCTGCCAATGAAAGCAGAGTTGAAACAAATCTGCTGCTGCAATCAGAGACAGGCTTGTTATTGCAGCGGCAGATGACACACCTCCATTACGTGCCTTTCCTGGTGAAACATTTCAATAAATATGGCAGCTCCCGCTATCTGCCACACAATCCCCAGAAAGCCAAAATTGGGGTGCCCAATACCCATGTCAGCATGTTCCCCCACATCATGTGACACATCATAACAGCAGCTCCTGCCACCACTACACTCCGAAAACCAACATCAGGGTGCCCAATCCTTGTGTCGGCATCCCCCCTCTTAGTGTGCATTTCCTGGTTAAGCAGTTTCCCCATTCCTTTCCGACACTGGGATGCCTACTCCCAGTGTCAGATGCACACCCCCAACCCGTCTATACACTATGCCAACATTGAGGTGTCCAATCTCTGTGTCAGCACCCCCCCCCCAGAATTGTGGCACACCGGAAGCCCACCCTAGTGTGCCTATTTCATTGTGTGTGTAACCTGTAAATGAAGAAAAGCTTCCATCACAGTCTTTATTTTCCTGAAAACAAAGAAAATGATCCACCTTTGTCTGCCTTTGTCCCTCTCCCCATCCCCACCCTACTTCTCGCACCCACCTCCCCACCCCCACATACTTACCATCTGGAGGTCGGGAGCTGTGATCTTCTCTGAACTGGGACATGTTTGCACTCTTCAAAGCTGAACTGTGAACTGGAGAAATGATGGTAAGCTTTATAATGGCAGGCAGTGGAGGGGTTCAACTTAGGTTGATATCTCAGCCATTTTTTGGAATTGTGGCCGCAAATTTTCAACATGGGATTCTTGAGATCCCACCTCATGAACATGTCACTATCATTTAGTTTCTCAGTCCAGAAAGGTGATTTCATGGTTGCTGTGTGGAATCACCTTTTGGGACTGATTAATGAAATGACAGTGCTACTGTTCATAAGGGGAGGTCCGAAAAAGCCCATGTTGCAAATTTGGTGAAAAAATTCAAAAATGACTGCATTATGTATGTGTTGTGCAGTTTCTATGCACGCTTGTAACTTCACCAATTTTTTATATTTTCTCTCCAGATTTTCAATATTGCCATTTTTTCAGCCCTCCATATGAACAGTATAGCTGTAATTTTTCCATGTCCCTCCTGAAACATGTTTTCACACCTGTGGTGCAGAATCATGCTATTGCTGTGGAATATCAACTTTCAGGATAGAGTAACAAAATCATAGTGCCACTGTTCATGAGGCGCGGTTCAAAAATGCCCATGTTGAAAATTTGGTCAAAAATTTCCAAAAAATTATTGCATAGTGCAGTTTCTACACACGTTTGTAATATTGCCAATTTTTCATATTTTCACTCTAGATTTTCAACATTAACATTTTTTCACGCCACCTCATGAACAGTATAGCTGTCATTTTTCACATCTTTCCAGAAATGTGTTTTCACACCTGTGGCACCAAATGGCGCAGTCGCTGTGCAAAACCACCTTTCAGGATTGAGTAACGAAATGATAGTGCCACTGTTCATGAGGTGGGGTCACCAAAAGCCCATTTTGAAAATCCAGAGCAAAAATGCCAACAAATGCCGGGGCATTAGGGTTTCCAACCACAACGCCCTACTCTGTAGAGACTGACAGGTGTCGGGGATGTGACTTGGGATCATCGGCCGTAATGCTCACATCATTCCCCCCCCACCCTGCAGCCACTGACAGGCATTGAGGTGTGCCTTGGGTCTTTGACCTCAACATTCACCCATTCTCTTATACTGCACCCATCTCAGCATATTTCCTTATGGAATGGGGTGAGTATAAGGCCAAAGACCCCAAGGCACACTGCAACACCTGTCAGTGTCTGCAGGGTAGGGTGAGTTGAAATGGCATGAGCGTTATGGCAGACGACCCAAAAGCACACCCCCAACACCTGTTAGTCTCTTCAGGGTGGGGGTGGGGTTGGCCTCAGTTCAATACTTTACTGCCATTCCTATTGTGCATCTCTCTAACTCCTACACTACCAATGCCAATGCCAGCAAGCCAACATTTGGCATTGACAAATGCTTGTTTTTCTTGTGCTTCTTCTCCAAGTTAACATAGTTTCTTTAATCCTCTACAATGACCAGTTTCTTCCTGCCTTTTGTCAGTCCTTTTATACCGTACCATACTGTTCACACTACTCCATTTTGTGGCTATGTTCACACCACAGACTTTTTGCAATGCTTTGTCTGTATATAATGTATGTACACAATAATGTTCTATCTAATGATGTACTGTATATTGCTGTTTAAATGCTATTTAGTGAATGTTACTTTTTTTGCCATGTTTGTAATTTTTACCCCATACTGTACCCTTTCCTTGGGTTACACTTGGAAATGAGCCTTGACTCAGTGTGCCTTTCCCAGTTACCACATTTTATATAAAATAAATAAATAAAATAAAATTAATCAGTGTGAAGCATGTATCAGCTACTGCAAAGATCATGGAAACATGCAAAAGGGAAGCTGTAGCAGACCAAAATGACATCTGGGGCCTAATACACAGTCACACTGGGGTTGTTTTTGGATCAGGGTTGCACAGAGGCATTCCCCCACAGTCCCCCAAAACTATCATAATCAAAAGATAGCCACTGTCTATGGGGGTTGGATTATCCTACAACAATGGGCACACAATCTAATTATGCAAAACCACCAATCCAGTTGTTAGTGTCTACACACATGCTGTGCGACCACTAACATGTTGAATTGTGTTAATTGCAGCAGTCAGACCATGGCATGGTCCATACATGGGGTACTCAGTGATACCATAATAACGTTCCCACCACTCCCTAACTTGGTGCCTTTGTTCAGCCTATGAGGATCTTCCTTGATGGTCTAGTAGCCTTGAAACATCTCTGTAATTATTTTATTCTCTTATGTCCAGTGGATCCCCATCTTCCTAGTCCCAGTCCCTAGTCTGTTTGGTGATGCTGTGCATCACCTAAGCCTCCTCTGCTAGAACAGGGTTTCAACTCCTAAGGCAGTGATCCTTTGAAGAGTTGCTTGAGTAGTTCTTCTCTCCTTTGGGTCAATGTGTCTTGCAAATAGGTGGGGGTGGGGTGGGGAAGGGTACCACGGACCACATTGAAAAATACTGTGGCTTCATGCATACAACACCTTTATTAACTAGCCATTCTACTGCTCTTTTCTCTGTGCTGTCATAATGACCTGTGTGACAGCATACACAAAAACTTGTGACCCCTTTGTGTAAACCACAAAGGGCATAAGTAAAAACGTGTTGCAAAGTGGTACTTGTGACCTCTGTTCAGCACAAAATAGAGACAGAGTATGGGTCCCATATTTATCAATAAAACTCTTACTCCATCCCACGGAGTTCTCAGCAATATGGCACTCTTCCCCAGAGGCCTGGGTGCAATTACAATAAAATACACTTAAAACATAAAATACTAATCATGATACAGAGAACATATCTTTGCAAATAAATACAACAGATAAAATTGTAACAGTTCCATCCTAAATACTCTCATAAAATGACACCCATACTAAACACAATTTAAAATTATAAATAGATATGCAGAAATATTATATAAACTCTCCAAATGCTTGCTGAAAAGGTAAGTTTTCAGCCCTTTTAAACACCTCCACTGAGGGTTCCTCCCTCAAGGTCCTGGGCAAGGAGTTCCAGAATATTGAGCCTGCTACCTTGAAGACCTGGTTGCCTGACGTTTTTAGTCTTGCTCTTGTTACCATAAGGAGACCTTCCTTAGAGGTGGAGTGGACAAACTGAGGTGTATGTATGCAGGAGCTCACTCAGATAGGCTGGGCCCAGTCCATGTAGGGCTTTGTAGGTTAGGAGACCTAACCTAAATGAGATACACCACTTTATCAGCAGCCAGTGCAGGTCATGCTGTGCCAGAGAAATATGGCTTGATCTTGACAAGCCTGAGAGTAGATGGGCAGCTGCGTTCCGCAGCAGCTGCAGGCACTGCAGTGTACCTCCATTAACCCTGAGTTAAGGGGCATTACAGTAGTCCAGCCTCAAGGTTTACAAATGCATGGATCAGTGTGGCCAGATCTTGTTGGGGTGGGGGGGGTCAGGGATCTCATCTGGTGGATGTTTTTGAGGTGAAAAAATAAACATTCCAGAAATGGGTGACACCTGGGCCTCCATTGTTTGGCTGCTGTCCATTACAATTCCCAGATTCTTTACCCTGGGGCATGCAAGCAACTCTGAGTCAGCAATCCGAAGCTCTGTGACTCCTCCACTGGCCACCAATCCCCACTTTCAATTTGACCACTAATACCTCAGTCTTCTCAGGGTTCAACCTCAGCAAGCTAGAAACCTTCCAGTTCTAAATCTCTGCCAGGCACCTGTTAAGCATGTCGACAGCAGCCAGAGTCCCAGGTGCAAAAGACAGATAGAGCTGGGTATCATCCAGATAGCAGTGAAACCCCAGCCTGAACTGTCTAATGACTGTGTTCAGGGGAAGCATGTATACCACGTACAGCAATGACAAAAGGACCGAGCCCTGTGACATGCCAAAGGACAGAACCATCGGGCTTGGGAAATATCTTCCCAGAACTACTCTCTGGGTTTTGTCACATAGAAAGAACTCAAACCAGCAGACCACAATGCTGGTGAATCTGGTGTACTTCCTGAGCCGGTGTAAGAGTACACTATGATCCTCGGTACTGAATGCTGAAGATAGATCGATGAGAAAAGAAATGATCACTCTCCTCTATCCCTCTCCTGAGCAGGTATTTCCACCACCTAACCAGAACACCTCCATGCTGTGTCTGGATTGGAAGCCTAACTGAAATGACTCAGATATTAGAGGCCTCTATGTGTTACCAAAGCTGCAGCTCAACTACTTTCTCAATAACCTTCCCCAGAATGGGAATGTTAGAGACTGGATGATCGTTCACTAAAACATCCAGGTCCAAAGATGGTTTCTTCAGCAGGGTCACACCAGAGCACATAAGTGCCTCTGGAACCAGCCCCTCCTGCAAGAGCACCTGCCAATTTTGACGAACAATGGGCCCAGTTGGACAACACAACTCACCAGGAGTTGTGTAGGGTCTCGGTCTGGGTCCAGATCACAGCAAGTCATCCACAGTGTCAAGGCAACCTGGCATACCTCTTCCACTATTACTGGCTGAAATTCACCCCAAGAACACCTCCTGTGTTCCTGGCCCAGATGCAGACCTTTGCTGGGAACATAAGACCCTGTTGGAGTAACACCGGCCCTAATGGAGGACATCCTATCTGAGAAAAAACGAGCAAACTCCTCACACCTCGTGAGTGTATTCTCTTTCATAGGGCTCTACACAGGCTAGATGGAGCATCCTGTACACAGTCCATAAGAGCTGAGCTGGTCATTTTCACAGTGGCAATCTCTCTTGACAGAAAATCTGCCTGCATCTGAAGATTGCTCTCTGATATTCCTCATAATGGTAATTCAGAGCTAGTTTATCCTCCATGGACCTAGACTTCCTCCACTGATGCTCCATTCTCCATCCTCTGGATTTAAGTGCCTCGGCTCATCACCAAACCCTGGCAAGCCAAGGCGTGAAACCATGGGGCATATACTGTATAGACCAGCTCTAGAATGTCAAGATCCCCAGTAATGGCCTATTACAGGCCAAAACTGTGGCCAACACTCTCAGCATATGCTGCCAACATTTCTGAGGTGTCCAGTACCAACAGTAGTCCTTCAGAGTCCCAGCCCTCTCGAAGGTGGTATTGGACCACCTCCACAGAGATGAACTACAAGAGGGCCCTGAAACAGAACATAATAAAGCAGTGATCCAACCAGCTGACAGGATCAATCTTTTTTTTAATTTAGAAAGCTTTATTGAATATATCCACATATACCACGACATGGAAGGAATGAAGTAACAACAATGTCGGATATCCCCATAAAGAGCATACAAGCCTCCCCCGTACACCCCCCCCGAGCAACACCCATACCTTGCAGAACATAAAAATGTGGGATATAGGATACCATATAGCTTCAAACAAGAAAATATATTACAGTACAGGCCTCATATTACTTATCTTGTTCTATACTATCCTCCTCAAGCAGTATAACAAAGGGCCGGATTCTAGAAGGGTGGCGCAAGTTGCGTTTGCACCTGTAACATTGACCCTGTGCCCTATTCTAATAGGGGCAGGGTCATTGCAGCTAAGTCCTGCGACTTGCGACATGTGGCCAGGTACGCCAAACTGCAGGCGCACCTGGCAAGCATGTTGCAAGCCGCAACAGCAGGGCGGTGCGGTCAACACCCCCGCCCGTGCCTCGAGCCCTAGTCACCATCTGCTAATGCGGCAGATACCCAGGTAGCCCTGGTAATCTAGTGGCCCCCTTCACTGTCATACAGAAGCAGACCTATTCCCTGGTAGTCTAGTGGCCCCAGACTGTAAAATAATAATTAAAGTGATCCCCATATCCCTAGTAGTCTAGCGTCCTCGATCAACATAAAATATAGACAGTACACCCATTCCCTGATAGTCAAGTGGCTCCCCACCCCCCACCCAGCCGTGCCAGCCCACCCAGCACCCTCCACCTGTTCCCAGCTAGCGACTGGCACAACCCACCTCTCACCACCATGGCCAGCCGCCTACTGAGTCCAATATCAGCGCGTACTGTAAAGACACGCTCAGATATTAACTTGACTTGACTACCAGGGAATGGGTGTACTGTCTATATCGTATGTTGATCGGGGAGGTCCACAAGACTACCACGGATACAGGGATCACTATAATTATTGTTTTATAGTTTGGGGGGGCACTAGACTACCAGGGATACGGGGATCACTTTGATTATTATTTTACAGTTCGGGGGGCTGATAGACCACCAGGGCTGGCTTTTTGCCGCTTATGTGGCCGGCTAGTCGCAGATCGGGACACAGAAGGGGGGATGGCAGCATGTTGGCATGTCTGCAGGTGGGTCTACAGGACCCCCGGGGGGGGGGCGTCCGTAGGTTACACCAGCTAAATGCTGGTGTAACTTACGATGCTGATTCTCCTCCAGGAGTTCTTGTAGAATCCCGATGTGGGGACTTTGTGGCTGCCCTTCTAGAATGGCGCACAACTGCTGCCGTAAACTCCCTAGTGCCATGTCGCAGGGGGTTTATGTGGCGTAACTAATGTTCGGCACAAGTGGCCTATGACATGTCGCAGGCCACTTTATAGAATTGTGCATGTCACAACTGCTGGTGTAAGTTGCTACATGTGCCATTCTACTTCGTGCAACTGCTGTTGTGCCAGGCGTAACCCTTCTAGAATCTGGCCCAAAGCGTGCCATTTACCCCACTTCTTCTCGCAACCCTTAGGGTTGTGTCGCAGGTGAGCAATGAAATGCTGTATCAATAAATTAAATAACAGCTCTTGTACCCATTCATTATAAGAGATCATAGATTGATCTAGCCAGTGTCTGAGGACCACTTTTTAATGACAGGAAATCATAGCCATAAGTATCTACGCTCAAACACCAGAATGAGGCCATATCACCCAATATACAAATTTCTGGTTGGAATAAACTCTGTAACCCCAATAGAGGGTCAGCTCTCTATTGCACTCCAAAGTGGGGATGTCTTTGGACAAGACCAGAGAATGTGCAAGAGGGAGCCCTCTTCTTTGCCACACCTAGTACAAGTGGATGACTGTAACAGCCCCATTCGTGCCATCTTCTGCGGGGTATAGTACAGATTATTCAATATATTGAACTGCATAAGCCGCAGTCTATCTTGCCCCACATAATGGTAAGTACTTTTCCAAATTCCCAGCCAGCGTTGCAAGTAAAGGGAGAATAATAGGTCACAGTAAGGGGAAGAACCATCGATTTAAGGAGCATACTGAGAAAACAGCACGCTATACAGAGAGGACACAGCATGCTTCTGGGAGACTTGGGAGAAAATTATAGAAAAAAAGGAGAGAAATCAGTGAAACATAGAAACATAGACTTTTACGGCAGATAAGGACCGCTAGGCCCATCTAGTCTGCCTATTTCCCTACCTACAGGATAGGCTGCAGATCCTAGTTAACCAACAGCCTATTTCTTCCTACCCCCCACAAGAATTGCCTTATGTCTGTCCCATGCATTCTTGAATTCTCCCACAGTTTTAGACCCCACAACCTCCTCAGGAAGGCTGTTCCATGCATCCACTAACCTCTCTGTGAAATAATACTTCCTCAAATTGCCCTGAACACTCCTCCTTCTATCTTTAAATTGTGTCCCCTTGTTCTTACACGTCTCTTTTTCTGAAATATGCTACCCTCTTGGACTTTGTTGATTCCACTGAGGTACTTAAAAGTTTCTATCATGTCCCCCCTCTCCCTTCTTTCCTCAAGGGTATACATATTAAGCTCCTTTAGTCTCTCCTCATACGGCTTCTCTTGCAGACCCTGCACCATTTTAGTTGCCCTCCTCTGCACTACCTCTATCCTGTCTATGTCCTTGCGGAGATGGGGTCTCCAGAACTGGACACAGTACTCCAGATGGGGTCTCACCAACTGTCTGTACAGAGGGATAACAACTTCCTGTTTTCTGCTGCTGATGTCTCTCCCTATACATCCCAGTATACCCCCAGCCCTCCCTACTGCCTTCTCACATTGCTTGCTAACCTTAAGGTCATCTGATATGATTACCCCCAGGTCCCTTTCCTTTTTTGTTCTTGTTACTACCTCCCCACCCATTGTGTATTCTTCCCCTGGGTTCTTGTTTCCCAGGTGCATTATTTTGCACTTCTTTGCATTGAATCCTAGCTGCCATACTTCTGACCATTCCTCTAACCTTGCCAAGTCCCTTTTCATCCTTTCCACACCTCCTTGTGTATCAACTCTGTTGCAGATCTTTGTGTCATCTGCAAAAAGGCATACTTTTCCTTCCAGTTCTTCTGCAATGTCACTGATGAAGACATTAAAAAGGACTGGACCCAATACTGAACCCTGCGGTACCCCACTAGTAACCCCTCTTTCTTCAGAGTGGACTCCATTTACAATTACCTTCTGTGTCCTGTTGTGCAGCCAATGTTTTACCCAGGCTACCACCCTGGGACCCACTCCCAGGCTGCTTAAAGTGGTCCAAGACCCCTGGCCAAACCATTGAATTAAGGCATGCCTTAATTGAAACATTTTAAATATATACTGCTGGCCTAGACTTAAGTACATGATTGTTGTATCCAAGGACTTTAACACACCATTATCCAGCAGGTCTTTAACCACCTGGTGCTCCGAATGAAGGAGCCAGTCCCCCTTAATGGGCCGCCCACCTATTTTAAGATTCAGGTTATAAAAAATGGCCTGGGAGATGTACTTGGAAATGGAAGATCTTACCAGTGACCAATATTGTGAATACACTTTAAGCAAGACCCCCATAACTGACTTCTTAACCTTAGCTGGGAGGCTAGACCAAGGAATATATTGCAGGGAGGACAGTTCCATCCCATATTGCTGCAAGAGGTGAATTTCCAAATCCTACCAGGGAGGCCTGAACCCTAGGGAGGGATCCACAGAAGATGGTAGGAACCATTGTAGTAGTTTACTGAAGTGGCTGGATATATAATAGATCAGGAAGCGGGGAAGTTTAAGACCACCCATGTATTTTGGAGCAGCCAGTTTTTTGTATGCTCTTCTTGGAGCTTTATCTTGCCAAATAAATTTTGTAATAATATGGTGCAAATTCTGAAACCACTTCTGCGGTATCCAAAAATTAAGCATATGTAGGGGATAAAACAACCTTGGAAGTACGTTCATTTTGATGACTGAGATACGACCCCATAAGGAAAGAGGTAGAGCCTGCCAATGACGTAAGTCCTGCTGGGCCTGGTGCACCAAGTCCTCTAGATTAAGCCGGCACATAAGGGAAGAATCCCTGGTCAGAAACAATCCCAGATATTTAAGTGAATGGGGGGACCATGTTAAGCCCAGAGATACCACATCCTGTCCGCTAACCAAAACCGTAAGGGGAAGGACAACTGTTTTACTAACATTAAGCTTATAATGAGAGAAAGTACCAAATTCTTTGATGACTGTTAATGCAGCTGGAAGGGAAGTGTCAACATGGGAAAGATGAAGCAAGATGTCATCTGCATACACAGACATCAGAAAAACATTAGGGCCAACTGGGATACCAGTCACTCCAAGGGATCTGTGTAGTCTCCAAAGTAATGTTTCCAAATACAGATTAAATAAGAGGGGCGACAGCGGACAGCCCTACCACATGTCAGATCCTAGGGGTATAGAGGTAGAGGTAGAAAAAACCCTGTTACAATATACTTTTGCAGATGGGAAGGAATACAAAATCTGTACCCACTTTATAAAGTCATGCGGAAAGCCAAAGGCCTCGAGAGTCATGAGCTAGAAAGATCAGTCCACCCTGTCAAAAGCCTTCTCTGCGTCCAGGCAAACCAAGGCCATAGGAGTATCCATCTCACTGGATGTAGAGAAGATATGTGACAGTTTCCGGAAGTGATTCAAGGAGGATCTATTAGGGACAAACCCTTCCTGCTCCCGACTCAAGAGACCATCCCATACTCGGAGTACCCTAGAGGCTAAGATTTTAGCCAAGATTTTAATATTGCAATTCATTAATGAAATGGGTCCATAGTTACCCACAAATTCTGGAGACTTGTCGGGTTTCAAAAGTACCACAATGAGAGCTTCAAGGAGTCCTAGGTCCGAGAAACCATTTTTATGGATATAAGCAAAAAACACAAAAGAAGGGGCCACAATTGCTCTGCAATACTTTATAAAAATTGGAGGTAAATCCATCAGGACCTGGGAATTTGTCTGGGGCCAAATTAATAATAGTCTGGTGGATCTCTGACACGGAAATGGGCTGGGCAAGCTAGGACTGCTGTTCTTCCGTTAAACACGGGAGGTCACACTGCTGAAGATATAGGAGGGTATCTAAGTGAGATATGGGGGGGGGGCTGGGGCCTGTATAATTCTCCATGGAAAGTGGCAAATTCCTGTGCAATTTTTCGGGGACAGGACAAAGTGGATCCATCTGGTGCTTTAAGAGCTGTTACCAATCTGGAAGATTCCACTTGTTTCAGACGGAGAGCCAGAAGGCAGCCCGCCTTGTCCCCCTGATCAACATATTTCGCCTTGATCTTTAAGAGGGCATATTCAGCCTTTTCTTTTAATAGGGTTTTATATCTGTCCCACAAAACTGTTAGTTCCTGCAGGATATCATCTGGGGTCTGAGAGGAAAGAGAGTTTTTAATAGCAGTGATCTGTTGCAGGAGGTCTGCCGCCAATGCAGCATTGACTTTCTTGCGTTTGGACACCAAATGGATAAGTTCTACCCTAATATAGCATGGGACAAACATAAGGCAATTCTAGTGGGGATAGGAGGAAGTAGGCTGTTGGTTAACTAGGATCTGCAGCTTATCCGTTAGGTAGGGAAATGGGCAGACTACGTGGGCCAAGCGGTCCTTATCTGCCGTCAAATTCTATGTTTCTACTTGCAGGCAGCCCATTCTAGATCCACTTTCCCCACTGAGCCTGGGTTTTGCTAGTCAAAAAAGGTAATATGGTCCTTTATCCATTCAATCAGAAATTTATCAGACAATAGCTGGTTATTAAATTTCCAAATTGTATCCTTATCCTGATTAGACCCAAGGACACATGTAAGCCATACCAAAGAGTGATCTGAAAGGTCCGAGGCCAATTTTCAGTTTCCAGTATCCCGGAAAAGGTAGCACTAATAATTAACAAAGTCCAACCTAGAGTAAGATCCATGGGCTGGAGAGTAATAAGTGAATTCCTGTTCCTGCAGATGCAGGAACGCCTAGGATCACATAATCCCAAGGTCTGGACCATGTCACACAGAGAGCGCTGCTCAGGGGTTAGGTCTACTCTCTGAGCTCCTGATCTATCGAGGTCAGATGTAAGAGTGACATTTCAACCTCCCCCTATAATTAAGGGAAGGGGAGGGAACCTCAAAATATGATCCTCAAGATCCATAAAAAAAGAGGGCTCTGATTGATTTGGGCCATAGACACAGTCCAGAATAAGTTCAGTATGGTCCAATAGACCTGTAATGAAAATGTATCTCCCATTACTGTCAGCAAATGTTTGATGGTATTGAAAGGGAACCTGATGGGATAGCAAGATGGCCACTCCCTGGCTTGTCGAGGCACAACCAGCCCCATATACCTGCCCTATAAACCGTCTATGGAAAAGACTGGTCTCTGATGTTAAAAAATGCGTCTCTTGGAGGAAGTTGACCTGACACTGGAGCTGCTGCAAATGCTTGAGGATTTGAAGCCTCTTGAGGGGAGACCTTGCCCCATTAACATTCCAAGATGCAACCTTTAAGAGGTTAGCCATACTACTGTTACACAATAACCTTTATTACTTGTGTACCACCCACCTGTATCCCAGTTGCTCCGATGCTTCTCCCCGCCCTGCTCCCTCCCCAATCCCCCACCAACCCTTCCGACAAAAATCCTGCAAAACTAACAAATCCCAACACAAATCTTTCCATTGAAAAATCCCAGGTAACATCAATCACAAATCTTGATCCCTCTGGAGAAGCACCCCCATACTAACTCATGTCAGCCTCACTAGCATACCAGCAAAACTCCTCCTATCCCCCGCCCATAGTTCCTAAAATGCAAACAGTAAAGCAGTTAACAAGGAATAACAAAACATTAGGGTGACTGGAAGGAATAGCACACAAAATCTTGTGGATGAACCTTCATGTTTGAAGAGTTATATTTTGGCCCCATTTAAAACGAGTTTAGATCAGCTTATAAAAATTCACATGCTAGGCCAAGGGCTTGCCTGTAATTATAACTATCTCCTCCTACGACCATGAGACAAGCATCATAAACTCAGAGGTCTCTCTGTTACAAGGGACTTCCCTAATCAGTGGGCTAGTACTTCAAGCTAACAAATATAAAAACTAGTAAACCAGACAGTAACATAAGTGCTTGCAGGGAAAGAACAAAAAACATAACAGTCCATAACTCAAACCATACAAAGGTAATTAAGTCCCTTTACAATGTACCAGCAAGTAGAATCAGCACTTATAGCAGACATCAGGCAGCATGCTTGCCCACGATTCAAGTCCCACAGAATACAAGTCAAGGGGCACTAAAAAGTTCCGGGAGCAGACGTTGCAATTCCCTCGTTGCCTGATCTACGCTCTCAAAGGAATGCCAGGTATCTTTACAGAATACTTGCAGTTTAGCAGGGTATAGTATCCTAAATTTGATAGAAGCCGCCAGTAGCTATGAGACCACAGAATAAAATGTGGCCCTCTTCTGCCAAACTGTGGCTGGCAAATCTTGTGAAATACAAAGGCGCTGTCCATCCCAGGATATTTCCTTTAGATCCCTGCATTTTTGGAGAACGTACTGCTCGTCCAAAAAGTTCAGCAACTTTATTATGAGTGGAGGTGGAGGTGCCCTTTGTTGTGGCCAGCACATAGGTAACGATGGGCCCGTTCCACAATGTAGCAGGTTTGGTTAGGGGAAGGCCCTGCAATTTTTTCTAGTAGCTTCTGAGTGAATAACATTGGAGAGGAGGTTTCAGCATCCTCTGGTAATCCAAAAAATAAGCAAATAATGAGTCATGTGATGCAGCTGCCCAAGTAAGATGTACTCCGCTACTGCTCTGCTCACCCAAGCACTTACAGCACTCAGAAAATGATTTTCTAAACAAAACATCTCATCAGAGTGCAAAAACAATCAGTTGTCTACTCCTTCCACAGATATAAGCCTGAATTTGAGAGAGAGAAATGGCGGAAATCGCCAGGTGGCACCCAGACACCTCCACCTTAACGCGCCGGAAAAGCAGGCCAAAAAAACAGGACAAATCCTGTAAGTTGAGGCTGTACTCAGCCAATGCCTGCTTCTGCCTTGAGCAATGTGGATTCTACCCTTTAAGCCTCGAGGTTCCTCTCAAATTTCAACCTTTAGAGATGAAGTTCAAACCCTGGTGTCAGAGGTAAAAGTAATTTCCTAAGCATTAGAAGACACCACCAGGCAGGTAGCTGATAGTGAAGCCTGGATTTTCTCCATGGAGAAGCGGCTCGAGAAATCTGAAGCTCTCATCACTACAAACCGTCAAGCTCTTAAAAATTAGAGAATAAAATAGAGGAGCTAGAAGGAGAAGTCGTAGGAACAACCTTGTTATTACTGGGATCCCAGAAAAGGAAGAGGAACTGATCCTTTACAATTTACACAGAAATTCTTAAACAAAATTACTGGGCCTTCCCATTCAGACCAAACTATATCCTGAAGCGCTCACATCAGGTACTTAGACCTATGCCCTCCCTGTCTGCCACCTGGGCCTTTAATTTGTCAATTTCTCAATTTCCAAGAAAAACAATATGTTCATTAAAAATGAGAGATGTCCAGGAAGTTTTGTGGGAAGGCAAAAAAGTAAGGGTGACACAAGACCTGCCAGCTTCAGTAAGACAACACAGCACCCTCTTCCACCCGATTGTCTCCAAGTGTATAGCTGCTGGCATTAAGTTCGAATGGCATATCCTGCTAAACTCAAGTACATCTAGAAGACTCATAGGTCTCCTTTGAAGAGCTAGATCCAGCAATCTCCTTTCTTAAACAAAAGTGGCCTACTCTTTTTTCGGATCGCTGAAGAATACCACATGTAAGAATGAAGGCATAGCTTCTATTATAAAAAACAATACAAGTTACATCTAATGGTTCCTTTTGGTCTTCCTCAGCTGAAGATGAATTTAATCTTTGATCACTGTTGGATCCGTCATGTTTAATTTCCGTGACATTGGATTTGGCTCTACTTTTCAGAGTTGGCTCTACTGTGATCATCTTTCCTCTAGAACTGACGTCAAGATTTGGGGTATGGACATAGTACCTAGGACTGGGTTAGTATTTGTTGTCAGTCCTTGTTCATGGACCATAGGTTTGTTAGACTCACAGCCCATCAGCATGGAACCCAGTTCTATACCATAGCTTTGACACCACCCGAAGACAGACTTCCCTGGAAGAACATCACTTCTCAGGGGACTGCACAAATATTGAAGTCAGGCGCCTTTCATTTGTTTTTAGATCGCATGGGGCCTCAGAGTTCTGATAAATTACCCCACAAACCCAGAGATCTTTTTGTTTTTATGGCATTGGTTTCAGCCTGGCCTAGATGTCACAAGGTACTGTTGGGGATTGTAAGGTGAGTCTTTGGAACCGTTATGACTGTAATTGGGCACAAATGTCCTCCCTGAACAGTTTATCTTTACTACTGTAACAGATGGGAGAATTTGATTCTTGTGGTTGTAATTAGCTCATTTTGCTAATATAGGTCTAAGTAATAATAATATGGCCTATTTGTGTTTTGTAAGATGGTAGGAATTAGAATGTACATATGATTTCCAGATAATTGCTCAGGTGGGGGGAAGGGGTGGGTCCTCAGTAAGTTGATCGTCATGGACCGGCGCAGTGGGGATAGGGGTAGTTCTTATGTTTACATTAATGTTATCATGTTCCTTGTTATCACTTGAAACAATACTAGTACACAATCTTCAGTTACTTCAGAGTTAATAGAGAGGGGTGGTATTGGGCTGTTAGAAAGGGTTATTAATGGGGATATAAAGAAACTGGGATGCTTTGGGAAGTATGTTGGATCATATCCAATTTGCGGGTGCAAAATAAATACATAACATTTCATATTAGCTGGTTTATCTTAGAAACTATAAATTCCAATGACCTTCACTGCAATTAATGCGGAATAATAGCTAAATATTCCAGTTTAACATGTGGTATATTAAGGGTGCAAGACATCCACTTAAATGTATACGTCTTCTAAAACATTTAAATTTCTTCCATTATGATGTAACCTTACTACAGGAAACCCATCTCCTACAAGCTGAGGAGAACCTTATGAGATGACAGTGAGTGGGGCAAGTATTTGTTGCAGGGGACTTGAGGGATAGTAAAGGAGTAGCTATCCTTCTGTCCAGAACTTTCCCATTCATATGTGAACAGTGTATTAGAGACAAAGGGGGTAGGTATGTTTTCACTATTGGTAGGATCCACTCTACCACAATATTACTGGGTAGTGTTTATGGCCCCAATATTGATTCACCACCATTCTTAACTGAACTATTGTCCTAATTGTCACCCTTCCTTCATATCCCAATGATCATCGGAGGAGATTGGAATCTCCCTTTTGACCCCACTATGGATAAATCACCTGGTTCTAGTACAAGGGGTCTTTCACCAGCACAGAGAGCATACAGAGACCTAATTGATCACATGGGCCTTTGTGACCCCTGGAGAACCCTGAATCCCACTGCAAAAGAATTCACCTTCTGTTCTGTGATCCATGGCTCTGTATCGCGCCTTGACTATTTTTGGAAAAGCAAATCCCTAATTCAGGGTCTAATGGACAGCAGAGATGGAACCGGGTATAGGGTCTGATCATGCCATAGTGACCTGCCATCTTTCATTGTCTTTTAACTGGGGAACAAACTCTCAATGGAGACTTAATAACCAACTGCTGAAAGATAAAAAAAATCATGGATAGTATACTGTCTGCATTAGAGTCCTTCATAGATTTAAATTGTGGTTCTACAAAATCATCTTCTATAGAATGAGGAGCTCTCAAATGCTTTTTAATAGAGGAATTTATAAAATGGTCGGCTATCAAAAATGGAGAAACCCTAGAAGCTAAAGACCTACTAGTGCAAATTAGAGCACAGGAGAAATCCTTGTCCAGAAATACTTCAGACACTGAGAAAGAGTCCTTAATTAAATTACAGAACAAATACTCTAAACTCCTTAGGGAAAAAGCAGAATGGGCATTATTAAAAACTAAAGCCATTTTGTACTGAACAAGGGAAAAGGTGGGACAGCTTTTAGCCCATCAACTTAAAAAATAGAATCTTCAAAATGTATTGCAACGATACAAATAAATCCTGTATTTATCGGCCCAATTGGTGGACATTAATAAGGCTTTGAGCAATACTACACCTCCTATATGCGTGTATGCCTAATCGCCCACCAGGATGTGGTAGACAAGTATTTAAAAAATATCCCTCTCCCTTCCCTTTCCCCTACTCAGATGGAAAAACTAGTCCCCCCATTTACAGAAGCAGAAATACTTCAGGTTATCAAGGATCTCCCTTTAGACAAGGCCCCTGGACCAGATGGATTTCCAACACATTTCTTAAAAAAATTTGCCCTTCAGCTGGCTCCCCTGCTACTTGCAGTATACTCCAGCATGCTTAATGAGGAAGATATTGACCCAAGAATATTGGAAGCCAAGATTGTTATTCTCCCAAAACCAGATAAGGACCCTACAAAAATTCTAAGTTTCTGCCCCATATCTCTGCTGAACACCGATCTTAAAATCCTGGCAAAACTTTTAGACCTTAGATTAGAGACTGTACTCCCATCACTTATCAGCCCAGATCAGGTAGGTTTATGAGGGACAGATCTTCTGTGGGTCATCTCTGTCACTGTTCCATGTCTTCTCCATGTCCAGGGACTCCACCAGGATATGGCATTAGTTTCTCTGGATGCAGAAAGCTTTTGATAGGTTGACTGGCAGTACCTATTCAGAACCCTTGACAGATTAAACTTCCCCTGAAATTCATCTCCTAGATTCAAACACTGTACTCTACCCCTTCTGTATCGGGTCTTCTGCAATGGTTTCCTCTCCTCCAATTTTCCCTAAGTGGCAGGCACCAGACAGGGCTGTCCTCTATCCTCCCTTTTGTTCAATCTGTACCTGGAGCCCCTCATAGTCTTCATACAAACATCAACCGAGATTCACGGAATTCAATTAGGTGCATTAAATACTAAAATCACAGTCTATGCAGATGATATCCTGCTCCATGTAACACATATCAAACCATCCACTCAGACCTTGCTAACTTTAATTGAGGAATACAGCCTTTTATCCAACTACAAATTGAACATGGAAAAATCTTTGATTTTCCCGTTAAACCACAAGGTCCACAAACAAGATGCTCTCGAATTAGGATTAAAATGGGCTCCCAAATCCATAAAATATCTTGGGATACACCTATCCAATAGTCCTTCTCAGATGCAGAGATTAAACCTGGATGATCTACATAAAATAGTGAGGCAAGATTTGAAAAGATGACAAAACCTTCCCCTTACTTTATGGGGTCGAGTGAGCATCATAAAGATGAACCTCCTACCATGCATTTTTACCCCTGAACCTCCTCAATACTTGGCTCCCAAAAGCATGGTTTAAAACTATATATACTACCATCTCGAAGTTCCTCTGAGGGACAAACCTGCTTGACAAGCATACAATAAACTAGCCACACCTAAATCCTTAGGAGAACCAAAGCTTCCAAATTTCAATCTATATTACTGGGCAAGCCACCTTAGCAAATATCTACGTTGGACTTCTTCCCCTACACTAGATAACACCACCACCTGGCTCACAATTGAAACAGATTTAATTCAAATGACGGGTAGCAACCCTGTGGCTCTGCTATATATAAAACCCAAAAATGTACCCCCTTCCCCTATATAACAACCTGATAGGCCACTCAATTCATATTCACTCACAATTGTGCTCCACCCTACACTACAAGAATACACAGGATCTTTACAGCCCATTTTATAAACCCAGACTTTAAGATAGAGGGAAACCAATTCCTGTCCATTGGATTTCACTTCCATATGATTGCAAAGCACAAGATTTTCATAGTCCCACCAAAACATGGCTGTCCACCACTGAAATTTTAACTAAATGTGGTCTTGCCAACACTTGGGCATTTAAAAGTTTCCAACTAAGACACATGCTTATCATGTGCTTTGGGCGAACTCTAGTAAGGACTCTCCATCAGAATGGATTCCCACAGCCAGAATTCTTGCCTCTGCCCCACACGCAGTGTCTTCCCTCTATACTCTGTTGTTTCCCTTAATATTCCCAAAATTTGATGGCACCTCTCATTATTGGAACTCATTATTCCCCAATCTAAATTCTAAATGGCCTAAGATCTGGGATTCCTGTCATAGACTTATCACACAGGACCGATTACACCTTATGCAAATGCAATTTCTAAATGACATGTATCTTACCCCCTATAGACTTCATAAAATGGGTAGAGCAGAAAACTCATTATGCACCCGATATCAACAAGTCAGGTCACCTGTCCACATTTTCTGGGGTGTAAAATATCTCCTCTGTGAGAATCCATCAAATCCAAAATGGACCCCTGCTCAGCCTTCAGGCCTATTTTTCGCGGAGGTGTCTCTGCTAGGGGATTTTTTGGGATATCCACCTATGGTTAGGAATTATCATATCACAATGATAGCCATGTCTGTTAAAAAAATAGTCTTAAAACACTGGAAGGACTCTATCCAACCTACCTACTCAGAATGGCTAAAGGAACTACTTTTCTACTTACGTGTGGACAGAATGATGGCCAGTCTTAATAACAGATTGAATTTATATAAGAAGAGATGGGAAACTTTATATGTCTTGTACTCATTATAAATGTATTAACTAGCCAACTAATCAGCTTTTTACTATCATGATCATGGTAAGTATAATCTTTATGTACCCCTAATAAATTCTTGTTCATTTCCAACATTGGCACATTGTGGTTGGGTGGGGAAGGTAAAGGTGGGGTTGGTGGGTGAGGGTGGGAGGGGGGCATCTGTTTAGGGTTTTGTTGTTTTTACTACCATGTCTGTAATTGTATCTGTTTTCTTTTTTTCTGAAGGTTTGTAATAAATGTAAAATTCAATAAAATTTGAATAAAAAAATTAAGCAAATTATTTCTCTGGCTTCTTCCTTCTAGGTCCTCCAGCTTCCCATCCATCTTAGCCAGCTTTTGCTTAAATGATGCGATCTGCATGTCAGTTCTGTCCCTCCAACCTTTCACCAAGGTAATGCAGACTTCAGCGTCACCCACTCTCCTAGTTGTCAAATTAAGGTCTCCCTTAAGTGTTTTCAGCTCCTCAGTAAATGTATATACCAATTCCTTGAAAGGTAGCAACTCAGCCAAGAAACGCTTCTCTGTAAGCAGCAAGGGCTGAGAGGGTGTAGTAGCAGAGCGAGCATGAGAGCCCCTCGCGACTTGACTTTTATTGCCTTTCTCGGGGTTGCAGATGATGTGTGCATAGGTAAGGCCTGCCTCATCTCGCGTCCATCCCAGCATGACCACAGAGACGACCAGGAAGAATCAATGACCAGATGACACATGAAGGTTTGTACTGTTATTCTGCAATGCAAAACCAGTGATAGAAGAACAGAAAGCTGCCGGTAATAGGCGGGAGGTGCAGGAGCAGGTTGGGAGTACAGCCACTAGCTGGAAGGAATCACGTGACTCTCCTGACAGGATCAATCTTGATGCCATCCACCTCGAGCCACATGGAGAATATCTGGCACAGTGAATGGCCATAGAGGGGTGTTTTGGAGGTAACTACCTGTGCTAGGCCCAGAGTATCTACAGTCTGAAGGAAATTTCTACCAAAATGGGAACCCTCATTATCAACCCAGGCATTGAAGTCATCTGGTATAATCCATCTAGGCAATTCCAAAACCAGGCCAATGAGGGTGTAGATTTTCTGCAGAAACTCCCACTCATGACTGGAGGCTGGTACACAAGGAGGATTCTGCAACCTGCACCCAGACCATCACATAAGGTCACTCGCTCTAAAGACTCAGGAAGAAGACACCACATTTTCAGAGAGTAGCCCTGTGGGATGAGCTGCCATATTCCCTTCACAATGAGTTTGTTGCATATATTTAAAGGAGTGCAGAGTTTCACTCTTACGGCTATAAGAATTCTCCTCAGTGCTCTTGTAAATACCCTATAAATCATTTGATTTACTGTATCACATACTGCACTTATTTTAAAACAATTATACAAACATACAAACATATGAAATGCCAGCAGAAACAGGCCACATGGTCTATTGAGTCTGCTCAATCGTGCAACTAGCTTCTCATCTTGCAGCTGCCCACCCCTCCCTCCCTCCCTCCCACAGTCATTTCCCCCGTCCCAACCCCTCTTGTAGCAGCCCACTGTCCTGCAGCAAACCATCTCCTCAGGTAGAGTGTTCCACTTACAGGTCACTTATGAAAAAACATTGCACATAGTATTTAGAGTTGTAAAGCATCGTGTGTGTGCCACCTCCCCACACCTGTTCAGCAGGTACCATTAGTTATGCTGTGCAAATGTACTAATTTTCTCTTCAATCTTGTGTTTATGCCCATGCAACTGCTTGTCTACATTCCTACACTACGGTGGGAGAAACCACCTGTGTATTCTTCTGCTGGATTCACAGGTCACCACTATTACCTACCAGTCAGAGACCTGCCACCTAGACACCCCTGGGAAATATCTCCTTTAGCAGGCACTAGGGATATTGCCCCTTCCCAGTTTTGCACACATTCATCCAGGATAGGGAAAAAGCAGAAATAGGCTAAGTGGCATTTGGGAATATGTGGCCCCGTAATGCCTGTGGCAGTGTTTGTTTTCCCCCCCTTTTCTGCATCTTTCACTATCCCTAGCATAGTTGGTACTTATTCATATTAGTAGGGGGCCAGTGTGTCATGGGTATGGAATGTTTTGAATTTCAGTAAGAAAAGAAATCTATAATTTTGGATAATTCCAGAAATAATAGTTACCGTCAATTTTGGTAAGAAAAAATATATAATTTGGGGTAATTCCAGATATAATAGTTACCGTCAATTTCTTATCACTATTCAATATGCTACAGTAGTTAAATTATATGTAGTATCACGGAGTATAGAAATAGAATGACCAAGTTACCACAGTCCAGTTAACAACAGTTAAATATGGCCACTGTATACGAAGGTTACGTTTTGGGAGAGAGGTACTGAAAAATTCAGGTACCGATAAATGTGTGTTCCTTATTTTCTCAAATGCTTTCCACAGAATCTAAACAGTCATTTTAAAAGCTGATTAATTTGTGAAGATACTTTGTACTGAATAAATCAATGGTTGTGTCAATGCAGGAAGCCAGACTACAAGAAAATTTCTGAACACAAAACAATGGAACTATATCAAAGGTGTAAACCGATTCCCATTTGCCTTAATAGGGCACTCGCATCAAAGTCTTTCAACCATCTAACTACAGTACTGACAGTTCTGGATTTTATCTGGAGTTAAAGAACTTTGAAATGTAGCTGTTAGTACAATAGAACATCTTTGACAATTTGAAATACACCAGCTTATAAAATATGAAGATCTGCATTAAAAGTAAGTCTATTAATGACAGTAGCAAGATTTTATTTATGGATAGCGAAGACAAGGTGAAAAGCAACATTTTGGAAGACATTTTACTACTGCAGTTTCTGTTATGATACACATTTTAAGCAATTTCAGAAAACCTGTGGAGTTTCAACCAACATCACTGGCCCTACATGCAGTATTAGTGATGCTCTACTCATAAGTGGGTAGTAGCAAACATCATAAGTCCTCATGATGGCAAAATCACCTCCATACCCACTATAGGAGGTGCTAGCAAAGTGGAATGCTCAGCTGTATGGAGCATAAGCCTCCACATTGTGATCCAGAACCAAATGGCACATGGTGGCTGAGTTGGGACTAAGATTTCATCCAGAATATCCCAAATAGTGGTGAAGTGAATGGCAAGCATATACTAATTTATCAAGATTCCCATATTATATATGTATCAGATCCCTAAATTTGGTAATGATTTGTTCAGAGGTTGAAAAGTTTTAAAAGGCTGAACATACAGAAAAATCCTCCAAATTAAAGCCTTTTTTGCTTGTGAGTTACACAGAAAGGTTAGTATTTAAAAGCTGAAACTTACACGTTTCACATTTGGTCTAATGATGATTCATAGCTGGCTAGTTTTCACAAGTGTGTTTTACTTTCTAAATTATTGGCAAAATAAGTGCAGTTGTTACACATGCAGAGTGCAAAAACTGTAGATTCTAAAAATTAGCAAATTTTTGCAAAACATGAACTGCTTAGGTTTATTGCTAATGGGATCACTTGTGGTCATGAAAGCAATAAACAAAAACAAACAGTTTGCCCATTCCACTGATCTCTTCCTCCCTCAGTTGTCATAAAACCCCCATCCTTGCCCACCTTCTAGCATCCATGTCACCCCACCGCTGTCAAGTGTGAAATATATTTTTCCCTTGTGGTGAAGCGTTAAGGTCCCTTCATTGAATCCTCCATCTGCTGAAATTAATACACCATCAGTGGGGACCTAATCCTACTGCTATTCTCCTCCCTCCCACCTGACCCTTTAAAACATTAACCACCCTACCCTTCATTACCTCTCAGCACCCACCTCGCTTCTGCCAATGATTGGTGCAACACCACCACCCACAAACACAATTCTTTTATTTTTAGCTGGTATTTTTCTCCCGGTCCCTATTGGCCCTATATCCTGCAGTTCTCCCAGTCCCATCCCCAACCTTCAGGCTTCCTACCCTTCTTCTCCCACAGCTTACCCTCCATGGCAGGGTGGCAGGGAGTCCTCAACTTGACCTGCCAGGATTTGAGCCAGTTCAGGGAGGTGCCTTCTTGGGGCGGCGCCTGCAGAGGATGACCATCATGCCTTGATTGGGACTGTTTTTCCACTTTTCTGTGGAGGGAGCATGCAGTGCCAACAATGACTGAGCTACACATGCATCCACATGCAGCGCCATTCAACTGCTCTGCCTCTGTGCCCCAGCCTACAAGACATGTGTGCCAACACCTAGCCTCAGCTAGGTGTAAGGCAGACACTGTTCTCTGTTCCCCACCCTCCCCAGGAGAGGAGAGCTGTCCAATGGATGCTCAATGCTCCACCACCCCAGTTGATCCCTGATGACCTGCTCGTACTGTGAACATGGGTCGCCGGTGTGGCAGGAGGTAAGGCATGATGCCTCTGCCCTTCTCGCCACTGGACCAGCCCCTGCAAACACAATTACTAGTGATGGGTTCCCAATCCCGTGGTTGTTACCTCCTCAAAACTGTTTCAAAATAAGCCCCATCCTTCACCACGTTTTGTGCACCCTGATATATACGTCTCTCCCACTAGCACCCACCTCTATCTCTAATTGCTGCTCATCTGTTCCTTATTGTGGTTCATCTGTCCCTCAGTGCCAACTACTCAGTGTCCCTTGATGTGCTGCTCTTTGATCTGACAAGACCATAAAGTCAAACTAAAATGAACAGCACCCATTCATTTCAATGTTTTCTCTTTATGTAACTCCAGGCCGGTATGCCATTTGAATCTGACAGCAATACCAGGTGGGCTGGGTTTGGGGAAGAATAGGTCACTCGGCACAAAGGCTAGGTTTGGCTACTCTGCACAGGGGCACCCAAGTAATTCTGAACACAGGAAGCAATAACTGTAATGTCCAATGCCAGAAGTGGGATTCTAAAGTGTGGCTTTTTATTCACATCCAAACAGAATAAACAAAGCATAGACAGACCCCTACAGGGCTACACTCCTGGTAATGCAGATTAAAAGAGACTAGAACACTTCCTCAACACTTTAGCCCTCAGGCTCTGAACCCACTGGGCACACAGCCCAGACTTGCATGCTGCTTTGGGTTACACAGCCCGAACTTGTACACTGTTCTGGGTTTTCCCTGGCTTGGCTCCCTTGCCAAGCTCTCTGACACCTTCCATACTTCATGGAAACATTTTCTGGTGGCTCCCTAAACCATCTAAAAGCACCTCAGCTCCATCAGGGAAACTTCCTTTCAATACCACGACTGGGTACTTTCCTCAGGCACTGGCCAAGTACCTGAGAGAAAGTAAAAGGTGTCTCAGAGCAAATCCGTAGAGGTGAATTTAGTTACTACTGATGGAGGGTCTTCCACCTCTCGCTCCCACAATTCATACTCAGCCATTTCTCTGGACAGTAAACACCTCATTCTGTAAAGCTTTGCAATATAGATTCTTGCTAAATGTGTATAACACTCCATCTACTTGTTTTGCTTCCAATTTGTGCTGGACTTGAACATATTTTTAAGTGGCATTGTCCATTTCTCTAGACCCCCCACTGAGTTAAGCAGTCCAATCCCCACTTTCCAACTGTTCAGGTGAAAAAACACTTGGCTCTTTTTCAGAGAGAACTCACCCTTTGGTTGCAGGTACCCCACAGACTATTCTTCCACAAGGAATTTCTCTCTCAGAGCTTCTGGTGCCTCAGCACAACATGAATAGGCAGCTTCTTTCCTTTAGCCGTACATAGGAGGGTTGCCCCTGGAAAACAGGCAAAAACCTTCTCCCCATCCCCTCAGGGATGGGGCTCTTGAACCATTGAAAGCAGTCTCCATCACTTCAATTACCAGTTCCTGTGTTCCTCTTCAGGTGGAAACACACACCTTCCAAAAGTAGCTCTAAAACAGAGATTAAAGCTCTGAGAGCCTGCACACACTCAGCTGTACTACTGTCTCTCACTCAGACTGAATTCAAAATCTCCAACGTTCTACACTAACCTCCAACTGCAACATTCCAGTATGGCTTATACAGCTGCGAAAGTTCTAAGATCATGTCATCCCTCAGTCTCAGCTGAGACTGAGAACAGAGTGAGACAGTGCGAAATCCATTTAACTGGAGTTTCACAAGCTGCCTTCCCTGCCTACCACTAGGTCTTACTGGGATTCTAGTAACCCCGGGTAACAGGGGGGTTACATTTAACTCATAATTTCTTGGTTTATGATATATTTTAATATATTTACTTAATTTTTTCCATCATCGTTTTTTTGTTCTACCTTCACAAATGCTAAGGGGGCCACCTTTTAAAACCCCCACAAATATGTTTGTGATATATACCAGTGTTCACTGTGCTTCCACACCCACGTACACATGCAAATAAATAGAGGCATGGAAGCACAGGTCCCAGAGGACCTGGGACCTATGTGAATGACAACACTTTTCTACTATCTCAGAAAGTAAAGAAATTAATTGCAAAAACTTTGTTGATGCACCAGTTAGGGTTAAAGTAACAAATGTAGAGAAATGTTGCATTAGGGTTTACAACCCTAACACCCTACCCCTCTGCTAAGCACCAAAAGGAAAAATCATTACAGTTTTCACTATCATTGCTCTTAGCGAATCAGAGATGAGGTGTTCCTTGGGGTTCTCAGTCCAAATGTTCACCCCATTGTTATATACTATTCAAACATATAGATCTGTATCTCCCAACATAGTGCCAACAACCTGTATGCCCAAAATGAAGAAAACAGATCACATCTGACCTTATTTGTGCATGCAATGGGGTGCGTGTTAGGGCTGAGAACCCCAAGGAACATCCCACCCCTGATTCACCAAGATTGATAACAGGGAAAACTGTAATGTGTTTTCCTTTTGGTTCTTGGGGGTGGAGTAGAGAGTTAGGATTGTAAACCATAGTGTTTCATTTCCCTACTTTGGTTTCTTTAACCCTAACTGATGCATCAACAAAGTTTTTGCACTATTGATAGATTTATATGCAGTTAGGCAATATTTTATTGTTCAGCAAAAAGGTATTACAATCTTATTAATATTGCAAGTTGTTAAAATCTGATACACATATGAGATTATATCAGTTGGAGAGAAGACATACATATTGCACAATATAGCAGCATAAGTCATGATTCAGTTTGAGTTATTACAGTATTTCTTCTATTCAGTTTTATTATATATTTCAGCAAGTATCCCAATCTAGTCAGTATTCCCTTATTATTGATAGGAAATAAGTATATTTGTATGTATGTATGCATGCATGCATGTATCTATCTATCTATCTATCTATCTATCTATCTATCTATCTATCTATATGTGTGTACTGTATATTGCCAATCAGGATGCAACATAAAACAGCAGTGTACGGTAAACAAGGCAATTACAGTTAATTGCCTTGTCATGCAGTAACTTGAGACTGTTTGTTGCATCCTGGCCAGCACCACTGCACACACTGTAGCTATAGATACATATATTTATAGAAAACTATGATAATGTATGTGTCATGGTTAAAGAGCCAGAAGAATATGTGATGTTAGGGTTTTCAAACTTAACACCGATCCTGATCCCCTACCCTTGTAACCCATGGCCAAGCTACATGTCCAGATATTGCACCTAGGTTATGCCCCCATCGTCCCACATGCACCTCACATACACCTCACACTGTATTCCTGGTTCATTATACTGTGATACTGCTATTTTGCACTAACATGTAGATTTTAGGCACCCATCATATAAGCATGAGTGCCAGGAATGTGCTTTGATGCTAATATATGCCAGTGTTTACATCCTTTTATAATGTTACATCATGCATGATTATTATACCTCACTATAATGTATTATGTTTGTCTTTTACATTTATTCCATATATAATCTACCTAATCGCTGATAAGATGACCTGAGGGATCATCAGTGATTACTTTATACACTATATATATTCTCATATACACTATATATATATATATATTCTCATATAATCATATGTAGTTGTGGCAAGTCAGCAGTTCTCTTTGTCTAAGCAAGCTAACACAGAGAGAAAAACATTGTTATGTCTTATACATAGGCAAGAAATGCCACGTGTAGTTTGAAACTGTCAGCATTTCTTTTGTCCAAGCTATAATGCTAACCAAAGCATATTCTATGTCTCATATGATACTCATTAGTAATTCTGTCTCCTAAGTCATTATCCAATACATAATTTTTCTCATATCTGTAACTATGAGGTAATCTCTGTTGCTATGCTGTTATCTGTAATATATAAGTCTGTGTATCCTAGTTCCACAGGGAGAGAACAAGATCTTGGAGAACCTGAGATCCTACAATTCTGGAGATTATGTACATTCTTCAGGAGAGTGGTGAGAAACCCATCTCCCTTGTGGTTTTCTTTGTCACATGCTTGGCATAAGTAGTATAATAAACATTTATCAGCACTCTTGCTTGTATATGAATGTTTCTTGGCAGACTCAAAGACATAAATTTGTATTATTAGTATTATTATTATTTACTCTACACTAAGAGTGTTTAGGCAACACTGGATTTTGCCCCATAGGTGTCTTATTTAATAAAGGACCATACACAAAGTAGCCAAGTTTTGAGGCATGGTCCCAGATCTATAGCTTGCATCATTACTTCACACTGGACCCTGCAGGCCCTTTGTGAAGCAGCAAATCCCTTTAATACAGCACTGAACTTGTAGCTTAGGCCTTGGGTCACAGGAGTAGGAGATAGTAAAGAAGGAGGGAGTTAGGAGTGAAAATGCTAATGCCACACTTCTATACTTTTTTGGCTTTTTAACCTCAGCAGATATATTATTGTAGTTTATTGCAATGAATGTCCTTACTTTGTGATAAAGATGTATAACAACTGATAATTATAGATTTCTTCACGCAGGCCCACAGCATACCCATTGGGCAGGGGAGTAGACCTGTAGCTTTTTGGGGGCAGGAAATTGAGGGCCATATGAAAAGCAGAAGACCCTTAAAGTACTGCTCCATACCTGCATCTAGCATTGGGCAGGGCCCCGTAGGCCCTACATGAAGCAGTGGGTCTATTGGGCATGGGGCCAGACCTGTAGTTTGCTTTGCATAGCACCCACACCCATTGGGCTCACTGCCAGATGTATAGGTTCTTTGCTTCTGATAACTAAGTCTGGGATTTGATCTGTTAAAATGATTGGATTGTTGACACCGGTCAAGGATTTGGCTAACTCATCCTTTCTGTATAATTATTGTCTTAGTAAACACAAAAAAGTCCAGCACACACCACCACATTAAAAAAAAAAAAAAAAAACATCAAGCTCCAAACCTTTTTGTATGACAGGCTAAGTTGCCATTTTATTGACAATCAGACATCGAGTCACTTGCTCGCCCGCCATAATGCGTTTTGGATTCTCACACCTTTACCAAAGGTTGGGGCACATATAACTAACAAACAGTAAATATGACATCACTTTTATTGTCTTCTAGTGTAATAGATTAATGAGGCTGCTGCTCATTTTCCTGCAGTTTGGAGTTGGTGCACTGTGGAGCCAAATGCATGCACTTTCCAATTGGGTGATGCATGTACTTAGCCATTTTACATATGTGAAAGTGGGGTAAATACAGTGACACCAGCTAGGATACAATGTAGTAATGCTGCAGTATACAACAGGAACAGTGTCATTCAATGGCAATTAATACCTTCTGTCATGCAATATTTTGTGATAAGTCACTTAATGCAAGTTATTGTGAATCATGGCCGGCTGTGCTGTACGTGAAGTATTGAACCTTCTGCCTGTAAAGTACACAAATAAACCACTGGAATTATTTATTTTACAAGAAAGTTTACATTGACCCTTTGTAAAGTACAGTACTTAATTAGTGGAATCATACTGTGTATTTAATAGAAAACTTTCAAATTAAAAACATTCAACCTGCAAAGGACACACATTATCATGAGAAATAAATATATCTTTATTGAATGTTTTTATTTGGGGAGGAGTGCATGTGGAATACACACCTGCTCACCATCAGGTGTGACAGCAACACCTAATAAGACGTCCTGGGACCTTTTGATTACTAAACATCAACGTATTGTGGCATGTTATAACATGATTCCCTATCCACAATGACACTATTCTTTCACCTATCATGATAGGGAGGGTTAAGTTTGGTGTAAGTATGTCAAAAGAATTCCAGTTGCACTTAGTTCTTTCAGAATGTGGCATTTATCGAATAAGGATGTTTTCATGCAAGTTTACTTTTGTGAGAACTGTAAAGCACAGTTGACTAATACTAAACTAGAAGCCTTTTTAGTGCAGGTCAAAGTACACCAAGGTTAACCCTGAGGCAATTTGGGATGTAAAAACAAAAATTCTTAAAGTGTGATACTTGAAACCTAATCTCTCACTACATTTAGAGGGTGCTGCAAGTTTCAGTATACCTACCTCCCAAACAAGTGAAAAAATCTTTACTGTCCAAATGTCTTCTTCAGCCTAAGTGGGCACTTGTAAAATATGTGCAGCATTACTAATTCACAGCCCAGGGTCTCAACCATTTGCCTGTCGCCTTTCTTGAGAGCATATTGTACCACTGATGCACTTCCAAATACTTAACTGGCTCTGAGCATTTAACAACCAGATCCCTAACCCAGTTTCCCAATTCATTTAAATGAGGGGACAAATTTAACTAGCACTTCTACATGACAAGTCACTTGGTGTACATCAAGATGTTGGGTATGAGAAGGGGGCAGCTGTGAAGAATTCCACAAGCTGTTATAGCTACTGTAGCACAGGTGTACAAGACTGATTATGTGGCTACAGTTGAAAAGAGCTCTGAGCTGCAAGCTTCAGTACTGAACAGTACTGCAATTTGTAGGCCTTTCCAGGCCAACATTACAATAGTAAAGTACAGTACAGTAGTACAGTAATGGAAAATTTAGCTGCAAATTTGGCCACAGATGCTGTATTTTTTGCCATTTTAGTGCCACAAGAGCAAAGCCACAACAACTGTGGAAAGTTTACTACAAGTAAAAATTGTGGAAATTGCATTCAACAGTTGAATGATTTCATACCATTGCTTTTATAGGCACCCTTGAGCAGATAAAGCTTGGAAACACGTGGAATTCTCAAATTCTGTGACATGAGAGATGGCATTTCATGAACTGGGTAGACACCACTCACTTCTGAGTCCTAATTCTCCTGTGGACAGACTCTCAAATTTCAGAAAAATGCTCATGTAACCTTTTATCAATTTGGGAACTTAATAAAAAATTACTTTGCATAATAGTAGCCAGAGATTGGTCCCAGAAACATATTTGAGCTCCAGAGGCAGCTGTAGGGACTGAAAGGAGATCCTCCCTGCTGCAAGGAAGTGGCCAGGGCAAACAGGAGCAGCTGACTATGAGCAGATCCTTCCAGCTGCAAGGAAGTGGCCAGGGTCAGAGGAGTGGCAAGCAGTGGCCCATCCTAGCCGCAAGGGAGTGTGCCAGGGCAGCCGGAGAGCGTGCTGAGGAGAGAGGGAGCCTATTGGTCAATAGCACTGGAGTTTCAAATTGAAGAGGCTGAGACCAGCTGCATCTACTCCCAGAGGAGCTGCAGTGAGACCTGTGGGATTTGAAATTTGTGCCAGCCAGCTGAGGGGCCAGCGCACCAGTCCTGGCTAGAGGGGAGGAGTCTGAAAGCCACTCAGGCTTTAAAAGGTGGACTGGGGTGGCAGAGGTACACTAGCAGTGGCTGTAGGGGCCACAAGGAGATCCTCCCAGCTGCAAGAAACTGGGCCAGAGCAATAGGTAGCAGTGGACAGCAGTGCGGATCCTTCCCAGTCGCAAGGAAGAGAGCCAGGGCCAGACAGAGAGGCGAGCAGGGGATCCATCCTGGCTGCAAGGGAGCAGGCCAGGGAAGCCATAGAGTACACTAAGGAGAGGAGGAGCCTATATGGCAATCGCACTGGAGTTTCAAATTGAGGAGGCCTAGACCAGCCACACCTACTCTCAGAGGAGCTGCAGTAACTTGAGGGACTGTGTCCCACCTGCCCACTCTGTCCCCGACCTCTATTAAATGGTCATGGAGGGTGGAGCTAACCAAGGAGGCTGGGGTCTGGACTAAGGGAGGAGGTGAACTCTGGGGGGTGGTGACTTGCATTGGTACAGCCTGTATAGGGGAGGGTTATTTAGGGCCAGTATTCTTGCTCTGCTGTGGGTGCATAGAAACATATTCTAAGCATACTTTAGAAGGGCATTCTTGGGTGGTATGGAGAGCTTTTGAACATACTTAGAGAGACGTTCTAAATTAAGGTAGTTGGTGCACCAGGCACTGGTGGTGGTGGCCCAAAAGCACCCGGCATGGCTAGGACATTTAGGGAAAGGAGTGAAGCAATTGACCTGGAGAGAAAAGTAACATGGGTTGGGGACTGATATCAAGCAAGGTCTGCAGATCATGAGGGCTGCCATCTTTGGGAGGGTGGTGGGGTGTGTAGGGTTTGGGTCAGCCAAGGTACTAGCCCTGGCATAGAGGATGGGGAGTTGCATGGTATGCCAGGGGTTGGCACAACTCAGGAGGAGGTCAAGTGGTTAAGGTGGGCATTGGGTATGGCGGGGGTAAAGACTGACAACCCTGATGGGGGCAGGCTGGAAGGAGGGCAGGAGGGGATGAATGGTGATGTGATAGGGTGAGTAGAGGGACCAGGTGGAAGGGATCAGGGGAATTTGAACAATGGCACATGGTAGGGGCTAAGAGGAGGGAGACTTGGGGGTCCACAACAGGGAGCCCGAAATCACAGGGAGAAGGCAAGCACACTAAATGTGGGATCATGGTATCAAATAGTTACCTGCCACTGGCAGAGGTCATGGCAGAAGGAGACAAGGACTCAGAGATAACAAGGGGGCAAGAGGTCGAGGGAGAGGAAGCAGTAGCAAGAAAGAGGTGGAACTGGAGGGGGGACCGTAGGATGAGAAGAGGGTCCAGGGGAAGTAAGGAAGAAGAAACCGAAGGACAAGAGGGCCAGGTTAGGGTAGCGGTTGAGTTGGCAAAAAAGATGAGTTCTTAGGATAAGAAAGACCTGCAGGCAGAAGAAGTGGGGAAGGCAAGAAAGGTGAGTTCTCAGGATACAAGGGACCAGCAGGCAGAAGAAGTGGGGAAGGACATTACCCTGCATGAGAGGGAGGGTGTGTGTAGAAGGCAAACGGGACAAATGGAGGAGCAGGGTGACAAAGGAGTAAATGGGAGCAGCAAGAAGGAGCTAGAAGAGGATGCCAGGATCTCCAGGCCATGGGGAGGATCGCAGGCAGGGGCCAGGCATAAGGTGAGGAGTAGGGTAGGAGAGTGGGAGGATGGGGAAGACAATGGGAAAAGGGGAAGTGAGGAAACAGTGTATGAGGGGGATTGGGACCAGGGTATGGTGACAGGTTGTGGGGAGACAAGAGTCAGGAAGTCAGTTCAGACACCTGCACCACCTACCAGGTCATAACGTCATATGCTTGATAGTGTACGACATTATAGCTAACCCGAAACAGCACTGCCCATGACAGCGAATGGTGCAATACCGCGTATTCTGCTGTACACAGTATTACACCATTCACACAATCCCAGGCAGAGGATAATACCTCTGTTAGGAGTGGGTTCCACTGAGCAGCTGCTGTAGCTCATTGGACCAAGCCACAGCAGCAGGAACCCAGGCACTGCATCTGGGACCGGGTTTGATTCACAGTCCCAGACATTTTATTTGTTTCCACACTTTGTGCGCTCCCCAAGTTGGACCCTCCCCGGAGTTGAGATTCTTTAGTGGGAGGGGTCCGGGGGCAACCCCACCATAATGGGTGGGTGTGAAGGCAGAGAACCCCACAGAAAAAGACTTATGCCACATGGAAATATTGTATTCTTGCAGGAAGTGTACAGCTATTTACATCGGAGAAACTGGTAGGCGCCTTGCTGACCATTTCAGGGAACATTACAGAGCAGTCAGGAATGGTGAAACTGCTAAACCCATTGTATCTCACTTTATCTCCAGAGACCACAATGTCAATGACCTTTCTGTTTGTGTCCTTCAGCAGGGATTCTGGGATCCTGACCATAGAAAAAACATGGAAGCCAAGCTGATCATCCGCCTTGGCTCCCAGCAGCCCTCTGGTTTAAATGATAGACTTATTTTCCACTAACATCTTTCAGCCATCCCTTTTTTTTCCCTAAAGTCTATTTGTTTTTGTACTCATTTAATTTATTTTTTATTTTCACCATATGTCTCTATTTCTGTCTCCTTCCCACACATTTTCAACCTTCTTACTAGGCCCTGTTAATTAGTCTCCACCTGGGAACTTCCCCAGCTCTTTCACTCCCATTATGCTTTATCTTTCTTATCATCACCTTTTTGTTTCACAGATTCTCTCTTAATCTTACCATTTATCACTTCTTCTCCCTGAGCCTCCCCTTTCTTCTTTCTCCACATATATATCTCTCTCATTTTACTTCTCCTCTACACTAACTTTTTTTTTTCTCTTTTAGATATTTCCTGAAGAAGACCTAAGGTCAAAACGTAGATTTTTAACTCTGTTTTCTATTTTCAGCGTGCATTTAATATAACCATTTTGTTTTGCTTTTAGACTACATGCTGACGCAGCGCCTTGTTTTTGTTTTTTACAAATGGCAATATTGCGCTGTATTGGCAGCGCGATTTCACCATGCGGCATAAGGTCTTGCGACATTATAAACCTGTTCCCCTATACCACAGGGAGGGAGAACTGGAACGCAGCTAAAACAGAGGGAGGAAAAAGGGGGGAAGGGTACTACTGATGGGGAATTCTATATTGAAGGGATCAAGTGGGGGGCAGAGGAGGCATGGTGGGTGGAGTGTATGCCAGGGATGTCAGTGTTGGAGGTAATCCACCACATCCTGACATAGGACAGGGATCAGGATAGGAATGTACACCTAGTGTTTCACGTGGGTACAAATTAGCTGGATGGCAACAGTCTCAGGGAGGTACACGCATGATTTAAGGCTCTGGCCATGTTCTGCAGAGGGCTAGGCTTTAAGTCTCTAGCCTTCTCAGAAGTACTGCTGGTACCAAGGACCAGCATGGCAAGAAAGCAAAGGGTGAAAGAATTCAATGACTGACTGGAGAGATACGGCAGGCAGATGAGGTACAGAGTGATAGGGGGATGGGGGGATCTTGGGAAGACAAGAACCTCTAAGCCCAGGACTGGCTGCACCTCAGCAGGGATGGGTCAGCTGTGTTGAGGTGCAGACTGGGGGAGTTCTTTGAGGAAGAGTATAATTTAAACTGAGGGGGGGGCTGGAGGTGGAGCCTCAGTACTCCACGGACGAGTCAGGGGGATCCTTGATTCCCCAGGGACAAAACTGAAGATGGTGGCTTTGGCAGGCCAAAGAGGGAATCTATAGAAGAGGGGCAATGGTGGAGGGGCCTGGTAGTCAGTGCTAGAAGCCTGGCAAACAAGATGGAGGAGCTCATAACCACCATTGCACATGATATGCTGGACATATTTGCAGTTACAGAAACCTGGCAGATGGAGCTCCACACATGGGAGGCAGAGGTTCCAAGGTTCAGACTGATCAGGAGGGACAGGAAGGATGGAGGTGGCCTTCCATACAAGGGGAGATGTAAAGGTGTTGGAGGAGATGGAGAGTGATGGGGAGATGGAATTGCTATGGGCAGCTCTAGGCAGAAGGACAGGAGAGTCATTGAGGCTTGGCATGGTGTGCAGACCACCCACCCAAGAGGAGGAGAAGGATAGGAAGATGACACAGGACATAGTGAGGGTAGCTCTAAAAGGGGAAACATAACTAGTGGCGGACCTGAACCTCCCAGACATTGACTGGTCCATCCCTGATTTAGCTTGAACTAGAAGCAGGGCAATTGAAAGTATACAGGAGGCTTTCCTTAGGCAGTTAGTCAAAGAACCAACAAGGGAAGCAACGTACTGGATGTGGTCCTGACAAATGGGGAGAACATGGAGGAGGTGGTGGGGGAGGAGCTGGGTAATAGTGTCCAGACTACATCAGGTTTAAGGTTAGGGCAGGCAGAAGGTGACCTGGACCAGCACAATGATACTGGACTTCAGGGGTGCAGATTTTAACAAGATGAGAAGGATAGTGGGGAAGCAGTAGGCTGTATAGGTGATATAAGGGAAGTAGAGGACCTATGGGGGCTATTAGGGATGGGGTCTAGGAGGAGGATACAAACAGGTGTATAAGGAGGGTAAAAAAGGGAGCAAAAATCAGAAGTCCTCTGTGGTTCAACAGAAATGTAGTGAGAGTGGTAAGGGGCAGGAGACAGGCATTTAGGAAATACAAGAAAATGCAGAAGGAGGAGCACAGGAAAACCTACACAGAATCAAGAAGGATAGCGAGGAAAGAGATTAGGAGGGCAAAAGCTGACATGGAGGAATGGATTGCAAGACAAGCAATGGGGAAAAATTATTTTTAGGTACATGAGGGAAAGGAAGAAGACTAGTCAAGGGATTGCGAGGCTCTGGGGAAGGGAAGCCACCAGAGGATGACTACATGAAAGCAGAAGAGTTGAACAGGTACTTCTGCTCAAATTGTATGAAGGAAGGAGAGAAGGGCCAAGGCTGAGGAAGAGGGGGGAAGGTGTGGAGATGGGTCCATTTAGTACAGGGAGAGTCAGGGAAGAACTAGTTAGGGTGAACGTGGACAAGGCCATGGGACCAGATGGACTGCATCCAAGGGTGATCTGGGAGCTAAGGGAGGAGTTCGTCCCACTAGCAAGCTTTTTCAACCTGTCCTTGGGCTCTGGGAACATGCCAGAGGACTGGAGAAGAGCCACAGTCATGCCAATACACAAGAGGGGGTAGAGAGGCAAAGAAGAACTATCATCCAGTCAGTCTTACAGCAGTGGTGGGGAGGGTCATGGAGACACTTATCAGGGAGAGGGTGGTTCAGTACCTAGAGTGGAATGGATTGCTGAACAACAACCAGCACGGGTTCACTATGGGGAGGTCATGCCAGGCCAGTCTTATTGAATTCTTCAACTGGGTGATGCAGGAGATTGACCAAGGTGGGGGGGCAGTGAACATGGCCTACCTAGACTTCAGTAAGGCATTTGACACCATTCCCCACAGAAGATTGGTCATTAAACTGAAATGTTTGGGGGTGGAGGACAAAACAACTAGATGGGTGCAAAGCTGGCTAGCTGACAGGACCCAGAGGGTGGTGGTGAAGGAGGAACACTCTAGTGAGGGGCAAGTGATGAGCGGTGTACTGCAAGAGTTGGTGCTGGGGCCACTCCTCTTCACTGTCTATATATGCGACTTCACGGATGGACTGAAAGGATGGGTGGCACTCTTTGTGGATGACAAGAAGATCTGCAATAGGGTCAATGTTGAGGGAGGGGTGGAGGACATGCGGCAGGACCTGAGGACACTAGAAGGGTGGGCGGAGACCTGGCAACTGAAATTTAACATCAGGAAGTGTGCGGCTATGCACCTGGGACATGGTAACCCGATGACAGAGTATAAAATGGGAGGGGAGGGAAGCAGGGCAACAGAGCAGGAGAAGGATTTGGGTATAGTAGTCTCTAGCAACCTTAAGGTGAGGAAACAGTACACTAAGGTGGTGAGGAAGGCCTATGGGATACTGGCTAGTATTGGCAGGGGAGTCACCAGCAGGAGGAGGGAAGTCCTAGTACCACTGTACAGGCTTTGGTGAAACTGCACCTGGAGTACGTAGTCCAGTTCTGGAGGCTTCACTTGTGAAAGGACATGGACCAGATTGAAAGGGTTCAGTGAAGAGCGATCAAGATGGTGCTAGGGATGAAGGGCAAGTCATATGAGCAGAGATGATGTGAGGTGGGTTTATACACTCTGGAGATCAGAAGGGAGAGAGAGGACATGATAGAGACCTTCAAATACATCAAGGGGTTAAACAAAGGGGGACCAATGGGCTTATTCAAAATGAAGAGGGACACTGCTATTAGAGGAATAGCCTGAGACTACAAGGGAGACACTACAGTGAGAACATGAGGGAGATTCTTTACAGAGAGGAGGTGGATGCCTGGAACAGGCTCTGGAGAAGGTTGTGGGGTGGAGACAGTGCTGTGATTCAAGAGGGCTTGGGACAGGTATAAAGGGCTATGGGGAAGGGTGGGTTCCCAGGAGGGAGGAGGTAGGCTGGGGGAGGCAGACTGGATGGAACATGGAGTCTTTTCTGCCATCAAGTTCTATGATTCTATGAATATCTGTCTGTTGCTCATACAGGTCTTAAACTTCAGGTGCTGTGCTTTTTGGGGGGGAGGAGTTGGTGGAAGCAAGAGTAAAACCCTTAAGAGTGAGTGCTGAAGTAGCAGCTGCCCTATCCAGTAGCCCTCTTGGGTTACAAAGAGGGTCATCCAGCTGAGTGGACCCTTAAGAACAGATTAAAGGCTGAGAATTGTGAGAAAAGTCACTGGCATTCAGAGGTTGAATGGACTAGGTGAGAGACTCTCTGCCAATTAATGTACTGAGTGTGGGGTGGGTCTATTACCCAGGGTTTCATGAGAGACAACGCATAGAAAAATGATGATTAAGGAAAATGGAAGCTGGAATAATAAGGCATTGAGGATCCCTAAATGGATTTTCCTAGACTACAAAAAAGCTGTATGCCCATAGGCATCATGTAAGCAATAATACCCGACAGGGTGAGCATTATTGGGTATCACCGGACCACCAGGGCTAATGAGCCCGACGCCTCAGGCGAGGGCCTTAGCCCCTGGAAGGTCCGTATTTCCCAATAATGCCCACCCTGAGGGTATTATTGCACAAAAATGGCTATCTTAGTAAGTTTTAATAAAATGCTAAAAGAAGAGAGAAAGGGCAGAAAAATTAATAGAATTAGTGAAAAAACATTACTGATAAAATAGTCACCTTTTTTAAGGCTGTTCCAGCTGCTGTTTCTCCTCCCTACAAAGGCCATTCTGATCAATTTTCTGCCCCTTCCAACACACACACACATCCACCTAGCAGAGTCTCAGCATTCTTTTTAAGTTCTGTCCAATTTTTGCACTTTCTGAAGTGCAAGTTACCTGCGTGTTGTCAGCTTGTGGAGATGCTAGTCAATTCGGGAGCAGAATAAAACAACAGTCAGTCTGGATACTATTACCAATACTGAGTTCGGTGATCAAATTATTTTAAAAAACCGAGGGCTACTTTATGTAAAATTTGTATTTGAAAAACTGAAACTGGGACTCCACGCATGCACACTGGATGCGCATACGCGGAATTTCTGTTTTAGTTTTTCAAATGCAAATTATATATAAAGTAGCCCTTGGTTTTTTAGAAGAATTTGATCACTGAACTCGGTATTGGTAATAGTATCCAGACTGACTGTTGTTTTATGTGGCTCCAGAACTGCGAGCATCTCCATACACAGGTCCATGTTATTTACTGTCCTCGCAATGTCGGGGAGAGTGGACTGCAGTATTTCAGTTGGGACAAGTACATGTCATTTTTTGAAAGAAAGTGAAATTAAAAAGGCACACTATGGACTTTTAACCATATAGGGACAAAATGTGAGTACGGATTTGTATTACAAGCACATAAATACGAGGGTATTTAAACAGAAGGGAAAGCTGACAGTGACACTTTAATATTTTGAAACTGGCAGAGCGCTCGCGCATAAACTCACAGACACAGAAGCGAGTGGGATCCTCGCTTGTACTGTTTTGGGTGGAAACTGTATGCAGTGCGTTTTTATTAAGAGGCAGCTGTACTAAGAAGTGCAGAGTGGACGAGTGTTGAGTGGGGGGGGGGTGGTGAAGACCAGTAGCTCTCTCTAAGCGAGAGAAAAACATGGTGGGGATTTCAGATTTCACCGGGTGCTTTCAGTCAATGACAAAACAGGCTGGCCCCACAGGAAAATGCTACTCGGTGTGAAGTGGCACTTGGGCTGGCTCTATTTTTAGCTGGGCATCTACTGAAAAATAAATGCCCAGCTTGGAGCCTGTCTCAGCCAATCAGCTTTAAGATTTGATTCTTGCCATTTTCTAAATACTGTTTGATCCATCCATGGGGAAAAGAAGCAGTGTTCTAGGAGGCAGCCATCTCTGTTTAGGGTAGTTAGTTGAAATCTATAATACACTGTTGATAGCTGTGCTCCAGTGGAGTTCACACACGTGTAAAGAGCTCCAAAATACAGTATGTGACTGTTTTTATTGCTCAGTGAGATCCCATTAAGCTTGTCCACTTGGAGAATCAGAGACTGAGAGGAGAACACAAGTGTAAGGATCAAATCAGGATTGTAAAGTGACATCTGCTTCTGTTAAGTACTGTATACAGTGTGAGTTGAAATCCTGCCCCCTGAAAGTGACCCATGTATTTTTAAATGAGGGAACAGTTTAAAAGCTGAGAATAGAGTGGACATCTTTATTTTGGAGCTAAATACACTCCTTCTGCTTGACTTGACCTTTTGATGTGGACAATGAATTTGTGAAGACTGTTAAAGCTGTTTAAATATTTTTCATGAGCATATGAGTTGCCCTCTAGTCCCACCAAGCCTAAAAGAATCCTGGCCTGCCCCCCCCTCCCATGTGGAAAGACCCCATAGTATGTGACTAACATAGATCATCCACACACATATGTTAAATACCTGATCAGCTTTCATATGTCTAAAAACTAGACAATAGTACACAATGTAAAGTTTAATTCGAATGCCACTTTATTGTTCATCACAGAATACTAGAAACTACAAAAAAAAAAGTTTTGTTTTTGCTGTGGATGCCTCTTAAAATATTGTAGGTTTTGATTCGGTCAGAGGGAGTACAGATGTCTAGAAATTAGATTTAGGGAACCCAGCTGAGAACACTGCATTTTGAAAGAAAAACTGATGCAGTTTCTTTAAGAAACACAGCAAGTCTTGAAGATCAAGGTACCTGACTCCAGTGCAATGGCACAATGTACAGTAGTAGCATCTTGAAAAGAACATGTCTTTTAATTGCCATTTAGAGAAAGACAGAGAGAATATTTTATGTAAGTGCTGCTGTCAATGTTCCATAAAATATTTAACTCTGAAACTGAAAATATCTTCAGACGAAATGTATGTCCCCTTAATTATATAGTGGGATCCTTTGAAAAGTACTACCACTTGGTAACTTGGAGAGAAAGTGTATTATTTGTTTATTTTTGCAGTACATCTCATTTTTGTGTTCTTCTAAATTTTTCTAATTGTACATGCAGGCCAGTTTTAGAACACATGCATCAATGGCGCATGAAGCTGAAGAAGATCTTCTGAACATTTCCTGTAGAACCATGAGCGGCTGGAAAACATTACTTTTGTCTTGAACCCCCAACTCAGCCAGCCAAGTCATTAATCTCTAGTAAAATGCTCCTGATGTCCTCTGAAGTTTGCTGCCTGATTAAGCAGCAGTATTTGTTAGTCAACAAAACAATACATTATATAGTTTTTAGCAAACAATTGGACATCCTTAGATTAATAATCAACATTTTTTTATATTTACAATGTAGGAAAATCATAGCTTTACTCCTCACCCCAAGAACTGTAGCCAAAGTCCAAGGTAACTCAACCAAATCAATATTTATTACCACAGTTTGTGCATAAAAATGCCATGTCTGGAGATCAACAGCTACAAAAATCCTCTAACATTTCAACCACAAGGTCTTTGTTAAAGACACACTGCACTTTCCTACACTGTTTTTATAGTTTGTCATTTATTTATTTATTTGTATTTCGGATGACACCATTGAGCCGAGGTCTCTTTTACAAAGGTTCCACATCAAGGCAATAAGGACAATAAGGTACAAAATATAACATGATCATTACAAAGATTACAATAATAGCAGCCAAAGGCATTGTCAAGGAATTGTGTTCGAGTTAAGTATACAGTACAAGTCATGGCGGCTCAGTGAAGCTTTGTTAGGAGTGGGTTAGTGGGAAAGAGAAAGAAGAGTGGTGGTGAGGGCTGTATGGGAGACAGAGAGAGAGGAGGCAGGAGAAATGGGAGGGCATTGCATTGGGTATGTGGTAGATGGGAAACAGCAAGGAGGAGGAAAGGGGGATGAAAATGAAAAGGAGACAGATTCATCATATACCCAGTAATGGGGGTGGGAGAGGAGGAGAGCTGAGGCAGTGAGGAGGGATGCTTGAAGGTTGTATGCCTGGAGGGGATTATAAGAAGCAATCACAGAAGGCACCAGCCACAGGTGTACAGCACCTGGTGCAGCTCTTTTTTGGCTTAACGTTTTATATTTACTCAGATATTAAAAAAGAAAACAACTTCTGTAACTGTTTTTATAATAAATGGCATAATAAAGAGTGGTGTCACTCACACTATTTAACATCTTACACTGCAGGTACCTTCTGGTTGTAAATACTAGGGCCTGGACATTCAAATGGGTTGCACATGGTGCAACAGGGATACGCCATGCGCAACCCACTAATGCGCCCTGGCATGATATTGAAAGGGGCAAGTTGTGATGCGCAACTCCTGATGCACTGGTATGCAACAGAAATATTTCTTGGCGCAAGTGCGGGGGTGTGCCCATGCATGCTGCATCATGATATTCAGCCCAGGATGTGCAGTGCATATGCTGGCACAAACCCACCTTGTGCCGCTCAGGGGGCACAAAGATGTGCCTGGTAAAACCAGGAACAAGTCAAGGCCACCCACAGGCGAAGCTCCATATTGCAGAGTGCAGCACGGCAGCTGCCAGCCATGGTTGGCCACCTGGCCACCCAGAACACTGACCCCAAGCCCCTGCCCTGGGAGCATTGTGCCCCCCTGCCCCATCGCCCAATCATGGGAAACTGTAGATTGAATACCCTGGTGGTCCAGTGGAACCCCCCATCACCCGATCACAGGCATATGTAATAATGAACCCTGGCAGTCCAGGGGACACCCCTCCAGCACCCGATAGCGGGCATAGGCATATATATTCCCTGGTGGTCCTGTGGAAGATCCCCCATCACCCGATCATGGGCATATGTGAAAATAACATCCCTGGTGGTCTAGTGGAATCCCCTCTCCCAACCCACCAACTGTGGTCCCCTGCCACCCAACACCCCCAGTCAGCGGCGGGTGGCAGCGCCCCACCCTCATGCCTCCCGGCTGCCTGCCAACTGACAGCACACAGTATGGTCTGTATGCCTATTGGTCCACTGTGTGGACCAATGAGCATCTGAACTCATACAGGCCCAATATGTGAATGAGCAGTGACCGGGTGGGGGGGTTCCACTGGACTGCCAGGGATCTTTATTTGATATGCCCATGATCGACGATGGGGGTTACCACTGACCACTAGGGTTTTTAGTGCATGCCTTATGCCTGCAATCGGATGTACAGGAGCTGGGGAACTGCCATGGGACCACTGGGCATCAGTCCCGATGGCTGCAGCCTGGCCCGATCACGGGTGACTGTACATTGAATACTCTGGTGGTCAGTGGAACCCCCGCTCACCCGATGGTGCAGCACTCTTGAATATCACCTGGTCCATGCCCTGGCGCAGCCAGTTGCACTGTGCCTGGGCTTGCACACCTGCCGGTGCAGTTTGAATATCCAGCCCTAGATTTATACTGTGGACATATTATGGTGGAGCACATGTTTCTTATTGTACATAGCACTGCCTCATATCAAGATGTTTAATGTTTTCATGGTAGGCATTGCAAGAGAGCAAGAACGTTTAAAAACTTCAAACTCACATACCTCTATTCTGAAATAAAAGAAAGAAAAAAAACCTGGGACAGTGATGTTTTTGCCAGAAATACATTGATGATTAATAAATACTGCTCCTTTAAAGGAACATGATCTCCTGCCTTTTTGAAACACCTTGAAGATCAATAGCAACCGTGTTACACATTGTTAAAAAAAAGCCTGAATTCAAGTCCCTGTGTCATGAGTAGTGTTTCCTGAAAATGTCATGCTATTTGGTTTTGTGGTTTTCTTCAAATCAGCATTTGTTAACTTGTTCTGCACTAACTAGAAACAGTCAGGCTGTTTCTGTCCTTCTGACTGAGCCTTGGAGATTGAAGACATCATATTGGACTAAGCTACTGCAGCAGTAGTGCAAGTCCCTGCTTGGCTGAAGAGCTGTAAACTTGTAAACTTCCTAATTAGAGCAGTCTGTAGAATTGTTTGCTGTCCAGAGTTTTTACTAACTCAGTTTCTGGTATGTGCTCAGATGAATTAGCTGAAAATCTATCATTTTATTCTAAAATGCTGATCATCTGAGTTTCAGTGCTGAATTGAAGTGGTATGTATTTGAGAAATCAGTTTATCTGTATCACAGATGTGAGTTCTGTCCCATCAAAACTTTGTGTTTTGCTTTCTAGCTTATAACATTGGATTGTTAATTTAGTGGATATAAAATAAATCTAAAGATTGTTAATTCATACAAGTAGTTTGTCTTTGATGTAGCGTCAATAAATTGGTCCATATAAGAACAATTATTTTCCTCTCAGATTGACAAACAGGTGTCTGCCACACTCTGCTATTTCAGGCACATGTACTATATGAACTCACACATTTCAGTTCATTGATGGTTTCTGTGTGAAAATACATAATGTATAACTAGAAATAGTATAGAGCATCCTGATGCCCACTGTCTCCTGTGCCATAGTTGAGGCAGCTGCTCTGCTGCCCCATCCCCTGCCCCACAAGCCCCCTGTCTCTTGCCCTACATTCGAGGCTGCTATACCCTGCTGTCCACTGTCTTCTCACACACAGTTAGGGTTGCTGCACCCTGTTTCCCCATCATCTGCCTGAACAGTCAGGGCTGCTGTACCATCCTGTCCGCAGTCTCCTGCCACCACAGCCTGGGCTGCTGCAACTTGCTCTTGCCTACTTAAGCAGGGATGCTGTGGCCTGCTGTGCCCTAGAGCCCCTTGCCTCCATAGTTAGAGCTGCTGCAACATGCTGCCACTTGCCACAACAGTTATGGCATTTGCTGCACCTGTCCTCTGCCCACAAAATTGTGGCAGTTCCACCCAGATGTGTTACTGCACCCTGTACCACAGTTTGGGCTGCTGTACCCTAATGCCTCCTTGTCTCCTGGCCAAGCAATCTGGACTTTTGTACCTTACTGCCTTCTGTTCTTCACCCCATAACACAAGATAAAAGTAATTTTCTGTTTTTCTTTTGGGCAGTGTAAAAAAATCTGACTTTGGTGGCAGGGGGCAGCATGGTGCAACAACGCTAACTGTGGAGTCATAGGGCATTGAAGGTGTGTGGGGCTGTAGCTGCAGGGCACAGCAGCCCTGACTGTAGACAGGGACAGGGTGCAGCAGCTCTGGTTATGGTGGCAGGGACAAACTACAGCATGGTGCAGAAGCCTTGATTGTGGGGCAGGTCATGGTGGGGCATCAGGGTACAGCAGCTCTTACTGTGGGACAGGATATGCACGGTGCAGCTGCCCAGCCAATTTGGGAAAATTGAAGTAGGTAACAGGGTGCAATAAAAGCCCCACCTCTGGTGGCATGGGCAGCATGATGTAGCAACCCTGAATGTGGAGGCAGGGGACATGGGACTCTAGGGCATAGCAGAGCACAGCAGCCCTGACTGTGGTGACAGAAACAGGGGGCAACATGGTGCAGCAGTTCTGACTGGGTGGGTGGGGGACAAAGTGCAGCAGGGTACAGCAACCAAAACTGTTCAGACAGTGGCAGCAGGATGCAATGGTCCTGATTGTTCAGGCAGGAGATGTTGGCAACAGGGTGCAGTACTCATAAATCTATGGGAGAAGAGAGTGGGCAGCAGGGTGCAGCAGCTTCAAATGTGGGGCAGGAGACAGGGTGCTTATGGGGCAGGTGACAGGGGGCAGTAGAGTGCAGTGACCATGATTGTTCAGGCAGGAGATGGGGGCAACAGGGTGCAGCAGCCTCAAATGTAGGGCAGGAGATAGGGTTCTTGTGGGGCAGGTGACAGGGGGCAGCTGCTTCAACTGTAGACAGGAGATGGGGGCATCAGTATGCCATATAGTGTTTCTAGTTATACATATATAGGATGTATTTTCATACAGAAACCATCAAAGAACTGAAATGTGTGAGTTCATATAGTACATGTGCCTGATATGGCAGTGTGTGGCAGGCACCTGTTTTTCAATCTGAGAGGAAAACAATTGTTCTTACAGGAACCGATTTATTGAGGCTACATCAATGACAAACTACTTGTCTGAATTGTCTGTTAAATTTATTTTGTATCTATTAAATAAACAACCCGGTATTATATAGCTAAAAAAACACAGTTTTGGTGGGACAGAACTCACAGCTGTGATACAGACAAGCTGATTTCTCAAAGGCATACCACTTCAGTTCAGCACTGAAACTCAGATGATCAGCTTTTTAGAAGAACGGAATGATAGATTTTCAGCTAATTCATCTGAACACAAACCAAAGACTGAGTTAGTAAAAACCCTGGACAGCAAACAATTAACTCTGCAGACTGCTCTAATTAGTCAGTTAGCAGCCTTTTAGTACTTCAGTCAAGCAGAGATTTGCACTGCTGCAGCAGTACTGTAGCAGTCAATATTTTATTTATATTTATTTATTTATTAGCTTTTGGTAACCGGGTAAGTCGCTAGGCAACAATCCTGCCCATTTTCAGGCACGACCGGGAGAGCACAGGACAATGGTACACATATTACAGTAGTAGAACTTAAATTCAAAGAAAACATAAGGTAACAATAAATAATTTAACATCATACACAGTGGATAAAACAACAAAACTGAGTGCGTCAGGATACAAAACACATTAAAAGCAATATTGTAGCAAGAAATGGGAGTTGGCCTGGGCCTCAGGCGGGGTCAGAAATGTAGTTATGTTATGGGCATTTGCAGTGACCAAGGGTGTGAAGGTGAGAGAACAGCGAGTTTTAAAGACTCGGCGGGAGGCAGAATTTTTAACCTGTAAGGGAGTGAGTTCTAGAACTTAGGGGCAAAGTGAGAGAATGCCTGTTAAGCCCATTTTTGTAACATAAGGTCTAATTGAGAGCAAAGGGCAGGAGGACCTGAGGTACAGGTTTGGGAAGCGGGAATCAAGCAAGTTGGCCAGGAGTCCAGGCTAGGAGGTCTAGTTAGGTCAATAAGATCCCAAGGAGTAGGCCCAGAGATCCTTGGGTGACAGCCAGTTTGAACGGAGTAGAGGAAGCAGTGATGAGTAAGGCGAGGGCAGTTAAGACGAATCTGCAGATATTGTTATAGGAAGTGTCCCATTTGCTGAGCACACTGGAGTTGGCAGAGTAAATAAGAGGTGAGCATATTGGAGCTGAGGGAGAAGCACTCCTCTTGCTACAGATAATCTGGCTGATGGTGTGAGGAGTGGCGCACTCGGTAGGCAACATCAATTTTGCATTAACAGCACGACAAACCACGTTGACATGTATTGAAAAGTCGAGGAGGGATCTAATGTGACCCCAGGTATTTGAAGGAGGATGTGTTGGTGATAGAGAATCGTCCGGCAGTGAACCAAGAGCATAGGAGCTGTGGAGGGCAGTTTTTTTGAAGAACCAAATAGCATGGCACGTGTTTTGTCCAGGTTAAGCTATTGATGGCTGTTCGAGAGCCATTGTTGAAGGACTTGAAAATCATTTGATAGAAAGCGGAGTTGATGTCCTCTATCGATTTAGATGTCGAGTAGAGAACCAGGTCGTCGGCGTACATGAGAGTGCAGCTGTGACGGGAAGGGTAGGGAATATCATTTAGGAACAGGGAGAAAAGGAGAGGACCGAGAGTGGACCCCTGTGGGACACCACGGGTGATCCTTTTGGGGGAGGATAGAGTGTTGTGGAAAGCTACCGCTTGAATGCGATTGTCCCGGTAGCTATGGAACCATGACAGAGTGGGGTCAGAGGCACTCTGGTTGGAGCTTCACCAGCATGAGTGGGTGATGAACCATGTCAAAAGCTTTGGACAGGTCGATGAAAACAGCGCCGGTCAGTAGGCCCTTATCCATGTTGCTTTTGATATTGCTGGTGAGTTAGGTCAGAGCCGTGGTGGTACTGTGTCCAGGCCAAAAGCCATGTTGGCAGGGGGTTTGAAGATTGAACTTGGCAAGGTGTTGGGAGAGCTGGCGGTGGACTACTTTTTCAAGAAGCTTACTGAGAGTAGGGAGGAGAGAAATGGGTCAATAGTTGGACATAAGTTTGACATCACCCTTTTTGAGAATTGGGATAGTTCTGGCTGTTTTCCAGGCAGATGGGACAGAGGAAGTACTGATAGAAAGGTTGAAAAGCCTCGTGACTGGCTTAGCCAACCAGGGTGCAAACTGCCTGAGTATACCAGGATGGATGCCATCGGGACCCTGGGCCCCCACGGGCTGGTAGGGTATTGAGAAGCTTACATACTTCTCAGTATGTGGTCAGAGCCAGTGCCAGGGTGGGTGAAGTGGGGGTCGCTGAAGGAGCAGAAGGCCAATCAGCTAGGGTCCTAGCTGGTCCTTCATCAGGTAGCGAGAAAAAGAGAGAATTAAAAGCATTGGCAATGATGAACGGGTTGTTACGGTGAACGCCCTGTACATTCATGTCCATTGGTGTCTGTGGCTTGTCATTGCCAAGAATTTCCTTGATTTGGTCCCAGTACTTTTAAGGGTTGTCGGAAGAGGACTTTAGGAGGTTCTTATAGTAGGTGCTTTTAGCCAGGCATATTTCTTTTGTTGCAGTTGTTCCACAAGGCTCTATAGGCTTCAAAGTCAGTGCGAAGATGGGAGACCTTCCATGCAGACCAAAGTTTGTCCCTCCATTTCAGCAGTTGAAGCAGGGGGCGCGTGAGCCACTTGGTCACTTTCCCTGTCACCCTGCGTGTGGTGATGGGAATATGTTGGTTTTGCAGAGAAAGAAGGATGGAGTTGAAATAATCAGTTGCGTAGTTAATGTTCTCAGTTAAGTAGAGAGGAGACCAGTCGACAAAGCCTAGTTCAGTTGTGCCTAGTTCAGCCTTCAGTTGTGAAAGCATCCACGCTTAGGTGGAAGAGGTTTGGGAAGGAAACAACTTTAGGGGGAAAGATGGGGTGGAGGTGTCCCAGACACAGTAAACTGGATAGTGATCACTAATGGTGTCAGGGAGCACACCTGCTGTGGTGACGTATTCCTTCCTATTTGTGAGGATCCAGTCGAGTAGGGTGGAGCAGGCACCCCCCCGAGACCCTGGTGGGTTCCTGTATGAGCTGAGATATGTTTGCCTTACTAACCAGGGAGGATAGGTGGGCTGAGTTATTCACTGACCAGTCGTGGTTGAAATCCCCAATGCAGATAATGTCACTTTTGCCTGTTACTGATAGCAAGTTATCCATGAATTCTGAGAGATCACGTGATGCAGGGTTCCTGGCAGCAGCCCTGAAGCGGAGCTCCAGCACCTCGCCTCTCTATTGTTTAATTCTAGAGAAAATAGCCTTCTGCGATAACGATGAGCAGCTGTTTCTGATTTGTCTGGAGGGCAGAGTTAAGTTATTGAGGCAATTAGCCTTGCGATTGCCTGTATTAATGAGATGTGATCTGATATGAAGCAGGCCTTGCGCAGGCACACTCCACCAGCTTTGCCGGAGAAATTGTCGAAAAAGCAGCGGGCTCAAGGGGCTATTGCCGGGAAAGTGGTGCCCCCAGCTTCATCTACTACTCCGTTAGCGGAGGATCGCTTCCTACAGGAGATGCTCACATTCAGAGAGACTCTTTCTGACATTTCCTTGGAGTTGAAGTCCCTCCGTAGTGATTTCACTGGCCTTGCAAGAAGGATGGGGGATACCGAGGCCCAAATGGCTTCAGTGGAAAGAAAGGAGAAAGCCAAACCCGAATTAATACAGCTGCACCAACAAATACAAAGACTGCAGTTGAAGAGTGAAGATTTGGAGGGCAGGAGTAGATGGAAAAATATAGTGATTCTCGGTTTGCCTGAATCGGAAGAAGGGCCCAATACAGTGGCCTTCCTGCAGTAGTTTCTACAAAAAGTTGTGGGTCCTTCTCCGATAAGTGCTAACTACCAGATCAAAAGGGCACATCGCTCCCTCAGGCCACAACCTCCACCAAATGCCCCACCAAGACCAATTATAGTGAGGTTTTTGAGTTTCGTGGAAAAACAACACGTTATTGATAAAGCAAGGGAGCTGCAAAGCATTAAGTGGAGAATGCGCTCTAAGAATAACCCAAGATCTGCCTCGGGAGACTCATATGAAACGGGCAGCTTACCATGCCACAGTCAAAAAGCTTATCGCTGCAGATATCCCTTTCCGCGTGCAGTACCCAGCCAAGCTCCGAGTCTCAGTTCGGGGTCCTGGTTCACGTATGATACGCCTGAGCAGGCATCTTCAGATCTTTCAGGGAAGCTACCCAGTCTGTTCAAGGATGGATTAACTTTTTATAAAGACTTTAACAGTTTGAAAAGTCATTTAAAGTTTATATTTCAAGTTGATTACCTGTTCTCTCTGCTTGTCTATGGGCTGTGTTGGATATGCTTGGTGGGGTTTCCAGGAGTTTGATGCTTGGGGAGCAGGACAGATAGGGCGAAAGGTTTTCTGGTCATTAGGGTTTACATGGGAACCTTTGCCAATAGGGACTGTTCCCTAAGGGGACAATAGTTAGGGTCTGCGGGGTGTATCCTCTTTATTCTTCCCTCAGTTAACCCGTGGGCAGGAGTATTCGCTGGTTCAGGTCTGTTTACCTATACTACTTATAGTTTTATGATGGCTTCACAATGTTTTGCCGAACTAGAGCCGGAGGGAACACTAGGGGTTTATAGGCTGCTCTGTATCAGCGTAAGTACCCTCCACTGTATGCGCTGATCCTTGGTTGATAGTCAGGCTGGGGCTGCCTAATTAACACTTTGCTTTGGAATTGTGACAGCTGTTGAGCATTAGTTGCTTTCGGGTGGAGTATTGGGGTTAAGATGTTGCATAATAGCAGGGGCTATGAACACGAGGCACTATAAAGGGATGCTGTTTGGTCTTTTCTGAGACTTGGATTTGAAGTGCGGGCCTCATGCTTCAGGTAGAATCCTCATCCTCAGAGTGCCTGTTTTATCCAGTGGGATGGGGGGGGTGCGGAGGGCTCCGGGCCATGCGGTCTGGGAAGGCTGCTAGACATATTGGTCTGGGGGGGATGGCGTCTGGATTTTTTTCCTACTTGTGTTTTATTTTACTTAAGGACCCCTTAGAGCAGAACACAGTGGTAACTCTCGGCGTTCTGCATGGGGTAACAACCTATCACTTGGCCTTTATATATTTACCAGATACAGACAATGCCATTGGGGTCTGGCCATTCATACAAGAGCCATTTTGGCAGGCAGTTATTCAAATCTGGACTGAGTGGCCTATTGTAGATAGTTATAGGGGTTTACGGGGGAGCAGTTGGGTTTTGGGGTACTACGGGATTGGGTAATTTTGCGATATTTTCGAGAACATTAGATTTACTGGTCTAAGAGTATATGGGATGAATGATAGTGAATTCTCTTTTAGGAGCTGTGTTTAGAATTATTGATCAGGGTTATAGAGTGCGAGGGGTGAGGGTGGAAGAATACACTGGTTACCTAATAGGCTTTGGTTCTGCAGAAGGACAGGTCTTTATGCATTATATATTGTTTGGGGGATTGTGAGGAGGGAGGGCTGGAGTGTGCCTTAGGGTTCTGGTCTGGGATCACTTGAATTCTTTAAGATTGATACAGGCACCCAGAATTGATAATGGCTAGTTTTCCAACAAAAATAATCACTTGGAATGTTAGAGGGTAAGGGACGTCTTGAAAGGTTGCAAATACTTAAACACTGTGTTCTTTTAAATGCAGATATTATTCTGCTTCAAAACCCACTTGACCAACTCAAGTCACTATCCTCGTGAGCGGGGGGTGTCTCAGGTCTTCGCAGCAGGGTGTTCATCTTCAAGAGGGGTAGCTATCTTATTTAGAAGGAACGTTGCATTTAAGGAAGACACGATGTTCATAGACCCTGGTGGGAGATATGTACTAACCAAAGGTATTTTAAATAATCTGACGGTGGTCTTGGGTTCAGTATACGGACCGGTGTGAGGGATCCAAGCTTCCTAATGGACCTGGCCAACAAGATGGCAATGCTCCTACCTGCCCCATGATTTTAGGGGGGACTTTAACATTCCTCCAACTCAATCAAGTCTTTATTTAACCAGGCATTCATCGTTGAGCAGAAGCTCATTTGCAAGATGGACCTGGGTGGAGCATGAATAATTGTATATACAGGTCAACACAGGTATTTACAAGGCAATACAGATAATACTCTTTACAGAGAGGAAAAAAAGTTCATATGTACATAGAATTATACAGATATTGTACAGATTACGGTATTTACATAAATATAGAAGTGTCTATAGGAAGATAGAGCAGGTTACCTAAGATTGCAGGAGGAAATGAGGAAGAAAAAATAAAATACACACCAGGTAGAGGTGAGTGAGGGAAGGGAGGAGGTAGGGAGAAAGGCTAGGAGGCACGGTGCAGAAAGGAGTTGGTAAGCGGGATGTAGAAGCTGGATGGAGAAAAGGAGTATGTGTATGCCCCGGGATTGAATGCTATAAAGTACGGGGCATGGTAGGATGTCACAACCCAGGGTAGTGAGCTCCTATCCGAGGTTGGGAAAGGAAGAATAAGGGGATGGACGGGCCTAGTGTTGATAAGACAGGGGGATAAGAGACAGAGAGAGAACAATTAGGCTGGTGAGGAGCAAGCTGGGGGTCAGTACTAAAATTGGGTCTAGGCGTGGCTATATACCAGTGCAGACACCGGTACTGGGTCTGAGTGGGTGAAGCAGTTACATACTTCTCTGATTGTATGGAAATAAAGTGTCTTGAAGGCATTTATACTGATTAGAGTGCTTAATTTGAGGGTTTTTTGTAGATCGTTCCATAAGGTAGGTAGCACGAAGCTTATGGCTGCCCTGTCAAAGCGGGATTTTGCTTTGGGTACTTTAAGTGTAATAGTTGAGTAACTCTTAATGCGTATTTCCCAGTTATACTCAGGGAAGACAGCAGGAGATATAGTAAGACAGCTTATTAGAGATGGCTCTATAGGTCCAGAGAGCGGCATTTCTGTGGCGCCTGAACTTTAGTGATGTCCACTCCACTGCCGCATATAAGATGCAGTGATGCATGTCGAAGGGGTGTCCCGTTATAAACCTCAGTGCTTGATGGTAGAGTGTGTCCAGTTTAGCCATGTAAGAGTTGGGGCATTGGCTGTAGAGGAAGTCAGCGTAATCAACCAATGATAGGAAAATGGATTGGACCAGTTGTTTCTTGGCATCTCTGCTGAGAAATTGGTTGTTTCTAACAAACAATCCAAGCCTTTGCCAAAGTCGTTTTAGCAAGTCCTCGATATGTTCAATGAAGGAGAGTCTTTGGTCTATCCAAACTCCCAGATACTTGAATTTTGTAACAAATTCTAGTTTTTCACCTAGAACTGTGGTAATTTGGGGAACTGTCCCACCTGACACAGGGTTAGCTGTACGGATAAAAGGGGAAAGGACCATCGCTTTAGTTTTTTTGGCATTAAGGAGTAGCTTTTTTTGGAGGAGTTGGCTTTACAAAAGGTTGAATTCTGACTGTAGGTCATTGCAGGTAGCTTCAGGTGTTGGGTGACTCATAGAAACATAACATAGAAGTTGACGGCAGATAAGGACCTCAAGGCCCATCCAGTCTGCCCATTTCTTTTCTACCTTATAAATGTGCCATCGGCCTTTGCTCTGTCAGTGACCTATCTATTCATAGTCATTTGTATTGCTCCCTTATGCCTATCCCATGCCTGTTTGAGCCTGCACTGTATTCATAACCACCACTTCTTGTGGTAAGCCATTCCATGCATCTACCCTTTCTGTGAAAAAGAATTTCCTCACATTCCCCTTAATCGGCCTCCTCCTAATCTCATGCTGTGTCCTCTTGTCCTGCTATTTTTCTTATATTTAAACATGTTAGACTCTTTCACCTTGTTTATGCCCTTAAGGTGTTTAAATGTCTCGATCATATCACCTCTCTCCTCCTTTGCTCAAGGGTATACATATTGAGCTCCGTTAATCTGTCCTCATATGTCTTCGGATGCAGTCCCTGCACCATTTTGGTTGCCTTCTCTGGACTGCCTCAATTTGGTTAATGTCCTTGTGAAGGTGTGGCCTCCAATACTGCACGCAGTACTCCAGATGGGGCCTAACCAATGTCTTGTACAGAGGATTATTACCTCCTCTTACGACTTGTGATACCCCTACTAATACATCCTAACACCCCTAGCCTTACCTACTGCTTTAGAGGTCTGCTTGGATGATTTTAGGTCATCAGTGATGATGATGCCCAAGTCTCTTTCTTCCTTTGTGACTGCTAGCAACTCCTCCCAGCCTATAAGTGGCTTCAGGTTTCTCTTCCCTATGTGCATGATTTTGCACTTCTTTTGCATTAAATCCAGTTGCCACTCTTCTGACCATTCTGCTAGTTTATCCAGATCTCTTCTCATTCTGCCCACCCCATCTGGATCATCTACTCTAGTTGCAGATCTTGGTGTCATCTGCAAACAGACAAGCCTTACCCTCTAGTCCATCTGCGAGGTCACTAATGAAGATGTTGAATAGGACTGGCCCCAGGACTGATCCCTGAATGTAGAGACTCATGTAGAGGCTCTCATGTAGAGAACTGTATCACCTGCAAACAGATGGATGTTGGCTTCTTTTATATGGTAGTCGATGTTATTAATGTAGATTGCAAAAAGTAAGGGCCCTAATATAGAACCTTGACGTGCCTCTTTGCAGAGTTTTTAAGGGGATAGGCCTTCTTGACTTTAACTTGTTGAAGGTGCCCTGTAAGATAGTCAGTAAACCAACGCGAGAGAGGAGGTCCACAACGGCGGTAAGGGAGGAGAGGAGCAGACTATGTAAATGACGGTGTCAAAAGCCTGCTTAGATCAAGGAAAATAGCACAATAAAGTTTTGTCTCAAGATTACGCTGCCAGTCGTTAGTAACTTGGCAAGGGCTGAGATAGTGCTATGTTTAGCTCTGAATCCGGACTGCATAGGATTGTAGCAGTTCCCTAGACTCAAGGTGGTCCTCAGCTGTGCATTTACAATTTCTCTAGGAGCTTGGACAGGACGGAAGGAGGGAAATTGGCCTGTAGTTATTGAGATTCAGGGGTCACCTGATTTGAACAGTGGTATGACATGTGCTGTCTTCCATATAGGTGGTAAGGTGCCCTGAGACAGGGATAAGTTAAAAAGGTGGGTGACGGGTATTGTTAGTACGTGGTAGGCAATTTTTAGGAAGTAAGGGTGAAGGGTGTCGGCCCCAGCACTTTTTCTAGTATCCAACTGAAGCAAGAGGTCCTCTATGTCTTTCAGTGGGGCAGGTTGAAGCAAGAAAGGCGGCAAAACTATCGGAGTTTCAGGCAGTTGGCTGGTAGTCTGGGAGTGAAGTATGTTTGCAGGGGAGTTATCAAATGCCATGCCTGCAGTAGCAAAGTGGTTATTGAATGCGTCAAGTATATCCATCTTTTCGGCTATAGTCAAGTTGCCAGAGGTAATCTTGGTAGGGAGTGAATTTCCTGGGGAGTGGCCTAGCAGATCATTGCTTGTGTTCCAGAGCTTGATTGGGCTCTTTGTGGCAGAGTCGAGTTCGGATTTGAAGAAGGTGGCCTTCGATTCTCTGATTGTTTTGGTACATAAATTTCATAGTCTCCTGAACTGGTTCCAATCCTCTGCAGTGTTCAGTCTGCGCACTTTTTTCCAGAGCTTATCTCTTTCTAGAAGCAAGGACTTGACCTGAGGGGTGAACCATTTACAGGTTTTGGTCCTAGTTCGAACTTTAATCAGGGGAGCATACTTATTAAGGGCCCTTGATAGAATGTTGTGAAGATATTAGTGGCTTCAATAGTTTTAGCCAGGTGAAATCTTGCCTACTCAGGGGAGTACTTAAGCTCGTTTAGGTAGGCATGTTCATTGAAGTTGCGCCTGGATCTCTTCATAGAGAACTTGCTGATGGGTGCTGGGTTGTTGGTGGATCTTACTCCCCCAACAAAACAATGGTCGCTGGCGCCTGAGAAGAGACATCAGTGTGGGAGAAGAGATGAGGTTTGCTCACCATTAGCACATCCAAAAGTGTACTTTACTGGGGTTCTTCAACGTGTGGGCGTGTTGGTTCAGTAATAAGTTGTGTCAGCCCATGTTCATCACAGAAGGATGCAAGGGGGGGCAGCTGTGTTAGAGAGCCAGTCAAAGTTGAGGTCTCCTAAAATAATAGTTTCTGGCAGCCCCTGTCCCAACTTGTCACTTACAGTAGATATGACACAAGCTGTAGGCCAGCAGGACGGTGGTCTGTAGCATCGTATACATGAGGTGCAGTAGTCTGTGTAATTTCCACTTTGAGAATTAGGCATTTGAATTCACTGGCAACAGATGCAGGATAAGCAGAAGGCAGAAAATTTGTCTTTAATGTAGATAGCTACCCCTCCTCCTCTGGCATGCCTATCAGCTCTGAACAAGGCATAATTGGGTATGTTTACTTCTCTATCAGTGGTGCTGGGTCTAAGCCAAGTTTCGGAAATCACAAGTATGTCAGGAGAGGTATGATTTACCTAGGTTTGTATTAAGGTTATCTTTTTAAGGAGGCTACATACATTAATATGCAAGAAGCTTATTCCTTTTAAATTTGCTAGTTCTGCTGGCAAAGCAATAGCTTCTGGGGGGCCAGGGTTGAGTTCTACATTGCCTGAACATAGCAGGAGGATAAATAGGATTTTTCTAAGAGCGCTAATTATAGCTTGTAATTCCCGCCTTTCTCCCATCTAGTAGATCTGATGTTTTTAGGGACTGGAAAGTAGCCACCATAGAAGAGCTGATCTGTTGTAGCAAGAGCTAGTACCCCTACCACAATAGGGGAGGAGATAGAAGTCTCGTGGTGGAGGTGGGCCTTGTGGTGGTGGAGGTTATAAGTACTACTGGTATGTGTGGTCCAAGAGCAGGGTTCGAGCTATTGGTACTTGGAATCATGAAGGCAATTAAGGATAAGTTGCCATGTGGTATACAGCACAAGGTGCCATTGTAGACCAAACATGATGGTAGTTTAGGTGTCCAATGCTGGTAGCTGGTATCAGCAGAAGAAGAGGCAGTATAAGGAGCCATATAGATCCGACATGATGGTACCTCAAAAAGGAGCCACTCAATTAGCCGGGGCCAGTGGGGTTGCTGGATTAATGCAGTATCAGTAGCTCCGATCCAGGTCGACCCAAATTTGATAGCATTAAAAATATTTAGTGGTGAAGGCACTAGCCAAGGAGAGCCTATGCATTTTAGTAAGGCAAGCCTGATAGTTGGATCCAGTAGGCTGGACAGGGAAGAGGGGGATCACGAGCTAAGTCTCTATTGGTGGGCACTGCGCCAGGGACATGGACTAATATTTTGGCAGGAGGTACTGTATTTAATAATCAGCAGCGGAGGTGGGGGCAGTCAAAAAAGTTGCAGCAGTTGCCGTACTTTGTAGGGCCTTGGGTCCGTGTCTGCAGTCTTGAGCATCGGCTAGAGGGGCGCCGACCACCCGGTAGCCGGGAATCCCATGGCTTAGGAGCTGGGAGCCTGGGCGACAGTTCCTCGGCTGAGAGAGAGAAGGAGAGTGAGGGTTAATAAAGGGGATTCACATAAAGGGTTAGACAGAACAGCAGGGAGTCCAAAATTTGCAGAATAAAAGGACGTGTATTACTGTGGCACACAAAAGTGTCTAGGGCCAGTGCACATATGCAGGAAAAGGTCTGTAGACACTAGATTTATTTCCCAAACCACAATTCAAGTCCTTTCAATTACAGACTGGTCTAACACTTGGCTTTTAACATTTGTCCCAACATAAACATTTTAGGGTTTAAAATCAAGAGCAGAAGCAGCTTCCAGCTTGGGGACCAGAGTGGTCTGAGGCGCTCGCAATACGGTTGGTTGCAGCAGTTGCCATACCTTGTAGGACCTTGGCTCCATGTCTGCAGTCTCGAGCATCGGCTAGAGGGGTGCCGACCGCCCGGTAGCCGGGAATCCCGTGGCTTAGGAGCTGGGAGCCTGGGTGGCAGTTCCTCTGCTGAGGGAGAGAAGGAAAGCAAGGATTAATAAAGGGCATTCATACAAAGGGTCAGACAGAACAGTGGGGAGTCCAAAATGTGCAGAACAAAAGGACGTGTAAGGTATCAACAATGCCAAAAAAGGTAGTGATGAGTAGTAGTAGGTGGTTGCACCCCAAGGTAGTTTGTTTGATGTTGCTGGCCTGTTTAATTGCTAGCTGGTTTATAGTTGAAAGCGTATATAGTTGAATAGGGTGAGGTCCCTAACAATAGGGCAGGTAGAGCAGTAATTGAGAGGAGTTAGATGGAGTGGCTGGAGAAAAGGTTGAAAGCAAATGTGTGATCCTGTGGGTGGGACTACTTTAAAAAGGGGTGGTGAGAAAGTGGGTTAAGTCAGGTATTGAAGACAGGGAGGCCAACAGCATGAAAATGTGCAGCAGTGGAGTAACCAATCTGCTGCTAGGCTGAGGAAGGGGTGGAGTAAGGGTCTATTTAATACTGTGATGAGAGGAGGGGCCAAAAAAATTCAGTCCAGAACAAAGAACAGAAAGAGATTTCCCTGAGATCAGGAAGCGCCAGGCCTTGGAAAATCAGCCAAGGAGTAAAGCTGCCAATCAGTGCCTGGTTCCTCCACAGGGCATCCAGTCAAAACAGCGGCATTCAAAACCACGAGTTTCGGAGGTCCAGTGCGTACCTGAATCTGTCCGGGGGTCAGTCGGGCGGTCTGTTAGCTGTGGCCTGCTCGGAGAGAGCCAAGGCCACAGGAGCAGCTTGGGAAGCCCACAGATGGGCTGTCTGTGGAACAAGGAGGGAAACACAGAGGATTAAATACAGCTAGAGTACAATAGCAAGCTCAGTGGGGCAGGCAATGGGGAAAGACAAAGCATGAGGTAAAGAGGTGGTAAATGCAGGGCAATTATTTGGAGCCAGAAGAGAGTTAATTGGGGGTCTGTGCTTTAGCACGGGACGCCTGAGGAGGACAGCAGCAGGGGGTGTAAGGAAAGGGTTTGTAGGTAAGGCAGAGAAGAAAGTAAGGTGTTTAGAGAGACAGCATTACAAGTGGGGCAGAGAAATTAATAATTGGCAGAGTGACCAGTGTGGGGAAGGGGCAGAGTTTGTCAGTAGGGCAGAAATGGAAAACTGCAGCAGTCTTGCTCAGCAGCTAAGTCAAGGAGTCAAACATCAGCTACTATAAATACAGTTTGTCCAGCACTAGGTAACTCTGAGAGGCTAGACTAGTGGCTTGTAATAGACCAGCTAGCTGGCAGCTAAAGTAAGACCAATTGATGCATAAACATATGTAGATTACATTAACAAAAATTCAGTCCAGAACAAAGCACAGAAAGAGATTTCCTGAGATCAGGAAGCACCAGGCCTTGGAAAATCAGCCAAGGAGTAAAGCTGCCAATCAGTGCCTGGTTCCTCCACTGGGCATCCAGTCAAAACAGTGGCATTCAAAACCATGAGTTTGGAGGTCTGGTGCGTACCTGAATCTGTCGAGGGGTCAGTCGGGTGGTCTGTGCTGTGGCCTGCCTGGAAGAGCCAGGCCACAGGAGCAGCATGGGAAGCCCACAGATGGCTGTCTGAATCTGTCCGGGGGTCAGTCGGGTGGTCTGTTAGCTGTGGCCTGCTCAGAGAGAGCCAAGACCACAGAAGCAGATTGGGAAGCCCACAGATGGGCTGTCTGAATCTGTCCGGGGGTCAGTCGGGTGGTCTGTTAGCTATGGTCTGCTCAGAGAGAGCCAAGGCCACAGGAGCAGCTTGGGAAGCCCACAGATAGGCTGTCTGAATCTGTCCGAGGGTCAGTCGGGTGGTCTGTTAGCTGTGGCCTGCTCGGAGAGAGCCAAGACCACAGGAGCAGCATGGAAGCCCACAGATGGGCTGTCTGAATCTGTTCGGGGTCAGTCGGGTGGTCTGTTAGCTGTGGCCTGCTCGGAGAGAGCCAAGGCCATAGGAGCAGCTTGGGAAGCCCACAGATGGGCTGTTTGAATCTGTTTGGGGGTCAGTCGGGTGGTATGTTAGCTGTGGTCTGCTCAGAGAGAGCCAAGGCCACAGGAGCAGCTTGGGAAGCCCACAGATGGGCTTCCCAGGCTGTTAACTCAGGACCTGGATAGACCTATAGGCCACTGAAGCCACTTTCGTCTTCACAGAATGCCCTGAAGGATTTTATGACCATGCTAGGGTTGGGCGACCCATGGCACCTCCTAAATCCCACGCAACAGTCATATACGTTTTATTCAAACATCCACCAGACCTGGTTCAGATTAGACTATTTCCTAATTAGTGGCTCTTTTATGCTGGGCCTGTACCAGGCCAGTATAGAACCCATAGTGATATCAGACCATGCAGTGGCATGGTTGGCTCTCTCGGTGGACCCCATACTCAGAGGGAAACAATTTGGAGACTGAATACCCAGTTGCTGAGGGATGAGTCTTTGATCTCTCGTATCAAAGAACTCATTGCCGAATTTATGGAACACAATAGAGAGTCAGTTCAGAGATATGACCTCCTTTGGTGCTCTTTGAAGTGCTACCTTGGGGAGAATTTATTAAAGTTGCCTCCAGGAGAAAGAAGATACGAGATTCTAATGCCTTAGCTTTGTTAACCCGGATTAAAGAGAAAGAAAATTCCTTGTCTCCTGGTACTTCCAGGGGTGCCATGGAGGAGTTGTTAGGCCTGCGTAATGAATACACGGAGTTATTAAGAGAGAAGGCAGAATATGCCCTTGTTAAAACTAAAGCTAAATATATTGACCAAGGGGAAAAGGCTGGTTGGTTGCTTGCCTTATATTTACACAAGTTAGAAAGTTCCCGCTTAGTCCCGTCTATATGGGCCACTGATGGTTCTATCAAAACAGAGCCGTGTGACATAGTTGAGGTCTTTGAGAACTTCTATAAGTCACTGTATGGGAAGTGTCTTACTGATTTAAATCCATGAAATATTGGCAACTATTTAGATTCTTTAAATCTTCCCGTGTTGGAGGATTCATGTCAAGCTTCCTAACTTCACCAATTTCTATTACTGAAATAGAGATGGCTATTAACAGTCTCACTCCTGATAAGGTGCCAGGGCTGGACGGCTTCCCCTCAAACTTTATAAAATTTTCTCTAGGAAGTAGCTCCTCTTGCTTAAACTATACTGTTATATGTTTACAGCTGACAAGTTAGATCCATCTTATAGCTGCCAACGATTATTCTTTACTTAAGCAAGATAAACCCACCAGGACCCAGCTAACTATAGACCAATTTCTCTTTTAAATTGTGACATTAAAATTTTAGTAAAACTGCTTTCATTTCGGATAAAGCATACTGGGCCCGATTACTAAGTCAAGAGCAAGTAAGGTTTGTGGCAGGACGCCCTCAGCAGACTATCTTAGGACACTCACACATATTTTCCAGGTGGCCCAATCTTCCCAGTTCCCAATGGCGTTAGTTTCTGTAGATGCAAAAGGCTTTCGATAGAGTATGCTGGGAATTTTTATGGTCAACCTTGTGGAGAATGGGCTTTCCCCAATTTATTGCAATGATACAGTCTCTTTACGCCTCCCGCCTGCTAAAATTTATTGGAATGGAGTGTTTTCCAGGAGATTCCTATTATATCTAGGGTACCAGACAAGGTTCTCCGCCTTCACCTTTCCTGTTTAACCTTTATTTGGAGCCATTACTTTGGCATATTAAACAGTCCCCTCAAATTACGGGTATTCTTGCTCATACTCAGGTTCTTAAGCTCTCGGTCTATACGGACGATATTCTCCTTCATTTAACTCATCCGGATTCTTTGCTAGAGCAAGTTTTAGAGGTGGTTAAACAATACGGTAAGCTTTCCAATTACAAACTAAACATCTCTAAAACTGAGATCTTCCCTCTGAATAGCTATACTTTGAAATATGAAGTTAGTCACTTGGGCATTAAATGGTCCTTACAGTCCCTTAAGTATCTAGGTATTTATTTAGCCAAAGATCCTATTATGGTTCAGAAGCTCAACCTTGATGACAGGGTTAGAGTTATCCAACAGGATCTTATGAGATGGCAAAGTTTATCCCTTTCACTATGGGCCCGGATAAGTATAATTAAGATGAACATTCTTCCACGTTTGTTTTACCCCTTGAATCTATTGAATTTATGGCTCCCGATTTGCTTTTCTAAGCATTTGCATTCTATGATTTCTAAATTTATTTGGCTGGGTAAACATCCCCGTCATGCCTTTCATAAGCTTAGTGCCCCTAGACCCCTGGGTGGACTTTGTCTCCCGAATTTCCTATTATATTATTGGGTGAGCCATTTAACTAAATTGGGAAGGTGGATCTCTCAGGGTGATACAGAGTACATTTCAATTTGGCTTCAGATTGAGAGAGACCTTTTAAAAACTAATAACATTAATCCCTCTTTGGTCTATTATCTAACAAAACGTTCATTGCCAAAGGGATTACGAGACTCGGTGGTCAGTATCTCCTTGAGGGTATTTTCTCAATGCTGTTCATACCTTAAGATACCTCTTAAAGTTGATACAGGGCAGCCAATTATATCAAACCCCAGCATCAAAATTGGAGGGGTGAATCTTTTACCCCAATGGCTCCCACAGTTAAGGTATGCATGTGTGGAAGACCTATTTGCCCAGGACAATCTTCTCTCTTCACCCAAAATCCTCAGCAAGTACGATATCCCGAGTTCGATGATTTTTAAGGTATACCAAATAAGACATATCATATACACCCTGTTTGGTGCTAACACTCGGTCTTCCTTAGTCAGACCTTTGATGACTCAAGTTAGCGAATGCTCCATAAAACTGCATTCTGTTTCTGAAGTATATGCCTTCCTCTTGACCTCTATTTGTACTGACTCATTACCTGGTTCATCAATTTGGGAGTCCTTGCTCCCTGGGGTGACTTTGGATTGGTTAAGATCTGGAAAGATCTTTGTATTTACCTCTCCCAGGATAGATTCAGACTTACTAATATCATATACTGAATACCATGTATTATACTCCTGAGATTGGTCAGACTGGGTAGGATCTCAGATAATACCTGCACAGGTGTGCTAAAGAAGAAGGGAATATGGTACACATATTTTGGTACTGTGAAAAATAGCTCCACTTTGGCAGGAAATTAGAGCCAAACTGGACCCTTGTTTAGGGTTGGAGGACCTGTTTACAGTGGAAGTCTGTCTTCTAGGTTGCTATGATGATATTAAAGTTAGACAGCGTAAAATATCATATGGCCCTAATAGCTATTACTGTCAAAAAATTAGTCCTGAAACATTGGAGAGACCAGGTAGTAATGATTGGTTAAGGGATATGTCTAGTTTTTAGATCGGAACAGTTGATAGCTAGTTTTGGAATAACATGGCAGGTTTTGATAGGAAGGGGGGAAACTTTATGCAGTTTATCTGTAATAAGTGGGTGTTGAGTAACTAGTGTATATAGTACGCCAAGACAGTAGACGCCTCTTCTCCTCATATATATAATAAACTTGGCACACTCCAGAAGGGTGGGGGGGTTGGAGTGGGAGGGGGTTGGGGGAATGGGTGAGTGGGGGTTTAGTTAGTTGAACTATGTATAGTTTATGATAATTGTGTTGACCATGGTGTATTATGCATACTTGTGACTGGCATGCCTATAGCTGGTTGTGTAAAATCAATAAACTTTGAATTAAAAAAATCCATGAATTCCAAGAGACTCTGTTTGGAATTTTTGGGAGGAACATATATACAGAAGATATGGTTTCTTAACTCTGCCAAGCAGAAGGAGGAATGGAGGACCTCACAATTAGGCAGTGGGGGTCCTGTAAGGGTGATGTTCAGGTGTGATTTGTAGTAGAGTGCCAGGCCACCTCCTTTTTGCCTGGTGCAGTCAGCCCGAGCATATTGTAGCCAAGAAAGGAGCACTGGGAGTCAGCAACTGAGGCTATAGCCATGTTTCAGTGATGGCTAAGATGTCCGGCAGTTCACTCACCCAAACCTGCAGGTCAGGGAGGTTGGCTAGAAGGCTCCTAGAGTTTATGTGAGCCAAGGTGAGACCATTGGATTTCGGGAGGCAAAGCACCAGGGGAGGCAGTGATAGGTTGGGTACCTGAGGAGGACAAGGATTAGCCTCGATATCCCCCGCAAGCGTAAGGGACAGGATACATACCCTCAGTGAGATCATGAAGCAGGCCCTTGCTGAAATTCTGGGGGAGAATTTCAACCTAAACTGGAGGTATCTAGCTAGAAGGCCAGAGCACTTGCTAATAAGCGCAGATGGGGGAAGAGGAGTAGGTGAGGCAGTAGCTAGAAGGTTGGAAAAGTCAAAGTTGTCATTAGAGTAAACGTCAGTGGGTGAAGTAGGAGTGCCAGGGTAGGAGAGCGCAGAAAGTATCAGTAGGGAGAAGGCACCCATGAGGAGAGTCAGCAGAGCTGGGGGAGCCATTATGTAGTTAGGAGAAAATACAGAGAGATAGGATGGGATGGTGCAGAGAAACTGGGCTATGACAAGTACAGAATATATGTATATATTTAGTAAGCACCTGCAGGATTAGGTGACCTCTAGTGGCCAGGAGCTATAAGGAGTAAATGGAAAACTCGGCTGTTAAGTACAGAATATATTTAGTAAGCTCCTGCAGGATTAGGCGACCTCTAGTGGCCAGGAGCTATAAGAAGCAAATGGAAAACTTGGCTGTTAGAAAAAAAACACAAGACCGCCCAAGATAAGGCGAGGGTTGTGCCTATAAATCTAACACCAGCTAAGGGTGGGAGGGTATTGGGGGGCCAGCGGGGAGCAGTGGCGCAGTGACTGTGGGGAAGTTCTCTGAGCAGCTCCCTTTGGTACAGGGAGCGCAGGTCTGTCTGTCTATCTGGGCAGAGTTTTTGATCCTGGGGTTGGGGGAGAGCCTCCAGTGTGGCGATAATGTCCCTCTCAACCTCCTAGAGTGCAGAGCTCCGATCGGGGGTTGGGGGTGAGCCACTGTGCAGAGCAGCTGGATCTGTGTACAGCCAAGGAATGGAGAGGTAGGAGATATTAAATACTGTGCCAGAAAGCTGTTCCAATTACCTCTGGTGTGTGGCCAAGGAAATAACTGCCAGGTAAAGCATACAGTGAAAACCAGTTTGAATTTGTAAATGAGGATTAGCCTCTAAAATTAATTAAAGCAACAGAGCAGAGCAGCTAATTTATACATAAGCAAGAGCAGTAAAATGTGAAATAAAAACTATCTTCACTGTTGCGGGGACAGAAAATAAGGGACATTTTTTCAAATAAAAAGCGCAAATCAGTTCTCTGGGCAGCTCCCTTTGGTACAGAGTGCAGGTCCATCTGTCTACCTGGGCAGAATTTTCGATCCTGGGGGTGGGGAGAGCCTCTGGTGTGGTGATAATGGCCCTCTCGACCTCCTAGAGCACGGAGCTCAGATCAGGGGTGGGGATGAGCCCTGTGCAGAGCAGCTGGATCCGTGTACTGGGCAGAGTGTTCAATCCTGGGGTGGGGAGAGCCTCCGGTGTGGCGATAATGGCCCTCTCGACCTCCTAGAGTACAGAGCTCCAATTGGGGTGGGGGCGAGCCCCTGTGCAGAGCAGCTGGATCTGTGTGGGCAGAGTTTTGATCCTGAGGGGTGGGGAGAGCCTCCGGTGGAGCGATAATGGCCCTCTCGACCTCTTAGAGTGCAGAGCTCCAATCGGGGGGTGGGAGGTGAGCCCCTGTGCAAAGCATCTGGATCCATGTACTGCCATGATGTCATCACTTTCCAAGGCTCAGTCAAAAGGGCAGTAACAGCCTGACTGTTTCCAGTTAATGCAGAACAAGTTAACAAATGCTGATTTAAAGAAAACCGCAAAACTAAATAGCATGACATTTTCAGGAAACACTACTCAGGATGCAGGGACTTGAATTCAGGCTTTTGTTTAACAATGTGTAAAATGGTTGCCATTGATCTTTAGGCCAAACTGAGACACTTTCACTGTCCAAGGATAAGGACTGAATGCAGGAAGCTGCTACTGGTTTTATTAGGCCTCTAAGATAATTTCACATACAACGCATTGTAGTTACAGTATATGAGCACATCTTAAGAGAGTTCAGAGTTGCTGCATTTGGTTGTCAAATTCTGGCACTGCAAACTTTTACTCTACCACATTTCATAGTACTACCCTAGCAGCAGCAGAACCAAAGTATTTTCTGGTACTATTTATAAACATAACATAAAAGGTGGCTTTAAAGTTCAACAGCAACCAGTAATAAAGTTTCTTGCTTGTGAGCATTGATGTCTGTTTTGGATGAGCAATTATTGAACTTTTTTCTCAGGTTAATTTGCTGCTGGTGTCCTGCAGGAACAGGTGATGACTGAGGAGTAGACATATGTCGCTGTTAGTGAGAAATGTCATAATAATAGTTCCGTAGTCTGAGCTCTACTTTTGCAAATGTGGGTCGCTGTTTAGGGCTGCAAGAGAAAACAGCATTAAGTATAATACTCATTAACATTCACAGAGTTGAGAAATCTACTCTGGGTTGTATGATTTATAAAGTAAGCTTCAAGTTGTTAGTGGCTGCTAGGTGAGCTGCCTGTGATGGATCCTTTTGTTATAATCTATTTTTTTCAGGGTTACCCAACTGAGGTGCAACATCTAATTTTCCATGGAGTCCAATGCCTACTGTACCTACAGTACCTGTACAGATGTGAGGACTGGAGCACTGGTGATTAAGTGACTTATTTAAGGTCATACAGTATTAAGTGGCTATATAGAGAATGGAATGTAGGTCACCTGTTTCTGGACTGTAATGTTGATACCATTATAGTCATTTAGTGATAGTGGAAAACAGGGGTAGAAGAACCTGAAAAAGTTTTAGTGCTTATTATCAGAACTGCATTCTGGAGGACAGAGTTCTGATTAACTGTGGTTATCAAATAGCCCTTTTTACTGGTGCATACTACATGGGATGCATTTCTGATATTTAATTGAATACTGGCAGCAAAACTCTGCACACAGTAAAGATCAATTACACAGCTAGGTTTAATTGGATTCTACTAGTGTGCCTTAAAACATATACAGTGTGGTAGAGTCACCTCTATTATAGCCCTGGGGTAGGCTGGTGTAAGTGTGTCCAAGGAGAATATACACAGTTCGAGGTAAATTATTATATGTTTATGAAAAATCCAGTAATCTGATTGGCTGAGGAGCTCAAAACCCAGTGCTGATATTCCATGATGACAGCACTGGAGGAAGGTATAGTAGCCTCTTCACAATAAAATCAATAGTACCGGCCATTCCTCACTACCATCACAAATGTGGCTGTCACCTTTACTCATTAAAAACCTTCAACTAGACCATTAAATTTATAAAGATAAGAATTACATGTTATTTGCCCTTATAATACTCTTGTTACACACACATACATAACTTAAAAAATGAAGTACTACAGTACTTAGAATTGTAATTTATGGTGTTTCTTTGCTGACCATGGAAAAGCCCACTCCTGTCCTTACCTGTTTACTCAAGCAATCTGTGCTGTTTAAGCTGTTACAGATAAAACAAAAGCCCTGGTTCCATCTGAGGCCTTTTGTTGTGTGCTAGTGGGAGTAAACATTCTGCCAGCAGAACTGAACAGAGGTTTGATGTCTTGCATTCTATCTGTAGTAAACATTCCATCTTTTGAATGTTGGCAAGACTGACAAACTAGTCAGAGCCGATATGGCTGTGCTGAGCTCTTACCTGTCTGGGTATCAGAGCGGCATTGCATGGGTCATGGAGCGCATGTGTAGTGATAGCAGAAGTGCCTCTATGAAGTAGTGCACCATGGGGAGGGGCTGAGCTGCTGCAGAGGGAGCTCCATCATGGAGGACAGCTGCTATGGAGTAACAGCTGCCATGATGTTGCCGCAGCACTGTAGGAGAACACAAAGCCACGTTCTGGAGCTAACCTGCTGTTCTTCTACAGTGATGGCATAGCTTCTGCAGAGCTCTGACCACACAGCTATAAAAATTAACAAGGCAGAGGAAAGGGAGGGAATATTACAAAGAAGAAGAAAGAAAGGTGAAGGAAATGGGTAAAAGGGTTGGGTTGGGGGAAACTAAAGGGTTTAAGAGCTAATTAAAACTACATGAATTTTGTTGTACATAATATTTAAACCTGAGATGGCATGTCAGTTCTGGGATGTGCTGAGACTGTTTTAAAAAAGTCATAAACATGATTTTTTGATTTAGTGCATTTCTTCACTCCCCCCAACAAAAACATCTTGGATCCATTTTATAATCACAGTAAGACACTCCAGGGTGTATATTGTGGTGGGTAATGGCACTTCTCGGGTGGTTGAAGTGAAGGCATTCAGTGATGCCTCATGCCACACCTGAGGTGTGCCACTATCCAACCACAATGCATACCCTGTCATGCCTTATTGCTTAATATTTTTTTTCTGTTTGTTAGGACAGTCTTTACTCTTGTTAAAAAAAACAAAACAGGGAAACAGAAAATAACTGTATGGATGCCTCTGCCACAGCACTACTGATCTCTATAGGGACAATAAATGGGACTGTTGATATTAATGTGATCAGTTCTGCAAAGTGAAAAATGAGATAAAAGCAGCAGTACAAAAAATATTGCTAAGCTCAAAGTAATAAAATCAGCTATAAAAAAGTCAATGTAAGCAATATGGAGGGATGCAGCAAAGCTCTGGAATAGACTACTTATGTCTAAATTAATTATAATAAAGTTATAACTTCTGATTTGTTCCTTATGTTTATTATTTAATCATTAAAGTCTTGTCAGATGTTTTATAGCCATATTATAATTGCAATAAGGCACTCCAAGGTGTGTGTCGTCCCTGAATAACATCACACACGTGGTGGTGGAAGCACTTGGCCTGTGGCCTCATGCTTCAACCCACCCTAGGTGTGATGTTATTCAGCGATGACACACACCTTGCCATGCTTTATTGCTTGAATAAAACAGTGCAGTTTATTTAAGGCAGTTTTGTCTCCAACTAACTGGAGTCGCAGCTCCTTTAACAAACATAAACAAAATCCTACTCCTGTCAGGAGTTCTATCTAAACAAAATAAACCTTCACTACCTCTGGTTACTAGCTATTCTGATTCCCAGCCTCTAAGTAGTATCATGAAGTCTACTTACATGTCCACAACCTTTCCAAAAATCTCTGGAGCTTGAACTCGTCATTTGCAGCACAGCTTCTGACTTTTCCCAGGGCGCTCTCTCTCTCTCTCTCATGTGCTGCCTAGGTGGGTTTTATACACTGCCGCTAATCAATATTGGATGCAGCTGTGTATGATTAGCTCCCCAGCTGGATGCTTCCAGAACCATCTGTGTTTGATTAGCTCCCTACCCGGATGCTTCCAGAACTTTCTGTGTTTGATTAGCACCCTACTTAGATGCTTCCAGAATGTTATGTGTTTGACTAGCTCCCTACCAGGATGCTTCCAGAGCTTTCTGTGTTTAACCCTTTCATCATTTCTAAAAAAGGGAACAGAATGTTACCCATTCTTCTGTTGATATAAATTCCATCTACCACTCTGTCATGGCAGACACAAAGTTCCAGCAAATGGTAAACAGTTGCTCACTTGAACAAATATAAGCATTTTAGCAGTATTGCTATTTTAAAGAAATTTGACTGGTCCAGTAGGGACAGTGGCAGGTTCTGCCATTTTTTGAGTAAGGAGGCTACTGTTTTCAAAAGAGTAGCGTAATTAGCTTTGTCTATAGCCTCACATTTTTTCTGAATGTGTAACCCCATTGGTCAATATTTCAGGTATATCCAGCAATGTTTTCTCCAACTCCAACATGCCTCTGGTGTCTGAAGCAACTGCTGTCACTAACTAGAATTGAGCTGGGATCGTCCTTACCTTGTGGCTCCTGCGCTGAACTTCATTCAGTGGGATAAGCTTAAATGTAAGGGGCTTGCTTAATAGAGATTTTCCTAACGCTATGGAGTTTATACTACCATTCTGTAGGAGGCTGAGTCAATGATCATTAAAATAATGTTAAATTATGCTGATTTTGAAAAGTGCCTGCAGGAGCTGGCCTAAGGTGTGTTCACTGTATCAGATGGTTGGCCACACCTCTTCTTGTTGGTGATGGTTGAAGAAAGAGAATACCTTTTCTGAGGTTGCTGACCTCTTTTCACCAATCCACTGTGTGTACCAGGCACTGAGTGATTGTTACTAGTTGTTCTAGATGAGCAATTCTTTGGTGCCACTGTTTTCTTAACAAACCAAACCAGCATTTCACTTGCTCACCAGTGCAGAATCAGGGTGCTGCTGAGGGGAGGAGCACTCTCCAGGAAACATCAGCAAAACAAGACACAGCAGCACACCTAAACCAGAATAGCACAGTCACTTCAAAGAAATGATTCTGACAGTTAAAGTCGTCTGTTAAAAATTTATTGAACCAAATGGGTAGCACATCAATTGAGTGCATCAATACGGGTGAATACATTTGAGTGCATACATATAAGAGACTTCAAAAGGAGCAACCGGCACAGTACAGTGACCACACAAAATGAGCAACTCCACACTTCTAGCGATCCTCATAGTCAATGTGCATCATGGATTGGATGCAGCAAAATTAAATTTCGGTGGCGAAATTGCAGCAAAATCTGCAATGTCGCTGCAAGAAATGTTTTGTGAAAATGCAGCAAAATTTCACAATTCTGATGGCATTTTCACCCTCTGAGCATTCCACCAACAATGGCAAACTTTCACCCATGATTGGTAAAATTCTGCCAGCAGGTACGAAATTTCAACCATGGGTGGCGAAATTCTGCCAACAGTGGCAGAATGTTGCCTGCAGTGGTGAAATTTTGCTGGCTTGGGAGTGAAATTTTGCTTACAACCGTGGTCGAAATTTTGCATTTCACCCAGTGAAATATTTTGTATAATGTGTTAATTACATGAAATATTTCTCCCAGTGAAATATTCCAGTTTTGCCCAACACTAATCGTGGAGTCAGAATCTAATAGATGGGGGATGGGGGCACAAGGGGGGTGGAGCCCCCCTACAAAAACAGGGACATGTGTTTAATGGCCTGGCTGCCATTTCTACTCATGAAGCTAGCTGGTGAGTGAATAAGAGGCAAGCTGTATTCTGGATGGAGCTGAGTATAGGTGAGCTGTGCACCGGCTGGAGATTGTAGAAACATAGAAACATAGAATTTGACGGCAGATAAGGACCACTTGGCCCACCTAGTCTGCCCATTTTTCTACCTAACAGATAAGCTGCAGATCCTAGTTAACCAACAGCTTACTTCCTCCTACCCCCCCACTAGGACTGCCTTATGTCTGTCCCATGCATTCTTGAATCCCACCACTGTTCTTGACTCCACGACCTCCTCAGGGAGGCTGTTCCATGCATCCACAACCCTCTCTGTGAAAAGTACTTCCTCACATTACCTCTGAGCCGACCCCCCTCTATCTTCAAATTGTGCCCCCTTGTTCTTGCACATCTCTTTTTCTGAAAGATGCTACCCTCTTGGACTTTGTTGATTCCCTTGAGGTACTTGAAAGTTTCTGTCATATCCCTCTCCCTTCTTTCCTCAAGGGTAGCATATTAAGCTCCTTTAGCCTTTCTTCAGTATGTCTTCTGGTGCAGACCCTGCACCATTTTGGTTGCCCTCCTCTGGACAGCCTCCACTCTGTCTATGTCTTTGCGGAGATGGGGTCTCCAGAACTGCACACAGTACTCCAGATGGGGTCTCACCAACTGTCTGTACAGAGGGATAACAACTTCCTGTTTTCTACTATTGATGCCTCTTCCTATGCATCCCAGTATCCCCCAGCCTTGCCTTCTCACATTGCTTGCCCACCTTTAGGTCATCTGATATAATTACCCCAGGTCCTTTCCATTTTACTGCTGTCAGTATCTCACCCCCCATTGTGCACTCTTCCCTGGGTTTTTGTTTCCCATGTGCATTACCTTGCACTTCTTTGCATTGAATCTGAGCTGCCATACATTTGACCATTCCTCCAACCTTGCCAAGTCCCTTCTCATCCTTTCCACTCCATCTTGTGTATCAACCCTGTTGCAGATCTTTGTGTCATCTGCAAAGAGACATACTTTTCCTTCCAGTTCCTCTGCAATGTCACTTATAAAGACATTAAAAAGGACCGGTCCCAGTACTGAACCCTGCGGTACCCTACTAGTAACCCTCTTTTCTTCACTGTGTACTCCATTTACTACTACCCTTTGCGTCCTGTTGTCTAGCCAATTTTTTATCCAGGCTACCACCTTGGGACCCACTCCAAGGTTGGCTAGCTTGTGTATCAATCTTTTGTGTGGGACTCTATCAAATGCCTTGCTAAAATCTAGGTAGGCCATGTCCACAGCCCCTCCCTGGTCTACTACTTTGGTCACCCAGTCAAAGAAATATATTAGATTTGTCTGACACGACCTTCCCATCATGAATCCATGCTGCCTTGGGTCCTGTGCCCCACTGTCAGCAGTTCTAGATGGAAAGTGGATCTGCTTAAAAAAAAGGTACTTTTTTAGGTTGGGCATCACGAGTTCTTGCTATGAAGGGACTGGCGTGGCAAACCTGAGACCCAAGACAAGCATGTTGCGGGGGGGGGGGGCAGTGGTTGAACAAGTTTGAATAAAAAAAAACAGAAACAAGGTGTTTTCTTTTGATTTATGGGTGACAGGTAAGTGAATGAGCATGCTCTAGTAGGAAGGAGTTGTGTATAATTTACAGCTGCAGGTTAAATATGTAGCTGTAATGTGCTTCACGGTGCTGTAGCTTCATTGAAATTCTGGTCACTCATAAATATTTGCTCTAATAGTGTTCACTCTTACAGTATATAGTTGCTCAAATGACATAGACCCTCAAAATGGAAACAGGCAGAAGTCAACTCTGCTGTGATTGCTATCCACCACAGCCACAGGTGCCCCAGCACATCACTCAGATGAAGTTTCATCAAGGGAAATGTTCTAAAAGTGCAGTTCTTTGGTACTAGTATCATTTTAGGTGGTACTGAGCATCTCTTACCTGCAACATTACCTAAGGTACCATTGTGTTGTTAAGGCCACATGGACTTGCAACTGTAGAAATTCCTGAACAAACTTTGTGTGGCCTAGCAGTGCAGAGGCGCCACAGCACTGCCAGCTATTTTCCGAAATTTCTGTGATATTTCCAGAAATATCTCCTGCTTTCTACATTTCCACAGTAGGGGCATCAGAGATAAACTCTTCAGAAATTTCGTGAAATATCTGGAAATAGTTGGCAATGTCTGTGGCTACCACTGTACCTGGAATGAGTTTTTAGAAGGAAGAAGGGAATAATGACTTTTTATGGGAACCCTAGCAGTTCAAAAGAAGAAGTGACACCAGAGATAAAGCAAGGATCTGCAGCACTGTTTTAGTAGTTAGGGAAAAAGGGCAGACTGGATTGGCCTGTTGGTCCTTATCTGCCGTATAATTCTATGTTTCTAGTTCTAATTCTAACTGACTGCAGTTTACTATTCTGATTTTTTTTTTCCTTTTTCAGGTGTCTGTTCAGGAACATCAGGTCCAGAATGGGCTGCCATTCACCATGTTTCCTGAGGGTGAGAAATTTCCTGGAAAGAAGTCCTTTCCTCAGCTGTGAAATTGGCACTCTGCCCATTGCATTTTGCTGCAGTAGTGTATTGACCTCCAACTCCAGGAGGATTTTCTTCTCTGTAGTTTGTGCTGAGAAGACTGATTTGGATGAACCATGGGAAATTCACAAATTTAATGGTTAAGCCCTGTCCTACTGCTGCCACTACCCACTTGTCTGAGGTGATTTTCTCCCCATTCTTGGATATGTAAAACAGATGCCCTCCTACCGGCAATGAGTCTGTAATGACATGCACAACATTGTCAGTGATTGGGCTTTGTCTGATCTGGAGAAGATAAAGCAGGCTTCAGCCTTAATCTTCTCTTATCTCTTTCTCCCCCTGTGCCCCTCTGAACTTGATAGTCATGGAGCACATACAGTATGCAGAAATAAGACCTTCCCATGCCTCCACTTCTGTAAGTCCTATATGAGGTGGAGGTCTTTTCTTCTTCTTCAAGATTTTTGAAAGTTGATTTTTGCTCATCTACTTTCTTCATATAGGCCTCTGTTTTGTCTCCAAATAAAGAATTGTTTTCAAAGGTAGTCTATGAACTTACTCTGCATGTCCTCAGTCAGAGAGATGATAGAGCCATGCAAATCTCCTAATAGATTTGGTAGAGCCACAGAAGTGGAGTAATTTTCATCAGTTGCCATCTGGCAATCATTACAACTTCAAACTGGTGCTGGGTAACATTTAAATTCTACTGGTGAAATTCTCATGAAATGTGTAATTCGCTTCTATGAAATTCAGCAAAAATGGAGGAAAGTTTTGTTAAGATCCATCTTAAGCTGCGAATTTTGCCTTGTATGCAGAAAATGTGGCAAATTGCAGAAAATATTGGAACTGACTCCTTTTTATGTTCACCATGCACACACGCACAGTGAACATTTTGTTAGGAGAGTGGCCTTTGAGAGGTATGACACTGTAAGCCTAGTGCTGAGTGGTCTGCAAGGGGCTCGTCAGTGTCATACCAATCATCAGCAAGGCTCATAATAACAGTATTCTGGCTTGCTGGGCAGAAATTTTGTGTATTTCAAAGGAAAGAGCTGACCCAAGCATAGTGAGTGTTGGGTATGCTGTTTGCATAGTGCATTGTAAAAAGTGGGTGGGAGGGAAATTCGACTCACTGCTTTGTTGTGAGGACAGGCTCTGGTCTGGTAGAAAATGTCTGTAGTGATAGTCAATGTGTTAATGTATGTGAACAGGCTCTGGCTGGGGAGACTCATACATACCAGTGCATTATTGGTATGAGAACACCACCAGTAAGGAATACTGACAACTAATCAGGTCTCTCTATTCTTAAGACCCAGAGCATACTGTATATACTCATGTATTAGCCGATCCTCATATAAGCTGATCCCCCAATCTTGAGACATCGTTTTCCAAAAAACAATACTGACCCGCTATAAACCAGTCATGAAAAATACTTTATTTGCACACAGACAACATGTAACTTACACTTACAAAAAATAATTCATAGAACAAAAATTAAGTGCAACACTGTGCATTTCAAATATCTAAATCCTCGGCAATCTTCATCTTCATCATCTGAGATGCCAAGTGAATGCTGATTTTCAGAAAAGAAACTCATCTGTTAGGATGTCTGCATAATGGTCTTCCTCCTCAATGTCCTCATTGGTGTCATCATCCTAGAGGCATCATCCTATGAGCTGTCCATGATGCTGTTGATGCTACATTTAAGAAAATACTTTTAACCATGTCTTTTGGTACAAAATTCGACTTCTACAACCCACTCGCATACAAGATCAATGTCTGGCCTCTTTCAATTTCTGCCTTTACGTCAGTGCACCTGCACTGAAGACCATCCATTCAGTCCACTGCTTTCTTACTCTGTCCTTGAAAGGTTTGTTCAGGCACACATCCAGGGATGTAAGACTTAAGTGAGACCACCAGGAATAACACAGAGATCAGTTTTATTTTCTTAGCTGCTTTCTTAATGTCCTCTGTTAAACATGCTCTGCATTAACGGATAATTGATTTATTGTATTATTTGGTGGCCTGTGTTAAGCTGAGTACTATACACTGAGGTGCAAAAGTAGGTTAAAAATGTGGCTTGTACCAAGTATATATGGTAATTGCTCATGACGTTAGTTTCTGAACTGACATGCCTTGATGAACCTATTTTAAATTTAAATGAACAGTCATGAACTATTCTTGAATAGTCATCATAAATAATAATGTAATGAATTGTATGTCATCTAGGATTACAAATACTTATGTACTGTAAAATGTATTGACCTGCTAGGAGTTCATTTGGAACAGAGAACATATTCGTATCTCACTCATGGGTATAAATAATCTGAATAAAAATTTATATAATGCTACTACAGTATGTGCATTGCAGCAAGATGATTATGGATGTGTGGACATAACATATTATTCCACACGTTCAGTGTCATCTTGACATTATTTCATCATATTCGGCATCATAATGACATACTTTGTTAACCTGTTATACAGCAGTTCTCATAATGAAGCATATGCCCTATCTGTCCTGGTACATGCCAGAAAAGATGCTAACCAGGCCATGCAAATACTTGCCATACACCCTTTCTGGTCAAACACATGGAGGTTAGGACACATCACCCCTGTCTTGCCCAATGGACTGGTGCATAGCCTTGTGCTTGGTGTGGGGCCAATCAGGAGGTAGACCTGGCCAGACCCTGGGTTTCCAGATGGAAGCCCAAACCAGTACTGGAGTAGACACCTTATTCAGCAGGACTTTGGGATCACAGAATATGGAAGTTTATTCCTCTACAGTATGTACAAGGATGCCTTAACTACATTGAAAAATACATTTGACCTGGACATCTGTCATCTTCACTCCTGCTCTCCTTGTCAAGGGGAAAGAGTTGGAAATTACTAAAGGCCACTGCTTGACTAACAATGGCCTTGTTAGTCAAGCAGTGACCTTCATTAATCTCCAATTCACCATTACAAAGTACTAAATAGTAGTGAAAGCTGTGTCCCTTTGATTTCAATGGGCATGCCCTGCACTCTCCCTTGTTGCATGCCATAACGTCCTGAGTGCTGGTGTGCACATGATTATGGAAGTGGAAGAGGTTGACTGGCCACCTTATTTGGGGCCAAATTACGATCCTTCAAACTAAAGAAAGACCAATTCCTTCAAACTAAAGAAAGACCAATTCCTTCAAACTAAATAAAGACTAAGAATAAAAGTTTAAAATGCCACAGAAGGACTATTGCTGGCTTAAAGTGCTAGATGAACAAAACAGACAAACAGGAAACTTATACAAATTGTAGTAGTAGTAGTTAGTTGTAGCTTTTATTTCTAAGTAATTTTCTTTTTATTTTTGCTCATTAGAAAGTTTTTTTAGATGATAATATTGTGTTGGATTTGTGGAAAATAGCTCTCAGCCTGGCAGCTTGACATATCTATCTCTAGTCCCTCCCCATTACATCATCAGCATTGTGACCTCACTGGGAAATAAAATATTTTATAGAGGGTGATGAGCGGATCCACAAGAATTCCACAGTGTTGCTCTGCTCCTCATTGCTGCACGCTCGTTCGGGCATCCAGCAGCATTTTTTCACAAAACTCCAGACTTGCTGCTGAATGAAACTCAGGTCATGTAATCTATTCTAACTTTTGGCTGGTAGCATTTAATTTTTGAAACATCTGCCAACAGGAGTTCGCCGTCTTTGTGGGAGGTAAGCTGCCAGCTATTGTACACCGAGCTTGGCAGATTTAGTCACTGGTCCCTCTATGGAGGGCAGATAATGTGTTTTGAAATGAGCAGGATGGTTTTAAGTTGGATATTCATAAACTGCTTTGTCTGACAGGTTGCTGATTTTGAGGAGGAATTAAATGCCTTGGCCCATGTCCAGAGTCTGCTGTAATGAGGTGGGTTTGTGGCTCAAACTGGAATTGAGAGGCAACTTAAGAATTTGTGGAAAATTATATTCTGAACATGGTGTCTCAGAGTGAATGGAAATTGCATACAGTGCCAATCTACAGATAGACCAAAATTTTGGATACTTCACAGGGTCTAATTCATAGTTGGCCCCAGTGAAAGAGTACTGCTGACATATCCAACATATAAACATACATATCCAAAGGCAAACAGCCAGTGATTGGTTTGGAGGCTGTCGAGAGTGTTCTGTGAAGCTTCATGAGAGTTTCTCACCTTGGAGTGCTGTAGTACATGCTAGTGTTTAAAGTATCACAAGTATGCTAACATTGCCTGAGGGAGCTGGGGATTGAACTTTTCTTGATATTATTTACTACGCTCAGAGAGTGATTCTTTTTTACCTCATTAAGTTTGTGCATGCACGTCAAATTTATTGTGATGAGGGCCTTTTGAGGGGTGTGACACTGTCTGTTCAATGCAGAGTGCTCTGCAAGGGGCTCAACAGTATCACACCAATCATCAGCCAGGCTGATCGTGAAGCTGTTTTGCCTGAAGTGGTTTGCACTTGAAAAGAAAAAGCCACACCAACCATGTGGCAGCTCTTTCCTTTCATCTGCAGGTCACTACCCAGCAAACAGTTATTTGCATCCCGATCAGCCTGGCTGATGGCTCCAACCCCCCCCACCACCCCACCAGTCCCTTCCCTCTCCAGCCCCTTGCAGCCCTGGCTGACACCTTAAGCCCTGTATGGCATAAATAAATTTACAATAGTGCTGCTGGAGCAGCGATTCAGGAAGGTGGGAGAATGCACTTTCCTCCCGCGCCTCCTCCACTTCCCACTAACTCCTTTTTTTCCTGTTCTCCCACCCATGTGGAGTAGGCCACAGCCTAAGTTCCATACGGTCTGGGAGTTTACAGTGTCCAAAGGCACTTTCTCTTAAGTGTGATTGGCATTGATCCCCCTGCCAACATCTGCACGCTCAATTCCAGTGTCAGCATGTATCCCCCTCCCCCCATTAATGTGGCACACTGAAAGTCCACCCCATTGTGCCAAAACACTACCTCTTTGATATTTCTGACACCGGGATGCCCACTCCTGGTGTTGGGTGCACCCCTCATGACCCTATGTTCTCAGCTGACCACGGGGTGCCCAATACCCGGGTCAACAATGATCCCCTCCAGCACTCTGGCACACTGGGATTCCACCCCAGTGTGCTGAAATCCATTTTATCAATATTTCTCCTGTAAAAAAAGAAAACAGTCCCATGGAGTCTTTTTTTTAAGCCTAAAAAAAGAAAACTCTATCTTGTCATTCCTGCTGTCCCCCCCTCTCCCAACTCACATCCTCCCTCTGCACAACCCAGTTCCCTGAATCCCCCCTCACCCATACTTACCTCCAGAGGTCAGAAGCAGTGATCTTCTGTGGACCGGAAACATGTCTGCACTCTTCAGTGACCAACGGGGAACTGAAGAAATAACGGAAAGCCCTATAATGGCAGTCAATGGAGCGTTTTCAACTTAGGTTGATATATCAGCCAATTTTTGGAGTTTTAGTCCAAATTTTAAATATGGGGTTCTTGGGACCCCACCTCGTGAACACTGTCACTGTTATTCATTTCTTGGTCCCGAAAGATGATTTCACGGTCGCTGCACGGAATCACCTTTCTGGACTAATTAATGAAATGACAGTGCCACTGTTCATGGGGGCCCAAAAAACCCTTGTTGCAAATTTGGTGACAACACTCCAAGAAATGACTGCGTTACGAATGTCTGGTGCTCAGTTTCTACGCACACTTTTATATTCATAAATTTTTTTATATTTTCACTCCAAATTTCCAACATTGCCATTTTTTAACATCCTCTTATGGACAGTAAAGCTCTCATTTTTGAATCCTTCCCGAAATGTGTTTTTGCACCTGTGGTGCAGAATGGTGCAGTCACTGTGCAAAATCAACTTTTTGGGACAGATTAACAAAATCCCACTGCCACTGTTCATGAGAGGAGTTCTCAAAAATGCCATGTTGAAAATTTGGTGAAAATATTCCCAAAAATGACTGCGTTACGAGCGTACGTTGCACAGTTTCTATGCACACTTGTAACTTCACCACTTTTTTATATATTCACTCCAGATTTTCAACATTGCCATTTCTTCATACCTCCTCTTGAACAGTACAGTTGTAATTTTTCACATCCTGTCTGAAATGTGTTTTCACACCTGTGGCACCGAATGGCACACTTGCTTTGCGAAATCACCTTTTGGGATTGAGTAATGAAATGATACTGCCACTGTTCATAAGGTGGAGTTCCAAAAAGCCCATCTTGAAAATTTGGAGCAAAAATACCAACAAATGCCCAGGGTGTTAGGGTTTCCAACCATAATGCCCAACCTGTACAAACGGACAGGTGTCATGTGGCCTGGGGTCATTGACCTTCATGCTCACCCCATTCCACTCCCACCCTCACCATGCAGCCACTGACACACATTGAGGTGTGCCTTGGGGTCTTCGGTACTAACTTTCACCCCATTCTCCTATACTGCACCTATCTCAGCTTATTTCCTTATGGAACAGGGTGAGCATAAGGGCCGAAGACCTCAAGGTGCACTGCGATACCTGTCAGTATCAACAGGGTGGGGTGAGGTGGAATGGTGTGAGTGTTATGGCTGATGACCCAAAGGTACATCCCCAACACATGTCAGTCTCTGCAGGGTAGGGTGGAGGTTGGCGTTACTTCAATACTTCACTGCCATTCCTATTATGCATCTCTCTAATTCCTGCACTACCAATGCCAATACCAACAAGCAGACATTCGACATTGACCAATGCTTGTTCAATTTTGTGCCATTCAGCACTGAGAAAGGGGGCCATAGGCAAGACACCTCCACCCAAGTCATGGTGCCTGATCCTTTTGTTTGCCTCGTAGTACCTCTCCTGCCCTACAAAACAGCAGGGGAGGGACGGCAATGAGGAGTAAGTGCCTGAGCATGGAGGGATGTGGAGGCAGGGAGCACTCACAATAGAAAGTTATCTGGGGAATAAATAAGAACCTTGTATTGTTGGCAAGAAATGATGCTACTCAACTGCATGTAAATAAGCCTGCGCTTGGACCTGTAGCCCTGCCCCACCCAGTACAATACTAATCCACGTACCAATAGTGAACTTTGACATAAACAAATGCTTGTTTTAGGTGTGTGGTCCTGTGATCCTGTGGTTTAGGTGAAGAGAAACTGGAAAACCAGAAGGTTGAGATTAGAGGACAGCTGAAAAAGGTTGTGGAACCACAGACTGCTTTGAGACATTGAATTGTAACTGCTGAAAAATCCTCCAGGCTGCTCCAAAGTGCCTATTTCTCGCAGGTGAAGTGATTAAGTCCACACTGTTGAGAGGGGAGACCAGCTACTTTAAGCTTGCTGCTGTCTTGTTGTGGAAAATGAGCCGGAGAGGTATCTTCTCTTAAAAGGTACTGTTTTTAATATTATAAAATTTACATGACTGCCTTTTATATGGAGCATGAACTCCTGCCTCTTCTATTAACCTCTTTAAGTTTATATAATTGGATCTTTAATAGATACCAGTGGTTGGTGATTTGAGAGCTGGATTTGTTGGCTCCATTGACTCTTGGTTTAAGAGAAGTGAGCCACGTTTATGCTTAAAATTGCTAGGTTTATTCCTCTGTAAAATCATTCTGAGAGATGCTGTCTAATGACAAGATAACTATCCTCAAGAGGTACTGCATGGCTTGCATGGACTCTAAAATTTAAATGGAGCCTTTTAGCCCTCACTCATAAACTCATGGAACTCTTGAATTTTGATAAAAAATGGAGGGACTCCCAGCATTATCATCAGTGTCCTGTTCAATTTTACTTTTATATTTTATATTAACATGCTTTATAATTTGTTTAAATGTTTATGTTGTTTGGTCTAATTTGTAGTTTAGTTTTATTTATATTTTACAGCAATGTGTGTCATAACTTGCCTAAATGTTTATGCTTATTTGTTTATTCTGCTACTGCTGGACATTTTGATACGCCCATTAGTATACTTGATAAATAAGGAGGGTAGTAGAATTCTCATTTTTTATATAATATTGCTTACTGTGGTTTGGACCTCTTGAAGAATAAGGTAATCTCAAAATGAAATGCATAAAGTGCAGGAAATAATGTAAAATATAATGAGAAAGGTGGGATCAGAATGAATTCCTAGGTGCTTAACGGGTATGCTTAACAATATGATCCTGCAGATAGCTGTTAAAGGCCTTTCATTGGGTTATGAAGTGGTAGCCACAAATGGCCCCAATAATGGGCTCTTGAGGTTAGTGGTGGGCGAAGTGGACGAAATTCACTCTGAGAACTGATTTGTAGAGTAACAGGGAATCCGTGAAGTGTTCCACAACACAAAGTGGAGTACTTCTCGTTATAATGGGGAACGCAAAGTCCATTGAGAACAATTACTTTGCATTATTACACCTTCCCAAACCACTTCTCCATCAATTTTAAGGTGAAGTACATTGAAATCAATGTACTTTGCCTCACTTCGCCTTGTTTTTGCAGTGCTTCATGGGATTGCAGGTCACATGGGCTCTAGATTGTTCTGGACAGCCTCAGTTTTGTGTAGTGTGTGTGTAGTGGAAGATGGAGACAGTTTCCTCTCAGAGCTCAGCAATTCAAATCCTCTAAAAGCTGTTAAAAAAGCCTTTTTGAGCTATTTTTTTGTTCACAATTTAGTACATCGATAGTAGGAAACCCTCCTGTTCTCATATCATTGAGTGTTTATTGTTTGTGTGTGGATTTTGAATGTCAATTTAGAACAGTCAGTTTTTGTACTGTGAAATGTGCTTTGGGGGAAGGGCATATCTGTGGTGTAGTAGATTGACTGGGAGAAAAAGGCAGTATTTCTGTTTCAGTTATATGTTTCCTGTATAACTGTTTTAATGTACACACAGTAATATGTTCAGTAATTCTTGACATTTGTTTGCTGATTGTTGTGGAGCAGCAGTGTATCATTTCAGTTTGTTTAAAACATTTGGTTATATTACTAAAGGTTTCAATTTGCTATGCATTACTTGTAGTGTGTGTGTGAGTGTGTTTGTGATGCATGCCATTAAATCAGATGCCTTTTACTGTGCCACCCAGTAATTGCAGCAGTGTGAAATTGCTATCTACTGCACCTGCATGAATTTTTTATACTGCTTTGTGGTATCTTTATTGGCAGTGGACTGTTACTGCCGTGCACTACCCCTCCCAACTGGCAAAAGGTATTCTTTTCCAGATTTGGATTTGTGAGTTGTGAACACTGGTTAGGTGGTGTTGTGCCTTTGCGTCTGCATCTCTTGAGTGCGCAGCACAATCTTAATCTGTCTGTGCGTTTGCAGTACACCATTAATTCTGGGAGACTTTGCATTTTTTGTTACCCTCTCATTTTACTTCATCAGCACTGGGACATTTTCTGGACACAAGACAGTAGCATTTTGGGAAAGCACATTAATTCTGGTGACTGTGTGCGAAGGGTTACCAATATTATTGTCTCTTCACCTTACTTTGCATTAAGGTGGAATGATAACTTGAAGTAATAATCACAAAGCGAAGTGAGCCTTTTGCATTGGACACTCCGCATAGTGGAGTGACAACATGAAGTGCCCACTTTGTGGGCACTTTGCTGGTGAAATTTAAATTTGCTGCATCTCTACTTGAGGTTTGAATGTTAAAAGAAAAGTGTGGACAATTGGAAATTGACATGGTCTAGGAAACTCACAAATGATTTTCTACTGTAGCTGGCATACAAATCCTCCCATAGCTAGTGCCAGTAGGAGCATGGGGCAGCATGTGCTGCAGGGAGCACAGTGGGGTTTTGCCAAAAAGAGGAAGGTATTTCTGACAACACAGGATCTCTAAATGTGGGTCCAGTGATGCAGCCTTTCCATTTTGTTTGTCACACAGTATTTCAGCAGGATGTCTCAATACCCTAATTGGAACCTAATTACTGTGACATGACTTTATTCTTAGATAGGAATTGGTAGCCACAAATAGGCCTAATAATGGGTTCTTGAGGCCTGAACATGGAAAGAAAAGAATGGACAAATGGAAACAGGCATGGTCTAGGAACACTCACAAATAACTTCTTATTGTAGCCGGCATATAAATCCACCCATACCTGGTGACAAAAGGAGCAAGGGACAGCATGTGCTGCAGGGTGTAGATTGGAGTTTCAGCAAAAAGGGAAAGGTATTACTGATATCATAGGATTTTAAAATGTGGGTTCAGTGACTGAGCCTTTTAATTTTGTTTGTATCATAGTATGTCTGCAGGATGTCTTGGTACACTAAATGGGACCTAATTACTGTGGCCTAATTCTCCCCTTAGATCTAACCTGAGGACAGCTTGTGGTACGGGAATATTGATGGATGGCAAAACTGATTGCACCCTAGGAGAATTAAGTAATCCTCCATGACTGTAGCTTTCTTACCCAAGAGGAGTTTTAACCAATAGGTATCACTGGACTCCTTCCTGAGGATTATAACCTGATATTAGAGGTCCATTTAGTACAAAAATATTTTTTATGAATAACTGATTTTCAAATTATTTTAATTTGTCCAATAGCATTGTCATCTTTCATGAACAATTTTTATTTAGAAATGAGTATCTCGACATGTACTATCCATGTATTTGCTGAAGATGTACAGTATCTTAATGTTCTTGTGATGTTTTTGTAGTGTTGCAATGGTTTGTCAACTGACCAACAATAAACTAAACAGTTACAATGACCTCACTGTCTGTGACATCACAGGTGACTGACCTGGCAACCACTGGATCTGGGCAGTAGGTTGTTCCCAAGCAGCAGTGATATTACAGTCAGAGAAATCACAGTACTGATGATGTAGTGGGTGAAACAGAATTAGATATGTGAGTTGCCAAGGATAGTGCTGCTCCACACAGAACACCCACTGACATCAAACAAACAATCTTCTATCTAACCAATGAGAAAAGAAAAAGTACCTCAGATATATAAAGTAATAATGGTTAACTGCTTTTAAAACTTGTATTACTTTTAGGCAGCACTCTAGCTCTTTAAGTTACTGTATCAGGAAAGTGGTACCTTAAGAGAGAAAAGGTACACAATCATTTCTCCCATTACTAAGAATTATACTTGAAAATCAGAGAGAATGGAATTCTGTGGAATTTCAGAAAATTCCATGGAATTCCGTTAGTAATGGAATTCTGACATTCCATATGTGGAATATTTCCCGCAGATTGTTTATCCATAGTTGAAATAAGGCACTGATTCTTTTGCCAAAATCAGCAGAAAATGATTCAGTGCAGAATTAATCTTAGTTTATGGAGAAATGCTTCTTGGAATCTGCAAAATTTAAAAGCATATTCCACGAACCATTATCAAATGATACTTTCATGGAAACAACTGCAGCTGACAAACCAAGAAGTTGGTACCGTATATACTCACATACAAATGGAATTTCTTAACCTACTTTTCCACCTCAGTTTACAGTACTTCGGCTAACCCAATAATTCAATCAATCAATTATGCAGTTAACACAGAGTGCATTTAACAAAGAACTTTAAGAAAGCAGCTAAGAAAATAAAAACTGACCTCTGTGTTATTCCTGGTGGTCTCATTTCAGTCCTACAGCCTCCGGATGTGTGTCTGAACAAACCATTCAAAGACAGAATAAGAAAGCAGTGGACTAAATGGGTGTTCTCCAGTGCAGGTGCACTGACCAAAGGCAGAAATTTAAAGGGGCCAGACATTGATCTTGTATGTGAGTGGGTTGCAGAAGCCTGGTAGTCGATACCAGAAGACATGGCTAAAAAGTATTTTCTTAAATGTATCATCAGCAGCAGCATGGACAGCTCATAGGATGATGCCCTCTATGAGAATGACACCAATGAGGACATTGAGGAGGAAGGTGACCATTATGCAGACATCCTAACAGATGAGTTTCTCGCTGAAAATCAGCATTCGCTTGGCATCTAATATAATGAAGATGAAGATGAAGATTGCTGAGGATTTATATATTTTAAATGTACAGTGTTGCACTTAGTTCTTGTTCTTGTTTTATGAGTTATTTTTTGTAAGCGTAAGTTACATGTTGTCTGTGTGCAAATAAAGTATTTTTTATTATCGTCCTATAAGTGGGGTTAGTATTGTTTAAAAAAATGCATCTTGGGTTTGGAGGTCAGCTCATACATGGATCAGCTAATACACAAGTATATATTGTATCTCTTATTTGATATCTAGATAAGCTGTGGGCTTTATTTGTGCTCATGTTTGCCTCTGTTGAGAGGCAAAATTAAAAAGCAGCAAAGTATCAAGAATAAGGAGGACTCTCAAATCAACTTATTTTTAGAACACAGGAAGTGTTAGTGGTGGCATTGACAGTATGACTTCCTCAGTCTTGCTCAGGTCACCATTGAGCTCTTTCTTCAGCACAACAAATGTATTTCAGTAGAGCTGCAACCTTCAGCTTTTAGCATGCATGCTGGGTTAGCTGGCTATTACCTCCATTTTCTTTAACAGACATTCAGCTTCTCTTTCTTACTCTGTCTCTGACAGATGTGCCATGGGCCTCTGCATCAGCAGTTTCAGCTGACTCCCAGCACACAGACCCATTCCCTTTAGTATCTCATACACATCTGATACAGTCATGGAACAGCCCTTGCTATTCATTGGGGAATTGCAGTTCTGATTGGTAGTTTGAGCTGTCAGTCATTATAGGCAGTTTGGGAGGCCTATCACATCACAAGTAGTGCTGCATGTTCATTTCTACGTGAGAATCGAATACCTTGAACCCTGAGTGTTCTGCCAAAAGTGTCTGACTTTGGGTTAAACCGGTGCACCCAGGTCTGAATCAAATGAACCAGGTGAACCAGTAGAACTGTGAACAGCAGTTCTTATCAGCATAACAGCATCAGCTTGTTAGGCTTTTCAGAGTCTTATAAAGCAATGATGCCATGCTCCAGCCTAGTTTTGGAGCTGCCGGACTGAGATGACTGAGTACAATATCACATGACTGATAAGGGAAGCTCATTAGCGTGCTTGTCATTGGGCTGTTAGCTAGCAGAGTCTGGGCTGTAAGATTTACTAGGAAGTTCTTGTAAGTGTGAACCAGCTGGCATGAGGACAGTGTCTAGACATTGGTAGTTGGCACCTCGGTGGCATCCTGTCTTCTTCAAGTTCCCCAAAGTTACAGAAGTTCCTTCCTCCTGGGTCATGAATCAGCCTGTGTGTATGCTGTCCTGATCTGTGGTTGCAGCATGATCTGGGCAGTGGGCAGCAACTGTGTGCCAGCTGGAAGTGTGCCAGTTCCCAACCCAGGCATCCCATAACAAAATATTTGTTTTTCTTTTTGTGGCAGATGTCAAATTGAATGTTTTTGTCCTCACATTCCCCCAAGTTCCAGTGGCTCCTTCTTTCTGAGTCCTGAATCAGCCTGTCTTTCTGTTGTCTTGAGCTATGATGTTGCAGTGTGGCCTGCGCAGTGGCAACAAGCGTGTGCCAGCCAACCCCTGGTAGTTGTCATCTTGGTGGCATACCATAAAAATATGTTTTCTTTTTGGGGCACTTTTCAAATGGAAAGTTATTCTTCACATTCCTTCAAGTTGCAGCAGTTCCACCTGAGTCCTGAAGCAGCCGATGTGCAGTTGCCCTGATCTGTACTGCTGCAGTGTGATCTGGACAGCGGGCAGCAAGTGTGTGCCAGCTGGCAGCTAGCCACTGCCTGCCCCCTGGTAGTTGTCACCTTGGTGCTATCCCATACATTTTTTTTCTTTTTGCATCAGTTTTCAAATCCATACTCTTAAGTCTTCAGGTTCCCTCAAGTTGCAGTGATCCCTTCTTCCTAAGTCCTGAAGAAGCCTGTTTGTGTTGTCCTGAGCTGTGCTGCTGTTGCAGTGTGACTTGGGCAGTGCACAGCAGGTGTGTTCCATCTGGCAGTGAGTCAGTGCCTGGCCCCTGGTAGCTGGCACCTTGGGGCATCCCATTAAAAAGTAAAAAAATAAATTAAAGCATTCCCTCATGTTGCTGAAGTTCCTTCCTCCTCCTCCTCCTCCTCCTCCTCTTGAGTCTTGAAGCAGCCTGTGTGTGTAATCCTGAGCTGTGCTGTTGCAGTAAGACCTGGGCAGTGGGCAGCAGAAGTATGCTACCTAACAGAGAGTCAGTGACTAGCTCCTGGTAGCTTATAACTTGGCAGCATCCCATTAAAAAAGGAAACAAAATAATAAAAAAACAAAATTGTACGCATTCCCTCCAGTTGATGAAGTTCCTTCTTTCTCCTCCTGAGTCCTGAAGCAGCCTGTGTGCATGTTGTCTTGAGTTGTGTTGTTGCAGTGTGACTTGGGCAGTGGGTACCAGGTGTGTGCCAGCAGGCAGAGAGTCTGTGTCTAGACCCTAGTAGTTGGTACCTTGGGGGCACCCTATTAAAAAAAGTAAAAAGAAAAATTGTATGCATTTCCTCAAGTTGCTGATGTTCCTTCCTCCTCCCCCTGCTGAGTCCTGAAGCAGCGCCCACGTGTGTGCGTATGTGTGTGCGTGTGTGTGTGCGTGTGTGTGTGTGTATGTGTATGTGTGTCTCATCCTGGGCTGTGATGTTGCAGTGTAATCTGGGAAGTGGGAAGTGTGTGCCAGCAGGTAGAATGCCAGAGCCTTGGCCCTGGTAGTTGCCACCTTGGTGACATCCTATATTTTTTTTTTTTTTGTGGCAGTTTTCAAATCAAAACTCTTTGTCTTCATGTTCCCTCAAGTTGCAGTGGTTCCTTCCTCCTTCCTCTTGAAGCAGCCTGTGTGTGCATCATCCTGAGCTGTGCTGTTGCAGTGTGATCTGGGAAGTGGGCAGGAAGTGTGTGCCAGCTAGCAATGAGCCTGTGCCTGGCCTATGGTAATCATTGGTGACATTTAATTGATAAAGTACAGAATAAAAAATACAATATGATTAAAAAAGTAAAACAAAAACAAATAAATTAAAGGGCAGAAGTAAAATAAATTATAAAAACAATTAAAGGGAAAAAGTAAAAAAAAAATAGCATACAACATTTAAATAAAATAAAATCTTACTGTTGATCATTCCTCACCCAAGTGGCTGAATGGTATTGCAAGCACTAGGAAATGGAGCAACACAGAGGCTGAGGAGATGGTTGTATGGGATTGTCCAGTCACAAATTAAAATAAAAGTATACTGGACTTGGTAAGAGACCCTCTGCCTCATTGGTAAGTACAAGTGTAGAGGAAGAAGACAGTAGTGGCTAAAAAGTCCACAAAGTATCTCACATTGTAAGAACCAGTTGTAGTGGCACTGCGAGGAATGCAACATGAGCAATCATTGTAGAAAATAAACTCTGGTCAGAGCCAGAATGGCTGCTAATGCATTAATGTGGTAAGAGATTTATTTATTTATGTTTGTCTGTATATATGTCTAGTGCATATTATTAGTGAGCACATTATTAGCTAAAGTCAATAACTGCATGTGTATTGAAATGTAGTTTGGATAATGGTATTCCATATGTAGGGTGACTGCACGGGGAGGTGGGGAGATGCCGCCAGCATCCCAGGGTGTTGTAGTATCAAATCAAATCAAATCATAGTTTATTTATAAAAGTGCCTTTCTACAACCAAGGCGCTAGTACATAACACAACCAATGCAATAAATGATTTCAAATTTATCAATAAAATCCTATATTTAAAATTCACAGTTAAAATACCACCATATGCTGATTCAAATAAATAAGTTTTAAGTACAGTTTTGAACTCCTGGATGGTTGGGCAATCTCGTATCCGACAAGTAGAGAATTTCACAGGGTCGGGACCACAAAGCTGAAGGACCGGACCCTAGATGTCTTTAAATGGACCCTAGGAATCTCTAGCAATCCATTGTTGGCAGATCTGAGAGGGCAGAAGGAACAGTAAGGGTGAAGGAGATCTTGCAAGTAACTAGGTCACTGGTAGTGTGGGGCTTTATAGGTCAGCAAACTGACCTTGAAGGTGATCCTCCAATGCACTGGAAACCTGTGCAGTCCACAGAGCACAGGCGTTATGTGGCTGGGTCTTGATGTACCAGTCAACAGCCTGGCTGCCGCATTCTGCACTAGTTGAAGGCAGCGGACATCAACCCCCGGTAGCCCTAGGTATAGGGCATTGCAATAGTCAAGGCGAGAGGTAACGAAGGCATGGACCAATGTTGGAAGATCTTTGGGAGGAACCAATATCTGGCCTACTTTATATTTACTCTGGGTGAAGGCATTGCACTATCAAGTTATCTGTGGGAAATAGCCCCCTTTTCCACTAGAAATGGAGCCCAGGTCCCTCATCCTGGTTTATGACTGACAGGCAGGGGTAGTAGCCCATTGCTACATGGCACCTGGGATACAACATGGAGGTATCGTTGGGATTACTTGTTTGCGTGTCATGCCCAGCATGGAGCCCCTTGCTAATGAAGCAGATGGCAACCCTGCAGAATCTGCTGAACCTAGTTAAATTACTGTTAAAGTGCACTAATGCAGGACAACCAGCCGCACTGCAGCAGTCCTACTACTGCTCCCACTGTGTACCCAGATAGACTGTGGAAGCTCCCTAGTTAGATATAGGGGGAGACTGGTATCAGTCAGGGAGTGGGTAATGTGTTAGAACAAGCGGGCTAGTACCTGTTTTAATATACTGTACGTGCTGATGGGAGGTTGGCACTGGAAATTTTTCTGGAATTATAGAACACAGTGAATGATTGATTGTTTTCAAAATTCTAAAGGACTGCTTAACCTTTACATCCATTTTCCCTTTTCCTAACATTACCCCATGTAAATAAATTATTGATTATCCTTTCTCATCCTTTCACAACTGTCTCATGAGCATATTATTAGTGACCATAATATTAGCTATTATTGCACTATCAATTGCATCTGTGGGAAAGAACTCCATTTTCCTCAAGAAACAAGCCTAGGCCCCTCATCCTGGTTTAGGTCTGCCAGGTAGGGGGTAGAAGCCCATTGAGTGAGTGAGGAACAGAATGAGCATGGATCATTCAGTATTTGCTAAAGCTTGTAGCTGTTCAGTAGGTGTCATTCCCATTGCCCTCACCCACAGCAAGCATCAGAATAAATACAGTGTGTAATTGTGTGCGTTTTCTTTTGTTTTAAATAAAATGGTTCATTTTCACTGGCATTCATGGACTGGATCTGGATGCTAAAAGTGAGGTGAGTCAGAGACAGGAAATAAGCATGTTGCTGGTGTGTGTGTGTGTGTGTGTGAGAGAATTATAATTTAAAGGAATTCTGCTACCGTGGGGTTTGAGAAGCACAATGCACATGCCACACCTGCTCTCCTACCTGGTTTGGGGGAGGGGTGTAGGGGTTGGAAACCCTACTGTCACATTTCCCAACTTTTGTCATTTTGATCCTAACTGGAGGATTAATGATGTTTTTTTTGCAATATATTTATTACACAGGTGGAATAGTGTCTGTGTGTTAGGGGTGGGCTGAGATAGTGTTTGTGCCAAAACTCTATTTTTTATTTGACAGCTTATATCTTGATGATGTTAAGCCATAGAACAGCACAATTTGGAGTACACAGTCTCAGTCCTGGGGCTAATGTTTTGGTAGGTTTGGCAAAATTTGGTTTGGTACTTCAGAAGTTACTAATTTCTGAAATTATGTAAAAATCCGAAAAGTAAAAATGATCTGAAATTATGTAAAATTCCCGAACTAATAATTATTTTGGCCCCTTAATAGCAGATACCATAAACTTTTAAATTATAAATCATACAAATCATAAATCATACAGGTCCATTGGAGCTTGGCCCAGAATAAGGCCTTTCATGGTTTCAGAATGAAACAGTAGTAAGGGGCCCAGATATTCAAAGGGGTTGCACATGGCGCAACAGAGTTGCACTCCGGAGGGATATTGAAAAGGCTGCATGGTGAGGTTCAAATCCCAATGTGCCGGGGTGCAATGTAAGTGTATGCGGCGCAGATACGGGGGGGTGCCCATGCATATGCTGCACATCCTGATATTCAGCCCAGGATGTGCAGGCGCATATGCTGGAGCAACCTTGCAGTGCGCCGCATAGGGGGGGCTCAAAGTTGAGCCCATGAATAGTGGGAACAATTCCTGGCCACCCACAGGTGGGCTGCTGTATTGCAGGGTGCAACACAGCAGCCGCCAGCTGGGAGCCCACCCAGAACACCGTCCACAAGCACCCACATCTCTGCGGTAGTCTATTGTAACCCCTCTCCCTCCTGATGCTGTGATTGCTGATGTACTGCCCTGAAATATCCCTGGTGGACTAGTGGTACCCCCCCACCCAGTGCCGCGATCATGGTAAATCAGAGTCAGAATGAGCCCTGGCAGTCTAGTGGCACTCCCCCATCCCATGTCCCCGATCACCAGTTTTTGTAGGAAATATTATGCCCTGGCAGTCTAGTGGAACCCCCAACCCTCCTGTGTCCCTGATCACCGGCATTTGTAGGAAATAGTATGCCCTGGCAGTCTAGTGGAACCCCACGCCTGTTGCCGCTATTGTGGGAAAGTGCCACAGAATATGTCCCTGGTGATCCAGTGGTACCCCACCCTTCCACCCACAGAACCCCTTACCCACCCCTGCTCCTCTCATCATTGGCGGGCAGCTGCAGATTCATCCGCATACTGCCCAGCTGCCTGCTGAATGACAGATACAGTATGGGCTATAAGCCCATTGGTCCCTAATGTGGGACAATGGGCTTCAGGGCATACAGATTAGATAGTCCCAAATATGTGAATGAAGTCATTCACATATTTGGGACTGTCTAGTACTGTATGCCCTGCAAACCCATTGGTCCACACTGTGTACCAAAGGACGTACAGCCCCTACTGTACCTGTCATTCGGTGGGTGGCAGGTGGTATGCAGGCAGGTTGCAGCTGCCCACTAATGATGGGGGAGCAGGGTGGGCAAGGGGTTCTGTGTGGGTGCGAGGGGTGGGGGTGCCACTGGATCATCAAGGAAGTATTCTGTGGCACTTTCCCATGATTGCAGCAACGGGCAGGGGGTTCCACTAGACTGCCAGGGCATACTATTTCCTAAAAATACCTGCAATCTGGGACATGGGAGGATGGGGGGGTGCCACTAGACTGCCAGGGCATAATATTTCCTATGAATACTGGTGATAGGGGACAAGGGAGGGAAGGGGGTGCCATTGGATCACATGGGATTATTCTGATGCTGATTTACCATGATCGTGGCACAGGCCGGGGGGGTACCACTATTCCACCAGGGATATTTTAGGGCATTGAACCAGTGATTGTGGCATTGGGAGGGAGAGGGGGTTCCACTAGGCCACCAGGGGCTGATATTGGATACATATACCGGCGATCGGGGAAACGGGAAGGGGGTACCACTAGACCGCCAGGGATTTATGTACGGCAGTCGACAGCAATTGCAGCTATAGGGTGGGGGATGCCCTGGGATCCCCTCTGCTCATGTCAGTCTGTGCAGGGTGCCAGACGCACTATGCTAGGCTACCCTTCAAGCCATGCAAATGGGGCCATAATGACATGCAAATGGCCCCATTTGTACCTTGCATATATTATAGCCTCATTTGCATGCCCTCTGCTGAATATCATGGGTGATGCACCCAGCACAACTGTGTTTGTACTGGCGCATCCCCATGCTCCCTATCCATGGCTTGTGCTGGTGAAGTGCCACTCCACATGGCGCATCACCATTAAATATCACCTGATCCTGGCCCTGGCGCATCCCAGTTGTGCTGCGCCCATGCTTGCGCCACTGCCAGGCGCAGTCTGAATATCCGGGCCTCATTGTAAAGTTTAAAATCTCTCACATGTGTGGACCATTTAAAAAAAAAAAGCTGAAAAACATCAACATTTTTTCCAAGGTAAAGCTGAACATGGACAAAAACTTTGAAAACTAACTAAATAAAAATACTTAAAGCTAAAGGTTGACAGTTATGTGCTTTGTTAGATGACAGTCTAATGATATGTCTAAACCGACATTCAAAAATAATTACGGTTAGTATGCTTATTAGAAAAAAGTTGTGATTGCCTTGAATTGAAAACCCATTAAGATGTTGTTGTTTGTTGTTGTCTATTTGTTTAACAGGTTAGCACAACTGGAAATAAAATCCTTTTACAGGTGCGACCCACACATATCAAACATATACAGATGGACTTTAATAAACTCAGCACACGCATAACAGATAGTGTGTGCCTCTTGGTAAGACATGACAAAAAACAAAGATAAAAATAGTTGAGAACATGTCTAAAAAATAGAAAATGCATTGTTTTTTTCTTCACATCATTAGTTACTTAGTTAATCATCAAAACCGCTTCAAGAAATGAACTGAAACCTACATAAACAAAATGTTTAAAGCTGCAAAACACAAAAAACAGTCAAGAACACAACCCAAAAAAATAACCATCCCATGTACTGTGTCCTATAACAGAGTCATACACAAACAAAATATTAAGAATGTTATGTCTCATGTCTTGCTTTGTGCTGAGGCTGCAGGGCTCTGTGCAAAAAAAAGTTGGGACTCATGTTCTGCTTGGCACAGGGCAAAAAGAGCCCTGCATAAAACAACAGTTAGGAGTCTCCTTCGACTTTGCACATGGCGTGTGTCCTGCTTCCTGCAGAGCTTAAAGCAAGTTAAGACTCACTTTCTGCTTCACGCTGCTTCAAGATATAGTTCTGAGGCCCTTTGCAAAAAAAGTGATGAGTTGCCTGATTTGCACTGTATGAAGGAACATAGGAGTTATATATTGCTTTGCACAGGCCTAGTATGGTGACAGTTATGTCGGATCTTGTGCTTTACTAAAGATCCACATTATGAATGATACTGAGGTCCCTGTGTAAAGCACTAGATGTGCAGGGTAGTGCTCCAGACCTGTGGCTTTAAGCAGCAGACTCAAAGGGCATGGCCCCAGACCTGTAACTCAGCCCTGGGTCAGGAGGCTAGGGGATGGGACGGGGGGGTCATTAGTGTAGAACAAGGAAAAAAATCCACTTTTCACTTTGGAACCAATACAGCAACAGTTAGTTGCAGTGAATATTCAATATGTAAATATTTTTTTAAGTTACTGAGTGACTTGGTTTACTAAAAATTTAAAAAATAAATATAAAAAAAATCTTGAAAAAATTTGTTCTAGGTGGATTGCAGTGTGGGTGGTTGGCCAACAGGTGGCACCAATGTTGTATATTAGCATCAAGTAAGGGCACTAACCAGGAAAGTGAGGGCAGCGGGGCTTAACATATAGACAGAAGCAGCACTAGGAGACAAGTTACAGAAGCTGTAGTTTGTTAGATCCATTGGGCATTCTTAAAACCATGACTGGTGGTAAGTTCAGAACATGATCTGGGATCATACTCCACAGCAGTTTTGCAGAGCCACGAGTGGTGGTAAGTTAGGAGCATAGCTTGGGGTTGTAGCTGTGATCTGTTTCAATTCCTGGAAGCACTGACGGACATTTTAAAGAAACTGTCATTCTGTGTTGCATAGTCATGGTGCTTAGAGCAGGTCTCTGGGAGAGGTAGAAGACCAATGGTTAGAGTGTCTAACAGAATTGGCAGTATGGATGAACAGGTAAATACCATTAAGTGCTGCTTGGGGCTGCAAATGGCCCTGATGGGGCCTCAGGATCAGACTGTGCACACTGTAGTCTGATGGCTCAGGCCTGAAATTTTTGGCGACATAGCACCGCCTGTACAGAAAGCAACAACTGTGTTATTTTACTAGAAGTGTCCCTTAGGTACTTATCTAGGGTGGATGTGGTCTTGTAAAGTGGTAGCAAGGTATGCCAATGCAAGATTTTTGTACTCATGTCAAAACAACATTTTGCGCAAGTGAAAAGGCCACAAAAATGTATTAAAGTTGTCAAGACAAGTTTGAAAGTATAAGTGGCTAATAAAATGGGATTTAAACAATTTATTTTAAAAGACAAAAACAAATTTTAGTCATACAAAAGGTTTCTTTGACACAAATTATTAACAAGGCACATTACTTAAAGAATGTTGGCCTTGTGATTTGTATTGATAAATGCACAGATTATTCATTGACACAAAAGTTTGAAATACCGTATTCATTATAATAGAAGCCAGGTATACTATTGCATACCATAGTGCTAGCAAAACACTAATATCCAATGGGATATACACCCCCCACAGTGATAAGTTAACAGTGACTGACACTATAGCAACAACAGTGCCAGGTTGCTGTAGTGTCAGCGCTGAACCCCAACATTGTTTTCTGGGGGTCTTGCACCCTTCCCCTAATCAGCTCTGACTTGGAGCTGATTATTTTAAAGGGGGAGTGTGCGGGAGTATAGCCCCGCTTGGGGGGTTCTGGGGTGAAGTCCTCTGAAGAAAACATAGAAGGCAATGACCTCCTTTATGCCGACTGCAAATGCGGTTGATGTAAAGGTTTCACTGTAAGGTCAGTCAACAACATTTTGGTCAACCTGGCATCATAGATCCATCCAATGGACTCTCTCAGCGATGGGCAATATGACAGTATGTATGTGTGTCTAGTCTTTTTCAATATATTTGTCATACATTACATGTCTAAGTCTGAATCATCTGTAGTATTAGACTCATCTAGATCCACAATGGCAACTTTATGAGGATTATAACAGTCCTCACCACCAGTACATAAGCAAGCTTGTGTAAAAGCCATGTTCTGCCTGGAACAACTGCAGTTGTGCTCACACTTGGCTTTTTTACACCCACATGTAATGAGTTTCAGGAGTGCTTTAGGGGCAGGTGTCTATGTCATTAGTGTTGGAAAAAATGTGTCCATCTTTGTCGTGATGCCAGCCATTTCTAATTTGGGATGGGATGTCAGGCTGAGCCTCCAGGGCATGGTTCCAGATATGGGTCTGGTAATTTGCACACTTGGTATGTTGCAGAAGACTATCAGAAGTTGGTGGGAGGGTTTTGTTCTGGGCCTGTTTGTGACAGAAAAGCTTATATTGCACACCATTTACATCTGCTGAGTTAACTGTTGGGTCATAGAGAAGTGTTATCAGAAGTTCTACTGATTTCAACTGTGCAGGAGGTATAGCCACCATAGTGCCAAGCTTGGTAAAGCTTCTAAATTTGTGTGGATTCTTCCTGACAAGCTTCCATGGCTTTAGTTTGCCAAACCTTGCAAGACTGCTGGTTGACTCATACCCAGTCTGTGTATACTGCTGGCAACATTCTGCATAGTTGTTGGCCACATTCAGATGCTATGGTGTGGATTGGTATAAACCTGGCTTTATCCTTCACACCAGTATTCAACCAAAGCTCTTGAGTTGCTTCCAATGTGTGAATAAAATTGTCACAGAGAACTGTAATGTCAATGTCTGGAGACCACATCACTACACAAGGGTATTCTTGTGAAGAATGTGCAACATGAAGTAGAAGCTGAGTATCTGCTTCGTGCGATGAGGCTAGATCTTCTTGTTCTACAACTACATCTGAAGTAACCATGAGGGAATGAGGCCATCCTTGAATCCACCTACAATAACCATTTTCTGATCTGGGTCAAGTAAAGTTTCTGCCATATCACACCATGATTCTGACAAGAATTTTACCAGCTGTTGTCTATTCTTGGGATTTCCAATGAGCTTACTCCACTGCATTGGGATGGATGTTTTTGGGACCATGGATTTTGATTTCATTGTTTTCTGAGGATTGCCTTCATGCACACTCAAAAGCTTTACTTGGATATTTAACATCATAGCAATCAAAGACAATATCTACTCTTTTGCAGCTCTCATAACTCTGTAGAGGCTATACTATTCTGAAGACCAATTCAGCAAGTTCTCCAAAGCTAGTTGCAACTCCTTGCTTGAGCATTTGCATAACAGCTATGCCATCCACTATCCAAGATGTGGGCATGTTGGATGCTGGCAGTTGATACTTTGACTCTGCTTCTTTTTCTAATTCAGGCAATAGCTTACTCTTTGCCATTTTTTTCAGCATACCATCAGAGTGTGCTAGAGCATATGGAACTGTGGAAAGCTCATGTGTAAAAACTTCCTTCAAATCAATCTTTGTCTGTGCAGCTACTACAAGACGGCTAAACAACTCCCTGTCTGCATTGATAGTCACTGACTTATCACTACTAACTTTCAATTTGATCTTCTTGCTTAGAGATGCAAAAAAAAAAAAAAACACTGCTGGCTCTTGCACCACCTTGCATCCAACCAATGTTCCAGACAACTAGTTCCCAGCACAATACCCATAGGACTTCACACTGCACTTTCAAGGTACCTTTCAAAAGAACATCCCTGGGGCAATGCTCCTTCTCCTACAAGGCTCTGCAATTGCTGAATGATCTCTCAGTGCACACAACAGGCTTACAGTGCCTGAGGATCTTTAAAACACAATTTAAACAGCACCTCACCAACTTATTAACCTGCAACTGCTTCAGGTAATACCTACTTCCCTATGGGAGATCTATCCCTTCACTTAGTAGCAGCACTTAGCCTCTCACCCCGGGCACCCCTACCTTTGGTAACAACCCTTACTCATAGCATTTACCTTGTGAGTCTCTAATTCCACCACCCCCATCCTTCATGTTTCTGAGGACCCCTGCAGTCCAGCTTAGGGCATCACCACCTATGCCTGTGAGGCTGCTCCTCCCACTACCCTCTCCCTCCAGTTCACCCCACATTTCCCTGGATACTTTCTCTCCCGTCATATCGCTGACTCCCCTTCCCCCATCCCACTTAGCTATATCACTAACAAAGCTCTGACAAAGCCTTCCTCTGGTGGCACAAGGTTTTCTCTTTCCATCTGTATAATCCTTTTTATTCTTTGCCATTCTCTTTTAATTAAGATCATATAGTATGTGGTTAGGGCTTAATGCACATTGAAATCAGTGGCTTTTCAGATCTTGTTGTAGGACAGTTCAAAGGTCAGAAAAGTTGCTGTACTATCGTTCTGACATCACATCGATAGTACAACAACTTTTCAGCCTTGTCCTACCTCCTGATTGGCTGACTTGACTGGCTGCTTCAGAGAAAAAAAAAGTAAAAACATGGCGGTGTGATTAAGCGGGTGCAGAGCGGCAGAACCGTGGATCCTCCTGATTCTGACACAAATAGCCTTAGACAGCTTTGTGTCATGAAACTATTGTTTTCGTTTATTTTTTAAAATTAAACAGTGCCACTGTCAGAAAGAGTGAGTGGGAGTGGAGAGAAGCCCCAGCCAGCGGGAGCGCAGTGAAGCAGAAACCAGAGGCAGACAGCGACAGGACATAGAGCGGGAGCAGGAACACCAAATAAAAAAAATACATGAGGTAACCAACAGCAGCCAAAAAGAAATAAGCCCTTACCATATACTATAAAACAGTGGATGGGTGACCATCACAACTAAAACTGTGTTTTCCTCTCAGGAGTGGATGACATCAGTGAGACCTCTCGACTTCACTCTGGGGCCTCAATGATGTCATCAACTCTATGAAAATACAGCTGTTCAATAGTCGCCCATCCACTATTCTATATATAGTAGTCTAAACATATTGTCTCTGCTCTTTACGCTAGGATGCATAAACAATTCTAAAGTCTGTAACTGAGTGAAATTATTGTTTAGAACCTTGCCAAGTGATCTTGTAATTGATTCTTGTGACATTGCTATTTTTCTGTAATGTATGTCCTGTCTAGACATGGAACCTTTGTAAATGAGCTTCCAGCTCAAAGGTTGTTTCCAAATCAATAAACTTGAAACTTGAGATGCAAATGTCTTGATGCTGAGCTTGTGCAGTGGTTCAAAGAATCCAGTGGTACTTGAATTTAGTCTGTCTTCCACAAATTGTTTCATTGCTTTGATTCATGTATCATTTGCAGTAACAAGCTTGGTGACAACCTCTGCAGGTGCAACAGTGCCAGTTGTAATTCTGGTGATTGCTATTAAGTCAGCATTTAAATCAAATGGGTTTGTCACGGAGGTGGTGATTGCATTAACAATCTTATTTACACCTTCTTTATCTCACCTGCGATGTGGTGCAGCCTGCTTGTGTTTTTCTTGTGAAACATCTGAGCCTGCCATATCACATATTACCTTCATGAAAGTTGTGATAGCTGAGTGCACATGAGCAGTGATAAACCATCTAGCCAAGTCTCCTGGTTTCAAAGTGAAACCCACTATACCCCCTTTTACTTTACTATCACAGTTCACTGTTTGTTCAAGTGCCAAGTATGCCCAGACTTTGCTGAATTTATTTCTAGACTGAGCTACCGCATGATTTCCTTGCACGAACTGCTCATGAACTTCAGGGGCACAATCTGACAGAAGCTTCATATCACTGATGTACACAGATACCCAGCAGGCATAGTTGGTGTGGTCAAAGGTGAAAAATAATGATAGCATCTCTACAACCGCCGCAAGATGGACAAACATTAGAACATTCAATACTAAACTTAAACATTGGCTGTTATTAAGGAATGAATGCACATGCACTTAATGTTTTTGGTTGTTTCATTAGTATTGACATCATTTTTATACTGTGTTTTTTGGGTCTGTACTGTATTGTATTCATGTTATATATTAAAAAAAAAAAACTTGCCGCTTGTGAAAACAAGCAAAATTGCTCATCAACTTACAAGTATAAAATTAAAAAAAAAATTAAAAAAAGATGCAGGTCCCAGTTGCATTCACGTTCTGCTCTAATGAACGCATTAGGATTTTAACCATTTCGATGTAATCATTCCAGAATGCAAATGTTTGGCAAGCTACTTTTCCAAAATTGCCGAATCTGTGCAATGCATTCTGTATATTCTTGAGGACATCACTGCCTGGGAAAGTGTTGCTGTTAGACTTGTTGTATCATTGTTTGATAACACATCTTTACATTCCTGGAGCTTGCTGTTGATGAAGTCTATATCACAATCAGTCTCATTGTCTTGTACCCAGTTACAAAATGCCTGCCACCTCAGTCTGGACAGAGCCTCCATTACAAGCTTGTGGGCCCTCACTCCACTCTTGTATGATTTGCCTTTAAGTAGATTACTTGCGGTGTTGCTACCATACACCTGTGATTCTATGAGGATGTCTTCCAGACCACTATCTTCATACTTCTTTCTAATTACAGATAGAAATGTCTGTGCTATGTGGAAACTACGCATTCTCAAGACTGTCTTCTGAAATTCCTCTGGGCACCTCCACTGAATCTCTTTTGCCTTACAATATATAGCCTTATTAAATGTCAAAACACTGTAATCTTGGCAAAGTGTCCAAAGACATCTTGCAGATGTTCTTCATTACAGTGAAAACTGCACTTCATTCAGTAGGTGATGCTGGCAGCATTGGACAGTACCCAGTAGATGTTACTGTTGATATGGTAGATTAAATCATCCCATTAAAAGCTGTCCATCCTGGTACTTGCTGAGCATTCACCATTTCAAACTCTACCTCAAATAGCTTGGTTGGGCAGCATCTTAGAATTAGCCATTTCAGATCAAGATTGGTGGCTTGTCGGCAAGCTTCAACATCAGTATACCAGTTACTTTTTACTTTTTCCACAAGATTTTGTGAAGGGTGTCTGCCATGAGGATTGTAACCCAGAATGGCTTGACACACTGCAGGAGTTTCAAGTGATCATGTTTGTGGTGCTGTTTTCTTTCTTTGAGCCTGAGCTGCCACTGTGCCAAAGCTGCCTTACGGAATTGTGGGAGTCTGATGCTGATATACTACCATAGTTGTGGCATGGGTTATGTGCTTTCCATCCAAGGTTTCTTCTTTATATTGTTATTGTCAGTAGCAAAGTGAACAAACTCCCCAAGCTGTATGTTTGATTGAATTATGATATTGCCCGGCAGCTTTTTCATGCTGATCCATTGCAATAGCTGTGTCAGTTCACTCTAGGGCTTCATAACTGACACAGTGTGCTAACTTGTGCACCATTGTTACTACCTGTTTAGAACCTGTCATATGGCATATGGACATTGCAAGCCGAACATGATTAGGTGTATGCTTTGCACCTCTGGATACTTTATGAATGCATGACCTACTGACAATATCTGTCCATGGAGGGTCTTGTTAGTGGCTGTTACTATTTATTTCAGCTTGCATTCGATGTCACTCTGTAAATGACTGTTACTGAAATTCTGATTACCGAACTGTATTTTAATATTTTATGGTTTTAAATGTTGTCTATTGTGCAGCGCTTTAATACTTCATGAAGAGCTCTATATAAATAAAGTTTATTGGTATTATTCATAAATTACACATACAGACAAAACAAGCAGAGAACATATTTAAAGTAAATTTGCCATAATTAAATCAATATAGGATGACAACACTGTAAAATTATACGCATGTTAAAGGAGAGTCATTATTTTGAGTTTCTCAAGAAATTTGTGAAAGCAATTTGACATGATTTAGAAAAGTATACATATGTCTAAAAGTTACCATTGCATAATACTATATCCCCTCAAAAATCACTCTTAGGGATTCATCCCTTTATAACAAAATGTTAAACCTTTTCTGTGGAGGGTTGGGGGTGCTACCAATTTCAAATAGAGGTGGTGTTTTCCATTTGGGTCCCCCAACTACTGTGTTTATAAATGGCCCAGTCAATGCTTTGGGGATCAGCTGTTGCTCATGACTTTGATGAACAGACTAATTAGGTTCTGCTGTTCACTGATATATCAGCACTGTGTTCTGAGCTCCTCAGCCAGTAAGGCATCTTGATTTGTATCCATTTCATAGTGTTTTATATTCAACATCCAGGTACTGAGTTTACTGTATATACTCACTCATATGTCCAGCATAACTTCATTAGATCATACACTTCAATTGAGCATTTGGCAGGACATTCCATCCTCTCGTTCCTCTCAAGCATTTGCAAAACCTCATTTCCTTTCATACCCTACCAAGCAGAAATGTAAAATGTCGTGTTAGGAAGATGGCTGAAAATGATTCTATTTCTTTTGGTAATTTAAGTATTTGTGCATTATTTATTTCTGTGCAGGGATTCTCAGAGAGGTTTGCTGACAGTTTAAATTACTGTTTTCCAATTTACAGTATTTACCCAGTATTGTCCAGCTTAAATACAGCATCTCATTTCCAGTGGGGTCCTACTTCTGCCCATTTTCATTGTTGGGTGGACTGCATCACCTAGACATTCAATAACCTTCTTAAGGTCACACAGTGAGTATTTGCACCTAGCAGAGTTTGAACCTGCAATCTCCTGTTTCTTTTTTTTGTATGTTGACTCCCTGATCTCCCTGTGGGGACTCAGCTCCCACCCTCACTGCCTCCCCATTCCCAGGCTTACCCCCCTGGGTGGGGCCACTCGGTGGGTGCCCTCTCAAGGTCAGCGGTAACTTGTTCTGGCTTACCCCCCAGGGTGGGGCCATGGGAGTGGAGCCCCACCTGGCAGACATGGTAGGCAGTGGAGGCAGCAGAGAAGAACTTCACACTTTGGGGCCAGCATTTCTGTATGCTGTATCAAGGGTGGGATGTGCAATTATGGCCCGTATCTACCCTGCCCCCCCCACCGTTATGGTGCCAGCACTGTGGTTCCACCAGCCTCTGCTAGGGGTCTGTAACATGACAGACACACAACCCCCCACCTCCCGAGAAGGACAGCAGTCCCTAGGATGTTCAATCCTTCTTCCCTGGCTGGTCCTCTGGTGTCCCAAGTCTGTTCCTGAACCAGCAACGTTGGCGTTGCAGATGGACGCCTGCCTCTGTGCCAGTGGGATGGTTCCCAATCTCCTGTTTCTCTAGGCTGCAGTGTTACCACTATTACTATTGAATAGCAGATAGGGATATTTTTTGTCTCACTTTTTAAACATCATTGTAACTGGTCATACATTTGTGTTCTATTGTGAGATACTGTACACCAAACTTTCAATGAATTTTACAGTGTTGGAAGACTACACTGATACCCATTTTTATTTAATTTTGATTTGTGTGTGAATTTTTGTACTGGCAAAAAGTTCAGAAAATGAAGCCCCCATTTACCTACATGACAGGTAAGGCACAGGTGATCCTAGTGCAAGCTTCTCCACTGTGCTCTGCCAGTGTATGTCAACCTTGTCATGGAGGACTTTAACCAATGTTAGCTGCTCACCCTTGCTCATTCACAAGCTATAAATGGGATTCTAAGTCAGTGGTGTTACAGCATACGGCATACATCAGTAAAAACAACAAGTCAGTACACACCCTCAACCCCCCCCTCAAAAAAAAGCAGTAAATGTAACAATAAACATATTTTTCAGCCTGTATTGGCAACTTACTAATTTGATTTCAAAAGGAGTGGGGGTCTCTTGCCATTCACCTTAGGGCCCTGCTGTGAAGTCACCCAGCTACCGTCATCAAGGTAGACCCTCGCTTGCTTCCTCCCCACCAGTTACCTGCACATTGGCTGGGGACCACACCTTAATTACGTCAATTTTAGGCTGATGCACCCTATATAAAGGAAACCATTTGAGGTGGATGCAGTTTAGTGTAGTGACCCAGCTGATAGGTAATCTGCCTTGACAATGATAGCAGGGCGACTTCACAGGAGGGCCTGAGGTAAATATCAAGAGACCTCCACTCCTTCTGAAATCAGATTAGTGAGTTGCCAATACAGGCTGAAAAAATATGTTTATTGTTACATTTACCCCTTTTGTGGGGTTGAACTAATGTTTTGTTTTTACTGATGTGTGCCATATGCAGTAGCACCCCAGACTTAGAATCACATTAATAGTTTCTGAATGAGCAAGGGTGAGCAACTAACATTGGTTAAGGTTTGTAAAGGGTGAAGTATGGCTCTCTCATTTAGCTAGCTCCCAACCAGTTACCTGCACATTGGCTGGGGACCACAACTTAATTAAGCCAATTTTAGGCTGATGCACCCTATATAAAGGAAGCCATTTAAGATGGATGCAATTTAGAGTAGGGACCCTGCTGATGGGTAGTCTTCCTCAACTGTGTGACTTCACAGCAGGGCTCTGAGGTGAATAGCAAGAGGCCCCCGCTCCTTTTGAAATCAAATTAGTAAGTTGCCAATACAAGCTGAAAACATATGTTTATTGTGACATTTGACCTTTTTTTGGGGGGAGGGGGCTGAGGGTGTGCACAAACTTTTAATTTTTACTTATGTATGCCATAAGCAGTAACACCCCTGATTTACAATCCCATTTATAGTTTCTCAATGAGCAAGGGTGAGCAAAAAACAAAACAAAAAAAAAACTATATACCTTGCAGGGGTTAAACTGCACTGAGAGTAGTGGTATTTCTAAATTGGTTTCTGTTTTCAGAACTGAGCAACACTAGAGAAAGGAATGTTTGACTGTGAAATAAGAAGTTCTTCAGACACTATAAACAGTGGGCCTATAGCTTAATGGTTAGAATGCTGGAATAATACACCAGAGGTTTGTAGTTCAAATCCCAGTGTGCCCACATTTTCCTTTCTCATTTCCATCCTTGATTTAAAAAAATATATATATATACCTTGCAGGGGTTAAACTGCACTGAGAGTAGTGGATTTAAACTGTTGTACCATCTCTCTTGCTTAGGCGACTATGGGGGTACTACAGCAACTACATGATATACACACAGTTGTTTCTAATACTGTATTTTTCAGCAGATTGTGTGTTGAAATAGCCAAAGCTCTGTTACCTTAGACATTGTGGTTAGACAGAACAGATCTTCCTCGTGAGTGGTGGGCAGCTCTGGTATCAGGACATCTTGTACAGCTGTATTTCAAATCCCCGGCTTCTCACTGCATTCTAATTAGCTCCTTTTGTCTTCTCTTCCAATATAGGCCCGCTACCTCCCCACCCTGTCCCACTCAGCTGCCACCTGCCCCGCCCTGCAGACTAAGGAGCTCCCTCCCCTCCTGGATCAGATTTCACCACAGGTGCATTTAAAGAGGAAATTACTGTACCTCTACTGCTGCACCCTTGTGAGGGGGGTTAGCCTGTTGACACACTGTGCACATCAACTGCCCCACCCAGGGTCAGCACTATTTCTATAGGCCCTGCCTTATGACCTCACTTCCTGTGCTTATTTTTACTAAGTACCCACTTTTCTAGCCAATAGAGGACCACACACTCCCACCTCAGGCTCCACTACCTGTCTTCCTCCCCTGATTTCCTGGAACCCTTCTAACCTCCTGTTGCCACTTCTCTCCTCTGCAACCCACACCTACTGTACCTCTGCCCACACCTCTCCCAGCACCCAGCCCCACAGCTTGCCCTACCTCCTGATTCCTAACTGCTCCACCAAACCTACACCCAGTGACCACTAGGAGTCGCTATTTCTCACCCTGTCTTCAGCCCCAACCCAGCCTGCATCAGACCCCTAGAACATGGGCCACTACTCCCACACCCAGGCACTATTCTAGCTGCTCTGACAGAAACTTGAAACTTGTACCTGATCCACCAGAGTCCATGTCACTACCACTAATCTAAAGTGGTAGCCTCGCTTTCTGGAAGACTACCTAAATACTTCTACCTTTCTACCCTACTGCTACCACAAGAGCTATGTTAGTCCACCTCCTCCTAAAATGCCTCCCGCTCATCTACTTTCTAGTACACTCGTCCCACCAGCCAGTCATCTCCCCTGGCTCACTGGTATCAGCGCCAACAATTCTCTCTGACATAGTTCGATCTCACCCTACACTGACCGTGTGCACTGACCCATTGCACCCATCCCCTGGGTACCTCCCAACTGCCTACCCAGGCTTCCTTTGGCGGCTAATCATACTCACCCTCCCAACCTGGCATACCCTACCCATCCCCTGTTCCCTTAAGGTCCCCTCTCCATCCCCACATACCCATAGGAAACCTACTCATCACCGCTCCCTGGCCAGAGCTGTGGTCCTTCTTCTACTCTTAACAGGCAATATACATCCCAAGCCAGGCCCCACCCAGACCAGCCCACCAGGTGGATCCCCCAGTCTGAGCATTGCCTCCATGAATATATGCAGCATATTGAAAAAATATGATACCCTCCAATGCTGGGTCATGCTGCACAAACCAGATGTCATTGCACTGGTGGAAACCTGGCTATCAAAGTCTACCCCTGACTCCTTTGTCTCCCTCCTTGGCTACACCCTATACCATGAGGTTTGTGTAGGCAAACGTGGGGGTGGCTGTGCAATCTACACCAGGGATACTCTCACTGGTCAAGCACTTCCTGCTCCGGCCCTTGCAAGCGAGGCACAGGCCCTTACCCTTAAACTTACTCCGAACCCCTCCAGGGGCCCCCTTTATCTCACCACTGCCTACATTCCCCCAAAGAACCAAAACCCGGCACTATTATCTGTAACTGACTATCTTGCCTCTCTCCCTCACAAGGCAGAACAAGTCCTTGTGGGGGACCTTAACGTGAATTGGCTCAGCGCCACCTCCTCCACCACCCGGGATTTCTTCGTGGCCATTGATCTGACACAACTCATTTCCCAACCCACAAGAGTAAACCCTAAGAGAGGTACCATCACCTTCCTAGATGTTATCATCACCAACCATCCCAAAAAAATCCTGGACATCCAAGTCCTCCCTGACACACTCAGTGACCATTCCCCTATCCTATTCCGCTGGGTGACCACCTCGCCCAGACCCACAGCCCAGCCACACTCCTTGAGTCTCAGACTAGGTGGGCTGAAAAACCTCAAGCAATTTCTTGCCCCGATAAACTGGTCCCCCATTCACCATGCTCCTGACATAGATACTGCCCTTGCCTTTTTTCCCAAATCTTTAACAAAGCCTGCGACCTCTTCGCACCATTCACGACTGCCAGAACCAAAAAACATAATGTGCCCGGGATTACTTCTTCCCTATTAAAATTGTTCAGGCTTAGGGATAACCTATAGCACCTTGCCACAGAAACAGGATGGATGGCTGACAGACAGGCCTACAATGCTGCATGGAATAAGTGCACTTGGGCCATCCAAAAAGCCAAGGCCGACCACTACCAGGCCACTTTCACTGCCTCCTGGAGGTGTGCCCGAACTTTCTGGGATAATGTCAAACAATTAAATGGGAGCGCATGCTCCCCTCCCCCATCCCAGATCACCATTGATGGCACAACCATTACAGACCCAGCAAACATTGCAAACTACCTTAACACATCCTTTACGGACCTTAGCTCTGTCCTCCCCAGTAATTTCTTTGACCCACCACCCTCCCAACTGCCCCAGTCCTCCAACACCCTAGCTTCTACCTATGTAGGGTAACTGCCCAGGAAGCCAGACCCTCCCTGGTCAGAGCATTAAAAAGCAATAGTCCCGGTGACGACTTTCTGGCCCCAGCATCCTCCGTTTGGTACTGGATCAGGTCCTTGCCCCACTCATCAGCCTTCTCAACAAATCCCTCTGCCTGGGGCAATTCCCAACTGCATGGAAAACTGCCATTGTTACCCCCATTCACAAATGTGGTGACAGGTCCTCTGCCGGTAACTACCGTCCCATCTCCATACTCCCACCCCTCTCCAAAGTCCTAGAAAAGCTGGTTGCCACGCAAATCACTGAATACCTGAACAAACACAACATCCTCTGCCCTGAACAGCATGGTTTCCATGCTGTACACAGTACCAGCACTGCACTAGTTGAATTTTCAACTTTCCTGCACTCCTCACTGGACACTGGCTCCCTAGCCAGAGCAGTGTTCATTGACCTCTCAAAGGCATTCGACACTGTTTCCCACACCCTCCTGCTGGATGCCCTCTGTCACACTAGCTTCTCTACTGGGCCTCTAACCTGGTGTGCCAACTACAGTTGTCCCATCCACTCAGGGGTTCCTCAGGGCTCCATCCAGGGACCCCTACTCTTCTCACTCTACCTTAACACACTGCCCAGTGCATGCACTGGAAAAATTCTGCTGTATGCAGATGATGCTGTTATCTTTGCCAACCACCGTAACCCTATCTCCCTCCAGGACTCCCTACAACTATCCTATAATGATGCCGAAACCTGGTTTAAAGAGCACAGACTGGTCATTAATCTCAAAAAAACAAAAACAATGCTCTTTGCCCACCCCCAAAACAAAGCCAGAAACTTCCCACTCCTTATCCTCCCCTGCTCCAAACAACCACTAGAGCAAGTCCACTCCTACAAGTACCTTGGGGTCTCCTTTGACTCAGCCCTCACCTACCACACCCACATTAATACTTGCTCCAGCCACTATAATATGCGGCTAGGTATCTTATACCGCTATAAAACTGTCCCCCCGATGCCCTCCGGCCTCAGCGGTTACAGCTCTATTTTATCCTTGTTGACTATGGCCTACCAGTATACGGTGCTGCTGACACGACCACCCTCAATAAAATTCACCTCATCCTAACTAAGGTGTGCAGGCTAATCACTGGGGCCCCCAGGCTCACGCATTCATGCCAGCTCTATGACATGTCAATACTGCTGAATCTTGACGAACGTCTTCGATACCAAACGTGCCTAATAACAAAAAAACTCTTCTCGGGCTATCCCCACCTGGGCTGACAGCCTCTCTTCACCCAGCCCAACCCTTGATCTGTACATGGACCTCCTGCAAGGCCACTTTTCTGGTCCCAAGATCTAGGACCTCCCATGGACAGAGGTCCTTCTGCTATAGAGCTCCATCCTGGTATAACTCGCTCCCTGTCCTCATCTCGGAAGCCCCCACAATTTCCAAATTCAAAACCGCACTCCGAAGCCAACTATTTAATACACATAGCTGCACCTGTCTATAACTGAGGCATAGCTCTCATTGCTCTGACAATGCCCACTGAGTGGCATCCACACCACACCTCTTTTAATCCTCACCCATTTGCTGATTGAACTGCTTTTCTCCTGCTGCTTGCTCTTACCATCGGGCAAGACTGTGCCACTGTAACCAAACTGGCTTATCTTTTTAACTGTTGTAATCACATGTGCTTGCTAACTATGTAATCCATATGCTGTAACCAAAAGTCTGTTATGTATTTGACCGACTTGAACTGCTTTTCTCCTACTGCTTGCTCTTACGATTGTGCAAGATTGTGCCATTGTAACCAAACTGGCTTATTTGTTTAACTGTTGTAATCACATGTGCCTGCTAACTATGTAACCAAAAGTCTGTTATGTATTTGTCCTCACTGTGATGAGGTACCTTTGGAAATGAGCCCCTGGCTCAAAGGTTGTAAACTGATGCACAAATAAACAAATAAATAAATAAAAATAAATTGGTTTTTGGTTGCAGAATTGAGCAACACCAGAGAAAGGAATGTGTGATTGTGAAATAGGAAGCTCTTTGGAAACTAATGAAGAGGGGGAGGTACTTAAAACAAACAGTAGAAACACTCTGGATACAGAAGCTGATACCAGCCCATTTATAGAAGAAAGGGTTCTGAAAGAACTCTTAAAACTGAAGGTGGACAAAGCAATGGGGCCTGTTGGGATTCATCCCAGAATTCTAAAAGAACTAAGGGTAGAACTAGTGACACCACTGACTACACTCTTTAACAAATCATGGGAGGATGGGGTAGTACCGAGGACTGGAGGAGGGCAGATGTGATTCCCCTTCACAAAAGTGGGAGCAAGGCAGAAGCAGGAAACTACAAACCTGTTAGTTTAACCTCAGTGATAGGAAAATGATGGAATCACTCTGAAGGAAAGAACTGTCGAGTATCTAGAGGCCAGAGGGCACAGGACCCAAGGCAGCATGGATTCACAGTGGGAAGGTCATGCCAGAGGAATCTGATAGATTTCTTTGACTGGGTGACCAAAGTAGTAGATCAGGGAGGGCTGTGGACATGGCCTACCTGAGACTTAGCAAGGCATTTGACACAGTCCCATAAAGATTAATATACAAGTTAGCCAGCCTGGGAGTGGGTCCCAAGATGACAGCCTGGGTAAAGAATTGGCTGGAGAATAGAACACAGAGAGTAATAGTAAATGGAGTCCATTCTGAAGAAAGGGGGGTTACTAGTGGGTACCACAGGGTTCAGTATTAGGACCGGTCCTCTTCAATGTCTTTATAAGCAACTTTGCAGAGGAACTGGAAGGAAAAGTATGTCTCTTTGCAGATGACACAAAGATCTGCAACAGAGTTGATGCACAAGGTGGGGTGGAAAGTATGAGAAGGGACTTGGCAAGGTTAGAGGAATGGTCAAATGTATGTCAGCTTAGATTCAATGCTAAGAAGTGCAAGGTAATGCACCTGGGAAACAAAAACCCAGGGGAAGAGTACACAATGGGGGGTGAGATACTAACAACAACAAAAATGGAAAGGGACCTGGGGGTAGTCATATCAGATGACCTAAATGTGGGCAAGCAATGTGACAGGGCAGCAAGGAGGGCTGGGGGCATACTGGGATGCATAGGGAGAGGCATCACCAGTAGAAAACAGGAAGTTATTATCCCTCTGTACAGACAGCTGGTGAGACCCCATCTGGAGTACTGCATGCAGTTCTGGAGACCCAATCTCTGCAAAGACATAGACAGGATGGAAGCTGTCCAGAGGAGGGCAACTAAAATGGTGCAGGGTCTGCACCGGAAGACATATGAAGAGAGACTTAAGGAGCTTAATATGTATAGCCTCGAGGAAAGGAGGGAGAGGGGGGACATGATAGAAACTTTCAAGTACCTCAAGGGAATCAACAAAGTCCAAGAGGGTAGCATCTTTCAAAAAAAGAGGTGTTGCAAGAACAAGGGGGCACAATTTGAAGATGGGGGTGGCTCAGAGGTAATTTAAGGAGTATTTTTCACAGAGAGGGTTGTGGATGCATGGAATGGCCTTCTGAAGGAGGTTGTTGAGTCAAAAATAGTGGTGGAATTCAAACATGCATGGGACAGTCATAAGGCAATTCTAGGGGGTGGGGGTAGGAAGAAGTAGGCTGCTGGTTAACTAGGATCTGCAGCTTATCCATTAGGTAGGGAAATGGGCAGACTGGGTGGGCCAAGCGGTCCTTATCTGCTGTCACATTCTATGTTACTATGTTTCTATAACCAGTGGGCCTGTAGCTTAATGGTTAGAGTGCTGGAACAGCATATTAGAGGTATGTGGTTCAAATCCTGGTATGCCTGCATTTTTCCATTCTCATTTCCATCCTTGATTAAAAAAAAAAAAAAAAAAAAATATATACCTTGCAGGGTTTAAACTGCACTGAGAGTAGTGGTATTTCTAAATTGGTCTCTGGTTGCAGAACTGAGCAACACTAGATAAAGGAATGTTTGACTGTGAAATAGAAGTTCTTCAGAAACTATAAACAGTGGGCCTGTAGCTTAATGGTTAGAGTACTGAAACAGCATACCAGAGGTCTGTGGTTCAGATCCCGGTGTGCCCACATTTTCCTTTCTCATTTCCATCCTTGATGTAAAAAAAAAATAAACTAACATTGGTCAATGTTTGTAAAGGGAGAAGTATGGCTCTCTCATTTAGCTAGCTCCCCACCAGTTACCTGCACATTGGCTGGGGACTACAACTTAATTAAGCCAATTTCAGGCTGATGCACGCTATATAAAGGAAGTCATTTGAGGTGGATGCAGTTTAGAGCAGGGACCGAGCTGATGGGTGGTCTACATCGATGATGGTAGTTGGACGACTTCACAGCAGGGCCCTGAGGTGAATACCAAGAGACCACCACTCCTTTGGAAATCAAATTAGTAAGTTGCAATACAGGCTGAAAAATATGTTTATTGTAAGATTTACCCCATTTTTTGTGGGGGGGGGTTTTGAGGGTGTGCACTGACTTGTTTCTATTTGTCATGGAGGGGCCACCATGTTGCTGACTGGGTAATTTAGAGTTCCTGTCCATTCATTCCTTGATTTCTCACGTGAGATCATCAAAAAGGATGACAGTGCCAGTTGTGTTGGTGGTTTTGTGATGTGGACACCTGCCCAGTGTGAACTAGACCAATGCTACTATAACTCATTTCACGTAGACCACTGAACAACACTCTGGAGATACTGGGCCCAAATTTAAAATGCTGAATGTCTGTGCAGGGTACCCGTGCCAAACAGCTTTAATGCATGTGGCATCTTGCGTGAAAGTTTGCGGCAGTTCTGACTTTTGAACACAGGCAGCATTACAATTGGAATGCCTTGCACCAAAGCCACCCTTCACCACCCTTGTGGTAGAAGTGCCAGTGCACCAGGTCACAAGAGGGCTTGCACCATGGCTGGGCTGTACTATACCCTTATGTGAGAATTTAGGAGCCCTGTCTTGATTGCAAGAGGGGACTGGGATTAGACCAGCCATGAGCTGGTCTAAGGGCCCTCTACCACTGCCATGGAGGGAAGCAAGTGGGCGGGAGCTAGCAAGATGGCGACTGGGGGCAGAAGGAGTAGTGGTGGTGCCGTAGTAGGTGATGGGGCACAGCAGCAGTGGCAGGGTTTTGACATGATACTCCATGGTGGTGCCATGCTCAGTGGCACAGAGCCAATCAGCCCAGGTAGATGGAGATTGGCATGGACAGACCCTGACCAGGACTGACAAGTGGCAACAACCCTGGTACCTGCCCCAGATGTGGCAAGGTGTTCTGCAGCCACAGCAATCTTTGTGGTACACCAGGTGCTTGCTTCAGCAAGTGAGCTACTTGCTTGCAAGGCTGCCATTAGGCTATAAGGTCCAGCCACATAGGTAAGAGTGCTGGGAGGGTAAAAAGAGAAAGGCAGGAAAACAGCACATACTGTCCAAATGATAGCCTCATTAGACTTGGGCCCCAAACCAGTGTCCAGCATTGGTGAATCTCAGATCCACTTTTGCTTAATGCTAAAAAGACACTAGACAAAAGCTAGGTATACTCCCCTCCACCATTCTTTCACCACCATTGATGACATCCCTTTAAAGAGTATCTACTTCTTTAAATATTTTGGCATGTGGCTTGATTAGTGTCTCAGTTTTTCCCAACACATCAATGTCATTCATAAGAGTTGTACCCAAAACCTGTAGTCTTCTACTACAACAATTCTTGCATACCACCCCCTGTCTGCTGGGGGATCATTCCTAAAATGATCTTTCCAATGTTTAATTATGTGATTGTGGTCTATAGGGCCACTCCCAGATCCATCTTTGCCAGGCTGGATCCTCTATGTCACTCTTTCTGCTAATTTGCCTTGAACTGCCCCATCACATATTGTTGTCTCCTCTATCAATCCCTTTCTTTCTCTTCTCTTGATTCCCAGTATCTGCTTCTGTATGACTCCTTTCTGTTCAATTTCTGGTTCTCCTCTTTACTCTCCTATCTCAGCTGCTTATTATCTCTCTTCCTTCCCTCCCTCCCTCCAACTACTCTCTCTCTGCTCTTTTGACTCTCATGTCTTTTGTTGTACCAGCCTGCCAGACTGCCTCTGGCTAACTGCCTTTCTCTTTTCAGCTCCCTGCTGCTTGGAGGATTCACATAGTCTCCCTTTGCCCATCCTCCTCCTATCACTTAAATCTTCACTTTGAAACTTCTTTACTCTTTCCCACAGGTGCCCCTTGTCCCCCTTTCTTCTGGTGCTCAGGACTCTCTCTCTCTCTCTTTCTGTTATCTCCTTTTAGGCCTGCTGACTGGGCATTTATTTGACTTGAACCTCATGCATGGTAGTAATTTACTGTATAATCCACTCCTCTCTCTGTATGTATTATTTTCTATTGGGCTACACAACTGTTTGACATTGTGTAGTGTATATTTTATGTGTTACTGTTTCTGTCCTTCATTGTACCCACTTGTTCCCCCTCCCCCTGAGTCATACCTGGAAAAAAAGCATTAGCTCATTGTGCTTTCCCTGCTTAATAGTTGCTACATTAAGTAACAATGCATGTCAGGGAGTGGGTTGTTGTGGGATTTACCCACAACTGGTTTAATTTGGTTACAAGTCCACTGGTTGAGTGACATAATCACAACAGGAGTGAGTAAATCCCACAACAGCATACACCCTGGAGTGCATTATTGTGATTATGCCATGGGTCATAAGAAAAGAATGGGAAAAAAGTTAAAAAAAACAATACATTTCTGGTTTTCAATGAGTTTCTATTAAAATATTTCTCCTCCGTTGGCAAAATATTCCCTTATAAAAGCCAGGTAAAAGAGAAGGATGTTGTGTTCCCTTCAAAGACCCTCTTCCCCCTCTTCCCCCTCTCCTTCTTACTTAATTAAAAAAAAAATATATATATATATGTACAGTATATATATATATATATATATATTTATTTGAATATGAGGAAAGAGAGAGACTTGAAAGTGGAGACTGGAATGGTAACTGGATCAGACCGATAAGGAAATTTGAAATCCACTGCACAGTGTGTGTTGTTCTTTGTCTTCAAATCGCTGCCAGTGACCAGATGATGCTGTCTTTATTAAGAATTCATTTTTTGATTTCAGATTGTGTTGTTCTCTGCTATGAATGCCAGTTTGATACAGAGCAGAAAGCTGACAGCGAGGAAGGGAGACTGGAGTAGAGACTGGATTGGTATGTTGCTTTCTCTCCCAAAATGCTGCTATCTCCTGAATGCTACCGTCTTATTATTTATTAAATAAAAAGCATTAGTTTTCATTTTTTTTGTTACGAGAGAGAGGGACTTTCAAGATGGAGTAGACAGCTAAATGTATTGGGTGTAAGATCTGTGAACAGCTTTAAAAGGGCATGGGACAGGGAGCAGGGGAGAGTGAGGGTGGGGGAGGTGGGGGCAGCAGTGGGATGACAAAGGGAAGGGGGTGAGCAGCTGCAAATGAGAGGTGCTAGCTGCACACGTGACTTGAGCAGATGTAGATAGACAGGGAGATCTGTTTCTGCTGGCACCTTCGTATGTATGTATGTATGTTTGTAAAATGGGAGTGCAGACCAGATTGGTGTGTTGTTCTCCCTCTCACTTGAATGCTACCTTCTTCAGCTATATAAAAACAAAAATAAAAAAGAGTGCCAGCCCGGTGGACTGAGGGCTGAGGCACTCTTCAAGCACCATAACTTATGACACTCTGGTAACTTGAACTTGGGAATGAGCACTGGGCTCTGGGGGGTGGTGGGAGGCGGGCTGGGAGATGATCGAAGGGCCACTAGGCAGCTGTCATCTCCCAGATTGGGGTGCCAAGTTTGCTTGCCTCAGTTGACACCCAGTGGAGGCTGGGTATCAGAGCAATGTTCTGGGCTGATGTAACATCAGGAGGGTGGAAGGGGCTGTGGTTCTGGAAGTGCACGTGTCCCTCCATGTGCATGTGCCCACAGTGCCACCACAGTTCTGGGTTCAGGGAGAAAACATAGAAAAACTATGTCCTTCCACTGCCATATGTGGTGGCCCCTGTGCCCTCGAGCCTCTCTCCATGTGGATCATCTACGGTGTGATGATAGTGGGGCAGCAGATGGGGCTGGGAGCAGCCGGGTCAAGGTGTAGATGGCAGCAGAGGGCAAAAAGGTCTATAAAAAAGAAAGCGAATGGGGCTTTTAAAATTGAGCCAACTGCTGAAAGTGAAAGAAGGGACACAGAAACATAGACTGAACTGGCATGTTGTCATCTTGTGGAGACAGAGATTTTAGACTGGGCAGGGAAACAAATTGAGAGGACAGGGAGTGTTTTCAGAAGTGGTGCCCACGACATTGGTGGTTTCAGGAGCAGTGAATGTGAAGTCATTTCTTTGTGGAATTTGATTGAGTTTTGTTTGCTAATATGTTTTGGGGTAATAATTTTTTATTGTTTTGCAGCTGGGAATGGAGCTGAACTTTGGCTGTTAATGGTTTTGGTTTTTGCTTGTAGAGTTGGGCTTTAACGGTTTGGGAAAAAATGGCAGCTGAAATGTTTAGAAGAGGGTACACAGTGTAGTGATTTTGTGTTTTCTTGTAGATTTGGGATTTAGTGGTTTGGGGAAAAAAATGGCAACTGAAATGTTTTAGAAAATGGTACACAGTGTAGTGACGCTTGAGGATTTGTGTGAACTGGTCATCTAATCAGCTAGTACTTGATGTGTAGGTTGTGGTGAGATTAACTCACGGCCAGACAGGCATGATGACCAGTCAGGTTTTAGGACTTGTGATGGCCATAGTTTAATAAATGAATAAACCACAAGGCATGCCACTTAAGCAGACAAGGGGAGGTTGGACCTCCTTTGGCATCCTGCCATGGGGACAGGGGGTAAACTTGTGTAGAAATAAGCAGTGGCAAGGTTAGTGGTTAATGGGTCTGGATGGTTGTCTGGGCTAAAAGAGGGGTTGCCGTGACTGTCAACAGGAATAAAAAGTTACTGTATATGCAAAAACAAACTACATCTTAAGGGAAGGCCAGAAAAAAAGGTTGCAACTGCCTAACATTCAGCAGGGTCAGTGAGCTAGTGATTGTGTTGTAATGCTCTGTGCTAGTTATAAAATGATTTGAAATAAAATGTAAGTACAGGATGAACAGGCTCAACTTTTATTTATCACAATGGACGCAGCAAACAAACTTAAACTACCCTTCAGCTTTAAACTGTAAAAACTTACTTTGTAGGGCTTTAGTCCATAAGAAAATGCTTCCCACATCAGCACACCAAAACTCCAGACGTCGCTTTTGTTAGAAAATGTGAAAAAGTTGATACATTCTGGTGCATACCACTTGATCGGCCACTTTCCATGAGTTTTTGCCTGAAATTAATCCACAAAAACATCACTGTAGTTTATTACAACAGCACAAAAGCAAGGGCTATGCTGAAAGTGGGTTCCATATAATAATGGCAAGGTTATAAGGGTGAAAGTCATTAGGGCAAAGCAATAACAGTGAGCGCAATAACAGCTCAGACCAACCTGGAGACGAACATAATAGCGACCCTCACTAGCATAGCAATACCAGTCCATGTGTCCACTCCCCATACCTCTGGCTCACACACCCGTCTCTGTCCCTGTCACCTCCCAACTCCCCCTGACTCCCGCTCTCTCTCCCCAACCCCCATCACCCGTACTGTGTCTCCTGAAGTTGGTCACACATCAGAGTTGCACCTAGTAATAGGCAGGGGGCTCTGCCCCTGCACCGCCTATCTCAAGGATTTCTTCTCTAAGTCGCACCTGGATAATGGGGGTATCAGCTACTTGTAGTCACTCATTCCTTCCATGCATTAATATGTAGTGATCGCTGTTAATGTGATCACCTATCTCTAGTCACTCAAATGTGTTTGCGATTAAAACATCACTATTACGACGTGATAACTCTGAAAGTGCATTGGCAGTGAAGCGAAGGCTATGCCTGTAGTTTAATGCGTGGGAGCAATCAACCATGCCTCCTACCTGAGTTATTTAAATCAGCTCCTTCCAGCCTCACTCAGAAGCACTGTTTCTTTGCCCAACTATCCTCCCCTCCTCATCTGGGGCATGCCTCTCTCCTCGGAGTTCCTTTCTAAGGTACCTTAAGCATAAGGGAATCCTTCCCATGGCACCTCTAGGGGTGCAGTCCTCCTCAAGACTTCTTTGCCTTCATGTACTCCGACAGGGTGGTAGTTCACTGTGGAACAGAGAGTCTGAATGGCCAAAGTTTTCCCCTGCAGCAGTTTACAACTCTCTCAAATACCTCAGTCTATCAACAAAGTTGCACAAGCATAACTTACAATAGTACTTACAATAGGTTGTGAAATCCCATTGAATTGTAATTAATGCTCATTTAAAGATGCCTTCAGGTTTTCTAACTAAATGCTTAAGTAGTGAGCACTGAGCATGTCGAAGGGTATGACTTTTCTAACCAATGTATACATAACAAGATTGACTGAATTGGGCATTTATCTTAAATGGATTGGTACTATTTCATTTCTGAGATGCAAAGTGCTATACTGGTCTATGCACAGTAATTCTCTGTTAATCACGGAAAAAGTAATTGTTATCATGCTGATAAAATTGGGGACACCAAAACGAAAAACAAAATAACTTAGGTGGCTATAATTTAATAACTGCATGGTTATGCGATTGGTTTACATGAATCACATCAAAAGATTTCTCTTTCCCATTTCATAACAGACTTTAATATACAGTAGAGTTCAGAATCGCTTTGGCACTAATGCAGTAACTGACATGGGTTAAGCAGGCAGAAATAAGGAGGTAATAAAATCTTAGGCTCGATTTTCTAAGGGTGATGAAAGGCTTGCATCAAGACCTGCATCACACCCATTTGTTAGTGTAGCTGCGTCAAACTCCTTTGATGCAACTGTACCCTATTTTAGCACATGAGGCGCAGTTGCGACAGTTTCGTCATTTTCAAGCAGCTTGTAACAAAGATTTGGCTCTTGCCCTGTAAAAATGGCTCCCCAAATGGTACAGGTTAGACCTGGGAAAAGCTGGTCTAACTTGGGCTTTTGGCACTCGGGACTGAAAATCCCAATCGCTGACCAGGAGAATGCCACAAGCCCCGTTCACCAAATGATCAGTGGCTTGCAGCATTCTTGGGGCTTTGAAAATAGAGCCCCTTGACTTCAGCAATGCATACATATTACTATAGCTTCCTTGTGTCAGGTCGGTGTTAGCATGCCACTTCTATAAATTGCTTTGTTTGTGGTGTCACATATTTGGCCACTCACTAATGCTGCAATAGTTTCCTTTTGTCATGCAGTGACCCCAGACACTGCACGTTTTGGCAAATCAGTGGTGTGGTGTTCCTTGGGGTAATCAGTCCTAATGCCCACCCTATCCCCCAGCTGGCAGCCTCCAGTCTGAAGCACAAGGTACAGCTCAAAGTCAGTGCCTCATAGACTTGTACTCTTTGGAAGTAGAGAGGCATGGCTCACCACATGTGGCCAGCAGATCATTTGTAGCTTTCTCGACAGAGAGCTGGTAAGAAATCATGCATAACCTTGTTTGCTTAGGGGAGTGAGTGGGCATTAGGACTGACAACCCCAAAGAACACCCCACCTCTGATTTTCCAAGACTCATGAGACTCAAAATCCTTTAAGGTTTCAATTTCCTTACTTTAAGGGTTTTGCATTCTTAAACCCTACTCTTTTCATTAACATAGATTTTTGCAAATAATTACCCTTCTTTTTGTGATAGTGGAATTATATCCTCATTGACCTGCGTGAATAGGAATAAACAGAATATTGGAGATATTTTAAGCCCCATTTTTCATGCCAGGTAAGGAAAAAGGTCTGGCTCCCCATATGACACACAGGGGAAACGCCAGACCTTGCCCAACAACTAACACACCAAAATCTGGCCAATGGAAAATCATGTACACAAATGCTTGCAGTATAGGAAACAAGATCCCAGACCTGCAGGCAACAATGACAGAGGCTAAACTGGACATAGTAGCCATTAATGAGACATGGTTCACCAGTAATCACACTTGGGAGACTTCAGCACCCGGCTATGTACTGTTCAGAAGAGACTGAGAAGCAAAACGGGGGAGGGGTTGTAGAGTGGCCCATTATGTCAATGAAAATATCAAAGCTACAGAAATTCAGAATACACATAAGGAGCCAGAAGAACTGTGGGTCACCCTGGAAATAGGAAATGGGACAGCCATACGAACTGGGGTTGTCTACAGGTGTCCAGACCAGGGAGAGGACATAGACACATTACTGTTACAAGACATACAAAACATGACAGCTAAAGGGGAGGATAATGGGAGACTTCAACATGCCAGATACAGATTGGTCAATACCAGCAGGAACATGTGCCAGAACTAGACACATAGTGGATTCCCTGCAGGGGGAGGACCTCAAACAACTGGTAGAGCAACCCACAAGAGACAGGGCTATCCTAGATCTAGTACTGACTAACAAGAAAAGGATCACAGATCTCCTGGTAGAAGGTCACCTGGGGGCCAGTGACCATCAAATGGTATGGTTCAGTTTGGCCAGTAGAACTAAATCATCCCATTCCAAGGCAACAATATGGGACTTCAGAGGAACTGACTTTGATAAGATGACCAACAGAGTTAAGCTAGCCTTGGCAAGAAGAAATACAGGTGAGGGGGTACAGGCAAAGTGGGCAAGCCTTAAGGATGCAATACTTGAAGCAACATCCCATTGTGTTAGAAAGAAAAGCAAGAGCAAAAAAAGAAGTAAACCACTTTGGTTCTCAAAAACATTAGCAGAAAAGATCAGAGCCAAAAGGTTGGCCTTCAGGAAATATAAGGGAACGCAGCGGGACGAAGATAGGGAGGCATACCAAACTTCCCTAAGGTAAGCAGGGAAGTCAGTAAGGCAGGCAACGGCCCAAACTGAGGAAACACTAGCATGAACAGTAAAAGAAGGGGACAAGGCTTTCTATAGATACATTAGTGAAAGGAGAAAGTCTGGAGGTGATACTGGAGGGGATATTGCTAAGATCAAAGGGGATAAGGTGGAGTGTGAGGAGGGGGGCCAAGGAAAAGCATCTATTCTAAATAGATACTTCTGCTCAGTATTTACTCAGGAGAAGGTAGGGCAGTGCCCACAGCTCAGCACCATGGACATGGGGGGAGGGAGGTGTGTACTAGTCCCTTCACAAAAGAAAGGATCCTACAAGAGCTCGCTAAGCTCAGGGTGGACAAGGCCATGGGACCTGATGGCATACATCCTGGGGTACTAAAGGAGCAAAGGGTAGAACTAGCAGATCCAGTAACAGAACTGTTTAGTGAGTCTCTGGGCACAGGAGAGGTCCCAGAAGACTGGAGAAGGGCTCATGTGATCCTGCTCCACAATGGTGGTAGCAGGGAGGAGGCAGGGAACTATAGACCAGTCAGTCTTACCTCAGTAGTGGGCAAGATTATGGAGGCACTCCTTAAGGAAAGGATAGTGCAACACCTGGAATCCATAGCAACACAGAATCCAAGACCGCATGGGTTTACAACAGGAAGGTCCTGTCAAACTAATCTCATAGATTTCTTTGACTGGGTAACCAGAGTGGTGGACCAAGGGGGAGCAGGTGATGTTGCCTACCTTGACTTCAGTAAAGCTTTCGATACTGTTCCACATAGAAGATTGATTAATAAGCTAGGTAGGCTCAGTGTGGGTCAAAAATTGATCAACTGGGTGGCAAACTGATTGATGGGCAGAAAACAGAGAGTGGTGGAAAATGATATACAGTCAGAAGAGATGCAAGTCACAAGTGGGGTACCTCAGGGATCAGTCCTGGGGCCCGTCCTCTTTAATATTTTATACAGTGACATTGCAGATGGACTGGCAGGTAAGGTTTGTCTGTTTGCAGTGACACCAATATCTGCAACAGAGTAGATGATCCAGATGGGGTGAGGTGGGCAGAATGAGAAGAGATCTGGATAAACTGGCAAAATGGTCAGAAGAGTGACAACTGGGGTTTAATGCAAAGAAGAGCAAGATCATGCACATAGGGAAGTGAAACCCCGAAGCCACCGATAGGTTGAGAGGGGAGTTTCTGGCAATCACAAGGGAAGAAAGAGACTTGGGCATCATCATTACAGATGACCTGAACTCATCCAAGCAGACCACTAAAGCAGTAGGTAAGGCTGGGGGATGTTGGGGTGTATTAGTAGGGGTATCACAAGTCATAAGAGAGAGGTAATAATCCCTCTTTACAAGACACTGGTTAGGCCCCACCTGGAGTGTTGTGTGCAGTACTGGAGGCCACACCTTCACAAAGACATTAACAAAATGGAGGCAGTCCAGAGAAGGGCAACCAAAATGGTGCAGGGACTGCATCAGAAAATATATGAGGATAGATTAACGGAGCTCAATATGTATACCCTAGAGCAAAGGTGGGAGAAAGGTCATATGATCGAAACATTCAAACACCTTAAGGGCATTAATAAGGTGAAACAGTTTAACATGTTTCAATATGAGACAAGCATTTGTCAATGCGGAATTTTGGCTTGCTGGCATTGTCATTGGTAGTGTAGGAGTTAGAGAGATGCATAATAGGAATGGCAGTGAAGTATTTAACTGAAGCCAACCCCACCACCACCCTGCAGAGACTGACAGGCATTGGGGCGTACCTTTGGGTCGTCAGGTATAATGGCCATGCCATTTAACCACACCCTACCCTGCAGACACCGACAAGTGTCACGGTGTGCCTTGGGGTCTTTGAGCCTTATGCTCACCTCATTCCATCAGGAAATATGGTGAGATGGGTGCAGTATAGAAGAGTGGGGTAAACTTTGGGGCCGAAGAGTCCAAGGCACACCTCGATACCTGTCACTGGCTGCAGGGTGTGGGTGGGGGTAGAATGGCATGAGCATTACAGGCGACAATCCCAAGTCACATCCCTGATGCCTGTCAGCCTCTACAGGGTGGGGTGTTATGGTCGGAAACCCTAATGCCTCAGGCGTTTGCTGGTATGTTCACTCCAAATTTTCAACATGGGTTTTTTTGTGACTGAGATATGCAGCAAAGTTGAAAAAAAACATTTATGCCATTATATAGCTTACCGGCATTTCTTCAGTTCGCGGTCAGCTTTGAAGAGTGCAGACGTATTCCCGGTCCAATGAAGACCGTTGTGCTGGGCTCTAGAGGTAAGTATGGGGTCGGGGATGGGGGGGGGGCGTGAAGAGGGTGGGTGCGGTTGGGGAGGGGCAAGACAGTCAACAAGGGCCTTTTTTTAGTTTTTTTTCTTCTTCAGGAAGATGACGTGGACTTTTGCCACACTGGGGTGGGCTCCCAGCATGGCAGCTGGAAGGTTATTTTTTTGGAGGGGTGGCAGTGGAGCTGACGGGGGATTGGGCACCACTGTCAGTGATACCAACTTTTGCCATGCTGGGGTGGGCTCCCAGCATGGCATCTTCTTCCGGAAGACAAAGCAGGACTTTTGCCACACTGGGGTGTGCTCCCAGCGTGGCAGCTGGAAGGTTATTTTTTGGGGGGCACAGTAGTGGAGCCAACAGGGGATTGGGCACCCCCATCGGCCACACCAACTTTTGCGCACGCTGGGGTGGGCTCCCAGTGTGGCACCTAGAAGTCTGTTTGGGGGGGCAGTGGAGCTGACAGGGGATTGGGCACCCCTGCTGGTCATACAGAGTATGTGGGTGGAGGGGAGTACATGAGCGTGCTGGGGTGGGCTCCCAGCATGCCACTTAAGTGTTTGCGGGGGGGGGACGATGACAAACTGTCTATGACAGTTCAGATGCAGTGAAGACATATGTGTAGGCAATTTGCATACTGCCAACGGCCTACACGTTACCACCACTGATTGTGGCTGTGTTTTCCTGTATGCCACTGCATCTGAACGGCTGTCATAGACAGTTTGGACATTCATTGGCATGGTGCAGCCGTGCCTGCAAAAGAGACCAGGGCATTGAAAGTGGGGGAAGCACACCTATGGAAACTGGCACTATGTTTCACTATGCGTGCAAGCAAACATAAAAAATAACAGGACAAGAGGACACCGCATGAGATTAGAGGGAGACCATTTAAGGCGTAATGTGAGGAAGTTATTTTTCACAGAAAGGGTAGTGGATGCATGGAATGGCCTACCTCAGGAAGTGGTGGATATGGATACAGTGCAGGGCTTGAAACAGGCATGGGATAGGCATAAGTGAGCAATACAGATGAGTATGAATAGATAGGCCATTGACAGAGTAAAGGCCTATGGCACATTCATAAGGCAGAAAAAAAAAATGGGCCTTGTGGTCCTTATCTGCCATCAACTTCTATGTTTCTATTTTTCTCCCAGTTCAATGCATGGTCCCACCAGGCCCTGAAGCACACATCAACCCTTGGTGAGGGGTGGTTCCCTAGTCACTACAAGGTGTCGTGTGTGAGTCATAACTCTGCAGAATCCCTTCCCAGGCTAGGAGAGGTGGTGCAGGAGATTGCCAGTCCCCATTTTTATGCTGCCCACCCAGGTCCTCATGCTGGTCCCTGAACATGAATCACCCTCATGGAAACACAAAATGCATCTCACTGGGCCAATGGCCAGATCTGCATATATTGTTTCTTCATATTTTTTTTTTTTTTACATTTTTACCCAAATTTTCAACATAGTCTTTTAATGACACTCCTATCTGAATACAACAGATTTATAAAATACTGCCCAAAATGTCATTTCATGACACAAGTGTGAAAACACATTTTGGGCAGGAATTAAAAATATCTATCATGTTTACGAGGTGGTGTGAAAAATGGCTATGTTGGAAATGTGAGGTCAAAAATATTGAGAATTACCAAAGTTATGACTGAACATTGAAATATTTCAATTTACCTTCATAAATCTGTTTTCTTTTAAGATTTTGACCCACATTTTTCAACAAAGTTTCTTATGACCATACTTACTCAGTCTTTTAGGTGAACATTTTCCTATCTCACCCAAAAGGTGATTTCCACTAGTGATTGTGAAATCACCATTTGGGACAGATTTACAGAAAATCACATACTTCATTCATGAGGTGGGGACCAAAAAGAGGTCATGTTGAAAATTTGGTAAAAAAGATATTAAAAGGTATGAGTAAAAGTTCAAAATATTTTGAAAAGGCATTGACTGCACTTAAAGTACTTTGTTTCATTCAGTTGCTGGTTGTTGTTGAGGGAGTTGGATGTGTTTCTTTGCAGAGAATGGATTTACAGTGCTGGACTTTTGTAGGTGAGTGAGGGGTGCAGGGGTGTGTTGGGTCAGAGGTACAGAGTGTGGTGTTGGGATGGGAGGGAGCAGGGTGGGGGAACGTGGCAAAGGAAATTGATAGACATTATTCCACTTTTCAGGTTAAAATAAAACCAAAAATACTATGATGGACCATGTTCTTCATTACACACCCAAAGATGACACTGGGGATTGGACACCCCAGTTTTACACATGTTTCACGGCACTGTGGCTAGTCACCCCGGTGTCTGCACACATTAAGTGTGTTTGTGGCACACTACAATACATCCTGACACTGGAGTTGGGCATCTGGAGCCAACACAATTAGGAGGCCAAATACTGGGATATGGGGGGGGGGTTACAGTAATACTAGTGGCAAATTTGGCATCCGCTGTCAGTTCTCTGTAATACCTGGGTCAGGTGAGAGAGGAATACTGGCAGCATTGAGCAGCTTCCACCGATTTCAATACAAACAATAGCTGGTTCAGGAAGGAAGGAGAGCAGCATTGAGCAGTTGTTGCTCTTTTGACAAAAATTAAACCAGCGTCAGGAGGAAGGGGGTAAACCATCAAGATTTAGCAACCACTGCCAGTGTTCTAAAAATAGTCATAACTCAAAGAATCAAAAGTAATTTCTTTTGCACTGCTTTTTTCAGCTGCAGCTGTCTTAAAGAAGTGTGAAGGGAATCACTTTTGATCAGACTCCTAATGCAAGTATCCTGCTGTCTTTAGAATATTCTATCTTAAACTGAGCATGTTATATTTTACAAAAAACTGTACAAGTTGAAAACATGTCAGCTGTGAAAGCCTATACTTCAGGTAAAAGTCTACTAAACCTGTAAGTTTCAGGTTTTGCATCTAAACAGTTTTTCAGTTATAGCCGAGCAAAACAAATTCTTCATTTAGGTGAGTTTTAGTGTTGGCACCTCTGTAACTTTGTCTCCCTGAACCGATAGTCAAACATTTTAGGATCCAAAGGAGCCAGTAATGACTACAGGCCTACCAAATTTCAGGCAAACCACTTGAATGGAGGTAGAGTTATTAAGGTGCAAATAGAGTTTAATATTAATATGCTTACTGAACACTAATATACAGGCACTACTTTGCTTGTATCATTCATATATATATATATATATATATATATATATATATATATATATATATACATATATATATGTATTATATGTATATATGTATATATGTGTGTATATATGTGTATGTGTATGTATGTATATGTGTATATATGTATATGTGTATATATGTGTATACATGTATGTATATATATATGTGTGTATATATATCTATATGTGTGTGTATATCGAGCTGGCAAGCTCTGTGATGGTGGGCTGTGCCCATGCCTCCCCCCCCAGCAATCTAGATGTTGGCTTCTGGGGTGGGGGAGGCCAGCACCCCTTGCTACTGGCCCTGTCATGGGGTGCAACCCATGGGGGATGGCTGGTTGGGGTTGGTGTGGAGAAAGCCCACCAGAGAGATGAGTCCCCTCTAAGGGAGGGTCCAGAGCCACCTGGCAGGTCAGTGGAGGAGTAGAAAATGTATATGGAAAACAAAACGATTGGTCCCTCATGAAAAAGAATACTTTTTCATTTGACCTTTTCTTTTTTCATTCCATGAATCTATCCTGAAGAGAACCCAAGTTAGATGAAGTTACAGAACAATACCCCCATATGTCTTACCTCAGGGACAGAAATCGGGGGGACCGAGTGACACACAGTTTATAGCCACATAGTAAACCCAGCACATGGGTACCACCCTTACAGAAGGGTTGCCATAGGTGTGGGAGATATAAATATTGTAGCATGGTTCAAGTTGGAGACTGCTTTGAAATTACACATTTGGGCTTGTCCTTTCGTATCAATTAATTCATTAATTGTGACACTACCTATGCAATATATAAAAACAACATGCTTCTGTTGTAAATTCTATATTACGCAATGGCAAAAAAAGTTCTTAGTTTCCGATTAGTTGATGGCCACCTTTACCAGTGATGTTATCTCAGTGTAACATCACTGTATGAAGGTCCAGCAGCAATATGATCTCAGAAAATTAAAAATATCACTGCGCCCTATTTACATGCTACCCGCCATGATCCTGCTTTCCCTGTCACATTTCCATCTGTAGTCCACAAGGTCCTTGCCTTCCTCAGTCTCACTCACCAGTCACCACCCCGCCCCGACACAGTAATCTATATAAAACTGAAACAACATTACTGGTAACACAAAACAATTTTATTTATGTCCCATTTGCAAAGCATCGCTGAAGGAGTGAGCAAATCTTTTCAGTCAGTAAGCGAGTGATTCTTTCCAGTCAGCACACAGCTCTGCCAGTAACACTCGCTTTTTACTTTATTTCATTTCTGTTGCGCATGTTTCCCAGCCAGTAACTACACGTTAAAACACAACACCATATCTAAACCTTCATTCTCCCTCCCTCCTCCCTACCTCTCCATCATCTTCTACAGCAGTCTGGGACAGCAGGCTGCAAGACTGGTGATTGGCTGGCACTTTTAAACTCCAAAGATTAAATAAAAATGCCATCCCTGAAGAATAATCTCCTGGTACATGTAAATACCAAATCAATATGAACCAGCAGAACTCTGAGCAACACAGGGTGTGGGGCAGGGATCAGAGCAAACAAAACAGAACCACAAATGGGACCGGGAAGAAAACATAACAACACTGCACTCCATAGTTTATATAACAGAGCCACAGTAGCTTCAATCTCCAATCAGGGTCGGTGACATAAAGGAACTGCTGCATTTTATAGTTGTCAAAAGCAAAATAAATAAATAAATGAATGGGGCCAGCATCAGTAATGTGACTGTAACAAAGGGACAGAGGCCAGACCTGTGTGTGCTCAGAGGAAAAGCTGTAGCAAGGGAAACACAAAAAAGCACCATTTAGTGGCCAAAACAGAAACTATGGACTTTTTTAAAAAACATACTTCTACACACAAAAAAATGACGAAAAAAGTCCAAAAATATATTTTTCTTCTGTCTTCTTCTTTTATTAAAAAAACAAGCCATTGTATAAAAACAATAATACACTCCCAGGTGTGTGTCGTGCTGGGATAACGTCACTTCTCGGGTGCTGAACGCACTAGGCGTGCGGCCTCATGCTTCAAACATCCGAGGTGTGACATTATACCAGCATGACACACACCCTGTTGCATTATTGCTTAACTGGCAAGACTAAAGGAAGTTTAAAGAGAGGGTGGGGGATCACATATGTGCCATTACTAATGGTAACTTGGAATATGTCCTGGCACATCATATAAAAAGAATGGGGTCATCTGAGGAACATAAAATTTCATTCATGGAGACTGAAAAAGTCAGTGTATGACCTGGGAGGGGGCAGAATTGATTCATTATCTAAACAGGAGTCACTTTGGATTTTTCTTGGAAAAGCTACGAGCCCACCTGGACTTAATGATCATATGAACATTGCCGGCGGTTGAGAGGGCTGCATGGCAAAGCTCTCCTCCGATTTCAGACACCGGAGCCGTGAAACAGAAAATTACCCTAGCAGACTGGTGGTTGAGAGGGCTGCACGGCAAAGCTCTCCCCTGATTTCAGACACCGGAGCCCTGAAACAGAAAATTACCCCAGCAAACCGGCAGTCGAGAGGGCTGCTTGGCAAAGCACTCCCCCAATTTCAGACACCGGAGCCCTGAAACAGAAAATTACCCCAGCAGACTGGTGGTTGAGAGGGCTGCATGGCAAAGTTCTCCCCCGATTTCAGACACCGGAGCCCTGAAACAGAAAATTACCCCAGCAGACCGGTGGTTGAGAGGGCTGCACGGCAAAGCTCTCCCCTGATTTCAGACACCGGAGTCCTGAAACAGAAAATTACCCTAGCAGACCGGCAGTTGAGAGGGCTGCATGGCAAAGCTCTCCCCTGATTTCAGACACCGGAGTCCTGAAACAGAAAATTACCCCAGCAAACCGGCAGTTGAGGGGGCTGCACGGCAAAGTTCACCCCCGATTTCAGACACCAGAGCCCTGAAACAGAAAATTACCCAAGGTATTAAAGGAACTGCTTGCCTGATCGCGACCGTTGCTGGAGCGGAGCGCTGGCTTTTCAAAACTGAACTCTTGGCGCCTTGTTTTAAATGACTCCAAATACATCGTCCCAGCAGTGGAGATAGTTTATTTCTCTAAAGCTAGCCTCAGCACTGCTGTATCTACCTCTGCATTCTGACTGCTGGTTTAAATTTAATGAAATTCCCTTTAAGGCATTTTTTTTTTATTGCTTTAACTGAATACTATAGCCTACTTGTTTTATTTGCCACTTTAATTAGTTTCAAATCTGAATCCTGCTACTGCTGAAATTAATCCTGTCTCCTTACCATTCAATGCATGCTTAAACAGACAAAGACTCTCCTGATATAATCTCTGCCCCTCGGCCAACCCTGCTCCACATCCACAACACAGCAAATCCCCCATTTTCACAACTTACTCCTCCTATCTGCCCCCCCTTACCCTGAAACTAATACCCACAATCGTTCACATGCAGCATAAATGCCAAAGACCTACAACTCGAGCTAACAGCAACTGCCTCAGGTCACTCATCCTTCTCCTTCTTCTGACTGGCAATGTCCACCCTAACCCTGGCCCACTAAATCACCCACCATCCCACCCATCTCCAGGAAATGGCCTGCACATCGCATCACTAAACATTTGTAGCATTCAAAAAAAAAATGGGACTCCTTTCAGTGTTGGGTACTCCAGAATTACCCCGACATCATTGCTCTGAGTGAAACCTGGCTCTCCCCCTCTGTCCCCGACTCAGCAGTAAACCTCGCTGGATACCACCTCTACCACTCCGACCGAGTGGGAAAGTGAGGGGGTGGCTGTGCTGTCTACCTTAAGGACTCACTCTCTGGCTACCTACTCCCTCTGCCCATACTAATGTACAAGGCTCAGGCCTTAACCCTAAAATGAACTCTAGGTAAGTCTACGTTCCCTCTCCTCCTCACCATGGCTTATGTCCCTCCCAGGGACCAGAAGCTAGCCTTCCAATCCATCATGTCCTACCTTGCAACCCAACCCCCAAAGCATGAAAAAATACTACTGGGGAATTTTAACATAAACTGGCTGGCCAAAACAGCCGCTTCATAGATCAACGAAGCTGCAGCCCTCAATCTCACACAGGTCGTCAGAACCCCCACCTGGCTACACACCTGCACGGGGTCATCCTCCCTACTTATCCTAGTCTTCACAAACCGCCCCCAAAAAATAACCAGCACCCTAGTCCTCCCTGACACCCTAAGTGACCACACACCAATACTCTGCAACTGGTCTGGTACCCCTCTCAAAACCTCTCCCAAAATTACTGCACAACGCAAATTAGGGCCTGGTAAACTAGCCCTACTCAAGGCTCACCTCAGAGAATAGGACTTGGCACCCCTAACAAACACCCTTGACCCGGACCACGCCCTTGAACTATTTATCAGCACCTCTAATGTTGCCTGTGACAAGTTCACCCCGCTCACCAAAACAATGACCAAAGGGAATCAAGCCCCTTGGTTCTCGGACCACCTCCAAGGCCTACTAAGTCACCGTGATGCACTATAGCACCTTGCTAATGAGACCCAAAAGCCTCTTGACAGGCAATGGTATCAGGAGTCAGGAAACAAGTGCACCTGGGCCATATGCACCGCCAAAGCAAACTATTACAAAGCCATCTTAACCTCCACCTGGGGCACTGGACGCAAGTTTTGGGAAAACATAAAGGAACTCTGTGGCAAAGCCCCAAATCTGCCACCTGACCAAATTCTCATTAATGGTAACCTCTCCTTCAACCCTTTTTAGTATAGCCTCAGCTTTAAACACCGCTTTCACTGATCTCTCTCATGTGCTGCCCCCTAATTTCTTTGATCCCCCGCCTGCCCATATCAACCCACATCCTCCCCTTGTTCCAGCTTTCTACCTGCAAGTCCTTACCACCGAGACAGCCAAACCCTACCTAACCAAAGCTATTGTCCAAAATCACTATAGTCACGACTCCCTGGACCTCAGACTTCTCCACCTCACCCTCCAGGAAGTCCTAGCACCACTCACCCACATTCTCAACCGCTGCCTCTGTCAAGAGATATTCCCCACCCTCTGGAAATCGGCCTACATCACACCCACCCATAAAAGTGGTGACTGCACATCCACAAACAACTACCACCCCATCTCTATCCTACCCCCCCGTGTAAGACCCTAGAACGCATAGTCGCAGACCAACTCACTGACCACCTAAATAAATGCAACCTTCTATCCGGACAGCAACATGGGTTCCGTAAGGGCCATAGTACCACCACTGCCCTCCTTGAATTTACCTCTCATGTCCACTCAGCCCTGGACCACGGCCATCCCACAGGCGCCATCTTCATGGACCTATCTAAAGCCTTCAATACTGTTAACCATGCCCTCCTACTGAATACCCTAGCTTACACGGGGTTCTCCAATGACACCCTAAACTGGTTCACCAGCTATCTCTCTGATAGAACGCAGATAGTCAAGGTAGGCCCTGTCCTGTCCTCCTGCCTCCCAATCCATTCTGGTGTTCCCACAGGGCTCCATACTTGGCCCCCTACTCTTCAGCCTATACCTCAACTCCCTCCCATCGCCATGCCCCGGAAATATGCTCCTATACGCCGATGATGCGATCCTGTTCACCTCTGACCCAACACCCCTAAAACTCCACCAAACTCTCCAACACTCTTTCATGAAATCGAAGACTGGCTCACCACCCAGCGTCTTATTATTTACTACAATAAGACAAAAGTCATGATATTCGCCCACCCTCAGAACCCACTCAAGAATCTCTGCCTCCAAATTCTTACTGTCAATCAGACCCCACTAGAACAAGTAAGCAATTTTAAATACCTAGGGATCACACTAGACCCTGCCCTTAGCTTTAATCAACATATCCTACACCTCTCAACAGCCCTTAGCTCCAGACTGGGTGTACTATACCATTTCAAACACTGTCTCACCCCTGAAGCATTTCAACGTACCATAAACTCCTCGATCTTCTCCCTACTAGACTATGGCATCCTAATCTACAGTGCTGCACCATCCACAACCCTAAACAGACTCTGACTTGTGCTTAACAAAGCCTGTCATCTCATCCTTGGATGTGATCGTTTTACACACTCCTGCTCCCTATACAGTAGCACAAACTGGCTAAACCTCGATAACCGAATTAGGTACCACACCTGCCTTATGACCAATAAGGCATTACTAGGCCTCACCCCACCTACCCTTGACCAAATTTATCCTCCCAACACCTCCAGGCAAAACAACCCATAGCTCAAACAAGCGGCTGCTATGAGTACCCCGTGGCCGGACTTCCCAATTCCAGCATACTTTTAATTATAGAGCCCCTTCCTGGACTAACGCCCTCCCAAGTCATATAACAAATGAACCAAGGCTTGGCCATTATAAATCCAAGCTAAGGAAATATCTTCAGGCCTCAAACCAATGTGACTGCCCTTGACACCAGATTAGACCTATGCATCTTTCAAACTAACAACTGTCATATTCCCCGTACCATTTTGCACCTATGAAACTATATGACTATCAGCCTCTACAGAGCCCTCTGTAACCTTTTGGCTGTGCTAAATAAATGAAAAGCCAAACTACTGTTAGCAAACAGCTGAACAACTATGTAACCTCTTTGACTGTTTATTTTGTAATGTCCTGTAATCTGTATTTTAAGTACTGTCCCTGTACCTTTTATGTATGACATGGAACCTTTGTAAATGAGTCAATGAGACTCAAAGGTCTTTCTGAATACTTCAATAAATAAATAAAATTATTAAGGCATTGTTTATGCTAGTTGTATTGTTCACTACATTTTAACTTTTATATTTTGTATCACGTATTCATTTTGGCTATTGAGTGCCCCTTTGTGATACAGAATGTGTAATTAAATTTAATTGGAACAGATAGGGGTTGCTCGTTTTAACTTCACATTTGACTATAGTTTTCATGCAGTTTTAGTATGCAGTTGAGTGGGTAATGCATCGTGCTTATTTCAAATGCAAATAATTGAAAGGGTTTAAAAAGTAAAGTACGCTCGCATGCTGCTCACTATTAACAAAGCTTCTGTTACTAGAAGTGAAACGGTGAGTGTTTTTTGCTACCTTATGTCTTTTTGCTGAACTAAAAGTTTATACACTTAATAGCTCTAGCACTGAAAGTTTTTGTTCCACACTGTGAGTTGCCTGGTTTCCAACTATGGGCCAGTCAGTCTCATATCAGTGGTGGGGAAATTAATGGAGACTCTGCTGAAAGAGGGACTGATGGTGTACCTGGAGACACTTGGGGGATGGGAGAGTGCCTTGTGGGGTGCCACATAGATCAGTAATGTGCCTGGTCTGCTTTAATGTCTTCATAAATGTCATTGCTGAAAAACGCAAGGTGAAGGTGTGTCTCTTTGTAGATGACACATAGCTTTGCAGCACGGTGACACTCAGGAAGGGGTGAAGAGAATACCAGGTGATCTTGGCAAATTAAAAGACTGATCTAGGGCATGGTCACTGGGTTTCAATGCCAAAAAGTACTAAGCCATGCACTTGAGGTGGGGAAATCTGGGAGCTGTGTATAAGAAGGGAGGGAGGTACTAACATTCACCAAGCATGACAGAGACCTCAAGTTAATCATATCTGATGATGTCAAGGTTGCAAGCAGTGTGAAAAGGCAATAGGCAAGGCTAGTGGAATGCTGAGGTCCTTTCAGAGGGATATTTCTACCAGGAGGAGGGAGGTGGTGTTGCCATTGTATTGCTCACTAATGAGACCCCACCTAAAGTACAGTATCCAGTTCTGGAAACCGCACCTCTGCAAGGACTTTGACAAAGTGGAAGTGGTCCATAGGAGGGCTACTAGAAAGATGCGGGGGGTGCACAAGAAGCCATATGAGGAGAGGCTGTGAGAACTCAATGTGTACTCCCTGGCAAAGAGGAGAACTAGAGGGGACATGAGTCACATGACTTATTTAATTTTAAAATTTTTGTAAATTGGATCTGAACATGCTTAGTAAGAACCTCAAGATAGCTGTATGAAACAAAAAAAGAATCTTCTTTAATTTATGACATCATCTTTTTTCGTGAGTGGGAAATCCTTTTTCATTTGGCTGTCATCTTGTTTTCTGTTTTTCCTAAACATTCAGATTTGAAAAACCAAAAAATAACATTCTGGGGTGTGACCAACACATGTACCTTGCTTATCGGAACCCCCCTTAGCTGGATTATGCATTTAAGTGTTAGAGAAATGGCCTTCAAATGTTTTTTTTTACATTATAAATATTTTTTCATATCGCAAGATACAAAAAAGATTCTTTTTTTGTATCACAAGTGATGAAAAAAATAACCTTTTTTGTTAGGGTAAAATCCTTTTTTATGGCTGCTTGCTATCTGCGTTCTGCCTATTCTCTAAATTGTGTTTCCTTCTTCAATTCCCATCTTCCTCCACTGCACTATTTTGTTTCCATCCCCCTGCACTCTAGCTTTGGTGACTGGCAACATGAAGTGATAGAGTTCTTTAAAAACACGGCAGCTTCTGTTTCTTTTATTTTGTGATGTATACAGCTCGTCCCATTCTTACTAAGACTTGGTCCATGTGATAGCTAATCAGACTAGCCATTTTCTTCAGAGATGGCATGGACTTAAAAAGACTGGTTATGCTTGACACAATGTGAAAACGGACTGTAGGTGAGTCACATGATGCCAGGGGGAGAGTGAATAGCTTCACAGAGGAGCTCCATCGAACTAGTGATTAAAATTCTCCTTTTCCCTGCACTTCACCAAAAATGTTGGTAATTATAGTTTGGGACTACCTACCTGACTCCTTTTGCTGGAAACAATGGCTGAAGAAAGTCAGGAACTTCTCCAATGTGCTGGATTCCTGCAACTGGAAGACTCTGAGGTGGAGCAGGAAAAGTTGGAGGGCCTAGAAGCCAAGCGCCCATGTAGGAGCCTCTCCCCACTCACTACAACTCCTCCATCCTCGGGGAACATCACATCGGAGCAGATATATGCCAAATTACAAATGATTAAATGGCGATTTTCTTCTTAATCAAAGATTTTAAAGAATGGAAACTGTTAAGAAATTAGCGCAATGGGTTTCCAACACTAAGGTGCGTATTTTGTCTATGGAGGACAAGTTTGCATGGATGGATGCGGTCTTAATAGCCATAAAGCACACTATCAAAAAATGAGAAGAAAAAATTGATTTGAGGAATGATCCAGGAGGAATAATCTTGTTTTCCTGGGGCTCCCTGAAGGAGAAGAAGGCACATCGATGATTGATTTCCTACAGAAGCTATGTTCTTGGATTTTCAGTCCTTCACCAAATAGGTACTCATATGTCATCGTAAGGGCTCATCGGGCTATTAGACCAAAGTCTTCTCCATAAGAGCACCCTCAGCAGATTATTTTTAAGGTCCTCAATTACCTTGATAGAGATCACCTGCTTTGTGAGACTCATGAACTAGACAAGGTGGAATGGGCTGGTAAGAAGATTCGTCTGGTACCCGACCTCACATATAAAGTAAAGCAAGACCATGCAGCCTTTTGCCCCACACAGGCCAAGCTCTGGCCAGTGAGGATTAAATACAAATTATTATGTTCAGCTCGTTTACAAGTTAAGCTGACTACAGGTACCTGCTGTTATGATTCTGTTGGTGAAGCGACTGCCGAGCTGAAACATTTACTGCCGGAGCTGTTTGGAAAAGGAGGGTGAACTGCAGTATGGACCCAGTGGCAGGTGTTCTTTGCCTGCACGTGAGTAGCTTTTGAGTTTTCTAGTGTGGACCCTATTCCTGTCACTCTGTGTCTATGGCAAGCTACCCTTTTCAGGGTATATTCGTAAGGATCAGTGGATCCTCCTTGTCTCTACTGTTATCAAAGCTACAGTATGTTTCGGGGAGCAGCAGTTTCTGTGCCACTAACTGTTCATGTTTTTTGGCTAGCTGGAGATGCTCCCATGTTGGGTTGGACAGTTAGCGTCTGCGGTTGCAGAACTGTTTTATCTTTATTTTATGTGTGAGATTACCTCAGGCTGGATTATAGCAAAAGATTTTTCACAGTGAGGGATGGACTTTATCTCTTACCAAGATGCATTTCCTTTGATTTCCACACAGCATTCCAGAAGTTTCTCTGCTGCAATTTGCAAGGTGTTCTGGGCAAGCTCCTTCAGTTTTATGCATTGGACGGAAGATCCTTTTGACTTTATTTGAGCCAAATTTTAAAGTGTGGACTACAGTGTGATGATTTTTAAGAGGTCTGGACTTAAACATCTGCCTCATGGTATGGGAACTATGCTGAGTTTGGACTGATTACTCTTTTCCTGTCATATTGTACTTTGGACAGATGCCCCCGCTATTTCAGACCAGCTGTGACTCATGGACCTCAGACAGGATTACTAAAAGTCTGGGGCCAAGCAAATGCATATTTTTTGTTTGACTAGGGGGAGGGAGACTTGAAAATATTTTCTCATTTTGAGTGGTTTACTGTTCCTCTAGCCTGATGTGCATTGGCTTTACTATCAAGTGGTTAATTTAAGATTTGTGCATGAGGAGTCTGGTGGGATGGGAAGCTATAAGGTGGAGGGGGAGGTATGATCTTTCTGCTATAAATAAGTTTATTTTCTACTCAGATGACCTCATTATTAGCTGGGTATCTTAATTATTGCTTTATTAAATCTTTAGTGATCATTATGGGTTTATTCATATTTGGTTTTGAAAGTTATGGGCTTCTTATGTTGATGCCTCAGGGGATGGTTGGGAAATGATCATATATTAATTAGGCCTAAATGGCTGACTATGGTTCATGTGTAATTATAGGACTAACAGAGGCAACAGAGATAAGTTTGACACAGCTGTGTTTCGTTTAGAAGTCTTGTCTTTTTTGCTTAGTGGTGTTTTTGAGGAGATAGGAGTATAGGACTTGCTGTTCCTCTGGTCCAACGGGGTTTCCTCCTTCTGGACATCATGGGCCACATGTTAAGGAGAGGGCTTTTGGCCCATGTTGTAGGTAGGTTAGGTGGGGTGGGCATGGTTGTAGTTATTAGGGAGGTGGGATTAGGTAGGTTTTCTTGGGTTGGGAGAGAGGGATGGGTAGAATAGGGGATGGGGATAGGCAAATACTGGGTAAGGAAGCAGAGTATTGATATGCTTTTATCATTAAAGTATGGAAAATTGTTGGAACATTTTATCTTAGAATATAAAAAGGGGGGGGAGGGAGAACAATAAAAAGTACTGTATTCTTAAACATCTTAATCATATTACCCACACGTCATTATGTTGCAGGAGGCACATGTTACAGTGGGACTACTGCATTATACAAAAAAATTTGGGTCAGCCGGCCTGGTGGCATCAAGGGCTGAGGTGCTGGATGCCTTACCTCAAGCCACGCCGGCAACCCATGTTCGGGAATGAACACGGGCCATCGGGGGTCGGCAGGGAGGAGAAGGATTGAGCGTCCATGGGACAGCTCTCCTTCTCCGGGGTGGGAGGATTTCAGTTGTCGGCACTCCACTGGCCCCTAGCAGCTGCTGGGGGGCAGCATGCTGATGCTGCAGCTAAGGGGAGGAGATGGGGCTAATGCTTGGAGAGAGCATGGGCGGAAGCATGTGTGATCTCACTGCAGGCATCATTGCACGCCCCACCTCTACACACAAAGGAGTAAAGCAAAAAATATCCCCGGAAGAATGAAGTTGTCCCTGCAGTGCCACCCCCGAGAAGACACCTCCCTGTCATTGATCCGTTGGGGTGGGCCGAGTCACTCCCCATCACCCTACCACAAAGGGTAAGTCGTGGGTGCACAAGGGAGGGGGTCTGACCTTCGGGGGTTGGTTCTGGGATGACAGCTGATGGCAGGCTTGGAGCTGGGAGCTCCAGAAAGAAATACTACACACAAAAAAAAAAACTTTGGGTGGGCCAGGTTTATGGTGCAGGTTCAAGGGCCAGGCAAAGGAATGTTGCAATTTTGTTTCATAAGTCAGTTCCTCTTACCATAATCTGGGAGTGGAAGGATGTAGGTGGCCGATATATTTTTGTACATGGTCTTTTGGCTAATTCAGAAGTCATTATTGGCTCCATCTATGGTCCTAATGTGGACTCCCCTGCCTTTTTGCCACCCTTGGTAACCATTTTGGCTTCTCTACAAAATGTCCCTTATATTTGGGCGTGGATTGGAATTTGTTTTTTTCCAATTATCTAGACAGATCCTATTGGAGATGTGCGGGTTTATCCCCCTGCCCAGCAGGCGTTAAGAGAATTTGTTTCTGATTTAAGTCTGGTGGATCCTTGGAGACTTTTTCACCCTGAGGTACATGAGTATACCTTTTATTCCTCACCATATGTTTTTTTTCTTGTTTAGACAATTTTCTGGTTAGCAGTTTGATTGTAGAAGGGGTGAGAGTACAGGAATGCACCCTCATGTTCTATCAGACCATTCTCTGATATGGGTATCCATGTCTTTGCCCAGTCACCACTTAAATAAAGGCACTTGGACTCTTAACACCCAATTATTATCAGATAGTTATATTGTACAGCATATGAAACACTTGTTGCACCAGTCCTGGGCTGAGAATAATCCTTCTATTAAAGCTAAGGATGTTTTGTGGGGGTCTTTAAAGGTACTTAGAAGGGGGGTGGAGTTCATTAGACTGGCTTCGGTCAAAAAAACAGAAGCTTAGCTTTCAGGTTAAGGAATAGCTCTCCTGAATCCAAGCTTAAATCTCGACTCTCTAAAACATCAGAGGAGAGTTTGTGAATTGAATTGGCTGAGGTAAAAGCTAAATATGCTGCTTAAGTCCTTGACAAGGTGTCGCGTTTGACTACCTGATAGAAAGCTACTTTCATCGGGCAAGGAAAGAAGGCAGATAACTTGCTCGTCAATAGGTTAAAACAACAGAGAGCAACTCGATGGATGATTGCATTGGTTGATCTGGATTTGGGGTCTTTAACTTTGGACCATTCATGAATAGTCAAAACTTTTTAAGAATTTTTATCAATCTTTACATACTGCCCTGGCAGTTGCCGGTAATTATTCTGCCCTTTTGGAAGCCTTCTTACAGGATATGCATTTGCTAACTATTTCAGAGCAACAGAAATCAGCTTGACTAGGGCCTAGAACAGAAAACAAAATTTGTGGCACTATAGACCTTCTTTCCCCAGACAAGGCCCTGGGGAAGGATGGTTTTGTACCCCTTTTCTACAAAATGTTTAAGTTGGAAGTGGCCTCTATTTTACGTGTTATTTTTAATCATTTGGTTTACCATGATATTAAGGAAAAGGCCCTATTTGAAACAAGGATTGTGGTACTCCCAAAGCCGAGGAGGGATCCTACCAGACCTGATAATTATAGGCCTATATCTCCTTTGAATATTGATATTAAACTACTAGCTAATATTTTGGCAGTTAGGCTTAAAGTGGCATGGGCAGATATGATTGCACTGCAGCAAGTGGGCTTTGTACAGGGGTGGCAGTCCAATGACCATTTCAGGAAGATTTTATATCTTCTCTCCACATCTGGGGAGGGTAACGCTAGTGAGGTTCTTGTCTCCCTAGATGCAGATAAGGCAGTTGACCACGTGGCATGGCAGCTTTTACTCAACCAATTGCCTAGGTATGGACTACCTGTTGAATTCATACACTGAATACAAATACTATACATTTGTCCCTCTACTAGGATCTCCTGTAATGGGGTGCTCTTTGCTCAATTCACTCTGTCCAGAGGCACCCTTCAAAGATGCCCTCTTCCCCCCTGCTATTTAATTTATATAAAGAGCCCATGGCTAAGAAAATTAAGACTTCTCCTAGGATTAAAGGGATTGGGATAAGCCTGTATGACTTTCAGTTATCGATGTTCACTGATAATGTGCTTTTACACCTATTGGACTGGCAAACATCTCTCCCATTGGTTCTTGATTTAATTTCAGAGTATAGTATTTTGTCAGGGTATAAATTAAATACCCATAAAACCACATTTTTATCCCAATCTCCAACCTGCACGCCGGCAATGATTGAGGACCTGGGCCTTAAGTGGGCATCGAAGTCTATTTCTTTTTGGGGGATTAAATTGACTAAAGACATGCAGGCTCTGAGAAAACTGAACATAGGCCCAGTGATTTCCCATCTTGAGCAGGATCTGCATAGATGGCAAGGGGTGAACGTGACCCTTCGGGAGAGAGCGAACATACTGAAAATGGTTACCCTACCTGGAGTAATGTACCCTCTTTCCATGCTGAACCTATACATCCCAAGGCTTTGGTTTATAAGACTCCAGGCAATGTGGTCCAAATGTTTGTGGTTGGGGAAGCACCCCAGTTGAGCCTTTGAGAAGCTTTGTAGACCTAGAGAGTTGAGTAGTTTGCAACTCCCCCATGTATTTCTTTATTATCTTGTATTTCATGGAGTGAAGTATTTTCTTTGGCCCCAAAGACATGACTCTATTTACAAGACCCCAGATTGGCTGAAAGTTGAACAGGTTAGAGCTGACTTATACCATATCTCCCTGGCCTCCTTGTTGTGTTCAGGTGGGGTTACCTCCGACTTTGAAGGATTCACCTATAGGGTAGTCAATGTGGGCCCACCAGCAATTATTTTAATATTTAAAACTATCAGCTAGAAGGGATCTGGGACAGCCATTCTTTGAGAACACGGATATTTTGATTGCAGGTACAAGGGTATTACTGACTTTTTGGAAAGAACTGAATATATCTTCCCTAGCAGAGTAAGTCAAACAGAATAAATGTCTGACCCCGGTTTTTAATTTTTTTTAGATATGCCTAAATCAAACAATACGTTCAATCTTTCCTGAGGATGCCTCCATGGTCCTCTGCTGCTGGAGATGTTTTTCAGGTTTTCTCTAATTTGCCAGCTCAGGCTAGACCAATATCTAAGCTATATAAAGAATGTGAACATCTGTTTTGGAAAGCTTGCCAACCCACTGCTTTTTATTGGCAGTATGTAGCCCATTTGAATTATGACTCCTCTAGGTGGAAATGTATCCGGTCTAATATATATCAGTTAATTAAGCAAGACAGATTAAGGTTAATCCAATTCAACAGGTTGCATAACCTTTATTATACCCCTAGTAAACTTTTTTGAATGGGCAAGCTAGATCAAGCTCAGTGTTTTAGGTGTGCCCAGAAAGATGGGTCTCTACATAATTTGATTTGGACGTGTCCTGCGGTGGTATAATTTTGGCAGTCTATTGCACAAAAAATGTCACTGTTTTTTGGACATAGTAACTATTTCAGATTGGAAACTTGCATGACTGGTGACTATACTTTGATTAGCTCCAAAAAGGACAAGGCCTATCTGGCCTTAATAGGGGCAGTCACCAAATTACTAATTATGAGACATTGGCTTGACAAGACGCTCCCTGGACTGAGAGAATGGGTTCATAAAGTCTTACAGGCTCTGAATGCTAAGAGATTCATTGTGGTCCAAAATCATAAGGTAGTGTAATTTTCAGCTTTGTGGGATCCATTCATCTCCTTTTTAGCTGGGAGGCAAGGTACTTAGTCAGTGTTCTGGGGTTGTGTATCTCCATCCTTCCTGGACAAGCTGCTGACACCTTTTTTTCATTTCATGTTCTTTTTAATTTGATTATCTTTGGAGTCTGATTGTGTCCATGCCTTTTTCTTGGATGGTCCTTTGCCAGTTTTGGAGGGTGGGGAGTAGGGTGGGTTTTTAGGTTAGGGTGGGTGGGGTATTGGGATTAGTGTGACAAAGATGTCTTATTGCATATGACTGGGGGGACATTTGGTTTCATTTTTAGATGTAATTTGGTTAAGATCAGCCTTTATGTGTTGGAGTTTGTTTACCATCTGTATTTTTATATTTTTTAATACAGTATATTGAATTGCAAAAAAAGAAAAACAGACTGTAATCTGGAAGCAATATACAGGAGGAATGAGTGTTGCATTCTGGTTTTTATGTCTATGAGAACAAAAAAGATTTTATGTGGGGAAAATGTATGCCGATAAAAGAATAGGTTTAAAAAAGGAAATACTGATCTTAAAGGATTCATCACTATTACGCATATATGGGGAAGGGGAAATCTTAGAGAAAGAAATATGTTCCTACATGCCACATTAGAAGATACTAGTGATATTCGTTAAGAAGAACCCATCCCGAGCCTTCTGTCAGTTCCACCTTTGCCACTGCTAGTCTTGATGCACTTTCTCTGTTGTGCTGCTCCCACTTTTACCTGATGTAAACTGCAACACACAACTGGAGAACAGCACCCCCCTCGAGAACTAATCAACACTCTGTACCAGTTATATTTGTAACTGGGGCTCTCATGAGTGCTTCACCTGTATGTGGCAGCAGGCTGTGGGCTGGTGATGTATTTTATATCAGCTTGCATGTTTTCTTTTATTTTGCCATGTGTACAGCTTGTCCCACATTCTTACGAAAGTTTAGTCCATGTGATCGATAATTAGAATAGCCATTTTCTTCAGGATGGTATGGACTTAAAAATGACTGGTTAAGCTTGACACAATGTGTAAACGAACTGTAACTGGGAAGTAATATACAGTAGGAATATGTGTTGTAGTCTAGATTCTCTAGTGGTGCAGCTGGTAAATTGCAGATTGGACACTTGCCAAGGGCGTACACAGAAATAGTATTACATAGACACAGTTTGCCACTTTTACTGTAAAAAGTGCCTTTCTCAGTACATGCCTCTGTTAATCTTAATTAGTATGCTAGGATTTTATACCGGTGTCTGACCTTGTAATAATTATTCACAGTGTTGATTTGATTGTCATATTACTATGCTTGATCAGACCAATTGTCTGATTTAGTATTCACTGAGTAGATTTAATGTTTCTACATAGACATCCTCTATTTTCTCCTTCTCCGTTGGCAAGTTTTCTTTCCATATCTTATTTTCTACGCTCTGGTCTATATGTACTTGCTTGTATCTGGCTTTTCCCCCTTTTTGTTATTTGTCTTTCCATACCCCTGCTCTTTGTCACCCCTCCATAATCCTCCTCAAACCCTTACCCTTTTTCCTTTTGTTCCTCCCTGCTTTCTTTTTGATGATCTCCTTTTTATGTTGATTGTGCGCATGTGCAAGAAGCATATTGCAGCAGCTTGCTGCAGAAGCAGATTGTGGAGGCACGGCACTGTTGTGGACAGTACCCCCACAGCCTTTGGAGGCTTGGCCCACTTTTTCCAATGGGGTGGCACACTGCTGCTGTCACTAGTTTAGCCAGCGTGCCACAACCTTGTAAGGTTTCAGCTACTGTAATCAGGGACCACCTCATCATTGCAGCATATGCTATTGCTGCAATGAGGGAGTGATCCGTCATTGCTAGGCGGAACCTTGGTACCGTGATATTGTTTGTGAGCATGGCAGCAGCTTACCATCATATTCACAAACAATATTAGTGAGCTCCCAGTGCCGAGGAGGTGCCCAATCCCCCTCAGCAACATGTTCCCCCCCCCAACAGTGGTTGTTTGCTTATGGGGGCCCCACTCCCCATCGGCATTATCTCCCCCTTCCCAGTTTAATTTGCTGATGGGGAGCCCACTCCCTGTCGGCATCATGTCTCCCTCAGGAGGAAACCTAAGTGTGTGGCGAGGGGGATGCCCAATCCCCTGTGGCTCTTGCACCCCCTGTATATGCCAATGGGGGTGCCGAATCCCCCATCGGCTACAGTGCCCCCCCACAAAACAGTAGGTTGGCACACTGGGAGCCCAACCCAGCATGCCAAATGTCCAGAAATACCCCAGCAAAACAAAAAAAGTCCTGCAATGTCTTTTTTTATCTGTAAAGCAAAAAATGGTCCCTTGTCGAGTCCAGTGGCCCTTCCCCATCCCGAGCCCACCCTATGTGCACCCTACCTCCCCACACCCCCATCACCCCATACTTGCCTCTGGAGCCCGGCATGACAATCTTCAGTGGACTGGGAACATGTCTGCACTCTTCAAAGCAGACTGCGAACTGAGGAAATGGTGGTAAGCTGTATAATGGCATAAATAGTTTTTTTTCAACTTTGATACATATCTCAGGCATTTTTTGGAATTTTTGCACCAAATTTTCAATGTGGGGTTTTTGGGACCCCTCCTCATGAATTCAGTCACTGTCATGGCATTATTCTGCCCCAAAAGGTGATTTTGCAGTCACTGCACAGAATCACCTTTTGGGATGGATTAACAAAACGACAGTGACAGTGTTCATGAGGTGGTCTCTCAAAAAGTCTATGTTGCAAATTTGGTGGGAAAAATCCCAAAAATGACTGTTTACGAATGTGCATTGTGCAGTTGCTTCGCACGCTCGTAACTTCACCAATTTTTAATATTTTCACTCCAGATTTTCAACATTGCCATTTTTATGCATCTCCTTATGAACAGTATAGCTGTCATTTTTCACATCCTGGCCAACTAGTGTTTTTGCAGTTCCGGCGCAGAATAGTGCGGTCGCTGTGGGAAATCAGTGTTCAGGACACATTAAAAAAATCACAGTGACACTGTTCATGAGCAGAGGTCCTAAAATGCCTATACTGAAAATTTTGTGATGAAAGTCCATAAAATCAGTGTATTATGAACGTGTGTTGCATAGGTTCCATGCACGCTGGTAACTTCGCAAGTTTGCAATATTTTCACTCCAGATTTTCAACATTGCCATTTTTCCACACCGTCTTATGAACAGTGCAGCTGTCATTTTTCACATCATGGCCAAAATGTGTTTTTCCACTTCCAGTGCAGAATAGTGAGGGTGCTGTGGGAAATCAGTGTTCGGGATGCATTACGAAAATCACAGTGACACTGTTCAGGAGCAGAGGTCCTAAAATGCCTATGTTGAAAATTTTGTGGTGAAACTCCATAAAATGATTGTGTTATGAGCGTGCATCATGCAGTTTCCATGCACCCTTGTAACTTCACAAATCAGTATGCCAGATTTTCAACACTGGCATTTCTTCACACCTCCTTATGAACAGTGCAGCTGTCATTTTTCACATCCTGGCCGAAATGTGTTTTCGTGTTTCCATCGCAGAATACCACAGTCACTTTCGGAAATCAGTGTTTGGGACAGATTAGGATTGAGCGAGTGAGAGACGGGGAGTGACCAAGCTTAACTGAGCTCTGTCAGGACTGCTGCGGGGTTATTTCTGGGCAGAAAAAGGGGCCAATGCAGGCAGGAGCCCAGTACAAAAGGGCAGCCTGCAGCGCCGGGAGAAACAGAATGAACTGGTGAGGAAGGGGGAGTGAGTGAGCTCAACGGAGCTCTGTCGGGACTGCTGCAGATTTCTTTGTGGGCTGAAAAAAGCAACAATGCAGGCAGGGGCCCAGTACGAAAGCTCAGTCTGCAGTGGTGGGAGAAACAGAACAGGCGAGTGAGAGAGGGGACGTGAGCAAGCTCAACGGAGCTCTATCATGACTGCTGCAGATTTCTTTGTGGGCAGAAACTGGCAGCAATGTAGGCAGGAGCTCAGTACAAAAAGGTAGCTTGCAGAGCCAGCAGAAACGGAATGAGCGAGTGAGAGGGGGGACTGAGTGAGCTCAAGGGAGCTCTGTCAGGACTGCTGCAGATTTCTTTTGGGCAGAAAAAGGCACCAACAAAGGCAGGAGCCCAGTACAAAAGGGCAACCTGCAGTGCTAGGAGAAACAGAATCAGCGCATGACAGAGGGGGAGTGAGTGACCTGAACGGAGCTCTATCAGGACAGCTGTGGATTTCTTTGTGGGCAGAAAATGGTGCCAACACACACAGGAGCCCAGTACAAAAGGGCAGCCTGCAGCATGAGGAGAAACAGAACGAGCGAGTGAGAGTAGGGGAGTGAGTGTGCTCAACAGAGCAAAGCAATCAACATTTGGCATTGACAAATGCTTGTTTATTTTTGTCTATAGAGCACCACTTTAACTCCTTATTCTTGGAGACTGTCCAGTTTTTTCGGAGGGGGAAGGCACAGGCAAACAGGCAGGAATTAAGTCATAAAATGTACTCATAAAATTTTCTTTCTGTATTATTGTTCTCTAGGCTTTTCCTGTCTGACCTTCTCTTTAGGATTTTTCTTTTTTAACATAGCATTTAATTGGGTTCCACATTAATACAGTATACCAAAATTCTTTTAAGAAATTAATTTACTGGGGTTTCTTACATATTTGTTTCTACCTTCTATTATACCATATAAATACTGTAAATGGTTGCCATGTGCCATCTGCCCTCTTTAGCAATGCACCTACAGATTTCTCTTCTTATTTTTAGATATACAGTAATATACCGTACTTTATTCTGTTTGTCAACTATTTTGTTGCATCCTTAGCTTTTGCTGTAATAGCGTTGGTTTCTGTTGTGATTTCTTCCCTCTATGTCAGCTTCACAATTTGTTTTGGAATCTCCTTTTAATGGTGAATGTCTATAATTTCTTTGCTCACTGCACTCGCTGCATCCTCATACTTAATTTTGCACCTTCACAATATTTGGCCATATAGCAATGCATTTGCAATAGCACTAAGTACTCTTGACCATATGCAATGGTGCATTATATTTTTCTGAGTATATCACATTCAGAGAGAGATGTGCCGTTATTTGTTTTTGCCAGTCTGTTTTTTTTATCCATTTTGTATTTGCAGCCATTCTGATGTCATAAGGGTGTGCATTTTGACTCGAGTTGTTTGTATTTTTAATTAGCTGTATAATATAAGTCACAAAGAGTCACCTAATTACTAAAATATTGCTGTTAGCAGTGCATACATTTTTTAAACAAATGGAGAAAGTATATACAGTACACAGGTTTTTGGAAGAACTACCTGTATTACCCTTTTAACATTCCAGTGAAAAGAGAAGTTTGTTACAGGGCAGTGATCCTTTTTTGGTCATTTGATTGCAATATTTCCCTTTTTTAAAAGGAACAGAAACTTTAACTTTTATGAAATATAAAAGAGTATCGTATTGTACAATTGAATATTTTTCCTTTATGTTGTGCTCCCTGGAACACAACTTAACATACACAGTGCTTTCCACTTCAGTGCATCTGCAAGTCATGAAAGACAGACATTATATGTTTGTGACCCTTCTTTGACTAGTATGCAAATAGTATTTAAGTGTAAGTATGGATTACACATAAATGGGCAAGAATTTGTGAACATATGAACAGAACAGAAACATGCTGTTGTGGAGTCAAAAACAGTGGTGGAATTCAAGCATGCATGGGACAGTCATAAGGCCATTCTAGGGGGTGGGGGTAGGAAGAAGTAGGCTGCTGGTTAACTAGGATCTGCAGCTTATCCAGTAGGTAGGGAAATGGAGAGACTGAGTGGGCTAAGCGGTCCTTATCTGCCATCAAATTCTATGTTTCTATGCTGACTCAACTGGCATTATATAGTGGAATGTGTCTATAGGGAAAAAGAATCTGTCGTAAAAAATAACTTTTTCTTAATAGGCAGGTTGTAGATTATGTAAGAAATTGCATTGGGGACTGCAAGAAATGTCCATAATATTGCTACATCCTTAATATGTTGCATCCTAAGTAGATAGGTTTCTCTGCATTATCAAAGCATTTACTGTATATAACAATACTGTACAGTTCATTCCTGAAAGACACAAAGTCTCTGTACCATAAATAAACAGCTCCTAATTATGCCTACTATGCAAAAATGTGCAACATGTCTTTTTTGGACTGTCATGAAACAATGTTAGTATAAGCAACATTTGCATTACTAATTTAAGATTTTCTGAGATGGGCATACCAAAATTAAATGTATGAGAGAGAGAGAGAGAGAGAGAGAGAGAGAGAGAGAGAGAGAGACAGAGACAGACACACAGAGACACACAGGGAGACAGAGAGAGAGATTCTCAAAAGTAGATTCAAACAGTGGCCTGGAATCTGAGGGACAGGAGAGGCAATGTTTTTTTTCTGGAGTGCTTCCAGACTGGTGAATAATGTATTGCTTTGTTACTTTATATGATCATAGAGTTGTACAAGTCAGTTAGCCAGGGGCCATAATGACTCACCACATTAACCCATAAACTCAAACTTCCTATCATTCATGTAACTATCCAACGCAGTCTTGAAGGAATTCAAAGCAGTACATGTAACTATTTTCTCTGGCAGTTTTTTCTATACATCAACGACTCATTGATTGAACCAGGCTCTCCTTTTATTAGTTCTGTAGAGGTTACCCCTTAATACAGATGTTGCAAAATTAAATTTCACCCACACAATTGCTGCAAAACTGGCAATTTGTAAAACTGCTAAATGTTTTTTTAGTTGTTTAACCAGGAATAGCACACTAAGCTAAAAGATTTTTTTACAAGATCGACCTGGAAGCACAAGGAAGTTAAGTGACTTGCTCAGAGTCACACGGTATGCAAGTAGAAGCTGTGGGATTCAAACCCAGGTCTGGTCTGCTAAATGTCACCACATTTGAAGTTCAGAGCCTTAGACCACTGCGCTATACTGCCTCCTTTTCCCTCAAAATATGTAATTGTGCCACAAATGGCAAAATTTCATCTGATTTTCACTGTTTTATAGGTGAAATTTCACATTTCATGGTGACATTTTAAATTTCAAGGAAAAAATGTGCATTTAGCCCACAGAATTTCACATTTCACATCTGCAAAATATTTCACAAAATGCACAAATTTTGTGAAATATTTTGTGTAATGAAATTTCCTAATTTCACACATCTGTATCCTTAACTGCAGCTTATGGTCTCTTGTTTCCCTCACTGCTCATTTTTCTTCTAAACCAAAGCAAATCCATAAATCCTCATTGCTAAAATCCTTGAACACCAGACAAAAGTCTCCTCTAAGTCACCTATATTCAAAGAAATATAGTATAGTCCCAAATCCACTAGTCTCTCAATGTAAGTCTTATGAGATAAACATCTTATCGTTTTGGTAGTTTTTCTTTGGATACCCGCAATCCTTCTAATTTTCTGTTTGGTATAAGGGCACCAGAACTGTAACCTGAAAATGTGTCTTGGCTCAGTGTGCCTTTTCCGGCAATCAAACTTTTAAATCAATCAATCGATCAATCAATAAGTGATTTCAGTGGTAAGGAAATCAAATTGGAAGAAAATTATAAGTATCTTGGGTTCATAATAAATCAATCTCTTACATTTAAATATCATATTGATAACTTGATTATATCAGTCCATATCTGCTGGGGGTCAACTCTATTACTTAAAAATTGTCACTGCACTGAAGGAAAACAGTGGCACAGTTGCTTTTGTAGTCATTGATAGATTATGGTCTGTCTTTATCTGCTTTGGCCTCAGTAAAATCTTCACACCGAGTCAAAACCTTGTATCAATCTATCTGCCACTTTGCAATGGCAGGTACAAAATCTGCACACCATTGTGAATTTTAAAAAAATTGGGATAAATGTCTTTCAACTAGTTGAATATTTTACCTTCATTAATCTGAGAAGAATTCTTAAGTCTACAGTACAGTTTACACTCATGTCTGAATTAGGTATAAATCCTTCACAATATTCTACAAGATCTTCATGCAGCCATTACATTTATCAACCTTTTTGTAAGACCTCTGCTGGTCAGCAGTCATCTATGTTTTGATCTCTTAACCTCTGGAATGCCTTATCTGTCACTCTACAGAACATTAATTTGCAAAATGTTTTTTAAGATAACCCTAAGGACAAACGCTTTCTTTTTATTAAAGAGTCAATCATTTTTTCCCTAATTTATCTGAAATCTCTTTAATCTTCAGTGCAATTTACATTCATGTCAGAATTAGGTATAAATCCTTCACAATATTCTACAAAATCTTCTCAAAACCATTACATTTGTCCACCCTTTTGTAAGACCTTGACTTGTCAGCTGTCTTTTTTGTTTCAATCTGTTAACCTCTGAAATGCTTTACCAGTAACTTTACAGAATATCAATTCACAAAATGTTTGTAAGATAATTGCCATACCAGAGACCATGCCTGGAAAGCTTATAAGAAACTGGGCTCCCAGGCCTCCCTTACTACCTATAGAGCTCTTCAAAATGCTTGCACAAATAGCATTCACCAAGCAAAAAAATCCTACTTCCTAGCTGCCTTCATTAAAAATTCTAACCACCGTAAGGACTTATGGAAATCCCTCAAATCCTTGCTTCCCCCCCAACCCAACCACCTCCCCCCTCACTTCTAATAAATGGCACCTCATCTCCGACTCCCATCTGTGTCGCAGAAGCTTCAACACCCACTTCTCCAGCTGAGAGCAACACCTTCTATCCTCCCGCTAGAATACTCACACCCCAGTCCACCCAAACAGCACCCACACCCCTCAAACTCACCCCTCAATCCCACCTTTCATGTACCAGCCAATTTCCCCCACAGATGTCCTCCACTTCCTACGGGCGTTAAACCCAAATAAAGGCAAATGCCTGTTGTCTCTGGACACTAAGATGCTATTCCTGTCAGCCCTTGCCATAGCCACTCCACTGGCCACACTCTTCAACCTCTCCTTCTTGCTGGGCAAGGTTCCAATGACTTGGAAACTGACCACTGTCATATCCCTTCCTAAAGGTGGTGACCCCTCCTCCCCAGGCAACTATAGACCTATCTCCCTACTCCTGATCGTGGCCAAACTTCAGGAGTGACTGGTCCTGTCCCAACTCTCCCAGTTCCTGGACACCTCCTCCTTCTTTTCTCCCTTCCAATCTGGTTTCCACAAAACCCATTCTACCATCACCTCTCTATTATGTGTGACCGGAGACATCCTCACAGGTATCGACAAAAGGCACATCACCTTAGCCATATTTATTGATCTAGCCAAGGCTTTCGATACTGTATCACATCCCCTTCTCATCTCAAAACTTAAAGATGCAGGTCTAGCTCACCCAGCTATAGACTAGTTCCTAGACTATCTTGCGGATAGGATGCAAGCAGTCAGACTGGCCACTCATACATCAATCCCCCTTCCAGTCATTACTGGAGTCCCTCAAGGATCGGTCCTAGGCCCAATGCTCTTCTCCATTTTTATTAATGGCCTCCCTGCTGCATGCTCCCACTCTTCCATTCAAATGTATGCAGATGATAGTTCTGTACACATCCAGCCCCTCAACAAGCAGTGTAGCACCTCTCTTTCAGAAGGACTTCACAGCCATCCAGCACTGGTTCAGGAAGAACCAGCTATCTCAAAACCATAAAAAAACCAGCATTGCTTACGTTTGGCTCCCAGCAAAGACTCTCCCACCAAACCCTGTGTCCTCCATTCTCAACCCTGGAAGGAGCACCCCTTAAGCAATGCACTAGCTTTAGATACCTAGGCATCTGGCTTGACCAACACCTTGACTTTGCCTCTCACATAGATTCCCTGCATAAAAGGCTGCTACCAAAACTGGGGGCACTCTACTGAAACAAAACCTGTCTCCCCAAGGAAACGAGGCTCACCATAGTCCAAAAAACGCTACTCCCGGTACTTGATTATGGTGACATAGTATACTCTATTGCCCCTGTGTCCACCCTGGCTAGCCTAGACACTCTATTCCACTCCTTTTGTTGCTTCATCCTTGACTCCCCACAATCCACTCACCATTGTACTTTATATAACTCTCTAGCCCTACCATCTCTCCATGACCATAGATGAATAAACTGCACTAGGTTTGCCGATAAGTTCTGGACCCATTCCCCCCCCCATCTTGAATCTACCCTATCCCAACAACCTCCCCCTGCATACTCCCTAAGAGGCACAGATCCCAGACTCCTACATATCCCATTTATATGCACCTCCAAAGGCCAGTTAGCTTTTAAATTCAGAATCCCACAGATCTGGAATGCCTTCCCCACCCCCATCAGACTCGCACATAATCCTAGTCTCTGCTTCAGACTACTCCAGGCACACTTCTCCTCCAGCTGCTCCTGCTAATGCTGCAAGCTCGGCCCTCTAATAAACTAAACAATGTACAGTAATTATTCCTTTTATGTGCATTTCTGTCTGTAATCTACTGTACTACTATACCTGCAGTACTTGTTATATATGTTATATTGTAATATATTTGTACAAATCATTTGCTATCATTTCTTTATTATAATATCTGTACTTGTATTTGTTCTAATTATTTGCCATATACTGGGTCTAGGCCCACAGGTCGCATCTGTAATCAAGCATGTTGCTCAGTATGCCTTCCTGGTAAATCTTGTAAATAAATAAATAAACTGTACCATAAGCAAGCAAAGTCTTGCCAATCCATCTTGTACATTGCTTTTGTAACCAAGATTACATTTTGTATTTACTTTCTCTTATCTATTTGTATATATTGTGAAACATCTAGGTTTGCTTTAAAAGTTGGCATCTGATAATCTTGGGGCTTACCCTGTAAACAAATTTTAAATAAAATTAAAAAATAAAAAATTTTGGGCTTCACACAGGTGGTTTCCTCTGTAACTCACCAGTTCAGACATATCTCAGACCTGGTCTTCCTGCTGTGGCTTGATGTATTTACCATCAGGATTGATCTGAGTGGTTAGTTGGACAATCATGCCATGAGTTTCCTTACTGGAGAAAACTAAAAAAGAGTGTTCCCATTGGTGGGGTTATTTTGGTACTGACCTTAACATAATCTGGAGCCCTGGGGCTCTTGTCAATATTGAGCTGTTCGAGCCTGTTTCAGGTATATGTTGAGGGAGTAGTGGAGCTATGAGGCTTATAATATGGATGTCCTGGTTGTGCTTTGCTCCCTCACACTCTTTTGTGTACTGTATACCCTAATAGGCTCCCATCAGTGTTTCCTGATTCAGTGAGGAGCTTAGATGGTTGAAGGCCAAATGGTTTAGGCTGGAGCATTCTTGGGGTATATTTGAATCTAATGAAGACAGACTAGCCCTGAGAGACCATTTTAAGGACTATCAGGGGGCAATCATGTCAAGAAAGGCAGAGTTCCTGTCATGGGTGATTCCTGCAGGGAGAAATAGACCAGCCCAACTATTCTGCATTGGGCACAAGCTCTTAATCCTGGCTTGTCTTCTGTCTGGGAAAATGTTGAGACTTAATGATATGAGGAGTTTAGTCACATTTTCCTTGATGGGTTATCCTCTATTCAGTCATTGGTCTACCCAAGTTGGCTGTCATGGCTTAGCAGAGTCCAGTCTGTAACAAAAGAGGGCCCTTCATTAGTCTGGGAGGAATTCCAGCCAATGCCAACTAAGAGATTCTCCACTTGTCTCTGAGTTGCACCCACTTTCTGTTCATTGGACCTGGGATTGACCCACCTGTTGGTGGACTGCTGGGAGTCCTTGGGTCTGGTGATTGCTGAGATAATCCGATGTTCACTTGGAGAGGATGTTTAATGAGTAGCTCTGAAAAGGGCCATGGGGAACCCACATGTAAAGAAACTATCTCTGAAACTTGAAACCTTAACAAACTACAGGCTTGCCTTTAGCCTTCCCTTTCTAAGGAATATGATCAAGAAGGTGGTGGCAGTGCAGCTCAAGACTTATCTGGAAGCTTTTTCTATGAGCCATTCCAGTCAGGATTCAGAGGGTGTTAAAACACAGAGATAGTACTCATCAGGGTACAAAATGAGTTTTTCCTGGCTAGAGATAGAGGAGAATGTTCTATTCTTATTCTCCTTGGCTTCTCATCAGCTTCTGATACCATAAAACATGGGAATTTAACAACTAATCTGAATGCCCTGGTAAGACTCAGAGGCACCATGTTAGGGTGGTTCAAGTCCTTTCTTTCTGAGATGGTGAAGCAGGTTGCATGAGGAGATCTTTCCTTGCACCCTGCTACTTGGACCTGTGAGGTCCCTCATGGTTTGATCTTGTCACTCATGTTGTTTGTGGTGAACATACTAACACTAAGAGGTCATTAGGTGATATAATCTGCAATTTCACTGTTGATGATACTCAACTATATCTGCTGTTTGCGCTGGGAAGAGAAATGCTGGTTGATGTGTTGAATAGATGCTTAGCTAATATCAATGACTGGATGACCTCCACTTGGGTAAATCTGAACCCAAACAAAATGAAAGTACTTATAGTGGATCCAGGTGCTCAAAGTATGGCAAATATGGGATATACTGTGTCCAGATCACAACTAGATGGAACTCTTCTCTGTGCTAGGGATAGGGTGAAGAATCTGGGCATCATACAAACATACAAAATCACTGGCAGAAACAGGTCACATGGTCTATCAAGTCTGCCTGAGTGTACAGCTAGCACTTCATCTTGCAGCTGCCCTTTCCACCCACCCCATCACCGTATCCCTTCCTCTTACTCTGTCCCACCCCCTTTTGAAACTGCCCACAATCTTACAGGACAGCAGATTTTCTGGTAGTGTATTCCACTTGTCCACTACCCTTTCTGTGAAATAGTGCCTCCTTACCTCCCTCCTAAACCTTCCCCCCTCTAATCTCAGTCCATTCCCTTTTGTATCCCTCCCTCTCCTCATGTGAAAAATCCCTTCTGCATTAGTCTTGTTGATCCCTTTCAGATACTTAAAGGTCTCTATCATATCCCCTCTGTCCCTTCTCTTTTTCAGTGAGTACCTTTTCAACTCTTTCAGTCTGTCCTCATAAGGCCTGTCCCCCAAACCCTGTATCATCTTCGTGGCCTGCATTGCACCACCTGCAATAACCGTATGTCCCTTTTCAGAAATGGGCATCAGAATTGCTCACAATACTCCAGGTGGGGCCTGACCAATGATCTGTATGGGGGCAGTATAACCTCACTCCTGCTGGACAAGATCCCCCGTGCTATACACCCCGGCATTTTGTTGGCCTGTGCTGTTGCCTTCCTACACTGGGCTGAGCTGTTCATGCTCCCTGTTATGATTACTCCTAGGTCCTTTTGCTCCATGGTACTTCCTAACTGCACTCCATTCAAGTGAGAGTCCCTCTCTTGGTTCTTTGCTCCAAAGTGCAACACCTTGCACTTTTTGCCATTGAAACAGAGCTGCCATGTTTCTGCCCACTCCTGCAGTTTAGTCAGGTCCTCCTGCAGCCCCTTCTGCCCCTCACTGTCATCAACCATGGCTCCCATGCTGGTATCATCTGTGAACAGTCTGATCTTGCTCCTGATCCTGTGTGAAATATCAGCTATATTTATCCCAAACAGCACCGGTCCCACTACAGATCCCTGTGGCACCCTGCTCATCACTGCTCTTGGTGACAAGAGTTTCCCCCCAACTATCACTCTTTGTTGCCTCCCCCTTAGCCAGTTCGTGATCCAATTCACTAATTTTGTTCCTGCCCCCCACATATTCCAGCTCCCCCCCAACTCATCATCATGGACTGAAAACTGACACTAGAACACCTGGTGTTGGCAATGGTCCATAATGGATTTTTCATTACAGAAATATCACACAGATTAAGTCCTAAATCCTAAGGACCTAAAGACACTGGTGCACATCTTCATGACATCCAGATTGGACCATTATAATGCTCTACGCCTGGGGCAATCTGGAGGTTTGATATGCTACTTTCAGCTGATGCAGAATACCATGTCTAGATTGATTGCCGAGTTTCTTGTTCTGTACATATCCCTCCAGGTTTGTGGACAATGCACTGGCTGCTGTGAGGTGATATGTCTTCTTCAAGATAGGTTAGATGACATACAAACCTGCACATGATTTGGGCCAAAGCTATCTGAATGATCTCCTTTCTCTAACAATATGGACACACAGGTGGCTGTTATCCAAATGCTGGTGGTCAAGCAAAAAGTAGGCCAAATTATAAGCAATCAGCTCAGCTTCACAGACCAAGATGCAGCAGAAAGGAACACTTGCTGTGCTGCAGGATAATGTCCATAAATGACTGTGCTATTATGTTTTGCCAGTAAAAAGAAGAATATTTTGCATGAACACACTTGGTGCTGCTTCGTTTTTGTGTAATGATACATGTTTGGCTGGTTGCCTTGTTGCAGCATAGCACCAGACCCGATTGAGCAGTGTCACTTGAATTTGTTTTTGGAAGTATAATGTCCATAAAACAATCTTCTATTTCTTAATAACAGCAGTAAACATTAATACTCTCCCCCACCAAAAACTGATGGATAATACCAATCCATGTGCAAAAAACATATTTTTTTTACATGAATTGGTATTATTCACTTTGTTTCATATATATATATATATATATATATATATATATAGATATTCATGGCAAAAACTCTATTTAATGCATCAGTTAGGGTTATTTCACAGTGACAAAAGTGAGGAAATTCAGTGTTAGGGTTGCCACCCCTTGCACCCCACCCCCACCAACAGGCATCGGGGTGTGCACTGGGTCCATTGGCCCTAACTCTCACCCCATTCTATGTGTAAATAAGCTTAGGAGGTGCAGTATAGGAGAATGGGGTGAGAGTTAGGACCGATGACCCCAATGCATGACCCAGTGCCTATTGGTAGGGGCGGGGTGGGCATGGGGTTTAAGGGGTAGAAACCCTAACACTGAATTTTCTCACTTTTGTTGCTGCAGAACAACCCTGACTGATGCTTTAAACAGAGTCTTTTTGCCAAGAATTTCCCTTCTTTTTGAGAAAGTGCACTATAAATAGTGAATGGAATGTGGTGGTGGGAGCGTGGGGCCCCTTCGCTGCACAAAAACTGTATGACTGACTGAAATGAAAATTGGTAAATGAAGACATGTACTATACCACAACATGTATAACAAATGTTATCTGAATCTGTTCAACAGTTGCATAGCGTCATGCCGGGAAAACTGCACAGGAGTGCTGAAAAGAACATTTTTGCCACTTCACTACACTACACCAGAACCGAACCGTATATCCAACAGAACCAAAAATTGTTAAAAGAAAACATATACCATAGCACACTGTGTGTCCACAATTGTGTGCACATCCATTCAACAGTCACGCAGCGCCACAAGGAAACAACTTAACATGCACAATCCAGCAACCATAAATGCCAGTGACCCAGAAATTGTCACGGTCAAAGATCTATCATAAGTCTTTGTACATTCCAAATGCCAGTCAAGTTGGACATATGGTTCAGAAGTTATATAAGCATAATGAATCACATTTTCATTCGTCTGAGAGGCATAATTCAGCACCTGATAATGTTTTACACACCAAACCACTGGAAGGCACCTCCATACCACTAGGGCTACCTATGCTATAAATTTCAAGCCAGTAGCACCATGCAGAATGCTATGTGCAAAACATTAACTGCATCATGCAGTATCTCCACAGCAAATTACTTTTCCAACATGTAAACAGCATTATTCACATCTCCAGGACATCCACTCAACAACCTCCAAATTTCATGTGAATAGACCAAACTGTTCCAGAGATATTCAGTTTTTACATTTCTGCACTTTTAAGAGGTCTTCCACCACAAAATGGTGGAGATCCTGGCCGAAAATGCACTAAAATGGCAGACCTGGTGGCTGAAAAATCTGTAACTGCAAGGGGGGCCAACTTCAAATGGCAATAACTCTGTATTAGAATAACATTTTTTCACCAAACAAAAACTGGCATGTTCCTTGAACAAAGGTCTTTCTATGTAGCAAGTGTCAGATAAATCAACCACACACTGTCTGGTTATGCATCATAAAAGGCAGTGCAGAAAAATAGCAAAACCATGATGTTTTGCACTGCACTACGAAAACACAAAAACACAAACTGTAATGTTAACACAAATGGTGATGGCAACAGTGAGGTAAAAGAAAATAGTAAAGCTAATGGTAACGGAAACGCAAGTGCAATTGGTAACGCACACAGTAACGCAAATGGAAATGATAACTCAAATGATTAGAAAAATGCAACTGCAAATTAAAACAGAAATGGTAATGTAAACAGCAATGCAAATGCTAATGGCAATGAAAATGCAAACGGTAACGAAAACGGTAATGAAAATGCAAACGATAACACAAACGCAAACAGAAACACAAACAGTATCAGCAACTGTGATGCAGAAGGAAACAGTGATACACTTGACAATGGAAACACTACCAAAAATCCAAATGCAAAGGCCAATTGAAAAGCAAATGCAAACAGTAATGAACATGCAAATGGTGATAATGCAATTGGAAATGTGAATGGTGATGCAAAAGTAAATGCAGACAAAAACTGTAATGGAAACGCAAACAGTAGCAGTAATGCAAGTGCAAGCGCAAACGCAAAAGGTAACGCACGCAGTGACATAAAATGGAAATGCTAACGCAAACGGTAATGGAAATGCAAGCAAAAACGCTAACGGTAACAGTAATGCAAATGCACATCCTTTTTTTCCCAAAAAGATGCATTCAGAAGCACAATGACTACAAAGAATGTATGCATAATAATGGCCCTCAGAGCAGAAAAGGAGCACTTGGAATACTAAATTCCTTATATCTCAGAAACCGTATGATGTAGAAACACCAGGCTAGTTTTGTACTTAGTCCCCTTGTGCTGGACTAAGCATTCTTCTGATGAAAAGTCCTTATCATGAACTGTTTTCGAGATACGGGCCCCAAAAGGCATGGCAGACACCTTAACGTTAACCTATGGGAAAAATCGTCAACTTTGGAGTGCTCTAGCCCCTCTAAAATTTTGTCACCAGACCACCAAAAGGCACATCTGTGGGATCTTGGCTTTCTTCCCTCCAAATTTCAGCCCAAAAGATCTAACTGTTCTTTTACAGCAGGGTGGCAAAGATTCACTATTATTTTGGCCATAGTGTCATAAAGTACTTTTGCAAATCACAACACTTTAGCAAATAAAATCATGAAAGTGTTGCATATGCGAAAGTACTTTGCAACACTACTTTTTACAGAAATTTAAACATATGTCTGGGGTGTTTTACCCCCCCCACTCCAAAAGACATGGCTAGCATCCTCAGGGCTCGACTAGGTGAACACAACAAGAATTGTATCCCTAGAGGGTGCCAAATTTAAATGCCAAGCATTTCTGTGACTACCAACTGAAAACAAGATGACCAATTTGCTACACTACAAGGGTCATTTGCGAAAGTAAAAAGTGCATTTGCGACACTTTAGCTTAGTTTGTTAACTTTTCCCATAAACTGTAACAGGAAAAGTGTTTTTTGAATAACTTTTGAGCCATTTATTATCTTTCATGAAATCTTCAAAAGGCACATTTGAGACTCTTGTTGCATGTTCCCTGAATGTTTTGGACTGGTCGCGCAAACCATGCGACCTGTAGGCGCAAGCAAAGAATGTGCAAAAATGTTTAATTTATGCATTTTTGGTGCTCTGTAGCTCCACGACCGTATATCCAACCATAATGAAACTTGTCGGGTCCAGAGAGCTATGGTACCAGACCATGCAGTCCAAATTTCAAGCAAATCTGTCATATAGTGGCAAAGTTATTAAGCTGCCATATTTCAGATTTAACCTTACTACTCAGCCCTGACTATAGTGGCACTACTGTGTCACTATAATATATATTACTATATATATATATATATATATATATATAGGTACCAATATGCTACTCGAGAGACAAAGTGTGACAATCAGGTTCCAAAATTTATTTGGGCCAATTGTCATAACTATATCATATTTACATTGGGTGCATGTGGTAGTATTTCAGTCCCCAACATAAAGATAGTTTGTAATTCAGAGGTGCTAAACAATGGGATTAAAAGTTCCCACAAGGGCAACGTAATGTGAGTAACATCGTGTCCTTGACAGCAAATTTGTCATATTATCAAACATTTATTTTTTGATATTACTATGTCTATGGTATCTATTTAGGTAGCATAATATCTAACTTTTCAGTTTTTTATTATAAACTTAACTTGTTGGTAATTATGCCACAATATGTTTACTGATCACAGTATGCCCAAATCTGGACATGTTTAAGTTTGGCTACCACATTCATGTCCTTGATTTTCTAGCCCATTGTTGTTTTGCACAACTATATTACCCCTCATAGGAAGCGACAGAAATCACTTAATTTTCGAAAGTGAATTATACTTCATTTACAAGGTTTTTCCACAGGATGTCCATGAGTAACTCAGACTACACAGGACGTCCACGCGAAGTAACACAGACACAACACAAGAAGTCACATGAGTAACATGGACACCAGAACAGTAGTATCAGTATCATACCAAGTGTCTCACTAAGTCATACCAAAAGTTATTGCTAATGTTCAACCAAAAATGATTGTCATACTATGGATATTTGGTATAACATTTTTCAACATTTTGAAGATTGTACTGTAGTCACAACATTATATTAACTTAAGATATTCACAAATGTTTTATGTGTAGTAGTATGGCTTGAATCTCACCTGGTCTGTCTATTATATATACCAGCTGGTCCCAAGCCTACAATAAGAGAGAGGGAAACCAACTATATCTTTATGAGATGAATGGGGATGTTTGGGATTAATGCATGCCCTTGCTGCTTGTGATATTCAAGGCTGAAGGCAAAACACTAAAAGTGTATTAGTGACTTATAACATGGGGTAGATAAAGGCAGGTGAGTAGTAAACAACCACCAGGTGACCATTGCTTACTCCACAATATATGACAGCTAGTGGTGAACCATCCCTCTGAGAGATCAGCCTGTGTTTCTGTTCTGATCTTGTTATAGCGCAAAATTGCAGTCTGTGGAGCAGCCATTACTATTCCTGCTTAGTGAGTGAGAGCCAAGGCCTGCCATGTAGTCCCAGGCAGTGCAGCAACAGTAGCTGTAGTGTTCAAAGTTTGTAGTCTTGCTTCTTACCCAAGCGTGTTCCCAGAGTGAAGTGTGTCGTCCCCATGGTCATTTTTCTGTTGCACAGCCAGATTGACAGGTAAATCCCATAGTTGTGGCATAAAGTCAGATGGAACAGTGTGAAGCGAGGGAGACCCTCCCCAATGATGTCATGATCTGAAAGTGAGCTTTATGCTGGTGGACAGAGAAACAGAGTTCCAGAAAGACCTGCAAGCTCTGAGTCCCATTAGTTGCCATTTCTTAATTGGTAGAATACAGTCTGGTAGACTGTGACTGCACTGCTGGGGAAAATGTTTACTTGCTTGCCATGCATTAATGTAACCACAGACAGAGAGACAGAACAGCTAAGCCAGTGGAGGTATAGACACCGTGTCTGTACCACAAAAGGCAACTCCATATTTTGCACTTGAGAGCTACTGTGCTGTCTCAGATAGGCATGTCATGCACAACAAATGTCAGAGAAAGCATAGCAACACATTCCTTCTGACATCTGTATGTGCATGACAGCCATTTTGTTGGGGACTATTTTTTTAGGCAGCAGAATACAGTAATTTGCTTCTCTTTTATAAAAGGAGAAAAAACATGTATATTGCTTTCTCCTTGTTTTGTAGTGCACCCTCTGTTATAAGTGTAATAACCCACTCCAGGGTGTGCGGTTATTGGGGATTAAGCAACACACTGGGTGTTGTGAGGACACTCAGCCAGCAGCCTTGTGCTTCACAATGCACTCGGGGTATTGATTAATCCATAATGACTGCACACCCTGGAGTGAGTTAATTCCTCCTAATAGAACTATGCCCTTGAGTGGGTTGCTTCAATCTTAAAATGTGTTTTAAGAAATGAAAATGAAATTAAAAACTGACTTCAGGGGCCAGATCTTCAAAAGCTTGCCCATGTGCAAAGCCTAGTTTTTCTGCACAAACCCAGATTTGCACAGATGTCCATATTCCAAAGCCCTGTTATGGGCAATCAAGGATTGTGTCCAGGAGATTTTCTGAGGTTGGCACAATACAAATGGAAAGTCATGGACCTGAAATCTGGTGAAGTCCTGTAATCACAGAGTGCAAGGTAATTTTGCATGGTCCCCTTGTATGGTGCAGATATACACAATTATCCCTGTTACGAATGATGCCATCCCACAGATCACAGCCACAACTGAAGACACAGCCTCTTCCTGTTGTCAAATTGACCCCTTCATGGTACCGTCACTCACTGTGTCCACAGCATGGTCCTGCAGGTGCATATGGCAACCAGTGCATTTTGGGAGAGGGTGCACTTTTAGCTTTCTTCAGCTATTGTAGTTAATGTCAGTAATTGTTTGATATGCCATGCTAGGCCTTCAGCCTATCATGCAGCACATAGCACACCAAACAATTGCTGTGATTCACTGCAATAGCAAAGTAAGCCTAAAAGTGACAAAAAAAATGGAATAAAAAAAATACAGAACAAAGGGTAACACTTTAACAGTCACTGACAGCAATCATCCCAGTAAGGATAAAACAGTATTTTTCTTCACTTGTACCGCCATGGAAGCCATTTAAGGCATACCATGTAGCACATAGCTCAGTTACTGAGATACACTGCAGCAGCAGCCAATTGAGCCTAAAACTGCACAAAAACAATGAACAGGGTTGATGTTTTTGGTGACTGCAACCCGGTTACCATCAATTACAGTCATTTTACACCCATTTTTGGTGTTTGTGCCCTTTTAAGCTCATTTTACTGTTGCAGTGAATCTCAGTAATTGTTTAATGTGCCATGCTAGACTCTTGGCCTAACATGCAGCACATGGCACATCTAATGATCACAAAACATATTGCTGAAATGTAAATGGTTCTGTGCTGGCATTTGGGTGCTCAGTGTTGAGTTGGTGGGTGCAATATTTTTTTTTTAAAAGTTGCCATCTTATAGACTCCTGTGAATCTGAGAAATTTGTGGATTACCCAACGCTTGGTTTACTGCTGCTGTTATTTGCTTTTCTGCTGCTAAATGGCTTCGATGCACTTGCACATAAAATAAATAGGCAATATAGCACAGTGGTTTAAGGCTCTGAACTGCAAATCTGGTGACATCCAGCAGACCAGACCTGGATTTGAATCCCAAAGCTTCCACTTGCATACTGTGTGACCTTGAGCAAGTCACTTAACTTCCCTGTACTCCCAGGTTGCATCTGCAAAAAAAGCTTTCAGCTTAGTGTGTCTCACCTGGTTAAATAACTAAACAAAAAATAAATGAGTACGTTTGGAGTGCTGGCCGTTTTTCTGTTCTACAGAAGTGTTTTTACAAAAATAAATATGATATTAACCAGGATTTCTTTTTAAGTTTAGCAGATAAGCAGGTAGTTTAAAAGTAGTTTTGGTGTTATGATGCCTCCAACACAATATAAGCCCCCTAAAGAGATCAGGTCTACACAAACTGAGCACCTGTAGAGACCATGTCTTATTCATTTACTCCCCAATACAACATGTATTTTATTTCTTTACAGAACTCTCCAAACTGTAGATATGGGCCCAGATATTCAAAAGGGTTACGCCATGCGCAACAGGGTTGCACGTGCGCAACTCCAAAAATGCGCCATTCTGCGATATTCAGAAGTGTCCAATTGCGCCACCGAAAACACGCTGAGCCACAGCGCAATGGAAACGAAGGCATGCGCAACCGAAGGGGGCGGGTCCATGCATAAAGTGCAATGCGATGAGCCCAAACACTTGCGCAATACGCAGAGTGGTCAGCCGGAGGATGCGCTGTACCGATGTGAGCCAAAATAAAAGGTTCAAGGGAGCGGCCAAGAACTCTAGCAGGCCGCAAACCGGGGAGAGAGACAGAGAGAGAGAGAGAGAGAGAGACAGAGACAGGAGCAGGGCAGAGAGGGACAGTGGGTCCTGGAGGACAGAGAGGCCAGTGGGGGTGCCCGGTGCAGTGGAAGCAGCAGTGGGGGCAGTGGGGGTAACACAGGAACAGCAGCTGGGGGGCAGAAGCCAGGGAGATGGACAGTGTCAGCTTCCACATGGAAGCTGTAATGAGGGGGGTGAGACAGCATGCTGCAGGGGACGGGCTGAGGCCCGCTTTCGGAGACGCCCGACAGGCGGTATCGGCCCGCATCAGCTACGCAGCTGTACACAGATGTCGAGATTGTGGCCCGGTACCACCTGAACAGGGCAATACTGAGACGGCTCAGTGAGCTGTGCAGTGATGTGATGCAGGCACCCTCACGACGGAGTCATGCTCTGTCCGTGGAGACCAAGGTGACAGCCTGCATGTGCCTGCTCACCACGGGCACCTTCCAGAGGCCGACAGGTGACACCACAGGCATTATGCAGTTGGCCACGTCACGCATCCTCACCCAATTCCTCAGCGCACTGCTGCCTCATGCTGCGGAGTACATCCATTTCCCCAGCACCGTGGCAGAGCGTACAGCAAACATGCAGGAGTTCCACAGGGTAGCACATATGCCTGGCATGCTAGGGGCCATAGACTGCACCCATGTGGCCATTCGCACGCCACCTGGCCCCGACGGCCAAGCTTATCGCAACCGAAAGGGCTTCTCGAGTGTCAACTGCCAGGTGGTGTGTGATGCCACTGGGCGCATCATCAATGTCTGTGCCACACACCCTGGCGGAGCACATGATGCCTTCATATGGCACCAATCTGCACTGTGCCATCGATTCGAGAGTGGGAACATCCCCACGGGTCATCTAGTGGGTGAGTACACATGTATGGAATGCAAACCCTGTGCAAGGGTGGGAATGACACAGGTGCCATGGTAGTGGCACACAAGGATATGGGCAATATGGACCTGACCTGACACTGATCTCCACTATCTCCACACAGGTGACTGTGGATACCCACTCCGTCCCTGGCTGCTCACACCATACCGGCGCCCCACGACCCCAGCGCAGCACGGTTTCAATGAGGCACACGCCGCAACACGGAACATCATAGAGCGGGTGTTTGGGATACTCAAGGCATGCTTCCGATGCCTGGACACCTCCGGCGGAGCCTTACAGTACAGCCCCCAGAAGGCCTGTGGGATATTCCTGGCCTGATGCATCCTGCACAACATGGCCAAAGACCATGGGATAGCCGTACAGGTCCAAGAGGGGGACAGCGATGGGGACGCCAGTGGCACCGGTGATGTGGGTGATGAGCCCCCCCTAGGACAGAGGGACCCCCGACTGACACGGCAGGCCCAGCTGCACCGGGACACCATTGCAGAAGAGCACTACGCACAACACAGGTAAGTCAAGGGGACATGTGCAGGCAACACTGTCCATGCGCAAACCACAGGCACACAGGGGAACACACCGCGATGAAGGTCAGGGGAGTTGAAGGGTCCAGGCATACCAACACACCATCAGAGAGGTGAGCACTCACATGGACACACACACACACACCAGGCAGCATACAGGCAGCAGCACAGCACTGTGGAAATGACACGCCAACACACAGCACCACCAACCACCTCACCACCTGGACTGTCCACGTCGTGTGTCAGGACCTGGGCAACCTTGCACCTTGGTGTACAGTGCAATGCAGGCATCATCATCCACACGCACCTGTGGACAGCAGTTGGGAGAGTGGCAGGTGGTCCGTGTGTCAGCTTGGTGAGCAGAGCACCCAGCAGTGCACTGCCCACCATGACACACATTGCACACAGGGCAGCACCAGACAGGGCCTGCATTGGGAGACAGCTCAGTCAGGGAGCACTGTCCCACGGCCACCATGGATGCGGGCAGCCCCGCTGTGGCCCAGCAGCACTGGCAGGCCGCGAGGGGTTACATCGGTGGTGCTAGTGCACCACCAGGGGTCCCAGTGCGCTGACCGCGACCTTGCCCGCAAGACAGGGTCTGCATCCTGCCAAACAAACTTGCACCAGGGGTGCTCGGGATGCCCACAGCAGAAACTGGCGTCGACAGGCCTGGTGTCGCATGACACCGGGAACAGGGAGTGGAGTGCGCACTGTGTGGGGTGTGTGGTACAGGGTCACCAGACAGTGTGGTCAATGCGGTCACCACAGAGACCACTGCCTGGGTCAGCCTGTCGATGGCAGCAGTCACATCCATCCGCATATGGACCATCTCGGCCCGGTCCCGAGCACACTCCCTGCTATGCCGCTCCACGGACACAGTCAGTGCCTCCACGGACCTTCCAACTCGCCCCTGCAGCTGTACCGACTCCTGCAGCAGGCGGGTGTGCGCTTCCAAAGGGTACTGTGCCCCAATGGAATCGTGACCCCCAGGGTGTGGATGGTCCTGGTGCACAGCACCCCTTGAGGGTGGCCGCTGTTCGCCAGGACCAGGTATGGGCGGATCTAAGGGCGGTGGACAAGTGCCACTGCTTGACGCTGTCCCCCCATGCCTGGTGTGCAACTGCTGCTGCCGCCCCTCCAACTGCTGAGCCCCCAGGTCCACCTGTTCCACCCCTGTGCTGTCAACAGTGCCAGACACCTGCTCAGCCACCGATGCTGCCCCACCGGTGCTGACAGGCCCAGCCTGTGACTTTGCCAGCATGCTGGTACACAGGTGTGGAGCAGGATGGGCCAGGGGCATGTGATGGCCTGCCATGCGTCCCTCGTGGGACACACACCTATCACTGGCCATTGCAGGCCTGCTATCATCAATAGTACCGGTGCGTGCCACTGCCATAGGCACAACATGCTGGCACACTGCATGCCAGACTGCTGTGACACAGGCTGTGCACCCCTGCACCCGTATCACTGCCGGCCCGGAGTTGTTGGGCCAGCCGGCCTGCTGCTGCAGTGCCTGCAGGCTGCTGGCGGAGGTGGATGGTCCCTCCTCCTGGTCCAGCAGGTCTGCCTCATTGTCAGCACCCACCACCACTGTCTCCTGCAGATGAACAGGATCTGAAACAGAAAGAGAGTACACGTGAGTGCATGTGAACAACAGCCCCCCCCACAACATCACCATGTCATACCGTGCAGTGATGGGCTTCCACCCATCTGGAATCCTCCGCCTGGAACACCCGTAATGGCACTCGGCTGCATGGCCGCGACCAGTGTCTCCTCGGTCGGGGTCAGCTGCAACACCACCGGTGGTCCCCCACCAGTGGCAGCACGTGCCACCCTGAAGGCTGCCACCTTCTTCTTCAGCCTCCTGCGGTCAGTCCCCATCTTTTTGTGGCATTCCTGCATGGAGTGCTGGTGGCTTCCGTGCAGGTTGACGGCCAGAGCTACCCCCTCCCATGCAGCTGCACGCTGCTGAGGGGTGCCCCTCCGCCCACTCAATAGCGGCTCATCCTCCAGGTAGGCCTGGAGAAGGGCCTCAGTCTCTGCTGTGGTGAAGTTCGGCCTCCTCCTACGCCCGCAGTCCACAGCCTCAGCCTGGTTCTCGTCAGTCATGGTGATCTGTATGGGTGGAAGTGGACACCTGTCACTGTGCAGTCCACAGCATTTCCCCATGAGCATGGCTGCAGGCTGGGGGGGGGGCAAAGCCCTTCCTCTCCGCATGGCAGATACTGATGGAAAGGGTGCCCTCTGCCCTTCCTAGTGCCCTCATCATGCTCAGCCCTCAACCTATGACATCCTCCAGCACCCCTGCCATGAGCATTGTCCTGAGCATCACACAGCATGTAACTCACCTCTCACCTGCAACAACAAATCTGGCCGCCACAACCCAGTGTCGCATTTTATAGCGCAACACATGCAAATGGGGTGTCGGCGTAACTAATGACATGCTAATCGTGCCACTGCGCCTTTGCATGGCTGAAATCGACTGATTTACGCCTGTCGGCTGAATATCGCGTGTTGCGCTTAGCGCCAATAAGGGAAAGGTCCGCTGAGCCGATGGCGCATATTTGTGGCTGTGTGCTACCGCATTGCGTCATGCCCGACAGGTTACGATGCATCGACGCGCTGCAGACCTGCTGAGCATGATAGGCGATTCTGGCCATGGCCACCATTGTGCCAGTGGCGCTACAGCACTGGGCACTATATGGCGCTGTGGCACTTCTGCGCGATAGTCCACTGTGGCACTGGTGCTTATGCTTAGCAGTCGCGCGAGGATGCCTATACATCCCATGGCGCTGTCGTAGCCTTGCGTCATTGCCGTGACCTTGTGTATGCCCTCGGCCCCTGGCTGTGGGCATGCCATGTCACGTCCCTATTGCGCTGTCTGGTTACAGCGCCATGTAAAGTGACGGCGCTGTGCGAACAGCGCGATTGGAGCCTGTGCTGGTCTATTGCGCAACAACTCCACGTGGGGTCACAGCGCAGCGGGGCGCCATATTGCCTGCTGTAAAGTTGGGGCCATGGCTAGGAGGAGGGCGGTGTCCTGGAGCCCAGTTGAAGTGGCCAACCTGGTGGCCCTAGTGGAGCCCCACTATGAGGGACTATATGGTGAGGCCCCCCTCACCGGACCTAGGACCCATTTGTGGCAGCAAGTGGCCACTGACCTGGAGGGGGTCACTGGCCGGGGCCGGTCTGCTGAGCAGTGCCAGCACTGGTACAGTGATCTCCGCCGGAGGGACCCAGAACTATTGACGCAGCTGCGTTCCTGCCAGGCGGGGCCTGGTGCCTGAAGCCACATGGTGTACCATCTATTCACCTATATTCTCTGTAGGGGTGTGTGTGCCTGGGTGGCTGTGCATCGGTGTGTCAGTGTGTGCAGCTGTGCGATGGATGGTTATGGCTGTGTGGGCAGGCAGTCTCACTGGGGCAGGGGGCACTCTGCTTTTGAGTCACACTGATGTTTGTCTCACCGTATGTCTCCCACAGGCCGGATGGTGAGGACGCCAGACAATGGTGATGTGGGCCATGCCAGGGCCCCAGTACCACAGGCTGTCGGGCCACAGCAGCAGCATCAGCAGCAGCAGCAGCAGCAGCAGCAGCGGCAGACCGAGCTGCTGGAGGAGTGTGAGTATCATTACGTCATGGATGCTATTGCATGCTGGGGGGGCAGGACCACCAACCATGCTGGACACAGCCAAAGGGGAGGTCATAGTTCCACTATACGAAACAGTAGTGAATCCCCACACTGGAGTACAGTGTACAGTTCCGGAGAACATACCTGCGTATGGACAGGGACTGGGTGGAGAGCGTTCACAGGAGGGCGACATGGATGGTGCATGGATTGCATCACAAGTCCTATGCAGACAGGTTGACGGAACTGAACATGTACTCCCTGGAGGGGAGCAGGGTGTGGGGATATGATGGGGACATACAAGTATTGTACAGTGGGGAACAGAGTGCAGGAAACAATATTTGTAAGCGTAAGGGATGTTCCAGGACTAGAGGGCATGGGATGCAGTTGGGGGGGCTTGTTTAAGAGGAACATGAGAAAGTGTTTCTTCACATGATGGGTGGTGGACGAGTGGAACACCCTGCCAGAGGATGTGGTGGGGGCTGACTTGGTCACGGGATATATGTATGCGTGGGTTCGCCATGAGGGACTTCTGGAGGTCAGGGGTGAGGGGGAACGGACTTATAGGACAAGAGAGTGATCGTACAAGGCCAAATGGCCAGACTGTGTGTCCCATAGGCCCTTATCTGCTGACACTGTCTATGTCTCCGTGTATGTAGGCATGGCACAGGTGACCTGCATCACAGTGCAGCATCACGACACGTCTGTGTATGCATCACAGGTGGTCCAGGCATGCACTGGGCACATAGCTGTGTAACTGGCATCGCACCACGTTGCCACATCACATGACAGCGTAGTTTGTACGGTGCTTGACATGGGCAGTGTGTGGGCAGTGGTGCGCATGGCTGGTGCCGCCTGTTTGTGATGGCTATGTGCATGTTCACTGTGGGTGGGTGCATGCCATCACATGTGCAGGACATTGGGTTAGATGGGTTGCAGGTTGGGTGGTGTTCAGGGTTGTGGTCAGTCTCAGCCATTGACTGTGTTCCCATTTTCCTAGGCCTCGGTGTGCTGCGGGCGCATGGGCGCATGATCTGGGGCGCCCTGACCCAGGTGGTGTTGGACAACCAGGAGGTCCTGCAAGCCCTACAGCACCAGGGGAATGGCGGTGCAGGCACAGGAGGGGCAGCCAGCAGGAAGAGGAGCAGGAGCCAGCTGGGCGTGGCCACCTTTCATTTCACCTTCACCCATCCTTTCACCCTGCCTTTCCCTCTCCAAGTTTTATTCCTCCCCTTGAACACCCTGCCTTTTATCCGTCCCCAACTTGTACATAGTTAGACCTTTGTTGTTCACTGTTTTTATTTAAATATACATTTCTATTTTGGTACAACTGCTGTGTTGGTGTCTGCTTTGCAACTGGCTCTGGGTGCTCCATTGCAGGGATGTACATGCCATCTGGGCTACTATGGTCCTGGGTATATGTGTGTGTGTGTGTGTGTGTGTGTGTGTTGTCCATGGGGAGGTATCACCAGCATAGCATTGCCTTTCTGTTGCTCTTGCCATCTGCTGCCACCCACTGCTGGGTGCACAGGGTGGGTCTGGCTGGTCTGCTTCTCTGCAGCATGGGGTTGACGTGTGGCATGGGGGGTGCATGGTGTTTCCTGCAGTGCCTGTCACTGCACATGAGCGGTGTCTTGGGGGCACGGTGCACGCTGTGCTGTGCGTACGGGGGGGACTGATGTGCACTGTGGTTGTCAACCCCCTGGGTGTGGCACACTCTGCCTGCCAGTGGTTGTGCTGGGGTGTCATGGCTCTGCTATGCTTTAGTTGGCTTGTCCCCATGGGCATGTGGATCATCCGTCCCACCCCCAGTGATGCTGTGCTTGGGGTGTGCCAGTGTGGTGTGGGTTCTGCAGTGAGTTCCTGTGCCCATGTGTGGCATGGCTGGCGGTGGGCCCCAGCCTGCCTCCCTGGATGTGCAGTTCCATTGCTCTGGGGGGGCTGTGCTTGCGCTATGGCAGCTCTGCACTGCTCAGCTGAGCTTCCATGGTTGCGCCATAGCACAGCATTTTGGCTCAGCCTCTCCTACCTGGTTGCGCGATGGCGCAGTAAGTGCGATATTGAGACGTTGGTTTCTTGCGCAATTTGCTCTGCTCCATGTTTGAATATCGCACCTGTTGCGCATTTGCGCAACTGGTTTGTGCTTGCTCCTGCTGTTGCGCTACTTTTGAGCGCAGTTTGAATATCTGGGCCATGGTGTTCTGATGCCTAATACAAAATGAGCCCCAGAACTAACCAGGTCCAATTGATATACTCCCCAAAACTGCATTTTTTTGCCCAGTACAGAACAAACTATTTAGCAGCAGTTACATTAAAGGTGCCCCTGATAGAGAATAGGATCACACAAAATGCCCCCCCCCCCCACCAAAGGGACCAGGCCACACAGAATGATCCCCATGTAGAGACTTGGTGTATAGAATAGGTAAATATGTATAACCATTTAATCTAGGAAACCTGCAGTTGTTCAACTTTAAAATGCTTTATAATCAACTCTCTCTGCCCCTACCCCACCCTTCAAACCCCGAGCTCAGCATCTTGGGACCATGAGGCAAGGTCCAACTACATGTCTCTGTGTTTCCCAAAAAGCAAATGTGTACCTTTACAATCTGCAGACATCTGACACACCGGGGAACAAAAGAGCAGCTGAGATGCAGAGAGAATAGCCCACTGTAGTGCCCGTAACGTGCATAACTCCAAACTTCAAGAGGACAACATGTATTGTCCAGAATGTAGGTGGCAGTACAAAGAATACAGACCCACCAGGTCCACAGCTTTAAAGAGCCATGGGGTGATGACTGAAGGTGTCAGCATGCATTTCTGGTTCTGAACATTCTGGGCCAGTGGAGGAACCAATAGTAACGTGGGTAACAAAAGGACATGAAAATAACACGCCATGGAAAAAGGGAATTTTCTAAAGGTGAGTTATAACAAACTGCAAGGTTTTGGCAGCATGTCAGTAACAAAAAGAAGGTCACCAGACACAATAATGCTTTTGGACCACAGTTCATGCAAATTAAAGGCACAGTCTGCTTAGGATGAGGTACTAGATGGACACTACATGTAATGAATGTTACAGCTGTATAAAATGATTAAATAAAAGGCAAAAACTTTTATTCTGTACAGGGAGTTCTTGGGGGAGGCTTAAATGAAGTAATTAGATAACACATTAACAACAGTTGGGTTTCTAAGGCACAATAAAGGGCTGTATTTAAATACTTAAATTGGGAATGGAAGCAATGTCACAAAATGGAACCCTATTTGAAGGGGTAAATCGATGTTTGTGATAAAACTGAAAGAGCACAATGGAACCAAACTGGGTCATGTTATGTTTAATATCTCTCCTAATGTGGGACTACAAATTAGGTGTGTCATGTGAACCTTTTAACAATTCAGCAAAAAGTTACAGGGTGTCAATGTGCTGTAGGTATGAATCTCTTGAATACTGTATTCATGCCTATATATGTGTGTATGTATATATATATATATATATATATATATTATTGCACTCTGTCACTTTAAGAATTTGCTTTAAGTACTGAATAGATGAGAGCTGATATAGGTCTTGAGAAAGCACCCAGATTATGGCATGAAAGCACCTGATCAGTTTATGGTGGTGGGAGCATATAGTATTTACTGCTGTTGTTAAACAAGTTCTGTTCAGAGCTGATAGGGCTGTGAAGGGTTGCCAAGTGACCAAAGTTACATGTGTGTATAGAAATTATTGAATGACTGGGTGTAACTTGACCATTTTGAGGATGTGTTGCACCAAATTTTTAACATGGCCTTTTTGGGACCCCTTCTCATGAAGTGTGCCAGTGTCATTTTGTTCACTTGTCCCTAAAGGTGATTTCACACAGCAACCACTCCATTCTGTGCCTACAGGTGTGAAAACATATTTCAGACAGGATGTGAAAATGACAGCTGCACTGTTAAAAAGGAAGTGTGCAAAAATGGCAATGTTGAAAATCTGGAGTGAAAATATAAAAAATTGGCAAAGTTAGGAGCATGCATAGAAACCCCGCAATGCACACAAAATAATTGTTAAGGGTTTTTACCAAATTAGCAACATGGGCTTTTTGGGACCCAACCTCATGAACAGTGGCATTGTCATTTTGTTAACTGGTCCGAAAAGGTAATTCCGCTCAGCGACTGCAAAATCACCCTTTGGGACTGTGTAATGAAATGACAGTGACACTGTTCATGAGGTGAGGTTCCAAGTACCCCATGTTGAAAATTTGGGGCCAAAATTCAAAAAAATGGCTGATATATCAACTTAAGTTGAAAAGCCCTTTGAATGCCATTGTAGCACGCTTACCTTTGATTCTTCAGTTTGTGGTTTGGCTTTGAAGAGTGCCGACGTGTTCCGGTCCAGAGAAGATGACAGCACCGACCTTCAGAGGTAAGTATGGGGTAAGGGGTGTGTGTGGGAAGGTGGATGCTCAGTGGGAATGTGAGGATGGGGAGGGGGACTGGGGTGATGAGGGATGGTTTTCTTTTTTATAGTTTAAACAGAAAAAACATGATGGGGGAATGTTTTCTTTATTTACAGGAACAAAACAAATGTAAACATTTGGGCACACTGGGTTGGGCTCCCAGTGTGCCACATAAGTTGGGGGTGGTTATATGATGTGACATGGTGATTGGGCACCCCAATGTCAGTGGGCAGGGGGAACAATTTAAAAAGAAACAAACATGTTGGGGAATGTTTTATTGATTGATTTATTGATTAAAAGTTTGTTTTTTCACAGGAAATTAATTTGTTAGGACAAAGTCAATTACCAATTAACAATTGACATTTAACATAACTAATACAAACAAAACTAATACAAACAAACATAATCACGCTCTACATACATACATTATTTAAAACACATACATAAAAAATATGAACTATTAAACAATTCATTTTTAAATTTAAAAAAATCTAAATTTGTTTTCTGTGATTCAGTCAAACCATTCCAACTTAATGCTACTTTATTCTGGAGCATACTGTCCCCTAGTCTATTAAAGCTTCTATACATTGGGATATTGCTTAATGGATTCCTAGTCTTTATATATGATTCGTTATTTATCTTTCTTTTAATTGCTTATACAAAGGATGGTTATACTTTTGTGAATTATCTTATGACATATAGTAAGCTAGAGATAGTTTCTTTTTGCTTCAGGTTGAAGCCAATTTAACTTATTATAAATTATACAATGATGCTCATTTTAATACTTCCGAAGCAAATTTACCTATCCTATAATATATTTGATTAACCAAATTTAAAGCAGTTTTAGTTGAATTCATGTAAATTATAGAACCATACCCAATATGGGTAACAGCATCTGTTTTGCCAGTCGCCTTTGCACCAAAGGTAAAGCTCCCAGTAACTCTTCTAAGGGCCCCTAATCTTTTATTCACTTTCTTTACCTGAACTGATGTATGATTTACATATGTCATTCTAACATCTACTTGAAACCCTAAGTATCTATATATTAATACATTTTCAATCTTTGTACCATCTTGTAAATGTAATTGTGGTTTGAGCTCTTTTCCTCTATATGAACCAATAACAACATAGTTTGTGTTTTTAGCATTCAAAAGAAGACCAGATTTACTGAACCATTTTGCATTTGTAACAAATCACTTTGAAGCGAATCCATCATACCTGTGAGACTGTCAGCAGACGCCACTAAAACAGTGTCGTCTCATGCACAGTCTCACCTCACTATGTTTAATTTCATGAACCAAATTATTAACATAAATATTAAATAATAATGGGCCCAAAATAGAGCCCTGGGGAACACCTCTCTCTAGTTTCCCAGGGGCCGACATCATTGTACCACATTGAACACACTGATATCTATTTGTCAAATATGACTCAAGCCATTTTAATATTTGGCCCTTAATCCCTATGGCCCTTAACCTAGTCAAAAGCAAATCATATTGAACTAAATCAAAAGCCTTACTGAGATCCACAAACACCACTCCAGTGTACTTTCCTTGGTTCATAGATGTAGCAACCAGGTCATTAAATTCCAACAGGGCAGTGTTTGTGGATCTCCCCTTTCTAAAACCATGTTGTTCATCTACTATTACAGTATTTGTATCTAAATAATTATTTACCTGTTCATAGACTTTACGTTCCAAGATTTTAGATAAAATTTGCAAAAGGGCTATTGGCCTATAATTTGAAGGAATAGTTCGATCCCCAGACTTATAAATGGGAATAATTTTCCCCATCTTCCAAATTTCAGGAACAGTAGAAGTACTCAAACTCCAATTGAACAAATAGGTCACAATAGGGGCTATTACATGTGCTCCCAATTTTAAATATTGGGCCTCAATCCCATCAATACCTCCTGATTTACTTTTATTTAAATTTTTAGCTCTTTCAGTATATCCCTCTCTTTTAAAATTTCAAACTTAAATATTCCTGTATGGGCTACCAGCGTGTCTGATACAGTAGAAATCCATTCCATTCACATTCAAATCTGGCAACTTTAAACCGTAATTCCAAAAAATATGTATTAAAATATTACCTATAACCTTTGTATCAGTAACTAGTTTTCCATCTTGTACCAAAGTAGGACTTATAGAGTCTTTATTTGGGATTTCAGCTCTGTTATAAGCTTCCAAAACTGCTTGGAGTCAGAGGAATTATTTATTTTATTCTGATAATATTTATTCTTTATGTTTTTAATTATATTTTTACACTTATTCCTCCAAAACCTGAAGGTATTCCAATCTGCTTCTTTCTTTGTTTTTCCCGCCTTTTTCCATAACCTATCTCTAATCCTTAAATATTTTTTTATCATATCGGTGATCCATGGGGCTTCTTTATTTCTTTTAATTTTTCTTATTAATGGGGCATGGTACTGTATTACATTCAAAAACATATCATTAAACTCTTGAATAGCCAGTTCTATGTCTGGTATCAAATAAATTCTATCCTAATGGATTTGCCCTAGATGATTTACAAAGGATTGCTCATTAAACCCTTTAAAATCTCTGCTCCAATAAATAGTTGATTGTTGAGTAATGCACTGTTGTAACTCAATAGTACAAGTAATAGGATTATGATCCCCCAAATGTAAAGGTAATACTTCCCAGGTTTTTACTATGTCCTGGGATGCAAAAAATAAATCTAAAAGAGAACCGTATGTTCCATTTTTTGTATTTCTTGTAGATTTTTGTATTATTTGGTGCAAACCCAGAATTGAAAAACTACTCTTCAATTTCCTCCTCTAGTCTGAAACCAATCTGCATTAAAGTCCCTGTTAAAACTACTTGTTTGTCCTTTATTTTCTAAAATTAACTCTGCTAGTACTTCAAATGTTTTACTTTTTGTTTTAGGGGGTGCATAAAACACTCCTACCACTAATTTTATCACAATTAATTCAATAATAAGACAGTCAATTCCTTTCTTGTTCATACTTAACAGTACTTTATAGGGGCCAAGAGTATTCTTAACAAACAACATCAACTCCTTCCCCTTTTACCTCTATCTGCACGTTCTATAGAAAATCCTGAAAGTTGAATTTCTTCCTGCATTATACCTGTATGTAACCATGTTTCTGATACTGCTAATAAATCATACTCAGTTTTAGTTGCCCATACCCTATACTCATCCATTTTATGGACTATGCTTCTAACGTTCTCATGAACCATTGAAAGCTGCTTAATTTTTTTATAATTAGGGCCCGGATTTAACTCAATATCCCCACTTTGAACTAACAGCATTAAACATAACATATTTGTACTTCCTGTTACTTTTAATCCACAAAAACCATGCTTAACACAAGAACTCTTTTGATAATATCGGGATTCATTTGTAAAGTGATTCCTTCTCCGAACGAATCCATCTTCACAATTAAATCGAACATTTCCCATAAAATACATACTTGATAACTTCATCATATCACCTCTAACTTCTTTATCTTCAAAGGTACTCATGATTATTAATCCCCATGCAAACCAACCCCCCAAACATATATACAAAACAGACCCCATAATTAAGCTTCTTACTGCCAAACAAGTTAAAACAATTTCTCTACCGAGTGGTGCTCGCGCCACTCACGTTGCTCGTGCCACGGCGCTCGCGCCAGTGATCGGCACAAGGTTTTATAGTGCTGGAGCCCCTAGTTCATTCAATCACTGACCCCCTCATGCAGAATGACAGAGTTTCAGGTGCAGTTCATTCAAATGTAGAGTAAAAGCAGGCACTCAATTAGCAGCAGTAATAAAAAGTATAGCTTGTAACAGGCATTTAATTCAAGCAAAGCAGTTCTCCCAAAGAATGTCCCAACTGGATATTATACTGGCATTTTATATTATACTGGCATTTATTTACAGGGAAAAAACAAATATAAACATTTTGGCACACTGGGGTGGGATCTCAGTGTGCCACATGAGTTATGGGGGTTAGTACATGATGTGACACAGGGATTAGGCACCCTGATGTTGGTGGGGAGGGGGGAAGGAAAATAATTGGGGCACTCTGGGGTGTGCTACCAGTGTGCCCCATCAGTGGGGGGGGCACACAGCAATGACATGAGGATTGGGCACCCTGATGTTGGCGTAGGGCAAATAAGTACATTTGAGCACACTGGGGTGGGCTCCCAGTGTGCCACATAAGTTGGGGTGGGGGCTACATAATGCTGACATGGGGATTGAGGACCATGATATTGGTGGCCACGGGAGTACACCAGCAGTGTATGGGTTTTTCTGCTGGGGTGATGCAACTGCACATGCGTAACACTCATGCATGTATAGTTGTGGGGAATGGCATTTTGCCATTCACAACGTGACAGCACCAGCTGAACTACACATGCACGTGAGTCTCACTTGCACAGTTCATGCCTCACAATGTGGGAGTAACAGCTGAAATAGTGCAGCTGTTATTCCAAAGCAGCTGATTATGGCAGAGACTTTCCAGCTCTGTTGGGCATTCTGAAGGATACTTCCATATATCAAAAGGAAGGTTCTATGATGGGCCATTTTTAGAGCTATCAGCCAATCCCAGTAGGGCTGCAGGCTCTGCCCACAGCCCTAAAAATAAAGGATAGTAATCTCCTCTCTCTGTATGCTCCTGACCATCCTCTCTGTTCATTGGAGGTGGGCCTTCTAAGGGTCCTCAAGGCCAGATTAATGCTATCTCAGGGCAGTGCATTTGCTATGGTAGCACCCATGCTGTGGAATCAGTTGCCTTGTTCTCTCAGGCCCTATCTATAAAGACAGTTACAAGAGGGTTAAAAATAATCTCTTTCTATGGCTTTTTCTTATTAATCAGCCCATGACACTTTGCATAATACTGTGTTTATTATAGTATGTCTTATGACTTACTTAACCGTGTTATTCATTATAGTCATATATCTTTGCTAAAGATCCTTCTGTATGATTGTTGTATGATGTCCAGAGACCTTTGAATTGGATGCTAAAGAAATAAAATAGGTACTGTTGCTACTACTACTAAGAAGGGTTGCCTATTTAAAATGCAGGCCCATTCATCCCAGGGCACCTAATCCAGGGGCAAGGGGCTCAGTTAATGGCAGACTGGATAGAAATGGAAGGGAGGGAGCAAGGGGACAAGAGATGGGCCAGGGAAAAGAGAGAGAAAAAGGAAAGGGGCAGAGCTAGAAGTGAGTGACAGAAGAAGGTGGAGGAGGGAGTCAAAGAAAGGGGGAATGATGACTGGCTGGGGTAAAACAGAGCAAGAGAGAGCGAGAGGATTTAAAAGGAGCTGCACAAGTCAGCTCACCCTTACAAACTCTTGCTAGCTAGAATTTTTGTTTAGCAAACACATCAGTCAGTGATGATTGATGAACATCTTTGGTGAGATCAAGAATTTTCTGACTCAAGTTTGGCAAGTATTTGTTTTAAATTAGCTAGGGAGAAAAAATGTAGCAGTGCTATTTTAAAAGAGACGTGTGGGTAAGCTGATCTAGCAACAAAGAAAAAATGACTAAAGTTTATGTTCTGTATAGGTGACCTGTTGATGAGAGACTACTGTTAATGTTGATGAATGGAAAGAAATGATTTGTTTGCTGGCCTGTTTATATTACTACTTGGTTTACTTGGTTTAAAGGACCAAAAGAATGCAGAAGCCCATTGAGATTGTCCGCCACCACTTTGGTCGGACATATTACTCCCTGAAGTTAGTAGACTGTAACCAATGGTCACGACCTCTTTTAAATGAATAAAAAGAGTTACTATCCACCAGATCTTACAGCAAACTATTCCACAGCCTAGGAACTCCAACCGTGAAATAATTTAATCTTTTGTTGGTTCTAGATTTGGCCATGTCAATCTGTTTATTATGATGCCGTGGAACAACCTTTCTCTGAGAAAACTGAAGACCACATTGCCACATTAGGTTCTGAGAATTATTTATTTTATAAATAAAGTGCAGGTCACCTCTTCTTCACCTGGTTTGAAAGGAATGGAGCTCAGTTTCTTGCAACCTAACATAGTAGTCACTGTTAGCCAATCGGGGAATCATTTTGTTGCTCTCCTCTGAATTCTCTCAATCCTATCTATATCTTGCTTCAGATAAGGGTTCCAGAACAGACATCCATAATCGGAGAGGGGTCTAACATGGGTCCTGTATAGAGGAATAATACATTCCTCAGTGCTGGAAACAAATGTGCATTTAATACGAGGGAACAATGCATTGGATGTTTTAGCTATCCTAATACATTGGTCAGATGAGGGCAATTTGTTGTTAATAATAACACCAAGGCCCCACTCATTTACTGAAACTTTAAGAGGAGAATCACTTAGAAAATAAGTCTGATGAATGTTATTTTTGCCAAAGTGTAATACTGTGCATTTGTCCGAATTGAGCATCATACCATTATTAGTTGCCCATTGTTCGATAAGTTTCAGGTTATTACTAAGTATGGACCTGTTGGTATCCATGTTTACTACTCCACCTAGCTTAGTATCATCAGCAAACTTTGAAAGAAGATTACTGGTGTTAACCTGTATATCACTAACGAAAACATTAAACAGGGTCGGTACAAGGACCGAATCCTGAGGTACCCTACTAGTCACATTCCCCATGTCAGAAAGAATGCCATTTATTCTGACTTGCTGACATTTGTTAGACAGCCAACAGGTGACCCATTTAACTAACAACAGGGAAATCCAAATTTCAACATTTTCTCAATTAGTTTACGTGGCACCTTGTCAAAAGCTCTGCTATAATCAAGCAGGATTACATCCATGGGTATACCAAAATCAAGTCCCTCACTTATGTAGTCATAAAAGGATACCAGATTAGTTGTACAAGAGTACCCCTGCCTGAATCCATGCTGTGTGTGGTCAGTAATGTCATTAGAGATTTTTCCTGTTTCCATAATGTCCTTGATGATTTTCTCCATTAATTTACATATAACTGAAGTTAAACTTATAGGATGATAGTTTTCAGGCTTAGAATGGTTTCTTTTTTTAAAGATCAGTATGATTGTGGTGTTAGACCAGTCTTGAGGAATGAGACTTATGTGTGTCAGCTTCAGGGATCAAATAAACTATTGAAGTACTATCTTTATGCAGACTGAACTTAGGGTCCTCTTTTTTGGAAAAAAACAGAACAAAACTCCTCATTAAAGTGTCAGCAATTTCCTTGTCAGAGGATATAATAGAATTTTTAGTTATTAGTGGGCCCATATACTTATTATTCCCTTTTTTATTATTAAGATAAGAGAACAAGGATTTATAGCTGTCTTTTGAGTGAGCTAATCAGAACTCCGGATTCCTTTTAGACTGCAAAATAAAAGGTTTCAAGCCTTTTACTGCCTTTCTATATTTGATTAGCATTTGTGCTTTAATATCACCCTCACTCTTTTTAATAGAGAAAAATGCCTTTGTTTGCTTTTGATTTGTTTTTTTATATTTCTATTTAACCAAAGTGGTATCTTCCCCTTTTTATTATATTTTTTTCTTGTTGGGGACAAATGTGTCCTCTAAATGGTGGATCATAAATTTCAAGTACCTCCAAGCTTACTCAAGTGAAAGAGGAGTTAACATTTCCTCCCACAGAATTTTGTTTAGATTTACATTAATAATTTTAAAATTAGCATTGTCATATTTTTTTTAAATTCTGAGTAATTTGAATTCTGTCAGGAATTAAAAATTATTGAAACTATAATTGAGCAGTGTTCACTAGAGTCCAAGGGGTCCTTGATACAAATACTAGATATACTACACCCAATAGTGGTTATCACAAGATCTAATATGTTTCCCCCCAAGTGGGTTCTGTTATAACCTGTTCAAGTCCTAAGTCCACCAAAAGTGATACTAGTTCTTTTTCACCATGGGTGCTACCAGATAGGGAGGTCCAATTTATAGTGGGCATATTAAAGTCACCTAGAATTAAGATGTCACCACTAGTGGCCTTGGTTGCTATTTCTTTATGTAAAAGAGAGGTATAGTCAGTATTAGCTGAAGGGGGCCTGTAACAGGTACCAACCAAAAGCTGGGGTTGTCCCTTGATCTGGATGTATACTCATAGGGTTTCTACTTCATTTGACTGAGGGAGTTGAAAGGAAACAATATCCTCTCCGACATAAAGGCAAACTCTTCCTCCGGTTTGACCCTCTCGATTCCTATGGTATAACCTATAGCCAGGTAAATTTGCTATTCATGTGGAATTAGAGTCCCACCAAGTTTCTGGTATGGATATCAGTCCATACTTGGCCAAGTTACATTTAGCCTCCAGTTCAGCCATTTTGACCAAATTTAATGATCTGGCATTCAGGGAAAAAACCTCACTAGCTGTAAATTTACATGATGAAAATTTTTTAGAGAACAGGATGAGTACTACTTTTGGTATTTGACAAATGGAAAGAAATCTAGTTGAAAATGTGGTGGTTTAGGAAAAGAGGCTTTTTGTGGCTGTTGGACCCTAACTCTAGATGCCAGCTGGTGAGTGGGGACACTGTTTGATATGGTGGGGCTAGGGAAGAATGGAACGGAGAAGGCTGGACACATTCAGCTCAGTCACACACATACTGGGGGATGCCTGCATCTACAACTCAGTGTTTTTTAAAGAGTTTCCCAAAAAAGAAAAAAGGAAACAGGCATTTATGGGGCAGGCACAACCCAGGGGAGGCCCTGGTGACAGCCAGATGGACGAGCCCTCATAAGCAAAGCATATGGAAGGGAGCGAGAGGGTTTAATATGGTCAGGAAACTCTAGAAAATCAGTTTTGGCACCTGATCATGTAGACACAGGAAAAAGGGAGTGACCACATGATAGGTCATGTTAGCTGAATGCAGGTCATGTGGTGTGGCCACAGTTTTAGGGGAGTGGACTAGCCACATGGCTGGCCACCATGGAATTTTGCAAGTGGAGGTGCATGCAGACCATGTGGTGCTGCCACCATTTTAGAAGACTGAACGGGCCACATGGTGAGCCACCAGGGCATTTGGCAGGTGGAGATGCTCACAGATGACATGGGGTGGCTGCCATTTTAGGGACAGCAAATGGGTTGCATGGGTGGCCTTCAGGACATTTTGCAGATCTTTGCACACAGGTCACATGGTGCAGCCACCATTTTAAAGAGAGTGGATGGTTCGCATGGTCAGCTGCCATGGCATATCAGCAATTAGTGGGTTACAGTAGCCATGATTTGCAGCACTAATACAAGAAAAGACTAGTGCTTGATAGACAATGTGTAACACATTTATTCTGAATACAATGGGATGATCTTGCTCTAACTTGTTTAAGATGTGACTGTTAATTTTATAACTCGAGCACAGCTTAATTCCTGGAGTGGGTCCAGAGGATGGGCCCTGACCAGGCCATAGGGATGGCCGCCAGTTAGAAAAGGAGGAACCTGCATAGCAGGCTGTATTTCTTTAGGTCACTATATAATAATAATAATAAAAAATTAATGAATAAAATGAAAGGAAAGGGTGAAGGGGGGCTGTTTTCAGAAGGGAAAGCCATGAGTAGTAAGCTTCTGACAGTCCACGTAGTGTGGCCACAATCTTGGGGAGAACGGCCAGGCCAAGACCACACCACATGGATGCCCACCACAATTTAGAAAGAAGAAGGAACAGTGGGCCCTCTCCATGCTGACAGATCAAAGGCTGGGCTGAAGGGATGGCCACCATTTTAGAGGGTCTGTGTTTGGACTGCAGTAGGGCCACCATGACCCAAGAGGGTAAGGTTCCCAAAGGGCATTTTTGTTTTGAAAAAAATGGGTGGGTTTTTGTAAGGTTTTAGGATAATAGTAAAAAAAAGGTGATAAGTATGGGTACTGGAACAGGACAATTACTCTCATTTTGTTTTATAGCTCCAAGTAGATTATGACACTAAGAGGATGGAAGAGCTCAAAGGAGGAGGTGGTATGTCAGGCAATAGAGCTTGTGGAAAAGGCACAAAAGATGCTGGATGTGTTTGAGGATACCATGGAGATGCCAGGGCACAGTGGGCAGGGAAGGAAGTGGAGGGACAGCAGCGCAGGGGGTGGGAAGGGTGGCAGGAAACAGTTGAGGGGGCAGGCCCAGTTGCGCTGATGCCTACAAGGCCAAGGAGACCACAGCCAAATCTGCCACAGCCCCTCCCTCAGCCACCGCTGAGCCCCCTGCTGCTGCTTTTGACACCACCCCAGCCCCAGCCAGCAACACTGGAACCACAGACACCTGATGTTGCCACTGTGTCCACTGCTGGCACCATCATAGCCAACCCCACCACTCCCGCTGCTGGCACCACTGTAACCATCTCCACTGCTCTCATTGTCGGTACCTCGGCCAGCTCTGCTGCTCCTGCTACCGATACTGCCTCAGCCAGCCCAGCTGGAGAACAATGGAACACCGGACCAACAGGTGTAACCAGTGGCCATGCCACCACAGGCACCAGGATAGACAGGTACAGTAGAGGTAATGCTTGAAAGCAGCATTAAAGAAAATGTGGAGCAAATGATAGGTTCCATTGGGGAAATGGCATAGGTGAATTTGAGAACATTTTGGGGATATCAAAATGGGTAAAACAGGAGAGCAAGGAATGGAAGCAGGGGACGCATTAGGTTTAAAGAGGTCGGGGATGGATATAGGTACCCCAGGAGTAAGAATAGGGGATCATGTATCTCTAGCCATGAAATAAAAAATTGGAAGGGGGACTATGCAGATATATTCTCCATTCTCCTTAGGTAATAACAAATATGTAAAGTATGAAGAGAAGTAGAGTTTTGAGAAAATAGATATGGCAGCAGCAGTGATCCTGCTAGGCAAGGGAGAGGAGGCATGCACTATTTAGGGTAAGACATGGGATGCATGGTCAGTGGGGTTTACCTACTACTGGGCAATTGTGCAAATAAAGCACCGGAACTGGCAACACATTTGCTGGCCTCTTCCCTCATAGTGTGCAGTCTGTACAAAATAAGAAGGGCAAATAATTGGCTACAAAACGATGAATTGTTTAGACAGATACTGGCATCGCCTGGGGATGTGCGATGGGACACAAGGTACTCAGACGTCTGGTTGGAGACCATGACAGTGCCAAGGGAGAAGTGAAGGTGAATGGGCTAAGGACACATGGGGTTTACAAACAAGCTGTTGGGAATATAATAGAGCACCATGCTCTTGGCCAAATTGCTGGTTTAAACATGCCTGTTCAAAATGTGGTGAATCGCACCCAGCCTCCAGATGCAGGAACTATTGGGAAGGTCCCAATGGGTTTAATTTTGGAAATCAGTCCTTTCCGGCCAGCCTTTCAGGTTTTCTATAGATAACATGGGGACAGGGAGAGAGGGGGAGAGGTTTTTGGTGGGGGAGGTGATTTGGACAGGGTGGCAGAACATGAGATGAATGACCAAAACAGTAAGTGTAGGTACTGTACTAGAAGGCAAGGACACCTATTAGACCAGAGGTTTTACAAGAATGGATGGAGGGCTACCCAGACCAAGTGGCCACAAGGGTACTGATAGAAGGTTTTACAAAGGGTTTCAATTTACACTTCCAAGGGAGCAGGGTAAGTATAATGACCCAAAACTTGGGATCCATCAGAGGCAAGAAAGAGGTCTTAGCCAGAAAAATCAAGAAAAAAAATCAAGGCAGGGAGAGTGGAAGGTCCATTTCCATCCCCCATTTAATAACTTCAGGGTGTCTACCCTGGGGCTGGTACCCAAAAAAACAGCCCGGTGAGTTTCAAGCAATTCAGCACCTCTCATACCCAGATGGGGGGTGAGTAAATGATATATTAGCGAAGAGAACAAAAGGCTGACCTGCTTAATGCTGGATGAAGTGGGGAGAAGTATTAGGGCTGTAAAAGTGGCACCATTCTGCTTGCTTTCAGTATTAGCAGAGTACTGGGATCTGTTAGGTTTTTGGGGTGGAGGGACAGTTTTACTTTGATAAGACCATGCCCATGGGTTGTTCAGTGGCATGCGCCACATTCAAAACATTCAGCACATGGTTGCAATAGATGTTTAGAGTTCGATATGGGCATAGGACCTTCACACACTTCGCTTTCTTCACTCTTTTCCAGTCTAGTTTTAGAAAAAATCACTCCACCTCCCTAGTAAGGCTGACTGATGCCATCTCCTCTGGAATGAATAATGGCCAAATTACCTCTGCCATCTTTGTCAACTTGGCCAAAGCCTTTGACATGGTCTCACACTTCCTTCTGTTGAGCATTCTAACCTCTGGTGGCCTCTCCCCTTCTACAACAAGCTGGTTCAATTCCTACCTGACTGGCAGGTCACAATTAGTCCATATTTGCTGATGCCTCCTCATCTTCTCTGCCTTAAGCACTGGTGTCCCACAGGGCTCAGTGCTTGTCCCACTTCTTTTCCGCATTTTTCTAAATGACCTCCCACAGGTTTGCACGTCAGCTTTCATACATATGTATGCAGATGACACAGTTATACATACAACTGGCGAATCCTTCACCGATGTCACTACCTGGCTCCAGTTTGACTTCACTAATGTCCAACTCTGGCTTAGATCTCATCAACTTTTCCTAAATGCCAAGAAGATAGTCTCCATGACCTTTGGCACAAGGCAGAGACTCGCTAAGCTAATCAACATGCCCACTGTCCACACCTTTGATGGGACTGTATTAGAGGACACCTCCTCTTTCAGGTACCTTGGTGTCTGGCCTGACTGATACCTCAACTTCTCTGTATGTATTGATGTCATTCTGAGAAAACTGAGCCCAAACTTGGTGCTTTATACAGAAACCGTAGCTGCATCCCATTTATGGCCAGGCGTGAGTTAGTACAGAAAATGATCCTACCTATATTGGACTACTGTGATATAGTCTACAGTGCCACCCCTCAGTCTTACATAGCTAGACTGGATACTCTCTTCACCTCTTTCCTTACCCTTGATGCCCCTACTCTGACCCACCACTGAGATCTCTACCACTCTCTGAATTTTCTGACTCTTACTAACAGACGTGCACTCCATGGAGCCAAATTCATCTCTAAATTTTGGCTTGGCTCTCTTCTTTCTTATTTCTCTTACTCTTTATCCTCCCCTCCTCCTTCCCAGTACTCTTTATGATCCTGTGACTCAAGGACCCTGGCAATCCCATGCTGCACCACAACATCTGGACAAAATGCTTTCTCCTATCACCTACCAAAATTATGGAATGCACTCCCCCCACAAATTTGGCACACCTCTACTATTGGATCACTCACAGCTGCCTTACAAAACTACCTAATCACCAACTATACTTGCAATTGGCTCCCACCAGGCACTAGCTATTCTCTAATGGCCTTCTAAGGCCATTTGGTTGCAGTAATGACAAATCCCTGCTACCGCCTGCACCTCCAAAGCAACTACCTGCACTTCTTGCCCCCTTGCACTTGTGGCCCCAAAATGCCATCTAGCCCACTTGGGTGTATGCTTGCATGCGGTAATTCCAAAACTTCTAGGATTCTTCATGTGTTCTTGTAATTCATACAAGTTCTGTACCCTGCTTGACTGTATGCTGTTATCCAAAACTCTGTATGCCTAATTATGTTTGTATTATGGCTAATGTACTACAGTGTGATAATATATGTTTTTGTATGTTGTTGATTCTGTATTATCCCAACTACTCCTTCCCCAGGACGTTCTGTGAGACGAGCAACTTGTTGCTCAGTGTACCTTTCCTGGTGAAAAATGTAAATAAATAAATAAAAAACACACTATTTAGATGATTTCCTTTTGGTAGGAGAAGGGGAGGGGAAGTGGGCATCATGCTACTGTACATCAATTCTGGGATATGTTTAAAAAGCTGGGGGTACCCCTGGTAGAAGACAAGACAGAAGGCTGAGTCAGTAGCTCGAAGTTCTGGGAATTGAAATAGATGCAGAAGAAGGCCTCCATAGATTGCCAGCACAAAAAATTCATAAGGTAAGGAGTCTCCTAGACGCTATAAAGGGTAGGAGATGAGTAACTTTACAGATGGTACAGCAGTTATTGGGACAACTAAACTTTGCATGCAGAGCAATAGAACCAGGAGGGGCATTTAAATGGCATTTGGCCAGGGCCACAAAAGGGACCACCTGGCCACACCACAGGGTAGACATTTCAAAGGGAGTGTGGGAGGATCTGGTAATTTGGGAAGAGTTCTTGAAGTCTTATAATGGGTGACATTCTGGTAGGGAGAATGGGTTTACAATATGGACTTGGAGTTATATACTGACACGGCTGAGGAGGGTTGGGCATGGGGGGCTATTTCAAGGGAAAATTGCTCTCAGAACAGTGGCCAGAGACCTGGGTAAGAATGGGTCTAACAAAGGACATTACCTTTTTAGAAATCTTTCCAATTTTGGTGGCCACACTGGTATTGGGAAAGGAGTTATGCAACCAGAGGGTAATGTTCTGATGCAACAACAGATCAGTGTTTAATGCACTAAACAAGAGGGGGGCCATGTCTGAGACTGTAATGAAGGTGTTGAGAAAGCTGGTACTACAGTTGTTTGAGGCCGAATATGTAATTTTGGGCTAGGCACATTGAAGGGATATGGACCACGGTGGCTGACAGCCTCTCCTGCCTCCAGTTGGACAGGTTCCGAGCCATCACCCCAGGAGCCAAAGGCAGAAAAACAGTAGTGCCAGCACGTACTTGGGAAATTGGCTGGAAGGAGCTGAACTGCTCTTTTGGAACTTTTGGTCAACAAGGACCCTGAGGACTCATGAGGGCTCATGGAGAGTTTTCCAGGCTTTCTGGGAAAATCAAGACATGCAGGTAAGTGGGCCAGCCAATGAAGAGCAGATAGCAAAATTCATAGTGAATGGGTAGTAGAACGGGATAACGCATGCTACCATGGGGGTCCACCTGGCAGCTATTAACCTGGTTTGTACCTTGAAGGGGTGGGGGGACCCAAGAAAAAGGCAGATAGTAAGGAGGATGGATGGCTGCAGATGCAGGGAAAAGAACCAGACATCAAGTGACCTATTTCTGAAAGGTTGTCAGATAGTTTAGTGGGAGGGCTGCCAAATATATGCCACTCAGTGTACGAAGCACAGCTGTTTGGTGCTATATTCACAGTAATGTTTCAACGGCCTTTAGGGTCAGCAAAGTTTAGGATGGGGGACAGGAGGTAGGAGAGGCCTACTTTGGGAAGATATATGATGGCAAAATTGAGCAAAAGTGGCAAAGGTTTAAGACAGACCACACGGGCGGGCAATGATGATCAGGCTAAAAAGGCATGTCAACGTGAACGTAAGCCCTATCAGACAATTGGGATACACAGCAAGCAGACCTGTGGGGCGACGACTTCTTTTCCAGCACAAGGATGGAACCCCAGTGACAAGTGAACAAATGACTGCTGTTCTTTGGAAGGTTCTAGATTTTGTGGGTGAGGACCCGAGAAAATATTCATCACACTCATTTAGGATAGATGCAGCATCAGAGGTTGCAACACAAGGGGGATCAAGGGGGGAGATAAAGAGGAAGGGGAGATGGTCCTCAGATTGTTATAGAACTTATGTGAGAAATCTACATTACTAACAATATTGTTTGCTTTGTTGCAGGGAAGGTGGCCTGGTGCAGACATGGAACAGACCAGTTTCTGGTAAAGGGGGTGGGGAAAATATATATACAGTATATATATTTTTTTATGAATAAAATGGCTTACATTTCTTTTCTTTGTGGTCACAGGTCATAGTGACCCTCTGGAAGTGTGGATTTGTGGCCATTCGTTCATATATTGGACAGAATGCAGTGCAGCGGTAAAAGCTGGGGGACGGCAATTATACCAGGACTGGAACACCATCAGAATGAATTGAAAAGGAGTATGGGGCATGCACTGGGCACAGTTACTGCCACTTTTGTTGGACATGTGAACAACAAGGCTGGACCCCATCTGCTGGTCATACATTTGGGAGAGAATGACCTGGGTACAAGACCATGGCTGGACATTTTCTTTCCCATAAAACAGGACATTACTGAGATTAAAGATGGTAGCCTAATGTGGTAATAGGGTGGCCTGAGATATTGCCAGGAAGGGTATGAAGGTATGCAAGGGAGCATAAGGCTATGAATGAGGCAAGAACAAGGATGAACAGAAAGATAGGGGCTTGGATCAAGACAATAGGGGGAAGGATCATAACCTGTATGTAAATAGGGGAGGATGAGCCAGGTTTATATAGATCAGATGGGGTACATCTGTCTGATGAGGAAATAGATTTGTTTTATTCAGAATTAGGGGACTGCTATTGAGGCCAGTAAGAAGGGGATTTTCTGGGCATAAAGAGAAGGGTGGGGGAAGCACATCTTCCATTGCAAGCTGGAGATGGGCGAGTGGAAGGAAATGCAAAAAAGGGGGGATGGGGTAGGAGTACCTGGCCTGGATGTACGTTGAGACTGGGGTGGATAGGTACCTCTGGGTGTTCACCCAGAGGGGCTACAGAAGTAGATGAAGACCAGAAGAAGGACCTCGGGGGTACACCTGTGGAAGGGGAGAAAATGGATATAAAAATTTGTAAATATATGGAATAATTGGGATAAGGATCATGTTGATTGTTGGATGAAAAATGATAATGTAAATAAAATGTGTGTGTAAACAAACTTTATGGCTGACTGAGCACCAAAAATACTAGGTTTGGTTTAAGTTATTGGGGGGAAAGGCGATCCGGGGACAAGAAGGGTTGCCTATATAAAAGACAGGCTTATTTGTCCTAGGGCACCTGACCCAGGGGCAAGGGGCTCAGTCAATGGCAGAATGGATAGAAAAGGAAGGAAGGGGGAGGGGATAGAGGACAAGGGAAGGGCCAGGGAAAAGAGAGAGAAAAAGGGTCTGAGCTACACGTGAGTGTCAAATGGAGGTGGGGGAGGAGTCAAAGAAAGGGAAGTTGATGATTGACTGGGGTAAAACAGAGCAAGAGAGAGAGTGAAGGGGATTTAAAAGGAGCTGCACTCAGAAACTACTGCTTGCTTGAAGTTTTGCCCTACCCACCCAGTTAAAAAAAAAAAAGAAGGGGGAGAAGGCAGAAGAACTTGGGTAGAAAGACTGAGACACTACGTAATGTGGACGGCAGGCAGGGGGAACAAGAAAGAAAGAGATGGGTAAAGAGGACTGACGAAGGTGGATGTCAGAGAGCAAGAAACGCAAAAAGGGGTGGGGTGGGGTAAGCGAACCTGGACCAGATGTACATTGAGGGAGGGGGATAGGCACCTCTGGGTGTACACTCAGAGGGGCTACAGAAGAAGATGAAGACCAGAAGTAGAAGAACCCCAGGGGTACACCTGAGGGGGAAGAAAAAGGATATGAAAATGTGTAAATATATGGAATAATTGGGATAAGGATTATGTTGGTTGTTGGATAAAAAATGAGAATGTAAATAAAATTAGTGTATAAATAAACTTTATGGTCAACTGAGCATGCAAAATAATAGGTGTGGTTTAAGTTATTGGGGAAAAGGGGATCCAGGGACAAATGGAAATTGTGGTACTACTCAGTATTACGTGGTATGTTTAAAGGCAGAAGTACAGTAGGCACTAGGCCCATCAGGACCACCTTTCCCACACATGTGGGGGGCATTATTTATCTCTAAAGAGGTACTTGTCCAGTTGTTTTTTGCACTTTGTAAAGTCATTTATGTCCACTATATGCTGTGGCAGAGCATTTCACCTTTACATGCCCTTATGGTGAAGTAGAATTTTCTTTTATTTGTAAGTGCCATCTGTATTTACAACTGCTTACTGTATTATGCCACCTGAGATTTGTAGGTTTAATAGCCATGGTTAGATTGCATTCATTACTCAGGTCCTTATCATGATGTATCTTAACATTAGTATGTCGCCTCTGTCCCTACATAACTGCAGGTCATACAAATTTAGTTCTCTGAGTGTATCTGTGCGTGGGTGGTTTCTTACCCATGTGATTATCTTGTTAGCCCTTCTCTGCACTCCATCCACTATGTCTATATCCTTCCTCAAATATGGTTACCAAAAAGAGGCAGCATAGTCCAGATGGGGATGGACATATGTCTTATAGAGAGAGACAAAACATGCTTCTGCTCTAGTAATGAATACCTTACTAATAGACCTTAAAAGTCTATTTATTGTTAAAACCAATTTTCTACATTGATCACTTACAGTTAGATCTTTATTGATTACTATCCCCAGGTCTGTTTCTGAGTCAACTGTTTTAATTATAGTTCCCTTGAGTACATAACTGTGCATTGTTTTTATTGTCTCTAGGCAAATAACTGTGCATTTATCAATGTTGAAGGCCATGTTATTGTTTAATGCCCAATTTTCCATATGTAAAATATCTGTCTTTAGGATATTGATTTTAGCTGCTGTATCAGCCTCTGCACTGATCTTGGAATCATCGGCAAATTTACTTAAATTCTCCTTGACATTAGCATGCAGGTTGCTAATGAAAATTCCAAAAAGAACTGGGCCCAGTACTGATCCCTGTGGCATATCACTCGTGACGTTGATTTATTTTGATAGTGTGTTTTAGATTTTGACTTGATTTGTCCTGTTGTAAAACTATTGTTTTATCCGATTAATAGTACAAGTATTTAGTTCTAACATCACAATTTTGTCTGTTGATAAACCATGAGGGACAGTATCTAATTCTTTCTGGAAGTCTAGCAATACCAAATCCACAGGTGTACCTCTGTCTATACTTTCACAGATTTTTACATAAAATGAGATGAGAATTGTAGAGCAGGATTGTCCTGCTACAAACCCGTGCTGTGTTTGATCTCTTAGGCCTTTTGATATTATTTTGTTTTCCAGCCTTATTTTCAGTATCCTTCCATTATTTTTCTGACAATGGATGCCAAACTTATGGCCTATAGTGAACAGGTAACTATTTACTACCCTTCTTGTGGACTGGGATCACTGCTGCCCTTCTCCAGTCCTTTGGCACCTCAGCAGAGCTGTACAATATAAATATTATTCCCAATGGTAGCATTACTTCATCTGCTATGTTTTTAATAAACTTTGTATTTATGCTATCTGGCCCTGGTGCAGAGTTATTTTTCAATGCTTTCATGGCCTTTTCAGCTTCCTCCATAGATATCTGTTTGTAATATATTTCTTTACTTATATCACTGGTTATAGCTGGGGTTTGTTCTGTAAAGATGAATCCAAAGTAGTTGTTTAGTGCATCAGCTATTTCCCTATTAGTTCTCAGTTCAGTGCCCTTTTCAACAACTGGGCCCACGGTGTTATCCTTTTTTTTGATTGCTGCTTATGTAGGTGTGAAATGACTTCTGATTGTCTTTGGTCATTACCAGACAGAACTCAGTTTTATGTCTCTCCTTTTCAATAAGTAATTTTGCTTTCTTCTCTTCAACCCTATGCTTGTAGTTTTCTTGTTCACTCCCAGTTTTTTTTTAGATTTTTTGAATGGTTTTCCTTTTTTCTTTATTTGCTTATTTATTTAAGGTGTTATCCAGGGGGATAATTTACCCTTTTTGTTCTGTACCGGTTTAAAGGGAACATATTTGTTCTCCATTTCCTTAATAACTGATTTAAATATTCCTCAGCTTTCATTTGCTGTTCTTTCGGCCATTTTACCAACCCAGTCATATGTTTGAAGGTCTTTTTAATGCCATTGTTATTTCCCTTTGGATAGTTATACCTATAGAATTCCTGACCTTGAGGGGTTATTTGTCTGACAACAATGAAGGTAATACAGTTATGATCACTGTTGGTTAGTGGGACAGTAATATTAATGTCTGACATTTCTGAGGTCATGTTTGTTAGGATCAGATCCAGGGTGTTATTCCCAGTAGTAAGTTCCATTACAGGCTACACTAATCCTGCAACCAATGTAATATTCAGACATTCTGACTCAGTGGTGGTGTTAGCTGACAAAGTTTGCCACTGTTTCCCTGGAAGGTTAAAATCACCTACAATATTTGTGTCTATGAACCCTGCTAGTTCTATTATTGTATTTATTAGGGCATGGTCATCTTCTTCCGATATAGATGGGGGTCTGTAGAAATTATCCAGGATTTTTTTTTCTATTTCCTGTTCTTAACTATATACAGATATCTTCCAACTGAATATCATTTGGGATGTTTAGTTGTATTTCAGATTATTCTGTACTGGATTTAACATAAATACAGACTCCTCCACCTTTTTTTATAATATAAATGATATCCGGGGATTTTGTTACACCAGTTTGATGATGCCTTCCACCAAGTTTTGTTAACTGCTGCTAAGTCTATGTGTTGTTGAACCATGGTGGCTGTTAGTTCACTCAATTTTATTAAGTTAAGACTTCTGGCATTAGTGACCAGTATTTTATAACCCTTTTTTTTGCTTGGTTGTTATATTGTTGTTTGTACAGCTCTGTTGCCCCTTATTAGTCAGTTTAAATGAGCAGTTATGTAGTTTGTGATTGATTTTCCCAGGTTAGAGCTGTCTCTATGGCTCAGATGGAGCCCATCCTAGCTATGCAAGTAATGGTTATCCACAACATTTTCCCACTGCATTAGACATCCAATTGAGTTATGTAGGGTATATTTTCTTAACCATTTGTTTATACTTTTTATCTTATTTTGTTTTGTTCTGCTTGCTCTCAGGACTGGTAGAATTTCTGAAATGCATATTTCGCATCCCTTTTCCTTAAGAGTGCCTATAATAGAGATATAGTCAATCTGTATTTCTTCCACAGTTTATCTGTTAACATCATTTGTACCAGCATGAATTACTAACAAGTTCTAACCAGAACCGATCTGGTTGTGATGCGCTACCAAATAACCAAAGGTATATGTGTGCATAGAAAATACTGAATGCTTGGGTGTAACTTGAACATTTTTTAGAGGTGTTGCACCATATTTTCAACATGGCCTTTGAGACCCTATCTCATGAAGAGTGCCAGTGTAATTTTGTTCACTTGTTCTGAAAGGTGATTTTGCAGCGTGACCAAGTCATTTGCCACAGGTCTGAAAACATATTTTTGGCAGGATGTGAAAACTGACAGCTGTACTGTTAATAAGGAGGTATGCAAAATTGACAATGTTGAAAATCTGTAGTGAAAATATTAAAAATTGTCGAAGTTAGGAGCATGCTTAGAAACTGCACAACTATGCTTGTAATGCAGTAATTTTTTGGAATGTTTTCACCAAATTTGCAACATGGGCTTTTTGGGACCCCTCCTCATGAACAGTGTCACTGTCATTTCATTGATCGGTCCCAAAAGGTGATTCCACGCAGCGACTGCGAAATCACCTTTCGGGACTGAGTAACGAAAGGACAGTGACAGCGTTCATGAGGTGGGGTCCCAAGAAACCCATGTTGAAAATTTGGAGCCAAAATTAAAAATTAATGGCTGATTTATCAGCATAAGTTGAAAACCTCATTGACTGCCAGTATGGCACACTAACCTTTGATTCTCTCTGACATCACTGATATCTTGAAGATTGTCCAGGATATGTGACCGACTTGCTGTAGTTTGGACCCTGGTCCAACCCATCTCCTGGTGAAGTGTGGAAGTCATTGGACTGATCCTAGCAGAGATAGTCTGGAGTTCATTGGAGAAAGGGGTGTTTTCTGACCCCTTGAAAGAGGTGGTCATCACCCCCCTTTTGAAGAAATCCTCCCTCGACATGGACTGCCTTGCTAACTACAAACCTGTCTCTAACCTGCCCTTTGTGGATAAGGTTATTGAGAAGGTAGTTGTGTTACAACTCGAAGACTATCTTAAAACCCATGAAATCTATGATCCTCTCCAGTCAGTGTTCAGGAAGAGGCACAGTACAGAGACAGCCCTTGTATGGGTGCTTAATGGTCTTCTGGTGGTGAGAGATTGGAAGAGCTGTTCAATCTTGGTTCTTCTTGTTCTTTCTGCAGCATTTGACACCATGGACCATGAGATCTTGCTGGGGCACTTGTGGTTGATCTGTGGAGTGTCTGGTACAGTTCTCAGATGGTTCCATTATTTCCTCACAGGCAGGATGCAGAGAGTGGTGTTGGGAATTTTTTCCTTGGCCCCTTTCCCATAACCTGTGTGGTTCCACAGGGCTCCATGCTGTCTCCCATGTTGTTTGTGGTGTATATGATGCAATTAGTGGACATTATAAGGTGGTATGGGCTGAATTTTCACTGCTATGCAGATGACACTCAGCTCTACATGTCCTCTGTACCCAATCAGGAGGATATTGTCTCAATCTTTAATGACTGCCTTGCTGAGATCCAAGACTGGATGAGTGTCAACTGGTTAAGGCTGAATCCAGATAAGACTGAGGTGTTGGTTGTGGACCCAGGTCATTGGGTAGAGAGATCCTCAGATGTTCATCCCTCTGGACTCATGCTAGGGGGCACTCAGCTGATGTCTTCTGAACAGGTGCGGAATCTGGGTGTTATTTTTGATAGTGAGCTGACACTTAAATTACAGGTGTCAGCTGTTGTCAAGTCCTCATTTTACCATCTGAGGAATATCGCCTGGGTAAAACACCTTGTTTCATCTGATGACCTTCTGACTTTGTGCCATGTCTTTGTGACCTCCTGCCTTGATTACTGCAATGCCCTACCTAGGGCTTCCGGGGGTGGACCTCTGCCACCTGCAGCTGGTGCAGAATGTGGCAGCAAGGTTATTGACAGGCTTATCACAGTCTAGCCATGCCATGCCTCTGCTCCATGGGCTGCATTGGCTGCCAGTGCAGTAGAGGATCACCTTCAAGGTCAGTTTGCTGACCTGTAGGCCCTACAAGGACAGGGACCGTGCTATTTGCAAGACCTCCTGTGTCCCTACCGCACCCTCCATCTGCTCTGTTCCACTGATGAGGGATTGCTAGAGGTTCCCAGGGACCATTTAAAGACCTCAGGGTCAGATCTTTTGCTTTTATGGCCCCAACCCTGTGTAACTCTCTACCTCATCAGGTTAGAGAGTGCCTTTCCACCGAGATTTTTAAAGCTGCACTAAAAATGTATTTATTTAATTTAGCATTTTTAGATGCTTAGGAATTGGCAATGCTGCATAACTTTTACCTTTACTATTTATTGTTTTAATTTATTGCTGTTTGTTTAACTTTGAACAGGCGTTTTGATAAATTTGAAAAGTGTCTTTTATAAATAAACTTGACTTTGACTTCAGTTTGCGGTTTGGCTTTGAAGAGTGCAGACATGTTCCGATCCAGAGAAGATGACAGCACTGACCTTCAGAGGTAAGTATGGGGTGGGTGTGTGTGTGGGGAGATGGGTGCTCAGTGGGAGAGTGGAGAAGGGGAGGGAGGACTGGGGCAATGATGAGGGACCTTATTCCTTTTTATGGGGAAGTAAACCAAAACACATTGGAGAGACAGTTTTCTTTATTTATAGGAAACAAGCATATATTTGGGCACACTGGGGTGGACTACCAGGGTGCCACATGAGTTGTGGAGTACATGATGCCAACAGGGGGATTAGGCACCCCTATTTCAGCATGGGAAAAAAACATACATTTGGGTACATGGGGTGGGCTCCCAGTGTGCCGTATGAGTGGGGGGCACATAATGCTGACATGGGGATTGGGCACCCCAATGTTGGTGTGGGGACCACATACATTTGAGCACACTGGAGTGGGCTCCCAGTGTGCCACATGAGTTGGGGGTACATAATGCTGACACGGAGACTGGGCACCCCAATATTGGCATGGGGATAGGGAATGAAGGGAGCAGGGAGGACAGCAGGAGTGGAAGGGTGTGGGAGGGTGTTCTTTGCTGCTGATGCTGAGAGGGAGTGGGGAGGACAGGAGCAGTGGGAGGGTGTAGGAGGAGTGCCATCTGAAAGATGGCAGCGATGGTGCAACTGTGCATGTGCAGCAGTTGCTCATGCATAGTTGTGGTGAATGGCAGGTTTCCCATGGTGTGAATGACATGGGTAGCCTGTGATGTGGGTGCCTGTACTAAGGCACCATCCAAAATGGTGACACATTATGGGTAAAAGCCCGAATGGTGATGTGGAGGGTAGGGTGACCAGATGTGGGGGGTGGGCGAATCTGGCGACAGGATGTCGCTTTATGTACACGCATGCAGGGAGGAGCGAGCACGGCAAGCGTGGGCTGGGAGGGGGCAGAGAGGATGTAGGGGTGGCTCTGCAGTAGGCTGCTGAGCTGTGCCTTGGCATCAGGGATTAGCCTGTGGTTATGATGGGTGAGGTACTGGGTTTGGGTCCCGGCACTGGTGCAATTTTATTGCGCCCGGCCCAAAACTTTATTTTTTCATGCTTTCGCCCTCCCCGACATGCACCCCCCTGGAGTTGAGAATCCTTTAGTAGAGGGGTGCTGGGTGGGTGAAGGTCCCCACAAGGGGTGTGTGTGTGGGGGGTTAAGCCCCCCCTTAGGAAGCATGAAATTTAAGTCCCCAATGCCGTTCTTCTGTATGCCAAGGATGTCAGAGCGGCGAAAATGTTTTCTCCGGTCTGACATCATGATAACGTAGCTCACCATTTCACAGTCACTGTTATCACATGGAAACAATGACATGTTGCCCATTTACAACATGGCAGCACCAACAGAACTGCGCATGCGTACGAGTCACGCATGTGCAGTTCTTGCCCTGGAATGCGGAAGTAACAGCCGGAATAGTGGGGCTGTTATTCTGTAGTGGGCAATCGTGGTGGAGTGTGCCAAGCTCCATTGGACTTTTGGAAGGATACTTTCAAAAGTCCAATAGAAGGTTCCATAATCAGACGTTTTTGTAAAATACTATCGATCCCAAAATGGCTGTAGGCTCTGCCAACAGGTGTAAAAAGGTTTATTTCCAGCATTTTTTGAGAATATTATTAGTCATGAGTACATGGTCTTTTATTCTTGCTCCCCTAAAGCTTCAACAAGCCTGATTATCCTTATCAGGGTCACATATATACCCATTTGTATATTATAAGATGGATTCTCCTAGTATGAACACTTGTCTTTTTTCAGTAACATTTTTGTTTGTACCCTTCATTTCACTATCCTGGTTTATGATTTTATTTATTGTCTGTTCTGGCCTAGATACATTATAATTTAGAACATTATCTGTTGTGCTAGTTTCTGTAGTGACATAATTATCAGGGACCCAAGTCTGTATTTCTGGTACGTGTGAGTTGTACTGTAACATTAGTATCACTTGTTACAAGACATGGGTGGAACAAAAATAACTTTTACACGGTAGTCAAGACACTATTAATTAAATACTTTTGTAATCAAGGATAATTATAACAGGCTTTACCAATTAACATTAGTTTACAAATTTTAGACTTTGGCCCTTTTAATATTTGATATTTTTCCAGAAATCTTTTGGGTCTCTGTATAACTATCCCTTTGCTGCTCCTTAAATATAATTGTTTGTAAACATATTGGTCCTTGTACAAACAGTGAACAAAATGCTCAATGTTGGTCCAAAAACAGGTATCAAATCACTTCATTTGTTCAATTATTTCTTAAAGAGAACATAAACCAGGTTCAGAGGCAATGCGAGAGGGCACTTCTTCACAGAGAGTGTGGTGAAGCCCTGAAACAGACTGCTGGATAGAGTGGTGGGGGCTGAGACAGTGGAGGAATTTAAGAGGGTATGGGACAAGCATATGGGACTGAGTATTGGGGGAGGGTGGGGGCAGGTGGGGAGGGAGGGTATGTGAAAGGGGAGGGTTGGGCAAACTAGATGGGCTGGAAAGGTTCTTTTCTGCAGTCAAATTTCTATGATTCTGATTCTATGATTTGCATTTTGTAATAAAATTGTACATTTCAGCAGGAGTGAAATCTTTTAATAACCCCAGTATATTGTTTAGTGCTTGTTTTGAGCCCAATAGAAAGAGAAACAATACGTATCCCAGTATGGAACCTTGTGACACCCCGTATTTCACCAGGCAGGATGAGGATGGAATTCCTTTCACACTTACTAGCTGTTTGCTATTACTTAGATAACTGTAGAACAATTTTAGTCATGCTTAGCCCTAGGTCCTTTAGTCTTCCTAGCAGTACAGTAGGTCATGGTTAACCAAATCAACAGCGTTGGTCAACTCTACAAACACAGCTCAGCTTAACTCTACCCTGTGCGCTGCCATGTATATCTCATCCTTAAACCCTACCAAAGTGGCTAGTGTACAGTTTGCATGCCTAAACCCGTACTGTGATGGTGTAAGTATGGTATGGTTTTGAATGCATTCTATTACTTGATTATAAACTATTTTTCTGGTAGCTTAGCAGGACAAGATAGAATCCAAATCGGTGTACAGTTTTCAGTGAAGGTCTAACCCCTCCCTCATGACATGGCGTTACCCATGTGATTTTCCAAATATCAGGCAATTGTCCAGTAATAAGGGACAGATGAAGTTGTTTTGGAAGTGGACCAGAAATTTCCTTTGCAGCAAGTTTTTGGAACCTAAGTTTTAGGCCATAGCTACCTTTACACTTTGTATTTTGTATCTTTTGGATTAATTTGAAGACCTCTTGTACCGTTACTATCATCAAAAAAAGTGTGTCAGCCTGCTCTGTTCAATATTACTAAGCTAAGGAATCATTGCAGTTTCTTTCAGAAAATAGTTTCCCAGTTATGAATATGCTCAGATATGCTGCCATTGCTTTAGGGTCAGCATAGTCTGTATTTATTTAGTTTTTGTTGATCGGGTAAGTGCACTAGACAAATTCTGCCTATTATCAGGCACGTCCCAGGGGAGGGGCATACAGATGAATGCCAGCTGACCTTGAACCAGATTAAGCTGTTGGTTGTATTTTTAGTGAATGAGGGAAATTTGGCCAGGACACCGGGAAAATTCTCCTACTCTTTTTTCAGTTAAGTGCCATGTGATCTTTAACATCCCCCTGAACTACCACCAATCCAGGCAGATGGGACCTTGGTTTAACATCTTATCTGAAAGATGACACCTCAGAAGTGCAGCAACCCTCTCATACTGCACTACAGTCAGTATTGGGATATTAATCCAAGTGCCAGATGTGGGAATTGAACCCATAGCCCACTGATTTCCCAGCCTCAAAGGTAAATGTGCTACCTACTGAGCCACTGACACTACAATAATGTAGTTTATCAATTACTGGTATATTTTGGTTGGTAGGGTTTGTTAAGTTCCTAGTGGAATTTGCTACTACTTCTGGTAATAATACATTTTAGCCAGGTGTGTTTATTTCTTGCTGTCATTGCCTGACTGCCAGGAAGATATTCATGCATGTTCTTTTCCTAAGGATTAATAGTTTTCCCATGGCAACACAAGGAAAACCTCAAGCCCCCCCACAAAAAAATTGCATACTGTACTTTTTAAAAATAAACCTCAAAAGAAAACCCATTAAATAATTTGTATCTCATGTTTTAAACATATTGTAAATCATCACCAAAAAGAGACACACACCCATATTATACTGTATATTAAACATGCAACAGGTATCCAGAAATATGTTTTTCATTTAGTATTTCAAGTTGCAGACTGTGCACCTGACACACATGAATATGTCACGTGTTACCAGGCAGTATTTAATTTTATTTTAGTCTTTGGTAACCAGGTAAGGCCCACTAGGCACAAGTGCCTGTTTTCAGGGGTGACCTGGGAGCACTGGGCAGGTAAGTGACTTGTTCAGAGTCACACAGTATGGAAGTGGAAGTTGTGAGAATCAAACCAAGGTGTGGTCTGCTAAATGTACCAAGCTCGTTCACAGCTCTTTACTCTAACCACTAGGCTATACTGTCGGCAACATTACATAGTGAATGAAAAGCATATTTCTGGGCAACCTATGGAATATCTCATAGTTATTTATGTCTTTATTAATTTCTCTGTACACTTCCTTGTTACTGTTTTTACCTATTGCTACGCTATTCATTGTGCTGCATCAATTTTTAATACTCTTTCTACTCTCATTATATTTTCCCCTCCTCCGCCAGTTTGCAATAGGAAATGAGCTTCAGCTTGGAGTGTCTTTCTTGGTAACAAAATTGCAAACTTAAAAAAAAACAAAAAAACAACCAACTATCTTTGTCCTTAATTCACAAAATCAGTTAGTAGTTATTAGTTTTAAACAACTGGGGTAGGATTTTCAGAAGGCCTTCACGGGCCATGAATTGGGATTACAACACAACTTAGACCACCTAAAAGTTGGTCTAACTTGCATCCAGAATTTTGACACACATTGCACACTGTATATGATGTATGAATCAAATAAATAATACATGTAGCATTTTGTTTTACTGTAAACCACAGAAACTGTTGCAAGTCCATCCAAATCATAAAAAATAGCATTTAATTGTTTATTGGTTTGGCTATGTCAGAAATCAGATTCTGTGCCTGTGTCATGTGGACTGAAAATCTTTCCCTTTATGTGTTACTCTTGTGGTAGATCTGATCATTTGGTAGGATCATTGCATGGTGAAGTTCTCATTTGGGGTCCCACCAAGAATCTTCCCCCTGCAGATATGGCCCAATACCGCCCTTTTAGGAGTTTGACTCCATTAGGATTTCTAGCAGTATAGAACCTATCGGGTGTGCTGATTGCTTGTGAATCAGGATCTGAGGAGGTGGTGGTGGCCTATAAAAGGGTTATTGCCTCAGCCCTCGATTTTGTCGCACTGGTCCATGTATGACCCTTGACCTCACACCTGAGATCTCCATGGTTTGAGAGTGCGCTCAAGGAGCTGAAAGCTAAGGGTCAGAGGTTGGAGCATTGTCAGAGGAGATCCCGGGCTGAGGAGGACAAACTGGTTTTGAAATCCCATTATAAGGATTTTCAAAAAAATATCTCCCATAAGAAGGCAGAGTTCGTGTCCAGGGAGATTGTCACAGCAAAACCAAGACCAGGTCAGTTCTTCTGGATGGTAGACAGGCTTCTCCACCCTTTGTGTCTCTAGCTGGTGAGAACTTTGTCCTCCACTAGATGTGAAGTGTTTGCTCTATTTTTTGCTGACAAAGTGTCCTCTATCAGATCTGGTATCACCTCCTGGGCCTGCTAGTCAGCGTGCAGTGTCAGTCCTGCAACTCACAGAGGCCCACCTCTTGTCTGGAATGAGTGTGACCTAGTGGAGGTGGAAGACGTTAGCAGGATTGTCTTGAAGCTGAGGCCAACAGACTGTGATTTGGACCTGGGCCGAACGTACCTCCTAGTGGGGTGTGTTGGCTCCATTGGGCCAGTATTTGCTGAGATAGCTAAGTGTTCCCTTTCAAGGGGGTGGTTTCTTGACCCTCTGAATGGGGACCTCATGAAACCCTTCTTGAAAAAGCCTTCTTTGGACCTGGACTGTCTGGGAAATTATAGACCTATCTCTAACTTTCTCTTTTTAGGGAAGGTTATTGAGAAGATGGTGGCTGCATAGCTCAAAGCTCTTCTTGCTACAGATGATACCTTTGAACCACTCCAGTTTGGATTCAGGTCTAGGCACAGTACAGTACAGTACAGTACAGAGAATGCCCTTGTCAAGGTGCATAACGATCTCCTTAGGGCAAGAGATGGGGTGAATGATGTATTCTTGTCCTCCTCGATCTCTGCTGCATTTGCCACTTTCGATCATGAGGTGTTACTTGATCACCTTTGAAACTATTGGAGACGGACCGGTACAGTCATCAACTGGTTTAAGTCCTATCTCAGAGGCAGGACACAAAGACAGGTGATGGGAATTCTGTCATCCCACCTGATGCCCTTGTCCTGTGGAGTCCCAGAAAGCTTGATCCTGTCTCTCATAGTCTTTGAAGTGTATATGCTGCCCCTGGGAGACATTATTAGATGGTACATAATGGGTTTTCACTGATATGCAGATGATATCCCACCGTACATGTCTTTTGTGCCCGGGCAACAGGATGTGGTCTCTGTATTTAATTCTTGCCTGATTGAGGTCCAGGGCTGGATGTCCTCCAACTGGTTAAAGCTCAATCCAGACAAGACAGAGGTGTTGGTGATTGAGCTTAGTATTCAGAGGGATGCTGGGCAGGTCAGGGAGAACTCTGGTTTACTACTCAGTGGCTCCCAGCTGACCACTTCAACTAAGATGAAAAACCTGGGCATTATCCCCAACAGCAGTCTGACACTAGAGTCTTAGGTGTGAACTGTTGTCCAAACTGACTTTTATCGAGGAATATCACTGGGGTTAAACCTTTTATCCATTCTGATGACCTGCCCTCACTAATACACACCTCTGTGACATCCAGGCTAGATTACTGCAATACAAGCAAGAACGCTCCACAGGTAACAAACAATGTGCCCCAGCTAGAAAACAGCAGCAAACAAATAAGGCTGGGAAGCAGTACAAACTGCCATTAACTGTTTATTGTTAAAACATAGTAGTACTCACATACCAAAAGGCTCAAGCAACAAAAATTATTGGCAGCAGCTCACGAGGGAAAGGATCCCCTGATGACCTGCACCTCTCTAATACATATCTCTGTAACATCACGGCTATATTACTGCAATACCTTATAACTGTGGCTAACAGGAGGCACCCTACATCACCTGCAGCTAGTGTAGAATGTGGCAGCCAGGCCATTGGTGGGCCTTCCCAGGTCCTTCCATATAACACTGGTCTTATATGGTCTTCACTGGCAGCTGGTGAGGTGGTGGATTGCCTTCAAGGTCATCTTGCTGAACCTCTCTGTTCCTCTGAGGATGGCCTCCTGGCAGTTCCCAGGGTCTGACTGAAGTCATCTGGTGAGTGCACTTTTTGTCACCAGGCTGACCCTGTGGAACTCATGTCCTAGGTCTTTAAGAGAGACCCCTACAGTGGAAGACTTAAAAAAGGGGTGTAAAGTTCCATGTTTAGAGGGGCAAGGGAAGGGGGTATAATGCTGTATGTAAACAATTCTCTGGGGCACTCCGAGACATTATTGTCTTGTAAAATAGAAGGAATGGAAAGCATCCTGAATTATATCTTCTCTATTGACTTGGTTGTTGGAGAGGTTTATTCTCCACCTAAGGTCAAACCAAGTCATTTTGTGAAGTTGGCTGACACCATAGGGCTGCATGTTGGAGACAAACATATTGTATTAATGGGTGATTTCAATGCTGCATGGAGAAAGGAAGAGGTCAGAAGTCAGAGGTAGCATTTCAGACCTTAAATCTGATCCAAATAGTAAATACACCAACAAGAAAAGGTAAGATAGATAGTCCTGGAAACATATTAGATCTTGTATTTTTGGCTCCAGACATTGTAGTCTTAGATACAATGGTCTGCCCCCCCAAACATGGGTGATCACAATGTAGTCTCGTGTTCCATTTCTATTAAACAATTACAAGTTTGCCCTTTAAGAGATACCTTTTCAATAAAAAGATGTTACAGAAAATACAATAAACACATCTTTCAACTTAAAATATCACAACAAAAGTGGTATAGGATTTCCCTTATCCCAGTGTTGGACCTGGCAGTAGAGGAATTTACAAAAATGTTCCTAGAGGTATGTAATGTCTGTGCTCCATCCAAAAAGAGAATAAAGAAACAAAATCATTTACCATGGATAAACAATGCTTTAAAAAAATTGATAACATATAAAAAGAAACTATGGGAAAAAACTAATAAAACCCTGGATCAGGCTGTTTGAGATATTTTCAAAAAGGTACGTAATAAAGTTATTCAGGAGGTAATGAAAACAAAAGCACTTTATTATAAACATAAAATTAATGGTACTAACGATCCAAAGAAATATTGGGCCCTAATGACATCCCTTGTTTAGTTGTTTTTTTAACCAGGTATAGCACACTAAGCTGAAAGCTTTTTTACAGGAGCGACCTGGGAGCACAAGGAGGTTAAATGACTTGCTCAGGGTCACACAGTATGCAAGTGGAAGCTGTGGTTTTCAAACCCAGGTCTGGTCTGCTGGATATCACCAGATTTGTAGCTCAGAGCCTTGGACCACTGCGCTATATACTGCCTCAATTTTAAATCACAAAATAATTTAAGTAGTATAAAAGTTACTGAAAATGGGGTTCTGCAAAATCCAGATAATGCTGCAAACATCTTAAACAAATATTTCACTGAACTTCCTGATCTAAATATTCCCACTGGATTACAACATGAGGGGCATTGTAGGATTGTGGTAAAAGATAATCAAATAGATCAAAACCCATCCCCAATATTTAGGTTTAAACAAATAACAAGAAAGGAAGTAATAAAAGAAATAAATAAATTACGAAAAAATAAGGCTAAAGGTCTGCACGATGTAGAAATTAGATTTCTGAAAGACTCTACATATGAGGTGGCCCAACCCTTAATCAATCTCTTTAACAGGAGCCTGATTGAAGGAAATTTTCCTAGATCTTGGAAACAAGCTAAAATAGTGCCAATTCACAAGGGGAGATTGGATTTTAGGCCAACTAATTATAGACCAATTGCACTATTATCTGTCTTATCTAAGTTGTTGGAAAAGTTGATTCATAGTCAATTTATGGTATATTTGGAAAAATATAATAAGTTGAATGAATTTCAATCTGGGTTTAGAAGGGGTAGGTCAATGACTACCGCACTCACTGACTTTATTGATTTGGTGGCTACTCCACTTGGTGAGTCAAGGTCTGTGGGTTCGGTGTTCGTCGACCTATCCAAGGCATTTGATTTAGTCAACCACTCATTAGTACTACAGAGGTTGAAACAGATAGGCATAGCATCTGAACCCCTAAACTGGTTTCGATCTTATTTGGAAGATCGATCCCAAATGGTGATGGTGGAGGAAATTGGTTCAAGGTTTCTTCCTGTGACTCGTGGTGTCCCACAGGGGTCCATATTAGGAACCCTGTTATTTATTGTTTACATAAACGATCTCCCTCAATACATAAAATCTACTTATATTAGGCTTTATGCAGATGATATTGTCTTGGTCTCCAATGGAGTAGATCCGAGGGAAGTGTAAGCAAGCCTGCAGACAGATTTTAATGCTCTACAGGCTTGGTTCACCTCCTTGGGCCTCATTTTAAATATAAAGAAGACCCAAATTATGTTAATAGGCTCAAATACAACTAAATATGGTTTGCAAAATGATAAACTACACATAATAATTGTACATGGAAACTGTTTGACACAGGTATGGGTCTACAAGTACCTAGGGGTGCTTATAGACCATAAATTGTCTTTCGAACAACATCTAAATATGGTAATAAAAAAGTTCATTATAGGATAGGGGCACTCAGAAGAATAGTAAATTGTTTGGGTATTAAAGACAGACAAGTTATAGCAAACCAGTTAATCATTCCATTGATTGACTATGGAAGTCATGTATACTCAAGAGCTAATAAAACAATGTTACATAAGCTCGACATATGTTACAACAGGTTAGCAAGGTTTGTATTAAGGTGTAAAACTGATACTCACCATTGTTATATGTATAATAAGCTAAATTGGATCTCTTTAGAGATTAGGAGAAAACAAATTTAGACAAATCTGGTCTGTAAAATTTACAAGTCCATTCACCCCACTGGCCTCGCAGAGAGACTTATTAGTCCTACCCATCAGTTTAATCTACATAAAAGTAGAGCTAGAGACTTGATAGTTCCCAAATATAAAAACAGATTTGTATCTTTGACTTTCCAGTATAGAGCTGGTACTACTTGGAATGAACTTTCATTGCTGTTGAGAACTCAAGACCTGACTATAGCTAAATTTAATTCTGCTATGAAGCAAGAATTATGTTTTCGATGTGTATGTAATAGATGACCTATACAGCCTGAATATGTTTCAAGTGCCATGATATAAATTGTTGTTCTGTACTTTGTAATTTATTGTCCTGTTTTATGTGCAGCTTTTATTGTTGTATATTTTTTTACTGTAACTTTGTACTGACATCTAAACAGGTGCACCTTGTAAAGAGGGTTACTGTAACCTGAATGGTGTATGAAACTGTCTTCATATCCTGTATAAATAAAATTTTACTACTTACTTACTTATAAAGCCCTGTTGGCCTGGGGCCTAGTTACCTGCAGGACCTACTGTCTCTGTACCAGCCCACCACCCTCTCTGTTCCTCTGAGGATGGCCTCCTGGCAGTTCCCAGGGTCTGACTGAAGTCATCTGGTGAGTGCATTTTTTGTCACCAGGCTGACCCTGTGGAACTCACTTCCTAGGTCTTTAAGAGTGACCCCTGCAGTGGGAGCCTTAAAAAATGGGTGTAAATTTCCATGTATTCTGAGAGGCATTTTCCCTGGAATATTGAGTGTTTAATATTTTAAATGAGTCTGTGTGGTGGTTGCTTGTGTTTGTCTGTGTCTGTAGCTTAGTTTTTGTGAATTTACATGTTTTTCTGCTTGTGGTAACTATACCATTCTTGCTCACTACATCCTTGAAAGTCTTCTGGACTGGATTTCTGCAAAAAATCATCATCAGGTATCTTTATTTTCATTTTAAAATCAACTTTTTGGAAGCTATCCCAAGCAAAAAATAAGTGAAGCAACTACATCTGACAAACTCGGTGACTCTGGGTCCTGCTGGAATCCACATTTTCATCTGACCTGCTTCATGATCTGTATGTGGGCTTTTCAGGAACCTGTTTGAATGACAAAGAAGCATACAGACAAAGGGATTTCACATCCTACATATGTGCAGGCACAGTTAATCACCTTCAGGAATTTTAACATTTCAGTGACTCTGGACCTCAGCTGTTGATCATTCTTTTGGCTTTTGACTTAACCACCAGGTACCTATCTGCAAGTGACTGGGTGCAACTGACAAGCTAGAACAAGGATAAATGGGCATATCGTCTTCTATTACTAACAACCTCCTTGATCTGGGACCCTAGACGCCTGCACTGGTCCAAGCCGCATAAGCCTCTGAAGTGTAATTCTATTGACTATGAAGTCCGGCAACTGTCTCTTAAACTCCTACTCCTCCTACTCCTCTTGATATCAGGAAGTGTCCATTCAAATCCTGGCCCTGTCTCCTACAGTACAACAAAGCCTGCCAAAATGGAGGGGGGGGCTCAAAATTGCTACCTTAAACATCTGCAGTCTCCTCCCAAAACTGGCCTCCCTTCAAATCTTTGCCAGCCAACACAACCTGGATATCCTTGCCATCGTCGAAACTTGGCTGACACCTAATACTCCGGATCATGCCATCTTTATACAAGGCTACAAGATATTCAGGCTGGATAGGACCTCGAAAAGGGGTGGTGGGTGTGCAATCTGCATAAAGGACTACATCACCTGTCTCCCTGGTTTTTACCCCACCACAGAAACCTCAGTGCAACTCCTCCCTATCAAGATACTACTTGGTGCCCAAAACAAAGTCCTCACGATTGCTGCTGTCTATATCACACCAAAGATCTGATTCTGGCCTACAGGCTGTCCTCGAGTTCATAAGTACACAACCTTCTGACATCGAACTCCTTCTCCTTAGGGACTTTAATATAAATTGGCTTGCTCCTGATGCAGGGTCAAACAAAGATGCTATCCTAGCAGCAAATTTAACACAAGTGGTGAACTCCCCTACCAGGAAAAACTACAAATCAGGGACCAGCACCCTCATTGACTGGATCCTTACCTGCCACCCTACCCATATAACCAATGTAAGTGTTCTCCCTGACTCGCTCCGTGATCACTATCCAATAATATGTACCTGGACAAATAAGTTTAGTAAGCCGCCTCCAAAGACCATCTATAGCAGAGTCCTACCTTATGGCAACCTTACTCATCTCAAGACCTGTCTTAGGCAGATAGACTGGTCCTTGATTTACAAAACTCAAGATGTTGACCTAGCCCTTGATTACTTTACTACTACTTTCAACACTGCCTGTGACACCTATGCACCAGTAAAAAAGGGCAAAATCAAAGCACTCACAAATCCCTGGCTCACCGTGAAGCTATTGGCACAACTCAAAAGTAGGGATCACCTCTGGGTCACTGCAAGAGCTACTGGGACTCTGTCAGACATCCAAAAATATAAATAGGCTCGCAACCACCGTACTAAACAGATCCGCTTGATGAAGAGCTCCTACTTCAAGAATGCCCTCTCCAACTCCTGGGGTGAAGGGAAATCCTTCTGGGACAACATAAGAAATATCATGGGCCAGCAGTCCAAATCCTGTCCTGCAATAATGAATGTGGATGGAACCACTACATTAGACCCAGAGATCATTGCAAACACCCTAAATGATACCTTCATGGACCTTAGTGGTGTTCTCTCATCTGATTTCTTCACTGATGCTGACCCTCCAATTTCTACTTCTACTATTGCCTCTCCAACCAAACCACCCTTCCATTTCAAACTAGTAAAGGCACATGAAGTCTATAAATATGTAAAGAAGGCCATTTCTAAGTCCTGAGCAAGCAGCGACACTATTGACCTAAACTTCTGTCCCTCACTCTGGAGGAAGTACTGCTCCCCCTCCAAAAATTTTCAATCTCTTCCTCTGCTACAGCCAATTCCTAGAAATGGAAGGCTGCAGTTGTCACTCCGGTGCACAAAAGTGGTGATAAGTCACTGCCTGGTAACTATCGCCTGATATCAATACTACCACCTCTCTCTAAGGCCCTTGAACACTTGGTGGCGAACCAACTTTCAGACTACCTGGAAAAGCACAACATCCTATGCATCCAGCAGCATGGATTTAGGAAAGGGCACAGCACATTGACTGCCCTACTTGAAATCTCAGGAGCAATCCACAATGCCATGGACAAAGGAAACCTAACTGGAGCAGTCTACATTGACTTAACCAAGGCATTTGATACAGTACACCATGGCCTACTTATCAAACAACTACTATCCCTAGGGCTCTCGCAGGGTTCTGGTGACTGGGTAAAAAATTACCTTGCTCAGCGCTCTCAATCTGTAAAAGTAGCTGGAGTTCTCTCAGACTCAAAACCGGTTCGCTCAGGAGTTCCCCAGGGATCCATCCTGGGCCCCCTCCTTTTCAGCCTTTTCCTAAACTCCCTCCCCAAATCCTGCCCTGAACAAATAATCCTCTATGCCGATGATGCTGTGATTCTTGAGACTCATTAAGATCCGAACCTCTTACGCCTCAACCTTCAGCATGCTTTCTCCAAAGTTGAGATGTGGTTCCTTGAACATAAGCTGGTTCTAAACCACAAAAAAACTAAATCCATGCTCTTCTCTAACCCGCAGAACAAGAAACGGCAAGTCCCACTCACCATTAATACATACCTGGGAAATACCCTTGAACAAGTGCCAATTTTAAAATATCTTGGAATCAACTTTGATCAAGGCCTAACCTTTGCAACTCACATTGATAGTACAGCAAAAACTATTAATCAGCGAATTGGGATTCTGTATCGGAACTGACAGCTCCTTACCCATTCTGCACTGAGGATTGCCATCCAATCCTCTATCATCTCAGTCATTGACTATGGCTTAGTTATATACGGATCTGCCACTACTACAGCACTTAGTCGCATTACAACATCCCTAAATAAGGCCTATTGGCTGCTCACTGGTGCACATTGACGTACCCACACATGTGAACTCTATGCTGACTCAGGTTGGTCACAACTCTCAAACCGGATAAAGTACCTTACCTGCCTGATGGCGAAAAAATTCACTCTGGGCCTCACTCCACCTTGTATCCAAGACCTGTAATGCCCGAGCGCTAGCACCCATTTTACCAGAAGATCAGAACACCAGCCTCTCCAAGTCCCCCGATGCCAGACATCTCAGGGACAAAGATAGAAACATAGAAGTTGACGGCAGATAAGGACTGCAAGGCCCATCCAGTCTGCCCATTTCTTTTTCTACCTTATAAATGTGCCATTGACCTTTGCTCTGTCAGTGCCCTATCTATTCATACTCATTTGTATTGCTCCCTTATGCCTATCCCATGCCTGTTTGAAGCCCTGCACTGTATTCATAGCCACCACTTTTTGAGGTAGGCCATTCCATGCATCTACCACCCTTTCTGTGAAAAGGAATTTCCTCACATTCCCCTTAATCGGCCCCTCTAATCTCATGCTGTGTCCTCTTGTCCTGCTATTTTCTTATATTTAAACATGTTAGACTCTTTCACCTTGTTAATGCCCTTAGGTGTTTGAATGTTTCGATCATATCACCTCTCTCCCTCCTTTGCTCAAGGGTATACATATTGAGCTCTGTTAATCTGTCCTCATATGTCTTCTGATGCAGTCCCTGCACCATTTTGGTTGCCCTTCTCTGGACTGCCTCAATTTGGTTAATGTCCTTGTGAAGGTGTGGCCTCCAATACTGCACGCAGTACTCCAAATGGGGCCTAACCAGTGTCTTGTACAGAGGGATTATTACCTCCCTCTTACGACTTGTGATACCCCTACTAATACACCCTAACACCCCCTAGCCTTACCTACTGCTTTAGAGGTCTGCTTGGATGATTTCAGGTCATCAGTGATGATGATGCCCAAGTCTCTTTCTTCCTTTGTGACTGCTAGCAACTCCCCTCCCAGCTTATAGGTGGCTTCAGGGTTTCTCTTCCCTATGTGCATGATCTTGCACTTCTTTGCATTAAATCCCAGTTGCCACTCTTCTGGCCATTTTGCTAGTTTATCCAGATCTCTTCTCATTCTGCCCCCCCATCTGGATCATCAACTCTGTTGCAGATCTTGGTGTCATCTGCAAACAGACAAGCCTTACCCTCTAGTCCATCTGCAAGGTCACTAATGAAGAATGTTGAAGAGGACTGGCCCAGGACTGATCCCTAAGGTACCCCACTTGTGACTTGCATCTCTTCTGACTATATACCATTTACCACCACTCTCTGTTTTCTGCCCGTCAACCAGTTTGCCACCCAGTTGACCAACTTCTGACCCACCCCAAGTCTACCCAGCTTATTTATCAATCTTCTATGTGGAACAGTGTCAAAGCTTTGCTGAAGTCAAGGTAGCTGACATCAACTGCTCCCCTTGGTCCACCACTGTGGTTACCCAGTCAAAGAAATCTATGAGATTAGTTTGACAGGACCTTCCTTTGTAAACCCGTGCTGTCTTGGATCCTGTGCCCTATGGATTCCAGGTGTTGCACTATCCTTTCCTTAAGGAGTGCCTCCATAATCTTGCCCACTACTGAGGTAAGACTGACTGGTCTGTAGTTCCCTGCCTCCTCCCTGCTACCATTCTTGTGGAGCGGGATCACATGAGCCCTTCTCCAGTCTTCTGGGACCTCTCCTGTGCTCAGAGACTCACTAAACAGTTCTGCTAATGGCTCTGCTAGTTCCACCTTTAGCTCCTTAAGTACCCTGGGATGTATGCCATCAGGTCCCATTGCCTTGTCCACCCTGAGCTTAAGCTCTTGTAGGACCCTTTCTTTTGTGAAGGGAGTAGTGCTCACCTCCTCCCCTGTGTCCATGGTGCTGAGCTGTGGGCCCTGCCCTACCTTCTCTTCAGTAAATACTGAGCAAAAGTATCTATTTAGGATAGATGCTTTTACATGGTCCTCCTCCTCACATGCTCCCTTTTCTCCATTAAGATCATTTGCCTATCGTGCCCCCAGCTGGCTAAATGCCCTCAGCACTCATATTACTGCCTCCACCTCTCTAGGTATTTTCAAATCAAGGCTGTTCTCTCACCTTGCCACCTCCAGCTCCTATGACTGCCCTGATTAAACCTCCTATTTTCTCACTACCCACTCTGTTCCGTTATTTGACAAAGACATGTTTGGGAAAACTTTTCTCCTGCTATTGTCTGCTCCCCACACCTTTAACTTACCCTCTCTGTTCTGGACTTTTTCCCTATTTGTTTCTCCTAATCTGGCATGACCTCTTTCTTGTAATAATAATGTGATTATTGATATCTCATGTCCTTTTGCACAAATGATTTGATATGTATTTGTATGTTTTCTCGCTCTTGACACAGCACAAATTGTTGTGTTATCTATGTAACCTTTTTTGTACTGTACCTAATTGACATGGAACCTTTGTAAAAGAGCCTCTGGCTCAAAGGTAGTAATTCCTAGAACAATAAACTAAACTAAATTAGTTTACTGTAAAACAGGGCTATATTTTGTTTGTCTTAATTTTGGACTATGTATTTTTTGTCTGTGTACAGTGCCTAGAGCCTCTGGGGGTGGGGTAGTTTTATAAAAAATGAATGTACAGTACTTACTATATACTATATTCATTGCTGTTGCATGCCTAATACAGCACAATTCATATTACACTGTCTCACCAACTAGTTGCTTTAGCATTTCTTGATGAACTGCGTAAGTATTTCTGCAGTCAGCACAAAACCTTACAAAAACTATTTCATGTGAACTGCAATTGACTTTAGTTTTGCATTGTGCTATGAGAGATTTGCAGGTGCATTTCAGGTGAGTTTCCAAATGTTATATAAAATTGCTCTTGAGCTGGTTAAGGGTTGATAACATGCAGTGAGTTGCCAATGCATTTCCAACTTTAAAAAAGTAATGCAAAACCAAACAGTGCAGCATCTCAGTGTGAACTGTACTGTTGTTCTAGAACTTTATTCAGTTATAAGAATGGAGAGGTCAGTGTAGTTTTACAATGTGTTTTCACAGGACCCTTCTTATGTTCCCAAAGTCTCAGTGAAGATAAATAGGTTTCTGTAATTCTTGAAAGAGAAACAAGCATATTGGTTAATCCTTACCTTGTAATAATTTTCTTCCGAGTTCAGAGCCTTAGAAAGCCCAAAGTCACTGATTTTTGCATAATGTTGCGTGACCAGCAATACATTCCTTGCAGCCAAGTCTCTATGAACAAAGTTGTTTTCCTCCAAGTACTTCATCCCCATGGAAATCTGATGAACGAGTTCCACTATGTTTTTTGTGCTTACTTCCCTGAACAAAAATATGCAAAACATTTTTGAGTTCAGTTTTTCTTGTCCCAGCTCAGCAGTGGTACTTACTTCCTGCCTCCCAACTCATTAGTCTCAACCACACATCTCTCCACTGAGCAGTTGTCTTCCCTTCCTGCTTCAAAGCATAGTATTCTCAATCCCCGTTTCATCCCAGAACTCATTTTAAGACTACAGTTCCAGCAACCTTCAGCCTTCTAGCTTAACAACTATCTCCCTCACCACAGGCCAAATCCAAAGTGCCAAAGCTGGAAGGTGGGTGACAACATTTGCCAAGTTGGGAGACTGGAAGTTTTGTAATTGTTGAGCTGGAAGCTGGGGAGGATTCCTGAGCTGGGGGGGGAGGTGGGAGTCATGAAAACTGGAAAGGATATTGGGGAACATCAAAAGAAACAACACTGTGCTTGTGTGGCAAAAATGACAACCCATTTATAGTACTAAATCAAAAACTGGGAAACAGTGACAACGCAGTCTACAATACCATCTTAGGGGTTTGTTGACCTCACAAACCACTAGAACCTCAGTCTAATAGTTCATGATGCCATTATCAGAGAACTCCTTCACGGAACCACAGCCTTGTTCTATGCTGTTTCCTACATATTATCTTCTGTTCACCTATAACAACGTGGAAAGATTAGTGGTAAAGAAGATAATTCATTAGATGTTTGTTTCACATTTAGTAATATTAAACATGAATTATGCACTTGAGAATGTTATATAGAGAATAACAGATAGTTAAGTGTGTGTTATGGATTTTTTTCACACATCCGAGGTGTGTGATGACCCATAAACCTCTCGAGGGTGTCTAAAAAAAATCCATAACATCAAACTTACCTATCCTTTATTTTTTATAATTGCTGGTGTGGAGGTTTAGACTGTATTTCTAGCAGCTTGAAAGAAAAAGATGTTTTTTTTTTTTAGCTAGAGTGCAGTTTTATTTTTAAAGAAATTGAACTGCACGTGAACAAAACACAGTTGAAAATACTGCAGTTTAAATACTTTTTGTGAAACAATGGAATGCAACATTTTTAAAGTCTTTTCTTTGGGGAATGTCATATGAACTGGCTTTCAGGTTATTATGAAGTGTCATATCAACCAGATTTTGGGTAATTATAGCCTTTGGAGCAAAATAACCCCAAATCTGGTTGATATGCATTTTTGACAAAACAGTAATCCGGTTGACATTTATGGTCACCAGTAATTATAAATAATTAAATAGACAACTGAATAACCAAAAGTTTAGAAGAAATTGAAAAGCTTTGAAAATAAAATATTTTTACAAATATTCAAAACACATTCAATATACTGATACATATGAAAACTATACATATTCAATATGTCAGTACTGCTCAACGTACAAGCTTTCATTAAAGTGTTGCGTTCCTGGCCCCTCAAGTTCCAGATGTAGTTCATTTTAAAGAAATTACCTTTTAAAAAAGGATTACTTTGGAACCTTAGTGATAGAAATAGAAATGTTCAAATAAAGGGTTGGGGTAAATCCAGGTAATATCAAACTACAATAGTCATACAGTGGCAATGTATTGATATAAAGCCATAATAACTGCCCATCAATTATTTCTATTGGAATGGCTAATAATTATTTGCAGTAATAACTGACTGGATATTACAGCATTTACACTCACAGTCAATGCTGTGAGCTATCTTTACACCCTCTCAAGTGCTTGTTTCCCTTTCTGAAGAGTGCAGTTAAACACAGTCCTTCACAAAAACATTTATGTTTTCACAGTGCTGTAACACAGCATTGAAATAGCAACATTAAGAGAGGCAAGGCTAATCTATGAAGCCAGCATTTGTTCTCCATGTTGTTTCCAAGTTAACAGCAGGTTTTCAAAGACCTTGGAACTATGAAACGATCATCATGACAATCCAACTGTAAAGTCAAAAAGGGACATCTGTAATACACTAATTATAAAATTAATCTTCTTCTGTTTAGTTTTTTAAAACAAATATTATGTACGTTAGCACAGTATTTTAGTTATTTGGCTAAAAAAGGTCTCTCCTCTTGTTAGTGCTATTTATGGCATGTAGAAATACAGTTTTGAGTGAGTCTCTGTGTCAGACTTAATATTTTTGATACATTAAAACATTTTGTGTTTTAACTTGAGTTTCAAGTTATTTTCAAAATGAGTATGAATTGTACTTGGGGTGGGGGTTTAAAACATAACACAATCACAGAAAGAGTGAGGAAAAATCTGATGGGCAGAAATTATATAAAATAAAGCATGGGGTGGTGTGGTTTCTTGAATGTAATACACACCCTTGGTATATGATGCTTGCATAATTCCCCTTTACAGTATGCAGGTCATGCACACCCTCTCTTTCCATATGGTAGCCAGCTGAGGTGGTGAGAGTAAGGATGTGTTGGTCACCATATGAGCTCCCCATGGTGCTGGTGAGTATGGTAAAGGGGTGATAGGATGGTGTGCCTGGTGCAGGCAGTGTGGGGAAGATGGCTAGACATGAGGGACTTACAGTAAGAAACTGCAGCATGTGATCAAAGGGTGGAGGGTGCCACTGAACACCAGGGAAAATGTTATTTCATTCAAGGCCAGGGATTGGAGGGCAGGGGCAGCAATCACTGTCCACCAGAGACTGCTCTTTTCATGCTGGGACCAGGGAATGGAGGGTGGGGGGACTGGACACCAGTGCTTAAATTATATGTACTGGGGCAGGGGATCGGGGATGCGGGGAACCACTAGACATCAGTGCTTAATTTATATGCATCAGGGCCATGGATTAGAGGATGAGGGAACACAGGACACCCGGACTACTTACTTTGTAATGAGGATGGGGATCAGAGTCTGGGGAGTGCCACTAAACACCAGGGAGCAGAGCAGGTGTGCACCCCCAACTGCCAGCAATATTATTGGCTATAGTGGCTCCTCAGGCCCCTAAGGTTGCCTGGAGTAAGTTGAGCTTCTACTTGATCATAATTGCTCACTGCATGGTGATCTGCACTATTCCTTTTGCAGAGTGCTTATGGGCTGAATATTGCACTGCACCCATATTCATGTTCCAACCCCTCTTTTTGCACATGATCCTTGCGCATGTGCTAATTCATTTAGCACAAGTTCCTGACCCCTATGAATATTATACATGGGTGCAAACCCTGTGCAAATGGTAGGCAACCATTTTGCCCACCGTGCAAACTTGAATATCTGGTCTCTGGGGTAATCATATCTGATTACCTAAATGGGGTGAGGCAAAGTGATAAGGGAGTATGGAGTACCACCTGAATGCTGGGGAGCATAAGGAAGGGTATCAACAGCAGAAGGAGGGAAATGGTGTTGCCTCTGTATAGATCACTGGTGAGACCCCACCTAGAGTACTGTGTCCAGTTCTGGCGGTGACATTCTGGAAGGACATAGACAGTGTGGAGGGCAACTAAAATGGTGCAGAGTTCGCCAGTCTGGTGATGTTGAGGGTTGAGGCACTGGATGCCTCTCCTCACGCCATGCCAGTGACCCGGGTTCAGGAATAAGCCCGGTTAATTGGGGGTTGGCAGGGGAAGGAGAAGACTGAGCATCTGGAGGGCAGCTCTCCTCTCCTGGGAGAGAGGGGTGTCTGTGCTTGGCACTTTACTGGCCTCTGGTGGAAGCTAGTGGCATGGCAAGTGCAGAGTCAACGTTGAGGGAAGGGGGAGTTGGCAACACTGGCAGTGATGCCTTAGCATAGGGGTGCGTGCCACTGCTCCATAAGAAAATGGGAAAATACCTGCTGACCCCAGGAAGAAGGAGCGCCTGGAGCGTGCCTCCTGTGTGCCCTCACCAGCCCGACTACCTCCGGTCTGACGAAACGTTTGGTATCGGGGTGCTTGCCTGCCCCACTTCGGCCCCGCTCAGGGGGTGGAAGCCACAGCTCCATGGGGATGGAGAGGTAAGTCCAGGTAGGGTGAGTGAGGCAGGAAGATGACTCCTTGGTGGTCCTTATGGGTCAGGGTCTGCAGGACATAGGGGGATAAAAAGAAATGAAAAATATGGTGCAGGGTCTGCATAAGATGCCCTACAAGGAGAGATTAAAGGAGCTCAAAATATACACTCTCAAAGAGAATAGGGAGTGGTGGATATGCTAGAGACCTTTAAAATATCTCACAGGAGTACTGTAGATAAGGTGCAGGATGGGAGTATTTTTCAGAAAAAAAAAAGATGTTAAAGGACAAGGGGACATGCAATGAAGCTGTATTGGGTAAATTTAGGAGAGATGTGAGGAAGTACTTCTTCACAGAAAGAGTGGTGGATGCTTGGCTCATTCTTTAAGCATAAGTGCTAGGGGCAAATATAGTGGTGAGATTCAAGAATACATGGGATAGGCATAATGGAATCTTAGTGAAAATAGGAGAGTGAGAGCAAATCAGAGATCAAGTAGGAAGGGAAAAGAATGGGGAGACTGGATGGGCCAGGAAGTCTTTAGCTGCTATCAAATTCTATGTTTCTATGCAGGGGGTGGTGGTGGGGGGGGCAATCTGGGATGAGAAAAGGTACTAGTGGGGTCTCACAGGGATCAGGGGTTGAGTCCAGTCCTGTTCAATGTGTTCTTCAACAACATTGGGGATGGCATCAAACACAAGAAATGTATTTTCATGGATTATACCAAGCCCTGCAGGAGGGCAGATGATGAGGAGAGCATAAGGGATCTAAGGGAGGCCCTACCAAGGATGGCAAGGTGGTCTGAAATCTGGCAGTTGGGGTTCATGTTAAAATGTGCAAGGTAATACACACAGGGTGTAAAAATCTCAGAACAGAACACCATCGGGGTGAAGATCACAGTCTTTGAGGACTAGAAAGACCTGGAGATAGCATATACCTGAAACCATCAATGCAGTGCAAAAAAGCAGAGGGGAAGGTGAACAGGATGCTTGGTTGCATACTTAGGGAGTTCTCCAGCAGGAGTAAAGATGTCATTCTGCCCCTGTACAGGGTCATGGTACATCCATGTCTGGAGTGCTGTGTGCAGTTCTTGAGCCCCAAGACAGACATGAAGCAGATAGAGATGGTACAGAGGAGGGCTACCAAGATTATTCAGGGGCTGCAGGATATCCCGTATGAATAGAGGCTGGTGAACCTGAACATGAACTCACTGGAGGAGAAAAGCGAGACTGGACATGATCAAGAGCTTCATATACTTTAAAGGAATTAACAAGGTAGACATAGGGGATCTTTTTTGTGAAAGTGAGAACAGAAAACCAGAGTATTCCACCACATATTAGAAAGGGGAGGTACAGGAAGGAAACCAAAAGCCACTCCTTCACTGAAAGGGTGGGGACAGCATGGAATGCACTACCAGAGAGGGGAGCAAATCATAGTACAGTTGGGGGATTTGAAAGAGGATGGGAAAGGTGCAAGTGGAAGGTTCAGGTAACAGAGGAGGGGTGCAGCAACATGTAGCATATGCACACGAGCTCTGCATTGTGCAGACTCGTCAGATGTTTGGGCCTTCTTCTGCTGGCCTTTCGTATGTTCATACATTAATGTGTACAGATAGATTGATAGGTAAGCACTATAGGTAGATTTACAACCGTGTGGGTAGAAACATAGGCAATCCTATTATCCAGACCAGCAGATAAATATTGATGAAAATAAACATCTATTTTCATCTGTAACCATAAAAATCAATACTTATTTCCATGTACTGTGTGTCAGCATCCATTCTGCTAATCAAGAGTAGCTGTTTATTCATTCTGTATTAGAAAGCAAAAAAAACCCCCAAAAAATAGTGATGCTCTCACCACTAGGTCACTGTGCTTACAACAACAAGCTAGAGCACCTTCCTAAACAGCTTGGCACTAGTGGAGTACTGCAAAGAATCACCCAGAGAAATAGACTGGACGGAATTATACTTTATTTACCTACAGATTTTCCTGTAGACCTCCACCCACCCAGTCCACCAATGCTTCATGTACAGAGAAACATGTGCTTTCACAAGGTGTACCTGCCACTTAGTGGATAGTAATAGTGATGTAACCCCTCACCCCTGCCTTTTTACTAAAACGACAGGTGGCATGCTGTTGGCATTGGCAGCAATACCTGGTGGGGACCTGGGTTCGGGGAGGATGAGGTTACCTGGCACAAGGGACCTAGGTTTGGCTACTCTGCACAGGGGCACCCAAGCAAATCCAAATACAGGAAGCAATAACTGTAATGTCCAGAACCAGGATTGGGATTTTTCAGTGTGGCTTTTATTCAAAACTAGCTGAACATAACAAAGCATAGATGGACCCCCAAAGGGCTACGTTCACTGTAAATGCAGATTACAGACTACAAGGCGGTCCACTTAAAGAATGAACCCATTTCTACTGTTGTCTGGCTCTGGACCCACCAGGCACTCAGCCCGGACTTGCATGCGCTTTGGATACACAGCCCGACTGGCCCGGCTCCCCTGCTGGCCACTTGACTGACGGTCCATTTAAAGGATGGACCCACATTTTACTTGTTGTGGCTCCCCACACCACTGAGAGCCTGCGACTCCTAGAGAGATTTATTTTCTTACTTCCTTCGGACTCCCATCAAACAAGGAGTATATTTTCCCAAGCTGTGGCTCCCCACATCACCTAGAGTCTGCGACTCCTAGAAAGATTTTCCAATTTGCGACCCACGTCTGGGTACCTACCTCATCACTGGCCAGGCGCATGAGGCAAGTAGCAATCACAGTAGAAATCCATAGAGGTGGACCTGGTAACTAAAGATGGGGGGTGTTCCCACCTCCAGCTCCCACTGCCCATACCCGGCCATTTCTCTGGACAAACAGAAACTTAAACTTTGAAATGTAGATTAAACGGTGGATGACCTGAAGTACCCCCTCTACAACATTACTTGAAATCCATTCAGACTTTAAACTTTAAACTACTCCATTTATTTGTCCTAGTACAATAGGCCTCCCAAATAGTAGTTCACATCCCAGCCTTCTTCATATTTTTTCAAACTGAAGAGACATATTGTTTGCCCTCTCAAATAGAGCAAAACACTCACCCTTTCGTTGCAGGTGCCCCACAGGCGAAGGACCACTTCTTTCACTGTTATAATATCTGAACAGAAACTGTAAAAAGGCAGCTTTCTTCTGTAGAGGAAATTAGGGGATTGCCCTTGGAATCCACAGAGAGTCTTTACTCCCCCCCCCAAGGGAGGGGGCACTGAGACCTGGACAGCGGTCTCCACCACTTTAAACTGGACTCTAACTTTCTCCCAAGGAGGTAAAACAGAAAACACTTCCTTCTCACTAGGAAGTAAACAGCAAACTGAATTTGAAAACTCCCAAAGTTCTAACTCACTCCCTGTGCTGCAGATTCCAATGTGGCTTATGCAGATGTGACAGTTCTATGGTGATGTCATCTCTCAGTCTCAGCTGTGACTGAGACAGAGTGAGACAGTGTGAAACCCATTTAACTGGAGTTTCACAAGCTGCCTTCCCTGCCTACCACTAGGTCTTACTAGGATTCTAGTAACCCCGGGTAACAAGGGGGTTACAGTGATATTTATAGAACTTTTTTTTATATTGACATTGCACATATCATTTTGCAGTGTAAATAACAAAGTGCATGGAGAGTGACAAGTACTGTACCCAGTGCTCCAGATAACATTGGCATTAAAGAGTAATGTACCCACCATTTTTGATATTAGGTGAATAAAATATTAATTTAATACGTAAAAGTGCTTTAAACCTGGAAAGAACTCCAAGTTTTGGAGTACTTATGAAGTATTTCGAAGGGATGGGATGAGTATCAGTACTCACTGAAAACATTTTTTAAGGGAATATCTTCAGAATTTGTGAGAATAGGCCAGTTCTCATCTTATCTGGAGCACTGACTGTAGCATGACTAGAGATCTTCACCTGGATAGATAAAGATTTTGATTGATTGATTGATTGATTGATCTTGTGAAGTGTTACTTCCCCAGAGATCTTGGGGGGGCGTGGCCTGACCAGGCAGAAGATGGCAGCATAGTTCAGAATCTCTGCAGGAAGGACTGCAATCTAACCTCATCCAGCCTTCACCAGGCCTTTCTATGGTACCAACTCCCGTGACCATCCTGTAATCTTACTGTCTGACACAGTTTATAAGTCATTTTTGATCCATCATCTACTTATATTCAATTATTCTACTCTGTACTGCAGCATACTAGGTCTCATCCTTCAGCATTATGGCAGATCTCCAAGTACAGCAAAGCTCACTTGCTAGAGTGGAAGTAATATTTTCTAAATTGATGGCTGAGGTTAATGATCTAAAAACCTCCACCCAACAGAATGCGACCACTCTTGAAACTTTTAGCCAGAAAATTGCATTTAATGCCAAAGCAACGGCCTGTAACACCACTACTATTCATGACCTCCAGGCTACTGTCCACAATCAAGATCAAACTATTAAATCCCTACAAGCCAAAATTGACGATATTGAAAATCATAATTGTTGCAACAATTTACAATTTTTTGGCTTCCCTGAAGGTGTAGAATTAGGAGACACTACTGCGCTTTTATTACACGTGCTGCCTGCAATGCTTAAACTGCCTCCTGACCTAACGTTAATCATTGAACGATCTCATCGCACTCTGGGTCTCAGGCCAACATCAGACCAGCAACCAAGGCTATCATTGCTCGCTTCTTGAACTATTCCCACACAGAATTAATACTGAAACAAGCCAGAGAAATGGGGAAACTTCAGTGGCAAGAGTTTAAAATTTCCATCTACAGAGACTTTTCAAAAGATTTAACCATCAGAAGGAAGGCCTACCACCTACCTAACAAATCCTCCACTAAAGAAGCTTTAAATTTGCTCTATGTTATCCCGCAACACCATGCCTTTTCTCAGGCTCTTCCTTCAAGGATTTTGAAACCCCTGATGCTTTAGCCAACTATCTAGAGGACTTTCTCTTGCAATCTTACCCTGGGAGGCTCAGCAGGAATTGGCAACCAGAACACAGCTTTGGTATCTGCATGGAGGGTGGATGACGAGGTACAGGAACATGGGGAAAGTGTTGCAGAACTTGAAGCCCCAAGCAGCAACGCCGCAACTGATTTGACGCCAAGGCAATCAACACAGCTGCAAGAAAAGCTTCTGTCAGGACATTATTCTTCAAAACTTTCATGCTGTTCTAGCAAGGTTTCACCCCAAACACCCCAAGCTGCAGCTTCTCACCTTCAAATCAACCCCTCTATTCCTTTGAGCAATAAATTTGCTCCCTTGGAGGATGACATGCATTCCTCGCAGGAGGATCTTTCCTAGAAAATTTCAGATGAACATCCCTCTAATTTGAGCCCTGTGCCTCAGGGATGTATTTCTGCCAATACTTCATGGGCAAAAGTTGTTGCAAGTTCCCCACTCAAATCTTTAGAGCTGTCCAAAAAGAAACATACGGCAAAGACCAAAAGCAAGAACATCCATAGTCACAATCCTACTAATAAATCTAAGGTGTCATGAGCTTATATGGTCAGTAATATGGTCACAGTTGCTATATTTTGGTAGGTGTTTCTTCTAGGATACTTAAAGGGAGTGCCAGTGCACTTTTTCTGCCTAGCCGCCCACTCTACAGTCAATGCTACCTGGTTGCTTTCTGTCCCAGCAAGTGCAGAAAGAAAAGACTGTACAACGCGGCGTGATCAATTTACTTTTTGTTGCAGTGTTTAAATAAGCAGCTTAAAGGTCTTCAACAGAACTTTGATATATCAGCAATGCTTTTCTAACCCATTATTTTAGTGTTAGATCTTATACATTACCTCACTAAACAGGCTGTCTGTATCTAGCCTTTTACTCTCCAGTTTAGCAATGCATCAGGTTTATAGTCTTTTGTCTGTTCAGTTGCCTTTCTTCAATCAGTATGCATCCTGATTATTGCCTTTTCTTTTTTCATTTGTGAATTATTATATATTACAAGGCAACTTACCCATTCCCTCTCCTGATGACAGGTTCTTAAGTATTATTGGCAACTACGTTTAATCTATCTCCTTCCCTATGCTCCATTATTCTTACTACCTCCTGTTTACAATATGGAACTATCATTAGCACTCACAGAGGTGGGCACTGTTTGGTGTACTGTTGCAAAGGATTGTCAATCTACATCTTCCTTATGTTCCTTATTTTACTTGAAGCCTACAGATATTATAGAAATCCACTGCTGTCTGGTTTCCCCTGTTTTGGGGCTCACTGGGCCTAGTCTCCTAGACCTAGTCACCCCATATAACACATATTTAGGTGATATTCAAGTAATCAGAGCTGATCTTTACTATGACTATCTCTTCTGTCTACAGTTATCACCAAAGCCTATACCTCTCCACATAATCCCAATTTGTAGTTGGCTCAGGGCGTAAGGGTTTAAATTGACCTCCCCTTTCTTCTTTCCCCCTCAATATTGTATTTATTATGTAGTTATTCTGTCGCACTGCAAAGTATACTCAGAGTCACTCTAATGTGGTAATGATCTAGTTTTTCTTTTATATTTGTTCATTTGCATTCCACCTGGCTCCCTGAAATCCTTGCTCTATGTCTAGGTTGCACTGGCATCTCGTATATGGTTCTTTAATTTACTGTTATTTCAAGCTGGTATATCTTGTACTATTACTACTAATGTTTATAAATAAGTTCTGGTGTTTAGCTTTATCCTTATACCTTGTCCTGTTAGCTTAGAATTAAGCTGAGGTTATTATAGTCCCCTGCCTTTCTTGGTATTATTCCCTCTCAGTTTAGCTTATCAGAAATACATACTTTATTATATTACTGGGATTAGACTTAGGTTTGGGCTGATATTTATGACCGGTCCTCCCTAGTCTCCTCCCTACATCGACGCCCCAGAGTGTGGTGAGAGTCTTTTAGCCAGTTGGCTGACTCATATGTCCTCACACCCATAAAACAGTTTCTTTGTTATTTAACTTACTAGTATTGTTGTTGTTGTTAATGACTTTTCTCCTTCCCCATCTCTATTCTAACTTTAATAAGATATCTGTGCTACTCATGTATCATACATCTCATTTTTTTTGGGCTTGAATGTTCCTGCCACTCTCTGCATATACGTAAGCTCTCTGTATTGTATTCTAATCATCCTCCGTCTCATTTATTTGTCCCTTCACACTCCAGCGATTATTCCCTTTTTTAACACTAACAGTATGAGTAACATACTTTTATATACATGGAATGTGAAAGGACCTAATTCTCCTTGTAAGCGGAAGCAAATTCTTTCACATCTCAAAAAACATAAAACACAAATTGCTTTCCTTCAAGAAACAAAATTATTAGCAGAGGATGTTCATAGACTTAAAAAAGATTCGGTCGGTCAGATCTACAAATCATCCTATACCTCAAAAAAAAGAGGAGTTGCTGTTCTTATTCATAAGATTCTCAAATAGTCCCTTGTAAACTCCGTTTCCAATACTGACGGCAGATGGGTGATGGCCAAACTGAATACCAACCCTGGTCCTCTTCTGCTTGTCAATGTCTATGCACCCAACTCCAATTCCCAGGAGTTTTTTCATAATTTAGCTCAACAGATTCTATTCTTTAACACTGATAATACACAAGTTATTCTTGAAGGGGATCTTAGCTTTAGAAGCCAGCATTAACAGAAGTAGCCCCACTACAGAGGCCCACCCTAGAAGTATTAAAGCCCTCTCATTACTAATGCAAACTGTTGGATTAGCTGATGCATGGCACCTCCTTCAACCCCGTGATCGAGAATTTACTTTTTACACCTCTCTACATAAGACATACAGTAGAACTGATTACTGGTTAGCATCTCCTGTTAAAATGGGAAAAAAAAAACATTGATTCATCCATCTCTCCCATCATAATCTCGGACCATTCCCCTGTCACCCTGCAACTTTTGTGGGGACCATTAACACCTAAATCTTCTTACTGGTGGCTGGACCCACTCCTTCTTAAGGATCCCAATTTCTTACCCATGATCAAAGCACAAATTCAGGACTTCCTCTTTCACAATACCCCAACCAAATCTTCTATGTCCTCTGTATGAGAAGCTCTTAAAGCTACAATTCGAGGGAAAATTATCAGTTATGCTGCACATAGGAAAAGAGTAAGGGAAACACAGCTGGCTGACTTGGAAAAATCTCTTACGGCTAAAGAGAATTTATACTTTTCTTCCAATAAGCACTGTCCTGATTCTCAAATTCATTTTGAAATTCTTCAACAGAGTTAAAATTAACAAATTAATTTCTCGTAAAACCGAACTGGCCTTGTTTAAACTTAAAAATAAGTTTTGGGAACACAGCAATAAAAATGGGAAACTCCTCTCTTACCAGCTCAAAGCACAACAAATGGAACAACACCTCCTAAACCTAAAAGATGAACAGTGTACAATTCACTCCGACAACCCCTCTATAAATTGTATCATGAAAACCTTTTATCAAAAACTATACTCTAACACAAATCCTCCATCTACTTTACAAATTCAAAAGTTCCTTAAATCATTACATCTTTCTCATTTTTCTACTCTTGAAACAAATTCTTTAGACGAACCCTTCTCACTTCAGGAAATCCAGAAAACTTTGTCTTCCTTGAAATCCACCAAATCCCTTGGGGGTGACAGATTCCCTGTCGATTTCTATAAAATGCTTTCTGACACTTTATGTCCCCTTCTTCTTAATGTTTATCAAGAAGCTTCCAATTCTGGCAAGCTTCCCCCATCTTGCACTGAAGCAATCATAACCCTAATCAAGAAAAAGACCCTACTCACCATGCAAGTTACAGGCCCATCTCTTTATTAAGCACGGATGGGAAGATATTTGCTAAACTGCTAACTTTGTTTTTATTTAGTTGTTTAACCAGGTATAGCACACTAATCTGAAAGCTTTTTTACAGGAGCAACCTGGCAAGGAGGTTAAGTGACTTGCTCAGGGTCACACAGTATGCAAGTGGAAACTGTGGGATTCAAACCCAGGTCTGGTCTGCTGAATGTCACCAGATTTGCAGCTCAGAGCCTTAGACCACTGCACTATACTGCCTCAACTTCTCAACTTGAATTCTTGATTCCCAAGCTAACTCATTGTTCGCAAGCTGGTTTTATTAAACATAGATCTGGTTCTGATCACCTACTTTCCTTATTTAATTTAATTCACAAAGCCAAATCCCTCAAGACACCAGCTGCAGCCATAGCTATTGATTTCGAGAAGGCCTTTGATTCCTTAAACTGGGACTACCTTTATCAAAGTTTTCTCTTATTTTGGTCTTTCTCCTACCTTTTGCTCCTGGATCAAGCTATTATATAACTCCCCTGTTGCTAAAGTACTTACTAATTCCACCCTTTCCTCTTACTTCCATCTAGCAAGAGGAACTAGACAAGGCTGTTCCCTGTGACCTTCCCTGTTTATTTTAGCCATGGAACCCCTGACTGCTTGTTTACATTAATCTTCTGGCATTATGGGCATACCTGTGAGCAATTTAAGATATGTTTCTCTCTCCTACACAGATGACCTCTTAATTTTACTCGAAAACCTGAATGAGGCTGGGCCACAGTTGGTTGATTTGCTTAATAATTTTACTAAAATTTCTGGCCTTGCTTTGAATTATGGCAAATCACAAACTATGCCCCTTAATGACCACTGTAAAGCCTTTATGAACACACCTCTTGGATTCCACTGGTCACCACAGGGTATAAGACATCTAAGAATCAAAATTACTAGTAACTCAGGGAAGATATCGGACATTAACTTTAACCCCTTATTTGATAACATCAAAACAATTCTGGACAGATGGAAGCTTCTTAATCTCTCTTTCATGGGGAAAATTGCAGCCATTAACATGTCCATTTCTCCAAAGATTCTTTGCCTCTTTGCCAATATTCCTTTAGTCTTACCATCCTCCTTTTTTGCTAAAATTGATAAATTAATAGGTAACTTTATCTGGGATGGGAAGCCACCGAGATTTAACTGCAACAAACTTCAATCACATTGGAAAACCGGGGGATTTGGACTCCCCTGGTTAAAAGGCTACCTCTGGGCTTTCGGAATGGCCCAAACCATTAAATGGTTTCTGAAACCCTCCCCTCACTCACCACTAGGGGTTGCAATGGAATCCGCATTGTGCCCTGGAGGAGTTCCCACTTCCTTAATTTTTAATCCCATTTCCTCTAAACTAAAATCTCAACCCGACTATATCATCCTCTGTTCTTTATCGGAAACTAACTTACAAATTCCTGAAATCCAATCCAACACCCTGGTTTTATGCCCCCTTATGGGGCAAATCACTGCTCACTCTAGAAGATCACCCAATTTTCTGTCGTACATGGTGGAACAAAGGCATTTTCTTTCTCAGAGATATCTTGGACCAGAATTCACTCACTCTTAGATCATTCTCAGACTTGCAGGTCACATGGAACCTTCCTAAACAGGACTTTTGGAAGTTTTTACAAATTAGGGCAGCTTATAACTCTCTCTCTCTCTCCCTAGTTTAGTGTATAGGCATATTCTTCTAAACCCATACATCTCACACTGGACTAATTTATCAGTAAAATTAAATAGCTTCATTTGCAAAGACATTTTTGATAATCTACCTGATCTGTCTATACAGGCCAAAAATAAATGGAGTAATCTTCTTAACTACAATATTTCAGATGCACAATGGAGTAATTGTTGGTGTATTGCACATAATACCTTTAAAGATGCCCATAGTTCTTTAATACAAACTAAAATCCTACATCTTTGGTATAGAACCCCCTCTGTGCTTCAATGAATGGGCCTATTAAATAATAATAATTGCTGGCACTGCAATTTGGCCAATGGGGATCTACCTCATATCTTGTGACCTTGCGCTCCCATTAATAAGCTCTGGCATAAAGTCTGTTTACTTGCTTCCAGAGTAACAAGACAAAAACTACCTTTTGACCCCAAGCTAATCCTTCTAGGCATCATTATCCCCAATAGCTCTCTCCTCTCACATGCACATTTTAGATGGCTAAACATACTTTCTCTTCTGGTCAAATGTCTGATTCTTATGAAATGGAAATCAACTCTGGTGCCTTCTCTTTCAGATGTTCTTCAAAGCCTCTCTCAGTATGCCTCCCTAGACCGATTATCTCATTTTACTCATAACTGACTCACTGTATATGACAGATGTTGGCAGGATTACTTCAAGTACATCAAACCTAGTTCTTCTAGACCCTAATTCTTAGGGATATTTAGCCCTCCTTCTAATTTTGCTCTCAGATTAGGTTTCCTCAAAACTTTTGTGCACAGATTTCTCCTCTTTTTTCCCTTCTTCCCTGTTTTCTCCCTCTCTCCTTCCCTTCCTCTTTGCTTTTTTCTCTCTTCTTTCTTTCCTTGCACACTTTTATCTTATCTTCACCTCTCCATTACTGAACATTGTTCATATTACCACATTTATCACTTTTTTCAATTTACTGAATGCCTTGCCATAGCCTGCCCTAGCATGTATTTTGTACATGGTTGCTATTTCTGATCCTATAATACCCTATTGATTGAAACCCTTCTGCTCTCTACTTACATCCTGTCTAGGTTTGTGTTTTATTGTCAATACATGTATATAAGGTTTCTCAAATGTGTTTACCCTAAATACTGTGTTTTGTTAAGTTATATTTTATACCTTACATGGAGGATAGTCTTCTGTTGTATTAGATGTGTGCTTTCTTATATAGCCAAATTTCAATAAAAAGATTAAGTGAAAAAAAAAGTTTTACTCCCCCCCCAAGTTTTGGCGAAGTTTTGAAATTGGCCTTTGTGAATTGACAACTTTGCCACTTCACAATGAGTTTTTCTGGGGAACTGGCACTTTTTTCAGGTGAAGTCAGATGGATTCATGACACTGGCAACCCCAACTGTGACATCTGCTACAATGCTGGGAACCCATTGACACCCCCGACTGTGACCCCTAACTGACCTGCAACTTTGCAACGGCAACATTGCAACACAGAATGTGGGGGGGTCTGCAAATCTCCCTGCTATAGATATCTAACTCCACGTCATACAGACAGTGAAGTTAGCTATTAACCCCATGTTACTGTAAAGTGTCTTGAAGTAAAACCCCCATCACTGCCGATTTAAGTGTGGTGGGGGTTTTGCTGTAGGGGATTCGCTGTGTGGATGTCACTGTAGAGGCAGCATACGAAGTTGGATGAAGTCATGGTGAGTGTTATAACTTTGCTAGCTAGTTTGCATGATTTGGCTTGAAAATATGTCGCTTTTCCTGCTGAAATGTAATAATAAAAATAACATACTTTATTTCACATAAGCGCCTTTCAAAGCATCTAGGCGCTTTACAAAAAAATAAAACAACAATAACAAAATCAGCAAATTACAAATATAATAATAACTGTCTAAGGATCATACTAATTCGGAGCCACCAAAGGCCTGCCACCTTTATACTTTATACTTTACTAAGTACTTTATACTTTGTAATTTGGAGTTTGCAAACTTTGCATATTTCTAACCATCATCAGGTCAACCTAGTAGCCTGAATTACTTACAAACCAGTCCAAGGTGGCTGCTGCATACTGTGTGAATTGAGGAAGAACCACTATAACAGGGTAACTTAGTGCCTTCTGATTTCTATGTTTGCTTGCACGCATGTGCAAGAAACATAGTGCCATCATTTGTAGATGTGGCACCCTGTCTTCCAATTCAGTTAGTGTGTTAACAGGTGCAGCCACAGTTCATCAATGAATGCTGCAGCTGTCTAGGGCAGCAATTGAAAATGCAGTGACATACAGTTGAAAGGGAGAGACCTGCTTCAGTGAGCAGTGATAAGATAAGTGTTGACAGCATATTGCTTGCTTATGTGCTCCCCCCACACAAACACACACTCTGAATGGCAGACGGCGGTGCCCAATCCCCCATCATCTCTGCTGTGCTCCCCCTGAAAAACAGAGTTCCAGGTGCCATGCTGGGAGCCCACTCCAGCATGACAATGGTCTGTAAGGCCAACAGGGTGCCCAGTCCCCATTGGCTCCACTGTTCCCCCCCAACAGACTACCGGGTGCCACGCTGGGAGCTCACCTCAGCATGGCAACAGTCCATATGGCCGATGGGGTGCCCAATCCCTCATCAGCTCCACTCCCACCCCAAACATCCTTCCAGCTGCCACGCTGGAAGCCTACTCCAATGTGGTACAAGTCCCGCGTCGTGTATGAGAAAAAAATAAACTGCAAGAAAAAAAACATCCCTTGCTGACTGTCCTGACCCCCACTTGTGCCCACCCTCTGTGCACCCTGCCTCCCCCACACCCCCACCTCACCCCACACTTACCTTCGGAGTCCAGCATGACAATCTTTGGTTGACCGGGAACACGTCTGTACTCTTCAAAGCTAACTGTGGACTGAGGAAATGCTGGTAAGCTGTATAATGGAATAAACAGGATTTCTTTCAACTTTGATGCATATCTCAGGCATTTTTGGGAATTTTTTCACAAAATTTTCAACATGAGGTGTTTGAGACCCACCTCATGAATTCTGGCACTGTCATTTTGCTAATCAGTGCCGAAAGGTGATTTCGCAGTCACTGTGCAGAACCACCTTTTGGGACTGATTTATGAAATGACAGTGTCACAGTTCATGAGGTAGGCTCCCAAAAACCCTATGTTGAAAATTTGGTGAAAAAATTCCCAAAAATGACTGTTTTACAAGCATGCATTACGCTGCTCCTACGCATACTGGTAAGTTCCCGAATTTTCAATATTTTCACTCCAGATTTTCAACATTGCTATTTTACCACACCTCCTTATGAGCAATACAGCTTTCATTTTTCACATCTTGCCCAAAATGTGTTTTCTCGCATGTGGCGCACAATGGCGCAGTCGGTGTGTGAAATCAATGTTTGGGACAGATTAAGAAAATCACAGTAACACTGTTCATGAGCAGAAGTGTTAAAATGGCTATGTTAAAAATTTGGTGAAAAAAGTCCATAAAATTACTGTGTATGAGCGACCATTGCACAGTTTCCACACACCCTCGTAAGTTCATGCATTTGTAATATTTTCAGTCCAGATTTTCACTGCTGGCATTTTTCCACACTTCCTTATGAACAGTACAGCTGTCATTTTCACACCATGGCTGGAATGTGTTTTCGCACTTCCAGCGCAGAAATGCATGGTCGCTGTGGGAAATCACTGTTCGGGACAGATTAAGAAAATCACAGTGATACTGTTCATTAGCGGAGGTTCCAAAATGCCTGTGTTGACAATCTGCTGTAAAAAATCCCCAAACTAATTGCATTACAGGTGTGTGTTGTGCAGATTCTATGCACGCTCCTGACTTCACCGTTTTTTTATAATATTTTTACTGCAGATTTTCAACATTGCCATTTTTTGCACCTCCCCATGAACAGTTCAGCTGTCATTTTTCACATCCTGTTTGAAATGTGTTTTCACACCTGTGGTGCCAAATGGCATAGTCACTGTACAAAATCAGCTTTCAGCTAACGAACTGATATTGCCACTATTCATAAGGTGGGGGTCACAAAAAACCCATGTTGAAAATTTGGAGTGAAAATGTCAACGAACACCTGAGGCGTTAGTGTTTTTGACCATAATGCCCCATCCTGTAGAGATTGACAGGCATCAGGGGTGTGACTTGGGATTCTCGCCTGTAATGCTCATACCATTCTATACCCTGCAGCCAGTGAGAGGCATTGAGGTGTGCCTTGGACTCTTCAGCCCCAAAGTTCACTCCATTCTCCTATACAGCCATCTCACTGTATTTTCTCATGGAATGAGGTGAGAATAAGGGCCAAAGATCCCAAGGCACACCGTGACACTTGTCGGTGTCTGCAGGGTAGGGTGTGGTGAAATGGCATGGCCATTATGCCTGATGACCCAAAAGCACACCCCAAGGCCTGTCAGTTTCTGCAGGGTGGTGGTGGTGGGGTTGGCTTCAGTTTAATACTTCACCGCTACTGCTATTATGCAACTCTTTAACTCCTACACTACCAATGCCAATGCCAGCAAGCAAACATTCAGCATTGACAAATGCTTGTTTATAACAGGTATGACACTGTTGCCTAAGACTCCCTTTCCAGTTCTTCTTGTGTGGCCATATCTTTGTACCCTGTACTTCCTTGTGTTTCTGTTTCCTGTACTTGGGTTTGCCTGGGAGTTGTGGCAGTGGATAGCCCACAGTACGTGGTTTGTGGAAACAGAGAGCGCTGGGGAGGGTTTGACTGAGGTATTAATACAGGGACTGAAGAAAAAAAGACACTTTTTCATATTCTGGAGTTTCCTCTAAAAATCTACTGCAGATAGCAGGGTTTGGATGTTTGGAAAAATGTCTTTGGAAACAGTACTGCTTTCAGTTAAACCTGAATCTCCTGCTCTCACTGTAGGTTTGTGATTGCACGTGATGGTGACAGTACTATATGTTAACGGCATCTGCTCTGATTTACTTTTTACACGTTTCTCCTGTCAATGCAAGAAAAGGAAAAAAAATGGTGCAGTATTGACTCTGTCTGGAAGTGATCTCTTGGAATGAGAGACTTTCTCTGGATTCATTGAACTTAGAGACTTTTATTGATTATTTATTTTTGTGCATATGCCATTTTTATGTTTTGCCATAATAATAGAAATTGTTAATTGATTTTAGTTTGGTCTTACTGAAACGTAAAGCATAAAGCTCTTCCCCTTGACAATTACATTATCGTACTAAAATTAGGGCCAGATATTCAAAATGTTGCCCTGGAGCTAAATTAGCACTGCCTGGTGGGCAAACTTAGCCCAGAGCAAAAAGCAAGCTATATTCAAGTTCAAGTTCAAGTTTCTTGCAGGAAAACTCCGTTGAGGAAGTTCAGTCACAAGGAGGTCCTGAGACGTATAAAACAAACGGACGTTACAAGGTACAGCAAACAATATTTATAAATATGCGAAGGATGCACATATAATTCCATGAACTGTGTTGCATGGAGAAAAAGCAACACCGTAGACTGTATAGAAACAGAACATTTGGTACATAGTATACCAGCCCCTAGAAGGTAGGGTATATAAGCTTAATATTGATTGCTGCATTAAATACACATCATATAGAATTCATTGGCAGTAGAGACGGAATATGGAGGGTGGGCAGGGTTGGGATGGATGAGGATATCTAGCATAAGTAAAGAGCAGCTGACATGTAGAATAGTGGTCATTGGGGGAAGAGAAGGAGCAGGTGAACACAATGTATAGTGGTTGTCACGGAATGCAATATGCAAGCTCTAGGTTTGGGTACAGAAAGGACTAGTGTCAGGGAAGGTGAAGGATATGTATCTATTGAAGTAGGGCTTAAAAGCAGTTACAAATATTTTTTATTTTATTTGCACTTAGCACTTTAAAGAAATTAACTGGGACAATGCTAGTTAGCTTGAGAGTGGATTAGAGGTGGTTCCATATAGTAGGAAGAGTGTGCAAGATAGCTCTTTTACCAAGGGAAGTACGAGTTCTGGGAACATTGAGTAGGATGAAGTCTGATTTCCTGAGAGAATACATACTATGGGAAATGCAGATAATTGATGTAAGGTAACTCAGTAGTTTATGCAAAAGCAATTTGAGGGTCCATATCCCAGCGTGAAGCAGGTGTCTGGTGGTGAGGGATGTCCAGCCAACAGCTGCATACACATCATAATGGTGCTTACAGTAGGGTGAGTTGGTAATAAATCACAATGTGCAGTGGTAGAGGGTGTCCAGCTTGCTTAGGCTTGATGCTGTGGCAGAGAAATAGATTAAATCACTGTAGTAAAGTAAGGGAAGGAATGTCGCCTGGACGAGTCTGGTTCGAGTCTCGAGGGAAAAAAGAGACCTATTTCTGAAGAAGAAACCTAACTTGATTTTGAGCCTCTTGGATAAGTCTTCAATGTGTTCATGAAAAGAGAGTTTATTATCTATCCAAATCCCCCGGTATTTAAATTTAGAAACCGGATCCAATGGCTCACTTAGGGAGGTAACAATAAAGTCTTTTGGGGGTCCAGAAGGGTATGAGAAAAAATCATTGCTTTGGTTTTCTTCACATTAAGGAGAAGCTTAGCTTTTATTAGATTGATTTCAAGCTGAGCAAAGTGCAAATGAGCAGGAGGAATACAGTACAGTATCATCATATTCAAAAGGAATAGCCCAGTTCAAATATAGCAAGCAAAGGAAGCTGGGCAAATAGGGCCAGGAGTGCAGGGCAAAAATAGCCCAGGAATAAGACAGCATTGAATATAGCAATAGGGAAGTGTAAACTGCAACAGAAGCTCAGTAAACACTTGAGCAAGCCAGTGTTGCAAGTGGAGAACATTGTGTGTGATTGGACAGAGATGTCTCACATCTACTGTGAACAACAATGCAAACCACACACTGCAGAACTGTGCTATGTGGAAGTGTTGTTTGCTTGGTGCTAACCTGATTGCACAGTGCTAACACAATAGCCGGTTGCAAACTGGTTAGCCTGGGGCAAACGTGAGCTATATTCAAAGCTCCCATGCAAATTAGCCTACTTAGGTAATCCATGGGCAAACAGACACATTTGCATCTCATTATGTGCTGCTTAGCATACATTACCATGCAGTTTGCCCTGTGCTACTGCATGGAGCACACAGCTCCACTTTTTGGTTGGCATGGAAGTACAGGCTGGATGCTGCAAGCCAAGGCATGCCCACAGCATCCCCTGTTGGTTGGAATTGACTACAGAGCATTACAGCCATATATATATTTACACACACACATCTACAGATATATATATACACACACACACACATATATATATATATATATATATAATATATATATATACACACATGTACATGTATGTATATATAGGTATTTATACAATAGGGGTGAGACATATTCCAGTGAGATAAAATAAGTTATTTTCACTGCAGTGAAATAAATCCTGATGACATCAACAGAGTTAAAATAAATGCCATTTATTACATACCCAAAACCCACACTAAACCAGTGCAAAGCTGTGCAAAGCCACGCAAAGCTGTGCAAATTGTACATTTTGCAACAATGAGGCCCCATTGTATAAATAGGATACATGAAGTGCACTCATGTGATAAGGGAAATATGTTCAGTCCTGTACAGTGACCTCTGAAACCTCACTCATGGCTTTGCCACTCGTGAGTATTCAGAGGTCACTCTAGAGGAGTGAAAATATTTTCCATATCACACTCATGCCCATCATGCACCTCCTATATATCAATAGATATATATCTATACTGCCTGAGTCCAAACACACCCTGAAGGACAGCCCCCATTCCTCTCCAGTGTCCCTCATTATGAGGGACAACCCTCATTTGGCCCCTTAAAACTGCTCTGTCCTTCATCCATCCCTCATGGAAAAGGCACCACCCACACAGTGAATGTGCTGTACATCAGACCTTAAAGCAGAAACACTGAAGTGTAAAATATTGACTCTGATATATATTCTGTACTCTATGGTTTTCACAGTGTCCTGGGCTTGTATCCCCATGTTTGAGGATATGTCCCTCATTCTGAGGGTCTGTGTCCCTTGTTGTCCCTCACTCTGTGTGTCCAAAAAGGTTCATGTCCCACATTTCAGTGACAAAAGATGGGAGTTATGACACCCCCATCACAATCCCGACCCCCGGTAGCCACTCCAGTCATATCCATGGTAGTCTAGAGGTCCCCCCACCCCCCCAGCATGATCCCTGACCCCTGGTAGCCCCGAAAATTACTTAAATACCTGGTGGTTTAGTGGTCCCACCACCCAGAACTGTGACACCTGTTAGCCCGTAAACAGCATATGTATGGAGCTGGCGACTGACTCAGCCCTCCTCTCATTACCACAGCTGGCTACTGACTGCAGTATGCATGAGCGCTACTGAAATGAATGAGTAAGCTGAAGTATTTCTTCACTGAGAGGGTGGTGGACAACTGGAATAGGTTATCTAAGGAAGTGGTAGGGGAGATGATTGGGGGGGTTAAAAGGGCTTGGGATAAACATAAGGGGCTGCTGGAATGGGGGAGGGAAGGGGAGAGAACTATAGCAAAAGCCTAGTAGAATTCTAGGCACTCTGGGCAGACTGGGTGGGCCTGGCGGTCCTTTTCTGCCATCACATTCTTATGTATTTCTATGATATGTGAAGACTTGTTAGGCCTGGAAATTAATCATAATGACATCATAGATGTTCTGAGAACAAATGACAATACATCTGAAAATATACTTTTGATGTTCTTCAAATATGCAAGAGTTGCACACTATGTATAGAGGAATGCTGAATTTTTGGAGGACCATTACCTAACCCTGGATTATCCAGTTGTGATAGATACAATAACAAGGAATGGGAAATTGGAAAATAAAACAAAGAAAGATCTGGCAAAAGAGATACATAATTATATTAATTTACAGGACTTGGCATACCAAAATGATACCCTAGAAGAAATAAAGGACATTGTCCTAACATTTTTTGGGATAACACAAATTGGATGGGAAAACAAAAGATAACACATTTGTTGGGGAATATATTAGGAATGGATTTCTGTGAGGAAGATATAATTTATATAGAAAGAGTTTATAAAAACTAGTCATCTGGTAATCAGATAAACATCACTCTAACCAGAATCTGGCCAATAATATCCTGGCTGCAAGTTATAAATTAGATACGCTGTGTATTCTTATGGTTGACTTTAATAAAATGCATCAAAATGAGCATTTAACAGATACACAGTTTGAAAACCATGAAGAGACACTATATAATGTACAAGTGAGTAACATTTCAGACATTGGTAAGTCAAGATGATTGACTTTATAACCATATGATTTTTAATATGTCTAATCTATCAGACATTGATGATACTAGTGTAAAGGAGTGTTCACTTACAGTATTCTATAAAGAGACCTAAAATGCTGTAGGTATAGTAACATGGGATGTGTCAGGACATGTTGCAAAATTAACTGACCTGGATTTTGTGGCTCTTATCAGGAAGGCAGAATTAATTAATTTACAAGAGACATAGCATTCAAACAAACAAATGATATACAATTAAATGGATATCAGATTATACAAAACACCCCACCCCCACCCTGCAGGCAGCAACAGGAAAAAACATTATGGTTTCACCTCTCTTGCCTCTTCACAAATCAGGTGTGGGATGCACCTAGGGATTGCCAACACTAATGCTCACCCCAGCAAAGCCATGAGCAGCATGTCTTGCAGTGAAGGAGCCCCTGCTTGGCTAACTGTTGGTTGTACTATGCAGAGTGCTTGGGTTCTATCTGTGACCACCCGGCTCTGTTCAGACCATGCTTCAGGTGGCAGCTGATCACTATAAATGACATGCATCTGGTGGCATCTAGCTCTGGTGTAGTTGGCTGTGCCTTCTAGCTTTATTTTTTCATCCAGCCTAACCACACTCTTTCTACCTAGCCTTTCCTCCAGATTTCTTGTTCGCTCTTCCTGTCTGCTTGCCCTCCACCCACCCACCCACCACGCCCTGTGTATGATCGACTTATATAGCAGAATATCAAACATGCAGAAAAACTCTCCCCTTGGTCCACCCACATTTGGAAAAGTACCACTAAGTCAAGGGGATGCCTCCATTCAAACTATTCCACCTCAAACCATAGGGGTATTCTTGATTAAAAAAAGGTTTAAATTAGCTATATAAATTTTTTTTTCCAATTCTGAAGCAGGAACACCTTACCATGGATGTGGTGAGCTAGCAATACTGTGGGACACTCACTTTCCACCATTTTCTCCAGTATGCAGGCCATTGCCAAGTATGCAGACAGCTAGCAACTCTTAGGGACCAGCTGACTGAGGCCAGGGAAGAAATAATTTCTCTGAGGCAGTTTGTCGGCTGGAACACTATACTCCATACCTCACAACCCCACTGTCTCAAAGGACAATTGTCAGTGGTGGTTGGGAAGTGGTGGGTTGGAGGGGTAGGAATAAGCATCCTAAAACATACTGGGCTCTATAGGTGACAGAACCATTACCAATCAGCAACAGGTATGTTCCTCTTTGGCAGAACAAAGTCTACCCACCAGAGAGGTTTCAGCTCTAACTACAGCATCTAGTGACAAGAACAACTACCCCACCATCAGCAACAGCAAGTCAGTTCTAAAGTACCCCAAGCACAAACACAATCATTCTGGGGGACTCAATGATTAGAGGCATTGACTCTCACTTGACAAACAACATTGTAAGTTCAATTTCCAGCCAGTTTTTCCCTGGAGCTTCAGCCAGGAGGGACACAAATCTCATAAAAAGGATAATTAGAAAATACACCAAATGACCCAACTTAGTAATTCACCTCTGAACAAATTATCTGGCAAGCCAGAATGTAGCTGTGGTAAACAGAAACTTTAGAAAATTGGGACAACATCTGGACACCATGACAGCTTCACTTTCCTTTTCAGAAGTCCTCCCAGTATGGATTAAGGGGGATGACAGTACCAAGCTCAGAACTGAGGAGATCTTAGAGTTTAACCCATGGCTCCTCTTTTGGTGCCGTGAAAAAGTTTTCCATGTCGTAGGGCACTGGAATGAATTCTGGGTGTTTGTGATAGAGTCAGTAGGTGACCTATCACAGTTGGGGGTCTGGTTAGAGCCTGTACGGATGTAAAGTTAGTGATGCCACCTACCTGGACATCACCTCACGCTAATGTACATCATTTCACCTTTGTTATTTCATTTAGTTCCTCAATCTTTTCTTACTCTCTTACTCTCTAAATCCACTATCGTTTCCATTTTCCCTCTCCACATTCTCCCGAGGGTACAATTAAGCACATGTATATAGGGCCAGTACCAAAGTATATTAATTGATGTATAAAATGCTATTTTCTAGTTGTATAGTAGCTAAAATATCTTATTGACTGTCTTGGGTGGAAGGCTTGGTTGAGCCATATCCATGAAAATGCTGGTTGTGATGTCATGTGTATCTGTGATGTGATAGTAATTGTGATGCCCGGCTGCCTTTATATCCTGAAGTCCTCAGTTGAATTAATGAGTCTGTGTGAAGATTCATTTGAAGAGAGACAGGACTTGCTGCTGTATGTCCTGAATTGTTTTCTGCTGACCCGAAGAGAAATGGTTTCCTGCTCAGTGGACCTGACCTGATGAAGGAGAAAATATTTTGCCCCCATGTCTTGAATTGTTTTCATTTATTTATGTTTTTGGGTTGTTTTCTGTAAAAATTGAAAATAAACCCACAGTGTTAGTGGCTTACTTTTTTATCAAGGTCTATCTGTCACTCACAGCCTCCTAAAGAGCAAAGGCTATTAATGTTTGATGGTCTTCACCTCTAAAAAAGGGGTAAGTGCACTTGGGCAAAAAATCAATGTACATATATGTTGTTTAAACTAGGTAGTAGTGGTGCATGGGACAAAGGCACCCATCTCATTCCGCTCATCAGATGGACCCTTGGTTGCAGAAGAAAAGAATGTTGAACCACTAATACTATCAAACATGATGAGGTTACCTAGACCCAACATTTCTAATATACCTGGGACTAAGAAAATGATTCCATAAACCACACTGGGATTCAAGGATGCATCAAAGGTGTTTAGTCTTAATGCCAGAAGCCTGGGAAACAAGATAAATGATCTCCAGGCACTATTGACTGAGTCTGAGCTGGACATTGTGGCAATAACAGAAACATGGGCTTCTGGGTTTAATGCATGGGATCTCATCTTACCAGGCTATTCACTCTTTAGATTAGACAGAAAAGGTTCTAGGGGTGGGAATGTGGGGGTAGCACTTTATGTGAGGAGAGATATAAGGGCAACATCATTCGATCTCTTCAGGAAGGAAGGTGTTGAATCCCTTTGGGTTCAAATATACACTCACACTGGTAGGAAAGTCTATATATGTGTAATCTATAGACCTCTGCATCAAGCAGAATGTTGGGACAACTACATTATTAATGAAATCAAGGGTTTTACATCTAAATGGAATACAATGATAGTAGGGGACCCAAACATGACAGATGTTGGGATTCTTTTGTAGATGTTGATTGGTCTATTCCAGTAGCCAAATCAACCAGAAACCAATCCATTGAAGAGGCTGCACTGGACTGTCACCTCAAATAGTTAGTAGTTAAACCCACTAGACTTAAAGCCATCCTCAATGGAGTCCTTACCAATTCAGACATAGTGGACTCTACATCAGTCAGAAATCCTCTCACCAACAGTGACCACAACACTATATGGTTCACTATACACCTTGGAACTTCCTAGTCCCAATTCAGGGCTACAGTACTCTGTTCCTAAAGAACCAACTTTAACAAGATAACGGATTTCATCCGATGGAGACTAATAGCGACTAAGCAACTCTCCAGAGTCAGCAAACTTTGGCTGGAAATCAAGCAAGTTGTCACAGAAGCCACAAAAGCATATGTAAAGTCTCACTGACCAAAAAGAACAAATGAAAAAAACCTATATGGTTCAATAAGCAAGTGAGAAGGGCTATCAGAGACAAATGCAGAGGCTTTCTTAAACACACAAAAAAATCCTGCCAAAATCTCATGGGAAGAGTACCCCGCAAGTAGTAAAGAGTTCAAAATGTTGATTAAAGAAGCCAAGGCAGGCACAGAGTTCAGCATAGCTAACAATGTCATATCAGGTGACAAGCAGTTTTTTTGGCACGTCCAAGAGAAGAGGAAGAAATCAGAAGGGGTGGTTAAACTTAAGAACTGTGACACAATACTAGAAGATGATAAACAAAAGGCAGATGTACTAAAAAACTTCTTTTGCTTGGTCTTTACTGGGGAGTGAGATGGACCCAAGCTGGTAAGTGTTATCAGACCTCAATCTAATGTGTCTCAAGTTATGGCTCCACAATTTTTCAGCATAAAAAGAGTCCTGGAATCTCCTGAGAAGCTGAATTAGGGCATATCACCCCCAATCTGATGGCATACACCCTAGGATCTTAAAAGAATTAGCCAAAAACTCATGGAACCCTTGACCACATTGTTCAGCCACTCCCTCTAGACTGAGATAGTGCCAGATGATTGGAAAACCATGGATGTGATCCCTCTGCATAAGGGAGGGAGCAAAGAGGGAGCTGGTAACTACAGACCAGTTAGTCTGACATCAGTGGTGGATAAACTGATGGAGGCACTGATCAAATGGGACATAGTGGAATACCTGGACAAAAATGGTTTCTAGCATGGCTTTGTGGCAAGTAGATCATGCCAGACAAATCTCATATCTTCTTTGACCGGGCTACCACAGAAATCAACAAGGGTCACCCCATGGACCTTCTGTACTTCCACTTCAGTAAAACCTTGAACTCAATTCCTCACAATTTCCTTCTAACTAAACTTAGAGACAAATGCATGATGGATAGCATCATTAACTGTGTGATAGCATAGCTTCAGGGCAGAAGTCAGAGAGTGGTGGTCAATGGAGTCAAATCTAAGAAAGGAGAAGTCACCAGTGGGGTTCGCCAGAGCTCTGTCCTTGGACAGGTGCTGTTCAACATCTTCATCAGTGACAACAGTGAAGATATAAAGGTATATTAGCACTCTGCAGATGATACCAAATCATGAGGCAGGGTGAATACTGAAAAGTCTATTGTTCAGTAAACTACAACACAGACAGTCTTTTAAACTGACTGAAAAAATGCCCAGCAAACAGGAAAAAACTATAAAAATTAATTGAAGTTGTACTGCATGTACCTGAAAACACAAATACTAAAACACTAGCCAACAACAGCTGGAAAGACTGCCTTTCTCACTGTGGCCTGTGAATCTCCCTTCTACATCACCGAGCCACCCTTCCCCCAAAGCACACTTCTACAGTGTCTGTCAGTACAGAGACTGAATGTACTAAATTAACATTCAATATTCACACAAAATCAATAAATGCTCAATGATATAAACACACAAGGGTTTACTACAATCGATGTACTAAATTTCAATTCAAAAAAGTTTGTTGCAAAAATGTTTTTTAAAAGGGTTATCAATGGCTTGATTCTCTGAGCTCTAGGCCCTATGCACGAAGGGTGCAGAATGGCTATGCACATGCACCTGGGGCACACAACCACTCTGCACCATCTGTGCCCCCCATGAGGGATGCATAGAGGGAGTGCACAGCACAGACACACCCAATGCCCCGGCCATGCATGGATCAAAAATTTGGTGTCAAAATATGCAAGAATGGCAAAGTTATGCACCAAAGTTGAAATCCCCATTAAAATACATAGAACCAACTTTATTTCTCATATAGCAGTCACTGGTTTGAGCAGTAAGACATTTCTTTGGTTGGAGAGTGAAACTTCATCCTGGGACCTGGTCAGGTGAGTGAAAATAGGTGGCGGGTGTGGGGAGGTGCAGGGTGGTAGGTGCTTAGATGGAGGCAGGGTGGGTGGTCAGATTGGCAATGGATTTTTATTTACAGCTTTAAAAAAACATTGAGGGACCATTCTCCTAATTTCAGCAGACAACGGTCATTGGAGGGTGGGTAGTGCCACTAGACACCAGGAAAACAAATGTGTACTAATTACAGGGATGACTACAATTGCCATCAGAGGGTGAGGGTACTACTAGACAATAAGGACACATTAAATATTAACAGAGATGGCCATCAGAGAGTGAGGGCTGCCACTAGACACCAGGGAGAAATTAAATATTTGTGGAGATGGCCATCAGAGGGTGGGGGTGCCATGAGACCCCAGGGGAAAACTTTATTAATTATAGGGACATTGAGGATGGCCATTGGAGGGTGGGATGCCTCTAAACACCAGGGACAAATTAAATATTAATTGGGGCAGCCATTGGAGGGTGGGAGGTACCATTAGGCACCAGAGAAAAATGTACAAATTATGGGGACAACAATTGGAGGGGAGGGGAGTACCACTAGACACCAGGGAAAATTCACAAAATTACTGGGAAACTTTGAAGAATCCTTTTTTGGTTTGAAAGAATCCTTTCCTGTATCAAAAGAACAAAGGAAGCAAAGAATGAATCCTTCAAATGAAAAAAACAATTGGCTGAAAACTAAGTTTGAAATCCTTTTCCAGTTAAAGGGATCTTTTTTCCATTTGAACAAAAATATCAACTAAATAAGGATCCCTTCAAATGAAACAAGAATGGCCCCCACCAAAAAAAACAAAGTCCAAAATCTTGTCCTGTATAAATGGAATATGAATGAATCCTTTTTCATTCAAATGAAAAAGGAGAAATGAAAAAAATGAAAAAGGAGAAATGAAAAAAAAGCTTAAGTCCAAAGTCTTTTTTCATTTGAATGTATACTTTTTCATTTACATGAAATAGCCCTTACGACAAAAGCAGAAGCGAGTCATTAAAATGAAAAAAATATATATATATTTCGGAGTTACTGTTCCAACAGTTAATGGCAGAATAAAAGAAACATTTCTTGTTCTGTCTGCAGGATGACATTTTTGTGGGTTTTGAAATTATTTTGAAGAAAAACAGAAAACAAAATGGCAGAAAACAAAAAAGACAGTTGTCCTCATGAAAAAGGATTTGTAAGTATGAAAAATAATCCTTTTTCATTTGGACCAAATTATTTTTTCATTTCATATCTCTGTCCAAAAGATTGTACTGAGCATGCACCCACAGTGGAGACCAAGGAGGATGTTGTGAACTTCCACAAAGGAGACCCACAGGAGGGTGGCATGGGACCCCACAGGGGAAGGAGACAACTCCTGTTGGGGGACTCCATTGTAAGGAAGGTAGAACTGGGGCAGGGAGGGGAGAGGGAGTCAAGGTGCCTGCCAGGCCCAATGGCTTGGAGGGACTGGGAGTGAATCCTCAGGATCTCTGGAGCAGCTGGACAGGGGAGGGAGCTGGATATCATTGTCCACCTAGGAACAAATGACCAGGTTGGGAAAGGGATCAGAACAGTGCAGGAGGAGTTTGTGGAGTTGGGAAGGGGCCTCAGACAAGTAGCATGCACGGCAACCTTCTATGTCTATGGCATGGGTAAGGCTATGGTGTTCCACACTATGGGATTCAATCAGTGGTTGGAAAAACTGGTGCAGAGCTCAGGGGTTTGGCTTCATTGGGGACTAGGGGTCCACCTGGAGTGATGCGGGCGTATGCTGGTGCAATGGTCTACATCTGTCCAGGAGGGGTATCAGGATCCTAGGTGATAGGTTTAAATGCTTCACTGGCAAGCATTTAAACTAGCCAAGGGGGGAGGCACTGGGAAGGAGCAGGGAAATCCTAGATCCCCAAAGAAATATCAGGATAGTTAGTGAGGTAAACACCAAGATAGAGATGTCGATAGGGAGATGGGCAGGGGTAAATGGAGAAAATTACAGTAAGGACAGGGATGGGGCAATAGGGGGTAAGGCCTTCAAGAAATGGAGGGTGATGAGCACCAATGCCTGTAGTCTGGGCAACAAGTTCCCTGAACTGGTGGCCTTGATGGAAGAGGGATGCCTGGATATCGTAGCAGTTACAGAAACATGGCACACAGAGAACCATGACTGGAATGTTAACATACCTGGGTACATAACCTACTGGAGAGACAGGCAGAGTAGAAGAGGGGGAGGAGTAGCTCTCTATGTAAGGGAAGGATAAAAGGAGCAGAACAAAAGAGGAGAGGAGGCACTGTGGGTCACCTTAGAGACTGGAAATGGCAGCACAATCCGCACAGGGGTTGTATACAGACCTCCATCTCAGGGGGAGGGAATGGACAAGGATATGATAGAAGGCATCCTTAGGATGGCAGAGAAAGGGGAGATATTGTTGATGGGGGACCTGAATATGCCAAATGTTAACTGGAGCACCTTTGCTGCAGTTACAGCCAAGAGCTGGGCCATTCTCAATGCCCTTCAGGTGGCATGCCTCAGACAGCTAGTGCTGGAACCCACTCAGGAGGAAGCAATCTTAGACCTCATATTCACAAAGGGAGAGAGTGAAAGGATCTTAGATCTAGAAGTGGGTAGCCATCTGGGAACAAGTGACCTCCACACAGTGTGGTTCACAATAAACTCAGCTGCAGAGTCAAGCCATACAAAAGTGAGGGTACTGGACTTCAGGAGGGCTGACTTTGTCAAAATGTGAGAGTGCCTTAGAAAAGCATTAGCAAACAGACAAGAAGGAGGGGTGTAGCAAAAATGGGGAAACATCAAAACTGCTATCACAGAGGCAACAAGCCTTTGTGTGAAGCAAATAAACAAATCAAACAAATCAAAACAAAAGAAAAAGCCACTATGGTTCTGAAAAGAGGTGGCTGGGAAGGTTAGGGAGAAAAAGATATCATTTAGGAAGTATAAGGAAACACAGAAGGAGCAGGACAGAGAACTGTGCCATTTAAGGCAGAAGGAAGCAGGGAAGGCAGTCAGAATAGCAAAGGCCCAAACTGAGGAAAAGATCACCAACTCAGTTAAGAAGGGGAATAAAACCTTTTATAGGTACATTAGGGAGCGTAGAAAGACAAATGGAGGGACAGTGAGGCTGAATAGAATGGACAGTGGGTGGGCAGAAAGGGATGGTGAAAAAAAACAGGGATACTGAATGAATACTACTACTCAGTATTCACAAAACAGGAGGAGGGGGAGGTACCCAATCCAATTAACAGAAGCACTCTGGATAGGGGGGTAGATCCCAGGCCTTTCACAGAAGAAAGGGTTCTGAAAGAACTCCTAAAACTGAAGGTGAACAAAACAATGGGGCCTGATGGAATTCACCCCAGAATTCTAAAAGAATTAAGGGGAGAACTATTGACACCACTGACTACCCTTTTTAACAAATCATGGGAGGATGATGTGGTACCTGAGGACTGGAGGAGGGCAGATGTGATTCCCCTTCACAAAAGTGGGAGAAAGACAGAGGCAGTAAACTATAGACCTGTCAATTTGGCCTCTGTGGTAGGGAAAATTATGGAATCACTTCTGAAGGAAAGAATTGCTGAGTACATACTGTAGAGCCCAGTGAGGCACAGGACCCAATGCAGCATGGATTCAGAGTGGGAAGGTCATGTCAGACAAATCTAATCAATTTCTTTGACTGGGTGGCCAAAGTAATAGACCAGGGAGGGGCTGTGGACATGGCCTACCTAGACTTTAGCAAGGCATTTGACATAGTCACACACAAATTAGACAGCCTGGGAGTGGGTCCCAGGGTGGTAGCTGGGGTAAAACATTGGCTGGACAACAGGACACAGAAGGTAATAGTAAACGGAGTTTGATCTGAAGAAAGGGGGGATTACAAGTGGAGTACTGCAGGGTTCAGTACTGGTTCCAGTCCTTTTTAATGTCTTTATAAGTGACATTGCAGAGGGACTGGAAGGAAAAGTATGCCTCTTTGCAGATGACACAAAGATCTGCAACAGGGTTGATACACAAGGAGGTGTGGAAAGGATGAGAAGGGACTTGGCAAGGTTGGAGGAATGGTCAGAAGTATGGCAGCTTGGATTCAATGCAAAGAAGTGCAAAGTAATGCACCTGGGAAACAAAAACCCAGGGGAAGATTACACAATGGGGGTGGGAGGTAGTAACAACAACAAAAATGGAAAGAGACCTAGGGATAATCATATAAGATGACCTTAAGGTTGGCAAGCAATGCGAGAAGGCAGTAGGGAGGGCTGTGGGGATACTGGGATGTACTGAGAGAGGTATCACCAGCAGAAAACAGGAAGTTGTTGTCCCCCTGTACCAACAGTTGGTGAGACACCATCTTGAGTACTGCATCCAGTTCTGGAGACCCCATCTCCGCAAGGACATAGACAGGATGGAGGCAATCCAGAGGAGGGCAACTAAAATGGTGCAGGTTCTGCAAGAGAAGCCATATGAGGAGAGACTAAAGGAGCTTAAAATGTACACCCTTGAGGAAAGGAGGAAGAGGGGGGACATGATTGAAACTTTTAAGTACCTCAGTGGAATCAACAAAGTCCAAGAGAGTAGCATCTTTCAGAAAAAGAGATGTGCAAGAACAAGGCGACACAATTTGAAAATGGGGGGGGGGGGGATGGCTCCGGGGCAATGTGAGGAAGTATTTGTTTCACAGTGAGGGTGTTGGATACATGGAACCACCTTCCTGAGGAGGTAGTGGGGTCTAAAACTGTGGGAGAATTCAAGAATGCATGAGACAGATATAAATCAATTCTTGTATCTGGTAGAAAGAAATAGGCTGTTGGTTAACTAGGATATGCAGCTTATCAAGTTAGTAGGGAAATGGGCAGACTAGGTGGACCAAGCGGCCCTTATCTGCCATCAAAGTCTATTTTCCTATGCTCAGAACCCAAAATGTTTAAATTGAATTACTTTGAAATGGATTAATATTTTTTCATCAAACCAGCAAAAGGAACATTTGCGGGCCAAGATCTTCCCAAAACTTTCTGATCTTTCAGAAACATGGTACTCAGAGAACCATGACTGGGATGTTAACATACCAGGGTACACAACCTACAGGAGAGACAAGGAAGGCAGAAGGGGGGGAATAGCTCTCTATGTAAGGGAAGGGATAAAAGCAACTGAACAAAAGAGTAAACAGGGAGGAGAGAGGCACTGTGGGTCACCTTAGAGTCTGGAAATGGCACCACAATCTGCACAAGGGTTGTATATAGACCCCCCATGTCAGGGTGAGGGAATTGACAAGGATATGATAGAAGGCATACTTAGGATATCAGAGAAAGGCGAGATACTGTTAATGGGGGACCTTAACATGCCAGATGTTAACTGGAGCACCTTTGCGGCAGCCACATCCAAAAGCAGGGCCATTCTTGATGCCCTTCAGGTGGCATGCCTCAAACAGCTAGTTTTGTAACCCACTCATGAGGGAGCAATCTTAGACCTCGTGCTCTTACAGGGGGACAGTGAGAGGATCTCAGATCTAGAAGTGGGTAGCCATTTGGGAACAAGTGACCACCAAACAGTGTGGTTCATGATAAACTCTGCTACAGAGTCAAGCCATACAAAAGTGAGGGTTCTGGACTTCAGGAGGGCTGACTTTGGCAAGATGGGAGAGTGTCTTAGAAAAGCACTAGCAAACAGGCTAGAAGGAGTGGTGGAGCAACAATGGGCAAATATCAAAACTGCCATCACAGAGGCAACAAGCCTTTGTGTGAAGCAAATAAACAAATCAAAATGAAAGAAAGAGCCACTATGGTTCTCAAAAGAGGTGGCAGTGAAGGTTAGGGAGAAAAAGATGGCATTTAAGAAGTATAAGGAAACACAGAAGGAGCAGGGCAGAGAACTGTACTAGTTAAGGCAGAAGGAAGCAGGGAGGGTAGTCAGAATAGCAAAGGCACAAATTTAAGAAAAGATAGCTATCTCAGTTAAGAAGGGGGATAAAGCCTTTTATAGGTATATCAGGGAGCGTAGAAAGACAAAAGGAGGGACAGTGAGGCTGAATAGAATAGATGGTGGGTGGGCAGAGAGTGACAGTGATAAAGCAGGGATACTGATTGAATACTTCTGTTCAGTATTCACAAAAGAGGAAGTGGGGGAGGTGCCTAGTCCAATTAACAGAAGCACTCTGGAAAGGGGGGGTTGATCCCAGTCCTTTCACAGAAGAAAGGGTTCTGAAAGAACTCCTAAAACTGAAGGTGGACAAAGCAATGGGGCCAGATGGAATTCGCCCCAGAATTCTAAAAGAATTAAGCAGAGAACTAGTGATACCACTGACTATGCTTTTTAACAAATCATGGGAGGATGGTGTGGTACCTGAGGACTGGAAGAAGGTGGATGTTATTCCCCTTCACAAAAGTGAGACCAAGACAGAGGCAGGAAACTACAGACTTGTCAGTTTGTCCTCTGTGGTAGGGAAAGTGATGGAATCACTTCTGAAGGAAAGAATTGTTGAGTACCTAGAGGCCCATGGGGCACAGGACCCAAGGCAGCATGGGTTCACAGCGGGAAGGTCATTTCAGACAAATCTAATTGATTTCTTTGACTGGGTGACCAAAGTAGCAGACCAGGGAGGGGCTGTGGACATGGCCTACCTAGACTTTAGTAGGCATTTGACACAGTCCCACACAAAGATTAGTAGTCAAATTAACTGACAGAAGTGGGTCCCAAGGTGGTAGCCTGGGTAAAACATTGGCTGAACGACAGGACACAGAAGGTAATTGTAAATGGAGTCCACTCTGAAGAAAGAGGGGTTACTAGTGGGGTACCGCAGGGTTCAGTACTGGGTCCAGTCCTTTTTAATGTCTTTATAAGTGACATTGCAGAGGGACTGGAAGGAAAAGTATGCCTCTTTGCAGATGACACAAAGATCTGCAACAGGGTTGATACACAAGGAGGTGTGGAAAGGATGAGAAGGGACTTGGCAAGGTTGGAGGAATGGTCAGAAGTATGGCAGCTTGGATTCAATGCAAAGAAGTGCAAAGTAATGCACCTGGGAAACAAAAACCCAGGGGAAGATTACACAATGGGGGTGGGAGGTAGTAACAACAACAAAAATGAAAAGAGACCTAGGGATAATCATATAAGATGACCTTAAGGTTGGCAAGCAATGTGAGAAGGCAGTAGGGAGGGCTGTGGGGATACTGGGATGTACTGAGAGAGGTATCACCAGCAGAAAACAGGAAGTTGTTGTCCCCCTGTACCAACAGTTGGTGAGACACCATCTTGAGTACTGCATCCAGTTCTGGAGACCCCATCTCCGCAAGGACATAGACAGGATGGAGGCAGTTCAGAGGAGGGCAACTAAAATGGTGCAGGGTCAGCAAGAGAAGCCATATGAGGAGAGACTAAAGGAGCTTAATATGTATACCCTTGAGGAAAGGAGGGAGAGGGGGGACATGATAGAAATGTTTAAGTACATCAGTGGAATCAACAAAGTCCAAGAGAGTAGCACCTTTCAGAAAAAGAGATGTGCAAGAACAAGGGAACACAATTTGAAGATAGAGGGGGGATGGCTCAGGGGCAATGTGAGGAAGTATTTTTTCACAGAGAGGGTGGTGGATGCATGGAACAGCCTTCCTGAGGAGGTTGTGTGGTCTAAAACTCTGGGAGAATTCAAGAATGCATGGGACAGACATAAGGCAAGTTTTGTGGGGGGTAGGAAGAAATGAGGCTGTTGGTTAAATAGGATCTGCAGCTTATCCTCTAGGTAGGGAAATGGGCAGATTAGGTGGGCCAAGCGGTCCTTATCTGCCGTCAAAGTCTATGTTTCTATGTTTCCACCCCAAAAATGGCAGCCCAAAATTCCGATCTGTCTGAAGGGAAGGTAATGACAAAAAAAACAGTAAAAAAGATCAATTTTGTACATTATTTCAATATCTGCATCTCGCAATCTGCACATCTGACCAGCATGACTCTTGCCAGGTCAAGAGATCTACCCACAAGACCGTGCATGCGAAGGTTTGTGCAAATCTGTTGAATGGTTGCAAGGTTATTAAAGTGTAACATTGCACTGTTATCCTATAAATAATATAGCAAAACTTGAAACTTGTGTATTTTGACACCAAATTAATAGATTTTCACAAAACCAGTAAAAAGCATATCAGTGGGTCAAGCCCTTTGTATCCTGAAATTTTTAGAGCAAAATTGCAAACCATTTCTTCTCAGCAGAATGACAAAGAAATGAGTGTGTACACCTCACATTACAATGTTATCCTGTGGGAAACAAAGAAAAGATTAAACCCACAGAACTCCAGAGAAAAGTAATATCTTTTCACATAACTAGCAAAAGGCACATCTGTGGGGCAAGCCCTTTGAACCCTGACAATTCCAGACCAAAAATCACAAACCATTTATTAACTGTGGTGTGACAAAGAAACAGATCTTATAACATTCCTTTTCACAAATTGTGAAAAAGAATCCTTTTCCACAGTTCCTTTTCCACAAATTGCAGAAAAGGATCCTGTTTTGTGATTCTTTTTTCACAAATTGTGAAAAATGCATGTTAAAAAAAAACACATTTCTAAGTAAGTTACCGAAAAACTAACCCCAGAATCAAATTCAACGGATCCTGATTAGATAAAGACAACTGTTGGTGTCTATAAAAGCCATGTCAATTTTATTTATTTAATTTTGTTGTCACTGCTAACTAAAAACAAGATGACAGCAGCACAAAAAAAATGTCCGCATTTGCAGCAAAGGAACTCGTGTTTCTAATAATAAAGATTCTGCATTTGCGACAAATAATCCTTTTTCAAGGCTCACATCTAAGTGCTTACCTTAAAAATAATGAGAAATTTTGAAACCTATTAACATTGTAAAGGAATAATATTTTTCACCAGATCTTGAAAAGGCATATCTGTGATCCTAGACCTTTCTATCCTAAAAATGTCAGACCAAAATTCCACACCATTTTGGTACAGTGGTGTAAAAAAGAATTTTACAAAAAATGGCAGTTTTCACATTTTTTGACTCTCTGTATTTCTGCATTCAGAAATTTGGCCAAAACAAAACTTGCCATGTCAAGAGATCATTGGACCCCAATGGTGCATGTACAATTTCATGTGAATCACTTGAACAGTTGCGAAGTTATTAAAGTGCAAAATTTCAGGTTTAGCACAGAAGTCACCATTGAACACTAATTAAAGGGATATGACTGTATCCCTATAATATACTCTACACTTTTGGAAAAAAAAAAAGCTTCATTACTGTATCTATTAGGGTTTCCACCAGCAAAAGTCTGCAAATGTGGTCTTAGGTTTTCCAACCTTAACATCCCACGCCACCCCCACCCTCCATGCACCAAAAGACATCAGGGGTATGCCTTGGAGTTGTCACCCCAATGCTACACCATTCTATGTATAAAGAAGCTGAGATGGTACAGCACAGGACAATGGGGTGAGCAGAAGGGTGACAACCCCAAGGCACACCCCCAATGCCTGTTGGTGCGTGGAGGGTGGGGTGTTAGATTTGGAAACCCTAACACCACATTTCCAAACATTTGATTGTGGAAACCCTAACTGATGCATTAATAAAGTTTTTGCAAGGAATTTCCTTACTCTTTGAGAAGGTGTAATCTTAGCCATATTTGCTACGCTCACAAACATCAATAATTCTTGACAGATTGTAATTCTGCCCTTATTTCTGTGTGCCTCCGGGCTCTACATTCCTAACAGTCTATAATTCTATGCGTATTTGAATGTGGGAGCACATGGACCTCTGTGCCCTGCACTCCCATCACTCCTTAATGGTATCCATATTTGTGTGTGGCTGCGCAAGGCCCTCCATGCATCAGTCCTTAGTAATATTTGTACCCTAAGTCAGAATCATCTTTGTAACACTAACCCAAACAGATATCTCTAACCCTAACTCTGTAACAAGTAATATTTAACAGAAGGCACACACAACGTAAAGTATACCTCAGCAACCTGAATAATATCAGATATATGCCCCCCCACTAACTCCAACAGACACATAAACTAACCCTAACCTGACTCCTGAACAATTAATATTTAATGGGGGAGTGGCACACACAGCAGAAAGTATATCTCGGCACCCTGAACCATATCAGATATGTGCCCCCTCTTAACTCCAACAGACCCATAACCTAACCTGCACCCAAACCCAAACCCTAACCCTAACTCTAGAACAAGTAGTATTTAATGGGTGGCACATCCAACAGAAAGTGTACCTTGCCACCCTGAACAACATCATATATTTGCCCCCCATTAACTCCAGCAGTCACATAAACTAACCCTAACCTAACTCCAGAAAAGGTAATATTTAAAGGGGGGGCACACATGACAGAAGATTTACCTCAGCACCCTGAACAATATCAGACACATAAACTAACCCTAACGCTAACTCCAGAACAATGAATATTTAATGGGGGTCATGCACAACAGAATTTATACATCAGCACCCTGATCAATATCAGATATGTGACCCCTTAACTTCAACAGACATACAACCTAACCCACACCTGAACCCTAACGCTAACTCCAGAACAATTAATATTTAAGAAGGGGCACACACAAGAGAAAGTGTACCTCTGCACCATGAGCAATATCACATTTGTGCCCACAATTAACTCCAACAGATACATAACCTAACCCTAACCTAACTACCTCTGAGCCCTGTGCTCCCATCCATGCATATTTTTGAAATAGTGTAGTGTTATCCTTCTTTGCCTGTGGAAACACAAGTGTTATCCCATAGTGTGCAGCACCAAAGAAACATCTCACATTGCAATGTTATTCTATAGAAAAAGCAGTAAAATTTGAAACCTGTATAACTCAACACCAAATTAATATATGTGCACAAAACCACCAAAAGGCACACTGATAGTGAAAACTGTTTGTACTCTGAAAATATGACTGCAAAATTGTAAACCATTTATTAACGGCACAGATTTCACAAAGAAATGACTGCGTACACCTCCCATTACAAAGTAATCCTAAGGGAAATTATGCAAAATGTAAAGCTGCAGAACTCCATAACAAAGTAATATATCTTCAGCAAACCAGCAACAGGCACATCTGTAAGGCAAGCCCCTTTTACCTGAAAATGCCACCCCAAAATTGCAAACCATTTCTTCACAGTGCAGTGACAAAGGAACAACTGCTTACACCTCCCATTACAATGTAATTCTATGGGAAATTAACCAAAATTTAAAGCCTCAGAACTCTGGAGCAAAGTAACATATTTTAATCAAAGCTACAAAAGGCACATATGTGAGGCAAGACATTTATACCCTGAAAATTTCAGCCCCAAATTCCAAAGCATTTGTTTTCTATGAAGTGACAAACACACACTTATATAAAACAAATTCTGGCAAGAGCCAAGAGGGCTGTAGGCAAGGAATAGTTGGTGTAAAAATATCGAAAATGATCAAAGTTCCAAGTGTTTGTTAGCAAAATGTAACATAGGTGCCTACATTTGTTGTTTTGTACACCAAATTTTCAACATAGCCATGTCATGACCCTGCCTCATGAAGAAGGGCAGAGCAAATGTTCAAATCCTGCCCGAAAGGTGATTTCACGCTGGTACTGTGAAATCAACTTTCAGGACACAACTAAACATTTCGGGAAGGAGATGAAAAATAATAGCTGTCACATTCATGAGGTGCTGTAAAGAAATGGATATGTTGAAAACTTGGGTTAAAATATTGAAAATTACCAAACATAGGAGCCAATTCAACATAGCCTGATAACTTTTTTGTTTGTAAATATTTTTTTATACAAATTGAGAACATAGCCTTTTTATGACTCCACCTCATGAACAAAGGCAGAGAAAATGTTCAACTCCTGGCTGAAAGGTTATTTCATGCAGGGACTGCAAAATCACCTTTTGTGATGTAGAAAACATTTTCGCCAGGATTTGAAAAATGACAGCTGCCACATTCATGAGATGCTGTAAAGATATGGCAATGTTGTGCATGTGGAGGAAAAATATTGAAAATTACCAAAGTTAGTAGCCTACATTTGCAGAATTCAACATAGGCTCATAACTTAGTTGTCTTTTTAATTTTTTTACACCAAATTTTCAACATAGCCTTCTTATGACCCTACCTCATGAACAAGGGCAAAGAAAATGTTCAACTCCTGCCCAAAAGGTGATTTTGTGTTGGGACCATGAAATTCTCTTTCAGGACAGATCTACCTAATGACTGTTCAATTGTTCATGAGGTAAGGTCCCAAAGAAGGCATGTTGAAAATTTGGGCCAAAAATTTACAAAAATGCCCAAATTATTCTACTAAGTTCAAAGCCCCTTCGAAATACATTGAACTGCATACCCGTTTCTTCCATTCATGATCCATCTTTGAAGAGTGAAGATGTGTCTGTGGTCCAAAGAGGATTACGGTGTTGGACTCCTTATCGATAAGTAAGGGCTTGGAGGGTTGTGGGTGCAGAGTGGGAGGGTTGGGTAGGGCATCTAACGGCCGCAAAAGACATCTATGGATTTTTTTTTATTTACAGGATTTTTTTTTATTTACAGTCAAAAGAAGCCCAAGGATTGCAGCTCACCGCCCATGACCCAGGGCACTGCCAGGTGCCATTCCAGGTGTTCTGCATTCACATCGAGGGGGAGCTTGTGGGAGTAGCACATTGTGGGACTGCAGGGTGCACATGAACAGGGACTGTAACTTCTGTTTCCATTCCAGCAGCTGGAAGCCTGAACAAGCCTCCCACTCTGGTGCAGGGCAGCTTCAAAGACCAAATCCCCCAGGAGGTGACCCAGTGCTGGGAAAGTTTATCCTGGTGGGGAGTGGGAGCCAACGGAGAATGGTGTCAAAGGTGCAGGAGTGGACACAGTGCTGGAAAAAAGTCTAGGTTTGGAGTCAGTTAAGAAAGGTGTCCTAGGCACACCTCTCAGGTGAGGGAGTATACATAATTAAAAAAAATATTGGTGATGAGTGTGACACTGGTGGATTGGGCACACCCAGTGTCACTGTTATGTTTCTGTGGGGGTTGTGGGGTGGTGGGTGTGGAGAGGCAAGGACAGATAAGGGAATATTTAGCCTTCCAACATAACTAGATTGGGAATTGCCTACAAAGGCATATTTAGAAGGTATGTTAGTACTTTTAAACATAATTTTATATCATTAGACATTTAACATTTTTCCAAATAAAAGGAACTCCAAGACACCCAGTATTTGAAGTGAACCAGTGACTGGGGCATGGTCTGGGCTCAGTGTAAAGTGCAATGCATTCACTCTTTTTTTAAATATAATTTTATATCATTAGAGATTTAACATTTTCCAAATAAAAGGAACCCGAAGGCGCCCAGCATGTGAAGTGAGCCTGTGATGGGGCGGGCATTCTGAGCTCTATGTTACAGCCGCATGAGGACCATGACAGGTGGGGACAGAAAGGCAATTCCCCCTCTGGATGGTGCACTGTGGCAGAGGGGTTACAACCAGCCTGCTGGCCAGAACATCCCCATTCATAGCCTGCTGTACTGGCACCAAGACAGCCTGCTCGGTTTTGTAATCCCTGGCTAGGAACTAGCCATTTCAGTGTAGCCCTCCTTCAGCGGAAGGGTACAGCTGGATTAATTTGTTTATGTGGGTCCTTCTATGTAGGTCAACCACTAGCCAATTTGATGTTAGGACTGATGACTGTGTCAGGTCAATTAACAATAATGATATTTATTATGCAATTGTGAAACATTTGATAAATACAATGGATGACTCCCATGAGATTAGGTTCACTGGGATAGAAAGAGTGCCACATGGACAATGGGGAGGTAACTTGGAACAGAAGATTGGAGGAAGAGAAAATTGTTGGATCTAGAGCCTGGGAGCAATGAAGTGGAGATTTCAGCTTCATTTATGTAAGCCCCCCCCTTCAAATTTTGAGGGGGCTTGTGTTTCTCCTTAGGGCTTTAATATTGTTCCCCCTCCCATTTTTCCACTTTACTTTCTCTCCCAGACATAGGTAGCTGTGTGAGTGTCCTGGGAGGGTTGTTTTCTGTGGGCCACTACTTGGGGGTAGCAGAGGGTTAGGGATATAAGTGGGGAGAGAGAAAAGGAGAAGAGTCAGTGAGTAGAGGGTAGCACCTCCTTCCATTAGGCAGGACAGCTATACAGAGGCAAAGTGCTGGGTCCTGTCTGGGCTGGGCTTTCCATAAGTGGTGGTAGGCCTTCACAGATGCAGTAGTTTTGGGACTTGGGTCTCCTGGGGGCTGGCTGTGGAATAGCCCAGAAAAGTAGGTGGGAAGAAGATAGGCTAGGCCTGGGGGGACATTCAGGGGGCTCCTGGAGGAGTTTTTGAAACCTGGGCTGCAGGGGCTATGGCAGGGCTCCTGCAGGAGGAGACCGGTGGCAGCGGTTTTACTTCTTCCTAGTTTGGCAGTGCAGCCCATGGGCTAAGTGAGGGGGCTGGGGGAAGCCTGTACCCAAATGGGGCCTCTTTGAAGGGACAGGCCTCGAGGCAGCTGGTTGAATTTGCCTAGGTGGGTCATAAAAGGCCCTTCAGGTTTCCCCATGCCAGTATGCTCAGCTCGAGCAAAGGGAGATAAATTTTAAGGAGACTGCCTTTGACCAGCGGTTCCAGTCATCTGGTGTAAATTGAGACCTGACAAAAGGAAAGCAGTTCTGGGCAGCAGCAGAAGAGCCGCAGAGTATCAGGGTCTTGGGACCAGGTGGATAAGCCAGATACAGGGGGAGGCAGAAACTGGTTTCAGAGGAAGTGGTGGCAGCTGTGCTACTAGCAGGCTACACCATCTGTGTCCCTTGGGCTAAGGTGAGAGAGCTAGGGAACTGGGGGAGGGGGAGAAGCTTTTCTCTTCCCATGCTAAGGGAGTGGCTCAGTGTGAGTAGAAGCCCTCCAGACTGAGAAAAGGATTGGGATCCCCTAAAACCAATGAGGTGAAGTTTTGTTTGGTTGGTACTTACCTGTGTCAATGGGTCCTAGAAGCTTCATGCTTCTGGTAATATAACTTCTTGTTTTGTAAAGATCAGTTGCCTGTCTGTGTTAAGCTGAGAAATATTTGCCTGTCTAATATCTGCCCTTAAAAAATCTCCCTCTCCTTGGTGTGCAAAAAGAACAAAGGTTAGCCCCATGTAACTCTGTTAATCCAGAGTTTTAAGCAAACAGGACCCCTGGGCTCCTCCAGAATCTTTGAGGGCACAGGTGAATGAATTTATTTGATTTAAAAGTGCAGTTTTTGTTTGATTTGACTTCTTTTGATAACTGATAAAATTATTCTTTAGATTTAGTAGTATCCAGGAGCCTCTTTAAAAGGTGTTTTTTTAAGACAGTTTGAGCTCATCTCCCGGGAACCGGGGGGCTGGAGAAGTGAGTGAGTTCCAGCTGCAGAATGAATTTGATGTTTCTGCCCAGACAGTATTAGGGTAAAGGGCCTGCACCTGCCTGGTAAGATAAATGTATTTGCTTCAATGAAATTTTCAAGGCAGTTGTTGGAGAGAATTTCTACGGGTAACTACCTTCCTCAGGAACATCAACCCCTAGACCGATGAGGAAGGGGGTAGGTTACATTTAATTACTTTTTGAACTGTTTCAGTATTTCTTTTATGTTTCAATTTTAATTGCAATTTGAAATTTATATTGACTGATTATTGGCTGTTTGAAACCATGTTGATAGGACAGCACTTACAGCTACCTTGACATAATATAGCCATTGTATGTGATGTTATCATCCTCTTCCTGCTCAAAGGGAGTGCTTCATTATACGTGTCGGAATTCATCTGGCAACTGAGGGGGCAACAGGTCACATGAGGGAAGGTGGTAAAACTGTATTGCCAGAGCCACTAGCATCTTATTGAGCTAACATCGCTTGAGCCATTAGTCACCTATGCAACCGCTAGCTACCTGCAGGCACTTATACTATTATGAGATATAAAGCCAAGACAGTTCCTGCATGAAAGTGTGCATGTTTATTGCACTGCCAGCTTAAAAGTGGACTCAAGAAGATTTGCCAGATTCAGGAGGCTGACTGATTCTAATAGCTGTTGATTGTTGATAAATGAGTTACAAAACATATCGAGAAATACGTTAGGTTTTGTAATTGTGTTTAGCTGCTATGGGGATTTGTTTTCCAGTTCCTGTTTATCTGATTTAGAATATATTAGATATTAAACGTTGGCATCCTTTAATGTGCCCCCCCCCCAAAAAAAGTTGTATTCTTCATTTTTATATGTATTAAAAAACAACTATTGTATTCTTTTCTTTTTAAAAAAAACACATTGCAATAGGCCCTGGTCCAGAACATTCCCATTTCTCCACTAGCAAGGCACTATTATATGGCCAAATCTGTGTTTGATGAGAGGAAATCTCAATACTTTATTGAACCTTTTTATTCAGAGTGAATCCAAAGTGTGAAAAACAACAGGAGCTGCAGCACATAAGCTCGGCTGTGACTAAAAGATGATGCAGTTGGTGCTAAGCACCTTTCAGGGAAGTACATTAATTCTTCCAATTAATCCTTTTCATTCAGGCTAACAAAAATTTTATACGTAACAGTAATTGATTTTTACCAACCTCTGAAAGAGAAATAGTGCAATAATTGAAATCAGTGGTATGTTAAATATACTCTCTACAAATACTATTTCTACTAACAAGAATTTCTGGTGTATTTACACAGAACTTCTACTTGAATTGTGTAATACTAAATTATTGACCTTCACACTTTTTACTAAATCATGGTGTATATTGTACAGTTTTACATTTATCTCTACTTTTATCTCAGTATTTAAAATGTGTTAATGACACATATTAGATTGGCAAAAATTGTTTGCTATTAAGCAGGTTAAAGGAAAAAAATTTGAAAGGTTGAAGAACAGTTGAATCACAGTCCTTACCGAGGAATCAGAAGACCTCAACCCCAATAGTAAAGCTGACTGCAACCTTTTTTCCGACAGCACCTATCCGAACAAAACTATACAGCTAAGCCAGAACTGTTTTTACATCTGAACTTTAGTTATCATACCCAGTGGGGCAACCCAGCCTTCAGAAAAGGGGGACTAAAAGTGCTACATAAACTGAATGATCGTTGCCTCCAGTTCCTACAACTGGCCAGTTCCCATCACTGAAGGAGGCAAGCTGTGACCAAGCAGTGATAAAGTTGCCTGCCTTGCACCATGCACTCGAACACAACCAGGTCAGATCAGGCTGGAATATTGAACATTATAATGGTGGGGAAAAAAAGTTGCAAAAGGACATCCCAGTGCATTTTTAAGCATGAATCCTCTGAGCAATGACAGAAACTATCAACTCCCATTTCCCTCTAGGCTAGCCAATTGCATCCTATATAGTTTTTCCTCTTCTTCCTCATGCAGCCACCTCAGTGTCAAAACTCACCCAACTACTTACTAAACCCACTACACCAAAACTATCCAACAACATAAACAAGTGCATCACATTCACTCATTTTTGGTTTTTAAACACCATTTTATATCATTAGACATTTAACATTTTTCCAAATAAAAGGAACTCAAAGGTGCCCAGCATTTGAAGTGAGCCAGTGACGGGGGGGGGGGGTCTGGGCTCAGTGTGTCAGCTGCATAAGGATGGTGACAGGTGAGAGCACAGAGACAATTCCCCTTCTGGAGGGTGCATTGTGATGGAGGGGCTGCAGCTAGCCAGCTGGCTGGCACCAAGAGAGCCCACTCATTTTGTAATCCCTGACTTGGTACATGCCAGTTTAATGGAGCTCTTTGTTCCTTGCGTCAGTGCCATTTTCTCACACCCCTCCCTGCACACAAGGTAGGTAGGTTGAGGTACTCCTGTGGCTGATGGTGACAAACTTTTTTTGATCCCCAGGTTCTCTGGTCCAGGGCTATCCAGGGCTGTTCAAATTATTCACAAGCCTGATCTCTAACTTGGGAGACAAGCTGGAAAGACTGAACTGCAGCTCTTGGAACCACATGCCAACCACTTTATTCACTGAGTATTTATGGATCACAACCCTGCAATCCAGAGCACTGCCAGGTGCCAGTCCAGGTGTACAGCATTTACACAAAGTGGGAGCCTGCAGGAGTAGAACATGGGAAAGGGGTGGACCCAGTGCTGCAAAAAAGTTTAGATTGGGAGTCAGTAGAGAAAGGTGTCAAAGGCATACCTCTCAGGTAGGGGGAGTATACATAACTAAAAAGAATTGCCAACAAGTGCCACACTGGGGGATTTGGCACCCTCAGTGTCACTGTTATGTTTCTGGAGGGATGGTGGGTGCTGAGAGGGAGGGTCAGGTGGGGGGGGGTTATGCATAATTTAAAGAAAAAATGGCTGTTATGGCAGAGTGTTCCATGTTCCACCATGACTGCTGTTTGTTTTTTCTTTAAATTAGGAATATGCCCCCACCCGACCCTCCCTCTCAGCACCCACCAACCCACACACCCCTGAGAAACATAACAGTGACACTAGTGATACCAATCCTCTAGTGTCGCTATCAGGATGGTTTAATTTTTTCAAGTTAAAGATGGTGCAGTGCAATCAGAGTGCTCTATAGACATGGAGGTGACTGTGGTGGAACTCCAACATGTTGTTCGGTTGCAAAAAATACAAGGAATGTTGAATCCTTTATTGAAAGCAATAGGTCTGCTGGGCTCTACCCACTGCAGCCTAAAAATACGTTTTTGCAAATTTTAGAAAAAGAATCATATTTTGTGGCGAAACAGAATCCTTTGCCCCAATCTGTGCAAAAATATATTTTTTTTCATGAAAAAAGATTTCCGTGATTTGCAGTAAAAGAATTCTGCAGATAAAATAAACATATTCCTGGATAATTTTTTAAACTGACCCCAGAATCTGATTCCTTGGCTCCAATTAGCTAAATACAACTGCTGGTGTTTACCAAAACCCAGTTGTTGTTTTTTTGTATTTTAAGTTTGTTTGCCTCGCTAACTGAAAACAAGGTGGGAGCAGCATGAAAAACAATTTGACATTTGCAAAAAAGTATCTTTTTTTCAAGAGGAACATCTAACTTTTTCCATAGAAAATAATGGGAAATATTAAAATTTAATAACTTTTGAATGGATTAATATTTTTTCACCAAATCTTCAAGACACATCTGTGACCCAAGATCTGTATACCCTTCAAATTGCAGACCACAATTCCACACAGTGTTTGAGAAACGCGGTGACAAATAATTTATACAAAAATGGTAATTTTCACATTTTTTGTCACTATATATCTCTGCATCCTCAGATCCGACTGGAACAAACTTGCCACATCAAGAAATCTTGGGTCCTTGATGGTGCATGTAAAATGTCATGAAAACCACTTGAACAGCTGAGAAGTTATTAAAGTGAAACATCTTGGCTTTAACATAGAAGTGACTGTTGAACCCTAACAATAGGGGCACGACTGCACCCTATAATATTAAAGGGGTGTGGTCACACCCCAATACTTAGGGTTAAAGCTTCACTTCTATGTTAAGCTCAAAATTTTTCACTTTAATAACTTTGTAACTGTTCAAGTGATTTGCATGCAATTTTACATGTGCCATCTGGGACCAATGATCTCTTGATGTGGTAAGTTTTGTTCCAGTTGGATGTGCTGGTGTGGAGATACAGAGTATAAAAATGTGTAAATTACCTTTTTTTGTCAAATTCATTGTCACGCCACTGTGCAAAAATGGTGTGGAATTTTGGTCTGACATTTTTAGAGTATATAGGTCTTGTGTCACAGTGGTTCCTTCTCTGAAGATTTGGTGAAAAAATATTAATTATTTTCAAAAGTTATTAAATTTTGCAATGTCCCATTTATTTCAAAGGAGGGAAAAGTTTGATGTTCAACTCAAAAACAGATTTTTTTGTTGCAAATGGGCAATCCTTTGTCGCAAATGGGTAATCCTTTGTCTCAAATGGGGAATCTTTTTGTGTGCTTTTTTCACTTTAATAACTTTGCAACTGTTCAACTGATTTGCATGACGTTTTGCATGCACCATCAGAGATCAAGGATCTCTTGATGTACCAAGATTCATTCCAGTTGGATTTGTAGGTGTGAAGATACAGAGTGATAGAAATCACATCCCTTTAGTTAGGGTTTAACCTCTGCTTCCAAGTTAAACCTCAATTCTATGTGATAATGGCAAGTGCCGAATGGTGACTTGCATTATCGCGATGTCAGGGCAGTGAAAACAATTATGCCACCCTGACATCCTCGGAGCATGGAAGAACAGCGCCAGGGACTGAAAACACTTGCTTTCTGTGGGGGGGGCTGCACCCCCCACACCTCCCTCATGCAGGGGGCTTTGCCCACCACACACCCCTACTTAAGGATTCTCAACTCCAGAGGGGTGCATGTTGGGGGAGTGCGAAAGCAAAAAAAAAGTTACATTTTGGGCAGGGCGCAAGAAAAGCACAGTAGTGCCCGGACCCAGACCCAAACCCAGAACCCCAGCACCACAAGCGGAGGCCAGCCCCTGATGCCATGGCACAGCTTGGCAGCTGACTGCAGCGTCACCCCCTACATCCCCTCTGCCCCTCTCAGGCCATGCTCACCATGCTCGCTCCCCCCTGTGTGCATGTACATGTAGCAATATCCTGTCGCTAGGGTCGCCCATCCCACCACATCCGGTCATCCTCCCTGCCCCCTCACCTTTCAGTCTTTCGCCCATATCACGTCGCCATTTCAGATGGTGTTGTGATTTAGGCGCCCACCTCATGTACTACCTTAAACCCCAAATTGTGCACTTCAATATCTTCATAAAAGTTCAATCAATTTGCATGAAAGTTTGACTGCACCATCAGTAACAAAAGATATCTTGATATGCTAAGTTTAATTCTGGTCAGATGTGTGGTTGTGGAAATACGGAGTGTCAAAAAATGTAAAAATTACCATTATCTGTAAAATTCTTTGTCACACTGCTGTGCAAATATGGCTTGGGATTTTGGTTTGAAATGTTTAGGGTAGCAAGGTCCTGGGTCACTGATGTGTCTTTTGAAGAATTGGTGAAAAAATATTAATCTGTTCAAGAGTTATTACATTTTAAAATGTCCCATTATTTTCAACAGTGCAAAGTTAGATGTGAGCAAATGGGCAATCTTATGTCACAAATGAGTAATCCTTTGTCACAAATAGGGAATCTTTTTTTGTGCTGCCGCCATCTTATTTTTTCTTAGCGAGGCATACAAAGTTAAAAACCGGAAGTGTGAGACCATTGAGTAAAACTCATTTAAAATGGTGACCCATAATCAGGATTTTTAGATTCTGGTGGTAGTTTTTTCAAAAATCACCTGGAAATATGTTTTTTTAACATGCTGAAATCCTTTTTCACAAATTTGTGAAAAAAGAGTCACGAAACAGGATCCTGTTTCGCAATTTGTAAGAAAGAATTTTTCTGTTTACTCAAATTGTGAAAATGAACGCAAAGCAGAATTCTGTTTCACAATTTGTAAAAAAAGGATTTTCCTTTTCTGCAAATTGTAAAAAAAAAGAAAGCTCAAAACAGAATCCTGTTTTGCAATTTGTGAAAAAAGAATCTGTATACAGTTAGGCCCAGATATTCAAAGGAGATGCGCCTGTTGCAACTGAGTTGCACTGGTGCATCCCCGAAATGTGCCCCTGGGCCATATTCAAAAGGGGGTGATGCATTGTGCAATTCCAGATATGCCGCAGTGCAAAGATAATGTATGCTGTGCATCCAGAGGGGGCGATCCCATGCATATATGGCACATCTCAACATTCCACTGAGATGTGCGGTGCAGCTCTCCGCACATCTCGGAGATGTGCTGCACAAAGTTAGGCATAGATGAAACAGGCTTAAGTCATAACCGCCCACAGGTGGGCTGCTGTACTGCACAGCGCAACATAGCAGTTGCCAACACCTGGGTTGCTGGCCCCCCTATCCCCGATCATATAATAAAAAAAATATCCTCATCAATCCCTGGTAGTCTAGTGGCCCCTGCCATCCCCGATCATATAATAAATGAAAAATACCCCATATCCCTGGTAGTCCAGTGGCCCCCTTCCCATCCCTGATCGTAAAATACATGAAACATACCCTGTCTTCCGTACTCTAGTGTAACCCCCCTCCCATCCCTAAACCATGATGTTTAATTTAAAATAGTCCTGTACTGCATTCCCTGGTAGTCTAGTGTAACTGCCCTCCCATCCCCGAACCCAATCGTATAGTTACATGAAACAACCCAGTATCCATGGTGGTCCAGTGGACCCACCCACCTCCCTACCCACTGAGGAACCCACATTCCACCCTGCTCCCCCAACCCAGCAAGGCCAGTTGGCCACAAAGCCAGCAGGCAGCATATCCCTTCACACACCATCACAGATGCCCACTGTCTGAGCTGTCAGTGAATGACAGCCTACTGTATCCATTGGAAGCCCATTGGTAGACACTGTCTACCAATGGGCTTGCAGTGTAAACATAGAAACATAGACTTTGACGGCAGATAAGAACCACTTGGCCCACCCAGTCTGCCCATTTCCCTACCTACTGGATAAGCTGCAGATTCTAGTTAACTAACAGCCTACTTCCTGCAACCCCCCACTATAATTGCCTTGTGTCTGTCCCATGCATGTTTGAATTCCCCCACTGTTTTAGACCAACGACCTCCTCAGGAAGGCTGTTCCATGTATCCACCACTCTATCCGTGAAAAAAAATTTCCTCACATTACCCCTGAGCCATCCCACCTCTATCTTAAAATTGTGCCCCCTTGTTCTTACACATCTCTTTTTCTGAAAGATGCTACCCTCCTGGACTTTGTTGATTCCTTTGAAGTACTTGAACATTTCTATCATGTCCCCCCTGTCCCTCCTTTCATCAAGAGTGTACATATTAAGCTCTCTCAGTCTCTCTTCATATGGTTTCTGCTGCAGACCCTGCACCATTTTAGTTGCCCTCCTCTGGTCTGCTTCCATCCTGTCTATGTCCTTGTGTAGATGAGGTCTCCAAAACTGCACACAGTACTCCAGATGGGGTCTCACCAACTGTCTGTATAGAGGGATAACCACTTCCCTTTTTCTACTTGTGATGCCACTTCCTATGCATCCCAGTATCCCCCTGGCTCTCCTTACTGACTTTTCACATTGCTTACCCACCTTTAGGTCATCTGATATGACTACCCCAGGTCCCTTTCCATTTTTGTTGTTGTTAGTACCTCCCTGCTATTGTGTACTCTTCTCCTGGGTTTTTGTTTCCCAGGTGCATTACTTTGCACTTCTTTGTATTGAATCTAAGTTGCCATATGTCTGACCATTCCTCCAACCTTGCCAATTCCCTTCTCATCTTTTCTACCCCTCTTGTGTATCAACTCTGTTACAGATCTTTGTGTCATCTGCAAAGAGGCATACCTTTCCCTCCAGACCCTCTGCAATGTCACCTATAAAGATGTTAAAGAGGACTGGACCCAGTACTGAGCCCTAGTAGTTACCCCCTTTCTTTGGAATGTGTTCCATTCACTATTACCTTCTGTGTCCTGTTGTGCAGCCAGTTTGTTACCCAGGCTACCACCCTGGGACCCACTCCCAGGCTGGCTAACTTGATTATTAATCTTTGTGGGACTGTGCCAAATGCCTTGCTAAAGTCTAGGTAGGCCATATCCACAGCCCCTCCCTGGTCTATTACTTTGGTCACCCAGTCAAAGAAATCAATTAGATTAATCTGACATGGCCTTCCTGCTGTAAATCCATGCTGCTTTGGGTCCTGTGCCCCGCTGGCCTCTAGGTATTCAACAATTCTTTCTTTCAGAAGTGATTCCATCATTTTCCCTACCACTGAGGTCAAACTTACAGGTCTATAGTTTCCTGCTTCTGCCTTGCTCCCACTTTTGTGAAGGGGAATCACATCTGCCCTCCTCCAGTCCTCAGGTACCGCCCCATCCTGGTATGATTTGTTAAAAAGCGTGGTCAGTGGTGTCACTAGGTCCTCCCTTAGTTCTTTTAGGATGCTGGAGTGAATCCCGTCAGGCCCCATTGCTTTGTCCATCTTGAGTTTTAGGAGTTCTTTCAGGACTCTTTCTTCTGTGAATGGACTGGTGTCAACCCCCCTACCCAGAGTGCTTCTATTGTCTGGTTTAGGTAACTCCTCCTCATCTTCTTTTGTGAATACTGAGCAAAAGTATTCATTCAGTATCTCTGCCTTTTCACTGTCTCCCTCTGCCCACCTTCCCTCTCCTTTATTAATCTTCACTATCCCTCCCTTAACCTTTCTATGCTCCCTAATGTACCTGTAAAAGGTTTTATCCCCCCTTCTTAACTGAGTTGGCTATTTTTTCCTCAGTTTGGGCCTTTGCTAGTCTGACTGCCTTCTCCACTTCTTTCTGCTTTAATTGATATAGTTCCCTGCCGTGCTCCTTCTGTGATTCCTTACACTTTTTGAATGCAGTCTTTTTCTCCTTAACCTTCCCTGCCACCTCTTTTGAGAACCATAGTGGTTTTTTACTCCACTTTGTTTTCTTTATTTGTTTCACACAAAGGCTTGATGCCTCTATGATGCCAGTTTTGATTTTTCTCCATTGTTCTTCCACCCTTCCTTTTTGGTCATTTGCTAGTGTATTTTTCAGGTGTTCACCCATTTTGCCAAAGTCAGCCCTTCTAAAGTCCACTATCCTTGTCTCTGTATGGCTTATCTCCATGGTTGTGCTCATTGTGAAACACACTATGCAGTGGCCGCTTGTTCCCAGATGTCTACTGACTTCTAAATTTGTGATCCCTCTCTCCATTCGAGAGTATCAGATCTAGTATTGCTCCCTCCCGAGTGGGTTCCAACACTAGCTGTCTAAGACCTGCCCCCTGCAGGGCATCGAGAATGACCCTGCTCTTGGATGTGGCTGCAGTACATGTTATCCAGTTAACATATGGCATATTCAGGTCCCACATCAACAGTATCTTCCCTTTTTCAGCCATTTTGAGAATGTCCTCTATCATTTTGTTGTCCATTTCCTCCCCTTGAGATGGGGGTCTGTGTACTACCCCTGTGCGGATTGTGATGCCATTCCCTGTCTCCAAGGTGACCTAGAGTGCCTCTTGTCCTCCCCCTTTACTTTTTAGTTCGGTAGCTTTGATCCCTTCCCTTATGTATAGAGCTACTCCACCTCCTCTTTTACCTTTCCTGTCCCTTCTGTAGATTGTGTACCCTGGTATGTTGACATCCCAGTCATGGTTCTCGGTGTACCTTGTTTCCGTGACTGCCACAATATCCAATTGTTCATCTTCCATCAGGGCTACTAGCTAAGGAAGCTTGTTTCCCAGACTATGGGCACTGGTACTCATTGCCCTCCATTTAATGTTGGCTTTATCCTTTTTTCCCCCATCGCTGCTCTTATTGTCCTTGTCTATTTTTCCATTTACCCCATCCTGCCCTGTGTTGAGCTCTGTATCTCAGTGTTTACCTTACTACCTGCCATGTTTTGTGGGGGGAGGCTTTAAATTTCCTGCCTTTTATCAGCGCCTCCCCCCTTGGCTAGTTTAAAAGCTTGCCAAGGAAGCATTTAAACCTATCACCTAGGAGCTTGGTTCCCTTCGTGGACAGATGCAGACCATCATGCCAGTATAGACCTTTATCTCTCCAGGTGGCCCCCAGTTCCCAATGAAGCCAAAGCCCTGTGCTCTGCACCAGTTTTGCAACCATTCATTAAACTGCATGGTGTGCAGTACCCTAGCCTCACTCCTGCCATGGACTGGTAGCACCTCTGAGAAGGTTATCGTGCTTGCTACCTGTCTGAGGCCCCTCCCCAACTCCACAAATTCATTCTGCACTGCACTGATTCCATGCCTAGCTAGGTCATTTGTCCCAAGGTGGACTATGATATCTAGTTCCTTCTCCTGTGATGCTGCTTCTGCAATCCTGAGGATTCGCTTCCTGTCTCTTCAAGCCATGGCACCAGGCAAGCATCTTACTTCCTTCTCCTCTCCCTTTCCCAGTTTTACCCCTTAACAATAGACATAGAAACATAGAAACATAGAAGTTGACAGCAGATAAGGGCCGCAAGGCCCATCCAGTCTGCCCAGTTCTTTTCCTACCTTATAAATGTGCCATCGTCTTTTGCTGTCAGTGGCCTATCTATTCATACTCATCTGGCTCCCTTATGCCTATCCCATGCCTGTCTGAATCCCTGCACTGTATTCATAGCCAGCACTTCCTGCGGTAGGCCGTTCCATGCATCCACCACCCTTTCTGTGAAAAAGAACTTCCTCACATTACCCCTTAATCGGCCTCCCTCTAATCTCATGCTGTGTCCTTTTGTCCTGCTATTTTTCTTATATTGAAACATGTTAGACTCTTTCACCTTGTTAATGCCCTTAAGGTGTTTGAATGTTTTGATCATATCACCTATCTCTATCCTTTGCTCTAGGGTATGCAAATTGAACTCCGTTAATCTGTTCTCATATGTCTTCTGATGCAGTCCCTGCACCATTTTAGTTGCCCTTCTCTGGACTGCCTCAATTTGGTTAATGTCCTTGTGAAGGTGTGGCCTCCAGTACTGCATGCAGTACTCCAGATGGGGCCTAACCAGTGTCCTGTAAAGAGGGATTATTACCTCCCTCTTATGACTTGTGATACACCTACTAAAACACCGTAACATCCCACTAGCCTTACCTACTGCTTTAGAGGTCTGCTTGGATGATTTCAGGTCATCGGTAATGATAATGCCCAAGTCTCTTTCTTCCTTTGTGACTGCCAGCAACTCCCCTCCCAGCCTGTAGGTGGCTTCAGGGTTTCTCTTCCCTATGTGCATGATTTGCACTTCTTTACATTAAATCCCAGTTGCCACTCTTCCGACCATTTTGCCAGTTTATCCAGATCTCCTCTCATTCTGCCCATCCCATCTGGATCATCTACTCTGTTGCAGATATTGGTGTCATCTGCAAACAGACAAACCTTACCCTCCAGTCCATCTGCAATATCACTGATGAAGATATTGAAGAGGACTGGCCCCAGGACTGATCCCTGAGGTACCCCACTTGTGACATGCATCTCTTTTGACTGCATACCATTTACCACCACTCTCTGTCTTCTGCCTGTCAACCCATTTTCCACTCAATTGACCAGCTTCTGACCCACCTCAAGCCTACCCAGCTTGTTTATCAATCTTCTGTGTGGAACAGTGTCGAAAGCTTTGCTGAAGTCAAGATAGGCAACTTCAACTGCTCCCCCTTAGTCCACCACTCTGGTTACCCAGTCAAAGAAATCTAGGAGATTAGTTTGACAGGACCTTCCTTTTGTAAACCCATGCTGTCTTGAATCCTGTGCCCTTATGGATTCCAGGTGTTGCACTATCCTTTCCTTAAGGAGTGCCTCCATAATCTTGCCCACTACTGAGGTAAGACAGACTGGTCTGTAGTTCCCTGCCTCCTCCCTGCTACCACTCTTGTGGAGCAGGATCACATGAGCCCTTCTCCAGTCTTCTGGGACCTCTCCTGTGCTCAGAGACTCACTAAACAGTTCTGCTAATGGCTCTGCTAGTTCCACCCTTAGCTCCTTTAGTACCCTGTGATGTATGCCATCAGGTCCCATTGCCTTGTCCACCCTGAGCTTAGTGATCTCTTGTAGGACACTTTTCTTTTGTGAAGGGAGTAGTGCTCACCTCCCTCCCCCCTGTGTCCATGGTGCTGAGCTGTGGGCCCTGCCCTGCCTTCTCTTCAGTAAATACTGAGCAAAAGTATCTATTTAGGATAGATGCTTTTACAGGGTCCTCCTCCTCACATGCCCCCTTTTCTCCTTTGAGCTTAGCAATAACCCCTCTGGACTTTCTCCTTTCACTAATGTATCTGTAGAAAGTCTTGTCACCTTCTTTTACTGTTTGTGCTAGTGTTTCCTCAGTTTGGAACTTTGCCTGCCTTACTACCTTCCCTGCTTCCCTTAGAGCAGTTTGGTATGCAGCCCTATCTTCATCCAGCTGTGTTTCCTTATTTATTCCTGAAGGCCAGCCTTTTGGCTCTGACCTTTTTTGCTACTGTATTTGAGAACCAAAGTGGTTTCCTTCTTCTTTTGCAATTCCTTTTCTGTCTAACACAATGGGATGTTGCTTCAAGTATTGCATCCTTAATGCTTGCCTACCTTGCCTGTACCCCCTCACCTGTGTTTCATTTTGCCAGGGCTAGCTTAACTCTGTTGGCCATCTTATCAAAGTCAGCTCCTCTGAAGTCCCATATTTTTGCCTTGGAATGGAATGATTTAGTTGTAGCGGCCAAATGATGGTCACTGGCCCACAGGTGACCTTCTACCTGGAGATCTGTGATCCCTTCCATGTTAGTCAGTACTGGATCTAGGATAGTCCTGTCTCTTGTGGGTTGTTGTACCAGTTGTTTGAGGCCCTCCCCCTGCAGGGAATCCACCATGTGTCTAGTTCTGGCAGATGTTCCTGCTGGTATTGACCAATCTGTATCCGGCATATTGAAGTCTCCCATTATCAGAACCTCCCCCTTTAGCTGTCATGTTTTGTATATCTTCTAACAGTAATGCGTCTGTGTCCTCCCCCTGGTCTGGGAGCCTGTAGACAACCCCAGCTCTTATGGCTGTCCCATTTCCTGTTTCCAGGGTGACCCACAGTTCTTCTGGCTCCTTATGTGTGACACAATGTTGTGAATGAAAGCTAACAGTACACACTGCAAGCCCATTGGTTAACAATGTCTACAGTGGGTTTTGAATGTGTACTGTAAGCTGTCATTCACTGACAGCTTAGTCAGTGGGCAGCCATGGCAGTGTGTGGAGGGTTGTGCTGCCCACTGGCACCATGGCCAACTGTCTTGCTGGGTTAGGGAGGGAGGTGGGTGGGATGTGGGTTCCTAGGTGGTTGGGGGGGTGGAGGGTCCACTGGACCACCATAGATACTGAGATGTTTCTTGTAACTATACAATCAGGTTTGGGGAGGGGGGGGTTACACTAGACTACCAGGGAATGTGGTAGAGGACTATTATCATTTATATCGCGGTTCGAGGATGGGAGGGGTTTACACTAGACTACCAGGAAGACTGTGTATGTTTCATGTGTTTTACAATCAGGGATGGGAGGTAGGCCACTGGACTACCAGGGATACGGGGTATTTTTTCATTTATTATGTGATTGAGGATGGGGGGGCCACTAGACTGTGAGGGAGAATGAAAAGTAATTAGTGTATTTATTCAGGGATTTTGGGAAGGAAGGGGCACCACTGGACTTACAGGGGGACGTGCTTTGTTCCATGGCAATTGCAGGGTGCCTGGTGCATCCCTGCCTAAGACATACAACTGGGGCCATAATGGCATGCAGATTGTCCTATATGCACCTCACAGATATAATGACCCCATTTGCATGTTTGGGTCTGACTATCTGGAATTTGTGTCTGGTGTATCTCCAGGATGTGCTGCGCATTCCCATTCCAGGTATTCAGACCTGACAGGGGGATGTGCTGGTGCATCTCCAGTGGCCCCCATTTGTGCCGCACACATTTCTTGACACATTCAGATGAGATGCACTATTGCGCATCTTGTTTGAATATATCAGTTTCATGCTCCAGCACTTCTCAGTTGCACGGAGCACCCACTTGCATCATTTCCAGGTGCAGTTTGAATATTGGGGCCTCGTCTTTTTGTCACTTCACGGTGAAGAAATGGTTTGGAATTTTGGTCTGACATTTTCAAGGTAGAAAGGGCTTGCTCCACAGATGTGCCTTTTGCTGGTTTGATGAAAGCAGATTACTTTGCTCTGGAGTTCTGGGGTTTTAAAACGTCCTTGGTTTTCCCATAGGATAACATTGTAATGTGAGGTATATGCAGTCGTTTCTTTGTCACGCCACTGTGAAGACATGCCTTCCTATTTTTGTATGAAATTTTCAGGGTACAAAGGGCTTGCTTTACAAAAGTGCCTTTTTGCTGGGTGTGGTGAATAGACATACATTTGATGTGGAGTTATACAGGTTTCACATTTTCCTGTGATTCCCATAGGATAACATTGCAATGTGAAGTCTTTCTTTGTTACTGTGCAGCACGGGATGGGAGATGACTACAGTATCTTCTAAAATTATCGATGGATGGGAGCCACAGGCAAACGTGGATACTACTGTGGACTAATTTGAGAGCAGGGACCAGAGGGGAAATAAGGACATTATTATAATATCTCAAAAATTATGGATTGATACTACAGTAGCACAGGGCTCAGTGGGCCCTACGCTCCCACACTGAAATATGGAAACCATAATGTACTGATTTGAGCACAGGGAAATAAGGATATGATTACAATATCTCCAAAATTATGCATGGATGGGAGTGCAGGGCCCTGCAAATAAGGATATGATTATAATATCTCAAAAAGTAAGAAATTCTTTGCAAAAACTTCATTAATGCACTAGCTAGTTTTCCAACATCAAAAGTGGGGAAATGTCATGTTAGTGTTTCCGAGCCTAACACCCCACCTCCACCTTGCAGACAGCAACAAGGGTTGTCAAACCTAACGGTCACCCCATTCTCATATACTGTACCCATCTCAGCTTATTTACTCATGGAATGGGGTGAGTGTTAGAGCTGACAACCCCAAGGCACACCCCATGCCTGTAGCTTCCTGCAGGGTGGGGGTGGGGTGTTAGGGTTGGAAACCTTTACACATTTCCCTACTTTTGATGCTAGAATCCTAAGTAGTGCTTCAACAAAGTTTTTAGCAAAGAATATATACAGGTATCTGTATCTATATGTAGTATAGTGTATATCAGTGGTGTGTAGGGGATGAATAGTATTTCCCAAATGCCATGAATAACGGGCTTCCAGAATGTTCTGGAACAATGCCCGAACAGCCAATTATTCATGATATTCAGCCCTTATAGAGAAAGAAAATAAAGTTTCATATGATATTTTCACTACCCACCTCTCACTTTCCAAAGCTCCAGAGAGAGAGTAGCAGACTTAAAATTTTCTTTTTTTTTTTATCCTATAATGTTTTTTATTAATTATTTCTTCTGACATACAGTAATACACTCCTCAGTATTATGGCAAATACAGAAGTAAGGTCAGGTCCAGAACAAAAAGTATCAACATAGAAAGATGATATACATCTGCTCACTATAGTTCTATATACTATTCTCTAGCAACAAGCTAGATAAGACAAAACAAACATATCATATATCATGGTATTAAGGAGGATTCCCTGGCTGGGTTGGAATTCTCAGAAAATCAGATTGTAGATATGGGCCCCACTTAGCATAGTAGACACGCATGTTTGACCCTTGCAGGGCAGAGAGCCTTTCCAACAGAGAAAGGCGAGCCATCGTGGCATGCCACATGGGTCTGCTAGGTATGACAGGCTGTCTACAATACATAAGCAGAAGGCGCTTGTCTTCCAAAATAGAGGAGAGGGCCCATTGGTGCAGAGGCTTGGGGAGGGTTTCCACCTGGCTCGTGTCACCCAATAGCTCAAAGGAGGCAGTCAAGGAGATAGTCACTGTCAGCACCTGCAACAGATCCTTAGTTACCATAGTCCAAAACAACTTAAGAGAGGGACAAGACCACAGTATATCTCAATGTGAGCATCCGGCTGTGAGCATCACCAGCAAAGGCTGTGATTGAGCAAGCCCCTCTTATGCAAGGCAGCTGGAGTGCGATACCACAGCAGTAATATTTTTAATTGTATGAAGTAGCTGTTAGTATCTTTACATGAGCGATATATGCTTTTATAGTAGTGTAACCACTGTTCTTCGGGTATTGGTGCCCCTATCAGTTTTTTCCATTGTATTCTGCAATTCTGTGTGGGGTTAGGTTGCGAGTCCCTCCAAGTACTATAAAAGCGACCCATAAGGCCCTTTCGAGTGTCCAGGTAGTGTGGGTCAGTAAGCCATTGCCATTGTTTACTGTCTATACATGTACTAAGGAGAGGTACTAGGGCACTACAGATCTGCAAGTAGCACCAAAAGTCCTTATTTGGCAAGGCATATTTATTCTGCAACTGTGAAAACGAGAACATGTGTCTAGTCCCGGGAATAACCAGATCTTGGATAGTCTGAATACCCTGTATCTGCCATTTCTGCCATCTTACCCCTATTCCATCAATCTGAGTGAGGTTGTTATGCCATAGGGGAGCAAACTGCAAAGGAGGGTACCATTTCTGTTTGCAGTGTGAGATTTAGTGAGAAGTAATTTCCGAGCTCGGACAGTGCTAGAGAGTATAGGGGAGAGTTGTGGGTCCATTTTTGAATGAGGCATTAGGAGATTGTAAAGTGTGGAAGGACCTGCCACGGCATTTTCCAACTGGACCCAGAGAGGGGTTGCCATGTTCTGGGGCATAAACCACCTTGTAGCATGAGTTGCCATACATGCTAAATGATAGCCATAAAACCAGGGTACACTGAGTCACCTTTAGCCCAATGCACTCTAGCCTTTTACCTGCTCCATCTTGGTGGTTTATTGTCCCAGATAAAGTTAGAAGTTAACTTCTCCAAGGACTGAAAGAGTTTGTTAGAGAGCAGGATAGGTAAATTGTTCAGGTGGAACAGGACCCTTGGTAAGAGTAACATATGAATCGCAGCTACCCTGCCTGGCAGGGACAACTTAAGTCTGCGCCACCTCTCTTTTTCTATGGTTAACTGGGCACACAGTGGAGAGACATTAGCTATTTCAAAGGCTGTCCATTTAAAGGGAAACTGAATCCCTAAATAATTGAAGCTGAGGTCAGCCCACGAGAGGTTACATAGAAACATAGAATTTGATGGCAGATAAGGACCGCTTGGCCAACCCAATCTGCCCACTTCCCTACCTACTGGATAAGCTGCAGATCCTAGTTAACCAGCAGCCTACTTCTTCCTACCCCCAACCCCCAGAACTGCCTTATGACTATCCCATGCATGCTTGAATTCCACCACTGATTTTGACTCCACAACCTCCTCCGGAAGGCCGCTCCATGCATCCACAACCTCTCTGTGACAAAATACTTCTTAAATTACCTCTGAGCCGCCCCCATCTTCAAATTGTGCCTCTTGTTCTTGCACACCTCTTTTTTGAAAGATGCTACCCTCTTGGACTTTGTTGATTCCCTTGAGGTACTTGAAAGTTTCTATCATGTCCCCCTCTCCTCCTTTCTTCGAGGCTATACATATTAAGCTCCTTAAGTCTCTCTTCATATGTCTTCCGTGCAGACCCTGCACCATTTTAGTTGCCCTCCTCTGGACAGCTTCCATCCTGTCTATGTCTTTGCAGAGATTGGGTCTCCAGAACTGCACACAGTACTCCAGATGGGGTCTCACCAGCTGTCTGTACAGAGGATAATAACTTCCTGTTTTCTACTGGTGATGCCCTCCCTATGCATCCCAGTATCCCCCAGCCTCCTTGCTGCCCTCTCACATTGCTTGCCCATCTTTAGGTCATCTGATATGACTATCCCAGGTCCCTTTCCATTTTTGTTGTTGTTAGTATCTCACCCCCCATTGTGTACTCTTCCCCTGGGTTTTGTTTCCCAGGTGCATTACCTTGCACTTCTTAGCATTGAATCTAAGCTGCCATACATTTGACCATTCCTCTAACCTTGCCAAGTCCCTTCTCATCCTTTCCACCCCACCCTGTGCATCAACTCTGTTGCAGATCTTAGTGTCATCTGCAAAGAGACATACTTTTCCTTCCAGTCCTTCTGCAATGTCACTTATAAAGACATTGAAGAGGACCAGTCCTAATACTGAACCCTGCGGTACCCACTAGTAAGGTTGGTGCCTTGTATGCTGTCCCTTGTGCAAAAGGAGTTTAAAGGGGCCAGAATTTTTTTTTTTTAATTTATCCGCAGGCCTGAAAATGTGGCAAACTCCTCCAAGAGAAGAAGTAACCCCGGGACTGCTTGCTGAGGGTTAGTTAAAGTCAGGAAGAGGTCATCTGCGTACGCCATGGCCACATACGAATGCCTCTTGCATTCAGTGCCTCGTATCATCGGATCTGTGATAATCACCCATATAAGCGGATCCAGGGCTATCAAAAACAAAAGTGGAGAGAGCAGGCAGCCTTGCCTGGTGCCTCTATGAATGGCAAATGGGGGAAACATCACTATTTGTAAGGATACATGCCATAGGGGAGGCATACAAGGTGTGTACCCACTGTTTAAAGTATGGCCCAAACCCGTATACGTTCAGGATTTCATACAAGTAATCCCACTCTATGGAGTCAGATGCCTTGGCAAAATCTATAGCCAATGCAGCCATGGGGTGAGGGGCTTTGGATGCTAGCCATTTAAGGCTGAGTAAGAGGTGCGTGTTATCCACCCCTGTTTTCACCTTCATGAAACCAGCCTGCGCCGGATGAATGATGGAAGGGAGTACCAAGCTTGGTCTAGTGGCAAGAACCTTTGTCAGTATTTTAGTGTCCAATGGTAATAAAGATATTGGCCTGAAGTTCACACAGTCTAATGGATCGGATGATTTTTTTGGTAGGAGAGTGATAAGAGCATCTCTCATGTTTGGTGGAAGGGCAGTCTTATTATGCGAGTCTTGTAGGGCCATCTGTAGTGGGAGGAGGATGTCTGAGCCTAATGTCTGGTGCAGCTCAACTGACATACCATCCAGTCCTGGAGCCTTCCCTCTTGCCATTCTTGCTATCGCAAGTCATAGTTCCTCACAAGAGACAGGTGCCTCTAACTGAGCCACTTGCTCTAATGATAAGGATGGAAGTTGTGCTTGGTGACAAAAACCCAATATCCTCTGACCCAGTTCAGTGGGGTTCACTGTGGAATGAGACTGATTCAGGGATTCATAAAATAGCTGCATTGTGTGGTTCACATCACTTGGGGTATTAACTAAAGAACTTGAGGATGCACGAAGTGAGTGTATTCGTGTGGCCGCCTGCTGCCTACGGAGGCGGTAGGCCAGGAGCTTTCCAGATCTCTTGCCATTGGTTCAAAACTCTTGTTTGGATTGTAGCAAGATCCATTCAGCTTTTTGGTGTAATATTACATTGATCTGGTATTTAAAGTTAAGTATTTGGCGATATAGGTCATTATCCATATTCGCCCGTAGGGCGGACTTGAATCTCTGTTCTAACCCGGCTAATTCTGCCTGCATGGTTGTGAGGTTGACCTTACGTGCTCTATCTTGGGCTGCTGAGAAGACTATGATACACCCCCTCAGGATCGCCTTGAAAGCGTCCCACACCATGCTAGGAGATACACCACTGTCAGAGTTTAGGGAAAAATGCTCCTTAGTGGCAGAGGATAGCATTCACCCAAACTCCAGATCCTTAAAAAGTAGTGGATTGCAACGCCATCTAACTTTGTGGTTAGGTTGCCTGGAGGGGAGGTATGACAGCCAAATCGAGGAATGGTTCGATATCATTATTGAGCCAATCCCTGTGCCTGTGGTGCCTCTCACAGCAAGGTCATTCACCAGCCAGAAATCTATACAACTGTGAGTTTGGTGTGGGGTAGAGAAGAATGTATAATCTCTATTAGTGGGATGCTCCTTAAGCCAGGCATCTACAAGAGCCCATTCTTCTTACAGCTCAGCAAGGGATTGTCTCGCTTTGGGGGTGGCATGGGAGGTGGGTAGTGACTTGCCTAGAAATATATCCTCAACCATATTAAAGTCACCCCCCAACATGATGGAGAGAGAAGGACCATCTGATTGTAACTCTGAAATTGCCTGACTCACTGCTGGAAAACAATCTGTGTGCTCGCTGTTGGGGGCATATAGGTCGCCTAAAATCAGGGCTCCCTCTGGAGAGGTTAGTCGTACAACCAGTCATCTGCCTTGATCATCTTTCTTTACACTGTTGATTTTCCAGGCAGAAGAACGTGGAAAAAACATAGCTACCCCCTTAGATTTTGTAAGGCAGAACTAGCCGCTATCTCACCTACCCAGGACTTTTTCAGCTAGATATTAATTTTAGCTAACAGATGTGTTTCTTGAAGTTGAGCTACTTCTGTTTTCAGGGATCTTAAATGTTGCAACACTTTTGTTCTTTTAATTGGGTGGTTGAGCCCCTTGACATTCCAGGATACCCATCTGTAGGCCTGCGATTGGAAAGGGTTCAACACCATGTCTGCCCTCAGTGAGAAAGGAAGATACTGTACATACTCACCACGATGTCTAGGGGGGAAAGAAGACTTTTAGTGTGGTGCAGAGTCATAGTACTGTACCCAGTACAAAACAGCACGATTCCGCCAGTTAGTACGATAAACAGGGGGGAAAGCATTGCCAGGTAACCAGAAAAAAAACAAAAAACCGTGACCTTGAAATCCTAAGTTACTGCTATAATAAAAAAAAGAAAGCGAAAACGGTTACAGTTAGTTGCAACAATAGTAAACCAACAATCTACTGTCTTATTAGTAGACAAACAAGTGTCTCTAAAACGGACACAGTAAAGTATCTAAATTTATGAACATGGAGGTCACTGCACAAGAGGGTTATAAAATTACCCTACAGCTGTGCTAGATCCAGTACTCAGTATGGGGTGGTGGTATAATGTGAGTGATCACTCAGACAAAGTTAGCTCATGCCAGGTGAACGTCCATGGTCGGTCGCTCTGACTCCATGGGGGGAGGGGGTAGACACCCCGCCCTTTCAATGTTTAACATTACAAAATTGTATAAGTATCTACTCAGTTTACTAAGATAGTAACAGTAAACAGCTGCCCAGATAGGCAGGAAGGGGTATGGGAAGGGAAAAGGGAATGGGGGGGAGGTGGGACATCTTCCTTCTGGTTAATCCAATAACCGCCATAGTGCCATATCCTCTGCATCTTCAATCTGGTAGGAGTGCTAGTATTTTGTATATCGAACTGACATAGTGTCAGCCTGAGTGTGAGTGGGGAGGACTAAGCAGTCGACCCCATAATTAACCCACAAGTGAGGGTGGTGACAAGTACCCAGAAAAAATATTGGACTGCCCTTGAGTCCAATGCCCCTACATAGATGGACATTGTTGAAGGGCTAGGGAGTGAGGAAAAGGTCTACCTATATATACCAAATCACAGGTTCCTCTGACAGCACAAGTGGCATCATAATCTGGAGTGACTGGCATTATCTGCTCTGTTTATAATAGGAGGAATTAAAAAACAAGTGAGAGGATATACCACTGAACAAATAATTGCTTGCACACTGGTTAAACAACATTCATCTAGAGATGAGAGGTTCAAGTATTCAGTCCTTCGGTCAACTCAGGTAATCCCCAAGGGAGAGTCCCAGAGGCCAAAGGAACATTCGCTGCTGCTGCTGCTGCATATGAGAGGAGACCAGGTTTCACCTGAGGAGGGTCTTCTACCGCTTCGATGAGTGTACTGACTGGGAAATCCGCCCAATCCCCTGCCAACTCTGTCTCCATTTCCAAACTGTGAGGAGTTTCCAGGTCTTTTAATTCCGATGCTCTGGACGAGTCATCCCTCGCAATTTTTGCAGGAGGATTCATGCTAGGTGAGTATTGCTGTCCGCTCCTTGCCCTTTGCCTGGATTTATTAAAAGAAGTGTCTGATCTTTGGGGCAGAAGCAGAGAATTAGGCTGGCTCGTTCTTGTATTTATTAGGTTCTGCATTTGTTTACTGTCTCTTCTATGAGGGGGACTGCCCATTGAATGCACAGGTCTGGTTGTTGTTGTGCCCCTAGGACTATGTCGACCAGCAGAAAGGTTCCTAGGAGGAGGAGGAGGTGACACATGAGGTTCCCAGAGCCTTCTGGGTGTGATAGTTCAAGGCTGCAGGCCAGGCCAGATCTGAGCCATCCACCGCTCCGACTCCTCTGGATGATCCACTATGATCTCATGCCCCCCCCTTGCTGATCCAGAGGCTGGTAAGATTCTTGAATCTAAAACAAAAGTCATTTTGATATAAAAACCTTTTGACAGGTCCGAAAGCCCTTCTTCTTGCTGCCGTTTCCTGTGCGAAATCTCTATATATTTGTATTGGTGTCCCTTGCCATTGTAACTCTCCAGTGTCCCTAGCAGCCCTTAGAATCCTTTCTTTTGTCAAGTAGCAGAGCAAATAAGCCACAATGAGGCGTGGTTTAACAGATTGCTTGCTTGCTGTAGTGGGTGGCTACTCTATGGGCCCTTTCAACTTCAACAGGCCCTTGCCATCTTTCTCCCAACATTAGAGGGATATTGTGGTTTAAAAACTTTTCCATAGCCTGTCCCTCCACTCCCTCAGGCAATCCAATAATCTGCAGATTATTATGGCAGTTCCTATTTTCATAGTCTTCTGCTCGGCTCCATAGTGCTGCTAGGCATTCTTCATGTTGTTGCAGCATTTGCCTTACTTGGGATTGATAATCCTCACAGGTTTCTGCTTTTTGCTCTAACACATTAACCTAGTCCTGAAGTTTCTTGACCTCTGTAACTGTGCTGGAAAGAGATAGGCTTAAACCATCCACCCTGGAAATTAGGACCTCAAGCAAGTGTGTGATGTGTTGCAAAGACTCCCCCACTGCGAGTGGGTTATCAGGGTTTGCAGATGCTAGGTTCGATGTTGTGGTGGCAGGCAGCGAACTCATAGCTACTGGGCATGAGAAGCCAGAATATACCCAGCCTCTCCCTTCAAAACAGGGTACTAAATGAGAAAAAGACCGAGGTAGAACGGTCAGTGGGGGATGCTGCAACAGAAGGTAAAACCATCAAAAAATGGAGAGCAATGAGTACCAATGCCCGTAGTCTGGGTAACAAGCTTCCTGAATTAGTAACCTTGATAGAGGAGGAACATCTGGATATCGTGGCAGTCACAGAAACATGGTACACACAAAACCATGACTGGGACGTAAACATACCAGGATACACTATCTACAGGAGGGACAGGGAGGGTAAAAGGGGAGGAGGAGTAGCTCTTTACATAAGGGAAGGAATAAAAGCAACAGAACAAAAGGGTAAACAGGGAGGAGAAGAAGCACTGTGGGTAAATTTGAGACAGGCAATGGCACCACAATCCGCACAGGGGTTGTATACAGATCCCCTTCTCAGGGGGAGGAAATGGACAAGGAAATGATAGAAAGTATACTTACAATGGCAGAAAAAGGGGAGATATTGCTGATGGGTGATCTGAATATGCCAGATGTTAACTGGAGTGCAGTTGCAGCTGCCACTCCGAAGAGTGGAGTTATTCTAGATGCCCTACAGGAGGCATGCCTTAGACAACTAGTACTGCAGCCCACTCGAGAGGGAGCAATATTAGACTTGATTCTCTCAAATGGAGATGGAGAGAGGATCACAGATGTAGAAGTGGGTAGCCATCTGGGAACTAGCGACCATCGAACAGTATGGTTCACAATAAACACAGCAATAGAGTCAAGCCACACAAAGACAAAAGTACTGGACTTTAGGAGGGCTGACTTTGCCAAAATGGGTGAGTGCCTAAGGAATGCACTAGCAAATGGGCAGGAAGGAGGGGTGGAAGAACAATGGGGAATAATAAAAACTGCCATCACAGAGGTAACGAGTCTTTGTGTGAAGCAAATAAACAAAACAAACGATGTAAGAAACCACTATGGTTCTCAAAGGAAGTGGCAGTGAAGGTTCAAGAGAAAAAGAAAGCATTCAGGAAGTACAAGGAATCGCAGAAGGAGCAGGACAGAGAACTGTATCAGTTAAAACGAAAGGAGGCTGGGAAGGCAGTCAGAACAACAAAGGCCCAAACCGAGGAAAAGATAGCCAACTCAGTTAAGAAGGGGGATAAAACCTTTTATAGGTACATCAGGGAGCAAAGGAAGACCAAGGGAGGGATAGTGAGGCTTAATAAAGGGGAGGGAGGGTGGGCAGAGGGAGACTGTGAAAAGGCAGAGATACTAAACAAATATTTTTGCTCAGTATTTACAAATGAAGAGGGTGAGGTACATAAAACAAACAGTAGTAACACTCTGGATACAGAAGTTGATACCAGCCCATTTACAGAAGAAAGGGTTCTGAAAGAACTCTTAAAACTGAAGGTGGACAAAGCAATGGGGCCTGATGGGATTCATCCCAGAATTCTAAAAGAGCTAAGGGTAGAACTAGTGACACCACTGACTAAACTCTTTAACAAATCATAGGAGGATGGGGTGGTACCCGAGGACTGGAGGAGGGCAGATGTGATTCCCCTTCACAAAAGTGGGAGCAAGGCAGAAGCAGGAAACTACAGACCTGTTAGTTTAACTTCAGTGATAGGGAAAACGATGGAATCACTTCTGAAGGAAAGAATTGTCGAGTATCTAGAGGCCAGAGGGGCACAGGACCCTAGGCAGCATGGATTCACAGCAGGAAGGTCATGCCAGCCGAATCTGATAGATTTCTTTGACTGGGTGACCAAAGTAGTAGATCAGGGAGGGGCTGTGGACATGGCCTACCTAGACTTTAGCAAGACATTTGACACAGTCCCACACAAAAGATTAATATACAAGTTAGCCAGCCTGGGAATGGGTCCCAAGATGACAGCCTGGGTAAAGAATTGGCTGGAGAATAGGACACAGAGAGTAATAGTAAATGGAGTCCACTCAGAAGAAAGGAGGGTTACTAGTGGGGTACCGCAGGGTTCAGTATTAGGACCGGTCCTCTTCAATGTCTTTATAAGCGACATTGCAGAAGGACTGGAAGGAAAAGTATGTCTCTTTGCAGATGACACAAAGATCTGCAACAGAGCTGATGCACAGGGTGGGGTGGAAAGGATGAGAAGGGACTTGGCAAGGTTAGAGGAATGGTCAAATGTATGGCAGCTTAGATTCAATGCTAAGAAGTGCAAGGTAATGCACCTGGGAAACAAAAACCCAGGGGAAGAGTACACAATGGGGGGTGAGATACTAACAACAACAAAAATGGAAAGGGACCTGGGGGTAGTCATATCAGATGACCTAAAGGTGGGCAAGCAATGTGAGAGGGCAGCAAGGAGGGCTGGGGGGATACTGGGATGCATAGGGAGAGGCATCACCAGTAGAAAACAGGAAGTTATTATCCTTCTGTACAGACAGCTGGTGAGACCCCATCTGGAGTACTGTGTGCAGTTCTGAGACCCAATCCAAGAAAGACATAGACAGGATGGAAGCTGTCCAGAGGAGGGCAACTAAAATGGTGCAGGGTCTGCACTGGAAGACATATGAAGAGAGACGAAAGGAGCTTAATATGTATAGCCTCGAGGAAAGGAGGGAGAGGGGGGACATGATAGAAATGTTCAAGTACCTCAAGGGAATCAACAAAGTCCAAGAGGGTAGCATCTTTCAAAAAAAGAGGTGTGCAAGAACAAGAGGGCACAATTTGAAGATGGGGGGGCGGCTCAGAGGTAATTTAAGGAAGTATTTTTTCACAGAGAGGGTTGTGGATGCATGGAACGGCCTTCCGGAGGAGGTTGTGGAGTCAAAATCAGTGGTGGAATTCAAGCATGCATGGGACAGTCATAAAGCAATTCTAGGGGTTGGGGGTAGGAAGAAGTAGGCTGCTGGTTAACTAGGATCTGCAGCTTTCCAGTAGGTAGGGAAATGGGCAGACTGGGTGGGCCAAGCAGTCCTTATCTGCCATCAAATTCTATGTTTCTATGTTTCTATAACCCAAAAGAATCATCCTCTTGATTGGGATCCCAGTCCTGCCAAACTGCAATAGCCTATAACCGGCGCAGAGGATAGGAGTAGTAGCGAATGCGAGCGGGCCTACGCTGCCTATCAGAGATATTCCACGGGCAGTAAAGTCAGTATAACTTGCCCAGAAATCCATTTAAATGTACGCCGCCCAGAATGCAGAATGTCACCTGCTCATACAGTCGCTATGCCAAGACACCACAGGATCGTGGCGATTGAACACGGATAGACACCGTCTGGCCAAGAGCTTTCTTTTTAGGCTGCCATCTTCCTGGTGACCAGACCACGATCCCCAGAGTTAACATTTTCAATTGTTTGCTCCTGGCACTATGCAACCAAGTGAGATGATGGGGTGATTTATGTTTTTTTTCTCCCCAAAATACACAGCTGAATAACAAATACCAAAAACATCAATATTTGGAGACTCAAATATAATGTTCAGTCTGACTCTTCGGGAGAAGGTATTTGCACACCCCTAGTATATGCAGCATATCTTGATTATTACACTTGCCCTTATTGTATAATCAGATTGATTTTTACAAGTACATTCAAGTCTATTTACTAATGAGTTGCATATCCACAGGTGTGTCACTGAGCTAGGATGACACAAATGAAAATAAATATGATTATATAATCAGGGCAAGTGTACTCAGTAATTTATACAACACCAGGGTGTAGAGTGGATATAAAAACAGCTACTCTTGCAGGCCCATTGGCGCAGCAGTTGGATTTCCACTTGTGATGCCGGTGACCCACGTTCGGGAGCAGACTCGTGTCGCTGGGCGGCCAGCTGGGGGAAAGGCTTGAGCATCCCATGACTGCTGGCCTTCGCTGGGGGGAAGGTGGAAGGCCAAGGCCCACAGTTTGCCTGACCCCGAGTGGAGGCTTGGGGTACGGCAAGTCCTGTTACCAGGAGAGGCTGGGCAAAATGTGTGGTGAACATCAGTGCATAGTGCCATGACGTCAAGGACGTGCACCATGCGAGGAAGAAAGAGGAGGAAACACCAGTGTCGGTATTCTAGGTGACAGAGATCCAGCAGAGAGACTCTGATTGCCCGCACCTGTCTGACATGCCCGGTGGATCCGACACTAGCAAGATTCCTGGGGGGTACAGCCACAGCTCGATGGGGGACCGCCAGGGCAGAATCAGGGAGGTTGCGGAGTGTGGAGAGCCTGCCATCTGTGTCTCCTGAAGGAATGGGAACTGGCACTGGAGAAAAGGGGTACAAACAGAAATAAAAAAAAAAAAAAGAAACAGTTACTCTTGATTGGCTAAATGGTTTATGACATACATAGTGTACAGCAAAATAAACATTTATTTTTCTAGATCTACATGAAAATAAATGTTTATTTTGTTTATTTTCATGTATGTCTACCTGCAGTTTTAGATAATAGGATGTTATTGCCTCTGTTTATACCAACCCCAGTAATACAAGTACTCATGTATGTCTACCTGCAGTTTTAGATAATAGGATGTTTTTCCCCTCTGTTTATACCAACCACAGTAATACAAGTACAATAAGCAGTTACCCACAACAGGGCACGGGTTGTGCTCTGATAAACTTGCATTGTGTACACTATACAGTACAACATGCATGGCAGTTCAGTTGGCAATGACCGCAGAGGTCAGAGGAGAGCTGTGCTAGTGCTGGGTCTTTTATGGGTTGGGGGGAGCTGGGTGGTGGGCACTACTTGCTGGGGTGGGGGGGGAACTAAATCACCAGGAAAAGGGGGTCTTAAGGTATGTTATGACAAATGGGGATCAGAAAGGGGGGCATATTTTATCTTGAATAATAGGGTGACATTGGGGATAGAGGAGGGGGCATTTTATATGACTTAACGATGGCATCAGGGATTGGGGAGGGGGAGGGAATATTACATGGGATGGGGATATATGTGTGTTATATTCTCATGGGTAATATTGGGAAAGGGGAAGTGCAAAAACACAAGGGAAGGGGCTGTATATTTGATTGTATTACCATTGGCGACTTTGGGGATGGAGGGGTGGCACCTGCATTTGCCGCAAGAATCCTGCTGTGGACAGTTCCTGTGGTCCAGGTGTTTGTCACATGGAAGGGGTTGCCACATGAATAAAGACTTAGGTGCCGGACCCCTTCAGTACCAGAATTTTGTGTAGGGTCCCTGGCGCCAGGGGCTTTGGCACAAGCTGCTGTCTGACGCAGCTTGTGCCAGTCTAAACCCTCTTTGAGAATCGGGCCCAAGGTGCTTAGGTCGTTTTGTGATAGAAGCTATAAAACATTACAAAAGGAAAAAAGTGCAAAATTTAGAATGTGCCCCTCAAAGTATCTCACATCTACTGGCTTCAGTGCTACCTTCAGTGCTGCACATGGCTATTGTGATGTTGTCAGCATTGTTAAAACTGCTCTCTGATTGGTTCAGTACTCCTATTGTTTTATTGTGACCTTTCAAACCTTTCACCTTGCAAGATAGCACATAGCACTACTATCTTCACAGTAGGCAGTGAGATAGTAGCATCTTGAGCAGTTTTAACTCACCGTAGTGTGTACACATAGATGGAGCATTTTCCCTGTGCAAAAGAACATCATTTATTTTCCTGTATACTTGTGACTAAAGTATTAATTAAAAGTATATACCTACACTCAAGGCTCCAGATAAGATTTTTTGGGATGAGTACTGTACTCCTCATTTTGAAAGTGAGGTGAGTAAAACCAAATTCAGATGTGTACAAATGTCTGGAGGGAGTGGAGTGAGGAGTACATTTTGAAGAACAGTGTTGTTTTTTTCTAGATAAGAACTGATCAGGTGCCAGCAATGCTCCAGATGATGTTGGCAGGTAGGAGTCATGTACTCACCAGTACTAAAATATAGTGAGCAATACAAAATTGAGATGTGTATGAGAGCTGTAAATCTGGAAAAAAATGTTCCTTTTGAATCCCCAGTTATGCTATGAAGCACTATTCTATGGAGTGTGGACTATTTTCACATGTTGAGTGACTACTGGTACTCATTAAAAAAATGTTCCGAAAGGTATTTCTTCAAATGAGAAGAGTAAAGTAGGTTGGTACTCCCCTTATTTGGAGCCCTACTTACACTACATTCAACCTTGAATTAGGAGGGGAATCATGAGTTGCAGGAGAGAGGTGGTGCTACAACTCTACAGGGCACTGGTGCACCCGCACTTGGAGTACAGCATACAGTACTGGAGACCACACCTCAAAAGGGACACAGACAGAATCGAGACAGTGCAGAGGAGGGCTATGAAAATGATTCAGGGACTGCACTATATGGCATACTAGGACAGGCTGAGGGAACTCGACATGTACTCCCTGGAACAGAGGAGGGAGATGGGTGACATGATTAAGACTTTTCAATATATGAGGGAAATAAATAAGGTTAACAATCAGGAGCTTTTCCAATTGAAAGAGAACAGGAAAGCAAGAGGGTATGACATGAGGCTGAAGTGAGGGAGTTTCAGGAGTAATATAAGAAAGTTCTTCTTTACAGAGAGTGAGGTGGACCCATGGAATAGCCTACCCAAGGATGTAGGGTGTGCTGACTGAACAACAAAACTTTTACGGGAAAATCCCTCACAGTGACAATTTCAACAGGTTTTGAAATTGTCACTCTGAGGGACCTGAGGGTGAAATTTTACCCTTTCGCCATGTGTCACCTTCCCCCTTCAGATCAACTCTGACTTGGAGTTGATAATCTTTAGAAGGAGAAGACATGGGGGGGCACAGCCCCCCACATGGAGAATTCGGTGGGCACAGCCCCCCGAGAGAAGCACTCCAGTGTCAGATAGGCAAAATTTTACCTATTGACATTGGGGATCTTGCTATACTGAACTTCGACAATGGTGTTGGTTCGGCACAGGTAAACCAGAGGTAGTGGTGGCCAAAATGGTAAGCGAGCTTAAGAATGCATGGGACAGACATAAAGGTAGCATATGGAAAGGCAATGGAGGGGAGTGGGAATAGCACCAGGTAGGTTCTTGGGCAGACTAGATGGACCTTGCGGTCCCCTTCTGCCATCATTTTCTGTGTTTCTATGTTTCTGTGTTAATCCTATGGGGCAAAACTAACTACAACCAATTAACACATCAATAAACCAATTTACAGTCCCCACATTTCTCACCAAGCAGTCATGTCCCTGAAAGCTGCATCTGTCTCTCTCAATTCTAAGATGTCATGCCCTCCATAGTGTTGCCAACAACACCAAGCTCACTTAGATGCAGCTCCTGACTGCAGACACATGCCAGTCACAGAGCAAACAAATAACTCTTCCAACCACAAATGCACACCATTCCAAATTCAAAAACTGAGAGATGGACTGGCTTAGCCACACCTCCTTATATAGACCCTGCATTATGGAAAACAACTGGACCAAAATATAATGACAGCCAAAATTGGCTCTACACTACAGAAAAACATTATTTATTTATTTTTATTTTAGTCTTTGGTAACTGGGTAAGGCCCACTAGGCACAGGTGCTTGTTTTAAGGGGAGACCTGGGAGCATTGGGGGTTAAGTGACTTGTTGAGAGTCACACAGTAAGCAAGTGGACGTTGTGGGAATCAAACCCATGTCTGCTGGATGTACCAAGCTCATTCACAGCTTCGTTACTCTAACCTCTAGACTATACTGCCAGCCCCATTACGGTAAACAAAAAAATAAATAAATAGATAAACAAAAAAGGCAAACCCAAAAATGATCACAACTGGAAGTGTACACATCTTGGGGGATAATTAGGGCAATCAAGCCTCTCGCCCTTCAGGGTCATGGCCTTAAAGACTTAATTAGCCCCCTTGACGGGTATACATATTTGTATACCACTCTTACCCATTATTTATTCTCATTCTCTGTTTGTCTCTCTCTCTCTCTCTCTCTGTCTCTCTCACTAGCTCTCCCTCTCTCTCTATCTATCTATCTGTCTGTCCACCTATCTATCTTATAAAGCTGGAGTGAGAGTAACAACGTAACAATAAAAGTACATTATTGGCAAATGGCAACAATCATAGCTAGATATCAAAAATATGTTCCTGTAAGTGTTGTCATAACTGACATTTTGAAAGTTAATGTCATCACTTGGGATCAGCGAATCGTTTGGGAGAAATATGAACTCCCTTAGACCAGCCACATAAAAAGCTATTGAGCCACTTCTGAGTGTTTTTTAAATTTTGGAGCACTTCGGATTGTGAGTTAGTTAGCCCTTCTTTCCAGCAGCTTTTATTTCCACCCGACACATATGGCAGAGCACTGGCATCAGATGAAGTGAGCACTTCAGAGACAGAGAATTGTGACCCTGATAGTGACTCCATGATTAGTTGCTGACTCTGTGCTCCTCATTAGAGGAGATCAAATCCATTGCACTGGAATCGAGCTGAATTTGTGCCCGACTGCAATATTCAAAAGGACATTTAGTGCCAGTGATAGCGCAGACTCTAAAAGATAATGTATGCATGGGATGGAGTGAGGGGAGGTGCCGTGAATGTCAGTCCACCAGCATATTAAAAAGATCAGCGCTACACTACAGGTGTTTGCATGACCTGTAACGTGGCACACATTACCGCCTGCAAAAAGCAGGTGGTAATGCAGGGTAAGCAGGAGTAGGATGGGTCTCTCTGTCCCAAAGACATGCTCTCCCCTTGCCAACAGCACCAAACACAACAGGGATCCAACAATCCCATAGCGGCACCCCCCCGACTGATCACCGGCCCATTATGTAGACTGACCTCCCCTACTAAGAGTCAACCCCTGTCCCTCATTCAGTGAGTGCATGGACTCACCACCAATTGTTCCTGGTGTGTTGTGGTCACCCTCCCCTGGCCAATCGCTGGCCTGTTATGTTGCCTGAACTCCCCCCCTCCCCAAGATGCACACCCATCTCCTGTTGTCTAGTCCACAGTTGCACAATATGGCTAATAAAGCCAATATTCCCTGGTATCTAGAGGACCCCCCACCCTATCTGATAGTAACCTCCCCCCAACCCCCCATCCACATCCCCATCTGGCCACCGGCAAAGGCCTCCACTCACCTCCACGGCCAGTGGCCCGACTGAGCACTTTCAATGAATGAGCATGTGTATATAAATTTGTATACACCTCCCAAATGTCCCTCAGTATGGAGACACCATACATTGTACCCTACATACTTGCCCAGCCCTGTATGTGACCCTCATGGGGACAGTGTTGCACACACTGTGGATGTGTTGTGCATCCTGCAGTCCCAGCGGACAATGCCATGGTCTGTTGTGCTACATACACTGCACCATCTGTACATTCAGTGTTCCCAGCTACCAATGGGATGTGGGGGTTGTTTTTCCCTGTTTGGTGTTGTGCCCCACATTCTGGAGATCAATGTCCCTTGTTGTCCCTCATTCTGAATGACTGGATCCCACTTGTCAGTGTTGCCTGGTGAGAGGTTTGCATTGAGCTAGCCTGCTGACACCTATTGCCTGCGGCTTCCTACCTGTACTTCCAGGCTGACGAACAAATGGAGCTGTGAGCAAACCCAGACAGCTCCTGTACTCCCAGGCCAACCTATAGGTGGAGCTGTGAGCACCATGGACTAGCACTGGGAAAACTACATGGAAATGTATGCTAAGTAGCCCATAATGAGATGCAGATGTCGCTGTTTGCACACAGATTGCTTAAGTAGGCTCATTTACATATGAGCTTTGAATATTGCAAACTTTTGCCCTGGACTAGTGCCCAGGGAAAAGTGTTAGCACCGGGCTAATATGTTTGCTCTGGGCTAACCTGTCATTTGCACTGCACCATTCTGCTGTGTGTGGCCTGCATTGACTGTTGCTGTTGTTGTGCAACAGTCTATTACTATCACTCACACTGCCTGCTACTGCAGCTCTGCCTTCCTCCACCACTGTGTTCACTTAGAAGCTGTTGCTTTTTGGCCTTCCCTGGTGCTATATTCAGATCTGTCTTATTTCCCGGGCTATTTCTGAACCGCACTCCCAGCCCTGTTTGCTTCCTTTCATGCTATATTCAGCAGGTTTAGCCCTGGGGCTATTCCTTTGAATGTAGCATGCAAATGGTTGTGGAATAATTTAGCACGTCATGCAGTGCTAATTTTGCCCGGGGCTAAGTTTTGAATATCTGGCCCCAGTTTGGCTAGACAATGGAGAACAGGCATGGTTTTCAAATGCTGCTGAGATGGGATTAGTTCAATGCATAGCAGATAGTTGAATAAAGAGGAGCTTTGTCCATCTGGAAATTTTATTTAAGATTATCATCAATCAGCACTGTGCATATATACATATAAATATATATATCTACACATATATATATATATATATATATATATATATATATATATATATATTATAGTGGCACGGTAGTGCCACTATAGTTAGGGTTGAGTACTCCATTTAAGGTTAAATGGTGAACTTTTGCACCTTAATAACTTTGCCACCGTATAACAGATTTGCCTGAAATTTGGCAGGCATGGAGCAGTAGCATGGATTTTGGGATCTGCCACATTTCGTACTGGTTGGATATACAGTTGTAGAGTTATTAAGTGACATTCCGTAGCGCATTTACACTTTTTTGAGCATTCTTTGCTCGCACCTACAGGATGCAGAGTTTATGCAACTGGTCCAAAAACTTCAGGAAACATGCAGCTGTGGTCCCCAATGTGGCTTTCGAAGATTTCGTGAAAAAATATTGAACGGTTCAAAAGTTATTCAAAAAACAAGTTTCATATTATTGTCAAAGGGAAAAGTTAACAAAAAGTTTGACAGTGTTGCAAATGCAGTTTTTAGTGTCACAAATGACCCCTGCAGTGATTTTTTTTTGCGAAAGTGTCACAAATCACAACACTACTTTGCAACACTATGGACAAAATAACAGGAATTGTTTGCCACCCTGCTGCAAAAGAACGCTTTGGTCTTTTGGGACTGAAATTTGAAGGGAAGAAAGCCAACATCCCACAGATGTGCCTTTTGGTGGTTTGGAGAAAAAATGTTGCAGGAATGCAAAGTTATAGTGCTCCGAAGTTGACGTCTTTTCCCATAGACTAACAGCATCCGCCGTGCCTTTCGGGGCCCATATCTCAGAAACGGTGTGACACACGGACTTTTCATTGGAAAAACACTTAAACAAGACTAGCCAGGAAAGGCATGAATCATTTGAAATTTTTATTTTTTTCTGTCATACGGTTAGTGAGATATAAGCAATTTAGTATTCCAAGTGCTCATTTTCTGGTCTGAGGACCATTATTAGGCATATATTCTTTTTAGTCACTGTGTTTCTCTATGCAGCTGTTGGGGAAAACCAAGGTGTGCACTCCACTTGCTGTTACATTTAGTGTTTCCACTTGCATTTCCGTACCCATTTGCATTTACATGTACACCACCATGTGTGTTACCCTTTGCGTTTTCATTTGCGCTTACATTTGCGTTACTGTTACCATTTGCATCTCCACTACAGTTTCTGATTGCGTTTCGATTTGCATCACTGTGCACGTTACCATTTGCATTTGCGGCTGTCCTTCCATTTGCATTTGCATTTGTCTTTCATTTTACGTCACTGTTACTGTTGCCATTACCATTTGCATTTCCAATTGTGGTACCATGACCATGCGCGTTACGGTTTGTGTTTCCGTATAAGCTTGCATTTCTGTTTCCTTTGGTGTTACTGTTGCTGTTACCATTACCATTTGCAGTTCCAATTGCAGTACCGTGACCTTGCGCATTATGGTTTGCATTTCCGTACGCTCTTGCACTTGTGTTTCCATTTCCATTGGCATTATTGTTGCTGTTACCGTTACCATTTGTGGTTGGTGTGATACCCATTGACGGTGTCTTGCGTTATGGTTTACTACGTTCTGTAGTGCTTGCATTTGCATTTCCGTTTCTGTTTCCTTTAGCGTTATTGTTGCTGTTACCATTACCATTTGCATTTACAGTTGCGGTACCGTGACTGTGCATATTATGGTTTGCATTTCCGTATGCTTTTGTGTTTGTGTCTCCATTTGTGTCACTGTTTGCTTTGGCGTCACTTTGCACTTGAGTTTCTATTACCATTTGCGTTACCATTTATGTTTGCGTCACCATGTGTGTAACCATTTGCATTTGCATTAGCATTGCTCTTACCATTACTATGTGACAAAAAATCATGTGGTGGGAGCATGGTGCCTGAAGGGCCTGCACTCCCACCACCACATTCAATTCACTATTTATAGTCCTCATTCTCAAAAAGAAGGGAAATAAATGGAAAAAAACTCTGTTTAATGCATCAGTTAGGGATGTTCCACAATGACAAAGTGAGAATTTGATGTTAGGGTTGACAGCCCCTTGACCCCCACCCACCCTCCCAGCCGGCATTGGGGTGTGCGTTGGGGTCATCGGACCTAACTTTCACCTATTCTCCTATATTTCACCACCTCAGTTTGTTTACACATGGAATGGGGTGAGAGTTGGGCCAATGACCCCAACGCACACCCCAATGCCAGTTGGGGGCAGGGTGGGGTTCAAGGGGGCTTCAACCCTAACATCGAATTTCTCACTTTTGCTCTATCGTCTCAATCTCCATGCATTAAATTGAGTTTTTTTGCCATGAATATATATGGTATATATATATATATATATTCACTGCAAAAACTATGTTAATGCATCAGTTAGGGTTCCTATTACAGCAACAAAAGTATGGAAATTCAGTGTTAGAGTTCCCAACCCTACCACCCCACTCCCCATCCTCCACACACCAACAGGCATCAGAGTGTGTCTTGGGGTTTTAATCCCTAACTTTCTCCCCATTTCATGTGTAATGAAGCTGAGATGGTACAGTATAGGAGAATGGGATAAGAGTTAGGCCTGATGATCCCAAGGCACACCCTGATGCCTGTTGATGTGTGGAAGGTGGGGTGGTAGGATTGGAAACTGTTATGCTGAATTTCCATACTTCTGTCACTGGCTGGGCGCTGCAATACTGAACATAGGATTTTCAAGAAAGCGAGTTGTGCTCACAACAGAGGGAGGTGAACCTTACAATTGTCTTTGGTTTGTAGCAGATATTCTGCAGGTGGAGGCTACTTCTAACTGAAAGGTGAAATAAGGAACCTAGAATTATCAAGAAAAGATAGTCTTGTTACAATTCTTAAGAGTTTCAGTGCAGGAAGAGTTTAAACCTTGGGCTAAAGATTTGTCACAAATCCTGAAATAAGTGCAGGTACAGGTTGTGTATTTGACCCAGACAGGAAACTGTTTTTTGTGTTTATCATTGTGTGCCTTAAAAGGAAATTCCAGACTTTCTCAGGAAGTGATTACATCAGAGTTACTTATCAGCCAATAGCTTTGGTAACAGACCTGAGAACAATAATATTATAAGCAAGTGTTTTATAGCAAACTCATCAGAACAGCTAATATTTTTTAAGACAAACTACCTCTGGCTGGGAGCTGCAATACTGAACATAGGATTTGCAAGAAAGCGAGTTGTGCTCATAACAGAGGGAGGTGAACCTTACAATTGTCTTTGGTTTATAGCAGATATTCTGCAGGTGGAGGCTACTTCTAACTGAAAGGTGAAATAAGGAACCTAGAATTATCAAGAAAAGACAGTTTTGTTACAATTCTTAAGATTTTCAGTGCAGGAAGAGTTTAAAGCACAGCTGACTTATTTTGGGACTGACTGCTTTCAGAGCAGAAACCACCAGGCTGTTTTGGGGCTGGGGAGGTCTACCTGTGTATGACTTGGATGTCTGGATTTTTCTCTGTTTGATTAGCAGGGGATTTTCTGTCAAATTGTTGTGTATGGTATCTTGCTGACAGGAAGGCACTCATCGCAGTGGTGGTTCAGAGCTCTTAGCTGATTGTTTTGTGAGGGCATAGTTTAGGCCCAACCCCTTCCCACCCTCACCCCACCCACCCTGGAAATAGTTCCTTTACACCTGGGGTTCTGACATCATTTCCTCAAGAGTGCAAGGTGCATATCAAGGTTATATCCTCTCTAGCACATGGCACTGAAAATATAAACATACACATTGTATAATATATATATTTTTATATAACAAACCAATCACACACAAACACACACACACACAAAAAAAGTACATAATCATATGGGGAGTAGTGGAAGGTAATGGCTGTGGGGCAGCAGTCTTCCGGGAGTCTTTCTGGAGGCTGAGCTGCTGCCCTTATTTGCAGACAACTCTCTGCTCTGAGGGAGGAATTTGCCCATCTTCAGGCCACACTTGACAGTAGTAAGGGAACCTTCCCCCAGGCCAGACTGGTTGGTAGGAAGGGAACCTCCCCCATCCAGGGAGCACCAGAGCCACCAGCACTACCTCAGAGGTTGCAAAGAAAGCACAGCAGTTGGACCACAGTGGGCTCAGGGAGGGTGAGGATGGTGGAACAGAGGTACACTCAGTCAGTCGTTCCACTCCACAATCCATACACCATTCTGGGGGAGCACAGCTCCCCTATGGATGCACCCACAGAGGAGATTAAGGAGGCTGAGGACACCTGTCACAAGGGAGGCCCACAGGAAGGAGGCAGAGGACACCACAAGAAAAGGAAGCAGCTCCTGGTGGGGGACTCAATTACTAGGGGGATAGAACTGGGGGGAGCAGGGGAAAACTGAAGTAAGGTGCCTGTCTGGTGCCATGGCTTGGAGAGATAGGAAGCGCATCCTCAGGATCATGAGAACAGCTGCATGGGAGTCTGAGCTGGACATCATTGTCCACCTAGGGACAAATGACTTGGCTCAATATGAGATTAGAGCAGTGCAGAAGGACTTTGTATAACTGGGGAGGGGCCTAAGACAAGTAGCACACACAGTATCCTTCTCAGAGGTGCTGCCTGTCAATGGCATGAGTGAGGCAAGGGTACTTTGCACCATGCAGTTTAATGAATGGTTGAAAAAATGGTGTGGAGCACAGGGGTTTGGCTTCATTGGGGACTGGGGTTCCACCTGGAGGGACACCAGCCTATACTGGCAGGACGGTCTGCATCTGTCCAGGAAGGGAACAAGTCTTTTGAGCAATCGGTTTAAATGCTTCATTGGCAAGCTTTTAAACTAGTCAAGGGGGGAGGCACTGACAAGCAGCAGGAAAATCCCAGCCTCTCTCTACAAAACAGGGTACTAAATGAGAAAAAGACAGAGGTAGAAAGGTCAGTGGGGGATGCTGCAACAAAAGGTAAAGTGATCAAAAAATGGAAAGCAATGAGTACCAATGCCCATAGTCTGAGTAACAAGCTTCCTGAATTAGTGGCCTTGATGGAGGAGGAACATCTGGATATCATGGCAGTCACTGAAACATGGTTCACACAGAACCATGACTGGGATGTAAACATACCAGGACACACTATCTACAGAAGGGACAGAGAGGGTAAAAGAGGAGGAGGAGTAGCTTTTTACATAAGGGAAGAAATCAAAGCAACAGAACAAAAGGGAAAACAGGGAGGAGGAGAAGAAGCACTGTGGGTAAATTTTGAGACCTGCAATGGCACCACAATCTGCACAGAGGTTGTATACAGACCCCTTTCTCAGGGGGAGGAAATGGACAAGGAAATGATAGAAAGTATACTTAGTATGGCAGAAAAAGGGGAGATATTGCTGATGGGCGATCTGAATATGCCAGATGTTAACTGGAGTGCAGTTGCAGCAGCCACTTCGAAGAGTGAGGTTATTCTAGATGCCCTACAGGGGGCATACCTTAGACAACTAGTATTGGAGCCCACTCGAGAGGAAGCAATCTTAGACCTGGTTCTCTAAAATGGAGATGAAGAGAGGATCACAGATGTAGAAGTGGGTAGCCATCTGGGAACTAGAGACCATCGAACAGTATGGTTCACAATAAACACAGCAATAGAGTCAAGCCATACAAAGGCAAAGGTACTGGACTTTAGGAGGGCTGACTTTGCCAAAATGGGTGAGTGCCTAAGGAATGCACTAGCAAATGGGCAGGAAGGAGGGGTGGAAGAACAATGGGGAATAATAAAAACTGCCATCACAGAAGTAACAAGCCTTTGTGTGAAGAAAATAAACAAAACTAAACGATGTAAGAAACCACTATGGTTCTCAAAGGAAGTGGCAGTGAAGATTCAAGAGAAAAAGAAAGCATTCAGCAAGTACAAGGAATCAAAGAAGGAGCAGGACAGAGAACTGTATCAGTTAAAGCAAAAGGAAGCTGGGAAGGCAGTCGGAACAGCAAAGGCCCAAACCAAGGAAAAGATAGCCAACTCAGTTAAGAAGGGGGATAAAACCTTTTATAGGTACATCAGGGAGCAAAGGAAGACCAAGGAGGGATAGTGAGGTTTAATAAAGGGGGAGGGTGGGCAGAGGGTGACTGTGAAAAGGCAGAGATACTAAACAAATATTTTGCTCAGTATTTACAAAGGAAGAGGGGAGATACCTAAACAAACAGTAGAAACACTCTGGATACAGAAGTTGATACCAGCCCATTTACAGAAGAAAGGGTTCTGAAAGAACTCTAAAACTGAAGGTGGACAAAGCAATGGGGCTGATGGGATTCATCCCAGAATTCTAAAAGAAGTAAGGGTAGAATTAGTGACACCATTGACTACCCTGTTTAACAAATCATGGGAGGATGGGGTGGTACCCAGGACTGGAGGAGGGCAGATGTGATTCCCTTCACAAAAGTGGGAGCAAGGCAGAAGCAGGAAACTACAGACCTGTTAGTTTAACCTCAGTGGTAGGGAAAATGATGGAATCACTTCTGAAGGAAAGAATTGTCTAGTATCTAGAGGCCAGAGGGGCACAGGACCCTAGGCAGCATGGATTCACAGCAGGAAGGTCATGCCAGACGAATCTGATAGATTTCTTTGACTGGGTGACCAAAGTAGTAGATCAGGGAGGGGCTGTGGACATGGCCTACCTAGACTTTAGCAAGGCATTTGACACAGTCCCACACAAAAGATTAATATACAAGATAACTAGCCTGGGAGTGGGTCCCAAGATGACAGCCTGGGTAAAGAATTGGATGGAGAATATGACACAGAGAGTAATAGTAAATGGAGTCCACTCTGAAGAAAGGTGGGTTACTAGTGGGGTTCCACAGGGTTCAGTATT